>JAGSMT010000015.1:2484432-4968864 GCA_029286875.1 Lamproptera curius
TTCATTATATGTCTGCCGCGGCTGTCATTATCATATAAAAGCTGCCACGGTAAGTTGATAAATTTAAAGATATTAGATAAATATAATTATATGATGTCAATAACAGTTTTGATCTCTATAAAACAGACAAATTGATAAACGTTGTAAGTGAGATACAGAATTATTCTATATTTACTTAATAAGCTTCGAAATCATGCCATGATATTTTTGCAAAACATGAGTTAAAATTAAAATAGGTGCTGTAAATTGTTTAGTTAACAGACATATACAAAGGGGAATATTTTGTAGATCTACTTGCATTTTGTTGTATATCCATACAACAATATTTTGGTAAATGATGACGTGTTGTACTTAGTGTAAGTGAACAAAACTTATGATTTTTCATGCCATTGCTACCCGATTTTAAGCGATTGCTCAAAACACACCCTGTGATTTTTCAATTTTATACGGCATTTTAAGTGCGGGCTTTAATCAAAACTTATTTCAAGCCGCTGAAGAAGATTGGATAATTCCTACCACCTGTCAAGTGCAATATTCCTCTAAGACCCAGGAGTGTACAAGCTGATGTGACTGTGGCTCTCTTATATTGGACAAACGAAGCGAGCAATAAGGACCCACGTGAAGGAACATATAGCTGGCATTAAACATAGAAGACCCAACAAGTCGGCAGTGTGTGACCATACTTAAATCATCACCCAAACCATTACATCAGATTTGATCGACCACAAATCCTCGCTAAAGAAACCGATTCCCTACCAAGGATGATCCGTGAGGCTATTGAGATTAAAAACATCCAAATTTCAATAGAGAAGATGGTTGGTTCTACCACCTGCTTGGGATCCCATAATTAATAAATTAAAATTTAAACCCAAGCATAATACCACTGCTGGCTGTAAAGATAAAATCAGTTCATTTTGCATAGGTCGGAGTACAGATTAAAAGTAATTAATAAAATTAAGATCTGGAAACCCGCTTCAGCACTGGCAAGAAGACGCATGACATCTCAGTCTACCCGTGACCACGGCCGCTGGAAAGTGTTCGAAACGTCGGGAATTTAAATGTAAAATAAACGCGATAAAATCCGTAAAGTAATTTTATTTAATAAGGCATTTTTTTCCTTTCTTAAAAAAAATTGTATATCATAATAGAAACATATACTTCATATATAAGTAATAAAATAGATAATAGGACCAAATTGACAAGCACTGATTTATGTACAAATCGATTTTAGTCAAAGTTCTTGCCGTTGACAAAATCGCTTATTCGGGAGCGGAGAAACGAGGTCATGTAAATAATCAGTTTAAAGAAAATCACGCTCTTCATTGAATATCGTTTGCTTTTGAAAACTAGGCAAGTTTTTTTTTTTATTGGTTAAAGCGATACGGCTAGCAGGACATTAATCTGATGATAAGTGATTCCTGCCTTGAAGATCCCACAAATCCGCTCTACACCCTGAGACATGGGATGTTATGTCTTGTTTACCCTGGAATCGATGCCTTTCAAACCGGAAGACATTAGTGTTTTCTCACTATTTTTTCGGCAGAAATAGGCACCGCGGACTCCCATACGGACCATTGTAAAAAGGGATAGGTCCCTTAATTTACCCCCATAATTTGTGAGAAGTAAGTTGATAAGCAATTATGTTTATTGCAGTCATGATAAATAATATTACTATAGCGATATATATCAAAAAATGAGCAAGCTAAACGATGCAAGGCACGCCAAATCTGCATGGCGCTTTCAAACTTAGTAGTTTGAAATTAGTTTTAAACATCTTTTAAAAACACACTGACGTGTTTGATGTGTTTTTAACAGACTTTATCGCTTTCCTGCTACCCCCGTTTGCGACTATTTTTCAAAATTATTTAATGCAAATAATATGTTATTTGAGAGTATAATCTACATTACTGTAACATTAAAATAAAGTTTTGTAATAATTTTTGGCTAATAGGTTAACAATAAATCAATACAGACAAACTTTAAAATTTACTTTAACAGCATATACATTACTGACATTGAAAATATCAACCGAACGTTAGTAAATATCTGCAGAACCCAAGCATCCGTTGCACATACATAATTGGTGACGTTCTCTCTATTTTGCAATTAGCCATAAACTATCAATATTCATGACTCTTGTGCGTCGCTGTGAATTAAACGGTCATGTTCAAAATGGAGGTCAACTTATACGCATCGTCTTAGTACTATAATACCCACTAAAGAATGAAATATAAATTGTTTTACATTACCAAGTTTCAGTTTTCAGAATCTTTAAAATGATAAAGCGAATTATATAATATTTTTAAAAATAAAATGAATCCTCCCAATATTATCAATTAGAAAGTTTGACTGTATTCAGGCTTGATACCTTATTTCTTTGATTATAACATTTTGTTTTCATCAGCCTGTGATAGTCCACTGCTGGACATAGGCCTCCCCTAATACACCCCTATCCATTAAGGGGTTCTGGACCGTATCCCACCACGCTGGTCCAATGCGGGTTGGTGAGTGGACCGATTCTTTACATGCCCATCCGACGCATGGATCATCTTACTTTTCAGACACAAGGATCGGCCCAAATTGCCCCAACCAACTAGGAAACATCAATGAAATTTGTTGAGTCCTGCAGAATTCGAATCCACGACCTCCGGTTTTAAAGCACACGCCATACCACTGGGCTCGGAGGCCTTTTTTTAAATATAATAGAATAACAATTATCTTAATATCCTTAATGGATTTTTGGAAGAATACAAACAAAATAAAAATACCTAAACATAAAAACCTAGTGATAATAAAAACAAAGTTGAAACTTGGAAACATGTAGGTATTACGTTTAAACATTACAACTTACTGACGACCCGCTTGGTGAATTGATTAGTGACCATTCGGTTACCATTAGAGACTATTAGGTCAATAGGTGTGAGTTCGATTCCAACCACAAGGAAAATATTGTGTGATAAACATAGCGTTTCTCTCGTGTCTAGGTGTTCGTGTTCTTTTCTATACCATATGTATATATTTAAAAACAAAATAATCTATGTATTTTTCAGTCATCTAGTTTCCATAGTACAAGCTTTACTTAGTTTGGGATTAAATGACATTGTGTTATTCCAGAAATGTTATTATTATTAAGAATTACTTATTAACAGGACCAACATGTGTTGGGTCCATAAGAAACTAAATCAAAATAAGTCAAATTCTTTAATCGTATCAAGATGGTAAAGAGCGATGTAACATCGAAATTTGTGATGTACAATTTCAACAAGATGGAAATTATAACGTTGATGTAATTATAGACGCAGGAACTAGGTTATTAGATGCTTGCCTTTAAACTTACCATACCGAAAGGGTTTAATTCTGTTTGACTGTAATTAACATATTTATGTATATAAAATTTGCGGTTCGTTTAACAAGAGGTAATAAAGGTTATAAGCACGTCCTGAAAAAAAATTAAAAACATCTTAGTAAAAAAATTAAAATAAAAAACTGAAATCTTAAGTTTAAAATATTTGCTATTGAAACTGTTTTTAAATTGTAATTCATTTAGAGAAATATAAACTGTAATGAAATTATAAAATATATTTCGTCAGTTTTAATTACAGTTTATTATTTTGATTGTAATTACAAATGTCAATTTGTTTAATGTGTAAGAGTATGCGAATAATCGTGTTTATTTTCGCATATATAAGCTATTAAAGAAAAATAGTATCATCAGCATTTCAACATTCTTAAAATATAACCTTCAAAGTAATTATTATAAGGCTAAAATTGTTATATTTATAAAGCATGGATGTAATTTTGTTTGTAGAAAGCGATTGTTAAGTAACACTTTTTTATCTAATTACAATATGAATACAATTAGCATATCAATGAGCGCCTAAACACCAGTGACACTAATAACACGCTATTAAAAGTATGATTGACTGTTAATTTGGCACATGCGACTTAATACTTTCTATTTAATTGTAAGCAACCGTTTGCAACAACTAAAACCGACAAAAAACCTTTTTATTACATTTTGATATATTAATTATTTGTAATTAGATGGATATTATTAGTATATACCGTTATTAAACGCTCTAGACAATTTCTGTGAAGCGTTTATATCATTTATACGAGTTGTTATCCGAGATTTAACTATTACTTACACTTTCTTACTCGTGTCAGTTACGCTGGCAGTAAACCGCAACCGGGTTTAAACATAGAGTTTTATTGAGTAACCGTTGACCTAATTTCCACCGAAGCAGTTACCCCGTAGCTAGTTAATTAAACTTTTAAACCGATGTTGAGGCGAATGCACTAACGATTTTATTTTCTTTTCCTATCAATTTATCGAAGGTTATTTCAAAATTCTAACTAAAACACTTCGCAATTAGAGAGCTGTACTGCTAAATATGTGATATGCACGGGTACCATAATATATAATTGTTGTATTAAAATATAAAAGTAACTAGCAGTCCATCCACGGCTCTGCCTGTGTTTTTTTTAGATTTTGGAATAAATTTTAAATTAAATTAAATGGATTTTTCTACGGTTAAAACTAGCCTATGTTACTCTTATTAGCTTATGACTAGCTTGATAATGGAAAATAAATTATTAAAAATGACACAGTAGTTTCAAATCTTTCCTCTTTATAATATTAGTATACACAAGTGCATTCTCGTTTATAATGTATTAGATACATCACGTACCAATACATACACAAATTAATGCATTTGTGCTTTGCTTATGATGGAATTATGCGTTCCTTTATTAATTCACCGATCAAAAATTTCTTCAAGATTTACATAACAAAGCGCTGAATGGCATTGTCAGAAAACTTCAATAACAAATGGACCTCGACGTCGATTTCCAATTTAAACTTCATGCAAAGTTCTAGAACGAAGTTCTGTTGCTGTTTTATGTCGGTTGTACTATAAGCTCTGTAGAGGCACTATTGTTCACTGACACTTTAAATTGATAATACATATTTATCACGTCCATTCTTCGTGGGTTTACGACAGCCCTATCATTAATTTCACCTACTAGAATTAGCATTGGTAATTAGAAAGCGAAGTTAAAGGGACCTTTAATCATTGGTGTATTGTGATTGAAACAACAGACTTTTGAAATATGTTCATTTATAGAATATTATGTATGTTATATAAATGTAACGAGTGTTAGTATGTAAACGATTTGAATATTAAGAGTTTAAGTAATTTCGCTTATACTTGCTATAAAACGTAATACGAGTAGATATCAATGATAGCTAAAATTTGTTGTTTGCAGAATCGAGAAAATATGGCGGTTATGATTTTTCACAAATAGGATTTTGGAATACTAAAAATTTTACATAAAATTGTTTAAGGGGATTAAAACTGAAAATGATCATATACTTACTGATAATTATTCCAAACTTTATAATTAACTATCTGACTAAGGATTCTGTACAAGACTATGCTTTTCTTTGTATAGGCGAAATAGAAATACAACTTATTCCGTCTGTTCTTATGGCATAACACAACATGCTTATTTAGATATTTATTATTATATACTATCTACTGAATACGAAATAGATTTTTTCTCTTATAGCAAGAACTTTATTTTTCGCTGCTCTATATGATTCTATTTTTAACTTAGTACTTCCGTAGCCTCGTGATAGACATTTAGAGGTCACAGAAAAAGGATAAAAAATAATTTTGCACAATGTTGATACTCCTAGATGATATTGACTGAACAAGACACCGTTTAATAGTGATTCGGGTCAAAGGTTAGGAAGAAGTCTTAGTTCTAACCTAAGGGGTCATTTTGATCATTAGTCAAAAAAGAGCACAGAATAATGTTATAAGTTTTTGTTTATTTATCCACATCATTCATCATCCACCTATGATCTTCAAAAACGTCATATTCTAATAAATATGAATTATTTTAGCGGCATTAAAAAAAACATAACAAAGGCACTAAGAGCTTCATTACAAATGAAATGAGATCAGATTAAAAATAATAGAAAGTCGCACTTATCTATAATACATGATATATCTATAATTCAAATACAGATAAAAAAATTGAAGTGTCCAAAGTAAACGATTTTTAATTACTTTATATCATGGCACTGTTGTTACTCGAAAAACTTTCTAATTGTTTTTGTTCTCAATATATAATTAGGCTTCAGTCCATGCTTCAATTTAGTGTTAACGGAACTGACAAGAGATAGTTTCAATCTAGTATTAGTACCAATCTCCATTATGTAAAAGTTAAATTACTACTGGTAATGAAAGTAAAGTGCATACAGTGTACTATTGCCGTTATAAGACAACAAACACATAGAATATACTTAAAATTTATTTACTATAAAATAGTGGTTACAAAATGATCAATCAATTATATCACGGTTTATTTTGATCATTTTTAAACATATATTTTTTTACTTGTAGTTTAGTAATGTGATCTTCACAATAGTCAGCGATATTCAGCATATTTCATCAATTTCAGCATTGAATTTTTTTACTAGCAATGTCAATTAAATGAATACTAATAAATATGATTTTTTTTTGTGTTAGCTTGTGTATTTGAGGTATAACGTCGCAATCAATATGTACATTGCAACAATGTATTGGAAAGCAAGAAAATTTATTTCGTATTATAGGAAAGAGTGACACTGTCCGGGTAGCAATTTACTCGATATCATGGTTTGTACACTCATTTCTATTCAATTATATACAATATCGATAGATTCAAAAGCGAAACCACACCGCACTACCATTACTGAGATCTGCGTGCTCAAATCAGGCGATAGTATCCGCGGCACCGACGGCCATGATTATCTTCTGCAGTACACCGATTACCGCTTTCCTAATACACACTTTAACGTACCGTGACATTAAATAGAAGCACTGCACCACAGTGAAAACGCCACGCGAAATATAAAAATGTCGTTTGCGAAACGACAACCGACCCACTGACACGTTTCCTTGCCCAGTTTTGTGTTATGCAATCGTATAGTATACGGCGGTCGCGTTGCGAACTACGAATTCATCGCTGTGTATATCATTCATTATAACTAATGCTACCACCGATTCGGATTAAACGCTTCTGACTTAAGAAGAACCAGTAATAAACTCAGCATGACCATTTTTTCATGTTGTGCAATTTAGTGTCAGACTAACTCAAAAAAACACACAGAGTGTATCGATTACATCTTTTTCTAGTTTTCATAAAGATTTTAAAATCCATAATAAAAGATAAAAATTAATAATGTTATTTAAAATAAAACTGTATTTTTGTAAGTATACGATATATACAAAAAATATATACAATACAAAATATATAAATGAAACTTTCATGTTTAAATATTTTTCGTTGGAATGAACAAATAGTGTTTTTTTGGAATAAAAGCTTCTGTTACTGCATATCTGTACTTTCCTTTCGACAAGCCTTATTTGGACTTTACGAGGTGGACTCATCGATGCGGTCTTGCTAATAAACAACTCGCAAATTTATGTTAAGGTAAAATCATTCATATAATAACACGTTTCTCGGAATGAATAATAAATTGTTGAGTAAATATCTGCTTTATGAACATAATTTCACATTTTTTTAAGTCATTTTATTTTATATCATTTACTTCTTGTGACTTTTAGTATACAATACAGTATAAATTTTACTATAATACTAGCGACCCGCCCTTATTTTAGCACGAGAGCTACAATATTAAACATGTATTATAAATGTAAACCTTCCTCTTCAATCATTCTATCTATAAAATAAAAGTAACGAAACCCGTTGCGTAGATTGAATTGATATGATTGTTTATTTGGTTTAAGCATACATAGGGATATAGGGACAGAGAAAGAGACTTTGTTTTATACTATGTAGTGATTCGAATAGTTATTAAAAAATATCATATCACTTTCTCGACATTATTATCTCGCAAGAATACAATATATGTAATTATATTTAACTATGAAATATATTCAAAACGTTTTTCTAAGTTTAAAAATGTGACGATAGAATAACCAATACAAGTATATGTAAGTTGTTTGTTATTATAACTTGTTGTAAGATTGACTTACTTAGATACATGGGACTTTAAGAAAATTGTTTAAGAAAATTCGAAGATCAGATGCTTCTCATTTACAAAGTTCTCATTATTAACTAACTGTTTGATTTTTCTTTTTAAGTACCGATTACCCATTTTCCAATCATACTTTTTTCTTTTATTATACTTTAACCACTAATGGAAGGCGTAGGTGGGGTTCATCGAATGATTAAATCACGCAAAAAAGTTCTTACGTACCAATACTAGCGTCTGAATCGTTCTACATGATTATTATAATATTCTATATGTTATTTAGAATTTTATATAAATTATTTTGAATTATAATTATAATGTTCTATAGCTTGACAGCATTAAATATTAATCAATTAACCTTAGTCTCGATTAAACTTCAAATAAGCACTTTATCGTTATTGTATAGGCATAGGTACGTACTAGGTGTTTATTTAAAAAAAAATTAATAGAATATAATAAAGGATAATAACAAAATATAACCGACCACAACACCAGTATAAGTATTTATAATTTAAATTGCAATAACTGATTTTTTTTATTTTATGAAGCCGTCGGCTGACGTTCTCAGCGACGTAAACCTCGTCACGTCCCGTCTGGTTCAGTAATTTGAATTTCTCATAGTTTTAATGTATTCTTTATGATAACTTGCAGTTATAAGTATATAAGTGCATGAATATTTATTCTGTATCTAGTTCTTAAATTTCGTAAGAAACTGTTACACTTTTCAAATAAATGCAATAAAACTAAAAAGGGCTATTCCGATTATTTTTAATATATAACATTAAAATATTTGAAATGTTTTGTAGATCTTATCAAGATATACCAATCTTTATTAAAAAAAAAATTCTATTATAGCATTTGCAATATAATCCCCGATAGGTTTCCATTAAGTAGTGGAGCTTAGTACATGGGACCCGTTGCAACTACGGGCAATTGAAAAGGAACCTGGCGAGGCCTGAATATAACACTGCCCGTGGGGACTGCTCGAAGCGGGCTAATAAGTCATATGTGGGTGCATTTAAGAGGGATTGAGGACAGGTTAAAGGTGGTAAAAATGGAGGAACGGGAGTATCAGTATTTTCTCTGTGACTCAGCAGAACTGGACCACGATGCTAAGGTGTGGGAAGAGGATTTCCACCCATAGCCTCTTACAAAGCAATCGTCTTTTGTCTCGTGTGGTGATAGTGGTTCGTTGGTCCGAGACGGGGGCTGGTGTAGTCACAAAAATTGCAAAGCCGTTCCTATCCCGTTTAAGAATCACACCCCCCTTCCCGCGCCAATTCCGACAGAATTCATCGTTGCCTACGCAGGCGTTTCCTCCAATATATAGCATTAGCATTATAAGGGTATAATTAAATATTATTTTTATATCTCAAACATTCTATAATATTCATCTTATGAAATATCTTAATTTAAGTCAACATTAAACTGTTAATTTTCAATATCTGTCAAACCACATTTGCAGTAACAATCCTTAAGCTAAATGTATCTATAGTTGCCGATACACATGAATATATAAAGATCATCATGTGTGTATCTGCAACTATAGACACACAACATTTAACATTTTTATGCTATGTTAACTTATCCGGTTAATATTGTAGTGAGTGTATTTGTATATTTTATGGTTATTTATAGGTTCTTCTTTACAATTCTCAAAAAATACTACGGTTAAAGAAAAAGTAACCTACCATTGTATAATACATTGAATTATAAAATGTGTAACAAAACAAAAAAATATAGGTAAATGATAACGAGATGTTACACACTAAGGGCACAAGTATCAGTAATATCACTATTTAACAATATCCTATATTTATTGGTATATGTTTTAGTACAGTTAGACGCTGAGCATTGTAACAAATCCCGGGTTACACGCGGCGGAAAACATGATATGTCCTTTAAGTAAAAATTACAAAACTAATATCATGATCGCATCTCAACTCCGCACTACCTCGTGCGTGAAATGCCTTTTTTCTTTAAATGAATCCTTAACCTTAGTTATTAAAAAGTTTCACGCTCGAATTTTTAGAAAAAAATTAAGTAAAACCTCTTTTACCATGGTAAAAGTAAATAAAACACCAATTAAATAGAATTTTTCTTTTTTTTTAAGTAACACACAGCGAACTTAATTGAGGTTTTTGCCTAATCTTAATTATAAATACCTTCATGCGCCGTTAAACATCACTCAATGGTAACTAAATGTTTATGCAAAAAATAATAACATGCTGTTTTTTGGCAATTATTTTAGCCTTCTTTTTTGGCCTACGTTGTTTTCTGTTCCAAATAAAATTTTTCATACATTAGATCTTCATTTGATTTATAATTAAAAGATTCCGTAATATGTTTAGTGAAATTTTAAAGGTCAAATATTCGAGATTTTTTTATAACGGTTACTTAATTTGGTTACTTATCGTAGTGCATAGCATTTAGTGCAAAGCATATATTTCTGATTGTTACTTACAATATTAGTTGATCGCTAATGTACCAAATTAACTGAAACTAAAACATCCCCTTTAAAAGTATAATCCTCGTTATTAGAATAAGTTAATTAAACCGACAGGACAGGTCGGTACGACTTCAAGTTGCTTATTTCTTATAGAATAAAGTTGTAAATTGAATAAAAATTATTCATTTCTCGTTTGAAATTAGTTTTAATATTTAAAGTGATTTTCCTAGATCCTGCTTATTATTTCATAAACGAAATAATTGTACCCAAATGTAAAACTATAAGCCATCAACTGCAATTATAACACGCGGATCAGTTTTTTAAAAAGCGCTTTAATGTTTTTGAAAATATGTTTTACTAAAATAGCTCGTAAAATAACAGAAACTTGCCAAGTATGATCGTATTGATTTTGGATAGCTCCCAATAGTTTTTTTAACAGATATAAGTTACCTATAACGTTATGCAACAGTGACAGTGAATAAACGTCTGCGTCGTTTTAGCTGTATGCATTTGAGTACTTCATACCTACTTTTTCTTTTGAGTGGTTACTTTAAATATCTTGAATAGTAATTGAGTTATCTGCACAAACAATTGAATACTAATGGAACTTTCACAAATCACGATTTGCTTAAAAGTATCTACTCACCCATACGTTTCGATGAAATTTGTCTTGTTGAATAGTTGAAGGGCACATAAATAACGTCGTCCATAGCCGCCCCTGCTAGATTTGATGGTAATTTACTTGAGGAATGTACTTTGTCTAAACACAACACATTTTCAGCACTGCACCTGTCACTATTCACAGTAGTAAATTCACGGTTCAAAGGCCAATTTACGTGGTCTGTAGTTTGTTGTAAAATTTTATCATTTTCAGCGTTTTCATAAACTAGATCAGCTACTCCATCAAGATCGCTTTGACAAGAATTTTCAGCTACTACCTTCATTTTATAAGCATCGCCGGCTTTATTTGCATCTAAAACTAAATCAACTCGTTCTCCCCTGGCAAATGTTATTGAATCAACATCCACAGGCTCTACTCCAAATCCATCTAAAGCAATAACTTTAATGATATGCTCTTCAATAGAAAACTTTATTGGACAACTTCTGAAACCTCCACCGTACAAAAGTCGGAATCTGTATCTTTTTCCGCGTTGTACTAAGAACTTTGACAATGGAGCATTTGAAAACTCTGAAGAACGTCCTTTCCCGTTTATAAGTAGGGACTCGGCGTCAGGCGCATTAGATGTCATACCAGCTAGCGGTCCCATAGAGTGGCCCCATTCCGCTACAAAAATTGTGTGTTCTGTTGCGTCAATATCATAGAGTTCCTTTAAGGGATCAAGTCGTGGCGACTGACGGACAATGAAGGCTCCAGCAAGCCCATCAGCGGCATCTGCAGCGGAATGGGCATGATACATGTGTGTTCCTACAGCTGAAGCTCGGAATTTGTATTGAAACGTCGTGTAAGCCGGCTGAGGACATTGTGTTAACATAGGCGCTCCGTCCATAAACGGTGTTTCTTTTTGGGGTTGTCCCCGCCAGTGTATAGACAACGCATGTGCGGCGCACGATGTACGACGTCAACGACAAGAATATCATTCTGGCAGACATGTAAAGGTGGCGCAGGCAGCTCTCTGTTAGCTGCTAACACTCCTCGCTCCCGACCGTCAGCTGTTATGCACATTGGCGGACATTCAGCGCCCGGTGAGTCTCCGCAACCACCGCATGACCTATGAATGTACAATAATTAAGTTACATAATGAACAAAGTTTTAAAGAAATACTTTAAAAGTTTTAATATTAGCTTACTTACTTGCTATAAGTCTTATATACTTCAATTACCAGTTTTACCCGACAAATCATCGGCCAATCTAATTCATGGCATTCGCGATCACAGTTCTCGAAGTATTCCTCTATAAGTAAAAAATTAAGATATAATAAAAAATTATAAAACCACATTTTGAAGTGAATATCAATAATAACTACATAATAAGTAATTAATTTGGAATTTTATTAAATATAAAAAAAATCTATGAATTAAATGCAATTTCATACGCATTACGCATAAAATAAATCGTACCTGGCATCGGGGTATAATATACAACGACAATAACACCAGCTAATATAACAAACAAGACGAGTATCCTCTGCAAGGACATCAGCATGTAGTTAGGCTTCGCAATCGTAACATCGCGTGAATCGTCGCCTTCCTTGTCCATTTTAAAAAAATATGAACGAAATTATTCAGTTCAAAATGTGCTTTAACGTTGAGAAAGAGCGAACGCGCAATCGCTTACGACATTTTCAAGATGCAAACCGATTTGTTTACGCGTTACGGGAGTTCGCAACGGGACGTGACGGAACGCGACCACGCGAGCCGACCATTGAGTGGCGACTGGTCGCAATTCACAATCAACTGTTTGTTGCAACAGCGTACTGCAACAGACCTCGAGCCAGTTAATATTTTCATATCGGATACGATGTCATTAATGCAAACCGGCGATTGACATCAAGACGAATACACCTGTACACAGATGCTGTAATGACATATTAAAACCCAACAACCGGACTCGAATTCCGCGCAGGCCAATTTTTTTTGTTTTATTTAAAAAGAAATACGAATCAGATCATCGCCCATGATATTATTAGAAATAACAATTTATAGTGCCAGGGGAATTTTAAGAGTTTTGACAAATACTTTGTTAAAGACCAAAAAGCTTTTAGTGCCTTTGTGATATTTTTTGCCTTTGTATTCAGTTTGCAGGGTATCACTAAGACTTATATTTTCATTTTCTTTTGAGTTACGGGACCCTAAAAATATAGGATTATTGAATAACACAACGCTGATATAATCGCTATTATTCTAGGTGTATTGAACCGCTTTTTAAGGTTTTTTTTAATGATGAAAACAGAAATTGCAATGAATACTTAAAAAATTTATACTTTTTACAAATATACCATCATCATCATCATCATCTGTTACTCCACTGCTGGACATAGGCCTCCCCTAATGCACGCCCACGTCATTTGGGAGTTTATGGGCCGTATTCCACCACGCTTGGCCAATCCGGGTTGGTGGGTGATTATACCATCATGTATGGACAAATATTTATAAATTATCATCTATACAACTCCCATTCAAGGACGGTATTCACGAAGGAAGAGAAAATTAATAGGTAAATCACGTAAACCGAGTTAAAGCTAAATTATCTCATGTATAAATGCGGCCTAAAGCAATAATTTCAAAAGCACCATAATCCGGATATTTACAAGGCTATTAATTGCCCGTGCTGCTGTTAATTTGGCATTTGAGCTTTCAAAGTTTGCTTCTGCTTTGTATCAAGACGTAACAAATATTGTGCAATAGATATTAAATTAAAGCACGATCATATCAGTTCGAAAGTGATGCTACCTTATTTCACAATGATTGATTACAACTGTAATATTAATGATTAATGGCGTAAGGCCATCATTATACAAGACACGTCAGATTGTAATAACGGGTAATTTTCCATTTTACGTATGGTATCTATCTTGATGTTATGATTTAGTTAATTCCGATTGACAGGTATAATTGATGCAATACAACTTAATTATAGTGTACGTTAATATATACTGGAGGTATGTAAAGTTTTGAGAATATATTAACTATTAAAAAAGGCTTCGTTATTATAAAAAGTATTTAATTTTGCTTGAATAAAAGGGTTATTAATAACCGAATGTATATTATTTTGGTAGGCGTTTTGTAGAACGTTTAAATAATGAATAGAAAGTAAACTTATAACATGATAAAATAATACTAATAGCTTTATAGCACCCTTCAATCAAACTGTATCATTATAATTCCTACATCAAGGTTTTTGATAATTTATATTTTATTTTAATTTTTAGCGATCCGCTCCAACTGTGCGATGGTGCGGTGATGATATCTGTAATATCTTATTTGTTAATTAAAAGTTACATGCTGTACTGGGCTATATTGATCTATATATTATTATTAAATAACGAGATCATTGCTAATCAGCAAAATCGAGAATTAACACACGCACACATACACACACAATCTCAAATACACGTATTCGTTACGCATAAAACAGAAATTGTTAAGTTTAAGATCAGCGTCATTTATCTTTACCTATTGTAATATGTTTTTTAATTTTTTAAATGTTATTTTTTTTTTATCATTTGTAATTTTTTTGTTGCGATTGTCAACATAATGATTGTATTTAAAAAAACATTTCTTGTAAACCCATCTTCTGCGCTGTGAGAAAAATGGGAACCTGTAATTGGGAGTTGGAACCATTAGTATAGACCAATGTAACTCTTAACTTAGTCCTATTGATTCCATAGTAAATAAATAAATGGCAAAGACAATGTAATGTATAATAAATATTGTAATTGCTTACATATAAACATTTATATGTTTGTGTTTATAAATATATATATCGTATTTGATGTATTATTAAATATATTTATGTATTAGTATACATTTAAATTACTTCCTCTATTTCTAACTTACAAATATTTGCACCTCCCCACTTTTTTATCTCTGCATCACCCCAAGGTTGACTGGCAGAAAATGCCTTTGCATTAGTCCGCCAAAATTTAACTAAAAAAACGCTTGTATTTCAGTTGCGTAGTTTTAAAGATTCAGAATACATATACATATGTACATACATACACGCATAACAATTTATACTACGTTTGTAGAAACAAATATCGTAACAAAAAATTTGTAAGATGACTATAGCCGACTTCAGGGTGTCTGCATTTCGTGATGGTGAGTATGGCCATCGTAAAAACTTTCTCCCATATTTTTTCCCTTACATCTTTTAACTTCAATAAACATTTAAAGTAGTGTACATGACATTGGTCTCCTCAAGTTTTACGCCAAACATGACCAGTTTAACTAGAACCGTCCTCTAAAATCAAATTATGTAATGATACCTAAGACATATTATTTACATGTTTTTGCAAACATAATTAAGGCACGTAACTTTTAAGTTCAGCTTTGGCACGAATCGAATTATAGGTTGGAACAAATGATAAAATAAACGGAGTCCTCAATGATTATCTAATACGTTTGCCTTTTTTGTTTAAAGTTTTAAATTACTGTTTCTAAATTCTATTTTTAACGCCAAAACTACATATGATTAATTGAAAGGACTTTCAACTAATTTTATGGCATTTGTTTACATGTTTAATTATATTTTAACACCCGACAGTAGTTTGTCCTGTGACCACGGCCGCCGGAAATTGTTCGAAACGTTCTGGTTAAATGTCCTATTACAATTATTGAAAGGCATATTTACATAGTAAGGCTTTAGGCGTTAAATCTGTCGTGTCGAAGGTGGCCGTGTCAGTTAGTGAATAATTACACAGTTCGCTGATACAGGAATAAGATCCTTGATTGGACACTACGTTAATACAAAGGTACCTACATATTAATAAAATATACATTTACAACCTTAATAGGTTTTACTAAAATAGGTTATATCAAAGGCTTTAATAATTGTTTATTTCATTCATTGGCCAAACTTTACAAGAATTGCACAAGGCTTACTCAAGATTATTATAAGCTTTTGCAAAGAGAACCATATATCTGCGACATTCCTGAAGATTCTGTTAGTAAATTACTATTAATGTGTCCTTAAGAACCGGAACACAGAAGTGTTGTCACCTACTAATTCAAAGCAGAAATAGGCACTACGTTGGTTCCTCCCTATTCGGTTCCCTGTAAAAAGATCAATTACCACCTAAATTACACTTTTGAATTTTAAAAAACACATGAAAAAAAATATTTTAATGATATTGTAAGTGTAAAACTTGTAAAAATTATTACTGTAACGTTATCATCAAAATGTTAAGCCTTAAGAATTTTTTTTTAAAAATCTGCTACCATGTTCACCTCTGAACGAACAACCATTTGTAACAAACTCTTGACGCATAAAAGTAAACTTACCTACACTTCTTTAGAAAAAAAAACTCATATTTTCGCTTATAGAACTTGGAAAATATTGAGATATTTTTTCATATGGCATGAAAAAGCTTGTATTTTTTTGTAATAGCCAAAAAAATTTAAATAAACATCAAAGTTTGCCAACTTTTATTTTGCACCCTACGGACGAGACCTTTCGGGCACTTAGGGCTCAGATTTAGTTAAGTCACGAGAAACCTGAGCCAGTATCTCTTAGCTTACCTGCGACTGGCACTGATCTAAGGTCTTAGCTTGCTAAAAACATGTACAGTAATATAAACGTGGTCTGCGTATCAAAATTAGGGCTTAGATTCGTCGTTTGCGATGGGTACAAGACAGTTAGAAAAAATATTTGTTTTAATGTCACACAACCTCTTTTAATAAGACGATTTACGGACAGTAAAGAATATTAAATTAAAATTATACAAAGGTCAGCTATGCCTAGTCTGATTATAATTTTAATGGAAAATGTATTTTATTAATTTAAATTATATTCGCGCTATCTTAAGAAGCATAATTAATAAAAAATATGATTGAAATTCCTATGTAAAATCAAACAGAATCAAAACGCGGATAACAAGTCATACCAAACTAAGCCAGTGTTTAAATTATTGCTCTTTTTATCTGTTAGTATGTTGATAAAAATCATATTCAAATTACAAGTGCCAGTAAAGAACGTATGATACATTTTCAAGCACATTTAAGTTCAAAGCAAAACATTTATTTTAATAATACTGTCATATCTTAGAGATTTCTCTTTCTTAAGTCATAAGATGCATTAATGTGTCATATTCATATCTTAACATAAGAATGTTAGAAACAGACACATAAAGATTCGTTTAGATAGAAGCGACAACTTTATTCTATACGTGACTACTTCACACTTACTTCAACTTTAAATTAAAAAGCAACAACTTGCAATAAATAATGTAAATATAAATCATGACAATGGCCATACAAAATATAAAAAAACACATACTAAATAGAATATCTACTGTGTACTACGTAAATTCTAAACTATAACATAAAGGGATACCAATAACAGTGATGTCAATAAAAACAAACAATGCTTAATGACGCCTAAATATTTATGGCGATTGAAAGTCCATCAATAAGATTCTATTCAGCTCAGATAGATATATAATAACGTGTAGCGTACTAATAGAACGGGAAATGGAACAAAAGTGTTAGAAATCGCATTATAATGTAATTTTGTAGGTTATAACGCATATAAATTATACCATTAAAGTTAGATATGATACCCTGATGCATAGATATCAAGACTCAGAAGACACATTATTAGCACTTGGCAGTTAACATTTTGATATATGAGCAGGTACTAAATTTGTATTTATTATATTTTCATTATATACGGAGTGTATGCGTTAGTAATAAAAGAAGTTATTCCTACCGGTCAAAATTTAGGTCACCACAAAAATAAGAAGATAACAAATAGTGTTCAAAATATTTCGTCAGAATACAATTATAATCTAAAATAAAAGTATTACATAAAGTCCTGACGAATGTTCCAAAGAAAATAAACACAAGTGCACAAGGTTTTCATTACAATATCTCCTGTTCAATTTTATGACCATTTTTCCCAATCTTGGCATGTGATTTCTACTGATTCCACATGGCCGGTTTCGGTCAAGATGTTCACACCAAAGTTATATAGGTTTAAGATCCGACCTATGAGGTTATCACGTCACATTTCTAACATCTACTGTTGTCTGATTTCGATCCAAGTAACTAAAATATAAATCCTTGGCCGATTAACTTTAATACGAAGTGAATAGCAATTTTCTACAAATCGGTTTTATAATGCTCCTGTTTCATAATTCCTTTAATTTGATGGATAGCCCGAAAGAAATCTCAGACCATAGCCGATAGGCAGTAATACTTGATAGTCTGGTCTAAGCTCTACGGCATCATCTTCTCGTCACCGGAGCATCAAAAGAAAATTCTTTTTACGGAACCAAAATTTTAAAGAATATAAGTATATGACAGATGCGTCACTACAAAGTACTTTATTAAAATCTAGTCTGTATAAATTAGAGCCTTTTGTAAGCATTTATTTCTTTTTCTATTTAAGGAGAGGTTTTTGAACTGCAATGCAACAGATTGACGTCTCGCAGAATTCTTTGTACTGTAGATACACACAGGGTTTCTCACGAGATTTGTTGACTTCAGTACAAATTTCTGGGGCTGTTAGGCTTGGTGGTTACTACAATAAATTTACTGGAAGTCGCTCCTAGGGGTCTCCGTTCCATTCCTTGATATCCGACGGCTTGCTTGTACTTTCACATCACATCATAAGCCTGTCATAGTCCACTGCTGGACATAGGCCTCCCCTAATACATCCTTATTCATTAGAGGGTTTGGACCGTATCCCACCACGCTGGTCCAATGCAGGTTGGTGGGTGGACCGACTTTTACATGCCCATCCGACGCATGGATCATCTTACTTTTCAGACAATTGGGTGATCGGCCCAAATTGCCCTAACCAACTAGAAAACAACAATGAAAATTTGTTTCGAACGTAGGATTCGAACCCTCCGGTTACTAAAGCACACGCCCATACCGGCAGTTTGAATAAGAACAATCCAGACGATGCTCAGATTTTTTTACGATTACCAGAAGTTAAATATTGTTAAAATATCGACCGGCGTTATCATCACATCATTATCTGCCTTCACAGACCAGTATAATAAGTTTTCGCCTTACAAATCGGTCGTCTTTTATCAGCCCATAATAATGGGCTGCGTTGGATGACAACAACAAGGGACTGATTTGTTAGACACCAATGAGATCCATCCAACCATCGTTTTTTGACCTAATTAACCAGAAAACAACGATAATACACATTTGTATCTTTTCATTTGCGACCCTGAACTCCCGTTTGTATTGTATTCGAAAGAGCAATTGGAATTTATCACCCCGTTTCCTGTAAAGTATGATGATCCATGCCTGGAATGGAAATGTTAAAAATAGGTCTGCTCTCGATATCTTCCCCACAGTATCCGCATTTCATCCTTTTATACTACTTACAAAGAAAAATAAAATATCATATGTGTGAAGACTTGTATACAAATAGTTACTTTGCTAATAATAATAATCTATAACTTAGCGGCCGCCATAAACATACTATCAAATTAATCATGGACTCAAAGGACCAAGAAATTCTAATTTAGGGACCATTTCAAGTTACATGATTTATGCCGCATTAAGTAAGTGAAAAAATATATAATAAGGGAATGTATGGTAGCTTTTCACTTTACTCCATTTTACAACGAGCTACTGCCTGGTAGAAGAAGTGATAATAATGTGAGACTCCCCTGCCTAGATGTAACGGTAAACGAAACATAACGGTGCACCTTTCGTAAAGGTTGAAAACGTAAGGGATCATTGGCGTCCTGAGTCCAAAACTGGCCCAGGAGCATAATAGTAATAATATAAAGCTTCCTATTCTTGGGTGCATTGGGCCACCCAGTCCAACAATTAAGATTAAAAGCTAAAGGAAACTGCGTAGCACCGCCACTCGGCTTCAGTATAAAATATGACAATTGTATGAGTTAGTCAATGTGGCAACCGTCTCGTTTCAAGTCTTCCTACAATTGTAACGTTGACCTAAACAAGAAATATTTTATTGTTAAAGTTTACGTTAAAGAAACCAAATTTTGTAATAAAATGCACATGCCATACCATAATTTACCATTTGCACCTTACTGGGTAATAAGGTGTAAATGGTAAATTATGGTAAATAACTATCACAACAGAACCAGAGAAAAAGAAAAGGTAATAAATAACAATACCACACAAAGGGAAAATTTACAAAGTTTTTTAAAAGAAATAATGAAAATTAAAACTACAATGCAACAATATTCAATAATAAAGCTTTAGACTTTGAAATCATAACTAAGCATTTCTGTCCGCTTTATTTTACATAAAGCTGTTATTAGTTTTTTAAAGCTAGTCTTTAAATTTTTTATATCATTTAAAGATGTTTCAAATAAAATTATTATGACTGTCCTACGTGCGTTAAAATTATTTACAAATAATTACTTTTCATAATATTTTTTAATAATTTTATTATTCACCAATTGCCTTTTACAACTTTAGGTGGTATTGAATGTTTAGGAAATGACAAAAGATTGTCTGTTAATTTTCTGCATTAGATCGTTCTTCCCTATTTACTATAAACTAAGGCGGCCAACCGTAAACCGTAACCTGACCGTCCCGTAATGCTAGACGAAATCCCGCTTTGAAATTATTGCTTTTTCCTTAAGGTTTTTAAGCTATTGCATAGCTTCTGTCGCGGGCCTTGAGCGCGGTGACCGATTCAGAAATTCCGTAACGAAAAAACCTCACGCTCCCCACTCCGACGGGCAAGGTGTGGCTTGAAGGCCGTTTTTTTTTTTTTTTTATTCTTGAAGTTATGCTTCCAGACTCATGTCTTTAGTAAGCTTCATCTAACACAGAGTTCGCGAGAAGCTCCCGTCCCCACGAACTAGGTGGCCCACATCTTTTGCTAAAAAAGAAGGCCACACGTACAGAAGGTACGTGAGTTAGGCATTAGTTTATGTCTCCTAAAGATCGTCGACGATCGGTTTACGGACCGGGACGCCGACGGTCTGGCGACTGTATTAATCGATTGCTGGGGGCGGTGAGAACCGCCCTGGAACGCGGGTGTATCTAGTATACGCGTTGTGCGTGTGTTGTACGACTTTACGTTTATTATACGACTTTACGAAACTCGCGCGAATCGAGACGAGCTGCTCCGAAATCGGACGAATACATAAGCAGCTGTTTATGAGAAAGTATATCTTAATATATATAAATCTCGTGTCACGATGTTTGCCCGGAATGAACTCCTAAAATAGTTAACCGATTTTAAAATACAGATGCCCACCATGTGCAATTTTTTATAACAATTTCTTTTTGTATTATTATTTGATGCAAAATGTTTGCTACAAAACGATTGTGACAGTTGGCGATATCTATGGATTGCGTTGTGTGTGTCAATAGATGGCGCGGTTTATAAAATTTTCATTGATAAGAGGAGAATTGGTACAATAAACAGTAATTACTAAAAATTTATTAATTTTGATAAGATAATTTTATAATAGTTTTTATTTATTGTTAAAAACAAAAATGCAATTTCATAACACCGTTATATTATACCAAGCCATCAATTTAAAAAAAGAAATGAATTATATACATCAGATTTGATCGACCACAAATCCTCGCTAAAGAACACCGATTCCTACCAAGGATGATCCGTGAGGCTATTGAGATTAGAAAACATCCAAATTTCAATAGAGAAGATGGTTGGGTTCTACCTGCTTGGGATCCCATAATTAATAAATTAAAATTTAAACCCAAGCATAATACCACTGCTGGCTGTAAAGATAAAACCAGTTCATTTTGCATAGGTCGGAGTACAGACTAAAAATAATTAATTAAAATTAAGATCTGGAAACCCCGCTTCAGCACTGGCAACAAGACGCATGACATCTCAGTGTACCCCGTGACCACGGCCGCTGGAAAGTGTTCGAAACGTCGGGAATTCAAAATGTAAAATAAACGCGATAAAATCCGTAAAGTAATTTTATTTAATAATGTATAATATTCGCGCAAGCAATAGAAATAATTAAAATTATAATTGCATAATTTGATACAAAATGCTGTATAATAGCTTAACCGCTGCAGTCCCCGAGAGCCACACTTCTTTTTTTATTTTATCAGTTACATCCGATAATTTTTCATTGCCACCGACAATGAAAAAGCGAACTTGTAAATTCACTGAAGTTTTACAAAGAGAATTTCCGTTCTTGCAAAAGTGTTTAACTCCTTCGGAAGTGCTGTGTAACAAATGCAATGGAACCTTTTCTGTTGCTCACGGCGTAAAAATTATGTACAAAGGCAGTTGACTTCGGAAAAGCATAAAAAATCCCTTACTGCTGCAAGTTCGTCGTCATCACTTACAACTTGCTACCGTCATGAAAAATATGTTGACAAAGAAGCAGAGCTGGCGAAAGCTGAAGGTTTTTGGGCTTTCCATACTGTATGTAAGAATCACAGTTCTCGATGGATTCTAAATTTATTCAGAAATTTTTTGATAAGAAGTTTAGCTGTGGGAAAACCAAGTGCAAAGCATGCAACGAATGGGATCGCGCCGTATTCTGCGGATATTCTTAAGATAGAACTGAATGATGTTCCATTTATCTGCATATATACTGATGCTTCAAAACATAAAGATATCAAAATATTTCCAACGTCAGTGGGATATTTTTATACCACAACGGGCATTAACGTCAATATATTAGATCTCATGAATTTACCTGGTGAAACCGCAGTAATGATTTACGTTTCTTGAATGGGCACCCTTGAAAAGCACAACCTTAAAGATAAAGTGATTAGATTTTGTGCTGATAATGCTAAAACTAATTTTGCCAAAGTTGAACGTTCAGGTCAATGTAACGTTTTTACAAACTTCAAGAAGGTTTAGGCAGACAAAAGTAGTAGAGTGCTGCACTGACATATCGCTCAAGTATTGAAAGCAGCAGATCTTAGTGCCAGGACGTGAACATATTTACAAAGATTTATTAGTACTTTTATATATATACTGCATATAGAAAACTGCAAAATTTTGATCAATAAAAAAGTTGGTATCAGTAATACTAAATGGACAAGATATTTCTTCAAGTAAATTGACGATGTATTCCATTAAACACTGTTCATTATCTAAAAAATGTCTTGATGACTGCGAAAACTTTTGGCTGAAATTTGTCCAGTCAATGCATTAATAGTTACCGATGATTATAAAAGATAGGAATTAAATTCTTCTGACTCCATATTGATTGTAAACATAATTTCAACGATTAAAATAAGTATATCCTATAGATGAGGACAAATCTTGTAGAAGCGGCTGGATATCATCTAAAGATATTTTAGGAACATTCAGAATTTTAAAGACGTTGACTCATATGTTCAAAGTATTTGTCTCTTAATATACGGACAAACGTCTACCTGGATTCACTGAAACAATATTCTGAAATGAATGTGGTACAGCTGATCAGGCTGCATATTCGTGCAGATGTCTTTAGATCGAAACTTTATCAAAAAGTAAATTTTGACAAGAAATTGTGTCATCGTAAACAGTGATAGTCCGTTAACTGAGGAAACAGTAATTGAAAAACATGGTTGAATATTTAAATTTTCATAACTATCTAAATTAACAAAATCTGTATTAGTCCAAGTATTTGCTTTAAGGACGAACGCGTACTGAACCAAGTATTTTAACTTCAACTGAATTTTTGTGGATATTCAAAAGTAGTTAGGGACCAGTAAATTTCGGAAAAAAAGTAAATTTCTGCAAAACGACGAAACGGATCGAATCGGGTGTATAATATGAAAAACAGTTTACAAATATAATATTAGTATCATGACACGCAAATCTAGATGTGAGCAAAATGATTAATGAAAAATTGCTATTACTAGAACAATATTCAACCAAGAGAACATCTTCATTGATTAAAATAGGTGGAATCTTTATTCTAAAAATATTGGCATTCTAAAAACTGTGATCAGTTCCAGGTGATTTCCTCGTTATAAGACAGCTCCCTAAATAATTGTTCTCTGCCTGTGAGTGACTGACAACATAGGTCTAGTACAGAAGATAATTCAAATAAATTGACGATTGTGGAATTTAATCCACCTCAAGCTCATTTACAAGGTACTTTTCTTTTGTACCTAATACATCTAAAGAAGATTATCACTCAGATTAGTTAATCAGATTTCTGGTTCGTTGAACTTAACAGGATCTAACATTTGAATGATCAATACATTAGATGCACGTATGTGACTTTTCTGCAATTCGAGTCGACGCTTTTCCCACCTACACTCAGTATCATTTCATCAGTAAGTGGATAAAGCTTCCCTTAGAATTGTCTCGCTGCTGATCGTATTAAAGTTGACAACATGACAGCGAAATGTATTGTGCACCCCACGGCCTCGTGATCTTCTCTTGACGTCAGGACGGTAACTCCAGAAATTCCCGTTAAGTTGAAACAAGTCTATGGATCGTTGAAAAGTGTCGCGAATCTAACATTTGCAAAGTGAATTACACTCAGAGCTCTGCTTGTACTTAAATTGAATATGGGAAGTTGCGAAGATTTTATGACATTCTCAATAAAAATCCTAAGCTTGTTAAAAAGTGTCACTCCATTTTGATGTCATGATTTTAAAAATAAATGACTTCTTCCTAAGTTTTATGTTTTATTATGTGTTTTTGCCAAAAACTTTTTGATAATTATATCGATTTATCCCTAACACGCAGTGGGGGGGACGGCATTCACGAAAGGTTAAGTCCCGCATTCAGTTTTCGGAAGGTTGGCCGCCTTACTATAAAGCAATTATCAAAATAATGTCACTGAAATTTATACTTATTTCTCTTAGCTGTTCGATGTTTTAGCTGTCATTTTCGGTATTAAATAACGATAGTCCGTCTCAAAAAGCCGTTAATTTTTAAAATATTAATATTTGTAGTTCAGTTCAGTTCTTTGGCTTGATGGCGTTTCCTTGTAGATTTCGCCAACGTCAAGTTTTTCGATTAGACTCTGCTATATGTAACAGGCTTCGTAAATGAACAAGGTCACAGTTGACAACTAAGAATTGATTATGGGCTGAGATAATCCACCACAATAGTTTCTGTTGATGTCTCTTTAATATTTGTAGTTACATCCCTATTTGAGTTGATGTATGTCAATGTCATTTGTCAATACGTATTAAAATATAAAAAGTTCTCTAAACACATTAAAAATAACTCACTCTTATATAAATGTTAGTTAATTATTTCTATATCGTAAAGCAATAACAATGGAAATTACCAAAAAAAACTTTGCAATAGAATTTGAAAACATAACCAATAACCTCAAACAATCATGTTTTATTGGATTTGATGCTGAATTTACAGCTATTCCTAAGGGAGAATGTTTTAAGTACAGGTAAATTATTAGATTAGCTTGAATCAGATACTATGTATAAGTCTATGCCATATTATTACAAAACTAATTAAATATCATTGTACCCATTTTATTAGAAGGAATTTTAACTTCATTTATTTTTTTCTAAGAAGATAGTTTTTTACGATAGACAGCAATAAATAGTTTCACACGTGTAAAGCAAAATTAGAAAATAGCCCCTAGTTTTGGACAAATACTTTTTCTATTTTTTCAACTTCATGCAAATAATAAACAAAATAATTTGCTTCTTGAAGAGAAGTGATAGGATCAAACAACAAATTTCGCTGGAGAATTAAAAATATATCACTTAAATGCATTCTTTAACAACAGAATTGCAAACAAAAATATATGTGACATTTTTAAAATTTCAGATTGTTTGACACAAATGAGGAGCGATACGACAAAATCAAAAGTGAAGTCAGCAAAATGATAATGACACAAGTTGGTCTGACTATGTTCCAGTATAACAGACGGGAAGAAAGTTATACATCAGTTAGCTATACATTTCATCTTAGTCCTCAGGTGTTGGGAGATATTGATCAAACATTTATCTTTCAAGCATCAACTGTAAAATTTCTGTGCAGGCATAACTTTAATTTCAATAAGGTATTTATTTTTTTCTTGTGGAGTAAAACATGATAAGGAACACAAAAACCACAAAAATAACTTTCTAATAATTTAACAACTTGTTTGTTTATAAACTCTACATACAATTGGTGTTTGTTTTGATCATAAATTATTTTTTAAATAATTAAGTGTAAGTAACAGAATTATTTCATGCGTATTAACAGTTGTTGACAACTTGGTAGTCTTATTTATTTTTCCAATATTATATTTAAGGGTGCATATTCATGCTACTGATATACGTAATATACTTTACAGTATCTTGTGATCTACTCAAGTTTTCCTGTTGAAATATTTTAAAAGTTAGTTTGTTTCAACTAAATCTATAACATGATATTACAATCTGAGTAATTTAAATAGATTTAAATAGTCTAAGTATATTTTGGACTAGTTTATAATGCTTATGCTAATGTTGAAAACTAAAAGTTAAACCTCACTTTTACTTTAAATATAATCTCATCTTTTTTCCTTTTGCATTCAGTTCACTTATGAAGGCATTCCATATATTTCAAAAGTAGAACAAAAAAAGTTGTACCAAAGACTCAAAGATAAAAGTCTTTCACATTATTTAACTGAAGACCTAGAATTAAGATGAAAAACTCAAAATATGTTCTGCGTTTTAGTAGATGCACTAAATAATAAGTTAGTTAATTTTAAACATATTTTGATTCTACTCTGATTTTGTATTTGCTCAACTAAAGTCATTTTAAGTTAGTTCCAACATTGTAAATTTTAGTTGGTGACTACGAAGAGTTATTAAGTAACTAATTTAGTCTATTTGTGTCCTCAATTATGTGAAATGATTATAATATTTCTTAGTATAAATAGGTAAAAGCACATGATTTCATTACATTGTAATGTTTCCAAAGAATATTAACTAGGGTTAATTTGTCATTGAAATAGTATATATTCATAATGCTTTCACAACCTGAAAATATATTATTATCATTGATCAGTACATAACTTTTTTTTATAGAACTATTTCTTTCTTAATACTTTTGTTAGAGTGATGAGTGATACTCAACTCGAAAGAAAAGCAGCTTCTGATGCCACAAACATTCTCACCGTCATGCGACATGAGATGGTATGTCTCATTTACTCAGTAATATATTAGCCTAAGTACTTTTAGTAGTAATAGGTTAAAACTGATCACATGATTCATTGCATTCTCACTGGCCAAGAGAATTTACACCTTCAGGTCATAATTATGTCACAGACTTTGACTCATATACGCTTATATTCTACCATCTACCTTACAATCCTGAAATATAGTTATGATCATTGATCGACATACTACTTGTGATGTTATCAGAACTCATCTTTAGCCTTCTCATACTTTTCGTTAGAGATTAATTGAGGATAACTCTAAGCAAGTTCGAAGAAAACGTAAGGAGTTCCATGATCCGCAAACATTACTCATTTGAGACTTGGATGGTACAGTCCATTTGACACAGTAATATGCTGCCACATAGCCATATTTAAATTAGTAGAATACATAGTGTTTCTAAATACTGACTGTTTGCACTAAGTAATCAGACTCCTCACTTCATGAATAAGTAATTTACCGGATCCTTCATAGTAAACAGATATTAATAAAGTTACAGACAAGATCTGCAAGTATTCCTTCATCTTATCACTTTTTCTATCCATTTAGGTGTAACCTAGTGGATGACAATGTCCAATGATGAGAGATTATCGTTCCATTACTGATCATCTTACATGAAGTCATAAATTCCCAATGACAGCGAATACAATTTTAATGATGTCTCTTGTCTCAGCATTATATACTCATTCCTATGAATACAATCTTAGAATTAATGTTATAAGACATTGTATTCATATAGCAACATGACTGAAGATGGAGGACATCCATCTCATGTCAAACAATTTGTAATTTATGAGCTTTATACACTAGTTTGTACTTTGAAGGACCCACTTATTGTGGCTATGTCTGTCACATTGACCATCTTATGCTTAGTATTAAGTGCCTTCTAGTTCGTCAAATTAAGATTTTTAATACACTAAAATACATAGATATTATTGTTGTCAAAATTATATCACACTTATTTGAAGAACATCTTCACTCCTATTTAACATGATAATAGCTTTATGGATGTTCCTCCGATGATTACAGTAAAAGGAGTCTTATTAGCATCAAAGTTACTTACAGAGTCCAATGATGTCTATGGGCTTTTCAAATTATATTTCAAGAGCATTCTATTTTAGCTTTTGTTCCTTGACCATTCGTAGGTGGCTCAACCATTTATGGCTAAGTTACGAAACTATGTAACTTCATGAGAAGATCCCATGTTCTAGATCTTACTAATATAGAATCGTATAATGATTCTCAATGTTTGCAGACTTTGACCTGTTATGAAGTCATGCATTAAGTAAGGTAATTACAGTGCCATTTAGTCTATTTGTTAGATTATACTAGTTCCAAAGTGAGATGACAGTTTCCGCTCCAATTGATGATCCAGTGTCTCCGAAATTTAGACTTGCTACTGTCCAACGCAAGTTGAACCTGTCACAGATAAGGTAGCATGATGTCCTGTCTTCCAAATATTACTGTTGTATGTTTAAGGCAGCTGATATTTCCAGATACAGTAATATGTTTGATATACTTAGAGATCTGACATTTGGCTTGTTGATTATAATCAGCTTAAGTTAAATTATCCAGGTGCCCTATGATGGTGCCATGTCATTAACTGTCACATCACTGTAAACCTATTTTAATGGTTTTGTCATATAATGAATAATCTATTAAGTAAATGGAGTTAATTGCTGAATATTATTTCTTATGAGCTTTTGTCTTAGAATAAGAACATGTATCGATTTTAGAAGCCCCCTGAATATGGATATCACCATTAGATTCCATCTATATCCACATTCATTCCTGATCCTGATTCTACTTAGGGATGAAATCCTGCACGTGAAGTGAGCTATAGGTGGCATGCAATAGTTCAACCTGAGAACCATAGAATGTTCACATCGGGCCGTTGTGCAGTACGATACATTTCAGGCTGACTGGTTAGCTTTATCCAAGTACGCAAACTCGTTCCTTACGCACTCCTACAACAATTAATTAGGCTTTATGACAATATTCAGCACCCAGAAGGATTCAACACCATGTTCAGTTAAGATGCCCGATCTAAAAGTTAAGTATCACTGATGCTAGATTCACCATTCGAAAGTGCATATAATGCACGTCCTTCAGTTGGCAAATGATTTTGCCATCTTCTTTTATTGTCAATGGCAGTTTATGGGCAGCTCAGCCCACCTGATGGAAAGTGGTCTCCGACACCCATAGACATTGGCAATACTGGTATCACCAACGCGCTGCTTACCGTGAGACACAGGATGTTATGTCTCGTTTACCCAGTAATTACGCTGGCTACGGTGCCCTTCAAACCGGAACGCAGTAGTGTTTTCACACTACTGCTTTGCGGTAGAAATAGGCACCGTGGTGGTACCCACCCAGACGGTCCCATGTAAAAAGGGGACCTACCACCGGTTAAAAAGGGGACCGTAGTTTTAATTTATTTTGCTTAATAATTCTTATGTCCTATTAATTTTATATATTTTTTTAGTTTGTATGAGTTCTTTGCGGATGGAAAATGCAAAAAATTACAAAATGGTTTAAATACTATTGTACTTAATACAACATTTGATGTGAAACAGTCATACCATGAGGCTGGATGGGACTCTTACTGCACAGGTAATAATCTGATACTTTATTTGGTTATTTTTATAAAACAAATTTAAAGATTGTTTAAAAAATATATGACTGCCTCATGTTGTAATCAATAATGTCTTAATCTTACTTAGTATTACATTAAAGATCAAAATTTGTGGAAATACTTTGACTGAATAATATAAACCGGGCGGATTTTTCACATACCCACTCGGTGTTTTGAATATCTTACACATAAGAGAATTTAAAATGGTAGCTGTGTGTAACTTTGAGCCAACTTGTTGTTTACCTTCTAGCTAATCATTTTTCCAAGTTACATCAGTACGGCTGTAAATTTACTTAGTGACACCTGAGTTTAATGCCAAGTGGTTGGGGTCAAATCTCCCCAACATAAACTTTTAGGTGGCTGGTCTCCTTTTGCAGGATACCGTGTGTGTACTAACGCGGTGCCTATTTCTGCCGCGAACCAGTATAGTTTAAATACTACTGTTTTGCCGGTTTGAAGTGCATTCGCCAGGGTAATTACGGGGTAAACGAGACGTCTTGTCTAGGGGGGCGAGCGGAGTTATGGCGTCTTATGGTATATTCGTTATACTTGAATTGGTATAGTTGAAAGTTCTTCTCGTCACGTCGCTTCCATCAATAAGAAAGTGGATCATATCTAGTCAGAAAAATTTGACAGCACTGACGTGCTGTAACTACGGGCAAGGATTTTCTTGACAACTTTTTACATTGCCATCATAAGCCCACAAACATAGTCTAATTTTAAACTCTATTCTTCCATAAAACGTATGGGCCGGTATCGTATGATGTTTAACATGTTGCCTGCGGATGTTAATCAGAGCTGTATCCGGTTTGACGCTATTACAGTTTGACATTGTTTATATGCTTCCACATTCTTATAATTCCTACTCTTTTAGTGGCTTATGGTTTTATGGCCGCTTGGTTTTAAGTATTATTTGTCAATACAAAATTATAATTTACTTATTTACTGAAAAACGCTAACACTTGTACGTAATGGAATGCCTATGATCAGGAAAGAAGTAGTGAAATAAACTCGGCGCGACTTTATTTTTTTTAATTTTAAATTTTTTTCAAGTTCGTTTCATCATCCTCAGCCTGTGTCCACTGCTGGACATAGGTCTCCCCTTCTCCACTGGGGGTTTTTGGACCGTATCCCACCACGCTGGTCCAATGCAGGTGTAGGTAGGTAGAGGTAGTGGGTGGACCGACTTTTTACATGCCCATCCGACGCATGATTCATCTTACTTTTCAGACAATTGGGTGATCAGCCCATATTACCCTAACCAACTAGGAAACAACAATGAAAATTTGTTGCGTCCCAGCAGGATTCGAACCCACAACCTCCGGTTTCTAAAGAAGCCTTGCCTAGTGGTAAGGGCGTGCTTTTACCACTAGGCTAGGCACGGAGGCAGTTCGCTTACAAACAATTTGACACATTTAATCTTATTAAATACCTGAAAAACCTTTGGTACAGACTAAACCTAAAGAAATATACCACAGCCAAATAAAATATAGAAAAATTGTTTTAAAAAGTCACATATCAATGACGATCCATCCAAGACGTAACCACCATCACCTTGTCGCTGTGGTTTACTATGTATCCATCTACTCTTTATCTTTTTTGACTCTGATACTAATAATAATATTCTCCGAGCCGACTTCGACTACGGCGGCCGTTCCATATTAAAGATTAGGCGACTACTCAAGAGATATTATATTGTACAAGTGTACACTCAAACACGGAGTATTGGACGGGAATCTGAGCGGAGAAAATCAGGCGCACGACTGACTTTTTACATGCCCAACCGACACATGAATTATCTTTCTTGACAGACATCCGGAGACCGGTCCGTATTGCCCTATCTAACTATGAAACTATTGATCTACCGGTTTCCACCGTGCAGGCCCATACCCCTAGGTTACGGAGGCAGACGTATACATAATGCAAGGCAGTTTGATTATGTGTACTTCCTTTAAATAAGTCTATGAAAATTATGTTATTTCGTTGATTGTTTTAGGTTACTGCTTCGTGAGATTGGCACACTGGGCGGCCTGCGAGAACTGCGGCCTGCGACGTCCGGTTGGTCCGACTGAGTTGCTGTCAGCGATGGCCCCGTACAGCAACAAAGTGAACGTGATTAGAGGCGCCACGCCCTACATGGTATGCATTATAACAAAGCCAAGAAAAAATAGATTTGTTTTATTTATATTTTTTTTTGTTATTTAACCGACGAGATGAACGAGTCGTTGACCTGACGGTAAGAAATACGCCTCACTGTAACGCTTAAAACAGCCACAAATTCGCTCGCCGCGCTAAAGCATATGATGTTAATGTACCCTTCATATCGGCAAACAGCAGTGTTTATATATTACTGATTTGCAACAGAATTAGGCAGCGCGTTGGTCTACACAATATTCACTAGACCTACAACCTTTGTAACTAAGTGTAACCCATACTAACAAACTGCCGTTCTTATTTCGATTGTCACTTGGTGATTGAGATCTTGGTGATAATTTTTCTATAAAAATGCTATAAGTATAGCGCTACTTTATTGCATGAGTGGCGTTATTTCCTTTTTTTACGTGTGGAAATGCATACGCAGAGACTCCATGCCAAATGTCCCCTCCTACCACGGCCCCACACCGCATCAGCAGTGCGGCCCCGCCGACTCGTGGAGGATAGAGAGAGTGCCGACACTCCTCTTCCCCCGTGACTCCGCCTTGGCTGCAGATGGTAGGGATGGCAGCACGTCTACCACCTCTTCCCCATCCGCCGCACCCTCCTAGGCGCATCCGAAAGTGACTCCTCCAGACACAGGTGGTAGGTTCCCTATTTACATGGGACCGTCCGGGCGAAGACCACCGCGGTGCCTATTTCTACCGCAAAGCAGTAGTGTGAAAACACTACTGTGTTCCGGTTTGAAGGGCACCGTAGCCAATGTATTTACTGGGTAAACGAGACTTAACATCCTATGTCTCACGGTAGGCAGCGCGTTGGTCATACCAGTATTGCCAATGTCTATGGGCGTCCACTTTCTATCAGGTGGCCCGACTGCTCGTCTGCCTGCGTTGGCAATAAAAAAGACAGCTTGGAGCAACCTCCTCCACTGTCAACCTTACAATACAGGCCGGCCAGGTTCCTCTTAGCGGTTGACCAGACCGCAGTTACTAAGCCCTACTGCTACACGTGCACTTTTTTTTCTACTAGTAATTCCGCATGTTACAATAAATATTAAATATCTGGTGTCACTTAAATAGCTGACTTCCGCAACTTAAACTGCTAAATTGCGTTCGATTGACTTGTAATACGCCAGTATATTTTAAGGCCTTAAAATGTACTCTTTATTTCTCAGCTGTTCGCATTCCTGCTTTAAGAACTTAAGTTAATTGTTGCATGGAGAAACAGATTAAACCTAAAAAATTAATAAAGGTTTCAATACGGTTAAGAAAAAACATTTTTATAAATGGTAAACCCGTAAACAACCCGGAAACACCTAAGGATAAAATTAAATTAAATAGAGTGGTGGATGTACATATATACATAAATAAATAACGTTTAAAGTAACATTATAAATAAGTAATAGAGTAAGTATACCATGTCCCGCCTTACAATATCTTGGGCGCACCCGAGATCATAACAAAAAATATGCACTGAGCCAAATAATAAATGTTTATTATGAAATAACAGTAAAGTATGCAGAAAACTATTGTTCTAATAACGAATACAGAGTCTACAAATTGTCTACAGCCCTTAGGATTATCAAATTTTAATTACCTTACGCAGAAAAGTTGTATTTTTTTAATCAATTTCTATGGCTCCTATTACCGGTAAACATCTTTTGTAACATAGCCTGTTCTTATATTTAAACGGAGAAATTTTAAATCATTGACACCGATGATTTCAATCTAGATCTCTCGCTTGAAGTCAGAACAGATTTTATGTCCATATTTTTTGGGCATTGCGGAAATTAAAATCAATAACTAAAATCTATACCATCATTATTAGAAATACCAGTATTAGTATGGAATGTAGTATAAAACAGTGTAAAGACTCTTCTTGTCTTAATTTTCTGTAAGATTGCTATCACGTGTTCAAATGAACATATTTTCTAAATGTTTTTAGCATTGCCTTAAAGTTTGCAATTATTTGGTAGATTTTTCCGAAAGTGCTTTTATACTACGCACGAATCTATCTAACCCTTCAGACCGAAACAAACTAGGCGTGTAACCGTAAGCTATAATCAGTATCGATTTCTTAAGCAACTGAATGACCATCATTAACTAAATGATAAGAAAATATTATTTATGTTCATAAACATAAAAATGATTTTAAAAAATTGTGACACACATAATATAAATACTAGGAATAACCATAATTATGTTCTTCCAAAAACTAGGTTCCGAAGAACAATGAAATCTTTCATGGGACAATGTATACTCTTCTACAATAAAATACCAGAAAACGTTCAGCTTTTATCTGTAAATAAATTTAAAAAAGTTGTAAAGGAACGTTTGTGTGTTAAAGGATATTATTGTTGTAATGATTACTTGATAGATAACACACCCTGGTAAAGAACTGTTCGCTCCAGGCTATTTCAAAGTAGTAAAATGTAAGGTGTAAGGTATTATGTAAAAATTTTGTAAAATTTATTGAAAAAAGAAAAAAAAAAGTCCCGCTGAATTTCGTTACGCCGTGTAATGCTTCCATATTGAATAAAGATATTTGACTTTGACTTAGACTTTAGCCTCCATAATCCAACGAATATGTTTTATTGACTCGGAGAAATAATATATTGCATACTCGTCCATGAAGTAGCCAACCGCGCTACGACTAAAACCTCTACATTATTCCTTCCTGGCACCTACGTCGCCGCTAGCATTAACCGCGTAGTGTCTTTCGGCCTAGGCATGAGGCATGACATTTAGGACCTATGCAGGTTACTGACTACCTGTCATTGGTAGTTCTTGTTTTAGGCTCTTTCTCATCAAACCCGTTTTGGTCCCGGAAACCGGATCTGTGGTCCCCTTCGCCAACGCCTAACCGCAAAGAATAGAATTATGACAGAAGGGGAGATTGAATAATGGCCAACAGAATATCAACCCTCCTCTTTCGAAGAGAGTCTTATTTCTTAGTCCTCCTGTCTGCGGAGGACAGTAATTACGGCACTTTTACCACCTACTCGTTCCACGCCACCCCTTTTACATTTAGAGTAAACCTTTTCAAGCCCGGTCGGAGATTCCTCCACGGCCAACCTTAGTCCAAAGGCCGGCCAGTTTCCTTAGAGCTTTATCGTGACACCGGACGCATACTGAGCCCCACCAATAATTGGAGGTAGAAACCTATCCACTATTTGGTAAAAGTACTTTTATCAATTACCAAATCCAATTACAAAATTGATTACCCGCAGGAAACTTTTATTCTAGAAGGAAATGTCAATGCAACTAGGACTTTGAGGGAATACTTAGATTGTGTTTAATAATATCTCAACCTAAATTTTATATAATTACTTCTGTTCCTTTAATGCTAAATAAGATTTTGCCTTTCAGAATCTGGTCGGCGACGATCCACCGACTCATCGGCCCCAGTTGCTCCACATCAAATCAACAAGAGAGCGTATTATAAACATCGAAAAGGTGCGACGTCATACTATTCGTAGATATCGAAATTATTAGGATAGCTTCCAGCTATCATAATAATTTTCCCGCCGAGCACCTAATAATAGTTGCACACAAAACGTCGAGCGGGAAACGATCGCAAAATAACCTTGGTCGAAACATTTTGGCCAATAACTATCACAATGTTTACACTAAACCTGGCAGGATAAAGACGTTGCATAAGGAGCCCGGCGCGGTGCTATTTCGGTTCCACATACACGCACCGCTCCACCACCTTGTCTCAATCCGCGACGCCAAATTTAGCGGCCGTACGTTAAACCACGATTATGGTAGTAATAATTGTCAACCGGGCCCATTTGTGCGCCGTGACCCGTTCCAGCTGCGCGCACAGAGTCGATTTTTCGAAGCCACGGCTACTATGGGCGGCTGGTGCAATGACACGGTGTCAGACACACGCGCTAGTCTAGAAGATGGCGCGGCGTTTGGCGTCAGGCCAGCGCAACACACACGCCGCTCACGCACACGCACGCTATCTCTAATCTCGCGTCGCAACTACGGCTAACCGATGACGGCCGAGTGTCGCACGGGGAGTGCTTTATTTTGGCCGGTGGCGTTTTTAAAAAGGGGCGAGCGGGGCTCGTTTGATTGCTGCGGTGCGCGGCCGCTCGTTTTTCATGCCACTGTCAAGGTTGATTTAAGGTTGGGATATAAATAGGGCCGAGGCGTCGGTTATGGGCGGGGAGCGGCGCTGCGGCTGGGGTCGCTTTATATTTGTTGCGGGCCGCGTTGCAGGTGGCGGGCGCCCTGGCCGGGGCTGGCGCCGCGGACCTGAAGCCCTGCGGCCGCCGCGCGCTGCTGGTGGCGGCGGGCGCGCAGTACACGTGAGTGCAGCGGCTATTAATGCGGCCCAGGCGCTGGCTCGGGTGCTGGCAGGGGCGCGGGCGGTTTCGGCCGCGATCGTATTATCAAATGACGCCGGCGATGTACAGTCGCGTTCACATTCTCGATTGCACATCGGATGCACCAGCGAACTCTCTTACGAATAACTTTATTTCAGAATTGGTTATTAAATTCAAATCTCATCTTTAAGAATTAATTGATAATTTTTAGTTACACAAACGTGTAATAATTTTATTCATAAGACACAGTCTATTTTGGAGCATTAGTATTATGCAGATACTTATGTTCTTCTGATTACTAGTATTACTGATAACTAAAAACTCCAATATTATTCCGCCGGCGAACAAAACTAAATAAAAAACATTACTTATATTGTTTTTATCAGTTGTGTACATAATTTTACTTTATTTTTAATTTTTCAGTGCCGATAAAATCTTCAACCAGTTCAAGAATAGTCCCGAGTACAAGATTTCGACTTATAACGCATTCAAACACACGGCAGCCGGTCGTATAGCGATCTGGTAACATCTTATTTTAGAAGTTTATTTTGGCAGATGGAAATATACGGGGACAGTATTATCTGCAACAACTTGTCGCGTGCTTGAGTTCTATGTACATGGTTAAAAATAAACTATCATCCGTTTGTTCGTGTGACATTGCGCCAAATTATCAAGTAACCGTTTAAAGGGTCAGAATGTACGATAGGACGTAAAAAAATAAATAATATCTGTATATACTAGAGGGTTACTGCTTGAGGTTTTACCTTAAAAGTTTACAGATATCTTCTAAACTACACTTTCTCGTCTATACCTGAAACAAATAAAAGATAGGGTTTACGTGAACAAAGTCAAATGTCAAACTTAATTGGCGAAAAACCTCGGTCACTTTCATTGGTTGAATATCGCGTCAGAAATGAAAATGGCGGCGAACCACTGTTATTGTTTGACTATTTTTTAACTTAGAAATCATGTATTTTAATTTACTCTTAATGAAAACATATAAATAGATTAGCCTCGTCGTAATCGCCATATTTTGTAGAAATATTTGTAAATAATTTATTTCCGTTGTGCTGAATCATTGCATAAAGCAAAAGATTATTTATGACAAAAGAACTAAAAAAAACTTTAATTTAGTCAATCAGATGTGAAAGAGTGAGTTTAGACAGGTGTTTTGCAACAACTTGAATTCACTATATGTTTTACGTAAAGTAATTTGAGTCGTCATGACTCCCTGACAGTTAGAATTAGTTTCTGACAACTACACGCAAGCTAACTAAAGCATGCAATATATTTAAACAAAGTCTTTTGTCAAAGTATAATGGCGCTAAGAATTAATGCGTTCTTATTGGTTGACCACCGCCACAGTCAATCTCCACACCATGTTCCACCAATGGGAGCACACTACTTTTAGGCGGCAAATCCGAATCAGACTCTGTTATAGTCAAAGTCAATTTTTTATGCACTGTACAAACTACAAACGTCGAAAATTTAGCACCAGCTCCAACACAGACCTGTGCAGAGAAATACCGAGAAGAAACTTCACTGTCTTTCTTTTTAATATTTTCATAGATAACTATTTTTTATAGCATATTATAGATAACATTTTTAACTTATACCTAATCCATGGCTAATTCCACTCGGGTAAAGAGGGATTAGGTCATCGAATTCCGATGTGATAACAATTCGCAGTAGAACTTTACCCTTCAGATATGAGTCAGCTCAATAAATCGGTAGCCCATTCACCTTGCCATGCGCCATTAATCTTTATGTACAATAAAGTGCGAACGCACTAAAACAAACATAAAATGACAATTGTAAATTACCACTTAGAGGCTGCCGTATACTTTTTTTTAATCCAACGCATTCGCAACATTAACTGACACCCACACACTGATCGGAAAATAAACAAATAAACGGTGTAACAATTTGCTTTTAACGCATTTTTCCGACACACAGATGGACTAACTTTGTTTTAAAACGATCGAAACGTCAAAAATATGTTACGTAGGAGCTTCCGTGGTTTTTTTTTCGACAGAAAAATGACTGAACTCTTATTCTTTTTTTTCTAAGAAACACAATGGAAACTATTAACTTTCAGTGATCCAACTAGAAACTGCCTCCGTATCCTAGTGGCGTGTGCTTAAGAAACCGGAAGTCGTGAGTTCGAATCCTGCGGGGACTGAACAAATTTTCATTGTTGTTTCCTATTTGGTTAGGGCAATTTGGTCCGATCACCCAATTCACTAAAACTAAAATGATCCATGCGTCGGATGGTCATGTAAAAGTCGGTCCACCCGCCAAACCGAATGGGACCAGCGTGGTCCAAAACCCCCTAATGAAGAAGGCGTGCATTAGGGGAGGCCTAAGTACAGCAGTGGACTAACACAGACTGATTATGATAATGATGATGAATCCAAGTTTATGCATTTTCTTTTATGATGCCCTTCAATTTTTTCATTTTGAATTTGTCATAATAAAGTGCACTAGCAAACTGTGATGACAGCGAAACCATTCGCTTTAATGTTTTGACATTATTAGTATTTTTATATTTAACTGTTTCATATGTTCTAGGTGTTATTTATCATTAATATAGTCAATTAACCGTTATAATTTGAATTTGAAATTACGATTTGAATGTAAAAAAATTTATAAAAATTTTAAACGTTGTGAATCACAAAGTAATCTTTCTGCTTATTAATGTCTACTCCAGGCACAAGACAAAGACTCTCTCGTTTTTAAAGAAATTAGACAAGCGTTCTGCACAACCAATGTGACGCATATTCCCTGATAGTACTGACACTTTATTCTTTACCATTAATCATCAACAATACAGTGTTTTCTAACAAAAAAAAATAAAACAATCGGCTACAAGGGCGGCACTGAAAATTTCGAAAATCAAGGTTGTGACACATCATTAGGTACTATTTAAAAATGTATTTATTGCTTTTCGATGTAATCTCAGCGAAATTTGACCAATGAAACATATAACCAGACCAGAAAATTTTGAAAACGATGGAACCATTTATTGAAGCAACCATTCCATTCGGAAGTCTCGGTCTCCAAAATGGTACTTTTGTAGGCGTTCACAGCTTCTTTAGGTGATGAAAATCTCTGACCACGCAATTTATTCTTTATTTTAGGAAAAGTATAGACATCATCAGGGCTCAGGTCGGGGCTGTACGGGGGATGGTCTAATAATTCTATGTTTTCTTGCTCTAAAAACTCTTTTGTTCTATGAGCGGTATGAGAACTCGCATGTCGTGATGGAGGATAATGCGGCGGTTGCAGTCCTCTTTACGGAGTTCAGAAACGATCTGTGGCAAACAATTGCTAGCATACCATTCTGCATTAACCATTCTGTGTCCCTCAAGAGGAATAGTCGCAATATGGCCGGTTTTGGAGACAAACGGGGCCATCGTTTTTTTTGCAACACTCCATGAACGAACACCTAAACACGTGATTGGTTTTTTTGTTTCGGGTTCGTACGCGTTTATCCACGATTCGTCACCTGATATGATGCAGTATACAGCATTTGAATCTTTCGTGAGTTCTCACGCACCAAGTAACGCGAGCCGCTTTTTGCTCTTCACAGAGCGAATGCGGTATCCATCGGGAAAACGTCTGTTTTACACCTATTTTTCATGCAAGATTATTTGTATTTGACTCATGCCAATGTCTTAAGGTTGCTGCTGGTCAATCTTCCTCAATCAGCTTACGCACAGCATTAACGTTTTCTTGTATGACTGCAGTTTTTGGACGACCTTAACGGGGATCATCTCTCAGCTTTAATTGTCTTGAGTCAATTCCATTTTTTTAACGGCTAAAAAAGTTGACAATACAAGTCTAAAAATCTTCATTTTAAATAAATAAATGGTATTGGATTTTCAAAACCAAGGAGTTTGCAATTAAAAAGATTTTAATATGACAGGAATAGTGGAAATATTCCATTCCCGTTACTTTTAGTGCAGCCCTCGTATAATGCGATTGTTTTTCGTCAAAAATAGACTACGTAATGATCTCTAAATGGGAAAACTACTCTCAATGTCTCTTTAAGAATACAACGAATATATGTATTGAAGCCATAACGTGAACATTACATACATCATCATCCTGTGTTAGTCCACTGCGGGACATAGGCCTCCCATAATGTACGCCTCCTCCAATGTGGGGTTTTTGGACCGTATCCCACCACGCTGGTCCAATGCGGGTTATTAGTTATAAATTATAAACATCGTGTGAGAGTTGCTTTAAGCGGAAGTCTAATAACAAATATATGTTTACTGTATTCGCTTATAAATATTTAAGTGTTTTATAAATTTGATATTTTCTTTATCTCTGGTATGGATTGCACTATTGTTTGTTAAAGTTTTAGTTTTTATTTTTCAGGAGTGGAGCGTTCATTACGGGAAGTTTGATATTGCTGTTGTTTCACAGAAAAGTTAAATCAACTGTGTAGGTACACCTAATTTTTAATCTGTATTATACAATAATACTATATGATATATTTTTGTAAGCTAAAATAGTACAAGGAGGCCATTAAAGAAATACGTGATTCATAATATATTTAAGAAAGATATAGTTTCATGGAGTAAAAAAGTATTATGGAGGTGCTGTATTTATGCAGTAAGCGGTATTGATAAACAAATCATTGCCCAAAGTTATTTTTTAACTTTTTTTAAGCTTAATAAAGTTATTGATGACTTTTTTCTTATTTTACTCACCCTTCCCTATTGCTATTGGTACTTACTGTATAAGTTAGTGATAGGAAAACTCTGGTTAAACATGAATCGAGTTCACTTGAGTTAAAATTTATAAAATTCGAGTTGAACTCGAGTTATGTAACTAGGATTCAAAATAAAAAAAAAAAACAAAAAAATTATAGAACAATACTTGATGTTTGGCGAATTTTTACAATTTATTTAAAAAGCAACACTAATTGATAGAAAGAACTACACAATTTATACTTTAATCTGCTTTTTTTTTTGAAGTAACAATACCCAATATTACAGTTTTTTTTACGATGCAAGTGCACACCAAAAACTGACACTGAAGTTATGGTCGACTGATAACTGTATTTTGACCAACGTAAGATAGACGAAGTATAAAATTTAACCAAATGTTTATCATGTTACGTCAAAGATGTATAATTTCTATAGCGTGTATACAATTTTTTTTTAATATTGAATTTATTTGTGTATAGGACCGGTAAAACTAACTAAAGTAATGTAAAATAGCCTCATAATTGTTTTTTAATCCTAATTAATGTTGCCAAGAAAAGTTGCTAGATATTATCAGAAAAAAATTGCAGAAATATAATGAGATGATGATATTTTAGTTATTAATGTGTTAAGTACTCATTATACAGTTTCTACAAAAGAAAATGTCTTTTACTTTAATTAGCTACTGATTAGTAAATGGCTTTTGAACTCAATTTGACCATCACTAGAATACGTATTCGTCAAAATGTATACAGATGCGCCCATGCAGACCCGCGACGTTGGTCGGTGCGCCGACAATTTAAATCAAATCACAAAGGACCTTATCAATATCGGTACCAATATAAAAGGGTGGATTACATTTGAATATCAAATGTCAGTGAAATGCTTAACAAACAAGGAGAAATACCTTTTCCACCATTTGAGTTTGACAACAGGATTTGTTTATTAACATTTACTAATTTTACATACATAAGTTACCTTCGCTGTTCATAATGGACCGATTTTGATAATTCTCTTTTGTTTGAAAGATATTGCTTTTTGTGTCATTGTTTCATGTTGTGTCATGTTTAACTGCCTCCATAGCCTAATGGATAGGGGTGTATTAGGGGAGGCCTATGTCCAGCTGTGGACTATCAAAGGCTGATGATGTGTTTAAGTTTATATAACTATTTGAAAAATATAAGTAGGTATACTGTTTTACACCTATATTTATACTATCGGCGGATAGCATTTAAAACATAAAAAGGTATTTTAAAAGCGGAGAAGTGTAAGGCATTAGGGAAATAGTTGTAATTAAAATTAAACTTTCCCAAGTTCTATATAATGAATATCTTAGAACAGTTAAATATTCGAAATGGGGTAGCGAAAATCTCACGGCAGAATTGTGATAAACACAAAAAACAACAAAACTGCACCTTTTATAATTAAACCAATTTTCTTTAGTAGGTCTGCAAAAAGTTAACAGAACAGTTACCATTTTAATATTGAGATATATTTGTATCATTCATATCACAACAGTTACAGGCTTCCTAAAAAAAAATACGGCATAAATTATTTTTCAAATGAGCACATTTAATGCATTGCAATTTACATCAGGTAATTAAAATGACTAAAAATCTAAAAATATATATGAACGTATTTTATAAATTTGGTAAACATCATTTTGTCAATAACCGTGTTTTATATTGTCCGCTGTTCAAAACAAGGAATACAAAACGACGACCTCCAAAATTGTTTCAAAATATAAGACTTCTCAAATATTTTGTATGAAAAGTGAATAAAGATATATGAAAGTCAAAACGCTTTATTTATAACAGAGTAGAAGCCCTCCGTTGCTTTATTTTTAACGCTGTAATGTTATCGCGGAAGTTGGAGATTGAATTTATTTCTACTTTACGGCCCGACGTCTAAACGATTCCTGAATAAAATTTACCTTAATGTGTTTCCCTACACATAAAATATATGCAAATCATTTAGAAAATTAATGACGTTGCATACAGTCTCAAAATCTGTTTAAGTAGGAGTCAGTCAAACAATTTTGACGGGACTAGGACTAGGAGATATTTAGGGGTAACTTAGGCTACTTTATTTTTTACAAAAAAGCAAAAGGTATTATTGTTTTATATTAAGCGGGCGAAGTCGCGGGCAACAGCTGTTATAAAATAAAACACGATTGTTGCAGCTTAATGTATTTATACGAATATGTAAAATAGTATGTTTATATTATTGTTATTTCTAAAAGTGTCATTCTTCGTAACTGCAAAAATCTTCATCATCATTATCATCATCAGCCTGTGTATCACCGCAGGACATAGGCCTTCCCTTTTGCACGCCTTCTCTATTAGGGGGTTTTTGGACCTTATCCCACCACACTGGTCCAATACGAGTTGGTGGGTGGACCGACTTTTTGCATGCCCATCCGACGCATGGATCAACTCACTTTTCGGACAATTGGGTGATCGGACCAAATTGCACTAAACAACTAGGAAACAAAAAAATTTGTTAAGTCCCCGCAGCATTCGACCCCACGACCTCCAGTTTCGAAAGCACACGCCTTTACCACTAGGCTACGGAGGCAATTAAAATCTTACTGTCGTACTTTTATATAATTTGTTACGATTCGATAGTTATTATGAGATGTTTGATATGATAAAAAAGCAAAGACTATGCATATCTTTACCTAAACTTGATACAAATAAAACTCAAAACCAATAGGCATCCGTTAATTTTATATCCATCCACATCAAAGGAAATAGTTGCGAATTTATCGCGATCAATCTATCAACGGTGGCCAAGAAATAAAACTCGCACTAAGCGTTCCCATTCCTCTGCGTCGGTCAAACAATGAGTAGATAAAACCATTCATTATATCGTCCGAAATAAACTTTGTTTATTTATGGGCCGGGGTGTCGGCGGTTTTGAAATCAGCGCCCGCGAGTATTATGCTGTACTGCAGCTGAGAATGGACTAAGTAATCAACAGAAAGGTTTAATGACACCGTCTAAAATATGATATAATTTGAGTAAACAATGTAACCTATAACGCAGGGCGTTGTGCGACAGATGGCAGTCGCTTTACGAGATAACTGTTACTCAGGTGAATCTGGGTGGATTATATTCCCATACCAATATAACGTGGCAAATTGGCTTAAAGGGTTCGAATCCCGCGGGTAAACAACTTTGTGTTAACGTTGTTTTTTTGTTTGGTTTGGATAATTTAGGCCAATCACGAAATTGTCAAAAAGTATTGTCCGACCGAAATTTCGGTTTCGGTTTCGGCCGAGTTTCGGCCGAATTTGGCCGAAACTTTTGCCGAAACCGAAACTGGTTTCAGAAGTTGTCATGTTATCAAAATTAAATAATTTTAAAATGGAAACAAAATTGTATCGAAAGTTAAGTGTATCAAAACTCAACTGAGCTCAAATCAGTGGATATTAGTTCAGACAACCATTTTAAGCTACCTGAAATAGATCGACGATTCTTCTAAAACGACGAGAAGGGATTAAAAAGTAGTGAGTACAAAATAGATACTCCTTGGTAACAAAAATAAATAAATACTGGAAGGCATAGCTCAGATATTTGTTATGTTAATAAAAATAATCTTCGCTTTCTTTCTCTCTCTTTGCTTTTTCTCTGAATGTAGTGATTTGTTTTCATTCTTCGGCACGTTTTCTCTAAATTGTAGAAAAACCAAGTGCGGGCTTATTGGCGAAAACCTCTGTTAAAAAAAATAAGGGCGCATAATATTCAATGTGATTGTGAGGCAACATAAGAGTAGTCTGCTCTGCCGTATTCCATTGCCATAAGGCGAGTGTCCCAATTTTGAGTGAGAACGAGCAGGGAAGACAAAATGACATTGCAGTCACCCATCAACCTCGTTTTCCCAAGAAAATGCTGCTAAATTCGAAACACTGTTTTAAATGATCATAGAATTACCATTCGATAGCTAATTCAAGGAACGGGCATTTTAAAAACATTCAGCTATTATCTATAAATAAATTTGAAAAATTTTGAAAGGAACATTTGTGTGTTAGAAGATATTATTGCTAAAATGATTTGATAGATGACACGCCCTGGTAATTAACTGCTCGCTTCAGGCTATTCCAAACTCTTAAAATATAAAGTTGTATGTAAAAAAAATTGTAAAATTAATCGAAAAAAGAAAAAAAAATCCTCTGAGTTTCTTACGCCGGTTCTTCTCAGATCAGAGGCTTGCATATCCAAACCGTTGAAAGTTTATTTGACAATCAATAAGAAAGTGCAATGCTTCTAAATTGAATAAAGATATTTGACTTTGACTTTCATATGGAGGTATTCAATCCACATTGACACAACTTTTGTTTATGAGAAAAGTCTCCGCAAGATGCCGAGAATCAAAAACAATATCGACTTGACATTTCGAAAATATTGTTGGACAAGTTATAAGAAGATTCGGAAAACTTTGTTGTCTCGTTTTGTAACAGTCGATGAACATAATGATGGGTTATCCTTTTGGACCTGGAGACAAAACTGAAATGTTCGCAATGAAAACCACCATCCGCGCCAACCCCGAAGAACTTTCATGCCGTGGCATTGACTGGCAAGGGTATGGCCTCAATATGTTGGGACTCAGAAGTTATTATTTATTACCTAGAGCGGGGAACTACATTAAATTCCCTAGTTGCGAATGCCGTGAATGATAAAAAAGAGGGAATCGTCGTAGAGGTGTGCTGTTTCGACTTGATATCGCACCCGAAGTTAGGTTGGTAGAAACGATGGCCGCCATTCCAATTGGTTGAGAAGTCCCTTATTCACCAGATCTGGCGCATAGCAGTTTTTTTTATCTTGTCACCAAATTTCCACAATATTTAAGAGGAAACATACGCGAAGATAAGTAAAGAATGCTGTCAAGTCTTTTTGCAGGACTATGACAATTTTTTTAAAGATTGAAGCCTTGGAATAACGCTAGAGTTAGTGTGTAAGGGAATATGTAGAAAAATAAATAATTAAGTTATTTTTACTCATTATATTCTATCTCGTTCCCACTACTTTTTGATCCCTCCTCGAAACTACAAATACAAACCAGAGTATTAATTAGTAAGATCTCAAAACACCAATAGTAAGTTTTTAACGCAACAGTGACTATTAGAAATTTGTTTATTGATAACTGATATTTATTTCGCTTTGAGAATATTATTTAAAAAAAAATTAAATTTTAATATTTTATTATATACAGCCAAGTCGAGAAAAAGAGCAAAACGATATCACATCTACTATGTACGAAGCACAAAAGCAGACTGATAATCAAAACAATCAATAAGTGTCAACCCCAAAGAACTAAAAACCGCCATTTTGCCGAAAAAATAATACGGTACCTACGTCATAACTTAAAGAACAATAGGCTCGGGACCGTTACCTGGGACTGGGATTAATACCTGAAGCGTCCCAAATACTTTTTTCTCTTGAAATGTAATACAAATCCTAGATTGTTATACCTCGTTAGATAGCTGATGAAACGTAGATATTTTAAAACATATCTGCCGAACAACTGCCATAAATTTTTTTTTAGATATCCATTAGAGAAAAATAAACTTTCTAATATCTTTTTTAATTTCTTAACTTTCACTTGTCTACTACGGCCTATTTAAGTAACCTATGTACAATATTAATGTTTGATGTTCACAAGCATCTTATTACACATGTAAAAATGTAATAATAACAATCATAAGACACACAAATAAAAAATAAAAAAAATATTATATATTATTATTAAAAGTCGAATATCTCGAAAAGGGTTAAGTTTAGGGTATAGTGAAATGAGTCAGAAATGATGGGTACTCCACGCCCTTAACGGATCTAGCACGACTTTTCCTGTAACCCTGTATAAAAGAAAAATAACTTAAATAAATCAATACCAGAAACTAATTACACTGTGTCTCTCTTTCATGTCTTAGTTTATGTAAAAGAAATGGCTAAAAAGCATCAAATTTCAGTACTTTAAGAACTTTGGTACTCGACCACGTGAGTTTTGGTTTCTCATGGCTGAACTTTCGGTTTCGGTTTCGGCCGGAAAACCAATTTCGGTCGGACTCTATCAAAAAGTAAGATGATCCAAGCGTCGGATAACCATGTAAAAAGTCGGTCCACCCACAAACCTGCATTGGACCAGCGTGGTGCGATACGGTCCAAAAATCCCCTAATGGAGAAGGCGTGCATTATGGTCACCCATAATGGACGCCTTTGTCCAGAAGTGAACTAACGCAGGCTGATGTTGATGATGATGATTGATTAATAAACACCACGAAATCACAACACCATACGTTAAAGGATACTACGTTGTTCTTGGTTACATTGTTAACATTAATTCTATATTTTCCTTGGCTCAGGTGTAGTTCTAATTGTGAGCGCTAAATTACCACAAATCAAACGTGTCAAAATGTTTGCAACGCCACTCCAGAGGGCCGTGGCGTGTTACGCTGTATAAACAACGCAATCGCTTGAGCTCAGTTATTAAACGCAATTGATTCCATTCCAACACAAATGGATTTTGTGCAACATTAAACCAGCTTCACTCGTCGCTTTAGTTTGTCAGTTTGATGCTTTGATTTATGCTGCGAATACGAGTTAATATAAGAATAGATTCGGTATACAATAGCGCCTTGTATTCCTGAATGCCTTGCATTATTTAAACATTGTTCGATCAAAATAAACATTTTAACTATTCATGATATTGGCCGAAATAAAAGTATTGTTTATTTTTATTGGCAGCTAAAATATTGTTCAGTTGCTATTATAACATATCAGCCGTTCTTTTGTCTTTCTAGTGTGCTAAAATACATATTTTATGTATGGCAGATGTTCCAGAACAAAGAATGTGCACGTTTATTATTTATTTACGGTCCATTTAGTTATTCCAGAAACACGTGTCGCGTAATGATGTTATAAAAGGGCCGTGACATCTGGAATATGCCCAATAACGTTCAACGTTAAGAAAATCGTTCGCTACGCTTATAAACCGCGTAATAATTTTAACGAACGCATCGTTAAAAACAATGTAATTGGCACAAATGTAGAGAAACGGTCTAATGTTACACGGCTTATTTATAATAACCATACGGTCATAAAAGCCGGCAACGTCGGCCGCTTCAATTTATTAATTAATTACTAAAGTGATTTGAACACAATACTACACAATCAATATTTTTACAATTTGAACTTCTAAACTGGTTAAGTTTACTTTTAAATATCGATTGCAATAATTAAATGTATTTTTTATAACACTGCTCGTGGTGGACCGATTTTGCTATCTCTCTTTTTTTATTTTGCCATATCACTTTTGTACAAAGGTATGGTTCTACTTAAATAATATTTTATAGCAGGATTTTAGGATCTACCCTGAATTGAAATACCCTGAATTCTTATCCGCCCAGCCAAGCCTTTGGTTTGTAAAGGTCAGGTCATGATTTAGAAAAAACTATTAGTAAGAGCATCGCCTCCGTGACCCAATGGTTTATCTTACTTTACAAATTAAAAAGGTCATGGTTTTCGATTCTACGGCGAATAACTGAAAATTATTGTAATATTTTGGTTGAATAGGACAATATTGGCTAATCATCCAATTGCCTGAATAGTATGAAAATTCATCCCAAGTCTAGTCTATATCTAGTCAGTCCTGGTTGTCAAGACCATCTTTGACAGTGGTTATAAGACCTTATAATTTTTTGTCAATTAAAATTTTGTGCTGTGGAGGTCAGATTGTAGTCGCTGATCGTGAAACTGTTATTCAGGTAAACCTGGATGGATTATATGTCCACCCGATGATAATCCGAATTCAGACCTCCGTGGCAGAAGCCTTAGACAATAAGGTTGAGGCTCTAGCAGTCAGTCTTGATATTGCTAAGGCGTTCGACAGGGTCTGCATAGAGCTCTTATATCGAAACTGCCGCTTATGGAATCCCTGAGGGCTGTGTCAGTGGATTGCCAGCTTTTTGGATGGTCGGAGCATCAGAGTCGTTGTCGACGGTTGCTGCTCCAAGATCATGACCACTAATGCGGGCGTCCCACAAGGTTCAGTGCTCTCACCAACGCTTTTTATCCTGCATATCAATGACATGCTATCTATCAGAGATATACATTGCTATGCGGATGATAGCACAGGAGATGCGCGGTATACTAGCCAACGACCAGTCCCTCGGTGTGAGGTGCAGAAGAGGCGATCTAAACTTGTGTCCGAAGTGGAGGACTCTCTGGGGCGAGTCTCCGAGTGGGGTCGAGTAAACCTCGTTCAGTTTAATCCCACAAAGACACAGGTTTGCGCATTCACCGCGAAGAAAGACCCATTTGTCATAGCGCCACAATTTTTGGGTGTCTCTCTGCAACCATCCTCGAGCATTGGAATCCTTGGTGTCGAGATCTCACGCGACGTTCAGTTTCGAAGTCATTTGGACAGCAAATTCAAAATAGCCTCTAAAAAACTGGGAGTGCTGAACAGAGCGGGACGGTACTTTACATCAAGCCAAAAGCTTCTACTTTACAAAGCTCAGGTCAGGCCTCACATGGAGTATTGTTCCCATCTCTGGGCCGGTGCCCCCAAGTATCAGCTGCTTCAACTCGACTCCCTACAAAAACGAGCCATTCAAATCATCGGCGATCCAATGCTCACGGACAGGCTGGAGCCTCTAAGCCTACGGAGAGATATTGGCTCTCTCTGTGTGTTCTACCGCCTGTTCAACGGAGAGTGCTCAGCGGAGCTGTTTGATATGGTACCTACCTCCCCATTCTATTATCACTCTCCGTCACCGGACTAGAGTTCATCCATACCACCTGGAAACCGTGCCATCAAATACGTTACGTTTCCAGAGATCATTCATGCCACGCACTATTAAACTCTGGAATGAACTCCCCTCTAAGGTTTTTCCTTCGCGCTATGACATGTCTTCCTTTAAACGAGGTATAAAGAGAGTCCTTTACAGTAGGCAGCGCGTTGGTGATACCCCTGGTATTGCTGATGTCCGTGGGCGTCGGTGACCACTTCCCATCAGGTGGCCCGACTGCTCGTCTGCCTTCGTTGGCAATAAAAAAAAATAATAATAATGGGAAAAAGCCTAAGAAGTGTGGAAGTAATCAACTTTAAAACACTATAAGCAACGTAATGATATGGATATATGTTTATAAAATACTTTACTGACACTTTACTATCTTAATCATTATTTTAAACCAATGAAATTAAATGACATACCATAAATGCATGTTCTCCTCAAAATATGAAAATAAAATAAAATCTGAGATCTGGAGAAACAAATGTCAATATTGAAGTATTGAGCGGTAAAAACATGACATCACAACAATGTGTTTTTTGAAAGAAACTAAGACAGAAATATGTTATTATTAAAGAAAATCAATGTTACACATACTGATAAACTTCACCATTATCTTAAAAAGACAAACTTTCCTTGCAAGGTTTTCCTATGCCAATAAATAGGTAGTAGGTCAAAACTTATAAGTGCAACTTCCAAATTATTTATAACACTGCGCAGGAGACTTGGACTAAAGGTTCTACGAGTACAAATATAGAATTTCGGTGCATGACCACAATGAGCTAACAGGCCATCTATCTACCAATTAAAACTGTTAAGATCCATATGCCTAAGACAATCGCTAATCGAATCACAATATCATACCGGGCATTTTCGGCGATATTTTGTTTGTTTATATTCATCGATTTATGATACTATTTTAATAATAAACAAAACAGTAAATACATATTTGTTTTAAAAACATACTGAACTTTTCTTACAAGACAATATGGGAATTTTTTGGTTCCTTAACAGCATTTATCAGACGGTAATATGATATCATCAACATGCCTGTATTTATCAAAACCTGGACATGGCCTCTTCAAGCGCGCGCCAACGAGCACGGTCGGCGGCCAATCTCATCCAGTTCCTGCCAGCCGCCTTGCCTTTGATCATCGCACCATGAGTCGAATAGTCTGCGGTCCTACGTTTCCTACTTTTGGCGATTCGTGGTCTCCACTCAAGAACTCGTCTACTCCAACGGTACCGCTAGTACTTCGGGTCATATGACCGACCCTCTGCCACTTCAGCATGCTAGCTCGATGGGCTATGGCGAATCTAATATGATATCGTTTAACAATAATGTTGAGTTTTAAAGTCGTAAGAGACTAAGGTGAATGCAGGGCTTTGATAATTAGCGCAGGGTTATTCAAAAATAAAGATTCGGAATTAATGTTATCAAACTTTAAAGTCTTACTCTCCCTCTACCTTCCTCTTAGTTAGACACCAATGAAAAAGCTGTACGTTTTTGTACCATTGGAATTTCATATTAGACTTTGCTCAATAAAAATTTACAATTCTTTTGTTACTCTGGTTTAAGTTATAACTCTATCGACGATTCAATATCGTTACAATCACCTATCACTTTATGCCATGGTTTGCTACATCTCTTTATGCACAAAGAATTATAATTTGCTGTTCAGCAAAGAGACTCACATATTTTGTACAATATTATTATTCAGAAGCATGAACATTGTAGGCTGAAGTTGATTTAAAATTAAGCAAAATTTTATATTATTATTGCATTCATATGTGATTTAACTTTCAAATATCAAATTTTAAATTTGAATCACATTGGAAGGGCATTTATGTCTTAGGTTGAAATTTCTAGAACGAAAGCGAGCAAACCGATCACATGTCGTGCATTAGTTTATTATTTTAGGTCCGTAAACGTCGTTGATATTGCGTGCCGCTTGTGCACATATATTCCATAATTACCCGAATTTTTAACATATCTATGATGACGAAAAAGATTGAAATGCGATGAAAATGTAACACTAATCATTAAAAAATTACTACTTTTGGAAAAAGAATTGTGTTTAAGAAATAAAATAAAAATAAAATTAGAATTCTTAGCCAAACAAAAAATTATTTTAATTTTAAATGCCCAGAGCTGCAGAAAGGCAATTTCATGGGTAAATATAGGTATTTACCCATGAAATTGCCTTTCTGCAATGTATTAAAAAAAAACACGATAATTATTTTAAAAAAAAAAGTTCAGGTTAAATACAATTGCTAAGACGTAACTACCGCGGAACAAATGACATTAATCACATGTTTGTTTGATTGGATAATAAAATTTACGAAGCTAAGATTCATTAAACATGTTAAGAACGATTCAGCATTGCATTTTTGTAGCTGGAACTTCACCTATAGTATGTTTTACAATAATATAAAAAATAGACGCATATTTCTACGAAAGCAACATCATACGTGCTAAATAATTTTAAAATTAAGCATCCTGATTCTGATTTTTTTATAAATTCTTTTAAATAGATTTTTGAGAAAATCACTAGTAATTTGAAGTATGAAATTTAATCAAGATATTTTATACTTGCATGAAAATCCTAAAGATAAAGAGTGAAGATTATCTGTTTAACGGTAGCATTAGATTAGGGTGATTTTATGTAGGACCCTTTTCGTAATAAATAATTTTTTTATCTGATATACATGAGATTATTATTTAGTTTTGATTTAAGTTAAAAATTCGTGAATTTTTTAAATTGTTTTTTTTTAGCAGTATACTAGCCAAATTGCCATAAGATACTGTTTTTCTTAATAAAATTTACTTTCTATTAGACTAAGAGGGGTTACGTACAATTACAACAATAGAAAAACAATAAAAGCAATCAAACAAATAAAAAAATATAACCGTTTCTAAACAGTGTAAAACCATTTTCGGTTTTTTACGGTTACAAAGTGCCCTCTGCAAGAAACTATTTCACGATTTTCGCCACTGCATTTTAAATCTCCAATATCTTTTAATCTTTTTCATTTAATAAAAATGTCAGGTAAATATTTAATGCACATTAAATAAAGAATTTATTCAATGCAATAACTTTAGTGCAAACTTGAAATATATCTTAAATAAGCATTGAATATGCGTGATTGCAATTTCTCAAATAGTTTAGATTAATATGCTTATTGCATGTTATTCTTAAAGCTTAGATATATGCTCGCATGGACGTGGACTTCAATCGTACGAGGTTGCGATTTTTAACGCGGTAATTTTCTTAATTTCTTGCATGTTTATTAAACTACTCATCACAAAATTTATGAATAAGCATGGCACCAAATGACAGCTAAAACCAATTATTTAAAATAATAATAAACAAAATTAGAGCACCAGGAACGGAGCGACGAGGTAACATACATAATGTAAAAAAAAAGGACATACGTTCTGAATTGAGTACCTCCATCTTTCGGGAAGTGGGTCAAAATGTACCTATCAAGTGTCTGGCCTGGTATAAATATAAATGTGTAATATAGGGTATTATATATATTATTAGTATGAATACTCATCAAATATCATAACCATTGCCCAATTTTAATAACTGTTGCGTGAATGTTATTTTGTTCCTAATACATCCACTTGAAATAATTGAATTATTCGAAAGTAATTTAAACAAACTTTGAAAAATTTTAAGCACTATAAAATAAAAAACTATTTATAACAGATTTTCTTCTGGCATACAAGTTTGAAGATTTCAGTCAGATTTGCTTTAAATAATTGATTAGTCTTATGGATTCACAAAAAACCTACCAGACTGGCCTACCTCTCTACCTCTCATCACGTATACAATATTTTTTGCATAGTTTTGACAACAATTAAACATTAAACAACAAATAAATTTTACTACAAATATATTTCGCATTTATTCAGTAAAAAGGTCTACACTAAATTATCTTACCACATTCTTCATGAAAATAAACACTTGAACAGTAAGTAGGTCAGGTGGAAGTGAGTACTTTTGCACGGTAATGTCTACTGACGTTTCCCCAAATAGTTTCTGCACATTTTAGAATTATTACTTGTGTTACTCGCGTTCTCTCTATCTGAGCCACGGTTTAATACCCTCGAAATGTTTATTTGTATTGCGTAACACAACACAAAACAAAATTTTACTTATTAGATAAAAGTCTGATAATCTTCGTGTTTAAAATGCTTCTAAAAAACGATCTAAAAATTATATAAAGTAGTTTTATGAAAGTGATAATGATACATTAATTCAGGGAGTTTCCTGCTGGTTCTTCCCTGGACACGATTTTAAACCGTCAGTAAACATTTTACGTGCACAAGTGCTCAGTATAACCTAAACTGAATATTTTTTCATCAAAGCACTACTAAGTATAATATTTATTTTTTTCAAATAATTTATATTAACCTAAACAACAACTGCCTCCGTAGGCTAGTGGTATGGGCGTGTGCTTTAGAAACCGGAGGTCGTGGGTTCGAATCCTGCGGGGACGCAACAAATTTTCATTGTTGTTTCCTAGTTGGTTAGGGCAATTTGGGCCGATCACCCAATTGTCTGAAAAGTAAGATGATCCATGCGTCGGATAAGGGCATGTAAAGCAGTCGGTCCACCCACTTAACCCTCGAACGTAAGGCCAAGGCTCCACCCCGGTCGTGATTCACGACAAGGGTCACTGGAGTCGTGTTCTACGTGGCTATCAAAGGCGAAAATATCGCAGTTTCGTTCCGCTAATACACGAATAGGCATACGGGTCAACGTAGAGACCCTCAGATGACTTCCGCGTTAACCCAATACCTCGCGAGGGTAAAATCGCGTTTCACACTTTCGCTCTTGCCGGAAGACCGACTCCTTCGAGTCGTCATTAGGGGAGTTCCAGCGAACCCTGAATTAGACGAGGTCAATGCGGATCTCAAACGGCAAGGTGATACCCGTGCATAGGGTGCGCCGCATGCACCACCCACGCCATAATTTCAAATGGACCTACTCATGGTCGAGCTTGATCTTTCCCCGAGGGAAAATCAATATTTAACGTACATTCAATATGTAAATTAACCGGTTTACGGGTTGAACTCCACGCAAGACCGGCCTAGTCGCGCAGTGTCATAACCTGCAACGATTGACACACAACGCGCAACGTTTCGCGTGCACGTTGTGTGAAATGTGCCGGCCATCACAGCACCGGAGTGCCCAAGGCCAAAAGATCTGGTCGAGCCGCCCGCGTGCGCAAATTGCGAAAACGTAGGTCACCGGTAGGTTACAGGGTTGCCTGAGAGCACCCAAAACAATCGCGGCCATCTGCCTCACGTTCCGCGAACTCCGCGAATTCCGCGGTTGAAGCCGAGCTTTGTCCCCGCACCTGCACCGGCAGTTAAGTGCATGGACAAAAGCCAGTTGTAATTAAAAATCCGTCGCCGTCCCTAATGCTGCGTGGCGGCAACAACCAGTAAGGGAACCGACCAGGTGGGTCCTGCAATAGCGAGCAACAACTCCTGCACCTGCGCCCGTCGCGCAAATCACGTCACACAAAGGGCCCGGTAATTACGTCCGTCCGCCACCTGTTGACTTAATCTCGAAATACTTCGAATTCGCACAAAAAGTAAACATGTTCTAAGTTAGTACGATTTGGACCATAAAATGCACCTGGCAATCAGCCCAGTTGAAAAATAAACGTCTTGCTCGCTCACGCCGAAATTTTAGATCAAGAACCGAAACAGACAGCAAACAAGTAGGTTAACCGTTTAAGATGGCTACCAACTTAGGTAGGCAAACCGCGCTTCTAGTCGTATCGTATTTTAACGCAAACGGCTTGAAGCAGCGGATCCGAAATCGCCAAATACTTGCAGGATTATAGTATAGACATATTTCTAGTGCAAGAGACCTTTTAAAACTGTCAATAGCCAATCCTAGAATCAGTGAGCTATAGCATTATTAGAAACGATAGGTTGTCAGGACCGCTAGGGTGGTACACTGATATACTATAAAAGGTCACTACATATCGCACCATTAGATATACCTCACACTAACTAACTTAGAGGACAGCGTGTCAGATTGCACTCACCGGCCACAGACCGCTTGTACTTGTTTCCTGATCTTCCCAAGTAAGAAGTTACTTAGATCCGACCTAGAGCTGCTTTCGCCTAGAGCCCATCAACCATTATCGCAGGCGACTTAAATAGCAAACATTCCGACGGAATTGCATTACTCAAACACAAATGGCAATAAATTGCTGGAACTGGAGGAGCCACTCAACATAAACATAATAGCCCTGGGACCCCAACTAGATACTCAGACTCAGGCATAGGCGCTCCTAGCACTATAGACCTGCTATTAGTTAGAGACGTCTCGCTCGATGTCGTATCGATAGAGGACTCTGTGAGTTAGACTCTGACCACTCTGCCGGTCTTTATTCAAATTGGGCCAAGGCGCGGTGCGGTCCCTACGACCAAAACCGTAAAAATTGGCATTGTCTTGAACGCAAACTCAAGGCTATGGACCCCAAAGTTGTTCTAACCTACCGGAGGTTATTGATAGTGTAGACAAAGCGTATATTGCCATCGACAGTATCATTAACGCATATCTCATCAGCCATCGACGACCCGAAAAGGACAGTCAAGGTTTCGGGTGACCGCAACTTTGCTTGCCGTTCAGTATCTGATTTCTGATAAGAGAGAAAATACACCTAAGCGGGCGTTTTATCGCATCCGTCCGAGTCAAATCGATTTCGCTTTAGGAAACTTCGTTAGAGGTCAGGAACAGGATAGAATTACACCGCAAAGAATCGTGGTTAAGTCTGACGGAAGACTTAGAGCCATCGCACACGCCTATTGGCAATTGGCTCGACGTAGAAGTCGGATCCCCGCGACGCCATGCCGCCATTATCAAAGCCAACGGGGGCTTGTTAGCTTTTCGATGACTTGAAAAGGCCGAATGCTTAGCCGATACGCTAGAAGAGCAATGTACGCCATCTCGCGCATCGCGACGCGGCCACCATCGGAGGTGGACCGTCTAGTCGAACTTTGGCTGCCTTACCACCAGAGGGCGATAATTTAAAGCCAGTGACCCCGGAGGAGGTTCGCGATATTATTAAGGGTCTTAAACCCGGTCGGCACCTGGCCCAGACCGTATCTCAAATAGAACTCAAAATACTTCAGGCCTATTGTCTGTGTTTGGTCACATTTTCAATATTTTACTATCAACTTGTACTTTCCTATGCCTGGAAAAGCCAATGTCATCGGTTCCCAAGCCGAACAAACCCTCTAACCTACCCACGAGTTATCGTCCAATTAGCTTCTCAATTGCTTGGGCAAGCTTATGAACCATAATTCTCTTCCGGTTGAAAAGACACACCTTCTCCAATAACCTCATCCCAGACGAGCAATTTGGTTTCGTCCGAAGCACTCGTGCCGACCAAATTTATCGCCTGGCGAATTCATTCCTGAATGGCCTTCCAACCCAAACCCCGTATCACAGGGCTCTTCTTCGATGTCGCAAAGGCATTTGACAAAGTCTGGCACAACGGCTTGATTTCAGTTGGCCATTCTCAAAGTGCCGGACAGGCTGGTTCACATCATCCAAGCCTCTTGTCAAATCGCTCTTCCGATATCGAGTCGAGGCACCCTGTCCGACCGTCCGTCCAAGCGGGCGTCCCTCAGGATCGGTCCCTATCACCTTTATTATTCGCGCCTACCGAGCGACATTCCCAAGCCCGACGATGTCAATCGGCACTTTTCGCCGATGACACCGCTCTCTTGTTCGTCCTTGAACCGAACTATATCTATAAAAAGCTCCAGAACGCGATCAATCGTTTAGGCGAATGGTTTCGTAAATGGAGAATCGACGTCAATCCCGATAAAGTGTGAACACTTTCATCGGTCTAGATTACGCGGATTACCGATACCCCGGTCCTCAACCCGAGCGTCAGGATAAGGCCACGCGCTGGCCGACACCAGACACTAGGCAACTAAAACTTTACGGCCAACCGATCCCATGGGAAAGGAAGGCCAAATATTTGGCGTGACCTTCGACTGCAACATGTCGTTCAAAGTCATATTCAGGACGTTAGGAGAAAGGCTTTGTTCGTTTCGACCAGACTCTATCACCTAACGAATTCTAACAGTAAAATGTCGCTAAATATAAACTTTTATTGCAAGGTATGCATACGACCAATCATGGCTTATGCATGCCAAACTTTCGCTACGCATCCTCCACACTCTAAATCAACTACAAGTAGTTCAAAATAATTCATCCGCCGCGCCAACTGGGGCGCAGTGGTACCAACGAAATGTAGACTTACACAGCGACTGCAAATTGTCGACCCGAGCACTTTAAAAGTTAACTCGCAAACACATGATAAAGTATCAACCATAGCAACCTCTGCTGGTAAAAGCAGCAACATAGGCCGATCCAAACGCGTCTAGGCCAAAAGCGTCGACCACGAAACGTTCTTCTCGACCCGGACGAGGAAGGGGTCGCCGAGACTCCGGACCAACGGGGGTCCCTACATCAGACCCTACACACCACACGAGTAGGGATAGCACACACTCACCTGTAGTTCGCCCTCGCCAGAGCACAGGACACCAACACACCGCGTATACTAGATACACCCGCGTTCAGGCGGTTCTCACGCCCCAGCAACGATTATAAGTCGCCAGACCGTCGGCGTCTGGTCCGTAAACCGATCGTCGACGATCCTTAGGAGACATAAACTAATCCTAACTGACGTACTTCTACGTATGGCCTCCATTTTAGCAAAAATGTGGGCCACCTAGTTCTGGGGACGGGGTTTCAGAACTCTGTGTTAGATGAAGCTTACTAAAGACATGAGTCTGGAAGCATAACTTCAAGGATAAAAAAAAACCCCCAACCCGCATTGGACCAGCGTGGTGGATGCAGTCAAACCTATGGATGAGGCAGGTTTTAGAGGCCTATGTCGCGTGGACTACAAGCGATGATGATGTGACCAAACAATATGCTAAGTAATATCTAAGTTTTAGCATGAACAAACTGACTAAATCTACCTTACTTACATTTATACGAATTTACATACATAATACCGTTGGAATAAAATGAGGCAAGATTTAGAATGTTATATGTGGCATAGTTACTAAATCTACTTCCTTTATACAAATTACATGCAATTTCCTAAATTAGCACTCTAATGTGCACTATCTATACACCATTACGCTCCTCTAAATTCTGCGCTTCCAGCTACCATAAGCAATTCTATTTTCATGCAATTGAAGAAACACCTAGGTGGTCACCGTCTTCAAGACGATAACGAAGTCAAAACATTTGTGATACAGTGGTTACCAAGTCAGGTGGTATAATTTTATGAGTAGAAAATTCAAAAACTGGTGCCACGTTATCACAAATGCCTCAATATTCACGGAAATTATGTATAAAAGTAGATTAAGGTACAGGCTTCCATGTTACAATAAAACTCTTGGGATATTTTTGCACGCCTTTTTTTAATTCCAAAACAGTACTTACTAAAAAAACGAGCCTCGTATTTCGCTACACATACTTTATTATTTTTTTAATGACAAAACCAACATTATACAAATATCTAACGCTTATACAATCAGTTTGTCATCATCGTGAGGATGACAATTTTCTTTATTAATGTAATTTCACGCAATATTAGCAACAGAAGGTGTATCATCGTGACCTCTATTACATCTATCGACCCTTTCAGATATCCTCTCGTTCTATTTCATTGGCAACGTCACCAATAGCACTCCGATTTAGCGGCCGCGTGGGCCGCTCTTCCAATGTAACCAGGTGACCAGCGATTTTTACTGCCAGCGTGTTTCGAAACGAATCCATTGTTTTATTATACCTATAACACGGTATTGACGTAGAGCATATTTCCGTGGCATCGTTGAATATCACTTACGTGTCGATGAAATCCAGGTACACGTGTTCCGGGACGTCAACAGCTCTTAAACTACCCGGTGAATATACTGGCTAGTGCAATAAAATATTTATACCCTAGTCTTCTCTACATATATATCTACAAATAAAGCTCAGCCAATAGGTTTTTATTTGCAATGTAGTCTGAATCACATCATCCTAAATAACATGTTGCGTCAGATGTTTTTAAGATAGTGCGATAAGAAATGATATAATTGAAATCTCACTAAAGGTGAAATTTATTCTTTATCAGTGGTCAGTTACTTTTGATTAAAGAAGTGAACTATCTCCTAGGGACATAGATTAACAACTAATTTAATCAATGGTGGCTTGATTTATAATCTCGCTAGGATATAAACATGTTTGTTTTATATATTGTTTTTATGTTAGTACAATCTGTCACACGTTCTCACTTTGACCTTTGCGTTTGTCAGTCTTTGTAGGGCTTTGTTGATGCGGCCGCAAAAGGATGTAAACGCTTAGTAATAATCACAACAGCTATGGACCAGGATACAGTAATGTGGTGGTTTTTCGTCATTGCTAGACTGACATACTATGTTGTATTCCCCGGCGTATGAAAATACGATACGTGCGTATAGTAACATTAACTCGTAACGTGATGAAAACATCTTCAAATATCATTGCATTTATTAATGTATCAAATAACTTATGCCTCAAATTGCTATTCTTGATTAGTAGAGTATTAGCAAAGGGTGAACTTATATTCAAAGTGATAAGTTTTTATAAACTATGACACTTTATTACTTTATAATAACTCAGTATAGGGTCAGGGTATAAAACATTTTACGAGAGGCAGAAAACATGTAACTGTTTTATAAAAATATCCCAGGAACTTCAGAATAACACAAATATTTGAATACAAATCATTATCATCATCATCATCATTATCAGCCTGTGATAGTCCACTGCTAGACATAGGCCTCCCCTAATACGGGGTGTATTTTTATCTATTAGGGGGGTTTTGTACTGTATCCAATGCGGGTTGGTGGGTGGACCGACTTTTTACATACCCATCCGAGGCATGGGTCATCTTACCTTTCAGACAATTGCGTAATTATCCCAAATTGCCCTAACCAACTAGGAAACAACAATGAAAATTTGTTGAGTCCCCGCAGGATTCGAACCCACGACCTCCGGTCTCTAAAGCACACGCCCAAACCACTAGGCTACGGAGCGAGTGAATACAAATGTCTAACAAAAAAAATGCTTAAGTGATTGAAAATCGGGTGGTTATCGGGCCCATCAATCGAAACGCTTTACGATTTGGGCAACTACTTGCTTTTCTTTTCAAAAAATTGATCCTAGTTACCTGTGGTGTAAAATGGAGTAGAGATTCCTAGAGTTCATAATTGGCCCTTAAAAAAGCAACAGCTCTTATAGCCTGCAAATTCCAACCTTACTCAATATCATAATTTTCTAAGATATATTTCAATTGCAGAATATATAGAAAATTTTCCTAACTATTCAGGTAATCAAAATTTGCGACACCAGCACTATCATAACCCGTTTTGTCTCTTTAATCTATAAATAAACTCAATATTTTTAAACTAAACAATTATTATCGTATATTACTTGTTAGTCATTTTCGTATATTGTTAGAAAATTCGGCCTTCGTCTACACGACATTATTAACATGTATGAGATTACGTCACGCCGTTCTGTAATGCGGTAGTTGGACATTTATTAAACTATAACTGAAACATTCGAAGTCAAAACATGAAAATTTCAACATTTCGTAAATACCGTATACATAAAATGTTAGATATTCACATAGCGTGGGTTATTTACAAGTTTGGTGTTTGAAGCCAAATGTTTTTTTATCTTAATTGTACAAAAAAATATTCCTAATTAATTTTTATTCAGTTTCAAATATTAGGCCGCTAATTTAAGCCAAATTTGTTCCGTTTTTAAATAATACACACGTTTTTAAACTACTTACGTCATAAATTTGTTACTGTTCTTTCAAAACAGATGATTTTAGTACTACGTATAATTTTAGTACACAAAAAAAAGTTTTAACGTTTTATGGTTTTCGAAAGTTTACTAGTAACATAAAATTAAATTTATGACAAAATTAAGATATTTTAGAGCCGGCGCTTTTACAATTATCACTGAACGACCTTTCGAAAACAAAACAGGGTTCATGTTAAATGTTTTTCGGTGCAAACTGAGGTGACCTACGTCTGAATGTCTTTGTTTCATCCTTTTAACCAATAAAACTAAATGCAGATATTTGCATCTGTTCAAAAACGTTCTCAATTTTAGTAATATAAAAATATTCATTGTTCTTTTTTCAAATCGTGAGTTCGTGCTAGCCGGTGCACATGTGTTAACGATGTACGCAAGATTGTGCGGGCGGCCAGCAGTTATATCTGGCTCAGCACGCGGGGGCTGGCTGACATAGCATCACTATGCGACAATGACCATGCAACGTCTGGCATAACTCGCCCTACGTCCGATTGCGGTACGCAAATAAAACAGCCTTGGTTTTTTTTGACGGATTAATGCCGATACTATTTTAAGGCGACACCTTGGTTTAAAAACAAACCCATGGCTCTGTCAATCTTTAATATGTTAAAGTCCACCCGTCCTCTGTTGAAAGACATTGTTTACGTTTATTACGTTAAAGACGAGCTGTAATTTTTTAAACATTTTTAGCTTTGTGGTAGTTGTTTATTTATAGAATGGAAAAAAATATTTTTGGTGACTCTTCTGTTTTCTAAAATAGTACACTTATTTAATGCGTCAAAATTTAATTAAACTAAGTCAAATCAAATCGCCGTGTGGCTGCGGCATGAATTCAACTTCCCATTTCCTCCGCGGGTGTCGTAAGAGGCGACTAAGGAAAAGTCACTATTTACTTTACCATACTATGACGGCCGACAGATGGCGGTATAACCATCTCCACCTTCAGATCCCAAAATACCGAAACCCTCAACGGGCAGCAGCGTTCGAGGTGTAAAGGATCTGAAGGGACTGCGGTTGCCAACCCGCACGCCAAGCGTGGCAACTATGGCAAAACCCCCTCATGAAGAATGACAACGACGTGCGGCCCCCAGTCCCCGGCAGCCCCACTATTCCTGGCTACGGTAGCGGCCTAGGTAACGGTGGGGCAGGGGGTGCTAAGAATCCCCGGGTGGGATTCGGCTACCACCAACGACGACTGGACCTGGCAACTTTCAACGCACGGACATTGAGGACCGACGAGAGGATGACAGAGTTGAAGAAGAGGTAAACAGGCTGCGTTGGGATATCATGAGGATTATCTGAAGTCCGAAGAGAGGGGAGGACACGATAATCCTTGAATCCGGCAACCTGTTTTTCCACCGGGAGGGTGACCAACTATCCCAAGGAGGTGTCGGGTTTATCGTCCGCAAGTCTCTCATTAACAACATTGTTAAAATCGAAAGTGTGTCGTCAAGGGTCGCATACCTTATACTCAGAATATCCAAACGATATTCGTTGAAGGTCATACAGGTATATGCACCGACATCGACACACTCCGATGAGGAGGTCGAGGCAATGTATGAGGATATTTCACGCGCCATACATTCCTCCAAAACTCAATACATGGTGTTGATGGAGACTTTAATGCAAAACTAGGGAAAAGGAAAGACGATGAGCTGAGAGTGGGCAATTTTGGAGTAGGGCAACGGAACCCAAGGGGCAACAGCTGGCTGACTTTATGGAGAGGGAAGGACTATATATGATGAACTCCTTCTTCAAAAAGCAGCCCCACAGAAAGTGGACCTGGATAAGCCCCGATGGTTCCGTAAAAAACGAGATTGACTTTATCATGACGACGAAACGCCAAATATTTAATGATGTCTCTGTGATTGCAAGGTTTAAAACCGGCAGCGATCACCGACTGGTAAGAGGCACATTGAATCTTAACATTAGGCTTGAAAGATCTCGTCTGATAAAGTCCACGCTTCGTCCGTCTCGTGCCCATATTCAAAATGCCCATGGCTTTCAGCTCGAACTTAGTAATCGCTTCCAAACCCTAGACAAGTGCAACACTGTGGACGATATTAACACTGAGCTCGTGGAAACTGTTCATGGTGTGGGTTCTAGGTTTTATAAAACACACCGCAAAACTAGAATCCAAAACTCTCTGATGCCACTCTTAACCTTCTGGATACAAGACGGAAGATGCATCTACAGTCTTCTTCTGATAAGTCAGATTATAGGCAGTTTAATAGACAGATCTCCAAGTATATGCGGCGGATTTTGCGTAACTTTAATACATCTCGTCATTAAAGAAGCTAACAGAACGGGAACCAAGGTTCTAAAGTCCTCGCCAGAGATCTGTCTATCGGCAAAGTCAGTTGACTAAGTGGAAGACCGATAATGGGGCCGTCATCTCCAGTAGGCCGGAGGTTTTGAGTGAGATTGAGAGGTTCTATGGACAGTTGTACACATCGTCGTCGGAGCCGCTTACCGAAGCGAGTGACGACCGACGAGCAAAGCTCACCCGGCACAACTCCGAAGATATCCGGACGTCAGTCTGAGCGAAATACGAATGGCTCTCGACCAACTTAAGAACGGCAGGCCTGGTGAGGACGGAATTACAGCAGAGCTTCTGAAAGCGGGTGGAGAACCGGTACTTGTGGTCCTTCAGAGGCTCTTTAATTTCGTCCTACAGGGCTGGTATTACACCAACAGCGTGGAGCAGAAGCTTAGTGGTGCTGTTTTTCAAGAAAGGCGATAAGAGTATCTTGAAAAACTCTAGACCAATTTTCCGTCCAAGCCGCAATTATGTTCTGTTCTCGAGGGTCATCTTAAATCGCTTCGCTTCCAGACTAGACGAATTCCAGCCACCCGAAAAAGCTCGATTCCGAAAAGGTTTTAGTACCATAGACCATATATTTACGCTGCGGCAGATTATACAAAAGATTGAGGAGTATAATTTGCCTTTATGCTTGGCGTTTGTGGACCATGAGAAAGACTTTGAATTGGTCGAAATTTGAGCCGTACTGCAGACCCTGAAGCATGGCTAAATTGATAGTCGGTATGTCGAGGTGCTAAGGTGTTTGTACAGTAAAGCAACGATGTCTGTCCGACTACAATCCAGTAGTACGAAGCCTATTCAATTGCAGAAGGTGTAAGACAGGATGATGTTATATCCCCGAAACTCTTTACCGCTGCATTAGAAGACGCATTCGAACTTTTGGATTGAAAGGACGAGGTATAAGCATCAATGGCGAGTGCATCACCCACCTTAGATTTGCCGACGACATAGTCATAATGTCGCTGGAGGACCTCAACGCATGCTCAATGACCTCAACAGTGTTTCCAACACGTGGCCTTAGGATGAACATGGAGAAGACGAAAGTCAGCTCTCAACGCTCATGTCATGCCTACGCCGGTGGTTATTGGGGACGCTGTGCTCGAAGTTGTTGACCAATATATTTACCTGGGACAAGTAGTCCGGCTAGGTAAGTCCAACTTCGACGCAGAGGTCAATCGACGAATCCAACTCGGATGGGCAGCTTTCGGGAAGCTTAGACGTATCCTCTTGTCCGATATCCCTCAATGCCTAAAAACTAAGGTCTTCAACCAGTGCGTGTTGCCAGTGATGACCTACGGAACTGAGACGTGGTCCTTCACTGCTGGCCGTGAGAGAAGCTCCAAGTCACTCAGCGAGCTATGGAGCGGGCTATGCTCGAATTTCTCTGCGTGATAGAGTGCGTAATACAGACATCGCAGCAGAACGATGGTGACCGACATAGCTCGCAAAGTTAGCAAGCTAAAGTGGCAATGGCTGGCCATTTAGCTCGTAGAGCCGATAACCGATGGGGAAAAAGGTTCTCGAGTGGCAGCCTCGTACTGGCCATCGCAGAGTGGGACGACCCCCACGAGATGGAGTGATGACCTGGCAAGTGTGCGGGAAGTCGGTGGATGCAGGTGGCAGAATCGTACTTCTTGGCGGCTCATGGGGAGGCCTATGTCCAGCAGTGGACTTTCATAGGCTGATGTGATGATGATGATGATGAAAGTCAAATATAAAAAATAAAATACGTAAAATATTTAAATTTTACAATATTTTGTTATTTATGTTTTAAAGATCTTTGGTTTGACTTTTACATATAAAAAATTGTAGGAAGATCACCATGAGACCACTGGCGTCTTCAGTAACCGTCTAAAGGCTTTTGATTACATGGATCAAGCGATATTAATTAACAAATTAGACTCGTATGGCGTGCGCAGGCCTGCACTTAATTTGACATCCTCTTTTTTAAGTAATCGATAATGACATGGAATGTTTAATAGCGCTATGTCGTCTGGATCCACAGTACGAATAGGAGTGCCCCAAGGGGTTGTACTTTGACCTTTTGCTGTTATCCCGGTGTACGTAAAAGACTTGCCTCTAATGGTATGTAAGTGCTCCAAAGTAGTTAAATTTGCAGACGACACTTCTCTGATATTTAAGGTAAAAAGAGTTTACCAATCTGTTAAGCTTTCTAATAGCTCAATAAATAAGGTGATAAAATAGTTTTCTGCTAATAGCTTAGTGTTTAATTTAAAAAAACTGATATAAATACAGAGGATATTTAATATACTTAACCTTGTACAAGGACATAAGTATTTTTTAACTCTATTATTTATTTCTAACTCAGAGATTTAGCAAAGAAATGGTGGATATATATTTAATTTATCGTTGGCCTAATGATACAATTGCTTAAAAAGTCCGATTATCTATGCAGCAGATGGGCATGTAAAAGTTCATATGTGGGCCATCTTAAACATAAAATTTTTATTACTGTAACTGATTTATATCAATAGCGGAATTTTTTCTATCCTTTACTTTAATTGCCAATACGTTTTAAAAGAAAGCAAGTTTTTTATTGTATTTAAGCTTGCACAGTGCATTTTGTAACAGCAATGTCTGCACACTGATGTTTTGCTCTGGTAAAAGTTATCTGGTGAAAGTACAGTAATCAGTCGGCCATATAAATAGGAAAGTTACTAGTTTAATAACTGGGATGTTCCTTTCAAATATTTTTTTTTTACATTTTTAACTAAATTTACAGATTGATCATTTATTTAATTAATTGATATATCTATATAATTGATTTCTATAGTCTTGAAAAGAGCAAAAATATTACTGTATGCAGAGAAAAATAAATCTCTTCGTTTGTTTATGAGGATATCGATCGATCTATAAGTAACATATTTCGATTCAAAAATAAATCTGTCACATCGTGTTCATGCGATAATCGAATGAAGTAACGTCCCTTTGTGATGTAATATCTGATACTTATTAATGCATCTAGCAAGAACTATGAACTACTTATGAAAGCATCATGTCGCCATATATCTAGCGTGATCGTTGCCAAACAATGGGCGTACATCACGACACGGGGCACACGTGCAGCGTGTTACGGCAACACCGGTTATAGATGGCGGACAGGTGCAGTTGCTAATCCGTGGCCAATCAAACGCGACATCTGATTCCGTATCTATCAAGGTCCAACAAACAAATAGAACATAAGACAGAAGGAGATTGCGATAACAAAAAAAAATACAAAATCCCTAACATACATAAACTTAAACAGCTGGCGGGCGAGAACACGTTGATTGATGTATTGGCATATTTTACTATTCATTTGTGTCAATCACGAGCGTGATGTTTGAAATTTCCATGTCGAATTTTTACGATATCACCGATGGATACATTGACTACAAATATTTTGGAAATCCAAACTTTTTATAGAATAAGATGATATCGACTGGCGGCTTTTCGCGGTTTACTTATTATCGTTCATCGTTTGCCGTTTTCGAATACTCATTAGAGCAATTGAAAGATGAGTCATGTTCGTACGCCGAAAAAAAACACGTCGGCACACTGGTTGGTCGTGAAAATGCGTCAGTATAAGTATTATAGAGCGCGAGGACGGTCATCTTCTCTCAGCAACATCGCACGCCGCTAATGACATAATATTTCGGGCACCAACTCGCCCGTCGCCGCCAAGGACACGTCACCGTGGTACTCGCTCTATTTCTGATCACGGCTATTCCTGAAAGCTTACATTGTTTTATTTCTAGCGAGCGGGTGGACTATCTATTGGAAAGCGTCCGGCGAACTGTCCCAACATGTTCATTACAAAATCCAATTGAAAGATATCCAAAAATAAATTGTAACAAAACTGTTGTCTGTGAACAAAGATTTCAAGCTTTACACTTGATCTTTTTGAAAGTGTCACTGAAAGACGCTAAACATTTTTGTTGCAATAAATTAGTTTCTTTCGAGCAACACAAATGTATGTCCTACATAAGCATGTAATGCATAATAACATATAATAGCTAAGCCGTAAATAAAAAATATTAAACTCGAAAAGGGCTTTTAATTTTTATGAAATTAACTAACATTTTAAATCGTTCATTAAACGTCGTAATTTTCCGAAGTTAATAGATATATTAGTTATTGCTTTTTCGTTTGATTTTTTTACGTGCCTAGAATTTTAGACACACATTACTTTACATAACTTTATAATTTTTTTTTACCTTTTTTCATGATTTATTATTAATCAATTATAAAATAAGGTAAAACAATTGCTTTTCGTTTTCATATTAGGGATTAATAGGATAGGTGAACGACACAAGCAACAAACGTGTAAGATGAGTTATTTTATTTTAATAAGTGCAACATTCCTGAAAGATAATTTTATTAATCGATAAACTTTATAATTTACTCTTCGTTCGTCCTAATATAGTATGTCGCTGTTACAAGTAAAGACTTTGGATATAATCCAAAGTCTTTTAATTTAGTTACAATACTCTCGGCGTTTCAGATCTGTTGCAGATTCAATGGATACGGGACGCAAAGCATTGTGGTTTAACCACCAAACGTCAGTCACTAAGCGAAATTTGACCGATATAAATACCAAAGATTTTGCCATTACTTTAATACACATAAATTCTAAAACATATTTGGTTCCCGAGTAAGAGTTACAAAAATTCCAATATGAACATATTAACTAAAAGAATTGATTTTTGATATTTAATGAATTTTATTAAAACATACTGATTAATTATTAATTTTAACATTAAACTCTTTAAAGTGTATACATTATGGCAGCTTTGTAGAACAGCCTAACCGGCATAGGATACTCGAGTCGTAAGGCATAGTAAATTTTTTGTCTCTCTGTCATTATTCGTGTTTCAAATGATTTATTAAGCCATTATAATCATAATTGAACCGAAGAAATGTTAAAATGAGCATAATATAAATGAAGTTGTTTAAATCTACGACATGCGATGAGAAACTACAATATTAGTGCAATATGATTAGTACAACGTTTCGGCAACTTTCCATTAATTTACGAGCCGTTGAAATTTTGGCAAGTATCTGCTGCTGTCCTTAATATTGCTTTCGGGTTGGTAAACTGCGTAAATATTCCCCAATCCATTGCATAGTAACACAGACGAGTATATGATGAGTTTTACAGACTTAACAATATAAAAGTGTGATAACATATAAAGTATTATCAACTGTAATATTGCGATATGATTAAAAGAAATAAATGTATAAATATTTATTTTCATCATTCTCCTAAGTAATTATCCGGTTGGCTTCTGATGTACCCATATTCAAACGCAGAGCTGGCTTCTGACCTTCACAGCCTTACAACCTTACAGTATGAATGGAATAATTGGATTAGTAAATTCGGTGGTCCTAATAACCGACCGAATAACCCGGGACCGACTCTTTACATGCCTTCTTCTTCTATTCGCTCATGGATCATCTTAAACTTTATGCAATTTGGGTAATTGCTTAAAGGATATATGGCCGATATTGCCCTAACGTTATATTTTATAGGGCAACCTTTTCCACCTCAACTTAGTTTTTGTATTCATCAACAATACAGATTAACGACGTTTTTTGAGTTAAATTACTTAACATTTTTTGTGACATTTAAAACTTAAAATTAAAGAAATAAAAATAGTACAATCAACTGCAAAATACTTTTGATTTTAATAATATCTGGAGCTAATACTAGTTCTAGAAAAGTAAGAAAGAAGAGAAACAAAAAAAAACTCTTTTTTCTGTTCGTTTTTAGTTTTCATTAAAAGGCTAAACCATTAAAATAGATAACTCTAAATGCGCTTACATACGAATATATGGATGACAATCGAAATAAATTATGTATTGACAAATTTTACTTACTATAAATAGCGGATACGACTTTTGTAATCATGTAGGTACATAAATACTGTTAATGTTTAAATTGATGCATTAGCTAACTCAAAAATTGACAAATCAAATATAAAAAACAAGGCGTCGAAGAATTCAAAATTATATCCACCATCCGGATTGACAGTCGCCGTGAAAGCAATAGAATTAATATATAAAGAAATGTCCGTACCGAACGCGCCTGCCGTATTTATATAACACTAGTCTCCTGGGAAAGTTGCAGCTGTTGCCAACACAAACCAATACTTTTCGTGCCGTTTTAAAACGCTATAACCGGTGCTGATGCCAGTCAGTGAAATAGGACCCGATAATGTCTGCCCCGGTCTGTGCAAATAACAAATTCACCGAAACGCTTTCTGCAGCGTGGGCTGGATGATCAATGGAGCGTTTTATATAAGCATCCATAAAACTATGATGGGCCACTAAATAATTACGAACAGGCGCCGAACCCCGATCGCTGGGATATTGAAGTAACTATCGGTAACGGTTTACGATTAACATCCGACAAAATTTAATGCATAATAAATTGACGAAACTAAAACATATATTAAGGCATAGGATTTTGATTAAAACCAATATGTTGTTATGATTTTCATTATTGAATATATTGTTTTCTCAATATATTGTTCGAATAAGTTGGACTATTATTTTGGCAGGAATACGCAACTTGTAATACTTGGCATATATACATGTAATGATAGATTCATAGATAGATGTAATGACATGGTTTAAACCTTTTTGCTGGCCGATAATAATTAGCACGCTTTTTTCCAATAAATTTTTTTTTCTAACACTATTTTAATTCATATTTATTAAAACTTATTTTCTTATAAAGTTGGTATTTCTAATTCCGAAAAGCTTATTAAAAGGGTTATTACAGCTCTTTGATAATTTCGTAATGACTATCTTCATGTATTCGTAATGACATCTACAATAGGAATGCGATAAAGAATTATGAGAAAAGGAAACAAAGAAAGAAAAATTATATATAACATCTAAATAAGAGATCAGTCAACTGCGCAGGAGAAAGTATAGTACTTAAGTGTACGCGCAAACACAGGTGCACTCCGTCATCCATCTTTCACATAGTCCGATGGGACGGATAACCGACAAGACCGGAGACAGATCAGGACCAGGACTGAGATTTTACGTGGTCGTCGACGCATGGATCACCTTACTTTTCAAACAATCGGGTGATTGGCCTGTATTGTCCTAACCGACGGTGAAACTACAATAAAAAGTTGTTGGTCCGTGCAGGATGCGAACCTACGACCTTACTTTTATATAAAAGCTTTACTGCAAAAGTACACAATTCAGAAAAATTTTAATATTTGAACAAATAACGGACATCCAAACAGACGAACGAGTGCTAAATTGTTCTTTTTCAGATTCAACATAATTTCTCGTACCAGTTTTTTTTATTATAAATACTCACATGACACCCCGCACACAAAGCTTCACAAATTTAATTTTATGTTTGTAATTTAGACTTTTGAGGTTATTTATATTATTTAATGTGTTATTTTTATTATAATAAAGGTATAAAATGTTGCCAAGTTATCCCATTTAATGCATTTTGCCACGCCAGCTCAGTTATTATACCCTTTATTAGACTTGCGCGTTACACGCTGATTATTATGAGCGGGGCGATTTGTTAACAACCGATGGCAGCATAGATGAACTGGATCCAACAATGTTATACAACTTACTATATATAAAGTGTTACTGATAATTGTACTTTTAATACAAAGCCCCGGCTCCCCAGTGTCTTTCTTCATCTCTTTAACAGTATCGATTGTTATCAGATGGACACCCTGCTCTGCGCCTTAAAATTTAATAAACAAATAACAATGGCCTTTCTATGTAGAATTTGCATACGATTTTTAAAATATTTACAAAGGGTATGGTAATAAAAACAAACCAAAATGTTATTTTTGTATTTCGAGCCGAATTGCAATATGTCCATTTAAACTAATATTAGATAATACTAGAAGTTTAATCGTGTTAAAATCATGGTGAGGTCAATACAATACAATAAAAAATTGTAATGTAAATGGTAAACGGGACGTTATTACATCTGACGCGTACAGGTTTCCTTCAATGCTAAGTAGGTTACGGTGGTAGGTCCCCTGTTTACAGGAGACCGTCTGGTGGTACCACCGCGGTGCCTATTTCTGCCGCGAAACAGTAGTGTAAAACACTGCTGTGTTCCGGTTTGAAGGCACCGTAGCCAGCGCATTTACTGGGTAAACGAGACTTAACACCCTATGTCTCACGGTAGGCAGCGCGTTGGCGATACCACTGGTATTGCCAATGTCTATGGGTGTCGTGACCACTTTCCATCAGGTGGCCGACTGCTCGTCTGCTCATCGTAAGCTTAAAAAATATATATGAAATCTTTCATTAATAGAATTGCATTTGCTGAATTAATTATTTTGGTGGTGTCCATGGGACCATCAAGTCTCTTTGGAAGTATAAAAAAGTTTATGCCTAGATACTGCGCTACCAATCTTCTGTAATGTCATAATGTATGTCATAATAAATGTTAACCTCCAAGGTGACCGTTTAAACTTGTAAGAAAATAATGCATTTTTTTCTAGATTTAATTTACAACCTATAAATATCCGTCGACAATCTGACATTAACTGCAAACATATGGTACATCGTAGTGCGACATAAGCGGGATAACTACTCAGAATTTTTCTATGGACAAGTGCCAGCGGTGTTCTTTCAAATTAATTATTGTTTTACGCGCATCTAAAGTTTCTATTATAATAACATTCGGGTTCCGTCCACTCGCTGTGGCTATTTCAGTTCTGTCTTTAATTTATGAGCTTTTAATTTGGCGCCTTAATATCTTGTACAAGACATTTTATGTCTTGTTCAAAAATCAACTTTGATATTGCAGGTGAAATACACAGGTAATAGTATATATTTCAATGTTACGTCATAAAGACAATACATTAGTATACGATCCACCTTTGATGATTTGTATAATATTTAACAAATAGTTAACTTGAAGACTATTCAAATAAATATGTAACTTAAGACCAATAGAAAGAAAAACATCTTCAGACCACTATCCAATATCCACACCAAAATTGATTTTATCTGTCGGTAAGCATAGTCTTTTTTATTCCTTTAATTTTTTAACTATCAAATAAATCGTTAAAAGGAATTTGACCAACTGCCATATTTTTCTAAGGAGCCTTAAATTTATCATCACTTCCGGTATGAAACACGCATAAAGAAAAAACAATTGATCATCCATAACGTAGGACATAGTAATTTAACATTTACTTATAAAATAAAAATGATTTACTTACCGTGGTTGAGTATTTATTATTATTTTAACATTACACACCGGATGCAAGTGCGCTGATAGATCATGAGATATGAGTTCTGCCAAAAATAATTGAAGAGCTATTTGTTGTGTCAGTTATTTTCGATGTCAAAATCGAACATTGAGTACAAATATCAAAAGGCACGATTATTTATAAATCTTGAGACATTTCCGTGAAAACGGCCTACATTTATAACTCGTAGATTGACATTGTTTATTTTGCTTTGTACATTCTGTGTATAAACCAATATTTGATTGATGTCTTTAGTCTATTCAAGAAACGATTGAAAGTTTTGTTTTTAAATAATTATATATATAGTTATTCGTTACATGCAATGTACTATTTTTATTTTTTAAATTGAACTATGACTTTTTGTTTTATAATTAAGATTTTTTTTCTATTTCATTATAATTTATATATCACGTTTTGGCTTCCGAATAATATCTAGCGTTGTAAATAGATAATGTACATAGATTGAATCGGACCCAAAAAAACTATTTTCATAGCTCACATCTGTCCCGATCGTCTATGAGTGGATGGCCACAGACAAACAAAAGTTTCAAATTGACACCGAGTCGCACGCTCGACCACTCGTATCCATTCGTTACTCAAGTAGACGTGCGGCAAAATAATTATAAACGGTTTCGAATATAAAAATAGCCATTGTCTCATATGATTCTGTCATATACATTAACTAGATGTACATTCTACTTCCTAGTTACAAATGCGAAAATTTTTAAGAATGGTTGTATTGTGTCTAATATTTTCACATGAAAACTACTTAAGGGATTTTAATGAAACTTTTAACTTACATATTAGATTTAATAATATGCTATAATTTAAAAAAATAGAGATATGTTCCAATTATAATAAAAGTTTCATACAAGTAGTATACACATACAAGCATTACAAGCTATTCTGGCGTACATGGCTAAAACCTTGGGGCTTACAAGTATATAGTGTTACTTTTTTTGTATTCTACTATCACTACGCAAGTGCAGGCAAAGAAATTATTATCATGATTGAGCGTATCTTTAATACGAAAAATCATGTTACAACAGCAAAATTTTATTTCTTTAATTATATGGTGTTATAAAAGCAGCCGTTTGTTGTAAATTGCGCCTATAGTAAACCAAGAACTAGAAGAACACTTCATGTTGCAATAATAAAATTACAGTATTTAATTTATGTCTTCTGTTTACAAGGTATCTTTATCATCTATGGCAGGCAAGTAAAAAAAGACAGTATCTCCTAGTTGTCTTCTTACTGATATCTAATTCATCTACTTGTTACACCCTTAAAATGTAATGCGGTTTTGACTTTGACGGTGTTCAAATGCCGCTTTGCACAAAAACGTATTCAAGCGGTACTGAGTACACTTGACTGACAATGCTAGTTTGCGAAAATTACTAGGATAGGAAGCCTGTTTAAACGATTTCTTGAAGCAATATTCTTGCAATGTTCTTAAATATTGAAGAACATTGCATTATAAATAATATGCAAGAGCATCGCAGTTTTTGTAGTTACAGCAAAAAAAACTCAACATCCTATGAAACCTTGGCGACGAGTGGACTTGTAGGATTTTTAACGTTTGTTTTACGTCTGACACCGACCGCGGCGGAATAAACTTGCCCTTCGTCTCGGCCTTCGACATACATTGTTAACAGACTTCTCCAATCTGTTACCTACGGACCATGGGAACCAGGACATCCATACTGTTGTAGGGACAAGATTTCCAGCTCCCAAGGGTAGTATTTATATTAGCTACGCCGCTAGCAATAAGAAACGACGATAACTGGAAAAAACTTGAAAATCTGCTCCTCCCAAGGATATGCGATGAGGTCCACCCGAGTCACCGAGGTTTGCGAGAGTTAGTTACAGAATACCGACTCTCCTCTTGCGCTGTGACTTCTACCTAGCTGTAGAGGATGGGGATGGCAGTAAACCTACCGCCACCACTCGTTCCCCGTACAATGCAGGGCGCTTTCAAAAAGGGCTTTTCCAGCCTGCAGCAAATAATTGAGAGTATCTATTTTTTCCCGGCTAGACCAGGTCAAAGGTACTTAGCCCCACCACTACGACAAAGTAAAAAAAATAAAAATCTTCTAACAATATATGAATATACAAAATGTATTTTAGGAGTATTGTCAAGTAGTGTTGTCCACTTGCTACTCATACTACATAATTTGAGAAAGATTTCAAATTTTAAATGAATTAACCGAATGTAAGTTAATTAAATGTAAAAGTAAAACCAAGCAAGAAAGAAAATACTAAAACAAAAATTAACAGTTACTTAATTTCAACAAGATTTACAGCCGATTAAAACGACATTTTAGGCAATGTTCATTAAACAAGCCCTCTTAACAACTAGCCGGCTTTACAGTTCTATTTAAGCCACATAAATAGGTTAGGAACTCTGCATCTGTAAATAATTTTCATCTCTTATCTTCATACAAGGGTGGGCAGGTGATTTCTGGCATTATGCCAAATGCTATGGCCCCCGCATATCATCCGCGAACAGACTTATATATAATCAAATAAAATACTTCTTTCTATTCCATCAGGGTTGCTTTTCTACTGTGCAGATGACGTGTGCGGAAATTAATGTCCAAATCCCTGGTCGACCATCTGCCTTGGTTTGTGTTATTTTTACATTGGCATAATGTTATTATCTCACAAATATATTCGTAAATAGAAGACCATTCGTATTATAAAACATGAAATGTAAAATAAAATTATATAACAATTTACATTTGATAAATCTTAAAAAAATATATGTTTGACATTCTTTACATAAAATTTCATAGTTACACTAATGCTTTTCAGTAGGCTATTACTCAATTTTATTAAGTAACGACGGCTTTAAAACAAGGTGATAATTAAAATCTTACATGGATACTATTTATTTACCATAACTTCAAAATTAAGTATAACCAAGGGTAAATAACAGCAAAATATAATTTATTGTCAGTTAGCAGTGTAAATATCCTCATTAAAATTCTGTATCATAACATTTTTTACCTCAAATACAAATATTTCTTTGTTTATACAGTTTTACCTGCAAACGTACTAATATCAAACGAACTAAAAATATCACCTGAAAGCTCTATTCCTCTCGGAATGGTGCCAATAACGTTGGCATTTCCTTGCCGAATAACTTTACTTTTGAGCATAAATAAAACGGGTTTATCTAGTGACGCCTAGAAAACATTAAGCCAAAATAGTTTATTACGAAACTTAGTTCATTTAAATATTACTAATTAAGCTTAATTTATCGGACTGGTTCAAAAATGATAAAAATAAACCAGTGAAAATTCATAATTTATAATACACTTTAAAAATTAGGAATAGGTAGCTGGCAGCAGCATCTTTGAAGCCACCTAATATTATGAAAAGGCAATATCAAGAAATATACATAAAACATGGTATAAATTTGGTATACACTTCGGTATTTCAAATTTCCTCAACCAGTCTTTTATAACGCTGTCTTACTGATCAAACACTAGGCGGCAAGCATTTCCGTCGTCTGTTACTGCGAAATTACACTTTCACAGAAAATTTTCTTACCTTCATACGCGAAGATTAATAGTGATCTTGACAGACAAGTCGTGTGCAATATAGGTAAGTCCGCTCAGAAACAATGGAGCACGGTTGCCAATGCCAGCGATGTTCGTGCCAAACTAGAATACCTACGCGTAGATTAATTGTCCGGTTACCGAGGCAATGATGAACGTCATGATTTTCGTAAACATTCTATACTTTTTATTTAACATAATCACTTTTAAAAGTAACTAATCAATTCCCTTTAAAAGTGAATGGATTGATCGGGGACAAATCATGACATATTCTGAATTGGAACCTTGTCCAAAATAATTTAAATTAGATTTTAGATAACGGAGGCCACTCTAGCAAATAATTAATCATTTTAATGAGAAGTAAAACAATCCTAAACCGCCACATTCAACAAGAAAACTTCAGCCATTGGATGTCGGAATTTTTAAGCTATTCAAAACTGCGTATAAGCATACATAGATAGCTGGATGTTGCGAAACCCATGCAAAAATTTCTCAATTTATAAAGTGGCTGAATGTGTCAGGTAAGCCCACATGAAGGTGATGACATCCAGGAATATTTGCGCAGCTTTCAAAGCTACTGAATATTACCCCTCGACAGAAATGTTTTTACTAATCTAGAATTTGCTCCTAGTGAAGTTACTAATCGACAAGTCAGCATAGAAAATAAACAAAACGCTATTAGAACACTTGTCAAGACAATGTATCAAAAACCCCATTACCCTCAATATTAAAGCTTCCAATCCTGGTTCTCTTCTAGTTGTTCAGCTTATACAACTCCAGTTACTCGCAGCGATACAAAAACAATGTCGTCGGCTTATGAACTATAACACCCAAGAACTCCAAAAAATTCACCTGAAACCACGGTTACGGCTACATGTGCAATCAGACTACTACGATCTACTACTACTCCTACAGTTTTGAATCAGACTGCAGCTGCATCTGATAGCTTCTTCTCAAATGTAAAAAAATCGTTCTTAAATCCATTCCAAGTTCTTCCACGTTTACGCGGACCTGCTTTAGGTAGCCCACCTAAAGCAGGTCAGCGTAAACGTGCAAGAACTTAAGACAAAAAGGAAAATCAATATTTACAACTGACACCACATAAAAATGAAATACAAAAGAGAAAGAAAATAAACGAAACGAGAAATGCAATTGCAAAAAGAAAAAAAGAATAATTTTCAAGATCCTGTGAGATTAAAGATGGTATAATTATTTATTCTGAAGACGAACCAGTATTGGAAGATAAACTTGTAATTGGCTTCATAATGTTATACAAACAAATTATTATTATAAGAATATTAGCTGTAAGTTTTCCAAATAAAATAAAATAAAAATAAAAAAATAAAGAAGATGATTATGCAGTAGCGGATCCTGACTGCTTGCCCTCACTTGCCTCACTTCCAAAGTTCGGCTAAAGAAGGTGATTTTCTCATTGTTAAAATCCAAGTTAAAGGGAAAGGGATTTGTTATATGGAAAGTTATAGGAGAACTGGAAAATGAAACTTAAGTGAGTTTTCTTAGAAGATCTAACAGAATATCAAATAATATTCACATGCCAATCTTGCTAGATATCGCCACGACTGCCTTACATGAATAAAACCGAAATGTTTTGATAACACAAAGAGAAAACGATATATGTATAATTTTGACCTAGATTTCTCATTTTCTATTTTTTATCTTAATTGTATGTGTGTTCTCAAGTTAGCACCAAAAGAAGATTTTATGTTTGTTTATTGTTAGATCTAATGAAAAGCTATTGTTCATGTTTTGTTTTTCTAACCCACCAGATTTGTAGAAGCAGAAGTGGCAGTGGACCGGTCACATAAGCCGCAAAACTGACGACCGTTAGAATCGGAAAGTTCTGGAGTGGAGACCGAGACTCAGCAAACGTAGTTTGGGAGGCCCTGTGGCAAAATGAAGTGACGACATTCGCAAAGTGGCCGGTGTGAGCTGGATAAGAATAGCCAAAGATAGGAAGCGGTGGCGTGCATCAGGGGAGGCTTACGTCCAGATGTGTACTGACACAGGCTGATGATGATGATGTTTTGTTTACAATTATTATTTCTAAAGCGATTTTTGTTAAGTTTATGACTTTTTTTTTCAAGTTTAATCACGTATTACAGTACAAAGAAGTTTGCATTTGTTCATTTTCGGTCTATTATTTCTTTGCAATTGATCCTGTATGCCAAAGTCGATTTACTGTCGCCCATGCAGTGATCGAAAAGTGACCCATTCACTGGTCACAGAGGATCATTTCTCATTTTTTTTAAAGTTATTACACACCGTGTTAATTTGTATTACACGCCATAAAATGACTTTTATTACTTCGTTCGGGTTCGAAGGGCCATCGTATCAAATGATTACATTTGATTATTAGGTAAATAAGATGTAAAATTTGACGCAAATTTTTGTAATGAAGTAAAGATTACGCGGTAAATAAGATTATCCAAATTTTAAAGTAATGGATTGATTACTATTCATTTGCCCTATCAAATATGATATATATTATCATAACAGAACGTTAACAGCTAATAATACTTTTTCTCAAGCTTTGTATAACGATATGCATACAAAAGCCGATCACAAAACCGCGAGTTTATAACAAGGCGCACCTCATCGCCGAGCTACATTCGTGATGAAAATATCTCTGGCATTCACGTTCAAACGTTTCCGAAAAAATATCTATAATTTTTCCGAATTGCGCGAATCCTACACAGTTGTATATTACAAAAGCGGATTGCGCCAAACAATGGCGATATGATAAGAAATATTCGATGCTATATTAGCTCCTACGCAGTTAATATGAGAAATATTTTTATAAATGTCCATATACCTTAATAAAAACACATTCCAGATGTTTCGATTCGATTTGGTTTATACATAGATTAAATTAACACTTGTTGAATCTTATTACGATATCGGATATGTTCTTTAAGTATAGTTTGAATCAATAAGACAACAAAATAAAATTACGCAAAACTTGGAGTTTCATGGACCCAACTGGATAACAGTACGTCTTTAATTTACGCTGATGACATATGCTTTATAATTGAAGATTTATAGAAAACATTTTAATGGGTATAATTTTTATAGTGAATTGCGTAACACAGAAGCAAGATTTTTTTTATCCCGGCAAGTAAAAACCCTGTCCAGAATAATAATAATTTTATAAAAACGCTGGCCACATTAATGGCATAAAAGAATTCAACTTCAAAGAAAACTTAATGGTCCTACCATCAGTCAAGTTTTCAAATTTTTTATGTATTCTATTCTGGTTATAGTTAATTCGCGGTTATAATTTTTTGGTAAATATATTAAAATATATATATATTATACTTACAGTATATATGCATAAAAACCATACCATTCTGAATCGAAAGCGGATTATGCTAAGCTTTAGGTTTTTAAGTTATAACGTTTTACTTTATATTTCCTTCCATTTCAGCGTCCTTAAGGCGATGAAGCAAATTCTGTTGCATAATTTATCGTCCTTTATATTTTATACGAACATATTGTACGTAAAACCCGTAAATAAGCTAATATTTTAAAGTGTCTTCTTTTTTATTAACTTTAATTCTTTTAATAACGTCACGTTCTACCAACAAAGAGAAAGGACTTAAACGTTGAGTATCATGAAAAAATCTCGCGCAAAGTTATTTTAGGATGCATAGATCGATGATGGCCCCGATTAATAGTTTGAGGCCGGCGGACATCTCAATTTATCTCCGATGAAAGGCAAGATGAAGGAGTGTTGGCATCTTTGACTAAGATTGAGTTTTTCTCTGTTATTATTAGTGTTTCCGGTACTGGCCAACGATTGATGAGCCTCTCTTTATTGCTGCCAAAGAAGTTGTGATTTGAAAACATTTAGGCATATTTTTTTTCTTATATGGGCGTCACAATATTTTTAACTAATTAAAAGGAAAGAAAACTTGGTGTATTTTTGCCATTTAGTTAATGGTCTTAAAGCAAAAGAAATATAAGTGATAAATAAAATTTTAATTTGTAAATCATCATTCACTTGATGAAATGAATTAGCTACTTATTAAATTCAAATGTTAAATTAAAGGATCATATTATTTACATATTCCTAAAAAAAAAAATTATATCGTTAATCTTTTAGGTTCACAGATGCAAATTGTAGGTAGAAGTAAATTATAAGTTAAAACGGTTGACTACTGTCAACATTCAACTATTGACAAACAAGTCGATTTTGACAAATCTAATTAAAAATGTCTTCACACATTCTACGTAACCCCCATGGCGTAGTTATTCGCGTTAACCAAGGCTGAACAAGTCGTTGCACTTTGTCTACGTCATACTCTTAAAAATGATGCCAAGATACGTCGGTAATGGCCCGAAAATAGTTTGTCATATCTACGTAAAGTCATCAAGTTTAATTAGTATTTTTAGTTGCTTCTAGGCTAAATAGTATCAACACTGTAGATAAATTAAAGTGTTACCACGGTCAATTTTATGCAGCTTATTTTTTTCAACATTAAACATTTAAAAAGACTTATTACATGGTAATTATGATACAACGGCAATTGTCTTGACCCTATTGAATATTATTTATTTATCTGTTCTAAACAAATTATTATAAAATGTTCCACATTTAGGATAAAAAAGTGTTTATATTTTATCTAGACTACTTAACTACATTATTTTTATTTTTAAGGATTTTTTTATTTTTATATATATGTACACTCACTTACTTTACTTACCCGAAACTACCTCTCATATAAGGACTTACATGTTAGTAAAAAACTTTTATAGTCCTGCTGACGCCATCTGTTGACGATTTTAAAAAGTTAACTTCTTATTTTTTATAACTTCGACTACTTTTGCAATAAGCCATAGATATATTGCGCATATACCAATCAAAATGAGCTAATAATTGTGCACATTTAGTAAAATCTGTTAAAACTTTTTATGTTATTCTTATAAAATCATACACAGTCATTGACAGAAAGTCATGACTGGAAGGTCTATGCTCCCATATTTTGGCCTAGAGGCGCAAACTAAATTATATGATTTGGTGAAAATGTTTGAAATAGTCAATTTTATGACCAATGCCACTGTTGATAAACATAATAATGTATTTAGAATTTTAAATATTTCGAAGATTTCTTATAACATTAATCAGTTGTCCTAGGATAGGAAATTTCAAGAAAAATTATTTCAATATTTCTTGGTCTTTAGTCTACAATTATATGTTTTTTAATAAATATGTTTTCGACCATAAAATTTAGCATTAGCACACTATATACATCAACCTGTATGTCAATCATCACATCTCATAAGTGAAAGATTTTTCTTATAACCTAGCAATACTAAGAGTTGTACTCTAGGGTTAGTTTAAACTGCAAACTAAATTATTCTATTACCTATCTAAGGAGTCTTTTTGCCAACAAAATGTAGTTTTTTTTTCGTACTTTAATTATATTTTTCAATAGTTATTAGCATTCGAACACTTATCATCATCAGCCTGTGTCAGTCCACTGCTGGACATAGGCCTCCAATAGTTATATTATATCTTACACTATGAGGCAATAAAACTAAAGAGCTTGTAATCTAGACCTACTTGATAGCATATTATTGCCAAAAAGTTTCGTGGTGAAACCAGCTTTTGATCTAAATGTAGTATCCCATCTACATGTGTATGTCACTCAATGGCATAAAATACTAAATGAAACAATTATAGCAGTCTGTTTTGTTTATGAACTTGTCGTCATATACTTCTAGCTAACGGTAGCCCTCACATCAAAAATACCATCGGGAGTCAGATCTGACTAGGAGCCAGAAATGTCCCCTCTAGAGACGTCCTTTGCAGTGAAATTGATGGTTAACGGCAGTTACTACATGCTGTTAGAGATGTGAGAAGTGGCCCCATCCTTGTTGAAACTCAACGTCTGCATGCATTAAAGTTGAAAAGTTTTTGCAATCCTGGTATGAAAACTCTTCGATCATAGCCCATATCGCTCGACGTAACAGTAACTGCGCGCCTCTGCCATCCTCAAAGAAGTAAGGCCCTAGGATAACATGGGCTGACATAGCGGCCCAAACAGTCACTTTCGGACTATGTAAGGGCGTCTGATGCTTAAGTTTTGGATTGATGGGGCTCCAATAGCGGCAATTTTGTTTACTAACATGCCCGTTAAGATGGAAATGAGCCTCGTCAGAGAACATTATGTTATTGAAAGAAGTAAACCTATTCAACATTTCATTCGCATAATTTTGTTTTTGAATACCGTCAGTTTCCTTTCATTCTTGAACCAACTGAATTTTGTAAGGTTGCATATGTAAATCTTTCTTCAAAATCCTTTGTAACGATGTCCTGGATACGTTTAATGCTCTGGCGCGCTTACGAGTTGACTGTGTCGGATTTTCGCGAAAAGACTGTGTCACTGTTTCTATGTTTTGTTCCGGACGTGACGTCCTTGGGCGACCCAAACGCGGTTTATCTAACGTCGAACCGGTCTCCTCGAACTTAGCAACCCAGTTCTTAATCGTTTGAAGAGTTGAAGTGTCGTCAAAGTTGTGTAAACCTTTGTGTTCTCGAAATTTACGCCGCGCAACGGTTGCCGAATTGTCGTTTTTATAAAACTCGCGAACACAAAACGCACGGTCCGCTCCGGTATAACGCTCCATCGCGACTAAATTCCCAGAAACCGAAGTTACTCCCCCCGCTTCCCCTGCACCGCTCACACGCGCCCTGTTCGTTTTATTCAAATTTTACTTTTCAAAGGACTTATAGGCCATCCTGTATTAACTGCATTCTAAGCATGAATTACTTGTCAATTAATTTGGAATATCCGACATCCTATAACGAATGCCAAAAATGGTCTTGACAACCGGGACCGAATTTTTGCTTGCCCATCCGACTCATGGATCATCTTAATTTCCTTAAACTTGGGCGAGCGGTCCCATATTGTCCTATCCAACGAGAAAACAACGATAACATTTAAACATTTTAAAGTTGTTTCCTCACCGGATTTCGTGGGTTTGAATGGGTCGTTAATAAACCAAGAGCGAAAACCACTAGGCTTTGGGGCAAAAATATACATCGAAAATAATAAACGTTACCATTCGAATACAACAAACAGGATAACAAGTTTGTGAAACCCAGCAGCGACTCCTCTCATGGAAGGTAAGACAGCAGGCATTCTTTCAACTGTGGCTAGCTTCATTCGGCAAATCCATAGTGCTCTCTACACGAACAACTTTTTCTTCGAAAAATTAGAAAAAAACAACGTCAATTTCAATTAGAATATTTATACTGGTCGCAGCACAACGTACAACGTGAAAAGTGAGATCCTCAGATTGCTTCAGCTCTGTATATATAAAAAATTATTCCACTGTTTTAACCTTTTCTTGGTGTCAGAAATTCTGTACGATAGATGAGATATTAAAGAAAATAACTAAAACAAGAAACATGAACATTGAATGAATCAAATGCAGAAACCGTTTTGATATTTTATAAATGTTTCTTTCCTTCTTTCATATTCTGTACACAAAAGGTCTATTACAAACAGTTCGAAAATCTAAATGTTTTTACCATTAACTTCAGCTTTAGGTTTCAATTTGAGTAAGTTAAAGAAACTGCCTCCGTAGTCTAGTGGTATGGCCGTGTGCTTTAGAAACCGGAAGTCGTGGGATCGAATCCTGCGGGGACTCAACAAATTTTCATTGTTGTTTCCTAGTTGGTTAGGGAAATTTTGGGCCAATCACCAAATTGTCTATAAGTAAGATGATCCATACATCGGATGGGCATGTAAAAAGTCGGTCACCCACCAACTCGCATTGTACCTGCGTGGTGGGATACGGTCCAAAACCCGCTAATGGATAGGGGTGTAGCAGGGGAGTCCTATGTCAAGCAGTGGACTATCACAGGCAGATGATGATAAAGTTTAAGAAGCTAAAGAAGTCTCTACGAGCGTTAACCCTCAACACACGTTAGTGTTGACTCAGAGTTCGAACTCTTCCTTTCGGCTCTAAAACAATAGGTTCGTTATGATATGCAGTACGAAGAGTTTAAGCATGAATGGGATGAATATAACGCTTAATAATTTATTTTTCTACATAGTCTCCGAGTGTCTCTACGCTTCGATTCCAGCGCTTTCCAAGGCTTCAATCCCTTTAAAAAAATCATTAGTCATACAAAAAGTTCTCGGCACCTATTACCTCGTTCTAGTCTTCGTGCCTTTTTCCCTCTAAGTATTCTTATAATTTGGGAACAGATAAAAATCGCTAGGCACTTCTGAGTCAATCAATTCGCGAGGTGCGAGCGGTAGCTGAATATGCTTCGTTGCAGCACTCTCCTCTCTCTCTCTATATACTACCTGAATGTATACCTGTAATGATTGTGGAGCTCTAGGTTATCAATTAACAATATCCTTTCTGAGTCCAACATCCAGCCATAACCTTACCAGCCAATGCCACGGCATGTTCCCCTTTTCCATTGCGAAGATTGCTGTTTTGTTTAGATCTGATCGAGACTATAAGTTGCAATTGTATGCCTTATTAAATCTAGCAATCGAACGCTACACTTCTTCTACGCTAATACACTCCTGATCTTTATTAACTCCCTACCGCCACTAACGTTTAAGACCCAATCAGCAAGATCCATCATCCATATGTTACAAACAGACAAATCATCTGTTTCAGTTCATTCTCAAACCTTGTCTTATAAATATCTTCTAAATAATAATCGACTGATTCGATTCGTTAACTTATAAGCATCTTGCAAGACTTTTACATTTTAAATTGTTACAACAACGAACCTGAAGCCCTTCTGATCTACGCTTGATTACACTCCCTCGTCTTTATAACTCTCCTCATTCACACATTCTTGGGATGACGTTACAAGATCAGCAAAGATCTAGTCGTCCGTGTTCGTCCCTACTTGATTACAAAGACAAATAGTTTTATTGGTTCTTCTAAACTTGCTCATAAACTATTCTTCTTCAAATCATATAAGTCAGTGATGCTTCTGGATTTGTTTTTTGATTAACTAGATGTCTAGATGGTATCTTTCACATTAACTGCGGCTATCACAGTTTTAACCTAAATTGATCGTTTAAGATGAGATTTTAAACCAAGTGAACTGCCTCGTGTTTGATTTCATATGCATTTTAACTTCATACCATTAAGACAGCTAATTCTTTTGCCTTGCAACATTTCAGCTTGGGGATTCACGCGCAGAGTGGGACGGAAGATCCGCAAAGATTTTAGCTCGATCGTATAACCTACTCAAGGCCATAAAACCAATGGTTTTTATCTCAGTTTGTAACAGCTGCAATGGCTACCTTCATTCTCGATTAACAAAACGTCTATAAACTGTCAGTTAGTTAGATTCCAAACGATCAGTGTTGTTTCAAGTCACTCTACCATAGTCAACTAGATGTAGATGTTATCTTTATTTCAACATTAAACTATTCTGCCAGCTTCCAGTACAAGGCTTTTCGAACCTAAATTGAGATCAGGATACTGTTATCTAATAGGTATGATTTAACCTATCTAATGTTGCACTGCAGTGTTGCGTATTGAATCAATAGCTTCTTAAATCTGTACCATTAGTCAGACCTATATTACCATATTATGTTAAGCGTTAGAACAATCCAAGCTGTGATCACGCCAATGAGGGCACAGGTATGTGCGCCACGGCATTAAAAGATGCTGTTTTGATCGAATCAAAGCTACTAATTCAAGCTATTCTCACTAAAAACAAGGATTTCCTATCCTACTTCGACATGTAGGGATCTACTAGGGTTCAGTCCCATTACGATCCAGATATTCAACAAAATAAGCATCTATAAAACAAGTCATACGTACCTAGTTAAATCTCCAAACGATCGATCGGTTTCAAGTGCCTCTACCTCAAGTTAACTAAGTGATAATGTTATTACGCGTCCTAACCATTAAACTATTCGTAGCCACGCTTCCAGGTAACAAGGCAATTTTCAGAACACAAAAACATAGCATAGGATAAACTGTTTATTTTCTGTAATCTTTTAGCTTTACCTATCTAATGTGCATGTAGATGTTGCATTAAAATATGACGCGCCTTAAATGATCTGTACATTATGCAGACGCTGCTTATTACACATAATTAATGGGCTTAACTATTATAAGAAACCGCAAAAGCTGTGGAATACTAGGTCCAATGTGCGCTACGTATTAAAAAATCCTGATTTTTTACTTGAATCAACAGCTACAATATTTTCTCAACTATTCTTTGCACTAAAGAAAAGATAATTATTAATCATACTTGACATTAGAGTGATCCTTAACTAGGGTTAGTCCGCCATTAACGGATGTACAGATCATGTCGGCAAAATTAAGATTCTTATAGAAAAGTTAAGACACTACAAAAAAGGTACCTCATAATTTTTGATAACTATACCGTTTTCTGAGTTGATTATCCTGTCCTCCGAGGGTGGTGGTGGGACTGGCACAGGTACCTCCCGAAATAGCTGTGTCCCGAGAAAACCTGTATTGCGCGGAAAGTGAGGAACCGCGTCTTCTTTTCAGCTACTATGCGTGCTGTCATACATGTCTCCTACAGCCAAAAAAAAGTGTACGCGTACCTTATATTTCGCAATTTAGTGGGCCCACACCTCTGATGCAGTGTGAGACCCGGAGGGGACATTCGTGCATGATGTCGTCGTTCTCGCTATACCTTTTACTAAGGCCAATGCTGTTAGCCTTTTTCCCTTAAGGACATGCACTTCACGTCACCAGTGGCCCAAAAAATAATAACCTAAAGGTGTGTGATTTAATATTTAAATCACATCATCATCACATCATCAGCCTTGTGGTCCACTGCTGGACATAGGCCTCCCTAATACCTTATCCATTGGAGGTTTGGACCGATCCACCACGCTGGTCCAATGCAGGTTGGTGGGGACCATCTTTACATGCCATCCGACGCATGGATCATCTTACTTTTAGACTTTGGGTGATCAGCCCAATTGCCTAACCAACTAGGAAACAACAATGAATTAGCTGAGTCCCGCAGATTCGAACCCGACCTCCGGTTTCTGACAAGCACACGCCCATACCACTGGCATAGGAGAATTATATTTCAATATTATCCAAAATGCAGTAATCTGTCATTACTAATTCGTATTATCATTTGTTTTTAGTTTATTTATCAACCTGGAGGAAAGCAGGGAACATACTGAATGGTCTGTAGCATTCCACCTCTCCTCTTAAGAACCAAAAATCTTTCCGAAATGATTGCAACAAGTGGGTCGAATGAATACGGTAGTGGATCACCAGCCGTCAAGGTGGTGATTGCTACATGGAATTCTAAACAGCTCATTGGAGCTCTCACTCGACACATTCGATAAAACATTCAAAGTTCAAACATTTCTCCTTAAGGCCGGGCGGGGGGGATCGCTAAGAGATTGTTGGCTTGTGATAGAAGTTGGTTCGTAGCTGACCCTGCGTAGAGATCAGAACAATATTCTTTGTGTGCTAGCACTCGCACTCTGAAAATTTGCAGAGATGAGCCTATAAAAAGTACTATCTCAGTCAGCTGAGAGCATGCTGTTAACGCTAAGTCTAGGTTAACCACAAAAGTAGATGCCACTTGAATTATCTACACACAAAATATCAATCTATTTGTCGTACTAAGGTGAGTGCTGTGTAAACAAAAGCACATATAAAAATCCACGACCATCGACAAAGGGATTTTAATAGTGAAGGCGGTTTTGTGTAATGCAATAAATCTTGATTGATAGTTTCTTACCTGACTCTTACCGTACTCTTACAAATGTTTGCTTGACCGCTATATCAAAAATATTAATGTCCTATCATCAGTAAAGCAATGAATGTTACCAATAAGCAGCACGTCGTTAATATGCAAAATAGCTGCGTGTTATCTCTCTCAACTCTACTTAAGTGGGGTTAGCAGAAAGCCTTGTGAGACACTAGCGCCTAGACATATGGCATCGAAGCAATCAACGTAATCAACAATCTTAATATTTCTTTCTGTGAGAGCTGGCATTCAACCCTATAGTTTTACGTTATCAGCCCGTAATATAGTATTTTTTGGTAAGCTATGTGCTGAAATCGGCCAAAGACATTAAAGATCCTCAAATTGCCGAAGTCTCCTACTGGCTTTATACTGCCTCAGCCCAATTATATGACAAGTGCATCAGACGATCCCAATCTCAAAACGCACTACGAGAGCCCCACTGTCGATTGTTGATCAGTCAGAAGTCGAAATGGGTTACTATCCTTGGCACCACTTTTTGAATTCCCGGAATACAGATAGTTTAAAAAAACTGATGTTAAACATCAGTCATCATCATCATCATCAGCCTTCGTTAGTCCACTGCTGGACATAGGCCTCCCTAATACACCTATCCATTAGGTGTGGACCGTATCACGCTGGTCCAATGCGGGTTGGTGGGTGGATCGACTTTTACATGCCCATCCGACGCATGGATCATCTTACTTTTCAGACAATTGGGTGTTCGGCCCAAATTGCCCTAACCAACTAGGAAACAACAATGAAAATTTGTTGCGTCCCGCAGGATTCGAGACCCACGACCTCCGGTTTCTAAAGCACACGCCCATACCACTAGGCTACGGAAACATCAGTATGACAAGAATACCAAAATTTTATAACCTGCCGTTAAAGGCTTCCCATTGACGTTATCAAAATTTAAAAAGAATCGCTTTTCTTCAAATACCAAAAAGCGTCAGCAAATAAGAGTTAGACTTAGTCATACACACAAAAATTCGTTTGTGTTGAACCAAAAAAATTGACAAAGTTGATCCTAAAATTGATAAAGTTGATCGTAAAATTGATAAAGGTGATCCTAAAATTGATAAAGTTGATCCTAAAATTGATAAAGTCGATCCTAAAATTGATAAAGTTGATGCTAAAATTGATAAAGTTAAACCTAAAATTTAGTTGCTTGTCATTTATAGTGAACTAGGTACTCTTTTTCTTCCTGATAAATAGAAAAGACTGATAGCTAGCAAGGTTATCAATAAAATTTGTAAAGATGTGGCTCAAGAGAAAAGAGAAGAATTACCAACTTATATCAATAGCAGATTTAAAACCATTACGCGCAAACGAAATGGTCAGTAACATTTAATTTGTTTGTAATAATTTGTAAATTAAAGGTAACGTCAAGAGTTGTCAGCAAGCGTGATATCCGAGTTTCATTTGCGATTGCTAGAGATCTTTTACTTACAAAAATATACTTTACTGCTTTGGGTTAAGGGTTACAGCCAATATTGCTGAATACGCTTGTAAAGTGTGTATATTGGTAGCGACGTCGTTGCTGGCAGCCGGCCCGTCGTCCGCCACGGAGCTTATAAAAGAGGGCGCCCCTCTGCTCCCACGCCCGGCGCGCAGCAATTCCGACGCTGTCCTCATGGCAAACACTAACCTCTCTCGATAGTATAATTTAATAAAAAATACTAATAATTTAATGTATTTACTCCTGTGATTGGGACCAAGTGATAAGTGATACGGTAAGTTGTTCTACACGTTTCGAGTGATTGTGACAATGGAAAAGACTGTGGTTCGTGGTTTTGTGCTTATTCAGTGTTGCCCGTAAAGAAGGAAACCCTGCCCCGGATACGTGCGATAAATGGACGCTATTAGTGGAAAATTTAGCACCTTAATACGTGTACAAAATAAAATTATGCACGTGAAAAATTCGTCAAATATAGAATTATATAACAAATGCTTCCCTTTGTTGCCATGTATTAAGCATCAAAGTTTGTGAATATACGTTTAATACACCTCCACAGAAAAAAATTATGAAGCATTTTGCCGAGTTAACGTTACATAAAATAATTCCAATAAATTTAAATTATATATTTATCAGACATCCCGATAATTATATAGTCGTCTTATTAATATTTTATAAAATATATCCAATCAACGTAGACTGTAAGACTTTAGAAAACAACAATTTAATCTTCCAGGACTACTTATTCTTTTATTAATTAGAAATATTTAAGATATTCTAAAACTAGAAGAAGTCACTTGAAATAAACATAAGCCTTTTGAAACTAAACGTAAAATCTAGTTGCATGGAATGAACGTCAGAATATATAATGATATATGTTGTTTAAGTGCGTGTGTGTTTGTTGGTAGAAATAGCAGTAGTGTAGTCGTTTGAATATATTTTTACGAAATATTACGTACATAAAAAAATCAGCAACCTCGTAAACATCAGTCTATTTCGTCCAGTACCTACTGCGAATATATAATCTATATTTAGCAAATCTGTACTTTGACGTAAAATATACAGATCTGCATGCTAAATAAATTATATTAGATAATGTGATATTTTTTTTTATTAATTGTATTTAAATAGAATCTTAAACTGCCGAACTAAAGCCATTACTATAAAGTACTAAAAGAAAAGCAAAAATGAACAGATGAAATCTATTGCAATTTTTTGATATTTTTTTGCAACTCGAAACGCTCTTTCGTAACGCAACAATGATCCTTGTATAATTTTTCTGTTATCCGCGCTTGAGTTTGTTACATTTTATATTTAAAAAAGGAAATAATTATAACGCCAGCCTAAGATATTATGAGCTGAGATTTGTTCAAATAAACTTCTATTTAGAAGACGTCACATCCAAAAATTTTAGCCTTTGATACCAGGTCTCGATAGCTAATCCATAGCGCAGACGGCCAACTTTGAACCTGCCAAAAAGTTACGACACACTCAAGTACTATAATTCTATTTCGATTATTACCTTCGCCTGTTTATTTCCAGATGACGAATCGCCCCACGAATATATTTTCTGATAGTGGTTACATCGTGCGTACGTATTGGCGTACATCGGATCGAAACATAGTTGAGGAATTTTAAAAGCATCTTTTATTCTCCACGCATTCGTATACGATTCGTATTTCAAAATGTTGATGCAGATCTTTGTCGAACTGTGCCGATGTCAAGAATAGCAACGGTAGTGGAGAAAGTTTATCTATAATTCGCTGTCTTATTTTCGACAGAAATATCTTCTTTTTCGTTATGACATCATAAAGTTGATGCATTTGCCGATGTCGGTTAATACAAAATAAACAATTGTAATATAAAACGGGTTAATGTACAAAATTATGAGCTCGCTAACACAATTTCGTTCGCAGTCTGGCTAATGTATTTGGTAATCGATCGTTAATGTCATTTAACCTAATCTATTGCAACGAATGTTTAAATTAGATTGACGATAGCTGCAAAATATATTCTGATTAAACAATTTTCCGAATCGATTCCTCACGGTATATTTAAATTCCATCTGAGCAAATAGAAGAAATAAGCTAAAAGGAAAATACGGTCTACTTTATCTTTGAAAATTACTAATTAAACAAAGAAATCTCTACACCGGGCTTAAGAGATGTTTATTTTCCATGGATTGTACTATGTACATTAGTAAATATTTTTTTGTGATTAGGTCTAGAAATATTAGGAATTATCCAAACTTTTTAATAAATGAAATTAATTTAAACTACCTCGTATAAAATAGTTTAAAGCAAGGCAATTCGTTAATCTTTTCTTTTGACTAAAAAATTACTAGAGTATTAGTTTTAGCAAAACATGATGTTTTTTAGTTGTTGAAAAGATAAAAGGGACTTATTTCGATCGTTCTAGACGGCGGAGCGTTCTTTAAAGCGACGGAAGATTATTTCATTACAATACACTGTTTTGATAGTCACATGTGGAGAAGCATTTGATTTCGCAGTGGCGTTTTTATTTCAGCCACCGAAATAGCTGTTAACATTGGCATTCAGCTGTTTCCCTGTAATTTTCTATTTTTACTCACCAAATATATTCGTTTGCTACAACACAAGGCTGACATTTTTCGGTTGCCGCTGACGATCGCCAGCACGAATATACTTTCGAGTTTGTCATAAAACTCACTCTTAATGATTTTTGAAATGTGTAGAAGCCAGCAGAAGGCGTTCGAGTGCCAATTACACTTGTGTTACAAAATTTATCTATTCTCTAGTTTTTTTTAAAACGAATGTTGAATTTTTACATATGTTATCAAACTGTCTGAGCCTGACGCAGATTTAAAAAATAAAATTTTCGCAGATAAAAAATACAAACTATTTAGCGTAAGTTTAATTGCAATAACATATTGAAAATGTAAATTGAAGTGTTCCATTTAACACCAAATAAATAGAATATTAATATGGAAATTTCCACTAGAACCTAAATTTTAACCCCTGTGTTCGTAAAATTTCTACTTTTTCATATTCATAATAACCAATTTCATAAATTTAAAAAACGAAATAACAAAGCTTTATTTTAACAACAGGAAATCTCAGTTTTTATATCATCACAATTTCGCTACATTTATACGAGGCAGCTCGATAAAATGACGTCAAACGGAAAAAGTGAAACATTATTTATTTTAATCGTTTTAACTGTTACCAGGTCGTTGATCTCAAGATAACCGTTATTAATAGCGGTTAAAACTGCACATTCTTACCTACAACTTACAAATATAAAGCTGATATTATAGATAAGAATTATGATACGACAACATTTCACTCGAAGCGTAATTTCTTTTGTCCAATAAACAAACGAAAGTCTTTGTAGTACTACTTTCATTATTTAGTGATAACTTTTTACCTATCCGATTGTAGTCATCAGATATCACATGTATCGTAATACTAAAATTTTGATTACTAAATAATGACAAAAATTACACGATTGTTTAACTATTGATTGTTTACAACGAAACTTTGTATGTTAGTAATTATTTACTTTTTTCGGGTACAAGATAAATTAAAAACTGGTAATGCTTTCTATCCACGTTTCAGCTAAATAATTATATGCTAACATGTTTTCCCCACCCAAAACATTATCATTAAAATGCTAGCACTGCTTTTAAATAGTTCAGTCACTAACAAACATATAGCGATACAAAAAAATATGTAACTATCAGTATTTTAAAACTATTACAATAATGATAACAATTACTTATTAATGTTTTTACTTACTAAAAACAGCATAGAATATAAATAATATCGCAGGCGTCGGTTGCCTCATTTCTGCTAGAAGTTTAAATTAACATTTTTTGTGCAATAAATGAGTTTCAATCACGTGTTAATAAATTGATTCATATTACCAGATCTATCATAATATCGTTAAAATATGCGCTTTAATAATTTTAAAACTTATTAGAACTTGGGGCGTTGGGTGAAAAATGGGACTTATAAGAAGTATCGATTTCTTGTTTATCCTTTTTGTCCACCGACTTACAAAAACTCAATAAATACATAAAAGAAGGTAAAGTGTATATACATCTAGGCTATAAATCTGTATTGTCGATAAAAGAAGCATTTTATAGGATTAATTATTTTGCATGTAATGAAAAAACTTTAGCAAAATAATCAAACACAAACTGTAGCATAGATCAATGTTTAAAAGCACATCACAAAGCACTTAAAAACAACGGCAAATATGTGCGCTATGATGTTTTAGATTAATTAGACTTATTTCCGAATAAATTTTATTGACTGATTAAATTGTTCGTTGTGAAAAATATTATATTTGTGTATTTATCATTTTAATATTGCAATATGCCTCAGATTTATTTATGTTAAATAATAATTTAATCTATCTCGAGTATTTGACGGGCGACGCGAAATATTTAGTCTCATAGATCAGTGTCACAAAGAAGTCAAACTTTGCCAGCACGAAAGTCCAATGTCGAACTATCGGCTATGCTCCAAATATAATTATAAGAGATGATAATCACCGGAAAAAAAAATCAAAGCCATTCTTTAATTATTACCACGTACAATGTAATAAAGCTAAATTTAAAGAAAAAAGATAAAGGATGGATATTCTATTTTATAGTAATTGCGGATGAATATCGTCCTTGTGGTAACAGACAAACCTAACTTAAAATTAAATGAAACTAGACTGTATGTAAATATTTCTTTTAACTTATAAGATGTTTAATTTTATAAGATGTTTTGACCGTCTTAGAAAAAAATCTAGATTTAATTTGATTTACCATGCGAAAACAAATGCGTGTTTTGGATGAAAAGCCTTAAAAGTCACCTAATATAATACATAACTAAAGAAACAGTGTAGTAAAAAGACTACATTATAGTTTTACGTAATTTTTTTTATCTGTTCGTATTTAACGTAATATAATAAGAAATCGTTTTAGTCGTACAAACAAACAGCAAACGTTTGTATAGTACGAGCTCGTCCCGGGCAGCACCCGCTATAAAAAGATCATCATAGGACCGCGACCGATGGCGGCTGTGCGACATGCAACCCTGGAAAGCGACTCGGCTATGCCATCGAGTGCTGTTGCCAAAATAATTAAAGAAATCTCCGTCGATGTCCCTCCGCCGCGCCCGCGCCGCTCTAAAATCGTCGCTCTTTGCCCGGGAGTCACTACTCGGGGCGCGGCGGGAAAACATCTCCCGCGTCACTCTTATTTCTTCTTTCCTTCCCGCAGCTGTCGAAAAAAAGTATTCAGTAAGTCCTTTATTTCAAATCCATAAAACAAATTTACCGTGAGTGAATCAATATTTGCAGTGAATCTACAGTGTTATATATAGCTTAATAAAATATAGTGATTATAATCAATAGTGATACAGTGTTACATAACAGGAAGAAAATTATGTAGCCGTTTCTAAATTTTAAAAATACCGCACTTTCTAGGCGCCTGTGGCACTAAAATAGCATTACGTCACGTGGTACAATTTTAGCCTATAGAATAGCTCCACATTTATTATTGATCGTAAATATTTTTTGTGGTTATTCGTAAAAAATATCGTTTTAAATCATTTATCAAATCTTTTTAGATGTTCATTATGATAATATCATATTTATTATCGTCAATATAAGCGTACGGAATAAAAAAAGATTTTCATTTGATAATACTCGTTCGTCGAATTTGTAATAGGTGGCGCTGTGATCAGCGAATTTTACAACGTCAGTTTAGGAAAAAATGACGGCTGGATTAGATACGTGTTCGTGTGGTTTATGATATTTACGAGAAAAAGTATTAGCTTTATATAAAAATTAATCTTCATTGAATTAAATAGGTTTAAGACTTTTTGAATTAAGTGAATTATTAGAGAAGTCGTCGTCTTCTCATGAATTAAAAAAAATTGGTGAGTGTGCAATAGTTAAGTCAATCGGTGCTTAGTGCTTATTGTGCAAAAAGGAAATCGCTCATTATCCCCCCGTGTTCCTGTCCTATATTTTGTACTACAGATAATTCTTTGCATAAATTGCTTTATATCATTGTAATACATGATAACCCCATATCTTTTATTCTATAATTTGAATTGAGGCCGAGGTGGTAGCTTGAAGAGGTTAAATCGAGTAATACGTCAAATGAACTTCTCGATTTTTAAAATACTATACGTTTACTACGTAGTTACAAAAAACAATGCCAACATAACCTCCAAAGCTTTCAAGTCAATAATGATGACTTGTCATTTCTAACCTAATTTTTCTTGCATTTTAGAACTGACGGCAACGTAGAAATCTCACCATGGAGGACGCTCACACGAAATCCGTGGATGAAGTTTTAGGATACTTTGGCACAGACCAAGATAAAGGCCTTACTCCAGATCAAGTCAAAAGAAACCAAGACAAATATGGGCCAAATGGTAAGTGTTTACTTCTTATCCATTCAACAGAATACGATTAAAACCATTCAGAGCAGATTCGTCACACGTTATTCCTAATCTATCTTTATTACGCCCAAATTGCATTTTATTTGCGAAGACTTAATAAATAAAATCTGTTAACTTATAGCAATATCAAATAGTCTAAAATGGAAAACTACTAGATTAAAAGATTGAATTGAAATTAAAATTATTCTAAGATAAAATATGCCAAAAGTAATTAAAGGAGAGAAAAATAAGTTGAATCCTTTAAATTCGAGTTATTTTGGCATAATACCAATATTTACTTAATGAAGACCAAATATTGTTCATTTACATAACTAAAATATTCTTAATTATTAAATTTATTTCCAAGTATAGTATTGGCAAAATGTCTTCTCGTAATAGGTAAGTAATTTCCATTTGCTAAAAATCCTTTGATATGTTCTTGACCATCAATAAAGGTTCTAATATTAAAGAAAACTAAAGTAGAGCTTTTTATGAACTTTCATGTCAGAAATATAATTTATTTATATCTTTATTTTTATTATAGAAAAAATTTAATAAGTTATAGTTTTCATGTGTAATCTACATGCTTAAAATCTATTTCCATTTAATGTGAGACTAGTAAAAAATAAAATCAAAAAGCATTTAATTTAAAAGTACAATTCTGCTATTGCAGACTATTGTTCTATATTTTATTATCTAAAGTGTATTTTTTGTCTTGACAAAGTATTTCCTCTACACCAATTATAAAACATTTAATATTAATTAATAAATGTAACTAGAATAATCATTCTAATTTCAATTGTGCCAGTAAATATGCTTAGGTAATTTTTTAAACATATCTTCGTTCTTGATATAAAGAATTCCACCACACAGTATTGCTTAATGTAGTAGTTGCAGTTACCACACTTTTTTAAAGACATAATTTTTCTGAATTAATAAAAAAAAGTTAGTAAAGCCTATGTGTATATAATAAAGGCATATATAATCAATAAATTTTGCAATTTAATAATAACAAACTCAAATTATGCCTACAATTAAAACTTTAGATTTTAATGTCAATTCTTTCTATTTTCATGATTTCATTTTATTTTAATAATTAATTGATTTTATTGAAGAAAACAACTTTCTCTCCTAAACATTTAATTACTATTAGTCATAGTTGTTATCTTGGTAAAGGTGTTTTGTTTCATAGTTTACTTAATTCAATAATTGTTGCCTTTGTCAATTGAATAATTTAGCTTCATAATTTTTGGTAAAATGTTAGACAATCCTTTTCGATTTCTTACAGTATACACACACAGACTGCAAATAATGGATTAAAGAGATACAATTTAGGCGCCTTTGAAAGAAGGTCAATTCCTTTGTGAATAATTTGCAATGCATTTTCAACTCAATATTGTATAAAATCTAAAGTATTAGATGTTAATCTCAACTATTTATCTTATCGGTTTTTTTACAATTAAATTATGTCTTATAACATATTAAAAAAAACAAATAATGTACCAAGCTTATAAGGTATTGAATATGTTGTCTATGGAATTTTGCCTGTGCCTTCGTTTATTTATAGTAGGACCTGCGATGGCGTAAAGGACGGTCGTCAATGGTGCGTGTATTTGAGCGATGCTTTCGCCCCTTTAAGCATAACAATGGTACTCCACTGACCAGCCATCCCCTCATGAGTTTTATTTATAGAAAAATTTTCTTTTAAAATTTTAATACCTCACACACAAGTACTTTAATCAATCGTTTACCAATATTAGTAATTATAATCATATAAAGGCTCATACTAGGGCATAGCCTAATCTATTCTGGAATAATCGTACACATAGTTTTATGTCTGAAAAATATTTCAATGATTATTGCAACCAATTACTTGTTACATCACTAGATTATAGAATCACAATAGTATTACTTTCTTTATTTAAACTGTCAATATCATTAGTAAGATATTTTTATAATAAAAACGAATAAAAATATATTGTCAATAATACGTTTAAATAGTGAGTCATTGTTGAGTATAAAATATAAAAAGGATATGGTTGTCCATGTACTTCGGCGTTTCCGATGTCACCATCGTCGATGGCTTTGAGAGCGTAAATATTGTTCTACCTTAGGTACATATTTGTAAATGAAATAAAGACTTCTAGTGCGATGCGAGATATAATGCAATTATGATGTAGACAGCGCTCGCGCTCGCACAGTTCGCCGTCACGTATGTGTTCCCAGCTCACCGCCGTGTTTATGTTACAAAACTCTGTTTAACGTTCGATAAGCAGAAGCTTATGCGGGATAATGGCGATAACGAAATTTATTTCCATCTTATTCATTGAATAAGTAAGCTTTTGTGTAAATTAATTTGACATTTAAAAAAAAAATAATAAGTCAAGTCGAGTAATATTTTTTATTAAAAGTCGTCAATCTTGAGCATTTCAATTAATTTACGCTCCTTCAAACTTTATGTAAGTCAAATCTTTCATTGGTTGTAAAATTCCAAGAAGAACCGGTAAAAAATTATGCGGAAGTTTTTTAACTATTAATTACTGAAATAATTGAACCAGTTTTATTCTTACTGAATATAGGTCAAGCGATTTCAAAGGACATGTAATTGTTGAGTTGTTTTCAATAGTCCTGGTTCACACTTAAATTTTCGATCCCAAAGCAATAAGTAGTTTAGTTAAGAATTCACGAATTTTTTTATCAGCTTCTATAAAATTTTTTAATGTATCATGCGTTAAAAATTATAGAGAAGAGCTAAACGTCAGCGAAGAGAGAGTCATAAAGGTCTGAAGCTAGACTTTGATATGACGTTAGTGTTGACTTCGTAAGATAGATTTTACAAACATAATGTTATAGTACATTTCAAAGTTTCTGACACCACTCGTAACAAATATTTCTGTTCTGTCTTACGCACATGCCTAAACCGTACTAAAACATAGAAAAGCGGAGTAGCAAATTTATATCTTTTTACCGAATCTCTCACCAAACAAGTTAAATATCTAGTCTATGTTTCTCCACCACCCTATCAGATGAGGCATAGTCGACGCGCTAATAAAGTGGAACGCTGACTGAAACCTAGTGGCCAAAGCGAATGCGAACAACCAAGAATAATTAGGCCGGCCGAATTGTAGACATAACGTTGTTTATTTATCCGTTCCGTAGCATTTGCGAGCCGATTATTTTGCTTGGGCGGTTCTGCGCCCAAACTACGCGTCACGCCGCATCAAGCGTGGTCACAATACGGTATGCTTCAAACCAGAATAGATTCGTGCACGGCCCTCGCCGACCGTTTGCGATCGCGCCTCTTTGAAGCGGCGCTCGGTCGATAATTCACTTTGCCCGTTATCTGCCATGTGAGGATGGAATCTATATTTTCCTCGCACTTAGCGCATACAAGCTGTTAGGGCCTTTAACAGCTTCCGAAAGATCGAATCTGGGTCAGCGTGTTTAGAATTTAAATGAAAACTCGATAAAAAATGAGTAGTGCACTTCATTGCTATTTTATCACCAAATGTTTTAAAAATGGTGACACGGATAACACTACTGGATAGCACTACTGATTATAACCAAAATTAAAAACTATTTTAGATAATTTAAAGAGAGTAATATAAACATTCCTGAGTTAATCGATAGCTACACAGTACCTATTGACTTTTCCTGTAATAAGATAATAATGTAAGCATAATAAAACAGATTTTGGTCTTGAAAGCTTAAAACAATGCCCAGATCTTGAGTAATACCACTATTTTATTACGTTATATTGATATTGGCAACATGAGCTACTATATTCCACTATCACACCGGGTGTAATAAATTTATGAACTTAACAAATTCAACACGGCCTGTAAGAATGTACCGAAATAAAAAGCTCGCCCCTGAAATTGTTTTATTTATGATGCGTATAATCGCGTAAGTGCAAGAAATTATTGCCTAATAAAATATCAGAATACGTAGTATAATCTTTCTGTTTCTATAGGGACTATAGAAAATTGCAAACAAATGTAAATAACTCAAATGGCTCTCTCTTTTATAATAGTTAACCTTTTAGAAATTGAATTTTTAGTTAATCATTTATAATAAATTAGATCGTCAGCAGTTTCCACTTTAGCGAGGTTCTATAGCTTAACAGAAAGTCAAGAATATATAATTATGCTAAAGGTCCGTCTCTCCGTCACAGCTTATCTAGAATAAATAAAGATATAAATGAGATTATAGGTATAATTGATTATTTTTTGTGTTGGATTTAGTAGAAACTTCTTAATTATTTAATAAAAAAATAAAAAATAAACGAGTATACATATAGGAAACAAATAAATATTTTCTTTATTTAATTAAATCTTTCTCACAATCATCTTTATTGGCTACTTCCATTAAATCATGTGTTTTAACCTGCATTTAAGATATCGGCCATGTGTTATTTTATTTTTTGTTCGAGTTGTTCTCGATCGCTCATTCCTTTTTATTTGCATTAATCTTATACAGTAAAAATATACGATAATTGGTTCCGAGTATTATATACAAAATTGAAACGTCTTTATTTACGACATTGTTTTGACAAAGTGAGTCCATTTTGTTTTTAAAAGCAACGTCAGTGTAATGTGTTGATCGCAAATCGCATTTTATTTTCTGACTCGCATTCAAACTACATTTCTTACAATTACCGAGTATTAGTAAGGAAAGTAAAACTATTTATTTAACAAAAATATCTGTGTTATTTAAATTTTTGCGCGCTCTTATTAATCATCTGTAGTTTATAGCCATTTTTTTTTGATAAATTTACCTACTTTATTACATAACTTAAGAACTATTTCATCCGAATCTATCTCAATCATTGAATAATCAAATATAGCTTCGGTTTAGTCCAATGTTATTCATTCCGTAGCGCACACGTAAAACTAACAATATCATCATTCAATTCAATAACCGCATCAGCGCAAAGCGTCGTTTTCATCAGTTTTCAGCGTCGCTAAGATGACGCCATTATAATCGCCCCGCTGTTAGCAGACAATGATACACCAATTTAGCATTTAGGAAGCGGTAAATTAGGAGCACAGGTCTCAAGTGCAATAAGCAGCCGTTAGACGCGTGCCGGGGGAATGTTGATCCCGGTGGCTAGAGACCAAAATATAATATGGACGGCGAGGTTTATTTTCGACGGTGTACGTTGGCGGCCTGCGTCTACAAATGCCGCGGACGCTCTATCTCAACGGCTATTATATTTATTTATTAAAATACTAATGATCGTTTTAAATAGAATACCGGGATATTATATTTAGTTATTAAGTATCCAAGTGATTTTTTTAAATTGAGTTTATTGTGTGTTTAAAATTTAATTAGCGCTCGCTAGATTCGCCCGCGACATTAAATCTGGTCGGGGTATTGATGTTTGGCAGTAAATCATTTATGTGTCTTGAGCGTCACCGGCTCGTCGATTTGTTAATAAGAAATATTAATGAGTTTTTAATAGGGTCATGTGTAAGTTTTGTTTTTTAATGCGTTTATTTGAGGCGTAAAACTACGGAGAAGTTATTGTATCTGATTGTTTAGTGTTTTTGGTAAAACAACGAATCTATGTCAGTTCAATGCTACTAACAGATACCTGTTGCACTAAGCCTTCAAGATACTCAATCCTGATAGCGTCATAGAGCAAATTATTCCATATTGCAGATATAATTCTAAAATAAGCTGTGAGCTCCTATTTCACGATTTAAAATACCTCACTCACCGGGGTACGCTAAATATTCCATCGCGGTTATTCGCTATGTTGCTAACAAACAGGATAATTATCATCTAGATGCTGAATTCACTATTGGATCCTAGACGCTAACAGGGCCCAATCGTAACTTTGACTAATTGCTGGCATTCGTCTTGCGGCCGCTCTCCGCATACGCAAATAGCCGATACGGATTAATGTAAAGTGCGTATGCAGTTGCGCGCCGTTCATGATTCAACGCAACCATCGAATGTTTAAGCTGGTAGTGAACAACAACATACACTTAAAGATCGTATGACGAACCGATGGTAATTCGGTGAGGGCTCGCGACCGCGTCTCGGGTTCGGCTCGTTAGTGCATACGCACTTTAATCGCACGCTACCTTATTATACGCGTGTATTGAGACCTGCAGTAAAATTTTACGATGCCCATACAAACGCAATCGCTCGGCGCTAATGCGGACAAACAACGGGCTACGTATTCGGATGTGACGCATGCGCCGTTTCCTTTTCCTTGATCGATGATACACCCATAAATCCATTTCCTCGTCGTAGGCGATTCCTCTTTCAGTTGTTCTTAGTAACACCAAATATAACCGTGGCACGTTCCTCTTAATCCCTGAAATAAACAGAGGCGACCGAGACGCGTGTCGCCGTCTAGCGTTATTTTGGTCGTTTTACATTAGTTGTTACTTTACTAGATCAGCGTCGCCGTAGTCAGTTTTTAATGTAATACACACGCCCTTCTCTTCTGTTCTAAGGACAACCGGTGTCCGTAACAAGGAACATCGCCATTACGTCAAAGAGACGCACACACTTCGAGGTCAGTGTACACGGGTCACGTACGTCACGGACAGACGTGGCCCAATGGCACCGACGCCGGATTTATTAGCATACAAAAGCACGTGCTATTCCAATATACCCTCGGAGAGGCATCTTAATTTCGTAACTTTAACTTGATCAAATCATGATTGTTTCGTTTTGTTACGCGAACGCTACTATTACAGATTCATTGTATGAGTTATCGAGGATGAAACATAAAAGTTAAGACAATAAATTCATTAAGTTTTATACGATATCGACACGTACCACCTGCCCTTGTTCGTATCGTTCATATTTGCATTAGTCGAGAGAGTCTTAACATCGTAACCGTGATGTTTCAACAAAAATATTAGCAACCTCAATACGTAATGCCCTCTTATCTGTCCCGATAAAGCGTAGCAAACAACTAACGAATCTCTTTGTTTGTAAAGCCAGTTTATCTAATAGTAATAACCGCCAATCAAAAATCCGTACTAGATTTAAATCTGCGCCGATAAGGTAGCAATTGAATTTCACCACGTGTTCTATTTTTAACAATTAACATGTGATGGCCAAAACTATAGCATAGTTGGATTGATTATAATAGAATTAGTCATATTTTGGACTATACGCGCATGGCGTCATATGTAGCCTTTAGCATAACAAACCGAAACAACTGACAACCATTTACTCAATATGCGTATATTTATGATCGATCGTAACTGCTGAGATAGATCGCATGCCTGCTCTGACTGGTTTATCGTTCCTAAAATTGGTTTCCTTTGATGTTTTGTTCAAACCTCTAATTACGTTGCTCTCTTTGTTTTCAGAACTACCTGCTGAAGAAGGTACGAGGGTTTTTTCTTAACAAATAGTTATCTGTGATTAATTCAAATATTTAATTGATATCATAGTTGTAGAAGATCATACAATTTTAAACAAACATCTGCAAGTCTTTAAACCTCTTATATGAGATATGAGCATATTTATTATGTATTTTAAACTCGTTTCCATGTTAAGTTTGTGTAACGTCATATTTTGTTATGTAAAACTTTATTTAATTTGGCACACTTGGCTCTGTATAAGTTATCGCAGAAACCTTTAAAGTCTCTTAAATCCCTTTTATCGTCTTCTTAACGAAGACTTGACACGGTGATTTGAATAATGTTTATTTTCTAGGCAAAAGTATATGGCAATTAGTTCTGGAACAATTCGATGACCTTTTAGTGAAGATTTTGCTGTTAGCCGCTATTATTTCCTTCGTAAGTATTTTAAAATAGTAATTTGTAAATATTATATTAAAAGTATTAAGCCTATGATTTGATAAACTACAACCGTCAAATATTTTACAGGTTTTAGCTTTATTTGAAGAACATGAAGACGCATTCTCTGCCTTTGTGGAACCATTCGTTATTTTATTAATTCTTATTGCCAACGCGGTTGTAGGAGTATGGCAGGTAAGCAATCTTAAATTTTACTACACAAAATACTATAGTTATTGCATATGGTTTGATTACTTACAACAATTGGACATTTTTAGGAACGAAATGCAGAATCCGCTATCGAAGCTTTAAAAGAATACGAACCCGAAATGGGTAAAGTGGTTAGAGGTGACAAAGCCGGTGTTCAAAAGATCCGCGCCAAGGAGATCGTGCCCGGCGACATCGTTGAGGTGTCCGTCGGTGACAAGATCCCCGCTGACATCCGCCTTATCAAAATCTACTCTACCACCATCCGTATCGATCAGTCCATCCTTACTGGTGAATCGGTCTCCGTCATCAAGCACACCGACGCCATTCCCGACCCACGCGCCGTAAACCAGGACAAAAAGAACATCCTCTTCTCTGGTACCAATGTCGCTGCCGGCAAAGCCCGTGGTATCGTCATCGGAACCGGCCTCAACACAGCCATCGGTAAGATCCGTACCGAAATGTCCGAGACTGAGGAAATCAAGACACCCCTGCAACAAAAACTCGATGAATTCGGTGAACAGCTGTCTAAAGTTATCTCAGTCATCTGCGTTGCCGTTTGGGCCATCAACATCGGACACTTCAACGACCCCGCCCACGGTGGAAGCTGGATCAAGGGTGCCGTGTACTACTTCAAGATCGCCGTCGCTCTGGCTGTCGCGCTATCCCTGAAGGTCTGCCCGCCGTCATCACCACTTGCCTCGCTCTCGGCACCAGGAGGATGGCCAAGAAGAACGCCATCGTCAGGTCCCTGCCCTCCGTCGAAACCCTCGGTTGCACCTCCGTCATCTGCTCAGACAAAACCGGCACACTCACCACCAACCAGATGTCCGTCTCCCGTATGTTCATCTTCGAAAAGATCGAGGGTAACGACAGCAACTTCCTGGAGTTCGAAATCACTGGCTCCACATATGAACCTATTGGCGATGTTTACCTGAAAGGACAGAAAGTCAAGGCCTCCGAGTTCGATGCTCTCCACGAATTGGCCACCATTTGCGTCATGTGCAATGACTCCGCTATCGACTTCAACGAATTTAAACAAGCTTTCGAGAAAGTAGGTGAGGCTACCGAAACCGCGCTCATCGTGCTCGCTGAAAAGATGAACCCCTTCAACGTCCCCAAGAGCGGCCTCGACCGTCGCTCCTCCGCCATCGTCGTCCGCCAGGAGATCGAAACCAAGTGGAAGAAGGAGTTCACCCTGGAGTTCTCCCGTGACAGGAAATCTATGTCGACCTACTGCACGCCTCTTAAGCCTTCCCGCCTCGGCAATGGACCTAAGCTGTTCGTTAAGGGTGCACCCGAAGGTGTATTGGACCGCTGCACACACGCCCGCGTCGGAACCAACAAGGTGGCCCTCAGCAGCACTCTCAAGAACCGCATCCTGGACCTCACCCGCCAATACGGCACTGGTCGCGACACCCTCCGTTGCCTAGCCCTCGCCACCGCCGACAACCCAATGAAGCCCGACGACATGGACCTCGGTGACTCTTCCAAGTTCTACACCTATGAAGTGAACCTCACCTTCATCGGTGTCGTTGGCATGTTGGACCCCCCTCGCAAGGAAGTTTTCGACTCGATCGTCCGTTGCCGCGCCGCTGGCATCCGTGTCATCGTCATCACTGGCGACAACAAGGCTACCGCCGAGGCTATCTGCAGGTACTATTATCATGATTTATTTCTATACCTAAGTTAAAATAATGTACTAAAACCAATTTTGTAAGCGTAACCCTTGTTATGGGTTTTATTACTTCTAAAAATTGCATATCGTGTTTCTAGTAAATTTAGTCATTTTGGTGGCCAAGACCAATCAATGTTTTTCATTAAGTATCAGTATATAGGGCCAAAATCTAGCATTTATGCGGTGTTAGAACATTTACCACTGAATTGCCATACGTACTTGTGGCTTTCTTTAAAGTGCATTTATTGATGGATCCGTTTGCACTACAAAGGATCTCTCCTCAACAGGCGTATCGGCGTGTTCGGCGAGGACGAGGACACCTTCGGCAAGTCCTTCTCCGGCCGCGAGTTCGACGACCTGCCCGTGTCGGAGCAGCGCGCCGCTTGCGCCAAGGCCCGCCTCTTCTCCCGCGTGGAGCCCGCCCACAAGTCCAAGATTGTTGAGTACCTGCAGAGCATGAACGAGATCTCCGCTATGGTTAGTTTTGATATTTATTTATCTGTTTTCTTTATAGGACGACATGAGCTAAGCACCTAAGGCTTAGCGAAAGCCACCGCTCAATAGAAATGCAGCTCATGTTAATAGTTCACACGTACTCGGTGATAACACTTGCCTCAGTTTCTACTAAAAAGGAATATACCAATGTTTTCACACTATTGTTTTGCGGAAGATTCAGAAACGCAGTGTTGCTATCCTTATCGGTGTTCTATACAGGCGGGGAACATTTTCATAAAATATTCAATGGCTGGTGAAAGTGCCTGTAAAACATTGTTCGCAATAAAACTTATAATTTTTTTTTTTACTTCCTATCCGTGTATAATTTTATGTCGTTGGTCCTTCATCCGTACTATATGCTTATAAAATGATTTGTCCACAAAAGTTTAACTCAATACTAAATCGACAAGATAAGAATATATTTTTAATAGGTGGGTTATTTTTGGCACAAAACAAAGTCGTATTTTCGCATAAACTAACTAATTACCCAATACACCCAATCGAACAATGATTAAGAACATTAATTATTTCTTTTATTTACGCGATTATTATACATATCAAATCCATTAATTTACGGATTTTTCGCGTTATTTAAATATATTTATTCCCGACGTTTCAAATTCAATAAAGAACATTGTCAAATATCTGCGGGCAATGCTTCCGTTGAAAATAAGAAGCGTAAATGATAAAAATCAATTGTACCTATATAAATAGCTTAAAAGCTTAGAATAAAAAAAACATGTTTATTTAATGGAAACTTCTTTTAATTTTGTTAAAACTTAAGTAGTAAATTGTGCTTGTTCTTCCTCTATACAATAATATTACCGTTAAAAACAGACATCGGTTTTTAATTAAACTTAATTCACCTGCTTTATTTAATGACGAAAAAAGATAAATGCAACCAAATCCAGCCAATAATGTGTGCAATTCGTGCAACTATAAAAATATACATAAATAACCCTTCCGTACAAAGTTATCTTTTTCGCATTATCCCTTCGTGCGTAAGATCAAAGACGGGCGCCTAATTGAGCGAGCAACTAATGGAAATATATATATAGAACACAGTGTGTACGTATGATACACGCGTATTTTCCGTATGAGTTTCGCGATATTTATTGCTCCGGTAACAATATCATTATAAATAACCTCCCAGTTCGAACGCCGCATAATGTTTACGTGTTGCATTATTGAGAATGCTTTCCGAATTGTTTATGTTAGGCGGTCGCTACTGTTTATAAACTGCCGTTCGGACCTATCAGGTCGGAATCCGATGTAACGATAACATTGCATCCAATCCGACGTCCCAATATTAAGACGTTGTGCATTAGTAGAGTAATGCTAATTTTAACATAATAGGTATCGTTTTTTATTTTATTTATAATAGTTTAATGTATCATAAAAAAAATAGCAGAATCAATGAATATTTAGATGATACTCGTTAATTGACAAAATATAATCAATAATTGCGTTGTCATGACAAAAATGCGTCTTGTGGTTACCTAAAATAATTAACAATTTTAATTTTCTTTTATTCACCATATCAATTGCAAAACAAAATTTATGTTAAAAAGTCAAAACTTGAAATTTATTACTTACAACATGGATGGTAGCAATATGTAAAATCTTGTACTTATTTATACATGCTATGATTTTAATATCTATATGGAATAAAGACAAATAAAATTTTTCAATCCACATATTCCATTCGCATATATTATTATTAGTTTTGTCTACCCACCGACCCGCATTGTACCAGCGTGGTGGGATACCATTCAAAAATCCCCTAATGGAGAAGACGTGCATTAGGGGAGGCCAATGTCCAGCTGTCAACTAACACAGTCTGATGATGATAAGTTCGTTCTAACTAATGTTTGTCAATTTCCAGACCGGTGACGGTGTGAACGACGCCCCCGCCCTGAAGAAGGCCGAGATCGGTATCGCCATGGGATCCGGTACCGCCGTGGCCAAGTCCGCCGCCGAGATGGTGCTCGCCGATGACAACTTCTCATCCATCGTCGCTGCTGTTGAAGAAGGTATATTTCGCCTGATAGTTCTAAAAGTATTTATAATAACGACCACTTTATATCCAAAGTGCCTTTAAATACTTATAATGTAAAAATGATGTCAATATTTTCATTGTAATTTTTTTTTATTAAATTTCTATCAATTATTATAAATATAGCAGCAACTATTAGAGTTTTTAACATGCAGTCAATCTCCGAGGTACAATCTTTATAAATATTGCCATACATAAGAGACAAGACTGCGACGTCCTCCTAATTCGCAACAATAACAACGTTATTCTTTTTACATTAAATTAACTTTAAACATCCGAATAAAACAATATTATACCAGATGAAATATTGGTCTTAACATAATATTTGTAACACAACACAGGTCGTGCCATCTACAACAACATGAAGCAGTTCATCCGTTACCTGATCTCCTCCAACATCGGTGAGGTTGTGTCCATCTTCCTGACGGCCGCCCTCGGTCTTCCGGAGGCCCTGATCCCCGTGCAGCTGCTGTGGGTCAACCTGGTCACTGACGGCCTCCCCGCCACCGCCCTCGGCTTCAACCCTCCTGACCTGGACATCATGGACAAGCCACCCCGCAAGGCTGACGAGGGTCTCATTTCTGGATGGTTGTTCTTCAGGTATGGTTCCTCTTGATTGGCTAATATTTGAAATTTCTATCCCTTTTAATAAATTATGTAAGAATAGATGACACAGTCACTTTGTAAGAAACCGGAGTAGTCTTTTGCCACTGGCTCATGAATAGACGAAAAGTAGGACGCTAGTGACTGGCTCATTAACTAGTTAAATTCAACATAATTCACCTTTGTAAATAAGTTACCTAATCATAAAGTTACGAAAACTCTAACGTCAAATTGTAATTGTAAATTTTATTGCTTTTAAAACATTTTGAGCAGTTTTTCATGCAGCTTAAGATTCACATGTATTAATTAGAATATAAGTCTTAAATACAAATTTAAAATCATTTCATCAATTTCTAATTGTTTTAAACCTATAGATACATGGCTATTGGTGGTTACGTCGGTATGGCCACAGTCGGTGCTGCCTCCTGGTGGTTCATGTACTCTCCCTACGGACCTCAGATGAGCTACTGGCAACTCACTCACCACTTGCAATGCCTCAGCGGAGGCGATGAGTTCAAGGTTTGTGAACCTAATAAAATTTTATTAAATTATACATTATCAGCAAATATGGTCTCGAGAGAGAAATAAATGGCACTTTGTCAATTCCAGGGCATCGACTGCAAGATCTTCACGGACCCCCACCCCATGACCATGGCGCTGTCCGTGCTGGTGACCATCGAGATGTTGAACGCCATGAACAGCTTGTCCGAGAACCAGTCGCTGGTGACGATGCCCCCCTGGTCCAACATGTGGCTCGTCGGCTCCATGGCCCTCTCCTTCACCCTCCACTTCGTCATCCTCTACGTTGAGGTTCTCTCGGTGAGTCACATCTGCCCATGGTATGCTTTACTAATTGCTAAAGATTCTTGTCATGTATTGTAGTCCTTTATTATTTATATTATGTTTTTTCTTATGATATTTTCTTTATATTGTTTATTTATCTTTTAAGGGTTACCTTTAATATCAATCCGTCATTGCAGGACGTAAGTGTATGTACACTTGGCAACTTTCCATCTACGCATATTATAATTTCTCGCAAATCTTTAAAATGTAATACAATCAATGACATTATTGCTTTTAATCCATCCGTGACGCTCGGTGTGCTCGCAGGCGGTGTTCCAGGTGACGCCCCTGTCGATAGACGAGTGGGTGACGGTGATGAAGTTCTCCATCCCGGTGGTGCTCCTCGACGAGGTGCTCAAGTTCGTCGCGCGCAAGATCTCCGACGGTAATGCGCGCACACTACTTGACTGGCTCCACGGCATGCAATGGATTGTGCTCATGTGGGCCGTTTTCTTTGGCATCATCATCTACGGACCCCTATAAGCTGGCCCGATCGTGTTCCGTGATTGATACCCCGTTTGATTCACTCCTAATAATACCCTCCCATCGCACCCTGCACGGCCCACCCTAGTGCTAGTTTCGCATAGCGCGCTAGAGTGGACGGTGCGAGGGCCCCGCTGTGGAAACCAACGGACTATGAGCCCAGCTCACCACAGTACCATCTAACCGAGTTTTGAGAGTATGCTAATACCGGAGCACAACGTGTGAAGTGACCTAGTGCACGTGTTCGCGTAATGGACCACTGAGGACTCCTAGTGAACTTTATCGAAACGACGAGTGACCGATGAACATCCGACGTCGAACTTTGGCGGTGCTAAGCTCAAAATATTCACGCGACGTAGACGCGCCCCTACGGAGCGCCTCCATATACTAAATTATGCCTACAATAAGTCTTGTAGTGTTCTCTGTTACTATATATTAGTGGTAGATGTAATTGAGACGTGGCGGCGTTCGCGCGCCCCTATCGTTTTGCATTTTGCATGTGCGAGACAATAATATCATTTGTTCACTTTTACAAACTTCGTTTACCACGGTATCGTCGTGGTTTGCCTTTATTGAGTCGATATACACGTCATATACATGCTAAAAGTAAAGCGGCTGTGAAGATTACCTAAAAAGGAAATAATAAAAATATGTTTTATTTTTATTGCCTGTAACTCTTGTTACTGTTGTTCTACTTAAATTTTAAAGAGTCATGTTCTAATTACAGTTTTTTTTTCTGACTTATTGTTATGAACTCGCACACTGCTCAGTACCTTGTCCATTTGGACTTCAGACATGTTTAAATTACTATGATTAGTAATGTGCATTGTTAGCATAGAATAATTTATTGTAAGTATATTGTTAGGCTCAGCATTGTTTTTTTTTATACCGTTTGCAATACTTATTATCTGTGTCCTATCACTTGTGGTCGCTTGTTAACATATCCGATTGCATTTCAAACTGATTTTTGTTGAAATTTTTTGCTTTTACCTGTGAACATATTTTACTCGCGCCTGCTGTTTTGTGCGCCTTATTAACTCCTTTGTTACTAACCAATCAAATGTGTTCCGCATTTAAATAACCTTGTACCTTTGTATTGAACATTTGCATACAATCTTATTGCAACATTTACCCAACATGTCTCGCTATAATAAATATCTACCATGTAGTTGTCTATTGTCTATATCGTGTAAAAATGGAGTATTTAATAAAAATAATTTATAAAGCAATATACTTAGTCATTGTACAAACATTTAACATATAGTTAAATATTTCTCGCATTAGATTTACCACATCTTTAAATGGACTTAAACTAAATTTGATCCAAATATAATATGAATGAACGAATAGCGACATAATATTAAATTAAGTTATAGCAAAATTGTTACAGCTGAAGTTGTCCAATTATTTAGGATTAAGGTAAAGGTCCGTACATGAATAAGTTTTTTTATTAATATTCGATAAGATCCTGCATGTTTGCGATGCATGTTCTCTCTACTTGAGTACAGTCTGTTTGGATATAATTTGAGAGACATATATTGTTTAAGGTATATTGAAATGTGTTACTTACTTTTACACTATGAGGCAGCCGTACAGTCTTAAACATACAATTGATTTACACTACACAGCGGAGGGCATGCTCAAAATTTGTTATGGACATCCACTCCCTATATGTCAAGTAATACCAAAATGTAGTGGACGCAGTTAAACAACCCCAATTTAAATTAATTAAAACTATCAAACCAAATGTTTGTTATTTTCCTTCTCTATCATTCTGAACTATTTACAACCCTTACGTCTAATGTTTATTCCTAGTATAATGCACTCTCCCCCAATTCGGATACAAAGAACAGGTACAGTTGCTCTGCACATACTAATAATGTTTGTCGTTTTCGTTTCCTTGCTAACAAGACTAGAAGTTTTGCAAGCTTTAGAACAAAATTGCTATCGAATGTATATTAGCTATTGGATTATTTCAATGAAATAAAAATTTTAAATAAAAACTATGTATAAATACATTCTTTAAAAATAAAACATTACGTCGAACGAGATGTGACCTAGCCCGCTCTGCGAAGCCGTGGCAAATGTACGCATCTCGTTCGGTCGTATTGCAAAACTGGACTCCCGCGGTCGCCATAGCAACGGGAGCTGCGCGGCCCTTTCCTTCCCGCATGCACTAACTCTGTGTTGTCTGCCCCCAGCCCAGCCAACGTGGTCGCTGTAAGCAGCCGGAGCCAACGCAGCACCGCACGCATATATTCCATGAACACTCATTGTTTGTTGTGATCCCGCAGTGAAAAAAAATATATACACACATCCACACACACACATAACCAGCAAACATAACAAAATAACTAGGACAAGGTCGCGAACTCCGCATTGAGCCAGTAAGTGAGGACGGCGGCGCTGGCCACGCGAACACCGCACTAACGCTAACGTTGTTTTGCAGCGAACGAGGTGGTCGTTGACAAGTGGTAAGCGCCACCGATACGTAGGTCCTCACCCGCCTCTCTCTACTACTACGACCGCTCCCGTCTCCCGATAAGTTAACATTGGCTTTTTATTGTGTCCGAGCTAAGTCCCGAGAGGTTAAAGCGCCACACCGGGAGCCGCCGCTGCGCTCTATCTACGGAGAGGACATGTTCATTACGTGTATATATACAGTATGCTTAGGAGGTTTAATCGATTTGTTAAATTACGTTGTTTTCTTTTTCAAAGACTACATGGTGCCCGTCGACAAAAGCAGTGCGATAAACTGTTGTGTACTTAAGTTGACAGCATGCTATTAATTTATTATTATACTTTTATGTTATTTCTAGTTTGCTTATCTAGAGTCGAATCTATACTTCTATTAGTGCTGACGCCTCGACGAGCAATATGGTGTCTGTAAGGGAAGGATATACTTATTATCCAGTGTTTGGGACCGAACGGTCCAAAAAATTTAAACATACCTGTACATTTTAATGTATTATTGTTTTGTACAATAAATCGTTATTAAAGAACTGCTGTTTTCTTTCGAGATGCGTTATTCTGTAGTGTTGTATTAAATTAACGTAACCTTAAGAAAACGATGCCCAAGTAACACCACATCAGAAAATAATATTGGTTTAGTCAAATACAGTAAAAGCTCCTTGTTCGCAGGGGTTCGTTCCGAAAATATGCTGCGAGTATAGCATGGAGCAATGGCAATTTTTATGTATAAAGGTGATAACAAAAACAAACAAAGTTAATATATCCTAGTCACTTTCCGGAAAATTTTTATGTAACAATTTAAGCAATTCCTGAATGTCACTAATTTTACCTGTTCGAACCCAACTTCATCCTTTTCTATTCGGAATATGGGCTTTCTACTAATATATATCGAAGTAATTGTAGCATTCATAACATACATATGATGGTTACATTTCACGTATCCAAGACGATTTTTAGCTTCGTCCAAAATAATGGAGCTAGTCTTGAATTAATCCTTAGTTCATAGATTGAACCAAAAGCCGTCTTATTGAGAGCGGTGACATTAATCTATACTTTAGGAAAAATGAGGTCTATTTTAAAGGTCCATTTGACGCGTTTACAAACAAATAGGGTTGGATAGCTATTGGAATCATTTTTATTGCTATGTAGGTACTGATTGAATCTGCGAACAATGTTTCCTTTTCGTGAGTAGAATATAATAGTAATAAGGAGCTTTTACTTTATAATATTTATCGCTTTATAACACATAATATTAACAGAGCCAAGACGACATAGAATTGATACATACATCAATGAAACACTTGAAAATATCAGTTCAGTTCTTTGGCTTGATGGCGTTTCCTTGTAGATTTCGCCAACGTCAAGTTTTTCGATTAGACTCTGCTATATGTAACAGGCCTTGAAAGTATCTGTACCTGTCTTTGCTTTGGTATACTGACTAACCACTCTTATGCGGGTTATAAGAAAAAAACTACAAAATGTCTGTTGATATTTTTTGTTTTTTAAGGTAAAAAAATCACCTAGAACAGAAACATTACTAGACATCCCTTTATGAATTAAACATTTCATCAAAACAAGTATACTGTTAGATAGTATCGATAAAACGCCAGATATAGATTAATTCCGCGACAACTTTAATTTCTGCAGTTTTTCTGTTTAAAGAGTCACAAAAACAAAATGCTCAGGTACTTTAGGAGTCAATTTACTTTGGTCTATATTGGTGTAAAAAGTTAAATTTCTTGAACGCATTTAAACAACTGATGTTTACTGAAATCAAAGAGCTATAACGATTGACGACTATATTTTTTTAAAGCTCAAATTAATCTTAAAAAGATGTTACTAATATTCTTTATATTGCAGATGTGACATATAATTGTTTTGATGTAGCAGTGGAATTATTATAAGTATTAGGAGCGGTTAAATTCCCAGACGGGATTTATGTATCAGAGGCACTTTTTATTAGATATTAAATGTTTACTGCAGGTTTATCCAAAAGAGTATTCATTTGTTTGGCGTTGCTATATTAGCATTCTCGGTAAGAGTCCTGATATTTTACGCTTATATCTAATATACATTAGTAACTGGGACAGTTTGTAGGTGAGAGACCGAATATAATAAAGGGCTTTGTAGTAGCACTTTTTGTTTTTTTTGTTTTTGTTCTACCAGCCGCGATCAGCAAAGTTTAATCCTGACAATAGACATAATTATCCCAAGAAAGATAACCATACCATATATTGCATAAAATATAACCATACCCTTCAGAGGCGAAAAGAGACTATTCTTAAAAAACTTTAAATATATTTTTTGTTAGACAAAAGTTTTCTTCCAATTATTATAATACCTCTATGCAAAATATATCGAAACTAAGCACTGCTATGCTTTGTTTATAGGAACAAATAATTATAAGTAAGATGACTAATAAACATGATTTTTGGCTGAAATCTCTTTTAATAACTTTTAGTTGCCATGAACTTCCCTCTTTGGTAAGCTTCATCAAACACAAAGTTCGCAGGAAACTACTGTCACCGCGAACTAGGTGTCGACACTTTTTGCTAAAAGTGAATGCCACACGTACAGAAGGTACGTGAGTTAGGCATTTTTTAGTGTCTGCTAAGGATCGTCGACGATCGGGCGACTGTTTTAATCAGTTGCTGCGAGCTGTAAGAACCGCCCAGGAACGCGGGTGTATCGAGTGTACGGGGTATGTGTTTCGCTGTGCTCGTAAGCGAAGGTCAACTACAGGCGTGCTATCCCTACTTCCATGGTGTGTCGTGGAGTCTCGGTGACGCCTTCCTCGATTGAAATGACATTTCGCGGCCCACACTTTTGACTGGGAGCGTTAGGATCAGCCGTATACGATGCTGCTTTTGTCAGAGGAGTTATTATGATTGACTTGGCATTCCTCTCCCAAGGGATCGGTTGGCCTGTAAAGTTCTGACTGCGCTATTGTCTGGCATGGCCAGCGTGTCTTATCCCTGTGTATGGGGTGATGTCCAGGGTTATTTTGTAATAACGATGTAATTCAGACTGATTTTCGGGGTATGCGTCGATTCTCAATTTGCGAAACCAATCGCCTAAACAATTGATCGTTCTGGAGCTTTTTTATACATAAAATTAGTATCTACTTTGTGGTTCTTACTGACAAATTTCGGAATGTCACTCGTGTAACGTGAATAGTAGAGGGTTGAACTACACTGGTAAGTGACCTCGGCTTTGCTTGTCATATATGTGTGTTTGCTGTTCGGCAACTGAGTCGAGGGTTTCCTTTGCTTTGGCACTAATAATCACTTTTTATTTATTTATCCCATAAGCAACGTTTATTGAGGATGACCGTATGACTATTATATCGGAGCAACAGTTCAATTATTTTAATTTTGATTTTAATCATCATTACCACAACCAAATTTGAGTAGCGTTGGTATTCGGAGAAGTAGTGGTGCAAGAAATTCTAGCAATGCCAATGAGTTAGCTACAAATCCGGTGAGAAATGGCCTGGAGCGTGCGATGGCGAGGTCTATACGTGATGTTGTGTACTTTTGTTAACGTGTCTGCCTTTGTATGGCCAAGCTACGCTTGCAAAATTGCACACCTGTGGCCCTACGTATTTTGTAACACACTTTGTTTTTTTGGATTACTTATTATTTATGGTGTCTCAAACTAAGTTTATAGATTTTTTCTAAAATATATATACATTTAACAACAGTTTAAATGCAAATTTTGTTCATTACCTATGTAAAAAATATTTCACATATGACAGTATCAATCTATCAATATTTTTCAATATACATAAACCAGACACTAAACATCTGTCAAATTGTCTAAGGAAAAAAAGTTGTGGAGTGGACAGCGTGTTACTTTCAGCGACGGTTATCTGTTTTCAAAAAGTTGTTGAAATAAAATAATGTATGTGATAACTTAATAATCAAGAAAATGTAACTATGTTAAGAATTACTAACACGCGGATTTAGCTCTAGTATAAGTTATGAAATATCATTTACTTGCGTACATTGATACAGCTGTTTACAATGGATTCGGAATTACCAAATAAGTTGGCTCATTTAGATTTAATGGAAGTGGACCAAAGTGAGGTTACAAATACAGAAGAAAATGTAGCCGCTAGTACATCAAGAATACTAAGAAAACGAAAACCATCAAATGCCGACACAAGTAAACTTTCCAACCGAAGGGTGAGCATGAAGCCAACAAAACGTTTTATTAGAGACGATTCTAATCCAAAGCAAATTGAAGCGTTATACCTAAATAAAAAAGTAAAAACATTGTCACAGACATTAGAGACAATTTACGAAGAGCCAAAACCTAACTCCTCAGGTGCGGAAAATGTAAATGGCAGAAAAGTTAAGAGACTGCTGACTTTTCAATTAGGAAATCAGTACACTAAAGAGAAAATTAAAAAACGAAGAGCGAAAATCAAAAAACTATTAGGTAACAAATCCTTTTTAAACCGAAAGAAAATCCCTATGCAAGCATTTCTTAAGACAATTGAATGTCTTGATTTAGATGAAGTACATACTGAAAGCCATACTATTAATGGGACTATTAAATGAACACCATTTGTAAACAATTGAAAACTATACAATTTTAGGCTGATATTTTTAGTATTCTAAAGTAATTATTATGTGCCACTTTTTGTTCTTTATAATTATCAATGCAATTTGACTATATTTTCTAGCATAACTTAATATAAATTAATTACTAAAAAGTTAATAAGCTATTTAGGTTATTGATTGACAGTACAATAATATTACTAAACTTTTATTATTATATTTAGATTTATGTCCACTATTTGATATAAATGGAAAATGTATATAACAACATTCATTCCCAACATGAAGTGTATTATTTACTTATCATTTAAAGATGAGAATCCTATTTATTACTTATTTTATCTGTTATTTTTATCCATAAAAGAAAAATAATTAAAAATATATATCTACATTCATTCCAGTGCATACAGTTACGAGGCATTAGTTTTGTAACCATTATAAATCTGACTACTAATGTTCTTAATAATTTTAACTCCTAATGTTCTTGTAAAACATTTGTGTGTTTCACAAACGTTTCATACTTTAGGCAAATAGTTTTAGGAATGTAAATCCACAAGGAAACTACTGGCCTTAAAAAGAAAGGCATACCAACTGCAACACTGCTGCAAATGGCAATCAGTACTCAGTTGAGAGGTTTCTGAAGGTGCCACTTATTAAAGAGTAGAGGAAGTCAGAGTTGTAGGTTGAAATTTTCTCTTTTTCACATTAACTTTATCAAAATTTGTTATGGGTACAATAAACAGACCAACCAGAACATCTTTACTATTTGTAAACAATGTTCTCATTCAGTAATTAAAAGTGGCTATGAGTGTTCAAAGTTGCTAGTTTACAACAAACCATATTTGACATGTGTCTATACTGAAAGTAAAAACTAACAGCTTAAAAATAGGCACACTTAAATATAATAATGTTTGAGTCAAATTATGACTGCAACACTATCAGTAGTTGAAATTAAGGATCACTATATACTATAGTTATTTGTGGAACTTTCCATTTATTCAGTTTTGAATATTCTCTCAGTCACACTATAAAATTGTGTTGCAATTACAAAGTGGTATAACATTCATATATATTATATTACATATACATGACATAAAAACACTTTGAATTACATAATTATTGAGTTTTAATGATGATTAAAACAATTGATTTGATTCCTTATTATATTTTATTAAAACACTGCTCATTATTAATTTTAATTGGGTGGACATGACACAGAACTTGGAGGACAATTTTCATATAATTTAAACTGTTTTGTATTATCTTCATTATCTATTTGTACACACACACAATGTGGGTCTTTCTCTCCAGGAGTATACAGTTGCCTTGGCACACCAACCCAATTTCGAGTTACGCCTCCACTAGAAAATAAGTAATGATAAGATAAAATCTAAAACATAACAATTTAATGCAAATGTAAAAGGGCAATGTTTGACCCCCTACATCGGTAAGGATATTAAAATTGTAGAAATATTATAATTGTGAAGTTAATATTATGATTTAAAAACATGATTGCATGTAGATATGACTTTACATGTTAGTATTTGTTATAGATCCACTAAATAAATTCGACCTTCAGGAGACTCATAAGAGACACAATTTAAAAGTAAGTATATTAAAAATGTTATAAAAAAACCTTGAATTTGTACACCAAACTCTTGAAGTTCCATCTGCATTCCAAATCATATTGCATGGAGGATATTTTTGATTCTCTTTGTCATTATTCAATTTTTCTTGTCGACATTCTTTTAATCTATATTTTAATTGCTTTAGATACTCAGTTTCTTCACCCTGGGCGTTATAAAATCTCCCTTCTAATAATCCTGTAAATATTAAAAAGTTGTTAGTATAGTTGCATATTTTTACAGAATTCTAATACAATATTTTTACCTATATAACAATAACATACCTACATATTGGTACTTTTTTCTATAGGTTTGTCTCCAATTTAACAATGCAAATAGATTACTGCATGATAAATCTATGACATGATCTTTTAAAGGACTTTCATCTTCAAAATTTCCTGTAATAAGAGCTCTTGATCCATCTTTACCTAAACATAAGAGTTTAAATGTTATGTATTATTTAAATAAACCCTACAAATTTAGCAAGTTAAATATAATAGAATAAGCTATGAAATCAAAATATTCTACTGACAAACATTTTACTGAACTTTTTATTGATGTAAACGAATCAAGCTAACTACAATGTGATAATTCACTATTAAAGAGGCTAACAGTTTTTTATGAATAACAAGTGTGTTGCTAAAAATACGAACCTATGAAATAATTATAGCTGGAGCCTTGTTTATAATGTTTATCACCATCTGTCACGTCAAAGACTTGCCCTAGCACAGCTAAATAAAGTTTTTGATTCACAATTCCATTATATTGGCCTAACTCTTCTTGTGATAATATAACTTTATCGATGGGTTTAGTGTTGGTAAATAAAAACAAATCATTGCCGTATTTTTTATATAAAACACCGGCTATAATTGCAACTACAGCTAAAATAATTTTAATGTTTAAAGTAAACATATTTCATACAGAAAATAGCTTTAATAAAATTAATAACAAAAATAATTCATGATTTACAATGCCACTAGTTAGGTAGTAAATAACACATAATTTATGTTGTCACGTTGACATATTTTAGGCTATTCTTTCTCGATTTCAATGGGGTAATTTGGGTTATCGATTTTGAAATTTCAATCGTATTTGAATTTGAATCTTAGCGGTTAAAAATAGAGAAGAGATTAATAGTAAAAAATATAAATCCAAACGCTACCTAAACGGGTAGTAGGCTAGAGATGAATTTTTTTTGGCATTCTTCAATCCTAAGATGAATTAGACAAAGTTAATCATGTCATATAGGCCGAACAAAACAGTTACAAAGTACTTTTGCAACCAAAATTAAAGCTGTAAATTTGTTTCAACTATGTGCGAAAAAAAATTACTCATGTTTTAAAATTATTTTTAGAGGAATAACCTAACATCACTGCAAGTAAGCTTAAATTATAATTATAATCATAGACTTACTTTTGTAAATAAATATATATTTTATAGATACGAAACAGCCACGCACACGAGATAAACACTTTGTATATCATACAACGTTCTTGTGGGAATCGAACCTACATCCTTCGGTGTAACAGTCAGGGTCACTAACCAATACTCCAAGTGGGTCATCATTATATATGTCACAGGATTATTAAAGCTATTAGTTGTTTTGATAATGCGCTCGTCTCATTGTATTTTAATTAAAAAGACGGCAGCTATAGCTAAACATTATCAAAATTGATGTACATTTCAGTACTTAATGTACATCGCTCATCCCTAATATTATGAAGTTAATGTCAAATGTTAATTGATAACTAGTCTCGTCTTTGGTTTACAAAATATTGATAGAAGAGACGATGGGTTATGTTAATTTTTTTTAAGAACTGTAACTTCTTTAATTGCTCTTTTGCACATTACATAATTTATGATATTTTGTAACATACTTGATAATGACACTAACTTACGCAACTCGTTGTTTTTCAACATATGCACAACGGAGACGTGTAGTCGTGACTGGTTTAGGGGTGGTTTCACCAATTGGAACAGGAACACAATTAGTTTGGGAAAATTTACTAAAGGGTCGCTGTGGTATTGTTTCCCTTCAAGGTAACGAATATAATAAATTGCCTTGTAAGATAGCAGGTGTAGTTTCGAGGGACGATGCTACTTTGTCAAAGGCTTTATCTAAGTCTAATCTAAAATCAATGGCGCCAGCAACTTGCTTAGCTTTAGTTGCTACTTCCGAAGCATTGATAGACGCCCAATGGATTCCTAAGACTGATATTGATAAAGAAATAACTGGTGTAGCATTAGGCATGGGTATGGTAGATTTGAAGGATGTTTGTGAAACAAATGATGCACTGAAAATAGGCTATAATAAAGTGAGTCCATTCTTTGTCCCTAGGATATTACCAAATATGGCTGCTGGCCAGATAAGTATAAAGTATGGTTTCAGAGGTCCTAATCATGCAGTTTCAACTGCTTGTGCTACAGGAGCACATTCAATAGGTGATGCTTATAGATTTATTAGATATGGGGATGCAGATGTTATGGTTTGTGGTGGAGCAGAATCTTGCATAAGTCCTCTGGCTATTGCAGGCTTTTGTAGATTAAGAGCATTGAGTACATCATTTAATGAACAACCAGAAAAGGCATCCAGGCCATTTGACAAAAAGCGAGATGGTTTTGTTATGGGAGAGGGCTCAGCTGTTTTAATTTTAGAGGAATATGAACATGCATACAAAAGAAATGCTAAGATATATGCTGAGATCTTGGGTTATGGTTTATCTGGTGATGCCTCTCATATTACAACACCTAGAGAAGATGGTAGTGGCGCAATGTTATCAATGGGAAGAGCCATTCAGGATGCCAATATACATAGAGAAGAAATCACTCATGTAAATGCACATGCCACATCCACTCCAATTGGAGATGGTATTGAATCAAATGCTATAAAAAAACTATTTGGAGAGCATAGCTCCAAAGTGTTGGTGTCCTCCACAAAGGGTGCACACGGACACCTCCTCGGCGCTGCTGGCAATTTAGAAGCAGTGTTTACTGTATTGGCATGTTATCATGGTGTAATACCTCCTACACTAAACTTAGAACAACCTTTTGATGATTTACACTATGTTGCTAATGTACCTGAAAATTGGAATTCTGACAAAAGAATAGCATTAAAGAACTCTTTTGGTTTTGGTGGAACCAATGCAACTCTTTGCATTTCACAGATATAAAATTAAGGAAAATAAAAGTAGATTGTTGGAATAATAATAATATATTTAAAACTGAGTTACAAATTTACTGAATTCAGTTACAATGAAACAGTCGATTGTGGACCTTTTGGTGAATTTAAACATCTCAGTAAACAACAAAATTAATCATATGTGTATCATATGAAATCACAAAGCACTGAAAATAAAAATCTCTAAAATGCGGCTACATTTCATTTAAAGCATTCTAACTTTTGAATAGAGTATATAGTTTTAAATGCTTTTTGAATTTATTCAAAAAATTATATTATTGTTATTATTTTATAGCATAAACAGTTGTTTTTTTCAAACATGCACTTGTTACTTCTGCCTCAATACATAAGTCAACTACATTTTGGCTTCTCCAAGTAAATAGCCCTTACAATGCCAAGCATTACAAGTTTTTAAAGCACCAATGTCTTTACCAGTGTATAATCTTACATACAAGCCTGAAGACTGATGTTATTCTATAAGCATGAAACAGAATCTATGTATACATGATTTTTTAAAATAAAATCAAGTTAAAAAATCAGAATAAATTGAATTACATGAAATCATGTTATAAATTATAAAAAAATCTCTTAAAATATTCAAATTGTTTTATTTCAACCTATGATTAATACTTCCAATACAGCATAAACAGTTGCTTAAACTTCTATTATATTATGTAACAGAAATATTAGAACAATTTCTATGTAACCCGTTCTAATAAAGTACTGGAGAGGCTATCTGTAATTTTATGAATATGACACACATTTATAGAATATTTTATCTACTGGTTTGGGAAAGCGAATACAGATTTGTGCCATTGTAAAGAATATGCAGGCATCTTACAATGTGCAGTTTGAATAAAGCATGCAGAGCAATATTTAAACAGCTTGCTCATCCTGCTTGAGGGATATCAAAGGATTTTGTGGTTGATTTACACAAAGCTGCGCGAATTTTTGACGTAAATTCTGTCTTAGTTCTTGTCTTTTCTCCGTTATGTTTCTTCGCGATTTGAATTCTAACACTTCTTCTATTGGTATGTAACTGGTGTCATGCTCTTCGTCTGACGTGCATGTGTCCTGAGAAATTAAGTTTTGTTATCAACTAGATGCAAAATCAATTCATTATAACTTTCATGTTGTATTGGCATACAACAACAATATTTTTGTAAAACAATAAAGTTTTTTACATCAAAACTTATATATCTACAAAATGAGTCAGGAAATAATATAAATTTAAGTTAGTAAAGAAGAAAAGAAAAATGAATTTGTGTTATAAATTGCAGTACTGTAAGACATTTGAACAATGTAATAAAATTGTACTATCTCACTAAATATTTTTATTTTTCATGCCGGTTTCTACCCCTAATAAGTTGTTTCTTTAAATCCTTTCACAAGAATATACCAGTTGTGCAATATCCAATTAAACTTATGCAACATAATTTATAACTTTAAGAAATTACTTACCAACATCTCTTGAAGAGAAAGAGTAAAACCAGTACAAGATGACTTGTCATTTTTCGTCAAATCTAAGCAGTCTCCCCTTTCATGATTACAAAAGCCTTCGGAACATGCAACTTCGGAGCCTTCTGGAGAGCTCATTAGAGACGAAGAACCTGACATAGTTTCACAACAACCACCGTTGTTACCAGAAGAGTAGCCACAGTCATGGGAATGTTCGTTTGAAGAGAGGTTGTCAGTTTTGTTCCTCTTTTTGCCAGATTTCTTAGATGAACGGCGTTTGGTGTAGTCGTCCTGACATGATTGACAGCTATCACCGTTTGTCTCAAAGCATTGATTGTAGTCATGGGGCGAAAGGAGATCCGTTGGTGTATCTCTTTCCTCTAATAAGCATTCTTCACATTGACATTTTTCTTCAGGTTCCTCAGAGTCTGCCTCCTGTTTGCATATATAATTATTTTGATTACATAAAACAGTTCAGGTTAAAAATTGATCTACATGCACTTCAAATTATTTATCGAATTTAGTTAAGTTACCATAATAATAATATTTAGGTTAAAATAGTTCATTACACATTTAACACATACTATATGATAAAAAACTTACAAACATTATAATTTTTTAGTAGTGATAGATAATTTACTTACTTTGCATTTATTCTCAACAGCTTGTCGCTCTTTCTTCTTGCGCCGTTTTAGCTTCTTCTGTTCCTTCCTTTGTTGTCTGGTGAGCTCCTCCTGAGTTATTTCTTCATATAGAAGTTGCAACTTGGATACTCCACTTTTCAACTCTACTGCCGTTTCGAATTTGCGGTAAAGTGCCTCAACGGCAACTGCGGCTAACGTTTGACATGTGCCTTCCTCTTCGCGTAATCTCAAAGAGATGCGTTGGAGTCGTTCGTAAATGCAAATCCCTAGACAAATCAATACCTGCAGAAGGAAATGAGCAACATTAATAATGCGTGATTTAAAATAATTTATAAAATACGAATTTCCAACACAAAAAAGTCATTCAATCATTAATACATTTCGATGAAAATTAACTAATACGTCGAAATGTAATGCCCATGAATAGTCTTGGAACTGTAAAAACAGTCACACATTAACGCAATTTTCAAAATAGTAACAACTTACTGTATGTTGGTGGACCATGCAATAAATAAATATGATATTAGTAATTTATATATTATTTATCTCTAATATAAACATTTGTACTGTAAAAAATTGTAGCATTAATTACTGAGAGAAGTATGATAATGAACTTGCCTCTTCCTGTGCAATTTCAAGTGTTTTGGCATGTCTTTCCCTGTGGTTTCCCAGTAACTCTGGCTCAGCTCTAGCTACAAGATGTGCTATATAATCAGTCTTAGCTTGTAGGTGAAGGTGCTTATCTAAAAGACACCTCTTGATGCCACCGTAGAGTGCCCCCACATATCCCTTTTCTTTGTGTGGTTCTTTTTCTTCCACTAATAACTGATATGCCCTTAGTACCTGGAATAACGGACAATTTTAAGCTAGAAAAATTTTAATCATCAAAAACATGATATAAATATAGGATTTGTGCTTCTTATATAAACAAAGGTTTTTTTTTTATTTAGAAGGCATTGCATTTACCTTTCCAGAGATAGTTCTATATAGACAATCTATATAGAACTATCTCTTTACTCTATTTTAGCCATCATTATTGTTTTAGTCATATACAATGAAATAATATTCACAAAGTATTAAAGTTACACAATATTTGCAAAGAAGAAAATAAGATAAGACATTTTATTTATTTTCGCATAGCAGATTTAATTGATGCTTTGAGATATACTAACATAACAGTAATTATCAAGGTGATAAATATCATGCAAAAGATAAAAACGATTTTATACTTTTTTTAGATTTTGGCAAAAGTTCAATGTTTAAAATAAATTATCTCAGAATATATAGCAGAATGCAAGCTGAAAGATTTTAACAATTCAGGAAATTTGTTGTTTAATTGAGGGTCATTACACAAATTTTACATTGTATCTACACAAAGAACTAACTTATTATAATGCCTCCTGGCTCAGGTGAAAATATACGACAAATAATCCTGGATGCAGTTTATGTTATATATGTTTAGTTCACTAATTGTAGAATGGATTAAAAAACTCCACATATAACTGCAGTTTTAATTCCTGGGCTAATATTTAGTGCTCTCCTTTAAAAGTGGCCCTGCATTTGAATTTTAATTAAAAAAAAACAAACTTTTGTTATAAGTCATCAAGGTCTAAATTACTTTATTGTACTCTGACAGCCCTTAATAAAAGAAAAAAAAACATAAATGTTAATTACCACCTTTAAAAATGAACCTATTGTTTATGAACCATGTAACAAATTTAAAACTTTCAGAAGCCATTCAAACACTAATACCGTATCAATTTACTAACCCACAGTATAATTATTGTAACATAATACTTTACCTTAGTCTTGCAATCGGCACAAAATCTATGCTTCCGCAGGTAATTATGCAGGGTGTCATGTAAAGTGTTAAAGTGGACGAGTGTAACATGCTCTCTGGCTGAGGTTCGCATCGCGTCCCAAGCAGCACGCCAGGCTGCACGGCCACCCCAGCCCCAGGCGCCCCAGCCCCACCCACAAGTCCCCACACTCCATGAATTCCATGCCCCACAAGTACCACTCGCGTTAGCCCCCCCTCCCCAACCACGAGCACCACCCGCTTCTAGTGAGTGTAAAGTACATCTTTGGGATTTCTTCCAACGTGGCTGGCTCAGAATCAAACATTCAATGCCTGTACTGTAATATAAGAAATGATTTATTATAATTTAATATCTACAAATAGTTTTATGGCAAATTAACACTTTGACTTTTTAGGTTTTCCGAATCAGCATAAAATTGTTTCCCAAAAAACAAACATACCTGTGACCATTGAGCAATGTTGCAAGAGACTGTGAATGTGTTATTTTGTCCTCCCTTATTGTCATTGTTTCATCTGGTGTTAAAATCAAGGGATCCAATGTTGCATGTCCTGACTTACATAATTGATAAAACAGCCGTTCAACACTACAATGAAAAAAAATATTTGAGATTGAAATTATACCTAACTGTACAAATAGATTAGAAATATTCTTTGAATCTGGCAATATAAAACTAAGAAAATGTGTTAAGTGTAAATAATCAAATCATATCTCAAATAGCACTGTAAAATGACAATAATACATTATTATGGGCAGATATTGTGTAATAATTCATGTTTGGTAGCATAAACTCATCAGAGTACTTGTGGTAGGTCCCCTTTTTTCAGGAGACCATCTGGGTGGGTGCCACCGCAGTGCCTATTTCTGCTGCGAAGTTTGAAAACAACAAACAGCATATGTACTGGGAAAACGAGACTTAACATCCTATGCCTCACGGTAGGCAGCTCTATGAGCATCGGTGACCACTTTCTATTAGGTGGCCCGACTGATTGTCTGTCTGCATATGCCATTTAAAAAAAAACATGTAACAGAACACTATTTATATATAAAACTTAGTGTTTTCAAGAAAAGGAAAATATTTGTCAGACAACTTGCAACCATAGCAGAAGTTTTTCTTATTATATATAAATAACATAATGCAACTTTAAAGCATTTAATCATTAACATTTACTAACAAACTAAAGCCTAATAATATTGTGTTATTTTATAACCAATGTGACTGCGTAAAATTCTATAATATCAAGTACTTTTAGATGGTTAAAAAAAGCTTACGCTTTACCCATTATATATTATTGTACAAATGTGGGTTCTTTATTGCTTGTTAAAAATGTTATTGCACATTCACTGAAACTAGAATTTAAGGCTTGTCTATATGTTATAAGAAAACAGCACAAATTAAATTATTTTTAAAATTTATAGCTTGCCATGATCATGTTTACCTTACATAACCTTTGTTATAAACTCAGAACCAAACATACACTTTGGACTTTGTGCTATGGTCAAATCAAACTGTATAGTCACTTTAAATAAATGATTGATTTAGGAACTTAAATTGTCAAGATGATCATCATACAATAGTATAAACAATGTGCAGTAATACTTTTTCATTTAGTATCATTGATTGTAATTGTTTTTTAAAAAAACAATGTTAATGCTGGATTGTTTGATAAGTTAGCCATTGTGGGGGTAAATGACATAGTTTTAGGAACAGGTTTTACCCCAACAAAGAGCATAACAGTAAAAGAAATATTGAAGGTAGAAGATAGAAACTATTTAGTGACGAGGATTGTATAACATTTCTTTTTGCTGACTGTAGTTCAAATCAAAATACATAGGCATAATACATTGAAGTATTTTTTTTTATGGCTTCACTGGAGCAGATGAGCAGTCGGACCACCTGATGGAAGTGGTCATCGACACCCATAGACGTTGACAATCCAGTGGTATCGCCGACGCTGCCTACCGTGAGACATTTGTGTTAAGTCTTGTTTACCCAGTAAATATGCTGGCTGGGTGCTCTTCAAACGAACGCACAGTGTTGTCACACTACTGCTTCACGGCTTTTTTAATAAATATTGCAACTCACTGGATAGTAAATGACATTAGCAGAAAACTTATTTTAAGCCTGTACTACTGCTAATGATGATCTTTCAATCAGCATTTTGATGCTATGTTCAAACACAATGAAAGCTAAACAGTGCAATTTCTACTATGAAATTAGTTAAAAAAAACTTTAATTGATAGATACATTTATACATAAGATATATTTAAAGTAAAGAATTGAATTTTATATATATAGCACAGTATTTACATAGCTTTCAAACTTTATTGATGTTTAGTACTTAAATTGTACTTGCCTTCTTCGACAGCCAACACAAGGAATGCTTTGGTTTAATACATTGAAAATGTCAGAGGCATCGACCCTTAAAGCCGCTTTTAGTTCGTCTGTAGATAAGATCCTGTATTTGCGCATGAACTCTTCATATTCACGTCCTTTTACTTGTGGGTTGTCGCATATCAAACCCATCGTGTTTAAATCCATTATCATCTGAAAATAATAACAAATACAATGCGCAACAACGAAATATTGATAAATTAAGGTCAATCATAAAACGTCACTAAGCTTGACGAGGTTTAGACTATCAAATAATAAATCAGGGGTATATTTGATAGAAAAGCCGAATATAATGTATATTAAATTTATAAAGGTGTTAGGTTTTTGAAGCACATGACTTATTTTATATCTTATAACTATCTAAAAATCGACGTTTGTGGTAATGTCAAAATGTAAATTAGAGCACTCACAGTAAGATTTTCATAAATAGTTAAAGGCAATTGCCTTCTTTTTATTACAGGATCTTTTTCGCTGTTATATATGTCAACTAGTTTAGCCATTTTTAAGAATAATCACATAAAATAGCTGACAAAATACACAAATATAACAAAATGACGGCTGATGACGGCCAAGTTTTCTGAAATACACGTCGTGAGGACCACAGAGAAATCACTATTTACTTAAACAGTCAATCACAACGACAAATGGGGTCAATAGACACAAAACCGAGATAGCTTTTTCTTTTAAGTTTGGACTATTTTAAAATAAAGCAATAAGGTTTTTTAACATAAAATTCATTTAAACGAGCAATAAATTCTTAAAAAGTAAAAATAATGATTATCAGAAAAATATATTTGGCAAAAAAAATCAAGTGAAACAAAATTTGGACTATTTACTATTTCATGCCCCGCCCAGCCATCCCAGCCTTCAGGCACGGTTCCCCGAAGGGAAACGCCCCCGCCAATTTACCTCCGCGAAAAGTGAAGTGGGTCGAAATTCCTCGGCCCTGTAATAATAAAATTTAAGGCCTCTGATAGCAATCAGGGGATCAAATTTTCACGAGTTTCGGAAAGTGACTTATTTCCTTAGCGAAAAACCAATATCATATATTCGCGCTCCCGGACGAGCGTGTACTTAGGACAGTGGTCAAAGAACTGCTTAAGGAAATCCCTTACTCTGAGATAGCATCTGCTATCAAAGAATTAAATATTACCGCCCTTTCGGTACAACGTATGTACTACCTACGCACCAAACGCCCTTACGATATGGTGCTGGTTATGATAGAGCGCTCGAAGGAGAAGGCAAGCGCATTACGACGTAGATCAACTGTGTGGGATCAAGCCGTATCTCTTTTGAGCGTCCGCATTCCAACGGTCTCCCAGGGCAGTGTCATAACTGCCAGTTATTCGGTCACGCTGTGCGGAGTTGTTCGCCCGCCCCCGTTGCGTTAAATGCCTCGGGGTTCACGGCATCGATTGTCCCAGACCAAAAACAAAGAAGTCCTCGCCACTTACGAGCTCCTGCATGCGAAAACTGCCGCAATCCCGGCCACACGGCCAACGACCTCGGCTGCTCTAAGGCACCAAAACGCAGAGTTCCTGCTATCGATAGGGAAACCTTTTCCAGGCGACCAACACCCAACCCATCCTCTAGCACCGGCTTTCCACCCCTCCGTCCTTCCAACGCTTGGCAATTCCGCCCCGCGTGGCAACAGCCAGCGCCGGAGCCGACTCCGAGCGCACAGCGGCCCGACGCCGCCTCAAATAGCCAGCGTGCTAGCCATAGCAATGGCAGCACTGGCAATAACTGCGCGTCATTTTTAAAATCGCTAGATGTCTTTGATCTGGACGAGTTCAATCAAGCAGCAGATGCATTCGCGCTATGGCTAGATTTTCCTTACTTATGAAATATAAGAATTTGATTAACGCCCTTAAGGCATAATAGGTTGCGACACCCAAGCAGTAGTCAAACACACCCGACACTTAGAGTGTAGGACAAACACACACATTCATGACATAGGATCCACCAGTGAGTCGAACTCACACACCCTTTGCTATATGACACTGTAGCTTAACACCATATTACATAGGAGCGTTGCTGATGTTTCTTGCACAACTTCTTCTCCCAGCGCCAACGCTTTAAGAAGTGTTAGTAAAGTTTAGACGGAGCTTTTCTAGGTATTAAATGATCCTTGAAAAGCGTCTGAATCTAGCCAAGGCGTCGGCCCACCTGGGTAGCCCTCGGTTCAGCATGCTAACGGGTACCAGAAAGTGACGGCCCATGCCGAGGCTCCCCATCGGATAAAATCTAATAAATATAATAATTAATATAGTTTATTTCGTTTATATGTAATCTATATTATAGTTAAAGTAAGATTTAAGGGTCCGCGTATTATACGATCATGATAAATTGATAATGCATGGTCAATTGGAAGTCAACTTAGCGGCGATTCAGTCTGTTAGAATCCCATCAGTCAATCAATCGAAACGAGAGGCTTAAACTATAAACAACTTAACTTTTCATTGACCTAATAGAGAGCTAGAGGCGAGCCCTGTATCAATAATTAATATCTTAGCATTATACGATCAGATAATGTACGATCTGATATTTCATGTGCAAACATTTGACTTTTGTTTGTACATGATTTATCTGGCCGTACAATTCGCCGACCCAAGTTGAAACGTCAGTGAAAGAGGTTATACACAAAAATAATTGAAGAATAATATTATTGTTATATTTCACAATGTCTAAAATATTTACTCCGACTAACCAAATACGTCTTACAAATGTCGCAATTGTTAGGCTTAAAAAAGGAGGAAAAAGATTTGAAATCGCCTGTTACAGAAATAAAGTCTTGTCTTGGAGGAATAAATTGTAATTGGGATAAATTGTTTTTCTGTTTTAATTTTTATAGATTCCAACTGAGGCCTTTTATTTTTTACAGAGAAAAAGATATTGATGAAGTCCTTCAAACTCACACAGTGTTCACAAATGTTTCGAAGGGGCAGGTAGCAAAGAAAGAGGATCTAGTAAAAGTGTTTGGAAAAGATGACCAAACTGAAATATGTAAAGAAATTCTCGAAAAAGGTGAACTTCAAGTATCTGATAAGGAGAGACATTCCCAAATTGATTCCTTATTTAAAGATATTGCTACAACAGTGGCAGACAAATGTGTTAATCCTGAAACCAAGAGACCTTACCCAGTATCTATTATTGAGAAAGCAATGAAAGATATTCACTTCTCAGTTAATGTGAATAGAAGTGCAAAGCAACAAGCTCTGGATGTAATCCAAATGATTAAGAAAGAAATCCCTCTTGAGAGAGCGCAGATGAGGGTACGTATTATTCTTGGTGGTAAAGATGCAAAAAAGATTAGGGATAAAGCTGTTAAGCTTGCAATGAGTATTGAGGAAGAAAATTGGGATTCCGGAACAGCAAATATTATTTGTTTAATTGATCCCGGTAGTTTCAGAAGTTTAGATGAAATGATAAGAGCAGATACTAAAGGACATGGACAGTTTGAGTTGCTTAATTTAAAGGAAATGGTTGAAGGAGAGCAAGCTTTGTAAATTTTATATGATTTTATACTATTAATAAAAATAAATATTGCTAAAACATTAATGTATCTAAAGAAATAAATTTTTATGTTTACTGAATGGAATTTATATTGAAACTAAGAAGGTTGTACTTCTTAGTTTTTGCATATAAATTGTTTATTTTATAGTTGTTTTTTATTACTACATACACAAGCCAAAAAAAGATTTAGAATTTAATAAAAGAATTATTTATAGCTTCAATAAAGTGGCTACATTACAAAAGTTATGTATAAATTGAACAAAATAAAAAAAAACGCTTTTGGCACTATTAGGTATTTTTAAATTGTACAGTTTCTTTGCAACATATATTGCTTAAGTGATTAAAAATTTTGTTATGGCAAGCAAAACATTGGCTTTAAGAATTCAAGTGTTGGGTTTACAATAGTGTTTACACACTTCTGCTTTAGTTTTTAGGTTGAAGTTAAACTACATTTGTAGGTAGACAAAATTAAATTTTCATATATTTAAAACTGAAAATATATATCCTTGTTTAAATCGCGCTTTGATAAGAATCGATTTAAACAAGGATATATATTCATATTCTTGATAATGATTGATATTTTAACCTTGACCTTGCACACATGTGATAACCAGTAAACTAAGCGGTACGTAACGGAATCTGTCTTGATTTTGTCAAAAGCTTTTGGCGTTACAAGACAAACAATTAGTGTAACACAATATTCTGTAAAAATATTTATTATGTGTTTCATTGTATTTAATTATCTGTGCTGTACGTTCTAATTTATTTTTCACTGGATGTGATAGATGGCATTAGTAAACGATTAGTTTATTTCGAAACAGTAAATATGTATTAAAGTTATGCAAAATTATTTAGCAAATGAAATTATAATACCAATATTATTTGTAAAAAATTTCTTAATACAGAAAAACAATGGAAATTCAATTGAAATGGAATAATCGAAAACCCGATGTAACACTAAGAGTGAAATGAAACGTAGAAGTGAATGTACCCATCAGCAAATGAATGACAAATTAAAAAGTTTTATTTTTCTTATATTGGTACGAGATTTTATTGATTGTTTTCTTTCAAGATTTTCGGCCAGACGGCGACTGAAATTGCAAGTTACTGTGATATATTTATTTTCAATAATTAACTATTCTTTACAAACCAATTAAATGAGCAGGGATATCGAGTTATGTCTATAAGTAATGGAAGGTACAGAACTGGGTGGCGACCAGCAATTCTGTTTGAGATGGAACAATTTTCAAGCGAACATAACTTCTCAATTCGAGGCATTACGCGATGATGAGGATTTCGTGGACGTCACCTTGGCATGTGAAGGACACAGGCTTGAAGCCCACAAAGTGGTTCTTTCTGCGTGTAGTCCTTATTTCAAGGAATTATTTAAAGTAAGTCCATCTTTCACTCCCCACACTTTGATGTGTCACCATTACAATGACTCTAGTGAAAGTTGTTATGTATAAAACACTTGATCTACTTACAAATGCCATGTCTCGCGTTCCGGTTAAGTACTCGTGATTTCATTTATTTGTACCTACTTTAGAATTCTGTTTCACAATTTCTAATTAACTCATTATCATTAAATTTCGAATGTCAAATGTGGTATTTGACTATTTATGGATGTATAATGATGATATAATGATCAAAATCGAAACAACTTTATGATTAAAAAAAATATTTTATTATACAATTACATTTGAACAGATAAAAAGTAAAAAATATCCCTTTCCCTAATATTTTTTCAATATTAAATTCTCAATGCAAATTAATTAATTTAGTAATGAAATAACTTAAATCATTAACTTGCTTGTGCAAAGGTGGAGTCATTAATTAATATTCAAAGATGTATTTAGTTCTATGATATTTCTATTGTTGTAATTGGAACTAGGTGAATGATATGTTCACAGTCACCCAATGAACCACTACATTTAATTATTATGTATTTACAAGCTACTTTGTGTACCAATCATTACCATATTTAAGAAATTGTTTTTTTTGTGTTTCTCAGCTTGTAGGTTAATTAGTATATGCATAGATTCTCTTAATATATCAACCATATGTAAACAAGTACAAAGATGTCACATGTTTAATAATAAAAGGTAGTGTTTATTGTAGAACAAAAACATACATATAAAAATTAATGTATTTTATATCAAAAGACTAATAAGAATGTGTGTTTATAAAAATAAACCCTTTTATAGAATGGTTCTCAATGCCAAGATAAATTTATTAGTCAAAGTATATAAGTTTTATACCCACTTGTTTAGTCATCTTGGTTAACTATTTCATTTGTGCATAACTTAATAATTTTAGAATACATATCCTATTAATAGGAATATCTGGGACTAACATAATTAATAACAATTTATTGTACAATTAGTAATAAATGCTTGATTATAATTGTAATACAAAAATCAAGGTTCGAGAGTTTTATGGAAACCAAGTATTACATTTCCATATTTAATAGTCATTGGGTTTAATGGTTTTTACTATTATTTATGAATTGTTGGTAACATCAGAGTTAATAGTTGTTATAATCAATTTGACAAACGGATCTAATAAGCAGACCAAATTATTATAGTCATCATAAATTTGGGATGATAAAGCCTTGAAGGAAGATGTGTAAGAGATGTTTAAAGTAAATGTAATATGTTACTATTTTATTCATAGGATGAACATGATGCATGTAAAGTTTTGAAACATAATTTAGCAAAGGTTAGTAGTGTGTAAATTTTGCAACATATTCTTGTTTTGTATTTATGATTATATCATATTATATTACATATGTTTTGAGGAAGTGTTTTTTACAATCAGTTATTTGGGAACTTGTTGTTTGTGTGTAGAATATCTTATATCTTAATGGCTTATTTTCCATGAAATTTTATTACAATATACTTTAGGTTCTAAAGACATATTGTTAAAGTAGTTTTTTTTAGTTTCAGTCAGACTTTTATTTTTAAGTTGTATTCCATTTAATAATTAATGAATGCGCAAATATAATTATTTCACTGGAGTTGAATTTTTATGCCAATCTGAAAACTTTTTAATATACAACTTTTTAATAATTAATTTTTAACAAACTTAGATAGTTATATGCATTATTATTAACAAATTATTTTTGCATTATTGTAATGTGATTGACCATAAACATGGCATTGTATCAATATGGTATGGTTAACATATTAATTACATACAACATATGTTATTTCAGATGTATGATATGTTACTCATGCACATAAATGTAGGGAAATATGTTTAAGTTCTGTTGTGAAGTCACTAGGAGTAAGTAACTTTCCAACTGAATTATAACCAACTGCTAAATGCATGTTATACGCGCAACACGCATTGCCATTCGGTAAATGCGTGATGGATGAGAATATAAACGGTAAAGGAATGAAATAGCAGTCAACTAATAATTTTTATAGTTTAAAAACGGCAACATTGGATATTTTGTTGTTCACGTTAGTTATCAACGCAGACTGTAAATTTAAAAGTTTCGAAATACTGTCGATATCATTAGGCCTAAGTTTGTTGTTTTTTTTACTGTTTAATTTATTGGCAACAAGTAGTATATTATGGAGGTGTATCAACAATGCTAAGCAGTCTAATTGTTTTCAGAACAATCCATGCCCCCATCCCATAATATTTATGCGGGACTGCGAGGTGTCGCACGTACGCGCGCTGCTGCAGTTTATGTATGCGGGACAGGTGAACATTGCTCAGGCGCAGCTCAGCGCATTTCTTCGCACCGCGGACGCATTACAGATCCGCGGCCTAACTGATTGCTCACAGCACAACGACAAAGTAAATATGAACCTCACCTTGCAATCAGAAAGGCCAATATATATCTATAAATATCAAAAACTGACAACGAACTTTTGTTTCCAGAAAGCCAATCAGAAATCACCTCCATCCCAATTGCGTAATTTGCTCAGCGCCAAGCCGTCACATTCTACTACCTCCTCCTCCAAAGCCGCAAACCAAAATGTCGAGTCGACCTCAGCCGATGACCACGAGAAGAACGCAGGTCGTCACTCCGCGAGAAATTCTCCCGATATTGCCAGCCATAATCTCAATGAACCCTTTAAAACTTCTAGTCAAATGAGGCCTAATAATAATGACTATAGCGAATCCTGCTCTTATCCTACGTTAAGGGTGAAAACTGATCTCGAAGCACCAGAGGTGAACAATGATGAAAATGATTCTTTAATGGACTCCGGTGATCCGGAGAGATTGGAAAAATGTGGGCAGGACTTTAGCGCGTCGGACCTCCTGGAGCCCAAAATGGAAGTGATGGAACAGGAGGCAAGCGATGAGGAGCGCTCCAACTTCCAACAAGTATACTTCAATGAAAACAATGCGCTGGCAAATCCATTTGCGACGCTTCAAGGTGAGTAGCTCAATTGGCTACGGGACTCTAACAAGTGAAATGCAATATTGAAGCAACTAACATTGTTCACACAGGTAACGTGGATCTCATGGGCGGACTGAGCACGGAGCTGCGGGAAGAAAACGCCGAAGGTAAATATCTGTCTGTCTCTCTCACTGTCACGTCATTTTCACACGCACACGTCGACTCGGACAGCCGCGCCCCCGGCGAACCTTCCGATTTCACAGTCAATGTAACCATCGACCAGATGTAACTAAAGACTAGACGAGAGCGCGCGCGATTCCGTACAAGTCAGGTGGCTAGGCGCGCGGGTGTCGGTGTCTTGACCGCGCGGCCCATCTTCTGCCGACACACCGCCTCCAATGCTAACAGAACTATTGTGCTCCAAAGTTATTCTTAGCAAGTGCTGCAACCGATCCGAAGAACAGCGCGATCACCTCAGCATACGGTCTTTTACAAACGACATCCTTTCGAAATCTGGCACGCGCCAGGTAAGGACTAGAGCTTACGGCTATTGACGTCAGTGCCCACCGTTTCGTTGTAGACACACAAGACGATGTGCAAACAAACTCATGAATAAAAAAAAACTTATGGCAAGGATCCCAACGGTAGCACTGTTCGCACTAGTTCGTCGCGAGCTCGCGTTGTGGGGTTGGCGGGGCGGTTCTATTAGCATTGGAGGCGGTGAGTGGGTGTGGAGGGGCGCGGTGGTTGCGCAGTGCGAACTGGTGTTGTTGGCAGCGGGCGGGGCGGGCTGCGCGGGCGGCGTGCGGTGCTCGCAGTGCGGGCGGCGGTACAGCAACGCGTCCAACCTGCGCCAGCACGTGCGCCTCATCCACGAGGCGCAGCCGGTGGTGTGCGCCACCTGCGGGCGCAGCTTCAAGACGCCGCTGTACCTGCGCCGGCACACGCTCGCGCAGCACCCAGTGCGCGTCAAGCCTCCTCCGCCGCCACTCCCCGCGCTGCGGCCCGCGCAGCACTACCAACAGTAGCCGCCCCGCGCGCGCTCTCTCCTAACCCACGGGGAACGCTCGACTGTGTCGGATGAGCCCGAAGTGTAGAGGACCAACTCGGCGATTCCGTACACACCGATATACTCTCGCTTGTGGTAGAGTCGCATGACAGGATTACTTGGAACTAGACTAGTACACAGGCGGTCTCTCGTTTATCGCGACGTACAGACTTGCGTCTAATCGTTAGCTTCCATTTTTCGCGTAACATCCATTATTATAGTTACATTGTTTCGATATTTCTCGTGTAAGAAGGCTTGAAACGGAATCGTTGCGCTGGTTCTCTCTTGGTTTTCAACGAGGAGGTACGATATAGTCGCGTTCCACTATGCCCGCGTATGCCTTATGTATTACAGTTAGACGAAATGACTGAATGTATGAATGGGCGCCTCTGGTAAATGTACTGTATTGTGCCTCGCCGTTGCGTTGCATTCTGAAGATGTGTGACTTAAGGTCAATGCGAAGACTGTCAGTAGATATATCTAGTCTGTGATCGAAGTGTCGCCGGGGGCCATTCTGCCGTCACACCTCTCCGCTTATCGCGTGCCTTTCAATAGTTATACCGAGTGCCAGACACGAGTTGCCTTAGCGAGTCCTTGTTTGCTTTTAGCATAAGTGAGATTTATATATCGCCGAGATCTTAAGTTAACCCTCGTTTTTCTGTTACAAAACGTAAGGGCAGTTAATTGTTAACTCTAATTATATCATGACAATGTTACATGGTAATTATTGACGTATTCATCGCTTTGACTCACGTCAAATATTATTTGTGGTTTCCAGTGACTAACCAGGACTTGCTAAGGGCAACGCTTAAGTACCTTCCTTTCTGACAATAGACTGATTGTTAAAGCATTTGTTGCAACCGGTGCTGATTTATCATAGGTTATTTACAGGTTACATATTATACATACATACCTACATTATACATGTTATCCGTACGTTGGGTTCTTTCCATCGTTCCATCCGATGAGAGCGTGTATTTTCTTAATAGATTGTAATTTTTTTGTACTGCAAAAGCGATGGAAAGGGCCCGACGCTTCCGTTTTTATGTGTCTAACTCGCCCGAATTACGTAAGTGATATCGCGGTGACCTACAGTGAACAATAGCAATATTTTTATACACAATAGTTTATCTTTACACAGTGTTATATTGTTGAGTGATTGGAAGGCTCCCGGTTGTTAGTTTGTACAAGTTTCAGATGTAAAAGTTAATGATTAAATAATAAATGAACTGAACAGAGGTTGCGTAATGTTAAACGTAATGATGGTTGATGCGTTGTATTCGATAAATGTTGAATTTTATAACTTGCCATAGAAGCCATGGATCCAGTGATGTGTTGAGCACTGGGTAACAGACTTTATTAGCGTGTAAGGATTTCGTTTTTTTTTGCACCTATATAATGTGACTACCGAAAGAAGTCAGTAATATCATTAAGATAACTGGCTGATTTGCTTATTAGGACGAAATAACAAAATTGCCATACAAAAGCATCTAGTCATTTTAAGGAGCATTTAGAAGGGGGCAAATTGTCTAAAGTATGGAAGTAGGGTTGTGAAAACCAATTATTTTTTATAATTCGATTATTTATGAGACTTGTGCTGCACGCTTAAGATCTCTACAATGCTTAAAATTGATCTCAATTAATTAAAAACGTGCATTTCCTTCAAGCATTTTGACGATTACTTATTGCTGCAACAATATTATTTAACTATTATAGCAATAAGTTAAATGTTAGACGAAACCTCGCGTCCATACTTGACCCGAATCAGATCTGATATCTTAGAACTTTTTAATGGTGAACTGCCTTTAAAGTCAATCGCCAAGTGATTTTAAACCAATGTGAACGTTTAGCCTCTTGTTTCTATTGTGTTGTCTTGTTTATTATTACAGACGCGAGGCCCCGTCTAACCGTTCCATTTGAAATATATTTTGAAAATCCTTAGTCCTCATAGCTTTTTGATCAACGTCGGATTCCATTAAACTAGTCTTAAAATTCTAAATTGTATTAATCTTCATAACAGAATCTCGTTGCAATAGAAAAGATTTCTAATGCTTTGAAACTTCAGACGACCCTGCAGCTTTTGACTCTACGATACGAACGATTGTGGATGTAAATTGGGGAAAAAAATAAATATACGATTTCAATTAAGTAATAATTTAGAATTTTACATTAAGTATTTCTTTCGTAGTATTTAATATTGATAATATTGGAATTATACTTCGTTTCACGCTTTGTTCTTTGATCGTCCCGCTCCATGTGCATATGATATTTATTTACTTTCAAATAACAAACTGTTTGTTCTCATTGAAAGTATTTTTTTTAAATATTTCCATTTTAAATAGATTATTACGCCACGCGAATATATTACGCTATATTTTGTATTGTTAGACACGTATTTCATATGCTCTTTAAATAATTTTTACTGTTATATTTCTTCAATGAATCGGTCAATTTGAAGTTTTCGCTGTTCGCAACACCGTGAGGAACCATAATGTCAAATAAATATATTATATAGTAACTTAAAATGTAACCAAGTTCGTCTGTGCAATCGCTTAGTGCGGAATTACAACCTTTATGTATGTACATAAATCGATGTAATTTTTTTTGTACTAAATATTGAAAAATAAAGTATTCGAAATACAACGGGATTTTCTGTTATAACATTAAGTGACGTTTTTTGTTATTTTTTGGGTTAGCAACGTGTCATCAGACATTCCATTCAATAAACATTGTTTCTTAATTTGTTATCTCATTTAATGATTTTAAATAAAATTATTATTACGGGTCATAATCTCCTTTGAGATGTTAAAATGTCTTGTCGTCGCTTAATGTGGCAATCGTATAAAATTTTTTTGTTGCGTCACTTTGTCGTTATTAAGTACTTAACGATATGGTTGCCGACAGTTTACAGCATTCGACGTAACCATCCAATTGTAACGTTATTTGTTAACATATTTTCGATAGTGGTTTCTTTGGTTTAAATATTATTATAACACCCAACTTAATAATAGTTACCAAGCACCAATCACATATGGATATCTGTAAATATATTAAAATAATAACGTAGAGTAACATAGAGTCTTGGACATGGCGACTTTATCAGTGGACCAGCTTCGTAATCGTATGTGCTGCTTGCGTAAGGTTACAATTAATATGTATCATTTTATTTAGCTGATGAATAGATTAATGCGTTTCGTATACCTATTTTTTATAACCTTTTATAACGAGCTGAATATAAAACGTAAAGTGTATTAAAAACGATACACGGACGCCGCAGCTTAAGAGAGTAAATCCGTAAGATTAAGAAACCTCGAATAACGGTAGTACGTTCAGATACAGTTACTCGACGTACGCTTGAAAATGTACGTGCACTTAACGACTCTGATGACTTATATTTACGCGAGGGAATGTAAAAACATAAATTCTTTATTTTTCCTATTTATCATTTTATCAATATTATATATATAGTAGTTTATGCCTAAAATATGTGGGGACTTTAACGGTACTATATGTCCTTAAATTGTTTTTGCCAATACAAACACCACTCACCCTTACTTTTATAACGTATACTTATAATTTTCCTTTGCTCTATCTTTTTTATTGCTAATGTTATAGTTATTTGTTGTATATATTCATCCTACTGTAATTTAGTGTTAAATGTCATAACCGTTACTAAATTTGTTGAGCATAGATTATCCGTACCGAGCGTACGTATCCTAAAGTTTAACGGCGCCAAAAACGCAAACATTCTTATTATTGGACCGTCGCCATATTTGATCCCCGCGCGATGTTTACCCATAAGAGCGCCCAGCCTTTTGGCGCGAAGATAAAGTCACTTCTTTATTTTGTCTATCATATTATACTCTGTCTATATTATATATTGGGTGCATCTACACTATACTCCACTATACCGACAGTGTTGAGGCTTGATGCAATCCAAGGTATATAGTAAAATAGAGTCAAGTCCCATATTTGTATGCAAGTTTCATAAAAATGGGATTTTTCATGATCCTTTTTGGTACATGGTACAGAATGGTTTGTCTGTATTAGCATGCGGGCGTTGGGACGGGAGACGGAATCGTCCCGTGCCAGATGCGGTGTGGCTTGAGCAGCACCGCCGTGCCCTTCCCTTCCTGCTGAAGAGGGAGAACGAGCGCGGCGCCGCGGCTCCGAGACTAGTGAGTGTACACGAACTATTCCTTTTTATTCCTTCACTTTTCTGTAGTGTTAACTTATTTGATGCTTTTTTAACAGTGCCTTTGAGATATTTGCGACTGTTAGATTCGACTGTGTTAACGTTAAGACTAAAACTAGATGTACTTTTTAACATCGCAATGTCTGTGTAAAGTCTCAAGACATTTAACTCAAAGCTTTTATTTCACATGATATTATCTATATCTCATGTTGTGTCTATTATCTCATATATCATGATGGTTTTATACTGAGTGTAGAGATGTCGTTTACGTCTTGTACATTTTTGTCGTGTTTATTAGTTATTTAACATGTTATACTTTATATCCAGATAAAGCGCCCGATATCTAAATATATAGTGACCAATCTAGAAAAATAGCTACCTTATATTAGACACTACAACAAAAATCGCATTAGTTTAAAGTTTTTTGGACTTTAACAAATAATTTAAAACATTCACTTAAAAATCACCCAACACGGCTGTTATTTTAACTTTGATGATATAATAAACGTTATGAATGCTCTGAAACTTAATGTCGGATTTTGTCATAAAAGCTTACCCGTGTCTCGCGAATAAATAACACAAACTTTATATTGCACGTTCGGTTCTTGCATTATAGTGTACACGAGGTACAGACGCCGATCAAGTTGGGCACCCCAATTAAGGTTTTGCTAATTTTTGGGTAAATACTGTATTTATATTTAACGTTAATGTTTAACAATTTAATATATTAAAGTCGGTTTATGCCAAAAATTTGTTTCGTTTCTATTATTAAAATTTTTATATATGTGCTTTTAACATCATACCAATTTATCGATAGAGTAAAACAACGAAATTAAATTATATAAATAAAAAATACTAATTTAAAACTGAAAATCAACGCTAATGTTATGTAAAAAGCGTTCCAGTAAAGCTCCAGAAAACCAAATTTCACTATTAAAATAAATGTTCAGTACCGAAATAAAATATGTATAATAGTAAAATACTTAAAATTTATATCTTATGATTTTTTTTAATTTATTAAAAATCGATTATCTCTACTTTAAAAATGGATCAAAAAATTATAAAAAACGATTCATTTATCTTTATCATCTCCAACTGCCTCCGTAGCCTAGCGGTATGGGCCTGTGCTTAGAAACCGGAGGTCGTGGGCTCGAATCCTGCGGGGACTCAACATATTTTCATTGTCGTTTCCTAGTTGGTTAGGGCAATTTGGGCCGATCACCCAATTGTCTGAAAAGTAAGATGATCCATGCGTCGAATGGGCATGTAAAAGTCAGTCCACCCACCAACCCGCATTGGACCAGCGTGGTGGGATACGGTCCAAAACCCCCTAATGGCTAGGGGTGTATTAGGGGAGGCCTATGTCCAGCAGTGGAATGTCGCAGGCTGATGATGATGATGATGATGACATTAGATAGTTGTAAAGACCGAAATAGTACATTGCATAGCAGCTCAACAGATGCCAAAAAGTTTTTCTGTGCACACACATGTATCATGGGTGGACGTTTTTTTTATAACCTTGGCTTTTGACTTTTAACCTATTTGTCTGAATTTACCGCTTGTCAACATTCTGTTGTTCATTCCAAGTGCAACAGAAAATGCTTGGTTATTTATAACAACTTTCTGCGTGTAATGGGTATATTTTATAATCCAATAATTAACAAGTATCATAAATAATATTGTTTTAATAACCATGTAACGTCCTTTGATTTTCGTCGCTTGTAATTCGTTGTAAACGAAACTATTATGATACAATAAGTGTTAAGATAATTGAACAATATAATTAGGTGTTATAGATTGTTTACTTAGCTCTGGTTTCAAATTACTCACCTGGCTCGATGGTTTAAATTCGATAATACAAAAAAAATATTCTACTATTAGTAATTAACCGCCTCCGTGGTCTAGTGATATTGGCCCTTGCTTAATAAACCGGAGGTGGTGGGCTCCAATCCCGCGGGAAGACATCTTTGTGTTTTTATTGTTTTCTGGTTGGTTAGTGCAATTTGGGCCGATTACAAAAGTAACAAGATCCATGCGTCGGATGGGCGTGTAAAAAGTAGGCCCATCCACCAACCCCCATAAGACTAGCGTGGTGGGATACGGTCGTAAACCCCCCTATTGGAGGAGGCGTGCATTATGGAAGGCCTATGTCCAGCGATGGACTAACACAGGCTGGTGATAATAAGTAGTAAATGCTTAATAGTATTACTAAATACTATGGAATTTATTAACTGTGCTTAAATAATATCGCTATTTGCCTCTTCCTATTATTTTACGTTTGAAAATCTTATATTAATAGGTAATGTTTTTTTCTACTAGAGTACAGAGACAATCAATTTATTCTGTTTAATAAAATTAATGTATAAACTTCCTTTTTATATAGAATATGTTCTGTATAAATAAAATTCTGTTTTTATCATAGTGCTTACAAAGTGTAAAGTCAATAATAATATTTTTCCAACGCATGTATATATTGTTTTCTCGTCGTTAGTGGTGGTGGTGTAGATAGGGTATAAACGATATTAAAATTGAATGATATCGGGATCAAGGGGGTCATATTTAGCTATGTTCCAGGCCTAAGTCCCAGCGCGTTGTTTAATATAATAAAATACGTAGTTATTAACTTTAAAGTATAGATATATAACGGACGTCTATACCGCCACGTCAGTAAATTCACATTCGACACAATTCGCTTAAGTAATAGTTGATTAGACCTCGTGTCAACGAAGTCATCATAGGAGTAGGTCACGTCGTTTTATCATTATGCCTGATACAATACAGATATACTGATGGCTGGGCTCGTTTTTATTTATTTATTTTATTTATTTAAACTTTATGTACACAAAATTAGAAATGGGTACAAAGGTGGACTTAATGCCGAGGCATTCTCTCCCATCAACCTTTGGGTGGTGTAGAAAAATTTAAGGTAGGCGTACAATTAAAACAAAGAAAAAAATAAATGTTAAGTATATCAGACCTATGCTAATAATATATATATAATAAAACTATATTGAACGTCATAATATAATCCATATATACAAACATATACCATACTCAAATAAAAAAAATATTATACTCATATTACTTACTTACGTTTTCTTCTTCTTCTAAGTAATAACTATTTTTTCTAAAATTGCGTCATCTACTTTCGTAGCGATGTACGAATCAAAACGCTTATTGTTTTTTTCTTTGCCAGTTGTTGATTTATCTATTTATCATTAGGTCCTTTGGTACAACTACTTTTATACAGGAATCCTGCCGCTTTCCACGTGCGGTCCTTATGTTTTAGGAGTGTCGCAACAAAAGCCGAATTTTCTTTCTCAACTTCGCTGTGCTAGCGGTCAGATTATTTTAAAACGAAACTTCTGGGAAAAAAGTTTCACCCCAAAATATTTATTGACTATTTTGTAATTTGATTAATAAAACAAATGAAGTGGAAGTTATGTATCTTAACTTAATGTGTTTAATTTGGATGGATTTATGACCAACAAGACCTTTGGTCCGGACCTTCTGTAGGTTTTAGTCTATCCTATTATATGACTGATCGTTCTTTATTCTATCATATTATGTAGAACTCCTACTTTCTTTTTTTTTATTTAACGCTGCCTTATCTTCTGGTCTTGGAATAAGTACGCGCTTATAATAGATGCTAAAATGACTTCTTCGATGCTAAAACTTATTTTATTAATAAGAAAATGTTATGAATGAAACCGTGTTATTTTACCATAAAGTACCAAAAGCCCTAAGAGCTAGAGTGATGTAAGCGTGCAAAGATAGCGGGTATTAATAGATATCAGACAAATAAGTTTTATAACAGAAATTGAGCTTAGCACTAAGTACTGTATGTAAAATATTTAAAAATTAAGTTACATTTTAGAATATGAGTGATGTACTATGCAACAAAAAATGGGTAAGTATGTTGTGTATATGTAAGTCATCATCATCATCAGCCTGTGATAGTCCACTCTGGACATAGGCCTCCCCTAATAGACCCTATAAGCTTGGGGGTTATGGAGCGTATCCCACCACGCTGATCCAATGCGGGTTGGTGGATGACGACTTTTACATGCCCATCGACGCATGGATCATCCTACTTTTCAGACAATTGGGTGATCGGCCCAAATTGTCCTAACCAAATAGGAAACAACAATGAAAATTTGTTGAGTCCCCGTGGGATTCGAACCCACCACCTCCGGTTTCTAAAGCACATGCCCTTACCACTAGGCTACGGAGGCAGTTAATTAAATAAGTATATGTTAGTATTGGGTGTAAATCTATAGGGATTGTGGACGTTATATTTTGGACAAATATTGTTTTTTTCAATTGGTTTTTCAATCGACATCGTCATGATTTCACTTTACTGTGTTAAAACTTTTTTAATAATACAGTTTTCGGACTCTACAGCTCTCGATTGTGAGAGCGGTACAGGTATGTAGAATGTCCTGGCCACTACCAGAAACCAGTATAACAATAGCAAAATAAGTCTACGCCTAAGCAAAATAATGAACATAACAGTTTTGACATTAAGAAAGCTCGCGTCGTAACAGATTTGACTTGTCGACGACAGTTGACGGTTTGTTTTGACTTTCTTGTTGATTTTAGATCGTATGAATCTATATGGCAACGGTCTACCAATAGTATTTACGCCATTATTTTAGCGTCGACATATTGCGTTATATAGTTTTTTTTATGCAAATTTAAAAAGTAAAAAAATACACAATTTTAGTATAACAATACACAAATCAGTTGCAATCTGCTACATTGGGTTACGGAAATATCTTGTTATGTAACATTTTGTCGATGCATTCACTCAAACAATTACATTTTAAACACCTGAAATGTGATATGTTAAATGCAGTCCATTAACCTAAAAACAAACGACTCTGTTTCCATATAAAGATTGTAATAAATTCTATTTCAGCCACGGTAATAAAAAATAGCTACTTCTTAATGTTATTTTTAACTGTGGTTTATCTTAAGTTTTTAGAATCGCATGTGAAATCTAAATGCTTAAAGTAAAAGGTCACGATTATAAATTTGTAATAAGTAGACGCATTGGCTTCGAGTAAACTTGATATGTGTGTCCCTTTAAAAGAAGCGACTAATGATTCGGTTATCTTAGGTTATCTGTTATATTCGTTAATCGTCATTTTTCGTTTTTATGCGAAAATATAAGTTTAATTCGTCTATAAAATAATACACGAACGAAACTATCGACACTTGTGGAGTTAATTTTCCACTTATGAACTTACGTGAATTACGATCAATTAAAAAAAAGTTATTCATTTTAAAAGAAATCACATCTATAATGTAGAAAGTTTTAAGCCCAATAGTAGCGAAAGAAAGTGTATACTATATTGCCATCCTTGTTTTTATCTAAGTTTCATTGTTTCCAGCTTAGCATCTTACTATGTGCAAAGATTGAAAACAACTGAAGTTTAGTTATTGATAGGATATCGCTTAGCGTGTGTCAAAGCCCTATAAGACATGGAATTGATGTAATCTATTTATAAAATCCCAAAAAACGTTTAGAAATTATCTGTAAATAAAGTTAAATAAAAGTTGTAAAGAAACGTATGTGTGTTAAAGGATAATTTTGCTGTAATTATTAGTTCAAAGATAACATACCATGGTAATGAACTGTTCGCTCCAAGCTACTTCAAGCTGTTAAAATATGTTCTAATAACTACGTATGTTCTACGTAAAAATTTGTAGAAAAAAGGGAAAAAAAAAGTCCCGCTGAGTTCCTTTCGCCGGTTCTTCTCAAGTCAGATTTCCATTTCCAAACCGGTGGTAGTTTTTTTGACCATCAATAACAAAGTGTAATGCTTCCATATTGAATAAAGATATTTGACTTTGACTTTGTAAACAATGTAAAGCGAATGAAGTGGCTTCGTACGTAGGGCGTGGTTATTAGTCGACTGTCGATTAGCAATTGACATTTCGGTTAGAATTCGTCAATAACGTTCGTTGTATGACGCCGTTGCAAAACGCTGCGTTACTTATATGAAATGATGCAAGTATTATCATATTCTGGTATAGGTTTTACATCGTCATGTACAGTAAAAATTTAATGCTAATGGTAAAATAAAAACAATAAATATTGTACCAGTTTCTTATACACGCACACATGCATATAACTCAAAGAGAACGTCGCATATTGTTTTATAAGGCAAGTTTGCTTCACGACACTGCGCTTACGGTCTCGGTTGCTTAATTACTTAATTCGTGAAAACCTTCACGTGTTTCGTAACTATTCACTATTAAGCTTAATTAGCTTGTGTGTAAATTTACACCTTTAGGCACAAAACTGTAATACTGAGTGTCGCTTGTATCGGAATTTACTAAATTAAGCTTTCAGAGAAGCGACGTTATCGATCAGTCTAATATTATCATGACCTACCAGCACTACACACTACAGACGTTATTGCAGAAATAACTATAGAATTTCAACTACAGAATTTCTAGTTGGGCATTGAAATATTCACGGCTACAAATAACTTTTATTCATATAAACTGAATATAATATTCGTCAGAGATGATGATACTTTTCTATGTTAGATAAATCATTCACATGTCATTTAAGGTCTTACGAGAAAATTTTTAGTGATAATGATGTCTATATAACACAAGCAACGGTATTGAAAGTGCCGAACGCTATGACATGCATAAAATAATTCATATTTGAATGAATATGTAAGTTTAAAACTATTTGTATGATAAGGCAACTATGCTACACATTTTTATAGTATGTCGAAGGCAATAAGCAAAAATTATTTAGGAAATTTATATTTAAATTTTGTATAAAACACAATTCCAAATTAACGATGTCGTTACTTTATTGATGAAAAAGATGATGATGTGACAAAGATGTTTATATGTTTAATGCGTTTATTGATACTGTAAACTCTTTATCAAAGTTTATCAGTCATATAACATCATTCATATGTGAATATTTAGGTTTGTTTATATAGGTTTACTATAAAATTGTAACTTTCGATGGGCCAATGACATAGGTCCGACGGGCTGGGATGATGTCTATATTTAGAACAGTATGTGTTTTCGAAATGTTGACTTGTTTGAATTTCCTTATAAGTATACATTGAGTTATACATCTTCCATAACGCGAACGATTTCCTGTCTAAACATCTCAATCTATAATGACATCCCATATTCCACGCGTCCGGCCTACACCGCGTTATCTCCTTATCGGGCGGGTTATCGTCTCCACGTGTTTGTGTAAAAATTACGAGACCAATTTAAAAAAAAAAGTCGTAAATGATCACCAGATAAAGCTCGGCGAAGGGGTAGAGATACGAGAGGAGTCGCTGCGCGGCGTCAAATGGGGCGACTATAGGAAGGTGACGCGGGGTCTGGCGGCGGCCCTGTTCACACCTATGGAGCTGGCCACCTGTTCGGTGACTGGGCAGCGATGGTCCAGGGCTGGGCAGGAGTCGCGGCCGACGAAACCGCCACTCGACAGGCGCCGGGTCCATGCACTGATATCGTACGTGAGCCGCCAATTCCCCGAAGTGGAGGTCAGCCGTATTAAGCAAGTGCTTGCATACAAGTGCAAGGAGAACTGCGCCGCGCTCAGGATGAGGACCGCCAGGTACGCACCGTGCATTTGTACATTATCTTACTCGTTGAACGAGCAATGGTGAAACATCCAGTAACCTGGATAAGGTTACTGGATGTTACTTTGACAATTGCTCATGTTGGATGAAAGCGAAGAGTGGTTATTAACAGATATTTTTAAGAAAATTTATTGATTTTATCATCGTGTGGTACATTGGGATACTTTTGATGTTTACACTATTTTATATATTTATGAACTATGAAACTGTGATTGGCTATTGTTGAATTATTAGGGATGAACGGTGACAAAAAAAACATTTGTTTCCGTTGTTTTGACGTTCTTCAAAGGTCTTTGCGTTGTTTTTTAGTAATATATTTTATTATTTGCAAATTATAAACAGCTGCGACAATTCGATTCAATAGAATAATGGATTCCGTGTCGTGAATATTAAAGGAGAAACTCTTGTTACGGTGAAAAATTGTTAAGCAAATTTACGGTATTTGAAGAATTTAACTGATCGGGTGAAATTGTTGCACGCCAATCTGCGACTTTCAACGTCGTTTTGTATTCAGATCCTGTTGGCAAATTGTAATTCGAAGATTGTCTCAATGAATCCTGTTATATGTCGTTATATCGCTTACCAGAAATAGATATAGCATTTATCTCATATTAAGTAAAAATAGTGTCCACCCAAACCCTACGACCTTATGCATAAAAATATTAAATAAAATAAGAATTATAAGGGAAATACCCTTTTTAAACTAGAAGCTATTTTATATTTGATTATGCACAATTAATAAAAAATCAATTTATTTTATGTTTTTAAATTAAACTTTGTCATAAATAGGATACAGAACAAATTTAATACTTAAAGCAATATCTTTTTACATACAAGATTTTTTTAAATGTTTCCGATGAATTTTTGATAACATGATGTATTTTTGCCTTAATTTGTTTATTCACACAGTCTGTGTCTTATTTGTACATGCTAGGTTAACAATAGCAGTAGAAAGTAGTAGCAGTAGAACAATTCATTAAACATTGTTTTACTCGCTCTTACAATTACAGGTAATCACATCATGCATTGGTACAAAATTGGGGCAAATTTTAAGGGATAAAAACAAAGAGTTATTTCAAATTTAAATACTTTATTTATTTTTTATTATACTCTATTTCAAACAGACTTTACGACAAGTATAGGTTTAAAATTTATGAAACTGTCTCAGTGAATGACAAGAAGTTGTGATTTTTTGGAAAGTTTAAAGCGATTATTGTTTATTAACAGGTATGGTCCTTTATTTAAGATGTAATTAAAACTTTAGGATATTTAGCGGTCGTGAGTAATGTATCAATTTTATGATTTATGAAGATAACTTTTTGAGTATTGTAAAAATTATATAGAAATTTGATCTTTCGTTGATATAGTCAAAATATGTCTGTATATGATCTGTCTCAAGAGACTCAATTTTCGTTGGCCGTAAACACAAAAATGTTCGAATAAGGGGTCAAAGGATTATTGGATATTGTTGCTTGAAATCATCAATTGATTTTAATTTACGCAATCAATGGGAGAGGAGTCCGTCTGATCTTGTTATAACTTCGACCTCGGACGCAAGTTTTTCTTTATTACTGCTAAAATATACATTTTCATTATTAATTAGAGTTTAGATATTTTTGTGTCATTTTATATGGCCGTATAGTTTCCTCAAAATAGCTTTTGTTGTTTTTACACTAAAATGTATCTATCATTAACTCTTGCGTGTATAAGGAATAACAAAATCATTTGAAAACCACATACCCGTATTATAAATTCGATTTTATAAATCTATTTTTGCTATACATAATTCACCATAGATTTAAAGAAGCAATAGAACAACGCTCTCGGGGTATGTCTGCCCTCTTATCATTGTTTACTTTTCATATATTGAATTTGTTTTATTCTCGTCTTACTCTTTGCGCTCATTATGGTTAAGATAACACCATGTCGTCAAACCTCTGCTGGGTTTTATCGTAACCTTTGTTAGTAACATTATTACAATTATCTCTATGTGACTCATGAACAAAGACGCATTTAAAGTTGTTTGCGAAACGGTCCCTTTATGTAAGCCGTTTCTTTGACATGATATTAATATCTACAGTAATAAAATACCAGAATGTATTTTCATACATTGAAATTAAGTAAAAATACATTTAAATACAGATGCAATGCTTATTTTAAAATCAATAGGTCTCCTCAATACGACATGTGCTCTTCTCTTCTTCTCTTCTTCTCTCTTAGTATTTCGTACTTTCATACAGAGAATTTAACTAATCACTGAAGTACAAAATTTTAGAGACTTACAAATCCGTTTGATATGTTCCAGGTGAATTTTTTTTTGTACAATGTTTTTGTAATTTTGAACCTCAGAATGTAATTCAATTACATTACTTCAAGGTCTGGGGAAAGTTTTTATTTCTTTTAACACAGCACAGATTTGTTTTTGTTTGGGACCGTTTTTTTCAAGTCAGCCACCACTACGTAACATTTCTAAATGGTGTAGATGAAATAAGTAGGAATTGAATAATTGCGATGACTCATGAACAACAGACAAAGGGGTTTTCATGTTACTATAGTCCTATTTTGCCTATATTTGGACGTTTGCCAATTTCTTATGCTGTGTCCTACTATACGAGATCAAACACTAAGTCAACTCGCATTAAAATCGTTGTAAGCCTATGCTGTTAATTAAAAGAATCGTTACTTTAATTTAAATTCTTGTAAACTGTTAGTGTGTTATGTTAACTTATGGTAGAAAAGTTATCTCTCTTCTGTTTCGTCATAGTTTGATGGTGCTTGGCTCGTACAACGGGTAACTATTTCTCCTGCAAAGCAACATTGTGAAATCACTACTGTGTTCTAGATTGAAGGGTAAACTTGGTGTTAATGCTAGGTAAACGATACGTACCACATTATGTCTCAGGGTGGCGATTGGAATTGTACATACATACAATACACTGCTATTTTTCTAAGTCATACCACATCAGATCTTACAATCTCTTGTCACATTATGCAATTAACAAAAAAATATAATGTACTAAACCGAAGTTCGCGCATTGTTTATAAAATTGAAAACAACAATAATGTTTTATTGTAATTTTGCTATTAATGGCGTTCTGTAAAGAAAGTTGACATCGTTCGTTATCGTCTGTGGCATTGCGCGACCTGTTAAATTCGTGAATATTGAATCATCGGAATCGGAATGTCTTGGCGGCTAAAGGTTATCGCGTCAAGCTATGAGAGACCATTGAATTCATGGCTATAGTAAATAAACCGTGCAATGCCTTGGATAACGTTATCTATGTAATGTGGCAATGGAGTCTGCTCGGACATTGCCACGCTTGTCTCAGAGGTCATGGTTACAGAGAGAGATTCACACGTCTTTCATGGAGAAACGAGTGTTTAGTTTGTTGATAAACAGTAGAATATTGAACAAACATTTAGAGGGTATTAGAAATAACACGTGTAATAAAAATGGAACGTCTACGTGTTTTTCTGATTAGTTATTAGTGGTTTTATGTCTCCTCACATAATATTTGTTGACCAGTCTCACCGTTAATTTTGTACCGAAACTATACATGTTTGCGAACACTCGTTTAGCGACCTGTACCATAACCTAGTGATAACGCTATGTCTACGCTCTAAGAGATAATACATTACAATCAATTGTTACGTATAGTGTTTGATAAGTTTTCGGCTTTTGTTTTGCGCAGAAACATGTTGCTTTTACAGGGGCCAAAGTACGATATTTGGAAACAAACAATCCAAATACTCGCATGATACGAATAACACAATTACAAACTATAGTTTATTCTAATAAGATTTCAAAATATGTGAACAAAGTCGTTTCTCAATTTCTTTTTGCATTGTAATTGTGAAAAATAATCAGAGCTGTCTGCACTTTAGCGTTATTAGAATGTAGCTATTGGTTTATAATCCTTTGTTTGTTTGGATACACAGTTACTACGGTTAAATATTCCTAATGATACGCCATGATCACACTTGTTGGTTCTAATATTGCACCTAAATCAGTCTAGGCTTGTCAGACGGCTCCCATTACTTTCTGACTTTGCGTATGGACTACACCCTAACACAATACGTGTTACCATTGCTAACCGCGAGAAAGCTAAATTATACCTCTGGCCGTAAGGATTGCTGCACTGAGCAAAGCTAAATTCTGATATTCCCTAGACGGGCGCGGGGCCGAGTGAAAGTTAGTGCACCTACCACCACCTCCGTCTTCCGCAGGCAAGATTGAGCTTGCAAGAAAAAAATGCCAGTATTCCGTAAGCATGTCCTCTGCGAAACGAAAAGCTTTCTTTTATCGCTCCAATTTGGCACCTCACGTCGTCCTTTTCCTTTTCCGTTTTAGAGTCGTTCCTTTGTCCGACATAATCTTTACTTGCGAAAGCGGATATGCGGCTTTTTTCCAAGTAAAAAGATTCTAAAACCCGAAGGTGTAAATAATTTAAACAACCAACTTGAGAATAATGAAGTCATTGGCGTAGATACCTTACGAAATACGTTGGAAACGCGAACACATGTTTTGATGCTGCTAATGAGGTATTTATAGTCAAGAACTAGAAACTTAATTAAAGCCGGGCAAGCAGAATGTAGAAAAGAATGTTAGTAAATTGCATCTTCTTTAATGAGTGAAATTCATTGCCCGATAAAGTTTTTAGTATCAAACTTTTAAGAGAGGCTCTAAACCTGACTGCATTCGTAGCCTAGTAGTAAGGGAATGTGCTTTAGAAAACGGAGGTCGTGGGTACGAATCCTGCGGGGACTCAACAAATTTTCATTGTTTCCTAGTTGGTTAGGGCAATTTGGGCTGATTACCTAATTGTCTGAAAAGTAAGATTATCCATGCGTTGGATGGGAGTGTAAAAAGTCGGTCTTGCTCCGATTGTGTCGGTTATCCGTCCCATCGGGCTTTGAGAGCATACACATGTGCACTATTATATCTACTGTGTAATAGGTTGATCTCTAATTAAGATCGGCCACCGTAGTCGTAATCGACTGAAGAACATAATACCTGACTAATGATTCAAGCTGTGACACTTTAGTATTTTACAAAAAACCCTTCAATCGCACCGCTTGAGGCAGTAATACAATTTGAAGCAGGCTCTCTAACTGTTTCAGTGAGTCTACTAACTACCTGCTGAGTGCGGCTGCTCGTCCTCCGCCCTGTGATGACGCACCGGGCGGTAGCGCCCGATCCTCATATTCCAACTAGTAAGTACATCGTATAACGCTAATAATATTTCACAGCTGCTTTCTTTTTTGTGTTTTTAAAGATTAAATCATCAGCATCTCTAAACGTAGGCTCATACCCTTGATTAAAGGTATGATTAACGTTACAAGTAAACAAGGATAAAAATAAATGTAGTTCAATGATACATTCGGAGGCCTTGTAAAAGGACAGCGTCGGTTGTTAGTTGGTACAAACCGTAAGGGCTTTCATAATTACTGATATCTCATTCAAAAACATGCAGCTTACTACTTTAGATTTAGAAGCTCACAACCATAACTCTTTGAGATGGTTTGCTAACACTAACCGCCGTCGGCGCCGCGCCGAGGCGGTGCTTAGTTGGTGCCGGGTGGCTCTAATGTGGGATGACCTTGAAACTGTTTTTAATAAACAGACATTGGTCTCCTCCAGTCTTACTAGCCGAGGTTATTATAGTCTAAAGAACCAGTTCGTTGCTAAAACAATAATCCTAATATTTCTACTACGGATCGAGATTTACTATTTTCGACCGCGCTGAGTAAGGGTATTACCATACCCCACTTTGGCCCCACACTTTCACTAAGATGAAGTGAGTCGCCTTCGTACTATTTTTAAAGGAGTTAAAATAATTTAGTCTCCTGTGCTGCCTTTATTGAGAATGTTCAATAAAAGATATTTGAATAGGAAAATCTTACGTCAGCTTCAACCCTACTTTCCATTAGAATTGTCGTAACCGGTATATTCACCGGTTTCGCATCTATTTTCATATGAAAACACCTGAAAAGACGCTAGAACAGGTATATTTTTACATATTTTTTTAACATGGGGAAATGCCTATACGAGTACATACCCCACGCGAAGGGGAAAAACTATGTCTGACTCGCACCGACTAAAACCACCGCATTTCTTCCTTATTCTGTCTAAAAGGAAGGCGGTGTAGGACAGGTATTACAGCACGCCTGCCACATTCAACCCGTTCTCCGCACCTTCTTGAGCGCATCCAAGTTTCTACAGCCAGCTTGGAGCATCCTTATTCAGCCTTATTTCTCAGGCTGGCCAGGTTCCTCTTAGCTTCCCCGCGGTTTGACAAAGTGAATTATGTTGCACCAGACACACAGTATTGTTAGAAAGCGCCATAACGCTCCCTGCTGGCTTGGGACAATTTAACCATAAGCTTAACTGGCTTGCCTGAGATGCAAAGCATGGGGACTTTTAATAGCCGTGGTTGGCAAGACTGCGGCTGATGAGTTTACATTGCCTAAATCCGTAAACGTCAAAAAGGCAGACACCCAAGTAGACTGTTCCTACTATATATTATTTTGAAGTAGCAATAATTTATATTTTAATCATTTAAATTAAAAAAAAAACAATCAAATTAAATATAAAAAAACCATCGAAAAAGATACCTAAATCACTGCATTTCATTTTATGTACATTCAAAAATGATTTTTTATTTTGTAGCACTCCATGTTAAAGGATGGACGGGTAAGCCATGGTCATAGTTAAGCCGCTCAGCCAATTTCCTTTTTCTACTTTCACATATACAATCTGTATAATAATGAATATATATCCATATGTTCATTATTACCATATCAAGTTTTATACGCTGCTTCTTATTCCACTTTACTTTTATCCCGTCTACTGTTCGTTATACGCATACAGTCTGAAAACGCATTTTGCTGTCTTCATTTAAAGATGTTATAGTAAGGAATATCTTTTAAACCCGATTTCGCTCATAGTCTAAACTACTTTCAGCACGAGCGAATCAACGAAGCACAGCAGTGGTGCAGGCGGGGGAGGCGGCGGTAGCGGCGGGGCGGTGGCGGAGGCGGAGGCGGCGGTGGAGGGGCGGTAGCGGCGGCGGGGGCGATTTCGCGGGAGGGGTGGAGGAGGGCGAAGGGCCGCAGTGATTCCGCTACCGGTCGCACCCACTCCAATTGCATATCAATTTCATAATCTTGTTGTTTTTTACCAGAAAAAATAGAAATTCTAACGACGCCTGCCGTCCGCGAGAAACTCGAGGGTGCGGAGGAAATGTATATTTATTCAGAACCGCCCCGTTAGCGGACCGCGGCGACAAAGCCGCATGAAATATTCATATTTATTTAGGTGATATTTTTCTATTGGCTACTGATAAGATTTTATCTCGTTATGTAGCCCGGCCGCGCCGGGCGCACTGTCGTTAGTTAGGGGAGAGTGGGGGCGTGCTCGAAGCTCTAGCAATAATTTATCAGGTTCCTAAGACATATTTTGTAGTTAGGTTCTATTGCACGAATTTTCGCGAACACTGCCGCTTGTTTCTAAATTTATTTCGTCGATTTTAGTCATTTGATTGCTTCCTTTTTTTTAAATATCGATTTACGAAAGATGTGTTTTTTTTATATTAATTGTTACGCTGAAATTTATATATGAGGCATTTAATTGCTAAACGAGGGACCGTTGCAATTGCAAAGTTAATATATCGAAAGGAAAATGGCATAATTTTTTTTTAGAACTAACATAGACATATTATAGTCATTTCGTTTTTACGTAGGTGTAATGTAAATTTAAATAAAAAAAAAAGAATTTATTTTGGAGTGCGTCAGGTTGGGATATTGCAAAGTCTATGGAGAGCTGTGATCGTGATGGTTTATTATGGAGTCATATTTTTAAAAGATAAATTTAAGATTTATTATGTAATAAATGTTGAGTGCGCAGGATGCCTGTGCAATGCGGGAAGCTTTGGGGTCGCGTCACGAGCGTGGCACGCACTGGTCGAGCGGGAAATGACGTGCCACGAGCGATGCGCAAACGTGCCATGAGCGAGACGTGCACGTGACACGAGCACGCCGAGCACACGATTGCGCTCAGCCGCCCTACAGACCGACGCGGACGCGTCATTAGTCCCGCGGCGCACCAACGCACCTGGTCAATTGAACGTGCGCGCACGGATCTATTTATCATATCAATTAAGCAATAACTATTATTTAATAACGAAAGTGAAAACGAAAAAGATGAATATTAATTTTTAAAAGTACTATTTTAACCGAGTTGATAACGAAGTAGTTAGTGAATATAACTGAATTGCTCTAATGTCCACGATCATTTATACAGTTCTTTTGAACGATGATCAAAATCCTCGAGATAGTTTACGTGAATATTGTCATATCATTTGTTACATTTACACCGGCACGTGGAAACTGGCAGTTAGTTTGGTTATTTTATATTTATGAAAAAAAAATAGTTGTACTCGAACAGTTTTACTGTCACCGAAACGTGAAGCACTCTATTGCATAAACCGGTTTTAAACTGCAACTGAATAACGAAGTTCCGCTTTATGTTTAGTAAATTTAGTTGATTCGTTATAAAATCCAATATCTTATCTTAATATAAATTAGGTTTGAAAGTGTGTTTACTTATTTTTTATTATTGGTCGCTATTCTTACGCGGTTCCAAAGTTGAGACAGTGGCGTCTAGCCATTTCTTCTCCTTGTCTTTTTATACCAACTGCCAGTCTCCGTGGTTTTTGTGAACACTAAACACTTTTGCACATATTAGCAGTCTATAATAATTGGAGTACCTATGGATAAGTTACAGTTACCAGATTTAGGGTATACGTATCGTAGTCACACGGCGTTTCTCGGTACAATTATACCGGAGTGTAATATTTAACGATGCCAATCGAAAGTCTCAATGCTCAATTTTGCCAAATTTTTACTTGCCGAGGAAGTCTTGTCTAATCATTTTGTGATTGTTTATTTTTTTGTGTCTGTTTTTTTTTTTATTATTATTATTGCGCGGCTATTAAAGTCCATGCCGTTGGTCGAGAGGTAAACGTTTGGGAAATGGATCGTTGGATTTGCTCAATACTAAGGGAGTATATGTCTATGCATATTATTCTCACATGTTCAGAAGTAGGCGTTATAATTTGGCTCACTAATAAGGACTCGGTTATTTTTTTTAGGTAAAAGAAAATATGACGCTAAAAGCAATTATTAATTTATATTCTGTAAACACACTTTTAATGACGAAGTTATCCGCGCTCGGATACTTTGTGACGAATGCTCGAGATGCAATACGTTAATTTAGTGCCAAATGATAAGTTAACTCGTAGCAATATATGGTATCCTAATGCTCTTGTGTAATTTCTCGCGTAGTGTTAATGACCTATAAGGTTTTAAAGGTTTCTTTTACAAGACTATAATATATTTATACAGGGAAAGTGTTTAGGTATGTATTGTTGTTTGGATATAAGAGTGTTGTCGCGGTAAAATACTCAATTGTGGCAGTGTGTAAAAATAAAACATGGACGTCGCGAATTCCGGCCAATCAGCGCTCAGTACTTTTGTTTTGTACTTTTGTGTTATCGCAATTCAGTTCGTTTGAGACCCGTTGGGTGAGAAATTTCTAGATGCCAAAACACCTCCACCTACAGGGTAAATTAATTTTATATCAGTAACGTAAAAAGCTTTCTTCACTTTGAAAATACTCTTTATTTTTACACTCTGTTCTCGTAGCACTGAATGAGCAATGGAACAAGAGAATTTATTTACTCAAATAAGTTTTTTTTTTTAAATATTATTTATATGTTTTTTTTTTTACTAAATGTATACATTATTTTGCATTTTTTGACTTTAATGGCAGCTGTCCATATCTTTCGGTGAATGATAAAATCGCTCACTGATTTAGGGTTTCATGAAAATAAAATAAATAAATTATACATCGAACATGACACATTGGGCACAAATATTAATAAAAAGAAAAACTGTAGCTTCCTTCGCTTGCTGTTTTTAGGTGTAAATCCCGAACATTCTTCCTAAAATCGTTTTTTAGTACACTTTAATGAAACCCTTGTTATATTTAGTATATTTTCACCGAGCAAAAAAATCTTGAAACTATGTAGATAAGAACAACATCGTTGCCACTGTGCTGATGGGCCACAGTGTTGTGCCAAAATTATGTGCTAGTCTATATATAAAAGAAAGAAAGAAAATAAACAAAATGTTGTTATCATTTTTCAGATTTTATTTAGTCCAGAATGTGTTTGTTCCTGTGCTGTGAAATTGATAATTTCCAACAAATCAACACTCGGTTTACGTGGTGTGACGTCACACAATGTAGTTGAATGTTTTCGTATGAACAATGATACAGATTGAAAAAGGTTTGACCATAAATACGTAAAGTTGTGCGATTAAACAAGTGTCCAATCGTAATGGAATGTGATATCTTTTGTAACCGTCGAAGCGGCGCGTCGTGAATCTACATTGTGTGATAGGAAAGGCTTGTGTTAAGGGGAAGGGGGTTAGTGCGGAGGTCCGCTTGGCGGTCGTTAGTCAGTGTTGCAAGGCGCGCTACCGATCTCAGACCGCGGTCGCGGCCATCGCTATAGGGTCGTGTTGATTTGTTGACTATATTTATAGTGTTTATGACGTTGCACACGACAATTTAGCTCTGAGCTCGTGCAATAATATTCCAAATTGTCTGTAAGGAGAACTGTTATAATTATTTCTAAATTGTTGTATAAATATTTTTATAATCGTAAAAGACAAGGGCAACTTGAATTCTATTTTTGTTGTGCATTTATTCACAAATTTTATAACTTACTAGACCACAAACTCATTGTGGACTGTAATGTCTGCGTCTGTGAAAACATATTAATTAGGTACAGTAGATGATTTTATATATATTGCTGATATTGAGAGTCAATTTAGTAATGATTATTTCCTTTTTTTTTATTAAGTTTAATTTTACTATTATGAACAAATTATTATAAGATTGCTCAACCAACATGCGATGGTAACTGCAATGTAGAAAGAGATGATTTTGTATTATGTCCTTTTATATCGTTATTTATCAGTTCAGTTTTTCATTTGTGAGTAATGGCAGCACATGTTATAATCCTATGTTTATTCTTAAGAGAGGCCAAATGTTGACTTGCTTATGTGAGACTGTTTTGCCAAGAATCAGAAAGTATATTACCTACATTGTTTTAAAATAAATGCTTTTATATAGAAGTGTTTTTCTTTTATGGTCCTACTTATATTTGTATTTACATATGAAATCTATAGTGGCAAAAGTTTAGCATACGCATTCGTAAATGATAAAAGAAATGACAAGATATATTTTATTATAAAAAAAATGGTGCTATATCACTGACGGACTTTTATTAAATAAAAAGCTATATGCGTTGCCATGAAATTCAACGTAAGATAACACAAATCCGCACGTCGCGCGGAACCATGGAATATTCATAAATATGTCGCGTTTGCCAAGCAATTGCACTAACTATGATGCCGTATAAACCAGAACTTGAACCGTAATTGGCTCATAATATTTATGTTAATTTAGGACCTTTTTTCGATTATATGATGACGTAAGTTTAACTTGTTTATGGCATTGTTTTGCCGATTATAAATTTTTACAATGTTAAAATGTGCTTAAAAAGCTATAAATAAATAGGTTTTTTTGATATGTATATATAAATACTTAAATTATAGAGTGGTCGCATGCGGAAAATAAAAATTTAAGTTTTCCTTCATAACGATGAGAACTGGCGTGTTCTATAAATTTTGTTATTCAATATTTTAGCAATACAAAACAGAAATTTAGTATAGTGCAACATTTTCTTGAATTATTCGTCGGTTTTCGGGCTGCTGTTAGATTAAATTTACGATTATGCATCGAATAAAATAATTATTGAATAATCAAATAAAGTGATCATTTTTAAGAAATATGGGATTTGTACGGTTCGAACAAGATATAGGATACCCAACGTATTTTAATAATACAAGTAAGTTAAACTGATCGCTAGCATGATGGGGGTGGTATCTGTGTGTTAAGAGTAAGAATTTTTTTTTTAAGTGAACTTAAAAAAAAGCTCTAAATCAATTTTCTGATGACTTGGATGTGACGCAAACCCAGGGCCAATGTTGGAATGTGCAAAAAAAACGCCGTTTTGAAATACTCAGATTAAGATATATATGGATCATATTTAGGATAATCCTATTATTTCAAAGGATTCGCAAAATCTGACGATAAAAAATTTACTAAGTTAAAATTATTGAAAAGCTTAGAATAAGCGTGCAAATAAAAAAACATGTTTTAATGTATATTTTTGATAAAATATAGTATGAAACTTAACGACTAATTTTTTTTTTACTTCGGCTTGTGAAAAGCCTCGCGCGTAAACGTCGAGACGTCGTATTTTTTACAGGTTTGTTGCCCTGTCCCTTCTTTACGTCACTCTTAAATTATCACATTAGTGGAAATTACACTTTTTAACACGTAATTAACTATCCCTATCTTAATCTGACGCGCTTTAGATTTTGTGATGATTAAATTTTTTTTACTAATCTGATTCGGTATTATTGATAGGCGGAAAGAGCCGAAAAGGAGAATAAAAAATAAACAAAATTAATTTTTTGTGTGTTCAGTCAACATTTACTCATATATATTACATATTAAAATAATATAAAGACTAATACAATAATATAATAGTATTATAGGTATTAACACATACTGTAATAGTTACTTAAAAGCCTTTGGAGCTTTATTTAAAATTTAATCGGTAACTTTATGAAAATAAAAAACAGACATAGGGAAGGTAGGGGAGCACTGGGCACTTTTTTACATAAATGTTAATAAAACTGTTCTTTGTAACAGTAATCAAAATTTTATTCCAAATATATCAAGCACACATATTAGGCAGTAATTATTGCTAAGAAAAATTTTAGTATTGCAATTAGTTTGAAGGATATTTCGGATTCTTTTCAGCATCCATGATCACGGGCAGACTAAGTTGGTATATGTCTGTATCTCTGTATGTATATATTATATTATATATCACAGGGTGGTTTAGTTACAGTTATTCTGAAATTTTTTCTTCATCTTTCGTGAATGTTTGGGGCGATATAAATTTAGAAGAAAAGTCTTTCACGACGCCACCCTGCTTTATGTATATTAATTGCAGTAGTTTTAATTTTGCTCCCTTTAGGAATCTCTTCTAATGCTCGCAAAATGACATCTTTACGGATTTCGCGTCGCTTATATTTCTTTTTAAATGAAAACGGCATTGCCCTGAGAAGAAATGATTAACTATTCAATCCAATAGACATAACGAAAAAGCACAAAGTATGACACCAAAATATACTAAAAATAGAGGGGGCATTGCGCATGCCCAAACCTTCCTCCTACTTGCGTGCCCAATGCTCCTCATAACCCCATTTTTCAAATATATTTAAATAAGATTATTTTTATCAAATGTTGAATCCTAATTGACAGGTCAATATAGTCTTCATTAAACACGAAAGAAGAAGTTAACACAGATACTTACACTTTCTTGCAGGTTTCTTTGTTATATTTCTTTAAATCACAAACAAAACATTTACTTCCGTACGCAACAAATCGTTAAGCGCATGTAACGTGACAACGAAGTGAAATACCAGCTAAAACTTTTAATAAGCGGTTGTGCCAGTTATTAAACTATAGTGCTGTGGTAGAAAACAAAAAATATCTAGAATAGATTTTGAGAAATGAGGGGGTGCCCAAACCACCCGACTGCCCAATGCTCTCCTACCTCCCCTACCTTAAAGAAAGCGAGCGTAGGTTACAATAAGTTGTCTAAATATTTTCAATTTATTTAACAACAGCATCCACATAAATAATAATGTCATGTTTCGTGTAATTGAATAGTTCACATAGCATTAAGGAAAAACCAATGGTGCGAAAACAAAAACATCGCTAAAACAAAAAATTTTCAATGCATTTGAATTAAGAACTTCCAGACAATTTTTTAAAAGAAAAACTCAAAAGTAAACAGCCAGCTTCGTACGAAAGGCCAAATTACTATTGGTTTCTCTAAGACCTAATAAAAATATTAATTTTAACAAAATATTAATTATCGGTTTAAAAGACTATATTGTAAATATGTATTTATTAATATATCCAAATTAAATAGAATAGTTCATTTTCTACCATGCCATTCTTTAACGGCATGGGTTGCTTCAAATATACCCAGACACAGAACGACGGATATCTGATTGCACAACCTAATTGCTCCCACAGGATTCACACCTCAGTTTTGTAAAGTTTCGGCCATCGCCACTAGGTATTCAAATATCCGTCCAAAATTGCCTCTTTTTGTAATATTTTAAACGAACACGTGTGAAAGAGAATAAAGAATAATAGGAATTATGAATTTACGAAAAAAAATATAAAAAGTGATGATTAATTAAAAACAAAATGGTGTCCCAAAATTTAATGATGAATGCAAAAAGTCCTGGCTGTACATTACTTGACGCTGGCTAACGCGCAAATCGTGAGCCGGAGCCAATAAATTAATGAAGGGTGATGAAAAAATATGTATATTTTCTCAATGAATTCTCTTAATTTTATCTTTAAAACATAATATAACTACTGTTGGTTTTGCTAACGAAAATTACGTATTAATTACAATTATCATAGTTATAAAAAATTTTTTAAGCATGCGTAGTATAAGCAGTAGCAACTTATTACTTCTTATTAATAAGAGAACAAAAGAAATTTAATATTTTTTTTATTTGATTTATTTATAAATAAAAATGTAATTTATAAATGTATTCTTACAAAATTTAGAACGGATTATAAAGTTGTTGAGGCTGTAAGGACTCAGTCCATTGCTAGCTTCCACGACAAAAATTAAAAAAAAGATAATTTGTTGACAGGTTGTAAATATCACCATGATTAACATTAAAAAAATATAAAATCTTGAACTCTAAACTGTTTTGAATATAATGATCATTGTTTTATACAATCTGTACCTTATTAATAACTAATACACTTTTTTATAACCAATCTAATTTACCATTATTATAGTAGTTTTATATTAGATGGCGTTTCCCCAGCCTAATGCTCAAAGAGGTTAGTTATTCAGTGACCATAAATAAACAGCTTAAAATATAATTATTTTATTTTATACAAGACTGTTTTGACACACCTTTATTAAGCAAATATACATTTATTTTTTATGATGATATGAAGTTTTGATTTGCTTGATCATAATATTTATTAACATGAACTGTTAATTCAGAATTGACGAATAGAAAAATATTAGAAGACCTTCAATTAAAGAAGCAGATGCTATTAAAACATGGTGCTGTAGCACCCTTGACGGCCACTACTATACCACTTACTCAACCAAGCCCTGTCAGTCAATTGCCTATGTGTTCCATTCCACCAGTGTCGGCTACTGCAGTAAGTATATTGAAGACTTAATGTTTACAGTTAACTGTCATATAATTTCTTTTTTGTATTCAGTTAATTATCATTATCTTCCCAGGCTATATCCACTGTTACATGTATTTATGAAATAAATGTATAAGTATGATACTCTTTCTGGTTTATAGGAAATAAGCAATATAATAGTTATTACGTTTAACTATTTAAATAAAAAATAATATCAGTAGTTTATTATCATTTTCAGGGATTCCCTCAGTTACCAGAGGCCAATATTGTCAATACAAGCCACAGAGCTGCTTTGCAACACGCCAACGCTACTTCATGTGGCTTTTTTGTTTCACAAGACTCCTCTTTTGGTAACCAGATTTTGCCTGTCCTACCAAGATTTGATGCAAAGTAATCTAATATATGTACAACAAAATGTCTGCTGTGATGAAATTAAAAAAATTAGAAGGGCATTTGCAAGATATCTCTGGTTTTACAAAACCAAAGATAGAGTATGAACAATATGAGACTCCACCTCATATAGCTGCTGTTGCACTTTATACCATGCAGGTTTGTTAAATTTTTTTTATCATGATAAGAATAATTAATTTGTGAGTTACTTTTCTGATAAAAAAATTAATTGCATTACATGTTTACTTAATAAGGAAGTTTTTTGTAGTATTGTTTTCATATATAGACAGTTGTACTACCATTGTTTTAGATAAATTGTTTACTTTTCAGACACAATATGAAGCTTTAGAAAATCAATTGGTGCTTGACGCAGGTTGTGGACCAGGTATTTTGGGATTAGGTGCTGCTCTTTTAGGAGCTGGCTTTGTCACAGCAGTTGATATTGATGAAGATGCTCTTAAAGTTTTAAGAGAAAATATTGAGGACACTGAAATAAGCAATATTGATGTCATACACTGTGATTTTTTGAATTCTCACCAATGCAGGTGGGCCTTCCTTCAACAGTATGATATGAAATTGTATTATGGTTTTTATATCAAACTTTAACTAATTTGTTATTAGATGGGATAATTACTTTGACACAGTATTAATGAATCCTCCATTTGGCACAAAGAACAATGCTGGAATTGATATGAAGTTCCTTCAGATGGGCCTTAAACTTACTTGTGACAGTGTGTATTCTTTACACAAATCAACGACAAGGTATGAATGTTTCGTCAACCAAAGCTAAATTAGGTCTGGAACAAAATCAAATGTCAAACTCTAATGCCATTTAAACATGTAGGGGTACCTACCCTGCCCATAAGAAAAGCATATAGGGAGATGCTTTTCTTATGGGTAGGGCAGGTACCATTAGCCACCAGGTTAACATCCAGATTGTCTCATCACTTTTACTATTAATGAAAAAAATTCGTCAAATACCATGTCATGATTTTTGTGTCAAATATTTAGAGAGTGCTTGCCATCACAGTTTTACATGATATATATTCATAAAAGCCTTTTATTAAAATTTATCTCATTTAACTTTATTTAACCAATTTCTGTAAAATTGCATATAGTAAATTATTTTTTGAAAAATAATGTCATAGAGAAGTTTCACTTCTTACGAATGTATGTTAGTACACGCACATATTTTTTTTTTATTAGAGAAAAAATATCACATTAATCTGTTATTGTTATTGCCATAGCAAATATAAACGATATTATCATGAGGGTTCAAATAAAATTACAAAAGTTTATCAGACATAAACTTAAACCAAAGAGGGACAATAAATGTGGTATGGATATAATGTCGTGATCATTTGACATCAATAAGAAGGTATTGACATCTCGCATAAGACTTGAAAATTGATATAAGACTATGTATATGCAAATTCCTTCTCTTATTTGGCATAATTCGAAACACTTTCAATTTTGGTTCTATTAGTGTGACATAATTTGTCAATGTACTTTTTGTTGTCTTTTGAGTTGGCATTTTAAATTATTTACCAATATTTTTTATACTTGCTCACCATTGCAGATCACACATTGAAAAGAAAATTAAAGAATGGGGTGTTAAAGGTACTGTCATTGCAGAACTGAGATATAACTTGGCGGCATCTTACAAATTTCATAAACAGCACTCACGAGATATCGCTGTTGATTTATGGCGGTTAACGCATCCTCATTCATGATTTACTTTATTAGTTAGCTTTTTTTTATTTCCACGATGAACTTTTACATGTACTACATATTTAGTGATAAGGGTGAAATAAAAGTATGATTTATAAAATATTAATTTATTGTTTATATTCAATACCAATCAGTCTTTTACACGGAGCATCAAGATAGCTATTGAATTAAAAAAATGTATATTTAATAAAATGTCAATAACGAAATTTTGGATGCCTGCGCTTAGTAAAACTTAAAAAAGCGCAGGCATGCAATATGTACCAACATAACAAACCCGACATACCAAGTGTATAAAGTTTTGTTCATTTCTAACAAAAATAGAATTTTAAAATAAAACCCCTGAATTTTGAAAAAATGTTCGAGTAAAAAATTAAACTACCTTATGCCGGCAAAAATAAGAAAGAAACAATATAGCGGCTATAAACTAAAGGAAAACCAAATGGCTATTAAAAACCAGAGAGAAAGAAAATGTGCGCCCAAAACGAGAGTAAAACAAAATGGCGGTCGCGTGGCCGTTACTCGTCACCGAACTTGATGTTCTGCGCGAGTTTAATGGTGCCCGAGTAATTGATGGTGACGGTGGAACGTCGCATGTACGCCTTCCACGAGTCGGAGCCGCACTCGCGTCCACCGCCGGTCGCCTTCTCGCCGCCGAACGCGCCGCCCACCTCCGCGCCGTTCGTCGGTATGTTCACGTTCACGATGCCGCAGTCGGAACCGTGTGGGCCAATCCACTGTGAATATATGAATTACACATTTAAAAATTGAGAATATATTAAGTTCTACGGGGCACTGTCACGTCAAAAATAACGTCGTTATTTAGTGGAAATGGGACGTAATCGCCAAACTATGACTAGCGAACCTATGCTATGTTTTGTTAGGTTGGTAGGCTTTAGTTAACATGGGATAAGTAATATAAAGATTGTAACCGAAGTGGCATCTATCATCTAGTGAAATATCACTTCGATAACAATCACTGAGCGACAGTGGACTAATAACAGCACCCGTACATGATACAAATAAGATTGTTTCTATAGGTTGTTTTGTTTAAATAAAATATTTATCTTATTCGGTTCTAATGTACATTATAAATATATCGTATCTAAATATGGAGATTCCTATTTTATAGGAAATCTTAAAACCATAATTTGTGAAAACAATAGGTACTTTGTTCCAGTATAAGAGGCACCTTTATTAACTGATTAACTACTGGGTAAACATGATATGATCTTGTGCTGTGTTGGCAGCGCATGTCGCTTGACAAGGACGTCACATGTTGTCCCTCTTAAAGATCGTGTACCAAAACGTAATTTTAAAAGTGTAGCAAATGGGATAGCAGTTTCTAATCGCCAATGCATGCATTTATCAAGTTAAAAAAAGAATTGACGATTAATATTAATACACAAGTCTTCGGGCTATTACGCTACGGCTTGAAACCATTTGCAATATTGATAATTTACCCAGCCTTATGGTCAAGTTAAACGTCACCGGCATATACATACATAATTTATCACATTTAAGTAGACTCAAGTGAATCCTGTTTTGCATTATTGGCGATAACTTGTTCTACGATTGCTGTTTACTGGGTCTCAGCAACTGTTTTGAATACACATGCACGTTTAAAGGAGACGATAACTGGATGGCAACATTCTTACGTTAAATTAGTAAGACAATGTAATTACATTAGGTAGTAACTAATTACCAATTTAAATATTACCTTAAACACGTTGCCCAAGTTTTCAGTGAACAGACTAGAAGAGAGGCCCTGATCGACCTCATTGTTGTACTTGATGCCAGTTTCCAAGTCGGGTATTTCTACACAATAAACAATTGGAGCAAAGCATTCGCTCTTTACCAATGGAGAATCGTGGGGGAGGCCGGTGATAATGGTTGGTTCTACAAAATAACCTTCGCGGTCCATAACCTGTAAACAAACATGTGTTTAATGTAAAAAATAAATCTGAAACAAGAAATAGAATATTATTATCTCTAATATAAAACGACTTTGTTTAAAACAAAAGGTCCTAAGCAAAGCCTTGTGGCTATTATATAGAAACTTAATATTGAAAATATATATAAAACTTGCATTTAGTACCGTAGTAAGAGAATAACCAAACTGGCTAGTAATAACTAAATAGTTATTAGTTAGGGCCTGTGTCCCAATCAGTAAATGCTTATAATGCTTTTTTCCATAAGTGTGATATCGATATCTTCTCTAAAAATATTATCAACTTTAAAAAGAAATTGTATAAATTTTGCGCGTAATTTAAAACCTTAATTACTACTTTATTATACTAAATTAGGTTTTTATTTACTTTTTAAATGTCTTTATTTATTTTTTTGTTACTACCATTGGTTTCGGTTCTCTAGAAAATATGTTATAAGTAAACGTTGTGGTTGGCTTTAAACTAAATATGTACATAAACTGTAACAGTTTTATTATATCCATTAGTTTGTAAAGACTTGTATACATTTAGTTGGTAAGCCTTTTCAAATAAATAAAAGTTTCGAGAAAATCATAAGATGCACGATCATTTTATCACTTGATGCTATCAACGCTAACCTCGGGCTAGAAAACGGGACCAAGAAAGTGGTTTATCGCCTAATAGGGATAGATAACTATAAAAACCGGTTGTCAACCGCTATAAACGTTATTTTCTATTGCTGTAGACTTCTAATGCACGTCTCGTAGTATTCATTCGTGTAATTATAGATAGCTAACCATAGTGTGGTTAAGATAAAATAAGGTAGTTATTTTGTACAGCAACACTAGGACTAATTAATACCTTTCCACCAAACTCAATCTTGCCTCCCTGTTTAACCGCTTCAGCAACTGTCTTCTTGTATGCTTCAACTGCGGCCGGAGTGTGTAATGGTCCGATTAAAGTTTCCGGGAGTAGCGGGTCGCCGATCTTGCTGACGACACCGGCGAAAGATTTCGCTAGTTTCGACACAACTTCATTGTACACCTAGAAAGAAAAAATAACGATTAATAAAACTAGCGACACTATCAAAATAAAATTACCTCTAGATTTTTTTAAAATGAAGCGCGACGTTACAAGCAAAATGATCAAATCCTTATGATTAGAGAAAGCGAGTAAGTATAATACATAATAGAGTATATATAGAAGTGAAAAACAGGCACCGTTGTCTAGTCAATTCTATACAGACCAGCTATTTACTTGATTTAAAGTTCTAGTTACTTTATAGTTGTTTTTGGAAATTAATCACGCTTTTTAAATTTTTGTATGTTCTACTTATTTTTAATGGTTAATATCGTTATTTTTATTGAGGATGAAAGGTTTGTTCTTTGTTTCAGATTACGTTCTACAGAAGTACAAGATTCAACATTCAAGTGCGTTCTTGGAAACCTTATAGCTTATGAAATCAATTCAAGTGATTTTTGATTCTTGTTATGCATCCATAACACTAGTCATGTCCATAGATTATACATATAGTCTTATAAAAGCTTAATTAAACAGAGTTCATGAGCTTCCTCCTGAACAGGTGCAACATTTTGCTAAAATGGCACACGTACAAAGTGGACGTGGGTTAGCATCTTTTGTCTCTAGATCGATTACGATCGGTTTACGAACAGGAGCGACGGTCGACAACTGTAGGCGGTGGTGATGGCGGTGAGAACCAGCCCTGAGCCGGGTATCTATGTACGCACGGTGTGTGTGATCTCGCTTTGGCTCGTAAGCTGGCGAACTACAGTAATGTGTTCATCCTACTCGGTGGTGTGTGGGATCTGATGTCAGGACCCGTTGGATCCAGCTCAGTGACACTTCTCATCGGTCGAGAGAACGTTTCGGTCAGCTTGACTAGACGCGTTTGGATCGCTAACGTGCCGCTGGCCCGTATGTAAGCGGATGAATTTGTTGTTGAACACTGTAGTTGGTTTGCAGCATGTGGAGGATAGACCTGGACGACTGGGGTCACTGATCCGTTCTTGGACTTCCTGTGCTGGTCGCGGGATACGCAAATCACCGGCATGGTTCCTGCGCAGACGCCGGAAGGACACTGGAGAGGCTACCTGGAGGTCGCTGTGAATACTTGAACAGGTTGTAACACGTGTTCGAGCCAGCTAGGTCCATGCATTGATGTTTACGTTCCTAGCCCTGGCTCGCCAGATACAGGGCTGGAAGGTGTTGACGGCTCAAGACCCTGTCGATCATCTTACATCCGATTCGGGCCTCCCGCCACTGCAATTTCACTTACGGCCCTGGCGGACAGTGGCGCCTCAGCCTGGACGAGCGCTGAGACGGCACGATAGGTGCGAGCGTCGGCTTTCTGCGCAATATGTCGATGTTAGGAGGCGCTAGGCTCGGACCTAATGTGCAGGTTGCGACGCGTCGATGTCCCGGCATGGCTCTCTGAAACGCCGGGTCTGGTGGAGATCTGAAATCGCCGTCGATGCGCAGAAGGGCAGTCGTGGCATCGGCCAGTATCCGTGTCGGACGACGCGCAGAGACCACGCCCTTGCGGTGCCAATTTGTCCTTTTCGCAGCAAGGATGGCTCTAGTGAAGCTGTGGCGATCGCGCAATAGGAGGATTGTTGGCGGTGCTGGACGCGATCCGTGGAGCGCCCTCAGACCTGGTCAATGAACAGATCGCTGGGCCCACCACGTCACCGAAAAGTCTGTGCCGCAGTTGGTTGCGCGATCGCGCGAGGCTTTATTCACGCGGGACACGGCACGCTTCGATGGTCCCAAATGGCGACGGATGAGGTCGACCCAGTCCGGAGCGCCAAGTCACCGGAGAGCGTTTGCGCCCTTCTAAAATGAGCGGACGGAAGCACGCCCGGTCCGATAGCGTTCGGGACGCGGTTCTGGCACTGGCCCTCTAGGGAACTGCCCTGGAGCCCAGAGGAGGGCATGTTTTCTGCCTGTCTGGCTCAGCCTACGCACAGAGGTGAAGACAGGCAGACTGTCCTCATCAACGGAGCGTCCTCCGGAGCTCGCCACTCGCAAGGCGACGTGCTGTTGGACGATGTGGAAACTCTTTGAGAGATCGTGGCGGCCCATCGTCGCGCACCTGAGACGTCGGTCCAAATCTGCGTATGGCTTCGCAGGCGTCGACCGTCCGTGGTGCTGCGGTCAGGTCTAACGCGGATGCGGTTCTCGGGTGAGGTGTTTTGGCGGTGTCGCAACGGCATCAACACCCTGCCTATGAGCCTGCTACAAGGCGCTCCGATACCACGGGCCTCTCCTGCAAGTGATCGGGCCACCTGTCCGCATCGACTGTCGATTCCCTAGCCGAATGCTCCGGACCATCGAGGTGTCGTGGAGATTCCACAGCAGGTCGGTGTTGGGACCGCTTAATGGAACGTTGGCTTTTGATTGGTGCTACGTGGCAATATCAAGTGTCGACGTCACTTGTACCGCTGGACACCTCGTACGCACTCAATGCACAATTTCGCAGGCTGCGATTCGCCACTGCCGGGGTCGACTCAAGTAGTTGCGGACGCATCGGCCTAAGACTAGAGGTGGCGCTCGAAATCGGGCCCTACTTACGGCCTCGGACGCTCTACTGCGGACGCCACATACGTTTGCGGCGTACGCTCGACGTCAAGTCGACGATGAAGTATCTCGCCTGGTCCTAGACCGCCGATGGGTTTGCGCCATTTGAGCGCCTGGCCCAGAGTGGCGAGGCAAGCTGAAGCTTCGGCAGACTGCTCCCCAACACTGGAGGACCGCAGCTCCTGTCGCCGCCTGTACGCCGGGGTCGTTAGGTCCATGGTCCTGTCAGGGCACCCGTGTGGGCCGACACCTCCAAAGGAGAGTACCGCAGTACTAAGGAGAACCCAGAGGGTGTTGGTGATCCGGGTCGTGCAGGGCTCGGACCATCTCCAGCGAGGCGGCGTGCCTGTTGGCTGGCTCCTTGCCCTGGGACCTGGATGCAGAAATCCTCGCGTCACTCTTTTTCTGGCGCGAGGAGGCAAGGTCTCAGGGCTTCAGGCCAGCCCAGAAGAGATAAGGGTGAGGGTAAGAGATGGTGCGCTCCCTTGCAATACAGGAGTGGGAGCTGCGGTTGGAGCACCCAGCGCCGGCCGTCAAACAATAGAAGCCATACGCCCGTTCTTAAGTGGTGGCTAGAAAGAGGACATGGCTCCTCAAAGTTCCGCGCGACGCAGGTTCTCTCGGACACGGCTGTTTCGGGAGGTACCTGTGCGCGGCGTACGAGGAGCCTACGAGGAGTGCTCACCACTTTTGGCGTATTGCCGAAGAGACGGCCCAACACGCGCTGGAAGAGTGCCCAGCCTGGGTCGAGCAACGCCGAGAGCTGCGTAGTGTCAGTGGGCACGACCTTTCGCTTCCTGCCGTAGTCCGCAGGATGCTAGAGAGACGAAAGGTCGTGGGCGCCGTCCTTGCTTTCTGCGAGGACTTGATGGCCGGAAGGAGGCCGCGGAAAGGGACAGGGAGGCCGAGAGCGCCCTGGCTATCCGCAGAAGAAGCCAGGGCGCCGAAGAGTGGCGTACGCGCGCAACCTTCCCCTGACACTGAGCCCTGGGCGGCCGGCAAGCAGGGTGCCCCGCCCAGAGAAGGGCTCGAGGGAGCGCCGTGCTGTTTGTTCCGGCACGGCGCCTAAAGCGACGTTCCGGGTGTCCCAACACACCCGGTGAGAAGAGGCCCGAAAGAGGCGAGGGCCACGTCGCGCCGGGGTCGCCGAAGACTGTGATCAGTGCCCGCGGCCCCGGCTACAGCGACATGAGAAAGGAACAACCGTTGGTTTTTTAGTGGGTATACCGGCCGCTCCATCTTGGTCCGGGGCCCCAGTATCCCGCTGCCCCCTCACTTTGGCGGCGGAATCCTAAGCTGGATTTTTCCAACGGCAAAAAAAAAAAAGGTGTGGAGGATAGCCACGCCCCGTTCTTAAGTGGTGGCTAGAAGGGACACGGCTCCCTAACATTCCGCGCGACGCAGGTTCTCTCGGGACACGGCTGTTTCGGAGGTATCTGTGCCGCGTGGCCGGTAGAGGAGCCTACAGAGGAGTGCCACCACTGCGGCGTATGCCGAAGAGACGGCCCAACACGCGCTGGAAGAATGCCCAGCCTGGGTCGATCAACGCCGAGCTGCGTAGTGTCGTGGGCACGACCTCGCTTCCTGCCGTAGTCGCAGGATGCTGAGAGAGCGAAAGGTCTGGGGCGCCGTCCCTTGCTTCTGCGAGACGTGATGGCCGAAGGAGGCTGCGGAAAGGGACAGGGAGGCCTTGAGGCCCTGGCTATCCGCAGAAGAAGGCCAGAGCGCCAAGAGTGGCGGAAGTGGACTGTCAACAGCGCCGCGGCCCGGCTATAAGCGACACGAGAATGGAACAACGTTGATTTTTAGTGGGTATACCGCGCTCCATCTTGGTCCGGGGAGCCCCATATCCCGCTGCCCCTCATTTTGGCGGCGGGAATCCGTAGCTGGATTTTCCAACGGCAAAAAAAGGATGAGGTGGAAACTTGGCATGCATAAGCCATGATTGTTCGTATGCATACCTTGAAAACTTGGCATGCATAAGCGCATGATTGTTCCGTATGCATACCTTGTACAATAAAAGTTTATATTTGAGCGACATTTTACTGTGAGAATTGGTTAGGTGATAGAGTCTGGTCGAAACGAACAAAGCCTTTCTCCTAGCGTCCTGAATATGATTTTATGAACGACATGTTACAGTCGAGGTCACGTCAGGTATTTGGCCTTCTTTTCCCATGGGATCGGTTGGCCGTAGAGTTTTAGTTGCCTAGTGTCTGGTGTCGGCCAGGCGCGTGGCCTTATCCTGACGCCTGTGTTGAGGACTGGGGGTATCGTGTAATCACGACGTAATCTAGACCGATGAAATTGTATTACTTCACTTTTATCGGGATTGACGTCGATCCTCCATTTACGAAACCATTCGCCCAAACGATTGATCGCGTTCTTGAGCTTTTTAAAGATATAGTTCGGTCTTAGTGATGAACAATAGAGGGCGGTGTCATCGGTGAAAAGTGCCAGATTGACATCGTCGGGACTTGGAATGTCGCTCGTGTAGAGCGTAAATAATAGAGGTGATAGGACCGATCCTTGAGGGACGCCCGCTTGGAGCGGTCGGCTCGTGGACAGGGTGCCCTCGACTCGATCCGAAAGAGCGATTCGACAAGTAGAAGCTAGATGATGTCAACAAGCCTGTCCGGCACTTTGAGAGTATACAGCTTGTAAATCAAGCCGTATTGCCATACTTTGTCAAATGCTTTTGCGACATCGAAGAAGACGGCCCCTGTGATACGGGGTTTGGATTGATTGATTGATCGGACGAAAACCGAATTGCTCGTCTGGGATGAGGTTACTGGAGAAGGCGTGGTCTTTCAACCGGAAGAGAATTATTCGTTCATATAGTTTGCCCAAGCAATTGAGCAAGCTAATTGAATGATAACTCGTGGGTAGGTTAGAGGGTTTGTTCGGCTTGGGAGTACCGATGACGATGGCTTCTTTCCAGGCATCAGGAGGACAGTTGTTAGAAAAATATTGAAAATGTGGACCAATACACAGACAATAGGAGCCTGCAAGTATTTTAGAGTTCTATTTGAGATACGGTCTGGGCCAGGTGCCGACCGGGTTTAAGACCCTTAATAATATCGCGGACCTCCTCCGGGGTCACTGGCTTTAAATTATCGCCCTCTGGTGGTAAGGCAGCCTAAGTTCGACTAGACGGTCCACCCCATGAGGTGGGACGCGTCGGCGTGTGCGCGAGATGGCATTGCTCTCTCAGCGTATCGGTTAAGCATTCAGCCTTTCGAAGTCATCAGCTCAGCTCTAACTGAAGTTTCCTAAAGCGAAATCGGTTCGACTCGGACGGATAGCGATAAAAAGCCCACTGAGTGTATTTTCCTCTCTTATCAGACATCGAATACTGAACGAGTAAGCCAAAGTTACGGTTACCAGAAACCTTGACTGTCCTTTCGTAGTCGTCGATGGCTGATGAGATATCAATGTATACTGTCGATGGCATATACGCTTTGTCACACTATCAATAACCTCCGGAGAGTTAGAAGCAACTTTCGGGGTCCATGGCCTTGAGTTTGCGTTCAGAGAATGCCAATTTATTACGGTTTTGGTCAGTAGGGACCGCACCGGCGCCTTGGCCCAATTTGAATAAGACAAATGGTCAGAGTCTAACTCAGGGTGCCTCTATCGATACGACATCGAGCGAGACGTCTCTAACCAATAGCAGAGTCTATAGTGCTTGGAGCTCCTATGCCTGGGTCGGAGTATCTAGTCGGGGTCCCAGGAGCTATTATGTTATGTTGAGTGGCTCCTCAAGTCCCAGCAATATATTGCCGTTTGTGGTTGGCGTACTGCAATTCCAGTTGCGATGTTTACTATTAAAGTCACCTGCAAGAATAGGTTGATTGACCTAGATCGAGAAGCAGCTCTAGGGTCGGATCTAGAATAATTTCTTAGTGAGGAGATAAGTACACGGAAACAAGTACAAAGCGGCCTGTGGCCGTGGGTGCAATCTGACATCCCTCTATGTTTGTCAATTGGAATATCTAAAGTTGCAATATGAAGAGACCTTTTGTAGTATATAAGGTGTACCACCCAGCGGTCCTGACTTATGTTATGTTATAGCCACCGATCCTAGGATTGGCTGTTGACACCTCTTGCCCTTAGAATACACCTACGTTATAATCTTGCTATGAATTTGGCGATTTCGGAACGCTTTTCTTAAGGCCGTTCGCGTTAAAGTACGGCACGACAGAGAGCGCGGTTTTACCTACTAAGCTGTAGCCATCTTTGAATCGGTTTACCTAAAAACTTTGTTTGTGTCGTTTCGGTTTATGGAAAATCGATCTGAGGCGTCTAAGATGTCGTGGGAACAAGACGTTTATCTTGAAAAGATCGGTTTTGGGTATTTATAGTAAAGTCAAACTCCAGTGACCCTGGTCATGAATCACGATCGGGGGGTGGAGCCTAGACCTTACGTTCGGACATGAAAACCTCTGATGTGTCGGGGGTGGCTTGCGGCTCGGCGGCGGGCTTTTTAGCCGGTGTCGCGTTTAGGGACGAACGCGACGAATTTACGCGACTCTCGGAGTCGCTTTCTTTAGCGGGGCGTTTTTTGCCCTTTTTCAGAGAGCGGACGGTGGTGAAGCCGCCCGAGTCCCTATCGGCCTCGTTAGCGGTATCCATGGCGGCGGCCACGGTCGTGGATTCGAGCTCTATAGGCGAGGGCCTAGGCTCATCTTTAGCGTCGGCCTGCGCCGAGAGGTAGCTGCACGGGGCAGGTGTGTTTACCGGGCTACGGTCCCGGGAGGGTGCCACTGAAGGCGACGGCGTGGGCGGCTTATTAGGCCCGGCTAACGTGCCACGGATGGCAGACTCTTTTTTTCCGGTCTTAAGGTGACCGGACGCGGTTTGGATCGAGGCCCATTTTTCAGGGTCGCATTTGCGGAAAAACGCACTAAATTCGATTGCGTCTAAGGCTTCCTCCCAGTTTGCCATTGGGACGTTCCCCGCCGACATGGTGAATAATTTCTAGCCCTCCCCACGTGTGTGGGAGCACTTAATGCAGCAAGCACAATTCATTTTAAAAACTAAATGCCACGAGGGCTTTTTGTGTGTCGTGTGTTTAACTTACAGTACTGGAACCTGCCTGCGAACACTACTACCAACACATATCTAACAGCAACTGTCAGACTCGGCTTTGACGTCAAAGTTTGCCGGACGATACACAGCACTATTGGCACTGGCGCTTGTGCCTAACGCGGCAGCACTGTCACGCCGACTGTTTGACTTCAGGTTGGAATACGCTTCGCGAGAATAACGCATCTACGAGAGCGCAGAGAGACCCGGTCCTCAGCCAGGCGTCAGGATAAGGCCACGCGGGCCGGCACCAGACACTAGGGCAACTAAAACTTTACGGCCAACCGATCCCTATGTGAAGGAAGGCCAAATACCTAGAAGCGTGACCTTCGACTGCAACATGTCGTTCAAAAGTCATATTCAGGACGTTAGGAGAAAGGCTTTGTTCGTTTCGACCAGACTCTATCACCTAACGAATTCTAACAGTAAAATGTCGCTAAAATATAAACTTTTATTGTACAAGGTATGCATACGACCAATCATGGCTTATGCATGCCAAACTTTCGCTCACGCATCCTCCACACTCCTAAATCAACTCAAGTAGTTCAAAATAAATTCATCCGCCGCGCCACTGGGGCGCAGTGGTACCAACGAAATGTAGACTTACACAGCGACTGCAAATTGCCGACACTCCGCGAGCACTTTAAAAAGTTAACTCGTAAACACATAGATAAAGTAGTCAACCACAGCAACCCTCTGCTGGTAAAGCAGCAACGTATACAGGCCGATCCAAACGCGTCTAGCCAAAGCGTCGACCAGAAACGTTCTTCTCGACCCGGACCAGGAAGGGTCGCCGAGACTCCGGACCAACGGGGTCCCTATCTAGACCCTAACACCACACGAGTAGGGATAGCAACACTCACCTGTGTTCGCCCTCGCTATCGAGCACAGCGACACACACACACCGCGTATACTAGATACACGCGTTCCAGACGGTTCTCACCGCCCCAGCAATCGATTAACAGGTCGCCAGACCGTCGGCGTCGGTCCGTAAACCGATCGTCGACGATCCAGGAGACATAAACTAATACCTAACTGACGTACCTTCTGTACGGTGGCCTCCATTTTAGCAAAAATGGGGCCACCTAGTTCGTGAGGGACGGAGCTTCGCGAACTCTGTAGTTAGATGAAGCTTACTAAAGACATGAGTCTGGAAGCATAACTTCAAGGATAAAAAAAAAAAAGCAGAGGAGAGGTCCGTACTGTGGAAGGCTCGGCACGAACTGTGTTTATCGATCGTTTGTCGACAACCCTCCGTGAACCCATAAACTTAGATACTTACATTTGTATGTAAAAGATGAACCTACATGGTAAAGAACAATTTTGATAGTAGGTATAAATTTTATTGTCAATTAATCACATAACGCATTGAATCCATTGAACTCGTTAAATCCTTTTGAGTAGTGGCGATATAAATTATCATTTGTAAGCCGCTCCGCGTAAAAATTATTTCAAGATGAAATTGATTGGGTTAGAAGCTGATCCTACGATATGTATTAATAAGAAGTATCGCCGCAAGAAATCCTAAGAAGTACAAATTAAACACTTCTGAACTACAAGTTCTACGTAGTTTTTAAACGCATTCCTTAAGTGAAATGTGTTTTTGTTAATAAATACAATATACCTTCTTGTGGATAAACATTCGCCTTGTAGTAGTGCATCGTTGTCCAGCCGTCCCGGCGCAAGCGAACAGAGCAGCGTTCAATAGTAGTTCAAGGTTCGCATCCTCATTAACAATTATCGCGTTGTTACCGCCCAACTCAAGTAGGTGACGTCCGAAACGCCTTTGTACTTCGACGCCAACCTAAAGAAGTTACCAAACATTACCAAATAAAAAATGCAGCTAACACACAATTAATATGAAATTCATTTGGCTACGAAAGGTGAAGGACCATGTCTCAGATGGTAACTGATATATCCCGCAAAATTAGTAAGCTGAATTAGCAATTGGCCTTCTCGAGTAGCAGCCTCGTACTGGCTATCACACAGTCGGACAACCCCCACGAGATGGAGTGACGACCTGTGCAAATGTGCAGAACGTCGGTGGATGCTGGTGGCACAGGATCATGTCTGTTGGCGACTTATCGGGGAGGCCTATGCTCAGCAGTGGGCTCTAACAGGCTGAAACGATGACAACGACGAGACGACTAAGTGTAGCCACTGTTTCTAATTAGTACAGAGCTAAATTATTTGAGGAATTTACACAAAAAGAAACTCATGTCATTTTTTACTAAAGGAAAATTGATGAAAATTTAGTTTGCCCTAAAACATAATTTGGCCATTAAATGGGCCTACTTTTGACCCATATACTAGCCATAGTCGAATAAATTATTGAAATATACGTAAACAAAGTCTAATTGTGCTGCGAACGCGTTGCCATATATTTTACCCAAAAAGGATGTATATTCAGAATGAATTGCTGAAGTTAAGGCCCTAATTGAGTTTGACATACATTTTTTATAGGTGAATTTTATCTACTATTCAAATTTAAATATCTTTTTTCAATATAGAAGTCACCTATTTATTGTCAAGGACGCTACCACCGAGTCCGGAATAGGACGACTCTGACCTGAGAAGAACCGGCAAAAGAAACTCAGCGGGCTTTTTTTGTCATTTTTTAAAATAATCAAATATAAATTCATATGAGCTACGTACAGTTCTATCATACAAATATTAAATTTGAAAAAGCCTGGGGCGAGCAATCCATTACCAGGTTGTGTTATCATTTATAAATTCATTAAGTTTATAATAACCTTTAACAGATAAACGTTCCTTTACTAATTTTTTATATTTATTAATAGTTAAATTCTGAACGTTTATTGGGATTTTGTTGTAAAAGCACATTGTCACATAAAATATTTACTTATTCTTCGCAGTCCAGCTGCTGGAAGAATTAAATTAAGTTTGTTTCTAGTATTAATGTTATGTGCATCACAATGTTTTTTTGCACATTAGATTTTCGAATATGTATAGAGAAGTAACGGTTAGTATTTTAATCTCTGAGAACATTTTTCTCAGGGATTCTTTGGGGCCCAGGTTATAGACCGCTCGAAAAGCTCGTTTTTGGAGGACAAAGATCGTATTAGTATCCGCTGCACTCTCCCACAGTAGTGCCATAAGACATTTTACCGTGGAAATAGCTAAAGTATACTAACCGGGCTGTCTCCACGTCAGTTAAGTGTCTGATTTTGTTGACAGCATATACTGCAGAGTGAGTTATTCGCCAGTCTATTAATATGAGGGCCCCACTGCAATCTGGTATCTATTGTTATTCCCAGAAGCATGGTTGACTCAACAACATCTAACTCTTCCTTAGAATTATTTAGCTGAGTTAAGGAATAAAAAGTTGTAACTTAAATAAAACATAAAAAAATTCTCTACTCACTTCCTGTCCAACGGCCGTGCTTCCGGTGAATGAGACCAGCTTCATTCGCGGGTCTTTGACCAATTGCTGTCCAATTTCCTTCCCGCCAACGCATAACGATGCCACTGCACCGGGTAAATCGTTCTTCTTAAGAACGCCTTCTATGATCTTTGTGACCGCGACACCCAATAGAGGTGTTGTATCAGATGGTTTCCAAACACTCGTGTCACCGCAAACCTGTAACATGATTATTTTTTACTAAAAGGTTTACCCCGTTAAATAGGCATTGACCCATTGACATGAATGATCGCTTTAATATAATTATTACAAAAGAAAGAGCGTGTAAAGAAAAAACGAGAAATTCTAACAAACAAAAAAATGCAATAAGGTGTTTCTCAAATAATTTTGTCAATTTAAGTTAATTTTACATTGAATAAAGTCTCTTCCTGCGTTAGCAACTATATTACAAGTATATATAATGCCATAGGAACAATAAATAAATACTCTTTTATCATACCGATTATAATGACAAGATTATTGTTAAAAACGTGTTTCCTTATTTTATCATATCTAAAAAAGTGTAAACAAACCAAATTGAATTACAAATCTATTTTACCCATGGTTTCGAATTCTTTTTACATTAGAAGAAAATTGACAATACCTATATCTATTAATCTAGTTATAATGACGCTTTATACTACTCCGATAACATATTTTGCCGGTAGGTGACGCGATAAGATTTATTTCCATTATGATACACAAATATTTCAATTGATTTAACAAATTAATTTTATAAGATTTTAATACCATTGCAATGGCGCTGTTCCATCCGAACACGGCGACAGGGAAATTGAAGGCTGTAATTATTCCGATGGCGCCAAGCGGGTTCCACTTCTCCATAAGAACATGGCCAGGCCTCTCAGAAGGGAAAACTGTGCCGGGCAAGGACCTAGACAGGCCGAGGGCTACATCGCAAACGTGCACGTATTCCACGACTTCACCGATAGCCTCTGGTAGGATTTTTCCTGTCGAAACGCAATCGTTTCAACATTGCATCATGCGATAACATATTATAGAGGTCTTCATAAATATTTTGTTTGAACGCGTCTTCAATTGCTCTCGGTAAACATTTAAAATGTAACAACACAGTATTGTTTAATAATGATAAAGTCGATTATGTAAGTGGCGTAGAGTTATGTTGAACATATTGTATAAAGGTTTCAATAAGTTTATTTAGAAGTTATAGTGGTTTTTATTATTAAATTTTTACACTGACAACGTAAAACACAAATTTTAGATGCTAAATTATAACGAATTTATTTTTATTTAATATGTATTTATTTACAACACAAAAGTAAACCTATATATTTAGTTATCTATTTTCCATACTTACAAGTTTTGCATGTTTTGGTACTAAATGATGTTGTATTATTCTTCAGAATTATCATTAGGTATAACTGTTTTTGATTTTTTTATTTACGCCCATTAATACACTCTAAAGAGTTTATATATAAGAAATAAGTAATGTATTTGCTTGGACAGATTAAAAAAGAACAATTTCCATGTTCCCCGTACATCACCTTTTAAGATATAATAATTTTTTAATTGATTATTTTTTATCGTTAGATATGTAACTTATCTGCTCGACTGGGGGTGTAGTGAAAATAGTATAACAATCACATATCGTACAAATTTGTTATCAAAATCCTGAAAACCTTCCATGACATTTAATCAGTTCAAATATTTTAAATGTAGGTATAGGCATAATCAATAGAAACATTTAGGAACATAAAAAACATTGATTCATTTTGAAACATTATAGAGCCAAATCTGCAAGTCGTCCTTTTGTTCGGATACCTATTTCGGCGTTTAATTTTAACAGGCCTACTAACAGATACGGAAAATAGGTAAGTACTTGTTTGGTGTATATCAACCTGAGTAATAATTTATTCAGAAAAAACTAGCGACTTGCCTATTAGTATATTTAACGTATCTGAAATTTATATAAGTAAATAAGATTCTAGACTACAAAATAAATTACTTCGAAGTACCAAATGAAAGTTCGTACCCATTTCCAAGGAGACCAGCTGGCCCAACGGCTGCAATTTCTCCCTCAAAGCATCTCCGATTTGTCGTACTATTTCCCCTCTTGTTGGGATAGGCAGTTCAGCCCAGGTGTGCCAAGCCTCTTGTGAAGCTGAGGCACAAGCCTCATAATCAGACTGACTCCCCGACTGCACTTCAGCTATAACTTTACCGTTTGCAGGGCATATTGATTGGATTATCTGGATGGAAAAAAATATTGCAATGATAAGTAAGAAAGTTAATTTAATCGTCGTACATCTTATGTTACAATTTTTTAACTTTCTTATAACAAAAACAAAAGTCTTTACTAAAAAAAGCGATAACGTCCTTTTTTAAATCACTACACAGTTATTATAACAAATATTGTCATTATAGCACCATTTATAAATTTCTGTTTACAACGTGTCTTTGAGTTTACGGTGTAAATTAGCGCTTCTTGCCTTTCGTTTTTACAAGTAGATTGCAAATAATGGTAAGTCATAATATAGATAAGTGGCATTTCGAAACTCTTATATTGCGTGAACCATCATGACATAAATTATTTTTATTTAATTTACTAAGTTTCAATATGTGCTATCTAATATGTTCTAATGTCTTTCGTTCTCCTATAGATATGCACAATTTATTATACTAACAATGCACCGAATATAACAATGTTTATTCAGTATATATACAATATAAATATATCTATAGTGTACTAGATCATTGAAGATTATTTTAATGTGTCTTATAAAACTAACTAAGGTAAGTACCGTACTGATTATCGGTTTTAAATAGAGATCAATAACCCTTAGAATTTATGTAATTGACGTACCTGACCGTTCGCTTCCCATTTTCCGTTGAAAACGCCGACATTTTTCTTCTGTAGACCCAAATCCTTTAGGAAGGCATATTTAGGGTCTTCAATCATATAAGACATACTGCGAGCCAATGGCAACTTCAAACGCAGAGTGAAAACTGCACGGCACAAAACACGACTCATCGGTCCTGATCGCATGACACCGAATGATATGAATGTTGTTCTTCACTGAGACCTTAGTAAATACGTATCAATGTTACTATATTATCTGTTATCGTATTACTTGGCAATTATGCTTGTGTCCATATGAAATGTGTCGTTTTATCAATACGGTTGCGATAAAACAGTTGCTGGGTCAAAATTTTAAGCTTTATACTCTAATTGATATCGAACTATTAATTACAAATTTTACTTTACCTATATGTCTGGGCCGTATTTGTTTTTGTAATTGGGAGTATTCATCGATTATATCTTACATTTACCCTCACATTAGTTTAATGAAATTCTGAGAGTCGTGGCCACATGATTATTGTAGGTCATACTTTACTATTTATTTCTACCTACATTCAAGCGCAGAGCAACGGTAGCCGTAGTATTATAATTAACGTATAGACCAACGTAATGGGCTTCAACGTAATATATAAGACCTAGGTCTTATCGAATTTACTTAAAATTTCATGGCTGACATCATGTTTTCGTTCAATAGTCAACAGTCATTTTATTCCGCATATACGGTATACATATGCAGTTTTGGTGTTCGTAAAACTGAAGAAGGCATATACCATAACATACAATCTTGTTGTATGTTACGGTATTGCACTATTGTAATTGCATCAAATTGTCTATATACTGCGATAAAGTGGTGCGCCTTAAGATAGCAAGACCGTATCGCCTTCCGCTCACCAGATCTCTTTTATTGCGGAACTTCTCCCATTAGGCGATTAGCAAGCTCAAGGGCTAAAGAATATGACAAAGTAGTGAGGTACAAAACTGCCTGCGTAGCCTAGTGATAAGGTTGTGTGATTTAGAAACCGGAGGTCACGGGTTCGGGTAAAAACGACCGATTACGAGGCCAGTGGTGACAATATAATAAGCATTGAAATTTGCTTGCTTCCGGCATCTCAAACTTTATAACAACTACTGCTAGTACATTGCGATGTGAGATAAATCCTCTATCAAAGTCATTTAACAAATGCATGATTAACAGAATAAATTAAGTGACAAATTTTTTCAATTTGCATCATCATCCTTGTTCTCCCTCCTAGACATTTTCCAAGCTATCATGAGTTCTCCTTCTAATCGAAATAGTAAAAAGACATCAGTATTTGATGAGATATTCAGTTATAATACAAATTGTAAAAGAATGTATTATATTACATCATTATATTAACAGAATAGTGCTTGATTTCAAGAAAACAAGTAAAACAAAATATTCGATATTGTTCTATATTTTATTATTTTGTACCAAGTTTGAAAATTTTTAAACTACCTGTTCTAAAATTTATAACGTTTTAAAGTTTCTTGGAGGTTCTTATCTCTAAATAAATTATACTTTGTTATCCTCTTGTCACATAATTATACAAAATCCATCTGTGTCCGTTTCTGCAGCACCCTCTCTCATTTCTTGGGCTTTTTGTGCTAAATAAGTGTTTTCATCTCTCTTTCTCATCCACTCTGGAAGTGGTTTGTCCCAATCAGGTGGTGGTGAATCCCGTTTCTTCCAGGTGTTATTTTGATAATGGGCCTTCAGCCGTTCTAGGCGACGGGTTTTTTCACTTTTTATTAATGCTTCCTAAAAAATGAAAGAGATTTAATTTCGATTATACATAATTATTTTTTTTATTTACGCCATTATTATACATATCAAATCCATTAATTTCCGGATTTTTCGCGTTACTTACATATCCGTAAATTAGAGGATTTGATTATTCATACAATTATATAATAACAAATGAAAAAGAATTGATGTAACAAAGTATGGCCACAACAACCAGGACCATCTTTGACATCTGATAAAGCTTTCATATCCTTTCCAAGTGCTTTCAAATGCTTTTGTCAAGTTTAACTATCTGAGATTTCATGGAGATGCCAGCACCTCATTGTGTAATATAAAAAAATTGTCTGCCATACTAAATAACTATTTTAATATGTTTCATTTTGTTTCTTTGACTTCTGCCTGTTTAGAATTTTTAGAGACAGAATTTATGCCAAATTTTAAACCTGGCACTGAAAAGTTGGACACCCTTATAAGTTGAACATTGAGTGGCGATTAAAGAAGGCGTTCAAGATATCATTGATTTTCATTTCGACAATGTCAAATTTAATAGGTTCAAGTTTGTTTTTAAGTGCCTTAAGTTAGTTTATATATATTTTAAATCTTATTTGGTTTGTATAGGCATCTGAATGGCCTACAGATTTGTACTCATATATTACATTTTTATAACCAGAGTTTGCTGCTTAATAAAACTTTTCTTGTCTAAAAAATCTTATTTATTACCTAAATAGAAAAAAACTACAAAGATATTTGAATGCTAAATTAATTAATAAGTGAAAGAATAATGTGTCTTCTACATTATTTCAAGCAAGCAAATGTGATAATAAAATAATCCAAAATTTTTACAATTGACTCTTAGCAAATTAAAACATACTTTATTATAAATACTAGATGCTTTACCTCTGCGTGCAGCATTACAAGTCAGAAGCACCTATCTTTTTAAATTCAAGGCAAGAATGATGTCTTAATTATTGCAATATTTTTTGAAAACAAGACATAATAGTTATAATTTAAACAAAAAATTCATGCTCACCGCAGCTTTCAAATCTTTATTATCTTCCCACTTACAACAATTGTCATAGTCTTTCTTCCATTGATTACAATCCTGTGGTTCACCATATATAAAATACTGTTGAAAACGTGCTCTAAATGTTGTGCATTCATCATATTCATCTTGGTATACTTCACAATCTCTAATCTGTTGAATGAATTTATATATTAATAAACATATGTACCATTATTATCTATTAATAATGGGGCATGTGTATTAGATTTATTTTAAATATACATATAAAAGTTTAAGTTAAAGATCATAAAATAATAATCAAAAATTTTAAGTCATTAAATTAAATATGAATGAACACAAACCAGCCATTTATCTTCAGGTTCCAAATCCGTAGGTAATTCTTCAGCCTGAGGAGGATCAGAATTTATGTCTTTGGATTTTTCGTCATCAGCGTTAGTATTGGACATAATGTTAAGCAGTAAATCTTACTTCTATTATTTTTCAGCTTCTGCCTTAGGGACTTGCGTAACGTATAAATCATATATTAAAAATTAGTTATTTACTCATTTTAAAAATATACTTTTCAATTAAATTAAATCATCGTACTATCTATTAAATTGAATTGCTTAAAGTCATATAAATTCTAAGAACTGCTAATCTTTTGCCCAATAACTTAACCTTAAAACTTAGTTCACACTTCAAATTGACAATCAGCTGATTCTATCAATTTATCAGTAAAAGTTTTGCAGTAGTTAGATCAGCTTTTACGGTGTTGAAAAATTTAATTAATACGCATGATCAATCGTTGAAATAAAAAAAATAACTACAACGCAACTAGGCCATAAATCGAAATGAAGTGTCATTACTTTTGGCCTTTGATTAACCTGTTGTTTTACGTGGACAAGTGCCGACGCATACCCGTCCTTGCGACCTTTAGGTAGTGTCATAGGGACGCTTTCGCACTCTTCTGCAAACTCACCAGCGCTGCTCGCCGGGGCTGAATCGCATCTGGCCTATGGCCTATATGTAACAATATTAATAACAATACATGAGAAGGCCTAGATGATGGGCTCCACTGCTAGCACCGTTACTGCCAAATGTCCGCCTCCTATGCTCCTCCCAATCTACACCAAATCAGTGGCGCGGTCCCACTGAGTCCCTACAACGGGAATATACAGAGAGCGGCCTACTGAATGCAATCGCTCTTCTTCCTCTGCGACTCCCCCTTGGCTGCAGAAAACAAGGATGGCAGTATTCTTACCGCTTTAGTCCCTGCTCGCCGCACCTTCCTTGGTGCATCCAAACTGAGCTTCTCGTGCCCTGTTGCAGCCTTCTTCATGGCAGGCTTAACACCACAAGCTGGCCATGTTAGCTTAGCTTCAGCTTTCCTGCGGCTGATCAGGCCGCAGGTACTGAGCCCTACCGCTACGACAAAGTGAGAACACTTTAGGGGGATTTTGGATAACCTTTTTTTTTACCGTGGGGAAATAACTAAGCATACCCATCCTCGCGGGGGCAAAGACGCGATATGACGGACTCGCACCGACCAAAACGACCACGATGTTCCTTCCAGACGCCTTTAGAATGGGATCACAGGACTGGTTTTACATACTTCTGGACCCCAACAGCGCTGGCCTCGAAGGCAGCCCCGTCTCTTTGTCTCGGCCTCTGTAGTTAGGTAACAGAAGGGTCTGTTACTTAGGGGCCATGGGAGCCAGGAGCCGCCCCCAGCGGCGGCCCCGATGTTAAGCTCCGTCGCTAGCTCCGTCTTGGCCGCAGATGGAGGAGATCGACGACACCATGCCGAATATTCTCTCCTCCCACGGACCCCCCACACCGCATTAGCGGTGCGGCCCCGCTGAGGCGCAGAGGATAGCAAGAGCGGCCTACAAACTACCGACACTCCACTTTCCCCGCGACTCCATGGCTGCAGAGAAGACAGGGATGGCAGCGAGTCTACCGCCTCTTCCCCATCCGTGTACGATCTATGTATTTTAATTTAGCTTTTCGACGCGACAAAGATGATAGATATGAAGCTATAATACCAAACTTTATCCAACGATTTTTCTTAATATTAAGTTTTGGATTGCCTCCTACTGTAAAGCAATTTTAAAGATTATTTACGCAAAAAAAAAACAACGATTATAATGTGCTAAGAAAAGGATTAGGATTGCTAGGTGCTACTCTGACGAAAGTACCACCGATTACCTTTACTATCGATATTCTTCAAAAACAGTTCACTTCTACAACCAAAAGTGACGGCATTTAAGCTGCAGATCCGCCTCAGTGCCGTCACTATGAACGTCAAAACACCACAAGATATTGACAGCACATTTTTATATTTACAACAAAACTGTTATCAAGAAGTGTATGCCCTTTGTACCGTATAAAAGTTATCCTGTAGTAATATAATTGTTGACGTGTCTTCTTACGAAAATACTTTAAAGTGATCTGGGTTGCTAAGATGTCATTAAATAAGCTAGTTGGTGGTGATTGTGGAGGTAACAATTCTCTTGTTCAGTTATCGAATATTGTCGGTAGAGATGCATCTATTTCACAAACTCTTTCTCAAGCTGATCACTTCGTTAATGAATTTATGACACAGAATTCGCAAATTCCTCAAACATTTAATATGAATACTTTACTTAACAATATACCAGAAGTGGAAAATGTAAATAACTTACAGCAAACAAAAATGAATCAAGTCGTTTATAGCCCACAAATGCATTCTACAAGGCTACCAGGACCTTCCACATCATTTATGACCCCACCAAATATATTTCAAAACTTTCAAGCTCCTCTCCCATCTGCTTTAAGGCAGCAACACATGTCAAATGTTAGTATACAATATATGGATGAATCTGAACTGAAAGCACACAGAATAGTGATGTACGAGCAAAAGCACAAGAATATGTTGAAACTGTTAATAATGATGATGAACAGGCATACAATCAGTTTATGTCATTCATGAAGAGAATCAGTGCTGGGGAATTAAATATAGGAGATACAGCTCAAGATAATGAAAGGGCACAAAACAAGGACAAACTTATTAATGAAATGGCAGAAAAATATAAGGATGATTGGGCTAAACTCAGTGATGTTAAAGGTGATTGGTCATTAACAAATAATGACAGAATTCCTGAAGTGTATGAATTTACTGAGAGTAATATTATGTTAGAAAACAAAAGTGCATTTGAATTGGGCAAGGAGAAATTAAAAATGGGAGATATCCCTGGAGCTGTGCTTTGTTTTGAAGCAGCTGTACAACAACAGCCTGATTCAGCTGAAGCTTGGTTTTATTTGGGAACAACACAGGCTGAGAATGAGCAGGACCCTATGGCAATAACAGCATTAAAAAAATCGTTAGAAATTGATCCTAGGCAATTAGAGGCTTATATTACATTAGCAGCAGCATATACAAATGAGGATATGCCTAGGTTTGCACTGATTGCATTGTCTAATTGGTTAAATGCAAGCCCTAAGTACAGTGACATATTACCACGAGATGTGGATACCCAATCCTTAGAATTGAAAGATTTAGAGGACCATATTAAGTCTTTATATTTAAAAGCAGCCCAATTGAATCCTACACAAATAGATCCCGACGTACAAAACGCACTTGGTGTAATATTCAATATTAGTCAAGAATATGATAAGGCTGTGGATTGTTTTAAAACAGCTTTAATGGTGTCTAATGATAATGCTAAGTTATGGAATAGGCTCGGAGCCACATTAGCTAATAGCAATCGATCAGATGAAGCAGTAGATGCTTATCATGAAGCTCTTAACTTAGAACCTGGTTTCATTAGGGCTAGATATAATGTTGGTGTAACTTGTATGAATTTAGGAGCAAATAGACAAGCAGCTGAACATTTTCTTGTTGCTCTTAATCAACAGAACAAAGATAAAAATATGCAAGAGGATAAAATAGACAGTACTAGTTCATCAACAATCTGGTCTACACTAAGAATGGTTTGCTCCTTTCTAGGTGAACATGATGCGGCCAAATTAGTTGATGACAGAAATTTAAGTGAACTCAACAAACATTTTGAAATCGATGTATGAAACTAGAAGAATTTTATAAAAACATAACATAATATATGTTATATAATGGTTAAATTGTTTACAGATACTTATATATTGTAATTATTCATGTTTATATAAGTAAAAAGGTATGGTGATAAAGAAATTATTTTTGGGACAAAAATAAATATTTTATAAACAATTTATTCCGTTTTCTTATCAGTCCATGTCATTTACATTTACATTTAGAAAAATGTTTTGATTTAATACCTTCTGTATCCATATCAAATGATAATGTGTATTAGCTTTTAACATGTAGAAAACTGCAATCAGTGTCTGCCAAAGGGCATCCCTGTGGGTGGTTGCTATAAAACCAACATGGTTTAACTTGCAATTTTAATTGATTTGTTTTGTTTTTTCGCTTTTTCATCACCTCCTTAGTAGCATTAACAGACAGAGGGTGTTTTAATTGTACTCTTCCTTTGTGAACCTTAAAAATATGGTTGTTTTTCAGCAATGTTTGAAGTCCACCACACTCAGATTTCAACAATTTTAGAGTGGTATGTGGTATTATTTTTATCACATCCTCTATACATATTTCTTTGCCTGAAGTCCATTCATTTTGAAAATCACAGCCTTCCATAAGAAATTTTGCTACAGTTTCAACTATAGACTCAATGATTGGTTTTCCAATTTGAGTACAATTTTTGACCCTCTCAGTAGCACTTCTAGCTTTAAAGTCATCAGTACTATAAACATTGTTTTCGGTATGAGCATTTGTGCTAGTGCTTATGAGGGAAGACACTTTTTTAATATAATTGTCATATTCATTTTCTTCATACTTTCTCTTTCTGCCGACAAGGCATATTCTTTTAGTGCTTGGTATTTTCAATCTGTCTAATTCAGTTGTGAAACCACAGTTTTCACATAGCTTATGAATGTAATCTAAGTATTCATTGTACTGACTTTTGGAGGAATTTTGCCTCTGATATTTGGTGCCATCAAAATTATAGGCACAGCATGGTAGTAAAAAAAAGTTACAGTTGTAATTCGAGTTAGCAGCTATAACAGGTATCCATGGTGTGAGTTCATCAGAATGATTCCCAATTATCCAATCAAATTCAGCAAACATTTGAATATTCTCTGGGGTAAATGTGCTTTCCTATAGTTAAAATGTATCAACAAAATTATTGAACAAACTTTGATAAGATATAATCAATAAATAACCACTTACTTTAAGGTTTATTTGGTCTCCATACATATCCCATATTTTTCTCTTACGTACATCTATACCTAATCCCTTATGACCCTCTTTTATTAAAATGTATACAAGCAAACCATTCCCACAGCCTACATCAACAAATCTTACTGCTTCATTTGTTTTATTATGCGCTTTGTCATTCCACAGAAGAAGTAAGTAAGTTGCTATAGCCACATCTTCATAAACAAACTTTGTGGGGTCAGTACATTCTGGCCATATCTTAAAGAAATAAAAGCTCTACAGTTCATGTACAAAACAAACTTATCTTAAAACAAATAATTGTGTGAATAATATTATACAACTTTACAATCAAACATTAACAAAAGTACCTTGACCATTTCTTTTCCATATTTAACTTTCAATTGATTATATTTATTGTAGTATTCATTCAAAGAAACTAATTTTAGAGAATCCTGAACCAATGAACTTTTTATAGAATTATTGCAGAGATTTTGTTCCTGCCATTTAACTATTTGAGGTAATACTTCTTTCAATAGCCATATGTAAGATTTAGAAGTTATGTCTGAAAAGTTTAAATAAAAACTATTGTTTATAATATGGACTAACCAACAACTGATTAAAATTTGTCTAGAAAGTAATTTTAATTTTAAGTTAATAAAATATATTTCTCATCAAAAAATGTTAGAAATATCTAATTGATTTCCTTACTGACCATAATTCTCTGAAATAACTACTTTCCCATTAGGTAGTAACTGAAAAGTATATTTAAAGTTTGGACATAATTTCTGATTCAAGTCTCTAGGAGTAATATCATAAAAAGTAGCAGTGAAGTCATCCTTTTTTAAGCACACCAATTGGTAACAGTGGCTATCTGCAAATGTTTTTGGAAGTAATTCAATAATAATAATTTCATCATTGCTGCTTTGTTCCAAAGTTGTTTGGTTTTTTTCTATGTGGTTCAATGAAATTTTGGGCAGCAGTCGTTCGATAAAATAGCTCATTTCACCTATGTCTTCTAAAGAAAAATCATTAAGTAAATTGTTCAAGTTGAAGTCTTGTAACTTGCAATAATATTTGTTTAGAACATTACATCCCCATATACGTTTATTAATAACATGAGGCTTGGTTATCAATAAACTAATTGATTGCCAAAAAGATAAAATTTATCAGAATTCATTTCAATTTTACATCGATATAAATATTTAAATATAAATAATTTTAAATTTACATATAAATAATATTCTTTTCAAGATAATTTTAAATATCACGTTTCTTTTGTAGTGTTTTGGCAGATATGTCAAAGCATTATGGTTTGATTTTAGGGATGTCAATATTCACCGAGCAATTTTATTTTTTACACAAAAACATCGATGTTTTTCAGACGATGATATGGATGTTAACTCTTCTTCCTTTCCCATACTTGAAACTTCATGATAGGCACAATATATTTACAAAACTTTCAGTTGTACATAAAACTAACGTAACTCATAGAAAAGTTACGTTAGATCAGTTAATTACAAAGAGAAAGGCCTCTTTGGGTTTATGTCTAGCTCATCTAGTATTTTAGTCCCGCATGCTGTATCTAGTAATCAAATTGATACTTCACAAAAAACTTGTTTATAGTAATATTCGTACTTTTCGAACGACTATTACTATATACTAAAATATAAACAGATTTTTTTATGCATCACTACAACAATATTGAAATATTAACGTTGGTAGTAACCTAAACCTTTTGTATAAATGGTGACTTATTTTCTAAAGGTACAACAATAACATAACAAATTCCATTCAATATTTTGTGGTTGTGCAGTTTATTTATTTATTTAATCTTCATGCACATTTTGTACATAGACGGACTTAATGCCGTATGCATTTTCTACCAGTCAACCTTAGGGTGATGCACGAATAACGAGAGAAGTCGATTAATACATATTTTTATTTCTACACCATACACATATAATATATATATATCAAATATATATAAATAAATAAATAATATTCATATAATAATAATTATATAAATATTTGTGACCAATGTATGTTCCTGAGACAGGTGCTTCTAAGTTTTTTTTGAATATTGCTCTACGTACAGCCATCCTAATTTCGAGAGGTAAGCGTCCATTAAGATAAGATAAAAGAGGAATGCGTGATTTCAGAACGATGTATTATGATTTGAAGGAGACGGTTATGTGTTCATCGAAGATTTTGGTTACTGACATCACATAGGTATTAAAAATTAGACGATATGTATAAAAGAGTCAATGGTGATCTAAGTAAAGAATAAAGAATGGTTAGGGCTCGTAGAGAGCATCGCTGGCGTATAGGTAACCACTAAAGTTGAATACGGTAATTTGAAACGTGATCATATTTACGAAGATTGAAAACGAATCGAATGCAGTTATTCAGAAGACGGTCAAGTTTATTGACGTGATCGGCATTCAGGTCGAAGTAGCATACTTCACCATGGTCGACAATAGGAAAAATTAAGGCCTGCACGAGCTTCACTTTTGTTTAAGTGGGCAAAATTTTTTTAAGCTATAAAGGGAACGTAGTACGCCGGTGGCTTTTTGGACTACATCTGATATTTGAGTTATCCAACTCAGTGTTCTGTCCATTTGCAGACCCAGATTTTTTACACTGTTACTAATTGGTATAATATTTCCGTTATAGATTATAGGTGAAGTGCACTAAAATTGATCTTGCCTATAGTTCTTACACTACCTACTACTACAGCTTGGCACTTGGATGGATTTACGGTTAACCGAATCTATCGCACCAATTTTTAATTGACTCTAAATAATTTTTAATCCATCCAATTACTTGTGGTAGCATTTGAATGTTATCATGAGCATATAACAGGAGGTCATCAGCAAAAAGATGATACGCACATTGAAGATTGTAGGTAATGAGATTGATAGACATAGAAAATAAAAATGGGGAGAGAATACCGCCTTGAGCAACACCAGATTCAAGATTTAGCCAACTTTATGTTGACTCATCAAAAAAACTGACTGCTGGCACCCTCGAAGATAAGAAGCAGTTGAAAATCGAAATATATTTATTTACCAATAATTTATTGGTTAAATTCAAACTGATTGCGACTATGTATTAGGAGCGATGAAAAACACCCATGATGTTTACATATCGAATAAAAAATATTTCTTACTCATAGTGTAAACTTATTGAATTAAAACATAAATATGAATAATATATTTTTAAGATAGGTACCTGTAGTGGATAGTTCGTAGAGACCATCAAATCCGAATATCTTTAGATTACGATCATATCCCTATCTCTCTATCTCTTTCATTTACACCAGAGTCAAATAGGATATAATCGTTATAAACGAAGACTTATGTCAGACTGCAACGACGCCAAAATACTGCCACGCTGCGATCTACATGCGATATTCGATGAAAATTATGATCATTTGTTTTTTAGAGTACGAGATCCCAGTTCTTACTTGACCTCTGATGATTGTTATGTGTATATGAATATAAAAAACCTATTTAACATCATTAACAATCCATTCTGTCACTGATGGGATTAACTTTCTTCGAGGTAGTTTGGTATTGTTTCTTCGATCTACATTGTGGATTTTTCGTAAACTTTAATTGTCTTATACAAAGTAGGAAGGTATATCAGTCTTTGCAGGTTTTTCTCTAATAGTTAAGCTTATCACCTTTTAACAAATGATTTCATTAGCTATTTAACCGCATTACTGTTATTTACTATTTTTCAGGTTAGTCACTAAATACAATATTTCCAGGACTGTTTTACTACATAAAACTATTTAAAATGAATTAACGATTGTAAAATATTTAAAATAATTACGGAGTGTATTTTAACGATGTAACTAATCAGAACAAAATAGGTAGGTACGATGCTATTACCTAACAGTTTATGTTAAACTTTGTTGACGTAAACTCCATATCTTAATTTACACTTTAATAATATTAATTGTACAATTGGTAAATTTGAAACAATTTTTAACATGAAATCAGCTAAGATCTAAGTAACAACAAAGGATAATAAGTTAGGTAGTAAGGCAAGAACTTAAATAATTTTAAATATTATAGCAAAAACTAAAAATGAAATAGCAAAATTACATAGCTACGGCTACGGATTGTTGCAAGGTGGTGAACGTCAATTATTATGTCAAGTCAACATAACAGAAGTATAGTGGGCTCACATATTGTCAAATAAATAAATTCCCATATTTAAGAACAAGAATTTTCGTCTTGCCTTATTGTGCCTATTATCTCTTTCAAATTATAAAAAAAAGTTCGGTAATTTTATATAAGCAAATCAGTAAAGTTAAATAGTTAATTTAAAGAGTTGTTTATGTAGGTAATGTCATACACTGAGCTCGAACATGGATATCAGGGCTTGCGACAAGCGTCTCAACCACAGTTTTACGTTGGGGAGGATGGAAATCTTGTTCCTATAAGATCACCCGTGAGCAAACTATGTTCTATATAGATGTTACTGAACAAACAAAACATATAAGACCATTATAGCTTTTATAAACATACAAAGCTTAAGCAAAGACTCTTTAATTAAATATTGGTTTTCTTATACTCATATCGTAGATACAAACATTACATGCACGTTAGTGCTATACTTAGTCGAATTAGTTTTTAATAAGATGTCTGACATTCCCTTATTCTTCATAATATTAGGCATCATAAATAGTAGTAGAGTGAACATTACTTATACCATCCAAAGTAGTAGTGACAATGACAACTGAGGTAATGTAGTATGTTAATTTGTCAAGTTTATCTTAGTTATCATGTGCAAAGTGCCATTAACCAATCACTGTGAAGGAGTTGATTTTGCTGTTTGTTACATAAATTTTGATAATTTTGTTGTTTGTGGTAAATATAAGATAGTGGTTGGTTATGGAGTGGCAATGGCTAAAGGATTGGTGGCGTCTAAAAAGATGGAGAAACAAAAGACAGAATGTGGATGATGTCTGTTATTGTGATGAATGTTTACCAGATGTGAGCTAAAAGATTTTATTATAATGTAATCTAATTAGATGTTCAAATCCCATGTTTTATTATTATTTTTTTAAATTAATGTTTGACTTTTTGTAAGACAATTGTATTTTTATTGGTATACATAAATATATAATACAATTTATAACTGGTATGGTTTATTTCTATTAAAGTTTTTAATTATCTTTAATTATTATTTTCTTTGCAGAAAGATCAGATAAAATGTTAGGTTTAAAATTATTAATGTTTTAGTTACATTTGTGCTTATAGTTTTGATAAAAGAATAATACTAACACAGTGTTTCTCAAGGGCATACCCTGTGATTAGAATACTATTAGTTGGTCTTAATAAGAGAAAAGTAAAGAAAAAATATCACTATCCTTCATTAATGATTTAGCTAAAACTTGTATTAAAAGTTTTTCCTTCTTTTTTTGTGCATAGGTATTCATATTCTCATATTGTGTTGACTCTGAAATTTTACAGAGTATATTAGATGACAAGTCTGTAACAGATTTTATTGTAAAAATAAATATTTATTAAACTGCAGTAGGATATAGGAGACAGAGTAATTTAAATAAATAACATTTAATTAAATGTTTAACAGAATGTTTTAAAGGTAACTCATAAAAATTGTTTCCAAATTCATACACAAAAATTATAACTTATTTCTCATTGTGTCTACTATAAGGCTCTTGAACAGCATTAATACCCAAGTGTGAGTTTTATAAATGATTATTGAGATTAATTATTCAGTTATATATCATCATCATCATCTTTAGCAGCCTTTATCTGTCCACTGCTGGACATAGGCCTCTTCCAATGGCTCCAAGACGGCCTATCCCTTGCTACTTGCTGCCAACTCGAGCCGGCTACTGTATGGAGTTATATGCCTTATGTATATTTCAATTGGATTCTAACTCAATAATTTTTGGTTTAGGGCGAATTGGATCTCTGTGAGTCTTTGGACGCGCACTGCGATGGCGGCGGCAAGAAAGTGGTGGTCGGCGTATGCGCCATGGCCAAGAAGTCGCAGTCGAAGCCTATGAAGGAAATCCTCACTCGCCTCGATGAGTTTGAGTACATCAAGATGCTTGTTTTCCCTGAGGAGGTTATCCTTAAGGTTCTGTTGAATATCTAACCTCGGTAGTGGAATAAAATGTCTAACAGTTGCTGGTATTCATTTTGATAATCAATTTAGTGATGATTTGGGATGATCTTAAATGTCAGAAATCACATATGGTATTTTATTTCACTACTTAATGAATAAGTTATCTCACTATTAACCACTGTTTCTTTCTAAAAGTGTTCTGAATTACTTTTATAAACACTTTTCATTAGCGGCACGACTCTGCTTGCATGTTTAACTAATAATAGATTGCCTAATTTTCATTGGAGCTATATCTCATCTTATAATGGTGTATCACTATAACATAGTATGTAATGGTTAGCCATTTTCTATTTTAAAATAAATAAGTTGATTGCAGAAACCAGTTGAGGAGTGGCCGATCTGCGACTGTTTAATCTCTTTTCATTCAAAAGGCTTCCCACTCGACAAAGCCATTCAATATGAGAAACTAAGGAAACCCTATGTTATAAACAATTTGCATATGCATATGATATACAGGTAATAAACGTTGCATTTACATGCTTTGTTGTAATAATTAGCATAGAATTGTAACTATTACATATTTTTTTTATTTAGGATCGTAGACGTGTTTACGCAATATTGGAGAGCGAAGGTATTGAGATACCTCGATATGCAGTGTTGGATAGGGACTCCCCAGACCCAAAACGTAAGACAATCTTCAATAAGTGTTTAAGTTATTTGTAAACAAAAAGTTCAATATTCCAAATAAAGTAAAATAAATATACCTCGTGAAAATATTTTTTTTACGAGTTATATTTATTTTTACGTTTATAAATAATAAATTCTGATATGAATACTTGCTTATGTCTTGATGGTCACTTAAGCGTACACAAAATACAATTTTTTCTACTCTTTTTACATTGTATATGTAAAGTACGCTTTCTTAAAAAGTGCGTGTGACATTTTAAATAACAGCCGAAATTTGCTCGCGCTATGAAAAACAAACGGCACCGTTGTCAAACCACACTAGTAGGGATAGCAGCATACGAACACCGTAGTTCGCCCTCGCTTATGAGCACAGCACACACCCGGTACACAAACTACAGCCGCGTTCCAGGGCGGTTCTCACCGCTCCCAGCAACCGATTAAAGGTCGTCGACATCCCGGTTTACAAATCGTCGACGATCCTTAGGAGACACTAAAGTAGGTCCAACGCATTTACCTTCTGTACGTGTTGCTAACAAAAAGTGACGATCACCTAGTTCGTGGGGACGATTGCTTCCTGTCTTAGCGAACGCTGTGTTAGATGAAGCATAATAAAGACATCATAACATCTTACCAAAAAAAAAGTTGTCAAATTGATTTCTGTTTTGCCGTCGTAAATCTCTGTTACAAATGTTCAATATATTTTTTGAATAATACATTTAATATTGGTAAAAGATAATACAATATTACAAAACGACGAAACATTATATAACCTCTTAATTGCACTTTTGCGAACACGTAAGAAAGCCGATTAAAAAAAACTATTAATTTTTTTTTACAATTATAGGTATCCGAGAAAGCTATATTATATCACTACACAATATGAACGGATTTATTTTAAAAAAGGTTCAAGAACAGTGATTATTAATACGATATTATACAGATTGTTTTGTAATATGTTATTTTATCGTTCTTTCAATAGACCACGAGTTAGTGGAATCTGAGGACCACGTGGAAGTGAACGGTGTTGTATTCAACAAGCCGTTCGTAGAAAAGCCGGTGTCGGCCGAGGATCACAATATTTACATTTACTATCCGACATCGGCGGGCGGTGGCAGTCAGCGCCTGTTCAGGAAGGTTGTTCTAAATTTTGATATTTATAATTTAATCTTTCTTTATCTAAGCCAATTTGATTTACTCGCATTCGATAGATGTATCTGATGTTGGTATAATTATCGTGATGTGACAACTGCCAATATTTTTACATGCCCATCACATATATCATTTGTCTTCTTGGACAATATTTTGATCGGCCCATTTTTCCCCAGTAAACTAGAAGACAAAATGGTTTTCCCGCAGAATTTGAACCCGCTATCACAAGTTTGTAATGCAAAACCAAATAGGCTACGAAGGCATATTATTAATGTTTCAATCAAATTGTTTTATATTTTATTGTCAGTTACTAAAGTGCATATTAATTTTGATAAAATATTTATTTTAAAGTAAGTTATAACAGCTTGTAGTTTAGCGTATTATAATGCTTATAATTTTCACAGATTGGAAGTCGCAGTAGCATATATTCACCGGAGTCGAGAGTTAGAAAAACCGGCTCGTTTATTTACGAGGACTTTATGCCTACCGACGGTCAGTATTGTTTTATATTACTCATTACAGTTTTTTTTTTGTTTGGTCCCTGTTTATACGTGGCAGGTCCCTGTTTACAGGAGACCGTCTGGTGGGTACCACCGCGGTGCCTATTTCTGCCGCGAAGCAGTAGTGGAAAACACTGCTGTGTTCCGGTTTGAAGGGCACCGTAGCCAGCGATTTACTGGGTAAACGAGACTTAACACCTATGTCTCACGGTAGGCAGCGCGTTGGCTACCACTGGTATTGCTAATGTCTATGGGTGTCGGTGACCACTTTCCATCAGGTGGCCGACTGCTCGTCTGCCTGCGTAAGCTATAAAAAAAAAAATACATTATGAAATAACGCTAGTTATAAGCAATTCTTTCGATTGCGGTGACAATCAATTTGCAGTGATCGATACAAAACTAAAGATGCACAACAAAACAAATAAGGCAGTGTATGTGTTTTTTTTTAATATAGCTCTAAGGTAACTTTAAAATTGACTTCTATGTTATGTCCTTCAACGCCTTTTGTACCATTTTAAACCTAAATATTGCTTAATATTTATTACAATCAAATTCGTTTCGACTAGAATTTCGACTAATTTTTAATCAAGAATTCTAGTCAAGAATTTCGATTAGTCGAACCTTTTTGTTTTTTAAATTACCTAAACAGTTTATGGCAAATGAAAAGAGACTTTAGTCTAATCTGTATTTCTTTTAATCAAATACAAAAAATATCTAATATAACCTACTCGCTTTGTAGCCGCGTGGTGCACTATCTGCTATATACCCTTAGAAGCATATTTAGGCAATGGTTAAAACATTACTTTTTTCTTTCAACGTGTACATCGCGTATAAATCCTTCTGAACTTCTCCCCCGCAAAACTACTACAGTAAAAGTAGTGTAATTTTGTTTACTTTATCTTCACAAAAAATAAAGTAAGAAAACATCACAGCAATGACTGTTTGTAGTTGGCAGTTCTTTTATTTATTTATATTTGTTTCATGCACAAATATATCTATAATTAAATACATAGAAAACACTATACATACTTATACATTGTTAATACTTTGTAATCAGGCACTGATGTGAAAGTGTACACCGTGGGACCGGACTACGCGCACGCCGAAGCGCGCAAGAGCCCCGCCCTGGACGGCAAGGTGGAGCGCGACTCGGAGGGCAAGGAGATCCGGTACCCGGTCATCCTCTCCAACCAGGAGAAGCTCATATCTCGCAAAGTGTGCCTCGCTTTTAAGCAGACTGTATGCGGGTTCGATCTCTTGAGGTGAGTGGGTCGAAACTGTATGAAAACCGCCTTTGTAGCTTAGTAGTGTTGACTACTTGTTTTACGAACCTGGTTTGAACTTTGCGGGGCAGTAAGTTTGTGTTATTGTCGCTTTATCGATACATTCGCATTCTTTTTAAAGAGATTCTTTTCCAGGAGAAGCTAATATCTCGAAAAGTGCGCCTTGCTTTTAATGTGTACTGATTCTAATAATAATTTGATAATGTATATTGTTACGGAGTTAACACTCACCTGATGGTAAACGATGCACCTCGTCCATGACATAAGTAAGTCGCCACAAGTCTATCCGTCGCCCTGAGGCTTGGTGTGTGACCAACGACCCATATGGCTTCGTTTATCTATTAATTACACTTGCTACGGTAAATAAAGTTTTTTAAATATCGCATAAAAAATCACTAAAATGTTGACAATAGCTAACTTCACGGTGTCGGTTTTTTGTGATAGTGTGTGCGCGCATGCATATTGAGAAAATGCACAGGTGTAAGTTACGTTACGTACGTACGATGATAAGACTTAGTTTAGAAAGTAAAAATTCTGTAAAACGCTTTTTTTTATTGCGTTTCTTAAAAAAATACAAAGTATAAAACGTTATCATTCCGTAGTTTTTTGGTTTAAAGCCAAAAACAATAATCACATGATTTTGTGACGTTTGTCGATTATTAATCCGGTAATTCTATCTGCGCTGAAATACGTCCGAAGCGACGAAAATAAAATAAACAGAAATCGTATCTGCGCAATTATTGTACCACGGTGTAGGAAACGATATCCGCCAAAATATCTTCACGTTACGTCAAATACGTATTTCATGATTTTAAGAATGCCGCGTTCGTCTGCTTTGGCTCGATTCCAGATCTAAATTGCATGAAACTATACCGATATTATTGATGCGATAAATTAGACTCAGGAATTCGCAAAGTTTATGTATGTTGAATTTTATTCAGTTTGAATAGATTTATTTGTTCGTATAAAATCATATTTTATACTATATACACACAATTTTATGCGAACATGATGGATATTTTATGTTGTGCCTATTAAAACTTACACTTGTAACGTTTACACGTGGGAGAATTATTGAGAAAATGAGAAATATAATTGGGAAGTTATCATTTACACTAGATATTTGTAGATATAAGTATGTTATTCTATATCATAGCAGAACAAGATATGGTGACGTTAAATTGATAACAAACTTCTTCTTTTAACTTATTCTGTATACATATGTTAATATAAATGTTTGAAAAATACAATTAAAAATAAACAAGCGGGTGCTGTTTCTTTCTTTGTATTTTATAGAGTTATCATGTAAACGGTTTTACATCATCACCCTAGGATTACTTGTCATTATGCAGAGCTACAGGCGTCAGACTGTAAGATTTTATGCGTAATAATTACATCAGTGACCAATTCACGTCTTATTTCTTCATCATCATTTCACCATAAATCATCTAAAAATCATCCTCCGCCTCCGTGCCCGACAACTAGCGGCATCGACAATCGCGGGGAAACAACTTTAAAATGTTTGAATTATTTAATAATTATCTAATATAATTGTTATCGTCGTTTTCTGGTTCATTAGGACAATATGGGCCGATCTCCCAATTGTCTGAAAAGGTTCGTCATCATCTTTGACCATCGTTATAGGAAGTCAGTACCTTCAAATAACTGACAACTAATTCATCCTTTGAATGCAGTTTAACCGTTAAGTTGTGGAAGTCAGATGCCAGTCGCTCTGCGTAAAAACCTGAATAACCTTAGGTAAATCTGGATGGATTAGAAGCCGATGGATTATTTCTTGAGATAGTTCTAATAGGGTAGAGTTCTATCGAGTATTTCGTCTGTGTTTACAGTTTGAACGCGTTATATTGGTAGAAGTTTGTATCAGTTTAGGGATATATGGGATCGACTTCGGCAATGTATATACAGCTCAGTACTCGACTCTTAAGGAACAAGTAGTTGGCTACCGATATAGGAAGTGCACTGAACAAACTGGCGTAGTCTTGCGCTAGAGCGTGTCTTGAACATAGTGTATTTCGAGATGTTTAACCTCTATGAAATTTGTTACATCTTCTCTTGGCGCAAATACAGCGATTAAAAAATATAGTAATTGCACAGATTCTTTCGAATCAGTTTGAATTAAAACTTACGACATTTTTAATATTTGGCAGCTTTTACAGACGGTCCACGATTTCATTGAGTAATTTCGCTGATTTTTAGAATCTTTTGATGTTATTATTTGTGTTGCTTAGGTTCCATAATATACTATATATGATAAATAATTTCGTTTTAAGAATTTTAATCTCGTAAAAATTAAAATTATACCCGACGTTTTTTACCCATCCCAGGGTCTATGCACAACTGGCTACTTGTGAAGATATTTTTATTTACGTGTATCGGTTAATTTAGGAAAAAAAAATATTATTTATATTTTTTTTTTCAGATTAAAGGCGTTCACGGTAACGCAAAATGTTTACCTCTATTCCCGACCTAATTAAAATATCTCCGTCTAAAAATCAAGTTCGCACATCAGATAGTTTAAATATTGTGACCTTTCACAGGGCGAACGGCAAGTCGTTCGTGTGCGACGTAAACGGATTCTCGTTCGTGAAGAACTCGAACAAGTACTACGATGACTGTGCAAAGATACTGGGGAACATGATACTGAGGGAGTTGGCACCCACACTGCATATACCGTGGTCGGTTCCCTTCCAGCTGGACGACCCCCCGATAGTCCCTACCACCTTCGGCAAGATGATGGAACTGCGATGCGTGGTTGGCGTCATCCGACATGGAGACAGGACGCCGAAGCAGAAGATGAAAGTGGAAGTCCGACATCCGAGGTGAGTAAGATAAGAGATGATCACATATGAAAGTTCATATGGTAGTGATGGGTTGTTGTCTGTATTTACAAGTTCTATCTTGTCATTAAAAACGCTCATCCGGCATACAAGTAATGAGATTAAGGCTAGCTCATATTGAACACTAGGAAATCGCAGTTTATATGAAAGCTTTTTTAAGAATCCTTTACGCAAGCTTTAATACTATCTCAGTGTTCGTAAGTGCTAAAAGGTATGAAAATTGTTACTTTATTGTTTACTAATATTTATAGCCTTTCGTAGATTTTTCGAGATATTCGAGAAGTACGAGGGCTTCAAGCGGGGCCACGTGAAGCTGAAGCGACCTAAGCAATTGCAAGAGATCTTGGACATATCGCGCGCCCTCCTGGCGGACATCCACACGCGACACGCCGACCCAGAGATAGAGGAGAAACAAGGCAAACTGGAGCAACTCAAGAGTGTACTGGAGATGTGAGTCGTATATATTAAATTCAAATATATAAGAGCCAACTTTGGTATAGACTTTATTTAAACAAAGTTTTTTTTTGCTTCAATAGTGTCTAAGCAATACGAGTGTCCTATCTTTTTGGCTAGTAATTAGGCTTTTTATATAATTTCCACGTGACCGGATTTTGGTATGGAACTTTTATGATCAAAATCAAGTTTCAACCTATTTTCGCGACACTTATTTTAAAATGGTATAAATTATATGTTGTATAAAATAAATAATTGGTACAGTTACCAAACTATTTTTTGGACCTAATCGTTTATTAAGTAAGTCAAGGAGTTCAGTCAGCCTGGTTAACTAAATAACGAACATTATTTTAGTGTCAGAAAAAAAGTAGGTTTAAAAATTTGTTTTTTTGTCGTATTACTAGTGCTTGAATGGAATAAATTGGGCAGTAATTGCCTACATTATTATAGTACCCTATAAAATAATTGCTTAACTGAACATTGTTTCAATTTATGTTACCTGATTATAACTAGCCTTTTCGAGTACTATTATATCTTTATATCAAATCAGATAAAGCGCAGATTATATGATTGTATGATATCACCTATAGTAAGTTGTTATATTTGATATATTTGATTATTTTAAAAGATGACAAAATAGGCCCGCTGAGTTTTTTCGCCGGTTCTTCTCAGGTCGGAGGCGTCCTATTCCGAAGCGGTGGTAGCGTCCTTGACAATCAATAAGCGAGTGTTACACTTCTGTATTAAAAAAAGATATTTGAATTTGAATATATAACATGATTTGTTACTCATTGTTGTGATATATTTTCTAGCCGTTTGTTATGCATGACGTACTTCGCACTCACTTGATGGATAGGTGGTGTTTGTTTTTTATTCTTTTGAAAAGACCGCTTTGAATCCACATCAATGTGAATGGGTCAATGTGAACCCTGAAACGAGAATGTCTCATTTTAGATTTCACATTGCCCTATTTATAACAAAAATATAAAAATAGTTAATGTTCTGAAGTTAACTTACCTGTAGTCAAGTCAATCTCAATGATAATATGAATATTCCGCCCTCACCTACTCTAAGAAGGGTCTAAGCAAAGTCGATGAATTCGACATACGGCTCTAGGTTCAATTTATAATATAATTTTTATGTTCATCATCATCATCATGAGCCTGTGTTAGTCCACTGCTGGACATAGGCCTCCCGTATTGCACACCCTTTCCATTAGAGGGTTTTTGGACCGTATCCCAATTTTTATATAAATAACATAAATTTACATAAAAATTCTAAATATAAAACTCGGAGTAAAATTAAAGATTGTTGTAGAAAAATAACTAATGATAGTCGTCAGTTTTCTAGGTTGATTTTACAGTAGATTGTTTGATTTCAGGTACGGCCACTTCTCGGGCATAAACCGCAAGGTGCAGATGAAGTACCAGCCCCGCGGCAGGCCGCGCGGCTCCAGCTCCGACGACGGTAACGCGCCCGCGCTCCACGGTCCGCCTCGCACTGCTTTTAACACTAACCCACAGTCGTCGTCTCGTGTCGTCGCCGTCTCGTGATCAAATAAAACTCCTCTTACATTAATAACACATTACACTACTATGACATTTACTCTTTGCGTTAAAATGTCCAAATTTCGCTGTATAACTTTACCAAGTATCTACACCATACAGTTACTACGCTAAGAGACTACCATCTGATCTCCACAATATTAAGAGAATTATCAGTTTTAGACATTTAGTGAATTGCCCATATGACTCGATTGATTATACGACCATATCATCATTTCATTTGGCCAGATTATAAACCGATTGAATATACATCATCGCATCTGATATAGAATTGTACCTTCACTCTATTATTGTATTAATAATACCACTTTATTATTGTACATGTCATGACACAACATTTCCATGTGATCAAAATACATTGTCTTGCTATTTTACTTTAAAATATGTCATTTACTAGGAAATCAAGACCAAACAATGTCATGTGTGACGTAAAATGAACTAAAATGATTAAATCTGACAGTATAATTTAAAAGAATTGCAAATGTAGTTGTATATATAAAATCGAATTGCGATTAAACATTTTTTGATTGAACTATAGCAGCCTTAACTCTAATACCCACATCCATTTTCACATGCATTTTTTCTTTCAATTTGGCATCGTCAGTAAAAAAATTGTTATAATGGCGCCTTTATTATGAATTATCCGAGGCGACAACTAGAGGCGACGACTGGAGACAAGACTATTTATATATTTTGTAGTTTGCACCATGTGCCTTAACTTATTTTATTTCTTCAATTGCATACTTATCTATACTTAGGTATCGTTTTTTTTAAATAAAACAAAAATTATAAAATATTACGGTGTAAACTTCAAGCCCAAGGTAATATACAAAATATTTTTATACTTTATGCGACTGCCGTCAAGCATGGGTTTGATAAAAGTATTGCAGTTTATTGTAATTTAGTTTGGAAATGCGTGTGTTTATAGGTAATGGAACTTCTTTAATTTGCACGGTTTGTTTTTTATATTGAGACCTTGACAACAATATTAGTGGGAGTAACCTTAAATGCATTAAACAGGTTTTACTGTACAATTGTACTGCAGGTTACTGTGCAATTACATTAAAAGGTATTTTTTTTAGTTGGCAATTAATTATTGGCGATATCACACTACATCGCTTTATATTATTTAAAAAATAGTACAGATTATATCCCCATTTCATTTTTTTTTAAATAGTAGTATAATACTATACATAGTTTGTTTCTTTCTGTTTTTCTGTCCGTCTTTTTGTTCTGACTATTCTGTGAAATGGATCGTCCGATATTCACGGGACTTTCAATTAAAGATAACTGATGTAATTGGTAGTAACTTAGTCTTAAAAAAAACAGTTTTTTTTTTTATTTTACCACGCGGATGGAGACACTTGACGTATGAACCCACTTCTTTTTAAAGGTTAATGGTTTTCAAACTTATCTATAGTTTGGTGGTTAGCTAAGAAAACACACACTTATACTTATACACACAGCAAGAAATCTTATTATATTACGATGTGTAACATCCGTCAACGTAGAGTAGCTGGTGGGATTATCACTGAACAAATATTTCTTTACGCCTAGCCACTGTTAACAATTGAGATTAGAACTGTACATACATTGACTCGGATTACTCAACCGAGGTCAATTGTTATCTTAAGAATATTCGCTCTCTAACAGCATACAATATCTGCAAAGACAACATAGATTCAACGTATGGTCTTTTATTTTTTTTTCATTCTAGATCCATACTAAGTAAAGCATCATACTTGAATACGTTTAATTTTTATTAGAGTAATATATGAAATCATAATTTGTTCTATATTATTCTTGTTTATATTTAAAACCTAGGTAGATTTATTTAGCCATATTAGAGTAAAATAAGATTTGGAGTCTTTAGTAACAAAGGTTTGTGAATTTCTAAATTTGTATAAAAAGGTTTTTTTGCTATTAGGTTTTATTGGTTATAAATCGCGTGGTAATTAGTTATGGGTGCGGCTCGCCTAGACTTAGACTGCTTTCGTTTTGAGCTAAAAGCGTTTAAATTAGGTTTCATTTCGAATGTGGTATCTCATCGTAAAAAGGTTCTGTTCAAGAAAATATTTTTTCAATCTGGAGAGTACCTGCAGAATCATAATTCATAAATTCTCGTAGATATTCTTATATTTGTAAGAAAAGTGATCTTCTGTCGTTTTTTGATATGATAGTCATAAATAAAACTTTGTATTGATTGTAAAAAATTTTATGGCTACACTAAACGCATGTAGTTTTTGCTCAGTTTTACATTTTTGTAAAAGTTTGATTATGATGTCTTCTGAAGCACGTTTAACTTTAACACGATTTTCCTATTAAGTAGTATCAATAGACAAATAAGGTACGTATTTCTAGATTTTTCACGTTTGTAATTATAGAGCAGTCTATAAAGAGAAAAAACTAATGAATTCAAATCGATAATTCGTCAAATGTTTCGATTTGGAAATACTATAGTTCTTCCTATTAGCTCTTTATTTTATTCTGTTCTATTCGTAAAGTCGTACATAACAGTATCTGTCTTTGACGAATTAGTGCTTGTTGCAGTAGGCAGTGGTGGGGAACCTTCTCTAGTGTTGATACTGAAGTGGGGTGGCGAGCTGACACCGGCTGGTCGCATCCAGGCCGAGGAGTTGGGCCGGATGTTCCGGTGCATGTACCCTGGAGGGCAGGGACGCCATATACCCGGTGAGTTGCCTCTGCCTATAAAGCCGAAGTTGTTTTACGGAGTTAACATAGCCTACTAAAAACCGTTTAGTAGTCTAGTAAATTTGTAAAATAATGTGAAAATAGATTGCATTAGCTGGTATGAACGTTTTCTTCCAAGCTGATTTTGTTTATTTTTATTATATCCATCCTTATATCGGAATACAACACAAAAATAAACAATTTAATACTAAAACATTAAATGTGCAAAATAACTAAAGAATTGTTACATTATTTCAAAAATAAAATTACGAATTTGAAATAACACATCATTTTTATTTACAGCAAAAATTATGTTCTTTCAGTTACACCTAAAATAAAATATTTTTAGAAATCTCGAAAAGAATTCCAAAAAGTAAAAATGGTGAACTCTCACGTGATCGCGACAATAGTTACGATGTCTCGTACCGACGAGTCGATGCGTAACACCATTCAACACACTGACACTATGCACAGCACTTATCAGATACGAGGAGAGTTCCGTTCCGGGGTACAGCCTACAAGGGTCTCTTCCTCTGTATTTCAGACCCGTGTTTTATACACGATCTCAGAGAGACAAAACGTCAATATCGCGACAGCTTTTCTCAAAGTACCCGCTTAATATAAGAGAAAAAGCTTTAATATAAGAGAAATTATGTTTATAAATACTATAAAGCTGACTACGATACAATAAATAGTTCGCTTAACCAAGTGAATTGGGACGTAATCAATAGTCGTCTTTTTGCATAAAAAATGTAAATACCTTTAATTCACTTAATTTAAGTGATATATATATATATATACCATTAAAAAAAGTAGAGAACCATCTGAACTCGTTAAACGTGAATAGAGGAGCCGGTTACGACGGAATATCTGCAATATTTTTTAAAAGATGTGCTGAAGTTCTATCAAAAGTACTCTTTATTTTATACAATCGTTCACTTTCGGAAGGAATATTCCCGAACATTTGGAAAGAAGCAATAAATACTCCAATTTATAAATCTGGTGACAAGAGCGATATTTGCAATTACAGGCCGATTAGCATTCTCTATACTTTAGCTAAAGTATTTAAAAAGTTGGTAAGTGATCACTTAAAATGGCATGTCAAACAACTGTTGTCTAAGCATCAGCTTGTTTTTTTTTTGAGAAACGCTCTACGACTACGAATTTGGTGTTTTTTACTGAAAAAGTTTTAGCAGAAATGAGTAAAGGTTATGAGATCGATGCGATCTACACGGACTTTAGTAAGGCATTTGATAAAGTAGATCACAACAGTCTTCTACTCAAACTAGAAAACTACTTCTATATAAGAGGATCGATTTTGAGGTGGTTTGGCTCATATTTAGAAAACCGAAAGGCAAGAATCGTTCTCAACGGGCATCAGTCCTTTGAGTTTCAAGCAACTTCTGGAGTTCCTCAAGGCTCAGTCTTTGGCCCCATTTTATTCTGCTTATTTATAGATAACGTTAAATTTTCTCTTACTAACAGTCAGTTTGTTTTGTACGCTAAGTTTTTTTAACTGTAATGTGCACGGAAGATCAGAGACTTTTGCAACAAGATCTCGATAGCCTTTTAAAATGGTGTAAACAAAGTAAAATGGAAATGAATATACAAAAATGCTATCGTATAACATTTTCTCGAAACACAAAAAATTTCACACTGCATATTACACAGGGAATTAATTGTTACATTCAGTAACAAATGTAAAGGATTTGGGACTCACAGTTGATTCTGAAATGCATTTTACATGCCATATTGATACAACAGCAAGTAAATGTATGAAAATGCTATAATTTATTAATCGCACTACAACAGAATTTAAGTCCATATCAGCACTCAAAAGCCGTCATTGGTCTGTAGCACAATAGACTATTGTTCCGTAGTGTGGTTTCCAATTTACCAAAACAACGTACAACGAGTAGAACGTGTGCAAAAAAAATGTTAGCTAGAATGTGTTACGTAGAAGGAAAACACTATTACCTCCTGAGCTATAATTTTTTTATAGCTCAGGAGCATTATAGCCTGTCTTACTACCTATATGTATAGGTATGTCTTTAGAAAAGCGTAAGAGCTTTATGAGTGTAATCTTTTTGCAAAAACTCCTTACTTCTATACTTGATTGTCGGTCTCTTTTAAAGAATTTTAAGGGATGTTAATATTAATGTTCCTAGGTTTAATAGCCGGGTAAAAAACTATAAACCTTTTCACATAAAAACTTCTCGGAATATATGTGGTAAGACGACACCTCTATCAAATTCATTAAGTGCATAAAATACAAATGTGACGTAGATTTCTTTTCGGCAAACCACATACTGTTATAAAAATATTTGCTAAATATTTAAACTCTTAAAGACTCTTAAATACTTATTATAGAGCTTCATTTAATTTATAAACATGTATATTTTTTATACATGTATATATTTATTTATTACATATTTTGTAAATAGCATAAACTTTAGGTAAAATAATTTTAACATGTATCTGGGTCCAGTTTCACTTATAAATTGAGTTTCTGTTTTTACAAAAGCTTTTTACTTCAATTGTAGTCTATATATGTGTTTGTTAATCTTCAGTTTTTAATTTAAATGTTCTATGTATGGTTGGGAACAGTTTATAAATAATTAAATCACCTAATATGAGATAGTAAAACGTGTATATAGTATCTTTATTTTCGTCCTAGGTGAAGGTGGTACTCAAGGTTTGGGTCTATTACGTCTCCACTCGACCTTCCGCCATGACCTGAAGATCTACGCCTCCGATGAGGGCCGAGTTCAAATGACAGCAGCAGCTTTCGCCAAGGGCTTGCTGGCTTTAGAGGGCGAGCTGACGCCGATTTTGGTGCAGATGGTCAAGTCGGCAAACACCAACGGCTTGCTGGACAACGACTGCGACTCCTCGAAAGTGCAGAACATGTGTGTATACTATTTAAGAGTTGATGATAATTATTGTTTAGTTTAAATGCTGATAGAACGCGTGTTTAAACATTATTAGAATATGAAAATTATTAGAATATTATAAGAATATAAAGTTGGTTCTTGTTCTTGAGGGAATCTTCGGCAGTTGCTAGGAGAAATTTATGATTTTGAGCAATTATTCGTATTGATTAATGCTTTAGGCCTTTGTTTTACAATCTGGGCGGATTTTAAATCACGTTTATGAATTTTGTTCTGTACGTAGTTAGGAAATATACTAGAGTTTACTCTATTACCTATTGCACTATTTTATAGAGTCACCTACCGCATAATTGGTTAAGCTGGTGAGAAATGCCCGGTAAAAAAATATTGACAGACGAACAATAACTCAGTCTGTCCGTGACCGTGGATCCTGGAAAGTATCTAGAACGTTGGGAATATTGTAAGACTAATTAAATGCGATAAAATCCGTTAAATGTCATATTAAATCTTGTATAGTGGTCGCGTAAGTGCATGAAAATATTAAATTCACCACTATTAAATTCAAGTGATGGGTGATCGATCAGACGATTGCGTACAGTAATGGGACCATAATACACCTTTGCAGGGCAAAGGCGCGTCTCCACGAGGCCATGCAGGTGGACCGCGAGTTCAGCGAGGAGGAGCGGGCGCGCATCAACCCGTGCGCGTCGCTCAGCATCAGCGCGGCCATGCAGCTGGTGAGCAACCCGGTGCGCTGCTGCGCGCACGTGCACGCGCTCATCCGCCAGCTCGTGCACATCGTGCTGGCCAAGAAGGACGACCCCAAGACCAAGGGTATTCAGGACATATTCACTCACTTAGAACATAAACTTGTACTAATTGACGATTTGTTGATTGACTAATTCATCATCATCAGTCTGTGTTAGTCCACTGTTGGACACAGGCTTTCTCTAATGAATGCGTTCTCCATTAGGGTTCCAGAACGTACCCCACTACGCTAGCCCAATGTGGATTGGAATGGGTGGACCGACTTTTACACGCCCATCCGACGCATGGATCGTCTTACTTTTCAGACAATTAGGTGATCGGCCCAAATTGTCGTAACCAACCAGAAAACAACGATAACACAAAGTTGGTTTTCCCTCGGGTTCCGAACACACGACTTCCGGTTTCTAAACGCAAACTAATTGTCACTTGTTATTCGTTTTCGTTGACCCCGAATGTATATATTTTCAAAAATGATGACGTGACTTACTAATAACAATCTGATGCAAAACGATCATTATCACTTTATTTAACTGTAAAGAATCGAGAAAGAAAAATTTAACACACATATGTCTGCGCTATGGACTACTTCACAAATAGTATTCGATTAAAATATTTTATTCGATATAGAAATATTACATACACTCGTTTATGAATTGTTAAAAACTGCCTACCACGGGATTAAGATAGAACCCCTGTGATCAGCAAAAGTAACTAATCGTCAATCTCCTCGAAGGTGCGTATTTTTAATTAACTTTCATATATATCAGACACGATACTGTACCACGGCGAGACGTGGGAGCTGATGGGGCGCCGCTGGGGCAAGATCGAGAAGGACTTCTGCACGAAGAACAAGACGTACGACATCTCCAAGATCCCGGACATCTACGACTGCATCAAGTACGACCTGCAGCACAACCAGCACACGCTGCAGTTCGACCAGGCCGAGGAGCTCTACATGTACGCCAAGTACCTGGCCGACATCGTCATACCGCAGGTCAATATGGTTCACTGAGATACTTGTCAAGTTATATGGACCATTAGAAAACGATGTGGCCCTTAGTAGTCTTAATCTCGGCCTTGTGTTTGACTTTTACCTGGGAAAAATGTAGTGTTATCTTTGTTTTAATCAGTTAAAACAATAATACATAAACATTAAATTTTCTAAAATGTTAGATGACCCAATGGTCAAGTCCAGGGACGGTTACAAGTGTCAAATCTTTTGAACAAATCTTTATGCCTTTTTATCAATTTTTATGGTGTTGGTCTATAATAAAACTGGGATTGCCAATACTTAGTTGATGGGCAAAATTCTGGGCTAGAATATTTCAGTTAATGGATAAAATAACCGATAAAAGGTACCTACGTTTTATGAAACATGAAGGTGTGCGTAACAACTGTCTATCATAAGTGTCGTTACATGTTATAGATTTCTTTATGGGTTTGGCTAACTAAGCTTCTTTCTTTTTCTTAGATTCTTGCTCCTTTGTTTTTGCCTTGATTGGAGTACAATCTGACTTTCAGTTATTTTTGCTAAAATATGGGGCAAAATGTGAAAACATAAATTAAATTAAAAATTTTACCATCTCTATGAACATCATTGCCTACAAATGGACTATAAAGCTTAAATCTATTATGTATTAGGAATATGGGCTCACTATGCAAGAGAAGCTGACCATCGGTCAAGGCATATGTACTCCACTCCTAAAGAAGATTCGAGCAGACTTGCAGAGGAACATTGAGGAGTCCGGTGAGGAGACAGTGAACCGACTCAATCCGAGGTACGATGTCGTGTACCTTTAGTAATGTTTTACTTTTAGTACATTCTTTCTTTTTGTTTTTTAATTTGAGGTGAATATTTAAAATAATGAGCGTCATAGTTTTAAAAGATGAGATATTTAATTAAATATTATTTAAATTTTTATTTAGTAGTAAACTTCATGGTCACTAAACAGTACACCAATCTCGTCATCATTCAATTTTTTAAACAGTTTATTATAAAGTCAAACATGATGTGATATTCATTAAAACAAAGTCTGTAGTTAGACTGTGATGGTGGTGGTGGTTTGGCTGCACCTTGGTTCGCGGGGTCGCGGAGGGGATCGTTAAAGCAAGCGAGCGGTGCGTAGGTACAGCCACGGCGTGTCGAGTCCGGGCCGGCACGTGCGCACGCGCCTCTACTTCACCAGCGAGAGCCACGTGCACTCGCTGCTCACCGTGCTGCGCTTCGGCGGGCTCTTGGACGTGAGTGCTCCCCTTGCTTCATCATCATCATCATCATCATCATCATCATCATCAGCCTTTGATAGTCCACTGCGGGACATAGGCTCCCTAATACACCCCAATCCATTAGGGGTTTTGGACCGTATCCCCACGCTGATCCAATGCGGGTTGGTAGGTGGACCGCCTTTTACATGCCCATCCGACGCATGGATCATCTTACTTTTCAGACAAATGGTGATCGGCCCAAATTGCCCTAACCAACTAGGAAACAACAATGAAAATTTGTTGAGTCCCGCAGGTTTCGAACCCACGAACTCCGGATTCTAAAGCACACGCCTATACCACTAGGCTACGGAGGCAGTTTCCATTGCTTACGTTAAATGTATTCATTTACTAAACAAAAGTGACATTAGTTATTTGTTACGTATACAGTTAGGACATATTTTTTCCGATGGATAGTGGACACTGACGACACCCACATGGCATGGCCAGAGGTATCACCGATGCGAAGCCTACATCAGACATGGGATGTTTCATCTCGTTTACCCAGTAAATACGCTAGCTACGGTGCTTCTAAAACCGGAACACAGTATTATTTTACACACTACCTTTGCGGCAAAAATTGCCCCACGCCCCAGACGGCCTCTATTAAAGAGGAGCTACCACCTCCAAAAGTTGTGTTATCGTCTCGAAATATTTATTTATTTCGATGTCTGAAATGTAAAATCGAACGCAACAGCATTTTGATGTAAATAATTTGAACATCCCCAGTTGTTTGTTTGGCTCCTTTTTATTGCGACGACTAAGCTGTAAAGCTAAATGAGATAGGATTGATACATTAACATTGAACAAGTGTCACCAAGGTGTCCACCACTGAGTGACAGCATATGGCAATACCATTGAAAAATTTGTAATAAGAACAATAGTAATGTTTCCGGACAAAGAACACAACATCATCTTGTGCTTAAGCAATACTTTCACCATGGAATAAGTACAAAAACAGCTAGACACGAAAAAAACTGTATTTTTTCCCTAGTGTGACCTTTTGGTACACGCACGTACGCACATACGCACGCATTCGGACTGCTGCACTACGTGAAACAAATCATCAAAAGATTTTTTCATTTATTTACTGTACCGATTTACTGAATCGAAAAACTTAATCCATATACTTAATTTATGAATGCACGAAGATTAAGGGCAAAATACAAGAAAAACATCTTGCAATATGATATTAAAAATTTTCTGTATGACCCACGCATATTGAGTAATTGATTTGTCGACTGCAGGTGCTGAAGGACGAGCAATGGCGTCGGGCGATGGAGTACGTGTCGATGGTGTCTGAGCTCAACTATATGTCGCAGATTGTGGTTATGCTCTACGAGGATCCCACGAAGGACCCTTGTTCGGAAGAGAGGTAGTGTACATACACAAAATTTTCAATTATATAAAGAAACGACCAAAAATAGATTCAATGGTTATTAAACTATAATATCAAAATCAGCTGACCTAGCATAAAAACAAATGTTTCAAAATAAATGTATTAGGTAAACTCTACTATGTTACATTGAGCAAATCGGGTTTGAGTACCCATTCTAAATAGTTTATAGACAATCATAATATTAGATATTAATAGAAAGAACTTCTCAATGCAGGTTCCACGTAGAACTGCACTTCAGTCCCGGCGTGAACTGCTGCGTGCAGAAGAACCTGCCCCCGGGCCCCGGCTTCAGGCCGCACAGCCGCAACCACTCCACAACCAATAACTCGGTATTTTATCATCATTTAAGAGTAAACTATATAAAAGGCTCAGTACAAGATATTAGATCGAGCAAATAATCAAAACATGTTTTGATTAAGAATTTGAACTTAAGGCCTCCCGTTTCCAATTCAAAGTCCAACACCACTGCCAGTTTACAAGATTACGAGAGGTTAAATTAAACTATCCCATTATTTTCATAGAGTTAATTTACTTTGTAACTTTTCACTACGATTCAGTGTACCGTACAACGGACTAATGGATGCTAATCAACGTTAATTTTAACAGTTTGTTAAGTTGACTTGAAACAGAGCACATCCCAGTTCTCACGATAGGAAGGCGTTGGTGATAACTCCTAGTTACGATGGATGCTGACTGTGCCTTAGCATGCAACATAAAAATAATAACATAATTTACTAGTATTAGGTAAACAAAATTGTTTGGAATAAAGTATATTTCAGTTCATATGCCCCTTGAGCACTTAATAGAGACATTATGCTCGTTCTTGTTTATTTGCCTATTTGCAGGTTGATTTATTGTCCTATTGTTAGCTATTGTTACATGTGTACCAAAAATAAAAAAAATTAACCATTTTACTTCTGTTTTATTGTAGCTTCAACTGCCAGTAACCATACATAGGAGTTCAATTATTAATGACTAATACTTTTGTGTGTTTTTGTTTACGCACGAAGAGACTGAAAGTGCTAATACGTCCTCTACAGAGTTCCTCCGACGAGGTGAAGTGCATAGAAGAGGAAGGGGAGGACGATCAGATGGCCAGCCAGGAAACTCTACACCGGTAAAGAGACAACTATTATAGTGATCTGTTTATTTTTATGTTATCCGTTATTATAAACGAGAACAGTACATATATACTATAATGTAAACAAAAGTTATTAACATACTCAATTAGGGTCACAAATCGAGCGTTGTTACAGTTTAAATGTCGCATGGCGATTGAAAATGCCGATGTTCACTGACAAAAACGCATTAGTTACTAGCGTTATTTTTGAACATTAGATTTGATTATATTTATTCCTAGTTTAAAGTCGCAGAACTATGTATACTGTATTCAAAATTTTCATGTCGATATTGATATTCTATTTAATAGTTTAGGATATTTTTTTATTCCGGCATAATTCTTTTCTATGAAACTCTGTCACTGGATCATTGATTATCACTGAAATTATTATTTGATGACAGGATCGCCTGGAAGATATGGATAACACATTCTTGCCTAAGAGCTCGACGAAATGCAAGCTAAGACCGTCTGATCCTATTCCTATATGGTAAGTGATATTATGGTCGGACATGTATTTCTAAACATTGTATTTTATCTATCTCGTTTTTTTTTATTTATTTTATGTATCGGATATCCGGGATCGGTCGTCTTGGCGGTCATTGAAAAAGGCCTATGTCCAGCACTGGACTGAGAAGGGCTGATTATTATCCTGGTTTTTGTATATATGTATAAATTAAAATATTTTTATATAGAGGTATGGGCGTGTGCTTTAGAAACCTGAAGTCGTCTGATTGAATCCCGCGGGGACCCAATAAATTTTCATTGTTGTTTCCTGGTTAGTTAGGGCAATTTGGGTCGCTCACCGCATTATCTGTAAAGTAAAATGATCCATGCGTCGAATGGGCATGTAAAAAGTTGGCCCCCACCAACCCGCATTGGACCAGAATAGTACGATACGGTCTAAAGACCCCCTAATGGAGAGGGACTAACACAGGCTGACGAAGATGACGTTTGAGGTATATAGCTTGGAATTGATGTAAACTATGTAACTTGTTGCTACGAAACTTTGTAATACATTAAACTTTCGGTTGGGCGTATCGTTTTTATCTTAGCTTTCTGCAGTAAAAATAAAATGAATAAAATTGCAGCAACCTGCACTACACGGTGAGCGGGCACGAGGCGTCCACGCTGGCGGCCAGGCTCAACGAGGAGTTGCGCGCTAGGAGCCACACGCCCACGGAGACCAGGGAGCATGCGCAGGTTCAGACAAAGCTTTTCTTAGTCAAAATTCTAATTCAGAAAAATTGGAGCTTTTATGAACGTCTAACACCGGTTCGGAAATGTTGATCTGTCCAGAGAAGAATCTCCAATAAACTCTACATTCCTGAGTTTTTTTGTTTATAAATGATAAATAAATACATAACGAGCATGTTTATTATATCATTTAAGTAACCGTTTAAATAATATAATAAACCTGCAGGTAATTTGCCAGTGAGATAAATCAACTCCACAGATCTTGGTCCTTAATCATCATTAACATCGATTAAAAAGCCAATTAAATAATATTCTGTTAAGGATTACCTAAAAGAATATTAGATTTTTTAATCGATGTTGTCTTTACAACATTTTGAAAGCCAACGTCGTTTAGAAATACAAATATGATTCCCGATCAATCTCCTGCTAAATACAGTCAATACTGCAAATAGCTGAAATGCTAAAAAATCAAATTTGATATTATGTTCTGTTAAATCTTTGTCTAATGTTTTAACATTGCGTCGGTCGTAGTCCCGGTATCTTTTCATCGGTGTAAAAATACCGGGACTCACGGTAGCTACGGCGCGCTAGTAATCACGCTGGCTCATATAGTCTTCAAACTGGAACACAGCAGTGTTTTCCCACTACCAATGTGCCTTGAAAATAGCCACGTGGTAATAATACTGTAAAAGGTGGAACTAACACATTCAAAAGTGTATAATGAGATGCTTAACGTTTCAGAGCGAAGAGAAGGAGTCCAAGGAGTGCGAGGAGCCGCAGCCGCGCGCCCGCTCCTACGACCAGCAGAAGCAGGGCCAAGACAACGGTGAGTGCCAACGGACGCCCACAGCGCAGCTTTGGCTGACGGTTTGTCACTAACAGCTCGCCGTGTGCAACTAACCACGGTGGTATAATAAGATATATCACGCGGAAACACATACAGAAATGTAATTGTATGATGACTTGTCTAATAGAGAAATTGATTTGCTAAGCATTTAGGTGCTGATACGTAAGTAGAAACGACGATTGGAACCACTGTGTGGTAATAGTAAAATTTATTATAGACAACAAATACGAAATGGCGCTGGTCCTTAATGATTATATAAACTCAGTGTAAATAATCAACGATATTTTAAATGCTTTTATCCCGATTCGGGGTCGTGATAGAACTAAAGTAACGTATGATATTAAAAGTTAAACCGTTCGCCATCTTAGATGTTAGTGGGGTGTTATCCTTTTGTAACTCCTTCTTTGCACTGAACTATTAGAAAACATACTCTAGTTTTTAGTGCCTGTGTAGAACAGTTTTGCTCATTTGTGAAACGTCCAAAAGTCATCTTTGTTAGAATCTTTACATTCATTCGACGTAAATTGCAGTAAAGTGTATGTGAGGTATATTTGTAAATGGATTTATTATGATTATTTCTTTGAGGTAATGGTGTTACTGCAATTTTATGTTTGACCATTATTGAAAACATCTATGCAGATATAAACAGAATTTCGTATATAAATAAATATTTTAAACGGGTGAAATATTTATTGAATACAAAAACATTGAAGCATGCCATGGCATCTGATAGATTGAAATCTAAAACTAAATCGTTTAATTATACAAACGTTATATAACATTATATGTGTAATGTTATGAGTCTTTTAGATTGTTTTATACAAAATATTGTGTCATTATATTTTGTATTAATATATTTTATGGGTTTTAGACCACTTTTTGTAACGTCAAACTTCTTTTTCTTAACACATAGCATACACCACTCATTAATTAGAGATTTACAACGGAAAGTGTTTGAAAAGTTAGTATTACTAAAAAGTAGAGTCCGACCGAAACTGGTTTTCCGGCCGAAACCGAAAACGAAACCGAAAGTTCGGCCGTGGCCTCAGTTTCGGCCGAAACCGAAACCGAAACTTATGTGTTCCATTACAAAAATTCTTAAAATAGAGTAAAATGCATCGAATATCAGATTTGGTGCATTTTACTCACTATTAAGTCGTATTATTATCATTTTTAATATACATTAATTTGCGAATATTTTTTTTTCTAAATAAATATATAATAATTAGTTTTTCAAATTAAAGATCTTATAGCAAAATTTGTTTCAGTTATCTATTTACAAATTACTAATTATTACAGTTACATTAAAACTAAGCATTGGCATTTTGAGATCTTTGGTTTATATATATAGTTCCAAAGAGGAATCAAAAAGTCGTTAGAAATGACATATTTACTTTTTATTTTTCTACATAGTCTTCGAGTCTATAATACTATTATATTACCCTACACACGGAGTCTAGCGTTATTTCAATTTATGGACAGTTGAAAACAGAGGCAACAGTTCTGGTAAATAAGGCGAGGCTTAATCAATAAGTGCCAACGTAGCCTAGTGGCGGGCGTGTGCTTTATAAACCGGAGGGCGTGGGTTCGAATCCTGCGGAGATCAAAAAATTCTAACTGTTGTTTCCTAGTTGGATAGGGCAATTTAAACCGATCACCTAATTGTCTGATAAGTAAGTCGGATGGGCATGTAAAAAATCGGTCCACCACCAATCCGCATTGGACCAGCATGGCAGGATACGGTCCAAAAACCAGCTAACTGAGAGGGCGTCCATTAGGGAAGGCCTATGTCCAGAACTGTACTAACACAGGCTGATGATGTGATGTGTGTAATCTATAAGAAGCCAGCTTGCTTAATGGCTGCCTCCGCAACTCCCAACCTTTGTGCGACTGCGATGTCAAGATGAAAGAGCACGCCTCTTTTTATTTTCCCTCTCTATTTTTCAATGGTGACATTCCTCAACTTGGGAAAATAAGATGCATTACGAGGCCGAAACGTAATCTCTGACTGTAGGATTCGTCCACAAGTTGCCGTAGCTCAACGGGCTATGGAGCTCACCATGCTGGGGGCTTCGTTGTCGGATATAATTCGTAACGAATTCATTCGTCAAAGAGCACCGACATTTTGCAAAGGATTAGCTCCTTGAAGTGGCAGTGGGCCGGTCATATAGTCGGAAGCTGCATTACAATGACGTGTAATTGCGGTTCCACTCCAACATTTTCCCCTCTACGTCCTAAAATATCGAGGCCTTGTCCTTGCGAGCGATGCCACGGCAAGTCCTTCGGGGTGAGCAATGATGACCGTTTCCATTGAGAAGATTGCTGTTTTTTCTTCGATAAAAAAATAACCCCTGTTTTGTTGACTGTTACAAAACGAAGCAAAAAGTTTTCAGAATCTTCTTAAAATTTGTCTAACAATATCTTAGAAATGTCTTGTCAGTTTTTTTTGACGCTCGGTTAATATTCTCGGCACCCATCTTGCGGAGACTTTTCTCATATTCAAAACTTGTTTCAATATGGATTGACTGCGCTATATAAAATGCGCGTTTCATGAATTACATATCGGATGAGAAATCTTTCTCAATACATTTTCTTCAATTTAACAACATTTTCCTGGGAGATTGACATCGATGGAAGGCCGCAACGATGTTCGCCTTCCGAGCGGGTTCTTCCTATTCAAATTTCAGAAGCCCACCTTGTTAAAGTGGGAGACTAAAGAACATCTCTTGCATCTTTATTTTTTTTAAACAGAGGTTCGTTTAACGACGCGCACTTTGTTTTTCTCCATTTTTGACAACTCGTTTCGGCACAAAGCAAACAATTGACGACATTCAGAAAAAAAAAAGGAAATAAAGACTTTTTCTTTATTAACATTACAAATGTTTGAGCTACGCTAATGAGTGTAAATATCGTTCACACAAATTTTTGATCCCTTCTCACAGAATAATCGTCAATCTCTTTTCGGTAACTTGGAATGGCTGTTTGAACTAAAATTAACTGATCTGAACTCGCTTGTTGCAATGATACACTTGACTATTGCTACAATTTTGAAATTGTATAATTTGATAAAACAACAACTTCTGAAATAAGTTTCGGTTTCGCAAAGTTTCGTGCCGAAATTCGAATTTCGTCGAATTATTCGGCGAACCGAAACCGAAATTTCGGTCGGACACTACTAAAAAGAAATATATAAAATTCCCCTTAAAACTTATTCTTAGCCTTATTCATAATAAAATTTACAAACTTCTTGTGACGATATTTTGCCATTCTTACAGTGCTTAGTTAAAATGACTTCCGTTACCTCAAACCAAAAGCGATCAAAATTAAAAATCAGCTAAAAATGTATACATCTACCACCCCGTCCACACTTGCACACTAAGTTCCTATGGAAGATCTTTTCTCGCTGAAGTGGCTGTGCATTTCCTACTCTCAACTTAGTCGTGTATGCTTTGACGTTATGTTTATCACGTAGAAATCACGTGTATGTTACTAATGGCCCCTTGCGTCCTATATGTGCACGTAATGCAACCGGTTCTCGTTGCTAACGTACCAGCGAGTCGTCATATACGACGCAAGGGGCAGGCTAATGTTTCCAGCTGGCTTCGTGGGGCGCTCGCTCCTTCATTACGCGAACAGTTTGAAGTGTCACCTCGGATCGTAGTCCGGCAGCTCATTCTGGCCGGCGGTCTTGTGTGTTGCGTGTCCTCTCGCCGCCTCTCGCGAGCCTCCGACTGGACGCGCGAGGGAAACGCCAGCGCCGCGCCGCCGCCCTCCTCCGCCGACCACATGCGACCTCTTCGGTCCCATATGGACGCCGGAGGAACAAGCCAACCGCTCTAACGTTTCCACCGCGCGTCCATTCCGAGACGACGCGCACCGTTCACGGGTCGTCCTCCTACCTCTTTCTACACCGTATACATTCGAGCACGCTTGGGAGCACGGTTTCTCTTCTCTATCTATATATGTATTCTATCTATTCTTTCGGTCGGCCTTATGTTCTTTCGCGTATACTAATCATGGTTTCTGTTTTGTTCCTGTCACCGCCTTATTAACGACCCCGCTCGCATCTCTCACTCGACCCCGGGTCCCGTCCCGCGCGCGTCCTTCCCGGGGTAGGGGGGTGGGGCGCGGGGGCCGCGTGGGCCCCGTGCGGCGCGGGGTGCTGTAGCGTGTGGCGCGCAGGGCGGCGCCAGCGGCACAGCATCGCCGGCCAGATGAGCTACCTGAAGATGCTGGGGCTGGGCGCGCGCGGCAAGCCGTCCGCCGCCGCCGGCCTCTTCAGCACCGCCGTCATCTCGGGCTCCAGCTCGGCGCCCAACCTGCGCGTCATGATACCCTCCGCCGCCTCCACCAACAGTGAGTGCACGCGCGCATACCCACTCGTTTCTAGATGTAATTTATCCGGCTATCGCTGAAGAAGTCTTTCTCAAGACTTTTTATCTATTAAATGATACGATTTATTAATGTTTTAGTATAGAAAACCACTACACGGATTGTTACTACAATGGCCATACAGTTGTTGAAGCAGATTTACTGTAACTATTGATCAAGTAACGCTGTCTTGTATTATTGGTTGTAAGCACTTTTATTAAAATAATTATAAAAAACTCATACAGGTCTGTATTAAAAATTAAGACCAGCAATAACGTCCTCGAACTGTTAACGATCATTATATTTTAAAGAAAAAAATTAATCTTTATGGACCACGGCTTGTACAGAAAATTTATAACTAGTTTTATAGCCTAGTTAAAAGTTTTTTTTTTAAGTGTTTGTTTGCGAATGAATTTTATTGTATATCTGTGTCCAATCCACATTAAAGCATTGGAAGCAAGTAAACTAAAAAAATGTATATACTAATCGCATATTAGTGTCGTTGTCTCCAGATTTTCATTTCTATGATTTTGTTTAACATAACTTGTATTCTCCTCTGTGTGTATGGACTACTAAGAAATAGTGAAGATAATTGAGAGAGTAGACGAAATAATAATAAAAATAGACAATTTACGTAGTCATCAGATCTATTAGAACCATAAATGTAAACTCTCTTTGATTTATAACACATACTTGTCTGACACAAATATCATTATAGTTAGATTTTTTTGAAAAATTAGTTGAAAAATTAGTAAAACAGAGTTACTATTTAACTTAAACGTGTACTAGTCTTCTTTCGTTCAAATCTAGCTGTTTAGGTACTAAAAGGATTAATAAAAATAAATAAGTGCCATAAGAGTGAGCATTCACTCATGATTCAAGTGTTCTGCACTATCAGAAACATAGAATACTATGTACATTTGGCTATTATTACGATGCAATCGCAAAAGTAATATATATTATGTTTAAATTTGCTATCTCTGTTCTAGGCAGAAACTCTTAAATTCGTGATGACGGATTATTTTACTGAATTTCAAACCTGAAAAATATCATTGGACACATAGGTCTAATGGAAATCTTAGACATTAAGTATAAAGGGCTGGACACGGTACGCTGCAGTCCTAGGGGGGTCGCAGCCCTAGAATGATTTTAGAGATCAATATTACTTAGTCGCTTATGAGGCCTCGTTGAACATGTTTCACAAGCGAGTTGCACACGGTACGCAGCAGCCCTAGAGGGAAAATAATAGTTAGTTGACTACTGAGCCTAAACATGTATCGCGAGTTGCATTCGGTACGCAGCAGCGCTGGAGGGTTTCGGGGGCGTGCCCGCCATCCGTCCGCTGGAGACGCTGCACAACGCGCTGTCGCTGCGCCAGCTGGACGCGTTCCTCGAGCGGGTGACCGCCGCGCCCGTGCTGCTGGGCACGCCGCCGGCCAACGCCGCCAAGCGCCAGTCGCCCACCAACAGTGAGTGATGGCAGTTTGCTCATACCGGCTTATGATGACAATTTCTAGAAGAAATATTGTATAGTTTAGTCAAATTAGCCTGGGCATTGGTGTGAACGGAGAAAACCATCTCCGCTTTCCGAAAACGTACGTATGGTGCTGTTATTAGTCGATTGTCTCACTGTGATTGAGATTTCAAAGACGATCAATAAGAGTTTAATACTTGTCGCCACTTCGTTACAATGGATTATAATGTTTATATCAATTTATATGTAATTTACTCCAAATTGGCGCACATTTTAAAAATAAAATCATGAAGGTGTCGTAATTTCTAGTATATTGAATGTTTCAGCAGACATAAGTAAATCGGATGAATGTGTCCCACGTGTCACTATTTTCTGTATCGTAAAGTGTTAAATTTGCCTTGGTAAGGCGCGGGGTGGAGCGGGCCTTCGTCGCTGATGTCGTCCTCCGGCGAGTTGCCGAGCGGCGTGTCCTCGGCGGGCCCCTCGTCCCCCACCTCCGCGCACGCCGACTCCGGCCGGCTGGCGGACAGGTATGGCTGTTTGTTTATATTTTATGTAGACAAGCTATCTATTTTGTTGTGATATAAACCTGACTTTATTTAAACGATATGTAATTTTTCGAATGTCCTTTCTGACTCTTGAACTTCTCAGTACTCCTGTAATAATCATTTCTGTTGTATGAAAATATAAAACCGAGTATAACAACTTTTAGCTTTGTTAAGGTATTATTAGTATATTTAATAAAGCAAGCAAAATATAAATTAGTACACCAATAAGAACTCTTAAACGCGATCGAATCGACGTCATTTTTATTGATATGGTGCAATTATTGTAATAACTAAAAATGATAAATATATTAGTATTCTATATAAATTTTATAAACGCCGTATTATAAATAATTTCTGTTATGGTGAGTATTTGAAGAACATTTTCAAAGCATGAACATTTATAGGAATAAGTATAATATGAACATTACTTTAATGAATACAAGCCTCAGTAGTTTCATCATTTTTCATTTAAAATATATCTGCCAGGAGATTAGTATTCCTTATTCGATATTTCATTCACGAAAAAAATCATCGGCATATATTTTTGCTTTTCATGTTATTTCGTTTCCAAATGCTGTACTAATCCGTTTACATAACGTATACACCTGATAATTGGTTAAAATTTCGATTAAATAAGAACTTGTTTATAAATATTTATTTCTTATGTGTCGACGATAAAATTTTTATAATCAATACAAAAATATCGTAGAAATGTAACGGATTAGAACAGCTTTTGATTATTATTTACAATGACTTGTACAAAATTAAAACAGTTTTTAATTTATATTATATTACGTTTTATAGAGCTAAACACAAAATGGATTTATATAAATAAATGAAAATGAAGATTCATTACACATCGGAATATTACGTCTTTTTATACTTGTGTTATTTTTTTTTATTTACTCCATGTTCGTATTACATACAAGCTCTACAGGGTTCTATTATATTATATATATCAATGTGAATGTTTTTTGACATAGAGCAAAATTTTCAGTTGTTTTAACTTGTACAAGTTTTGAGTGAATTTTAACGCATATATAACTTTTCGCTTCACAAGATAATTGCGTGTTAAGTTTGTTTGTCGTTTATAAACAATCTTGTTTTTTTTTTAATAATAATTTGGCTTTACATATACATTGAAATGATTTTCAACTGTACATACATTGAATGTTTGCATCAAAACCACTAAATTTATCACTCGGACAGAATTTCTGACAAGACAAATATCGACTGAAATATTTTTTTTTTACTTTATATCTTGGCCTGAATTAAATCTGTCTTTGATAAAGTTGGACTGTTACAAATTTGTATTCAATAAAGTTTGATTGCGACGTTACTCGAATAGGACCAAACGAAATACATTGCTAATACTTTAGTTAGTATATTGGACAACCGTTATGATAAAATTTTCGTTTATTTAAGTTTGACTAAATAATAACGAAAAAAAATGCATAAACTTTGGCCTTGATTCAATTTGACAACCGTTTAAGATATACAGTACAATGAATTGTCTATAAATTTTGCAAAAAATCGACTATATTAAAATTATAAGTAAAGTACGTGCGTGTGAGTCATGACGTACTGCCGTTTCGGAGTGAGGTCGGGCCGGGCCGACGACGGTGGGTGCATTAAAGTGTTGTGGATTCCAGTAGCAATTGGAGTAGGAATGCGCCGAGCAAGCTCCCCCAGTGGGACGGCGACGCGGCCACCTTGAGCGCGCACGACGCCACCCTGCACCCCTTCATGGCGCTCGGCAGCACGGCAGGTACCACCTCGAACCCGCTACCCCCCGACCAACCGAAATTGACAACTGCACCCTATATAATCTGCTGCCACAGTCGGCTTTCGATCGTTTCCCGCAAACTTTAAATTATGCATTTATTACTGTTTAGTTTATCGCACTATTTTTACAATGTGAGACCCCTCCGCCCCCTTAAATTTGTTTTAAGAAAATTGTTCCAGGTATTTCAGGGATTATTTATTAGATATTCGTATATAAGATTTTTTTGGCACTCGTCTTATATCAACCCGCGCCAAATAAATAAAGGAATTTACGTAAACAAAATATAATGATAAACCGAAACCGCAAAAACTTAATGCGTTCTTATTAAGAGTAACACCCGCGCGGTGTTCAGCCAGTAAACACGCACTTTGTTTTTGCGCAACTAGTATTCTCGTCTTTAGAGTGAGTACTTCTTGAGTCTCAACACGTACACATTGCACAATACAGTCGCTCGTATGTGATTACTCGTTGTATCACTATTCAGTTTGTAAATATCACCCGGTTCGAGAATAACCTCTCCATAAAGCAGTGTGGATTGTGTACGATCAGCATGCGATCGTTTTTATAGATGCATGCGTCAGTAGCGATACGAAAGACGTTAGAACGATGTGTATCGCGTGTTCGGAGCACCCAAATTCATTGCTTGGTTGATGTTGTTTATAACCGTGTTTTTTATTTTGTACCATTACCCACAATATGTTAGGACTTTAGAATACTATTAGTGTTGTTAGGTTAGGTCTAAACACTAGAGACGATCTTTTCATCTAATCTAACAGGTCTCAATGTAGCTGTCAGGTTAGATCGTTTAACAGATGATTCGCGACTAGGTTCGTGTATTAGCGGCGACGTGACGCCCGTGTCGGCGGCCTCCGAGCTGGAGTTCAACAGCAACGAGGCCACCGCCGGCTCCGGCACCGACCACGAGCTGCTGGTGAGTGCTTCTGTTGCAGGAGTTTTAACAACGGACTACAGTTGAGATATTAAATGGAACTATGGTTTTATTGAGGAGTTAAACTAACAAACACATTACTTAGGCTAAGGTGGTACGACTATTTTAAAATGGCGGTTTAAATATTTTATAAATTTCCAATTCACTTAACATAAACGATAACCTCTGTATATACGCGTTATTTGTTCGTTGTATTTTATTTGCAATAAAGATTGAATTAAACGTTCGAATACGGAACATTTGCGTGTTATTGCGAAAATTTTAGTTTAGTTTTATTAATATAAGTAACAGTTAAAAATAATAAGCAAAAGTAAAAAAAGTTTAGTAAACGTGAAACTAATTCCCATTGCATTTGTAGAGTGCTGAAGGCGAGGACGACGAAGACACATTATCCGTAGACCAATGCTCTTCTCCCATGAGGGTTATAAAGAACGACCTGACTCCGCAATCGCCTATTACCATGAAGCTGGACAACGCTGGCCCTTCCAGCAGTTCTCAAACATCCGAAAGCGCGTGCGCGGACCTATACGGACTGAGTTTGCAACAGACGAAAGAGAACTTCTACAAGGACATGCCATCAAGCAGCAAGAACTACAATATAGACAGCGACGCGAAATACAAATACTCAAACAGTGAGAAATCCTCGCAATGGAGCGGTGCCACCCTGGACCCGTTAAATCTGCAGGGCAAGGACAATTTCAGGTCCAAGGCGGTGAAGAACGAGCTGCTGAACAACGGCAGTAGACGGTACAGCGATAGTAGCGCGCAGAAGACCAACAACAGTAGGTTCACGACCACCCTCGTGGATGAAGAGCAGTTCAGGGCGAGAACTTCGGGCGAGAGTAAGTCGAACATCAACACTTCGGACGCCGCAGACGCCACGCCCCTCGTCACCAAAGCCAAGAATTGTACCGTGAAGCCCGGCTTTAATATTCATGATGTCTGACACACATCAATGAGAGTACTTGGAAACTTTTATGCGTTAAAATTAAATAATTGTAACGCTTTAAAGCGATTTTTTTTTGCTTTAGCATAAAACACGTATCTGTGCAACATAGGTTTCATGACTACACCGTAATATTCAATTGTACTACGAAACTATTAGGAAATTAATATTCGTGTGATATTTTCAGATTGTGAACGTCGTGCTGATACCACAAAGGCTTCTCTTGTGTAGAAAATTGGCTTTCTTAGATACTGTAATGCTTATATTGAAAACGTGAATTATAAAACGATTTTTCGTATCGTAATCAATTTTTACATTGACTACAAGGATTTTAATGTAATGATAAGAATTTATAATACATATAAAATATGGCTTTCTCTATTGTTTTATTTTCGTTTATATACCTTTAAAAACCTTTTTATAAATTGTACATTTTAATGTGGTACAGGTTTGCAACTGCTACCCTGAATATATTAATTATATAAGATATGTCCTTTAATATACTGTCTTTTTTTTAACTATATTTCCAAGTCAACATGGGCATAATCCACCCAGTTTTTTTAAAATAACATGTTATGCATAATCTGTACCTCTATCTCTCCTGGTACATTGCATTTTTTCGGATCATTTTGATATCATTAAATTTCAAGGCCCTGTATATCAACAATAGACAATAAATTCTATAAATGTAAAGAATAAGTAGACCTTGGAAAGTAAGTTATTATTGTATACTATCAACCCCCCAACCCCCCTTGTTGGTGGAATTTCGTAAATTCCGTTCTTAGCTGACCTCTACTCGACGAAAGGAATATTCTTACAAAATTTCAAGTCGCTACACCTTATGGTTCCAGAGATATTGTGATCGGTGAATATATAGGTGGGAAACTCATATATATAGATAGAAGGTGATCGTCAGATACAATATTATTCTTCAATAACATAACTTTTACTTAAATATTGTTGGCCTTATTCCATCAGATATTTAAACAACTTAATCATAATTCTAAATTTTTTAAAACGTAAGCGAGAAACAAAAATGATGACCCACAACTTATTCCTTTAAATTTCATGATTGATTTAAATGAAAGAACAACATCATTTTCAAATACTTTTATTTCATAAGAAATGCTATAGTTGCTTTTAATGTTTACAAGCATTAAAATAATGCACACCTTTAAAGACATCATGCTAATAGCTTCAAAAAGCTCTTTTTCTTACATGTATAACCATTACAATATACCTTAAAGTAAAATGCGAAAATTTGGAATGAATTACATAAAGTAAATAGAAATAGTGACATAAAATCCACACACTAACTTTGAGCAGTTTTTGAATATACCTTAGTACAATTTTATACCAGTTAAATTATATAAGATTTGTCTACTTCATATAAAAGAATTAATTTCTAAGCTCACATTAGCAATAAATACTACATCCTTTAAAATATAACTAAATAATTAAAGCTCACAATGCATATGCTATAGCTTAAACATTAAAACAATATTGACCAGATGCATATCACAATACTAAAATGAAGCTTTCCATTGTAAATACAGTCAAATTAATCTGTTTTAAACAATGGGGCTTTTGGTGCCATGTTTATCATTGATAGTACTGTGTTAAAGATCCCACGGTGTTGTATGCCAGGCCACAGTAATGCCACAGTTGAGAATATGTATAACAAAAATATATTGTTAATCGATGATGCCATCCATGCTAGTGTACAAGACATGCTGATAGATATAATGTAGTACTGGAAAGAAAATAAATGTGTTATATTTAATGATTTCATTGAATTCATAAGTTTCACAATATGTAACTATTAATTAATTCAAGTAACATCATAGATGTGGCCCTTGTTTCAGCCAAAACTTTGTATTGTGTAAATACTACTTTGATCTGGTCTGCAGACCACCATAGTCAATAAATTTACAGGGTAAACTAGAATTGTTGGTGATCTGAGTTTTGAAATGCAATATTATTTTAAGGGTGTATCCACTAACTCTGGTGAATTTCTTACTCATTTCAATGCCTAATAAAATACCATCATTAACAATTTAACTATAACAATGAAATGAACATTGATGTTGTATATGTATTTCGTTAATTTAACATTTTTGTGTCTTTATAAAAATATAAATACTGTAAATGGCTTACTTACCATGCAAGGACTATTCTCTCTTAAAGAATAAAAGCTGTGAATATTTTGCAAGATTTTGTTGTATTGATCAACTATACTTCTGCATATATCTTCAAACATTTTCTCTTTCTGGCCAGTCCAGGAGCTTGGACTATATATAGAGTTGCATACAATTGGAACCAGAAAATCAATAAAGTTTAAAAATAACCCCACAATCGCAAATGTGGCAAGAAAATTAAGATCCATCAGCCAAATAAACAAATACATAGTTGTAATAGCCGCAACTAGGGCACATGGATGCCACTGTTGTTCCCATAAAAGCACTGACTTTAAAGGAAGAAGGGCCATACGCCAACCTTCTAAAATCCTTTTTAAATTTTTAACTTGCTGCTCCTGCAAGAAAGTTTTTTGGTAGATATTTAACGAATCGCTTGAGAATATTTCAGTTAAATATATTTAAAGCTAATATCTGCATTTTAAAATACTTATTTCGGTATTAACTCCTACAATAAAATATCAATTTGTTTTTGAATTAGCCTTCAGTATCATAATGAATCTTTATAATTACAAGAAAAAAAAGTACAAGTATATATAGATTTACCTGGTCTTGAGACATTTTCTAGTTTTGCGTTTACAACAATGCTACAATATCTTAAGTAACAATTTTTTGCAGTAAGCGTGCGTGCGTAATTTCCAAATTCTGAAAGAAGTTAAAATGACTTCCAAACGAGGAGACCAATAACGAATATGAACAAAGAGAAGAGGACTGATTGAACGAGAATGACAACCGCAAATTTCAGTGTTACAGACAAAAAAAACTACAGTTTAAAATATTATCGTAGTCTAGTCGCTTTAAAGTACAATTGTTGTAAGCAATAAACATTGTTTTTATTTATTTTGCTACCTAGCAATTAGTTGCTGTAACAGTTTTCTGGAGTTTCTACGTAACAGGTGCACTTTTTCTCATAGTAGTATATGAAGTAAGGCTGATTGTCGTAGTTACGCTAAGCGATCGATAATCTCCTTTAGATACGTTAATGATGCTCAAAGGACAGACAAGACATGGAAGATGGTAGACTCGCGAATATCCATGTATATATTATTAGACTCGGCTGTTAATTTACAAAAAAGGGGTTTGCAATGTTCTTTGAACTACCTTCTCAGAGATCTGCTTATGTTACTAGGGCGGGCTACAGATTGATATGCATGTTTTAGCGTCGCGCTCTGAGCCCGCTTCTTGTCACTCAATTAATCCCGGAAAGGGGCAGCAACAGAAAGCAATTTATAATTAGCTAAAAGCAGAATAATCTTTATTTTTTTAGCCCAAGGCCGAAGTATTTCCCTTTGGCCTATCTTAGTTATCGTCTTGGTCAGGTACTTTATCGTGGTAAAAAACTGACGAGCGTGTGTGACCCCTTGTATGTTAAGTTTTTACGATGACAGAACAATAGAAACTTGATTCTGTTACTTTTTTTTCGAAAGGCTTTAAAGGAGGACCAATCTCAGCAAATACATATTTTGATAACAAACTTTAATCTAGTTTATGGCTTGTCTATAAAATTTGTTAATTAACTAACTCTTAGCGTAAATATCTTCTTGACATTCGTGTCCTAGATCAACTTTGTCCTTCTTTAATGTAACAGAACTCAGAAGTTAGAAATGATAGTCACCTTTTAACATGAGGCTGTCTGGGCAAGTACCACTGTGGTGCTTATTTCTGCTGCAAAGCAGTTGTGTGAAAGCACTGACGTGTTCCGGTTCGCAGTGAACATACCCCATCAGGTGGCTTGACTGCTTATTTGCCTTTGTATGGAATAAAAAATGGAGACAATGTCATATCTATGAAGGCAATACCACTTGCTATTTATTTAAAAATATAGAATATAACAGTAATGTACTGTTTGATTATAACTGCTTACACAAAATACAGCAATATTTTTGTATGTGTAAAAATTTTCACCGCTTCACATTTTATTTTTTACTTTAACTTGTGTACCTTAAAAAGTAAATAAAAATCCATTGAGAGTAAAATAATGTTATTCTTAATAAAACATTAAGTACATACAACAAATGTATAAGCAATGTAAGGAATGAGAACAATATAAAAATGTAAAAATCCTACTTATCTTTAGATAAAACATATATTTATAAAATTATATATATATGTGGAATATACTTTTAAATCACATTTCATAAAATAATTGTAAATAAACAGTTTCCATCTCCATTCATTATCTTGATTTATTCCTTCAGTCTTCTAAAATAACGTTTTCCAGGTGTTTGGGCTTTTTCATGAGTAAGAGTCTGAAAATGTTTAAATTATCTAGAGTCAGATATTACCAATTAAGTTATTTTATTGTGAATATATATTTTAATACTAAAAGATTAAGATAAATAAAGTTATTACAAAAAACAAAGTAGTTTTTACATTGACTGAAAATAGGATTTAGGACATAAATTTTGTAAACTTCTTAATAGATATTTGGGATCACTAAACACATAAACAGGCTTACCACAATGCATTCATCATCGGTAAACAAATAATGACGTCCACACTTCTGCTGACTTTCTGGTATAACCGAGTTTGTGACTACTTCATTATCATTAACCACAGTTGTAACGCTCTACAAAGTAGTTAAAGTATTAAGTAAAGTCATAAAAATATTTATTTTGTTCTTTACAATGCTTAAAATATTTTTTTTTGTACCTGCATTTATTGAGAGTAATTTAAAATAAATAATTGTATTTCAATGGCATTGATTGTTGTCTTAAGGGTTCAGAAAAATAACTAAACATGAAAACAAGCTAAGAATAAAAAACGCAGCACTAAAATAAATGCCATTACAAAACTTATATACAGTCAAATTTTGCACCTTAAATTTCATAACTTAAATGTAATAGGAAATACCTTAATTGCTGAATTAGGCATCTTTTCTTCATATTCTTCGCCAATTTTAAATTTATATTCAACTGTTCTAAGTAAAGATGAATTTTTAATGGCCATGTTCTCTCCATCAAAAGTTATCTCCATTAAGGGTGAAGACATCGCCATCATTTTCCGGCCCATGAATGGAACACCTTTTAAGTTATACAAAATATCACTATTTTGTGTAAAAATATAATAGAAAGTAATGGAAATTACTCACCTACTGCAATAAAATAATCATCAATATTTTCGTTCTTGTAGTGTTGATACTTTCCTTGAATTGCAGGCATCTTAGGTGCTTTTGATTGTGATTCTGTATATCAATAAAGTATTAATAACTACAATTCTATTTCAACAGTTAATAAGTGGAACGATCATTGAATAAATGTTCGTAATCGTCTCGTTGTGATAAAACATTACACCGTAGTTGCAAGCTGCGATTAATTTGTTATCAACATAAATTATTATTTTTTCAGTTTTAAAGATAACAATATTTATCACTAAAAATCGCTCACGTTTTCTCCTATCACTTAATGACAATATGATTAAACAGAAAGACGTCGATCAATACAATACTATTATTAAGTTTAACAGTTAAGACAAATAATTAATTATGTTATAGAAATTGGAATTTTAAAACCACCATAGTTTTAGAAAATTATATTAAGGTTTTAAAAAAACTATTGCACATTTTATTATTCCTTAAGATTATGGTGTATAACTGAAATCTAAATAACATGAAAATTACTTTAGTAGCTATATAATAAAACAAATTCAATAGGTTTTGTAATATTTTTATATTCTTAACTATCGTAACGTAACTCTTTCAGATCTACCAGTTTTCCACTATGTACGGTTTTGAACAATAATTTCATAATTAAAACTCTACTTTTAAGAGCTACCTAATATATTAAAAAACTTGTTTGACCTTCATAGATCAAATTAAAATTAAACAGATATTTATGTAATATTTATATAATTTTAAATAATTTTAGATAATTTTAAAAGTATTAAAATATGTCATGTACATTTTATGTAGGATTTAAAAAAAATATCTTTATCAAAAGCATAATATAATTATGATATATAAATGGATAATGTTGAAAAGAAACTGTTAAGTTGTTAATGTATGGAACATTAACAACTTTTATAACAGCAAAATAATTTAGTACCTTTCTCTGACCATGGCAATAAATTGGGGCGTAACATTTACATGTGGCAACACCTATTATGCATCTGTAATGGTGATTAATTTGGATAATGGAGTGACGTGTGTGAGCGAGATGTGAATTGAATGTTTTGATTTTTATCAATTGTTTAAAATTTTATAAGAATCAACTTAAATAAAATTATTTAAGAGTATGTGATGCTAGATTTTAAGTTGAAAAAGTGTTTACAGTTCACTTGTTATTCACATTGTAAATAGCCGATATATTTGCTGTAAGACAAATAACAAGAGTTTGTTGATCGATTTCACGTTATTTCGAAATTCTTTTTGTTTTTTAAAGTATTCGAAAATGGGTGATAAGGATGACTACTTAACGTGCTATCGCGTTTTTTTCGAAAATTTTGCGGCCACAGTAAACCCCGAGGATCAATTGCCAGTGAATATTGCTGGATATACGATCACTGAAGCCGAGTTGCCGGGAGAAGTGATTTATTGGACAACCCAGTATCTGACTGAAAAGTAAGTAGCTTAATTAATTATGTGTTGGATTTTTACATTCCAATTCAACGTCGCCCGAAATGTTGTATAACTAATGTTTGTAATATTTTTGTCAAATACGTTAGTCAGTGGTGTATTCACTATTGTTGAAATATATTTTAAATCACATGAATTCGACATAATAGATCATCGAGTAGCAAAATGAGATAATTAAAATTAATGAAATTACACCATAGGGTTTTGATTGTATTAATAATAATCATGACATTGTACCTTTGTATTGTGCAAATATTAATCATGCTTAAATCGTCAGGAAAAGTGACAAAAAATTTTTTAATTCGAAAATTGTCCATATCTACAATGCTAACATTAAAACATATATTTAATTAAGTTTGTTTGTAGTTGAAGGTAAAAGGACTGCAGTGATAGAAATGAATTTAAATAAATATTGGCTAAATTATATAAATAAATTTATATAATACTTTAAATTATTACACTTTAAATATAAAAATTTATTTATTATACATTTACAATTGTATATATATATTATTATAATTAATAATTTAAATTTTAAAACTCTTCTTGTGGCAAAGACAATATAAACACGAATAGTGATATTACTGACAATACCCTTGATGTAATGCACTGAAATAAAATTTGTGTTAGTTTTCGAGAGAGCGTTCAGAAAAGGACGAAATCAATACCGGTCCAGCTAAGACGTTTCGCAAGCATCCCAAGGGTCAAGGACGCACGAATCTCCGCACACGAGTATTCTAACATAATTCATTTAAACCCCTCTAATACCTAAAACGTTCTTTATTTTTCTTTTTAATCCCGTGCGGCCAGAGCAAGTGCATTCACCTGATGTTACTGGTCGAAAATAAATATTTATTCAAGTGTCATTCTGTTCGGTCTGTGGTAGGGCTTTTCGGAGATACTACAGCTGGCGCGCGCCATGCTTACGGCGCGTCCGGGGCTTTTGTTTGGTTTCACCGCTTGCATAATAATTTGATGGTCCACTAAGCAAATGTTGCTCATCATTACACCGCAGGTGACGCGCGTAGCTTCCCACATACATTGGCCAATTTGTGCGTCATCGAATAGATGTTGGAAATATACCAATGTAAAGTTTAAATCGATTTGCTTCATCATCCTATCCTTTTAGTGCCATTACTGTTAATTATTCTAAAATGTACTTATTTGTTGTATAGTATTAACATATTGTAATCACGTAACTCTTTTCATTATTTCCTCCAACTGACCTTATTTCTGTGCATGAATAAAGGAAAACTAGATACTAAACGTAATGAACCCAATATTGTATACGGTACCCAACAAAATTTCTTTGTTATTCACATAAACTTATGACTGTTGACGTCAACGAATAATCAAGAACACAATACGTAATGAAACTAAAGATTCAAATCCCTACGGTTTCTTAAGTGTATTTTACTGTACGGTTAAAAAGTGTAAAAATGTAATAAATATGAGCGTATGCGACGGGCGGACGCCTCTATCAAATAGGAAAGTACAAAAATACGCATTATCTAATCGCTTTCAAGTTAACTAGACTGAAAAGATTTCACGATCGTTCCTTGCTTATGTGTCGACATAACAGTTGCATTGGATGTTTATCGGGCCCATGTGTAGGCGATTATAAAATAGATTTATTTAAACGTTCCCATGCACGCATTTCAAAGTAATGTAGACCTTCCGGACTTATTGTTGTAAATAAATAGGAAATTTAATTTTCTAACTTACAGCGAAAAGATACGTTCACAGAATGGTTTTTCCAATCTTTAATATTCGTACTCTGATTTTTCCTTCAACCCGGAGGAATTGAGAAATATTAGTTCTCATAAACCTACATTTGCAATGAAAAGCTTATTGAATATATGTAACGTTTGATATCCTAAATTAATACGAAAAACTTCTGCCTAACCTTTACCTTAGTTATCATGGCGTAATTTTACGCAGTATAATTCCATAACCCGTAACGAGCAAATGTATTCGATTTGTGAAGTATTTATTGATTTTCACTTTTTTAAACAATCACAAGAGTGTTACAAAAAATCGGTGACATTATGACTACTAATTGCAAACAAATTTTGAACAAGCAAGATGATCGATTTATCATTTTATTAACAGATCTATTTCTTTTTATCTAATAAAGGCAAGACTCTAGAAACTAACAAAATTAAGCTTCATGTTGTTCATACTTCTCATTTTGCATTCATAATTTGCATAAAAAGTTTAAATGCCTCAAAATATTTAATAAAAAGTTCAATGCAATGCAAAGCTTTGCTCGCTGACATTAAAGTAGAGGTAATTATTGTGACTAAAAGCGTAATAATATAAAAAAGCGCATAATAATGTTGATTATTAATTGTTTAACGCTTGTCCGCAAATAAGTAACAAGAATGTTACATCAATGGCGGTAATGATTGTTTTTTGGTGGGTACTATTAAATTTAGTACGTTAAAAGATACTTTTGCCTTTTTGTATAATATGAATAAGCAATGAACTAGTTTTTAAATAATTCCGTAATATGTTAATAAGACAAATTTGCATGTGAAGAGTTAAGTATGGCAATTGACCAAAAACGTAAAATCAACATTTAGATAGCTAGGTAAACTGTTTATGATTTCCGAATTTATATTTTTTCGATTCGAAACTATTGTAACTAAAAGAAAACTTCAATTGATATATTTTTTTTTATTTACCTTTAAGAAAGTAAAGAAATGTCGATGCCGCTTGGCCTCAGTGGTAATCTTTATCCGTTTTGCCGTACGCCCACGAAAGACACCGCGTGGGAATAACGAGTTTTTTAATTCGCTCTCAGTACCACTGACCCGGTGACCGTAGTTCATGAGAACACATGTCGGCACAACTACACTCCGTTGTGGTGCATACTTTTTGTAATATTTCTTTTGATTGGTTTACTAACACTTCTTAGTTATATTGAAAATAGATTGTACAATAACGGTTCTTGTGTCAAACATATGATGAATTCCTACCATCTGTTCGGTCAAATGAAAGGTACAATTTTTAAATTCACATGCAGGGCTTAATATTGTTAGTAAAATTGCGCGGATATTAAGCTCGCAAATGAAGATAGGTTTTTGTACTCTTATAAACTGTTGCTAAATATGTATGGCGTCTTTATTTAGTTTTCTCGTACAACCAATTACATTATATTTGTTACAGAGTGAATCGAAAGAAAGAAAACATAAATCTGCAGGAAATGCGTACAAGAAATTTCCTTTTTTTTATTATACATTGCTATGGCATCATTAACTTTGTAAGGAAATATGATTGTTAAATTACAAATTGTATACCGTAAATATTAGGTTTCAAATTCCCAGAGTTGAAACATAATCGTTGCCTACGATATCTCTCCAGTTGTCATTAAGTTAATTTCTCATTCTGCTACGCAGAAAGGCCCGTGCCTACGTCGGTTTCATCAGCGCATCTCGTAGGACGATTAGTCATGAGCAAATTGGCGCGAGGGAGCGTGGGCGGCGCGGATGCACGGCGATACCACGATGTCAATGCACCGCCCTCCCTCCGAACTTTTGCTATTGAGCGTAGGCCCGAAAACGTCACGTTTGTGTGTCTATTTTCGGCGTTTCAATATTAATAGATGTCTATCCCAGAATCCTCGAGATTACATCCGAACAGAACGTGCCTGATTCACATTATTTTATTGTTCTCTTTGTTCTGTGAACACGTACCGGCTGCGTTTTATCAAATACTCTGCGTTTTTGCGATACGAATCGCGGTTGTGAAAATAGTAATGTTTACATTAGATATGTATGTGCGGATTTAAGACAACACGACTGTAATTAATGCATATTGGCACAGTACCAACAAATTTTCAAGACCGTGCCAATGACCCACTCTTCGATAATGATTTTGACGTGTTATTTTTAATATATGCTTCGTGATAGGTCTTTGGATAGGGTCATCATTGTCATGATCACATGGGTTCTATTCGGTAACGACAATTATTAAATCATAGTTAGGTATTTGTTTAATATAACCTTATCCTATACCAAAACAAATTGGGACATGGTATTATGGTCACATTATGTATAGCAACGAAGTGGCGTCGCGCATATTGCGTTGCTATTTATTAATGAACTATCGTTCATTAACTGACAACTCGGAAGTATGACGCCTTTCATGGGTTACATTGTTTATTTCAACTCCATTAGGTTTTTAGTTTTAATATAGGATATATGTACTGGATGGACAACCTGTGCAGGATATGTTGACACAGGTGGCACAGGATCGTGTCTCTTGGGGACTTATAAGGGAAGGCCTATGCTCAATTTAAATTAAAATTTTCTTGTCTCTACGAATTTTGCTCGAATTGCAAAATCTACTTCTTTATGTGTGGGTAAGATACATTCAACTTCTTAATTACTCTCGTAAACTATAAACACAGCTCAACGACTCTTTTTCTTTTTAAAATCCTTGTCTTTTAAACTTATGATTTCGTTCTACAGCTACAAATAGTTCTCTCTAAATCATTTTGGCCAGGACCAGAGGAGATGTCGCTCCGTAATTTTCATCCTGTGGTATACTTAATAGAGCAGGGGCAGTGACCTGTTTATGTATCGTACAGACAGACGTCGGCGTCGGTTTTTATTTCGTTGCCACGGCGACGCCTGTGCGGCGGTTTAGAAAACTGCTCGCGACTGACATAGAAAATGTGAACCGGCGCCTTCATTTTCCCCTTTTCGCTGGCGATATAAAGTTACAACTCGTCTTATCTTAGTAGCTATGTTGAGCTTTAGTGTACCTGTAAAAGTGTGTATAAATCTGCATAGCTGTGAAGTATGCTCTTTGCATGGTTACGTTACAAATAATTTTTTGTGCTTTAAGTATAGAAGATTGTTGGCCATTAACGTATTTAGGTATGCCGGAATGTTGGTGTAATATATTAGTATAGATAACTGAAGGAGATGTTTTTCTAGAAAGCGCCTAGGGAAAAAACGCGTTACAAACATAATACGCTATGTTTTTGCATTTAGAGTTACTTTTATTTTTTAGTGCTATACAATCGGATGACATAAGAGTCGTTTGTTCTCTCTTACGTTTGGTGTACAAAATGATGTCACTGCTCTAGATTTTAACATAGCGTCATAAATGTGTCGTTATAGTGCTTGTCTAGTATCTATAGGTAAGCTTAATTAGAATCGCAATAGTTGTGAACAAACAAAGTAACGTAGTCGTACATCTAGCGTTCTTCTAGAGGAATTGTTATTGAGATGTCAATTACTCGGTGACATTAATCTATTGAGTACTAGTCAACAAATTACAACACTATAAGTGCATCGCCGCCTCGTTACTATGGTTTTTTAGTTATATTACTCCGAGCTATAGTGGCTGAACTATATTTCCTTCAATGTATTTCGAAGTGGTCATTATGTAAGAATTCTAGTCAGCATCCGATTATTATGACAGAACCATTGCAGCATCCATGCGATTTGCCGTTTTCGCATAAATTTTGTATAGGCTATTGTGATGGTAATTCCTTTATATGTTTCTGCCTTTACTTATTGTCTTACGATAAGATACACGTAGCAGTTTATATTTGTGAGTTTTTATCGTTCGCTTAGCCGACCTTTTTAGATAGTTAGGTGAAATTTAGTTTACAAATTTGAAATGATTTTGAATGGCTTTCGACGTTTTCGTGTGTTATATTTTTTTCTGTCACTTGTCAAGTGCCAAGTGTATCGTACAACGTGACGTGGAGTTTAAATAAACCTAATTTTATTTTGGTAATATGTAAACAAATATTACAGATGCCAGTAATTTTTTTAATTAATGTATACACATGTGTGTGTGTGTGTATAATCATGATTCATTCATCACACAAATGTATAAAATTCAAGTGTCGGACATAGTATATCATGATTCATTCATCACACAAATGAATAAAATTCAAGTGTCGGGTTTAACATCAAAATAACCGTTTTTCAATGATTACATTGTGATATCGGTACAGCCGATACATATAACAACAATTTTTTTAAATATTTGTTTGTCTGTCTGTCTGTCTGGCATATTTTTTTCTGTGAAAGCAAATTGGTAACGTGTAAAAAAACCACGCGGACGAAGTCGCGGGCTTTAATTAGTTTTATATACCAACATATCTTTTCATAAAATTGTCACATACGAAATCACTATTCATCATCATCATCATTATCACTACAGCACAAAACTCAGTCGCTTGCAGTCCCTAGGTATAAAGAAATAATTTAGTATAGTTTTTTAGCTGTTTTTTAACTGCCTCGCATAGGCGTTTGCTTTAGAAACCGGAGGTCGTGGGTTCGAATCCTGCGGGGACTCAACTAATTTTCATTGTTGTTTCCTAGTTGGTTAGGACAATTTGGGCCGATCACCCATTTGTCTGAAAAGTAAGATGATCCACGCGTCGGATGGGTATTTAAAAGGCGGTCTACCCACCAACCCGCATTGGACCAGCGTGGTGGGATACGGTCCAAAACCCCCTAATGGATAGGGGTGTATTAGGGGAGGCCTATGTACAGCAGTGGACATAAATGATGATGATGAAGTGGTAAAGTGATTCAAAAGGAAGGTTAACATGTATAAAACACGCATAATATTGTAGCGAAACTCATTTAAAGTAAACAGTATCGTACACCTCAAAGTCAACAAAATTTGTTATATATTTATCATTTAAGGATAACCCACAGAAAACCTTTTTCGTGGGCACTAGACTCCCTCTAGGGTTGCCAGTACAAATTAATATTTTTCTTGTTATTTCTTTAAATGTTATACATGATGTCTGCCCGATTCCGTTTTAAGCTAAATATATTATTATTTGGAGCGCCTTAAAAGTGTACTATAATCTATTACAGAGTTCAAATTTCGAATGGTTCTAGGTTTTGTTCGTAGCTTATCGTATATGTAGAGATGTAATTGATCTTATGTTTGAGTTAAAACTTTAAGACTTATATTTTTGACCTCTATACCATATGATTATTGTTCTACTTATGTGAGTAGTAGTTATTGTAAAGATTAATATAAATTTCGATATGTTTTTTTTAGTTTCGGTCAATATGTTTAGCCCTTTTGTGGTACTCGACAAGTGTACAACAATGTGGACTTTTATCTTTGGGTTTCAACTAATTTTTTGGGGATGTTTTTAGATATTATTATATTGTTTTAATGTTATTTTACATAAATCTATAAATAAGTAAAAATTTTAAAAAATGCTTGAGGTCCTCACCGCTAAACTTCATTTCGATTCGTCGGGTTAATTATTGAAAGCTTATAGAATATCAAAGTGTACTGTTGTGAAACAGGATGAATGTAATAATTTACTCTTTGGTAAAATTATACTTGTGGCGAAATCTATAAGGAAACGCCATTAACTCATAGAACTGTACTGAACTGAAATTATACTTCCATAACGTCACCAGTATACATATTCTCCATTTACCAGGAAAACATAAACAGACGCATGTTTCTTTGTCTCTTAACGTGCGCCGTTTGTGATGCAAACAATTTAATCACGCATAACGCTTAAGCCGCCCGTTCATAATGTTCACCAATACAATGGAGCGTATATCTATATTAGAGAATGCATGCAGATCATAGATACGATTAATATTTATTGGCGTGCATTCGTTATTGTCTGAGTTGTTTAAGTTCTTGTGACTAAGGCTCTTCTTATACTTATTTTAGTTCCTCAATAATCGTAATTTTGATGCTTTTAGAAATTAATTGCTTTGTAACAAGGACTATTGGTTTGAGTTCATAGCAGAGTTTTATCTTTTTTATGAGATATGAAATTTATGTGGTAGCGTATATTTAATTTTACGCAATATAATGATAATAATAATATTTCCGGGTAAATAACATAACATCATCTTGTCCCAAAGTAAGCAAAGCTAGTACTATGAAAATTAGATGATTGATAATTACAAAGATTTCTTTTTTTTGCAAATAAATATATATTACATAGATACAAACACCCAGACATGAGAAAAACACTATGTCCATCACACATAATTTTTCGAACGATGTGAATCGAACCCACACCCTTTGGTATAACAGTCAGTGTAACTAATCGCTACTAACGTACCGGTTCGTCTACCAGTAAGAGCGAAAAATTTTGTACCGCCAATGCAGTTTGACATTGACTTTACTATGTTGCTGCCGTGACCTATTTTGCTCGTTGGCATATTTATGAAAAACCAGATCGCGATAGTTTGGAGAGCCCGTGATATTAAATTTTTTCAAAGACAAAAATATTACCGTTGTGTTTGCTTTCTTACCTCCTAAACAGGTAATGTAAAATTGACATTTTAATAGTCTTTCCTGGTTGTCTAGAGCACTTTTGGCAGTCGCCTCTTTCAAAATTTTCTTTCATCAACCTTCCTTTAGAAGCCGACCGAATCGGTTAAGGATTATGTTGATTATTGTCCCAAACATTTCTATATAGTTTAGCCAAGCTATATTTGAGATAGACGTAAGCATTACTTGCTTGCCCATGGCAACGAAATGGCGTAATACATTGTACTGTTACATACTGTTTTCTCGTTATTGAATTGTGAAATGTCAAATACTGAGTAGCAGTCGACGAATAACAACGCAATACGTAGCTACGTCACCGCTATGTTGCTACGGATGCCTTGTCCATTCAAAGTCCACTTTGGCTTAATTATAGGACAATTTATAATAAACTAAGCCAATAATGCTAAACTCTTCCGGCGTGAAAAAATTGTAGCTGTTCTGATTGGTTAAATTACTACTTACACTAAACTTTGACATTGGAATTCGTTTACGTAAATTGCTTGTCTTATTCGGCTTGGATATATCAAAGAATATTAATGTTTTATTGGTATAATAGCTGTTCTTGCGTGTGACTTCATTCGCAAAAAAAAACAGTTCTGATTTTTTTGTAAGAAAGAAGTTACTCCTAGTTACATCAGCTATCTTCCAGTGACCCTTCTTGTCCAAGTCCTGTCAAGTCCCGTCAAAATCGGACCAGCACTTCCAGAGATTAACCACAATCAACAGACAAAAAGTTAGACAAACATTTATAACCTTATTATATGTATCGGTTATATATCACAAATCATTTAAAAACGCTTATTTTTATATATTTTTACCCTCCATTTTTTTTAATTTGTATAGATAGCTAACCGAAACAGCCAAAGGATTTGTATTTGAATACTGTTATTACCTGTTTCTAGAACATGCTACATTTATATTAAAAATACTGGTATACGACAATTTGGTTTTATGATGCCGAGTCATGTTCAAACACTACTGTTGCACGTTCCGTTTCATGTTTGTTCTGCTGAGACATTAACACCTACATGCAAAATATCATACAATAATCTACTTGTCAATATCACTATTCACTTTTCCTTTATGGTCATGATTTTTTAACGAGATCAAACATAGATAAGTCTTTGCTGCCATTTAAAATTAGGCTTTTCAATCGGAATAAGTTTCAAAGTAATTAGTTGCCTCCTGTAGCTTGGTATCGGCGTGTGCTTTAGAAACCGGAGCTCGTGGGTTTTAATCCTGCGGGAATTTAACAAATTTTCTTTATTGTTTCCTAGTTGGTTAGGGAAATTTGGTCTGATCACCCAATTGCTTGAAAATAAGATGATCCATGCGTCGGATGGGCATGTAAAAAGCCGGTCCACCCACCAACCCGCATTGGACCAGCATAGTGGGATCCGAACCCAAAACCCCTTAATGGAGAGGGCGTGCATTAGGTTAGGCCTATGTCCAGAAGTGGACTAACACAGTCTGATGATGATGATGATGATGATGATGATGAATTAGTTTCAAACTACATATCTATTCGTTGATCCCCGATTTGATAAAATATCGAATTGGCTCAAATATGGAGTGCTAGATTCTCAAACACTAATGACCAGGATTACATATCGCAGCGTTTTTTAGTTCGTTATTTTCAGAGCAAAAAGAAAAAACTGAAAATATCTTCAAGTAACCGATTTATCCTTGATAGGAACTGAGACAAATTTTCAATACAAGCAATCCTTATTATCATAAAACCTTGTCAGCTCACCTTGTATTAGTAATACGTATACACAATTCCTCTCTTTATTTAGAAATAGCTCAGTATATGTTTCATTGTATGACTCGTCCAAGAAAAAAATTAAGAGATAAATTGCTTTTAATAGAAAGTTATCTCTTCAATGTAATGAAAATATGGTGTAGATTTCTTGATTCTGTATTCACGTAAGCTCTTCCATCAATAGGCTTGAGGTAATATTTATATATCGTGATGAACTCAAAAAAACCTCTTAGTATGAGTCTTCAGAGATCTAGTACTTCAGTTTATTTATAGTTTAACCTTCACATTTACAATAGTTTCGGGTCGATTGAGTGTTTTATAAGTATTTGTTAATCCTTTATAGTCTAGACATTATTATATAAAGTAAGATGTATTTAGACGAAATCTGACAATCGGATTGTTACATCACACACAATTGTTACTTTTTTTTGTATATACCTATACCTAGCAATCATTACATAGAAATCGTGAGTTATTTAACGTTCACGTGAATGGAACGCGTTTCGCCGTTCGTCCGCGTAGTATTCACGGCGAATGGGTAGCTAATTAGGTCGTCAACCGTAACGCAACCCCCGTCTTTGCGGTGCGGGTGAGCCGCTATTGATCGGTTCCCCGCGAGCGAATCTTTTCCATTGACGGCCATCCGGTGCTCCCTTTTTGTTTGGAGAGTGCCATTGTATTTGTTACCATGACGTGTTGTATAGTTGATAGTGCTTTTGTAGATTTAATGTCGGTACTCACGTTAAACTTACCGAATAACGGTATTATTATCACTACGTTGTATAAAACATAGTCGTTTTGTATGTCCCTATGTACGCTTAAATGTTTCAAACTACGCAGCGGATTTCGATGCCGTTTTTTTAAAATAGATAAAGGAATGATTGAAGAGGAAGGTTTATATGTATGACACATGCTTAATATTGTAGGTATATTTTCTATCAGCATAACTCCCGTGCGAAGACGGGCAGGTCGCTAGTTATATATAAAGCATACATGAAAACAAACAAGTAATTGTATATATTGTGAAAAAACAACTGATGTGTTTGATGATCACTGAAATCATATATAATACCAATAAAAACATATTTTTAAGCATTGTATATGATTACACCTACTTCGAACTCAATTCAAATATATGATTAACTCTAAATTATTCTTCAGGTTTAAACATAGATGACATTGCTTCATTATTAAAGATACTTAATCTAAAAGCTTTCACATATTGTCCGAATTACCTTTTTAAGCGAAAGAATATTAATGCAATGTTAGTTTGCAAGAATAGTTTAAGAAAATCATTATGTGGCTAAGGCGTGGCCAGGTTGTTGTTAAATCACCCACATAGTGGTTATAAATTTAATTTTAGTGTTTATCCGTTTATCTACATAAATTGCGCATAACCTGTGCAGCCTAACGACTAATTAATGCGCATATACGTCAGATATGTACTAACGGACGACAAAGCGCATTTTATATATCGCATACTAATGAGCGTTTCTCCATTTGTTCACAGACAATGCCCGCTGACGTTAATGACGCCGCTGCGGCGGATCATTCTCGACGAGGTCCAGAAGGCGGCGAAGAAGCACCCCAACGAATTTGGTTATCACCACGAGGAATCAGGTATGGGATTTTGGAGCAGATTGTCTATGGTGACGAAGCCAAGAGATCGGCCTAGTTGTAATAAAAAGTTTGTTTTTTTTTCGTTTTTCCATTCGTCGGCAGATTGACGTACTTAACAGCTGCGATCTTGTAGTTAAATAATTTCTGTTCTTTACGAGAATAATATACGTTTAATTCTTTTAAAAATTATGCCCGACGTTTCAAACCCTTACCAGAGTCCGTAATTACTGGACCGACTCAGATTTTGGGTGTCAAAATTGGCAACGGCATAATTTTAAATAATTGTATATATAGCGTAATTAAACGCGATTGAAGCCGCAAAATACTGCGTTATTTATAACACATAAAATAATTTCGAGTTTGGCTATCGATCGATGCAAAATAAAGAATCGTTCGCATTGGTTATCGATTGAAAATATATATTTTACTTGGTTACCTAATGTATTTGCATAATTTTGTATTTTTGTTAGTTCTATTGAATGATGCATTAACTTTGTAGTAGAGATTCTCATGTTTGTAGCAACTTGAGTTACAAGGAAATAAAAATGTCGATGCCAGGACATGTGTGGAATGCATCATTACCATCAGCCTGTGTCAGTCCACTGCTGGAGATAGGCCTCCGCTAACGCGTGCTACCGCTTCTGACCCTCGGCCACTCTCATCCAGCCTACACCGGCTACTTTGCGAAAGTCGTCACTCCATCTTGCCACACCACGTATGCCTCGGTCGTGTGTGGAATAATTGAAGCAAAATAATAGTTTAAAAAAAAATGAAACGAATTATCAAAATATGCTTGACTCTTACTATATTTATAGAATAGGGTTTTGTTTAGTAAAGCTATAAGAATTTCAGTTGTAAATATAAAGTAACCATGTACACTTTTACGTAAAGGCATTGCATTGACTCATTAATTATCGACTCGAAAAACATTGTTCAATGTGTTTCACGTAGATATGATAGCGTTTATCGCTCCGTGGTCCGGTGTTTGCTTCGTTATATCACAGCGTGATAAGATCTCTAGTCCTACGAACGTTTGCTGTTTTGAAAACGTTTATTTCAATAAAGTAAAGTAAGTAAGTAAGCGTGTGAACACGTCACGGGAAAGCTTCTTTCGAAGAAATTAAAAAGGGGTTTACCAATTTGTCTTTTGGAACCAAAACGAGATGTTTACTAATGTTAATCGCGTTGTCGAATGGCTACAGAGCGTAATATTATCAAAAATATTACGTTACCCCTTCTTTGCGTGGGAACTAAATACTGTCACTGATAAAAACTCAATATAAATTCACTTTTCAATACGTTACTTTCACGGATTTTATCGGGCTTATTATTATCATCTGTACCGTGACCACTACGGCTATAGTTTTCGAAACGGCAGGATTTAACATAACTTAAAAAATAAATTAACGATATGTACATCGTATTCGCGAAATGAAAAATTATAAAAAACTCATTGTCATCACTCATGCAAAATAAACTAATTCAAATTACCAATAGAATAATAGGTAACATAATTCTTTCATTACACACAACAAACAAATAAAGGATTAAAGTCTTAAATGAGGGCCATTGAAAAAACAAGTCCTTTAAAATAAAAACAAAATTAAATCGTTACACTATTCCAATATGAAAATGTCGATTAACAAACAAATGCAGACTAACTTCTTCCCAATTTGATTTTTTCATTGTATGGTTACTTATAACTTTTAAAACCCGTGGCACATCGCATAGGTAATATAAGTGCATGTCTTATTTCATGCCGTTAAAGGGTTTTGTTTAGTACTTTACAGTTTTATAATTTATATTGTAATTGACTTTTTATTGTCATTATGATATTCTACTTTAGTGAATGTACTAACTGTAATTCCCATTACCTAGAGCGTTAGAATGTACGACTTCAATCGCATCACGGCAAGTATCGAATTGCATTGGTCTGCGGCCAACTCGCCCTAAGTATCGAAATGCAAACGGCGTATATATTTCACTCATCGCATAGTCACAGCCCAGAATAATATCTCCGTCTCCATTCACTGCGAAGGCCACTTTGAATGCGCTTCTCTAGTTGACGAGCAGTTAGGTCATATAAAATTTACTAGTACCTACCCAAAATGCTGTACTTTGCGAATGCATCGCGTACGGATGTGTAGCGCGTTAGTGTGATTGTATAAAAGTTCACTTATGGCATTCATTTCCAAAACATATGTATGACATACATAAATAAATAGGGTATTCACTGAATGTATTATATTTCTAATTAATTTCACTGCTTGATGACGTAACAAAAATTTTAAAATATGCTGCCTCCGTAGCCTACTGGTAAGGGCGTGTGATTTAGTAACCGGAGGTCGTGGGTTCGAATCCTGCGGAGACTCAACAAATTTTTATGTTTCCTAGTTGGCTAGGGTTTTCGGACTTTTACACAATTGTCTGAATAGTAAGATGATCCATGCGTCGGATGGGCATGTAAAAAGTCGGTCCACCCACACAACCCGCATTGGACAAGCGTGGTGGGATGCGATCGAAAACCCCCTACAGGAGAAGGAGAGGCTTATGTCAGTATTGGACTAACACAGGCTGGTGATGATAATGGACACTAGAGGCAACAATCATCTGGTTTATATGTGTAGAAAGCCTTATGTTAAATTTTAATGGTCTAAAATATGTTGCATCATTATTAGTCAAATGTCTCTGGTGATAGACCTTAATCAGCAGAAATCAATCAGAATTTTGTATGGTCCAGTGCTGATTTGGATATTAGCCTTCGTTTTACAAAGGTTTCAGAATTTGATGTACCTTAAATTATAAAATTTGGCGTTTCAACAGTTGCAAATAATATTTGTTTTGAATTAAAATGCCAATAAAAAGGGTTTTATTACATGATTGTAGATCCGAAAACATATTTCAGCATTTTCAATAGAATGTTTGCTAAACAGGACGTCGACAATGTATTCATAGAAATCGTTGCTTTTCATTTTTGCTGTTTTTATATTTCACAAAATGAATATTTTTTTATTTGTGTTAGATTTAGCTACATGCGAATAATAGTTAGTCATTTTAAAAGCCTCCCTTTGCTTGTAATTTATTATATTACAGATATACACGTGCCTAATTAAAAATTATGAACGATTGAATACATAGACATTCTGAAATTTACTATCGTAGGTATATGTAGCAAATAAAAATTTCGTTATTTTAATAATTCGACAGTAAGTTAGGTATAAAATATGAAAATTGACTTTAAGTAATTGATGATATTTGTCACTTAATTGATTGTATTTGATATTATGTACAAACTATGGACCATATCAGATATAAATCGCCAATGTGTATCATCCCAGAGCAATAACCACAAGGCCGATGCTCAATTGATATCGTTGTTTGAACCGCGCACAATGATGAATTCAATAAATTTTTCACTTTGTACGCGCCAATGTATTGTCTTAGATCGATACGAGCTGTGCTATGCCCCAATGGACTGGATTAATATTCGTCCGATCTCAGATGCTTGATCTAGATTCCGAGCCCAGAACTCATTCGCTAGGCTTTGCTTTGGGATGCAAAGCCTATATCGTCCCACTTTTAGCTTCACTCGAAATCATCACAATGCTTTGTGGAATGTAGCCTTCGTCCAAAGAGACGTTTGGCGTTCAAAGCGTTACTGAAAACCTTCAGAGTACGGTATTTTGCATAGAGATTATTGTATATAAAGATATTCCAGTTGACTGAATGTTAAAGGCATTTCTGAATATAAGCGTTTAGACGCGTGGAATTATGCTCAAGATTCCGCCCTATATCGTTTGCGAAGGTTAAATATTTAGAAGATTTAAAATCGTAACATATAATTGTATATATGTAATAGATCCATAGAGGATAGGATAGAATAGATAGGTATCCATTTTAATATTTTACACATATATACGTATGTCTTTAAAATTGTTCAAGTTGATTTTATGTATTTTTTTACAAATAGCACTTTTTTCAACATCGGTAAAAACGTATTGCTACAAAGATTACTCAAATATTTTATTAAAATCGCTACTTTATTGCTGTAAGCACTAAATCTTTAGTCTATAAAATACAGGAGGTAAAAAAATTCTGCGCCATCCACTTTGTGAAGGTCGGCCGGTGTAAATATGATAATTTAGTCTGGAACGTACTGTGGTCACTATAGAAGGACATATTGATGTCACGGATTTCACTGTCTTTAAATTTTTGTTTTGTTTTTATAAATTGTTGCCAATGTTTTTAAATATTCCTTAACTAGCGACCCGCTCCGGCTCCGCGAGGGTGCAGTACTGACATCTGAAAAATCTACGGAGAAATATATAAATTTATCAGCGTTTCGTTACAATATTATGCATAAATTACACATATAAACCTTCCTGGTCATTTACTCTATCTATTAACAAGAACCGCATCAAAATAGTTTTAGAAATATTTACGCATACATAGGGATATAGGGACAGTGACAGCGACTTTGTTTTGTACTATGTAGATAATTAAAACTACACAAACTATATGTGTCGCATTGTTGTATTGTTTTTATCTTGGAAATCTATTATCTGCATAATAAGGTGTTAAGGTCTTCTGTTTCGGAAGGTTTATTAAGCGAACAGAAATTATGTATTAGTACTTTCGGAAAAAATTACGATAAGCAAAAGCTTTGAAGGCTGATCCTTCAGATCGTAGCTAACTGTCGGAGCAGCGCCTTTCATGGTAGATGGCGCCAAACTTTTGTTATGATGCGATATTCTGCCAATAATAATCCAATTAATTTATGTCTATTTAGTTTCCCCACTATATTTAATGAACCTCACTTATTTCTATACGTACAAAATTTTCCGATTAACTTATTTGAATGACATTTTGTAATAGTAGTAGTTTATGATTTTATTTATAAGTTATCAAATTGAACATCGAGTCATTCTTACCATTGCAGCATACATAGCGCTACGACTGATGCAGGCTGTGATGGCCCGTGCCAATGCAGTCTGCCTGCGATACTTGGACAACGCGCGGCTGGACACTTTGCCACCGCCGGCACCCTTGCAGCGGGACCTTCGGACGGTCGCCGCCGCCACCAAGAACCTGCGCCGTGCTATGGAGGACCGGCACGTGGTCATCGAGAACTTGGAAGCGTTGTTCGGAAAAGAGGTGGGTTTCAGTCTACAACCATTCTGACTATTCATGAAGTCCTTGTACATGAATACTTTTAATTTGATATTTATTCCTATCGTTTAAATTACTTATTTCTGTTTTAATTTTAATTCCTAGTAGAGAATACCTTCCAGTGTGATAGTATATTCTATCCTATCATCGTCCGTCCAAAAAAAATGCAAAAAACGCCATAAATCCGTAAAAAGTGTTAATACAAAGAAATAACCATTTAGCTTTTAATCTGTGGATTTGAAATGGCATCAGCTATTAGTCGCTCAGCACGTACATTTAGATATAGTAATGAGGTTTAATATAAGTTTACGTTAGTCTTAAGCTGGTTTTACCAAGATTGTAAAGTAGCGCCGCTGATAAAAGTTCAGTTGATACGGAATATAGTAATTATTGGAAAACTGTTACAGTAAATGTTATATAGTAACTAGACTTAAAAAAACGGCTAAACATAAGAATACATCAACTGCATTGCGATTGTACCATGTTACATTTTTTATAGTAGCCGTTTTTTAAGTGCTTTCCGTTTCACAAAAACAAGGTTGACGCTTAATTAGAAGCGAATTTCACGACGCTGTGTGACGTTTTGTATATCTGTAAATAATTAGAACAAAACTTTTTATAATTTAATTGGCAATTATCTGCCACGGCGAAATGCAATCTCACACGTCAATTGCACAGAAACGCGGCCACGGTTGTGGCAATCTCTTTGGACGAAAAAATAAACGTCATCGTATTTTTATCACTCCCGATTATATGAAGACAGCTGATGTTACTGGCTTTTTATGATTGTTTGTTTTATCTTAAGTTGTTAATGATCTAAAAAAATGTATCGAAATCGAATATAAAGATGGTTTTATTGTTTCGTAATATTGTAAATAGACTAAGGGTAATTATTATATAGATCTCTTTTGTATTGTGATAAATATGGTCGAGAACTTAAAAAAACACTTGATAATACGAAACGGATCACTGGTCCTTTAAAAAGAAAAACAACACTTTTATTGATTTTAATTTAACACATTATTTTGTACATTCTTAAATATATTCAATATATCATAAACAAATAAATAGTAGACAAAGCTTGTTTTGTTCGGAACGTATTAGAGCGAATATTTTTACGCGGTCTGATTGGGTTAGAACCAAATGACATGCATAAAATCTTCATGCGTTGTAAACACGGTCAAAATAAAGCATTTCCTTAAACGAGTTTACTACTTTACGTTTTTTGAAGTCATATTTCATTTGGCACGTTATGGAAAAATTATAAAAGTAATTTTTGCGATGCGCGCACACAGCGATAAAACGCAATAAACCAAAACCCTGAAGTTAGTTATATTAACATTTTAATATGTATAGTGATATGTAAATAAACTTTATTCACTAGATAATGCTTTATTATAAAACTTTCCCTTTTTTCTATTGTTAGTGTCGGTTTCTAATAATGCGATACATTTATGAAACGATATTATTCTTGTTACGATAAAGAAATACATATTTTAACGCTTGTACTATAGACATCCATTTTTATCTTATTGTTGTTTATTTTTTCTGAATATTAACCCTTTGATTTATTAACTCTTAGACTATGTTCTTCAATACAACTCGATGTGAACCATACAACAGTAATACTTTTAATGAACATTTTTTCGTCCAAAGATGTTGGCAATTTAAATCACAATGAAAAATGAATACGTACAATATCTAATTATTTTTACGCTCGAAAGTGCATAACGGAACTCAAAGAGTCGGATATTCACTTGGTCGGCATATCTGATACGACCCAAGCGACCGGATGTGACGATACCCAACGCTCGATTTCACATCAATTTCTCGCTTTATATCCGTCTTTAAGTGAAGTTTTTTGCAAAGAAAAAAGATTATTTCTAATCATCAAATGCTTTTGTTGATTCGATTAGAAACCTGTCCCGTAAGAAAAGATATTTAAAAGATAAAATAATAAAGATCTAACTGCGTAAAACTCATATTAAGCTTTTGTTGATTAGATAGGAAATCCATCCCGTAAGAAAAATACAGTTTAAAAGAGTATAAACCAAAATAAATCTTATGAAATCGGTATTTTATTCCAGTATTCGGAGCCGACAAGTTTCTACGCGGTGTACGACGGCCACGCAGGTTCCGCGGCGGCCACGTACTGCGCAGCACATCTTCACCAGTACCTGGTGGAGAGCCCCTACTTCAAGAGTGACCTGCGGAAAGCGATCAGGGAAGCCTTCCTTAAGACGGACGACGAGTTCGTCAGGAAGAGTGATCAGGAGGTACATAATATTTACATATCTGTGTTGTATCGAAATACTGTGGTATATGTACTATTTAGATATACCGCCCGTCGGAAATGGAAGCATTAGAACCGTGGCGAACCAAACAGTAAATATTCTATGTATTAAAATATCATCATCATCATCATCAGCCTGTGATAGTCCACTAATGGACATAGGGCTCCCCTAATACACCCCTATCTATTAGGGGGTTTGGACCGTATCCCACCACGCTGGTCCAATGCGGGTTGGTGGGTGGACCGACTTTTTACATGCCCATCCGACGCATGGATCATCTTACTTTTCAAACAATTGGGTGATCGGCCCAAATTGCCCTAACTAACTAGGAAACAACAATGAAAATTTGTTGCGTCCCCGCAGGATTCGAACCCACGACCTCCGGTTTCTAAAGCACACGCCCATACCACTAGGCTACGGAGGCAGTATTAAAATATACATAGAATATATATAGTGAAGCAGTGTAGTTTCTTTTGTTTGGTGCTTTGGTCTGGTCTGAAGGAAGTCTGCGTTAAATCTAATGATATTTATTGGATGACCGAAACGACGGATTTGATGTATTTAATTATAGCATAAAAATGTATTACTATAAATAATAATAATTTTTTATGCTATATTTAGATATTTCAGACTATTACTTTATTTCTAGAATTTTTCGATCGTAATATTTCCCATTATGAGTAAGAGGTCGGTTTGTTTCTATAAGGTGCTATTTTACGTTTAAATTAAAGCGAGTTAGAGACAGCTGTGTAAACCACCTGCTCCAATACTTTGGATAAACTATGAACACTATAGCAAATATTTGATGTGTAAATTACGGTTGACTTGCAAACAGCGGACGTAATATGGGCTCATTTGTGTGACAATGCTTGTTATTGGGAGTAAATATTGGAATTGTAGGTGTGAAATAACTTTGAGAACAGTTCTATTCTTACGTTTTATGGACATTCAATGTATGCATTTATACCTGAGATAATACCTAAATTTGTTTGAGCAGAGTCAAATGTATTTTTTAATTATTTTGAACAGAAAACTTGATAGAAGTCTCATTTCAATATAGCCCTGAATACACCATACTAACGGCCAATCGTTGTAACACGTCCCGTACCGATTAGAAGCCATTATCCTTAATCAGGGTCATCCTTATCTGAACCCGGTCTTTGTTTTCTTTTTTTCCTTTAAAATTGGGGGTTTGCCCATAATCCATCAGATTTTCATCAATAACATTTGGGGCTTCATCTAGCCTCCACAACCCAAAGAGTAAAATGCAATCTAAGGATGAATTCATAGTTGTCAGTTAATGGAAGGCACCGACATCATATAACGACCTCCCAAAGGTGGTATTGACAACTGGAATCGATTTTTTTAAATGGCTTTTAGACACCGGATTTTGTTTTTTTACATTCAGGCTTATATTGTCCAAAACATATTGTCCTAAACAAAAGGAAACATCAAATAACCTTAAAATTTGTTTCCCCGCTGGATTCGAACCCAGACCTCCGGTTTTGTGAAACTTTCATAACTATTGTTTACTAAAGCCATGGTTTGTTTTGGAAACCTTTTGGTGTTTTGGTGGCGCGCCTGCAGGCACCGGCCCGCAGTGGTGGGTCTCGAGGGGGGTGCGGCCCGCTTGGGCCGGGGCGGCTCGCTGGCCGCCTTACTCGCTAAAGGCTCCGATTAATCGCTGGTGCACCCCCACAAAGCCCTCGAGGAGGGTAAAAACATACTAATAAATAACCGGCGGGAATGGACAAATTCAAATTTCAAAAATATTAATTCCCAAACATCACGTGCTTATTTAGTCAATTACAAATATACAACTATTGATCGGTTGCAATTATTGACGTAATTAGTGTCTGACATTATTTATTTTTTTGAGTGCACTTCATGTACAATAGTGGACTTGATGCCAAAGGCATTCTTAACTAATGGACCATTGGATGTATACTTTGTTTCGATAATCTTCGTGTTTCAATTGGCACAGATATAACTATATATAAAACGAATAAGATAAAATGTGGCCTAAAAATATATATACAGAAAACATTTCTATAAATATGTTCATACCTTAATTGAAAAAAAAATAATAATTAATGTTTTTTTGTGATAACGAATAGCAATGCGAATACACTTACGTTGTTTTATCACGTGTACAGGACGAAAGGGAGAGGATAGAGTCAACCGGCGGCACCATAATGTACTACGGCACGTGGCGGGTGAACGGGCAGCTAGCCGTATCTCGAGCAATAGGTGAGCCTACAATTATTTTAAAATAACTAGCTGTTAAAAAATATTTTTTTAAAAGTAGCCTCAGTTACTCCTAATTATATCAGCTATCTTCCAATAAATTCCCGATTTGCCAGAACACAGACGGACAGACAGACAAAAAAAATGGTTTGCTTATATATATTGTTATATATGACAATGTAATCATTTACATCGGTTGTTTTGGTGCTACAAACAGACACTCCAATTTAATTTATTTGTATAGACTAGCACTTCGTCCACGGCTTTGTCCGTGTTGTTTTTAGATTTTTACATTAGATATTCCTGGGATAAAGAGTAGCCTATGTTAATCGAGGATATTATATAAAGCGTCTGAATCGACCGGAAAGTGACGGCCCAAGCCGAGGCTCCCCATCTGGGGCCCTTGGTGCAGTTCAGTCACTCGGTGGGGAGAGGCGCCTGTGGCAACGGCCCCCCACACCCGGTGTGTTCTAATAGGTTTACTCCGCAGAGCACGAGATCCAGTCAAAAATAAAAAAAAATAAGGAATAGCGATCTTATTGAAGAATTGACGTCACTAAGCGACAAATCATTAGAAACAGCGGCATCTGTCCAACGCGACCTGATAGCAGATACGATGTTTTCATTCGAATTAAATTTTCTTTATTCACTTTAGCATCTACTGAGCATTTACCAGCGTAAAAATTAGACCAGACCAAAGAAGAACCTGCAAGATCTTTTTTCATCTTATAATATGCTATATTTGTTTGACTATGGTATAGTAAAAAAAATGCTATGATAAATACTACATATAGGTAATATTTTATATTAAATTATAACTATTCCATAATAATAAGAGTAACAGCATCCATAAGAAGACTCATGTACAATAACTTTATCTTCCTTTACATTAAACAACAATTGAGCAATTTATAAAAATACTTAAATATCAGCAGCTAAGTAACATTCATGTGTTTGATCTGGAAAGCCTGAAATAGTTTAATTATTTTACCTGTAAAGTTTTTTTTTACTATTATTGAAAAAGTCAATCATTATTAATTGATTTCTTGGCCTAGAATTAAAACAAATATGTACATTAGCCCTTCATTCTAAATCTCCGCCATGATGAAACAAAATCGCATTTTGCAATTTGTAAGCAGTCTGTTTACAATTTTTCACGAAATGTTCAGCTCACTTTGTTCATCATTATCATCATCATCATGAGCCTTTAATAGTCCACTCCTGGACATAGGCCTCCCCTAATACACCCCTATCCATTAGGAGTTTTGGACCGTATCCCACCACGCTGGTCCAATGCGAGTTGGTGCGTGGACGCCTTTTACATGCCCATCCGACGCATGGATCATCTTACTTTTCAGATCTGTGATCGGCTCAAATTGTCCTAACCAACTAGGAAACAACAATGAAAATTTGTTGAGTCCCGCAGGATTCGAACCCACGACCTCCGGTTTCTCAAGCAAACGCCTATACCACTAGGCTACGGAGGCAGTGTTTGTTCATTTAGCATATTTTATATATTTATACTTTAAATCAGTATTGCTGACATGGGTTTTTCTAATGTAAGCTAAAACTGATAATATCTTCAACATTAAATACAACATGATTTCGTATAGTGTAAATCTGTAAGCTTTTGTTCGAGAATCGGTCACAAATTCCAATGAACAGATTTTCTTACTAGGTTAACTATTATCCCAAAACGCAGTTAAAATCCCAGACTATATTTTCGCTGAGACAATGGTACAAGAAATAACGCTTGTGAAAGTTTGTAAGTTTGTCGGTTTTAATTATTTTAATTTTTCGTATATTATATTTTGAAGTAAAACTTGTTGGCGTGTATAAGCTTTGTACTAAACGAAAAATCACGCTGTATATAATTCTTCTGTACGTGTGTTGACAGTTAACCCCTCGTAAACGGCTGGACCGATTTGAATGTTTTTTGCGTGTTCAAGTGGATTCGAGGACGGTTTAGATTTACAAATAAGCCCGGAAGATGGCGCTGCTGGTATCTAGGTTATTTATCTATACTGCAAGTAAACTGCTGAATCGACTTCATCTATTATATAAAATATTAAAAAGTAAATCACAAATAATTGTACAACTAACAGTGCCATTTTTTAAAGCTTTCATCAAATTGTTAATTTGTTTCTTACTAAACCAGGCCTAGATTATATATCTAAATTTCGCGTGGTAAACGTTACTTATTACGTCTATTATTTATAAATAGTACCTGGATAAATATGTTATACCATCGGGTGCATAAATATATACAAATAAGATAATTACACAGTTTTGAGAATTTATTTATTAGTAGCTTTTTATTTAAAAAAATTTTTGAAGTTATGTTTCTGTCACATAACACGTTCTTATGTATATATAATCTTTAATATACTGCTTATAACTAGCTCTTCTTCTAACTTGTGTTTTTCCTTCGTGAATTTTCCTATTAAATTTTGCCTCTTATGTAATTATTATTTTTTATGATACATACCCTTACTTTTAAATGTTTGTTTGGATACGATTTGTTTAAGCTACATAAGAGGTATTATTTTGATTATCGCTACACAGTATAAAACAAAGTCAATGTACCTTTAGCGGGTATATTGACTTCGTTATATATTATATATCTAGTATTATTATATACCTAAGGTCTACAATAAAGCTCGCGATGGTATATGTCTAACTCTTACGGATGATCGACATTAACTCGCTCTTTAAGGTGTAATTTTTGAGAAAATAAACATGATTGTATTCATTAGACAATGACAAAAAAAGAGTGAACGAGAAGAAATTTTGTACTATATTTTGTAATTGCATTGGACACACGCTAGCGCAATCGCGTCGGCAATACTAGCAATGTAAAGGTAAAAGTTATCACGTTAATTCATATAGAAGTACATAAATACAGCAATACCCTTGTATATATAATAATAATTCGATTCGATTCGAACTGCCTCCTTCGCCCAGTGGTAAGGGCGTGTGCTTTATAAACTGAATGTCGTGGGTTCAAATCCTGCGGAGACTTAAAAATTTTCATTGTTGTTTCCTAGTTGGTTAGGGCAATTTGTGCCGATCACCCAATGGTCTGAAAAATAAGATGATCTATGCGTCGAATGGCCATGTGAAAAGTCGGTCCGCCTACTAACCCGCATTGGACCAACGTGAGAAAGGGTGCATTAGGGAGGCCTATGTCCAGCAGTGGACTGACACTGGCTGATGATCTATGTATGTAATAATTCAATAACGACCGATAAATAGCTGAGAACCTATGTCGATTAGGTCGACTTGGTAAACAATGAAAACGTGGAATTATAATTGTTTACATAGGAACCAATTTAGATCCGAAGAGTGTATAAATAGGAACTAGGTAAGGGCAGTACAATATCAACCAATATGCACTATATAGTGTAATATGCGTTCTTCTTGAAGTTTTTCAATGGCGTTACACCGATTAGGTAATAAAAACTCAAACTTTGAAACGATACGCCGTTATGGGTTACATACTTTCCAAAGATTTTATGTCCTATTTGGCTCAGATACGCAGTAATTTTTCACTACTCTTTGGCGGAAACAGAAAAAGCTGTTGTGTACGTTTAATTGTAAGCTATATTAAGTATGTTTGCACTTAATTACAATTTAAATATTTGAACGCAGAGTATTTTGTACGATCGCTTTTGGACCTGACCGTATTCTCGAACCGATTGTAAAGTTCCGAAAGTTACTCGAGTGAGTGAAACAATTTTACCTTTGAGTTTGAAACGTTTTTTTTTCATATAAACGCATCACGCATTGATAAGTAGAAAAATGGCATCAGTAATAAAAATATGTAAGTGATTAGATATAATTGTGCAGATCTACGTTTTTCTTGATTTTTTATGCAACGCACAATCTTTATTTTAAACAACAAAGATTGTCTGTGACTCAAATGGTTAAACGGCGAATAATTCAAATATTTAGATTACGTTTCAGTCTTTCACTTCGTAATTAGCTGCAGGAGTAATAATGTTATCTAAACGTCCATTCAGTAAACGCTTAAGCAATGATGATAAAATTTATTGTGGCATTAGAGAAAAGAAAGGCGTTTTAATTATTAATAAATTGCGCCAAAGTAAAAGTATGTGCACCTTACGATTTACTTTCTCTTTAAATAGGTTTGATGGTGTTATTTTATTTGTATTTTTTAACAACGCTGATGAATAATAATAGTTTTAATAAATGTATTGCTTCTACTTCTTGCTGTTGTTAGAGCAGGCAGTATTTATTGTATAATAGGAGCAGCGTAGCTATATACAAGCTAAAGAAAAGAGATAATTGATGCAAGCAATGTAACCTAAAGCAACGTAGTGTCGTTAAAAGTATGGCATTTTGGGTGCCTATTCCTGTCGTAAAGTAGTGTGTAGACACTACCGTAACTCCTTGTGTTTTACTGCAGGTAGTGCGTTGATAATGGCACTGGAAGATATTTTTTATAAAGTAACTAGCAACCCTAACCACTAACCTAACCTAACCCCCTTGTGGGTGGAATTTCGTAAAATCCGTTCTTAGCTAACCTCCACTCGGAAAGGAATATTCCTACCAAATTTCAAGTCGCTACGCCTTATAGTTCCAGAGATATCGTGACGAGTCAATATATAGGTGGGAATCTCTATATATATAACAATGTTGTCGATCTCTACTTTGTATAGCTCCATAATTAAAAAGTTCGCATCTGCACTGTAATTTGTTGTTTTCGTTGATTTACAGCTATGATAAAATCATTGCTGTAAAGAGTAATGGTTTGAAGTTAAGTTTTAATGTTTGACCAAATTTACTCTTTTCGGTCCCAATATAATTTAGGTAAAATTTTAACCAAGCTAGTCTAGAGCTTTCTCTCGTGGACGACGCTTTCTTGCGCCATAAATATAACAATAAATATTAGATCCTAGGGCATTAGCCAGGCAGCTGGCATGCCGATAGAAGAAAGTCGGCCCAAATGGCCCGCATTGCCATCAAACCTATAAGGCACTACATTCAAGTAATGCATTTTCCGATCAACAAATTCGCGTTCGAAAATATTTTTATAAGAAATGTTGTATATCTAATAAACATTGCTTTCAAAAATATTTCCAAGTGTTATTTTATAAAAAAGTTTGTGTAATAATTTAATTGTCATTACTTATTAAATTTTTAATGAATATTTTTACTGCAGAAAGGTGTTAAGATAGGAACTCGGAATAGAAAGTCAATTTTTAAATTACAAAAATTATAATATTTCTCGAACTTTCTTTTGCGGTGTACATTTCCTATTTATTCTCTAGCTGGTGGGCATAATACAATCTTTTTTATGAGTTTTAGTTAAAAATATATGAAACTAAAATATGCTTATAACTGTGTTCAAATCATTAAAGTTTTAACTATAGTAGTTAATTTTGAAAACATTCCGTAATTTTTAAACCTCAACACCTTCGAACGTTCATCTTATCGACGCTATCACATAATTTATTACAAATAAAATAATGTAACGTCTATGTATACTACGTTCCAATATAAAAGTTAATAATATTGCCTCTGAATTTTAACGTAAAATTATTCTCATAATTATAGTTTCCATATTATATGTCGTACGATATTCGTGACGAATCATAAATAATGTCGTTTTAGTCTGTTACATAAGCATATTAAATTGGATTTACTATACCACTGAGTCGCAAAATCGAGTACATCTACGCTCTTCGTATTATATTATGACGACAAATCTCACTGATAATTTCACCTCAAAGCTAAACGCTGTATCGGGCGTGTAAACAAATCCGGTCTAAGACGGCCGTAATCTCATATTGTATTGCTAGGAGGCAGCCACCCGTTTAGGTGCGTATGCGAACGTGTAATGTAACATGTAACGATTTATAACATCTTAGCCGATTAAATTGTGAAAAATATTTGAACATTGTAACTTCAACGGTATTGTAACGCAGCGTCATCATTTTGATGGTAATGACTAAACAATAGTTATATCTAAGCGAATCCGAACTACAGAAATATAGTTTGTTCTTATTTTAGTAGTTCAGGTATGGTGAAATGTAATTGATTAATCTTAAATATCAATGAAAATGTTACGCAAATAATGATTTAGATTATTATTATTATCATCAGCCTGTGTTATTCCACTGCTGGACATAGTCCTTCCCTATTGCACGCCTTCTCCGTTAGGGGGTTTTTGGACCGTATCCCACCACGCTGGTCCAATGTGGGTTGGTGGGTATACCGACTTCGCATCAGACGCATTCATCTTACCTTTCAGACAATTGGGTAATCGGCGCAAATTGTTCTAACCAACCAGAAATCAACGATAACTCAAAGTCGTTTTCCCGGGTTTCGAACCCACGACATAATTAATTTTATATATAAAAACATGATAATTTTATAGCTACTTACAATATTATGAAGGTGTTATTTGAATGATCCAAAATAATAAAGTTTGATTCGGCGAAAAGAATTTATTGAAATATTTTTATTTTCTGATTAAATATATAATGTTTCATAAATTTGTAGGTAATCTTTCATTATGTTTGTTGAATTATTATAATTAAATTCAGATTAATCTGAATTTATAATGAAAGCATTTACTTTTTGCTTTAGGTACTGTCATTCGATTTTCTGATATTTATATTATTTAAGATTATTTATTTCTGATATACTTTTTTTTATCACTTGGAATGTGGTGGGCATAAAATAAATGTCGCTGTTAACGTAAACTGTATTACAGTGAGAGTAAGACAGAGCCAACAAGTGCAATTAGTCAATTACCAATCCGCCTGCTCAGCGTGGCAATTATGAGCAACTCTTTTTAATGGTGGTAACGCTGTCTTGGCGTTAATTGAAAAAGACTTATGTGCAGCAGTGGGCTGATAAAGGTTGTTTATATTGATGATGATGATTTAATTCTTATTTTCCTTGTCTTACTGTAAGTTTTGTATTGCCACATAAAATTAATCGTTCTCGAGTTTTATTCGAAGAGTGATGCGTAAAATCACGCAAGTGTATCCGCACCTTTACAATGGCCGCCATTAAACAGTTGGGGTGGCAGTGAGTTGCCACGTCATCCGTTCGACAATGGGCCCGCTAATTTCGGTTGTTTTGTTACACCTACATAAGTAAACAAGGCGACGGTTTGGGCCTGCGTCTTGGATGCGGGGTTGTCCCCTGTCTCGTAATAATTTCCTTTGTGATGTAAAAGAGTACTGATGGAGATGTAGTGACAGTCTAAAAACTTGGTCATTGTTGACTTTGCTCAGTTTAATGGGACGTAATATCTCCGGAAGCCTCAAACAACCTAACTAAAGCTAGCTTTAGTTAGGTTGCAATATTTAGTTTTGTTATATTGTGTCTAATTTTTATTGCAAATTCACGCCGTATTTTTATGTCTAGTTCAATAAAGTTAAACTATGGTAATTATTTTTTGCATGTTATTACTCCACACTATATATAGTGTAATATATGTATGAAACTTCCTGCTGAATGATACTGTACTCTTACATTGACGCACTATTATCATTTGTGTTTAAGTCAAAGATACAAAAAATTTAATTTTAAGATTCTTATTGCTTCTTATAATTGAGACGTTGTCGCTGTCAGAGAGGTGATTGTTTTAACACACATATTGTTCTCCCAAATGTGGAAGTAACTTCTACATTCATTCTAACTAACCGATCCTTGCGGGGACGCTTTTTATTGCTCGTATTATAATTCAGCGCGAAACGAAATGTCATTAAACTGGTTCTGAGTTATATGCAGTTGGCATGCAGGAGACGGCATGGTTATACACATAAGTAAATTTTCAGTTGTAAGGGCTTTCTCTGTTTGTATCTGGGATAGTCAGGACTTTTAATGGTTTTCTAAATAGTTATCATTTGATAATTAGCTATTTTATATAATAAAGTGGGTCGTATGCGGGTATTACGAGCTTATCCAGGTGTCAATGCCATAAATGGGACTATCGCTTCATTCCAGATAGTCGAATCCACTTCTAAATAGGTCGCAGGCGCCGTCGGACGTACACCGCGCGCGACCTTGAACTCTCCCCGATTTAGAGAAAGGACCAACGCAATAATTCACACCCATCGCGCTGGAAAGTGGTCTATTATTGGGCGAGCGCATTCGTCCGCTCCGACACCTCCCCTAAGCGAGCTGAGACAATACGCGCACTGTTTAATTTACAACTCAATTGCGGTGCGCGCGCCGGGCGCCGGGCGGGCGACCCTTTGTGTCCCCTGTCCCCCCATTTGGGGCCCCACGCGTGCTATATCGATCAGTCACCATGCACTTTTGTCAAGAAGGTCAAGACCCCGATGCTCAGCACGCTATAAATATATGCCTTTAACAATCTTTCTGTGTTTAGAAGCTTTTAAAACATACCATTGTCATCCGTTTGTTGTAGGTAATAGTTCCCTATTGGCAGGTATATAAGGAGTTGCTAAGTCAATGACATCCCAATAAGTATGAGTTAAGTTCTAAATCCTTTTTTCACTCCAGTAAAGTTGGTAGGTAGGATCTTTTGTGACGTTAATGCCATGTTGATTACCTTCGATTTTTTTTCCATTTGTTAAACACAAAGACAATGAACTTTCTTGCATCTGTCGTACTCTAGATATCCTGATAATAAAACTCATGTTGTACATTTTATCGTATTTTGTATTATTGTCGATATAAAGATTGTCTATATAGTAAACAAGTTAAGATGTATAATGTTTTGATTGTATGTCATAGATAAAGTGCAATACAAATTATTACTTTTCATAAGACCTAACTCTGCCATGTAAATCTTTTCGTTTTGTTTGATGTCCATTGTATTTGAAAAATCTCAAGATAAAATAAAGATGAATTAATGGTGCTATATGTCAATCGAATGTAGTAAATAATATTTTATACCAATTTCACCTTCTGTGTTTAACTACTCACTTTGTTAACGACGTAAATGTATAAAAACTTGCAAAAACAAAAGAGCTTTACGTTTAGCTATATTGATCGAAAATTTTATCATTATCATCATCAGTTTGTTTTGGTCCACTGCTCGGTATAAGGCTCCCCTACAACACACCTTCTCCATTCGGCGTTTCTGGACCGTATTCCATCACGCTGGTACAATGCGGGTTGGTGGGTGGACCGACTGTTTAGATGCCCATCCGACGCATGGATCATCTTACTTTTCAGACAATTGTGTGGTCGGCCCAAATTGCCCTAACCAACTAGGAAACAACATTGAAAATTTATTGAGCCCCCGCAGGATTCGAACCTACGACCTCCGGTTTCTAAGCACACGCCCTTACCACTAGGCTTAGGAGGCGTGATATTTCATATTACTTCAAAAAATTTGTCGTCGTAACGGAATTGCATGAGACAATGAAATAGATTCTCTCTCAAATAACAGCAACAACATAATTAGTAATATGCAACTCAGAAACGGTGAAAGTAGTTAAAATAATTGATATACAGATGATAGGATGTTTGATGCTAAAATTTAACACTGATTCAGTGAAAGTTAATAACACGCATTTTTAGATTTGTATCAATAATTAGTCAATACAGGTAAATTACATTTTTAGCTCTTAATTTGGTATCGTTTACATTTAAAAACGTTAAGTTACTAAATTATGTGATAAAGTTTTAACTTGTGTTACTTCATTATTCTCGTAAACAATGTTTTGAAGTACAATTAGGATCATAACTAAAAAAAAGTTTCTATACACCAAAACTTTTACAATTAAAAAACATAACGGTTCACTTTTGCGTTTGTCACGATGTTAGTCGGAGAGCCACTTCATTCGATACACAATTGTAAACAAAACTATATTAAGAAGTTAGTCACTGTTCCAGGAGCGAGTTTTGTAAAAAGTTTTCCTTGTTAGCCATATATCAATACATGCAGCGGTGCATGTCTTTAATTTATTAACTCTGCACTCGTCATTAGCCGGATCATTATTTTTGTTATATCGAGGATAAAAACTCTATAGCTTTAAACATGTTTGTAAGCTATAATATTTGTTCAAAATATAATGCTTTTTTTGTTATAGAAAAAGTTTATAATATCATGTTATAACTGTGTGTATAAGGAAGAAATTCGAAAAAGCCCTTTATATTTTCTGTTCCTTGCGCCTTGTTTATTATGTATGTATCTTATAAATATTGTAGCTGTATACTGCTGATTTGTATCAGTAGCCCGGCCACCAGGTGCAATGATCTAGTAGGCCCTTATTAAAATTGATTTTACCAACACTTCCATAATAAATGACGTCTAATAAGATTTTAACCTTTTTTAAGTTTGCGTTAAGCGTCGTAAGTTTACGTTTAAATTGGAATGCTTCGAAGATCCTTTGAATTATAACTTTTGACATAAAAGAGCGATACTTTTTCACGAACCATCAGCGTCGTACAAAGGTATACGTATCAAATTCACCCAATAAATGAAATTCCTTTTCTGAATTGGGTGTATCCGTAAACTTTTGGGGTTTCGGACGGCGCCGACCCTCGATCGCTACGAAATTCATCGATTTCGTGTACAACAGTAGATTAAGTTCCGATTCGCTCCCCTCGTGTGTAGTGGCACGTTATCCGCCAACTTTCACGCAACACCAAGCCCGTGTGCATTTCGGACAGTAATGCCAATTCGGGCATCGGGTTTCGCTAATACGATTGTTTTTGAATTTTTTTTACTGAGCTAATACCAAATTAAACAATTAAAACTTTCGTAAGACATTGTAATTTGATTATTATTACAAATATATAAAATTTGAGTGTCTGATTCTGATTAAATGATAATATTGTAATTGTAATTAATTGTAAATGTCCTCCAGTCGATTACGACTACGGCGGCCGATGCACTTTTAGCAAAAAAATGTCGGTCACCTGGTTCGAGAGAACGGTAACTTTCCGCGAACTCTGTGTTAGGATAAAGCTTATCATAGACAAGAGTCTGGAAGTATAATTTCATTGTTATCAAGAAAACCGGCGACCGATTTACATCAGAGATCACCCAATAGCGCAGGAAATATTACAGTGCAAGTGTACGCGCAAACGCAGGTGATTCCCTATTCCTTTACACTTTCAAAGCACGATGGGCCGGATAACCGACACGATCAGAGTGAGATAAGAGTAGTTTAGGCTAACTTTTTTTTAAGAAATCAATCAAACAGCTACTACTTTTTACCTAAGATATTATAATGACGGCTGAACTGAGGTAAAATTGTGAGGAAGTCCTTTATCAAGGTTAGTGCGATTAGCCCTTAAACGCATTATCAGTGAGAGCTTTTCGTGCGACAATAAAGGAAGTTCCTAATTTCTTTGTTCGTCTTAAACCATTTTGAGTTGAAACCAAATTGCCCCGTAAAAATTAGAACATTGCGGTTGACGGCGTGAGGTCAAGTGTCAAGAGGAGGGTCGCATTAAGCACCCTTGAAAATTAGATAATCCATTGTGCTTTTATTGACCCTAAGCTTTAAAACGCGTCGCTTGTTGAAGATTTAATTTGATTGTGTACGGTGATTTATGATTATGAGCGTTTCGTTCAGTTTTTTATATGGTTTATTTTAATGAATCATATAGTGATGTCTTTTTTATTTCTGTGTAAACACAACTTTGTCAACGTTGTTTTCTGGTTGACAAGGGAATTATAGGCTGATATGTGTTTTTTTTATTTATTTTTTATTTTATCAAGAGGCAATACGAGCAGGACGTATATTTGTTTTTTTCTTAACTATGAAGTTATGCTTCCAGACTTTTGTCTATGATAAGCTTCATCTAACACATAGGTCGCGAGAAGCTACTGTCCCCACGAACCAGGTGACCGGTACTTATTCCTAAAAATGAGGCCGCACGTTCATGAGGTACGCGAGTAAGGCATTCTTTTGGGTCTCCTATGGATCGTCGACGGTTGGTTTGCGAACCGTGAGCCGAAGATCTGGCGATTGTTTTTAATTGGTTTCTGGGGGTGGTGGAACCGTCCTGGAACGCGGGTGTAATAAGTGTGCCAGGGGTACGTTCATTTGTTGGTGAGTGCCTAAGCAATGCTCATAATGCAGCGTAAGACGCCCAAGTCCGCTCGCCGCTCTGAGGCTAAGGTTTGTTACACTTCGTTTTTCTAGTAAATATGCCGGTTCCCGTACCCTTTAAACTAGATTGTACAAGTGTTGTCAATCAAATACTTTGCGGTTAAAATAAAGCATCGCGGTGCTTCCTCCCCAGTTGGCTTCTGTAAAAGGGGTATACCCCTTTTTTAATGTTATTTGTCATGAAAATAAGTTAAATATTACTAATTACCAGCGCGTCTTGTGTAAAAAGAGATATACCTCTTTTAAAAACTGTGAAATAAAAACCAGGGTTTATTTTTTAGCTGTATTCTTTAGATGTTGTGTAATTTGTCTAGGTGACGCGAAATACAAGCCGTACGTGACCGCGCAGCCCGAGATCGCGCTCGTGGAGTTGGACGGCCACGAGGACTTCGTGATTCTCGCCTGCGACGGTCTCTGGGACTTCGTCACGGAGGACGAGGTGGCCATCTCGATATACGAGCAGCTGGCCCACGATCCTGGTGAGTGATTTTTTAAATTTTTTAACATTTTAAAGTGTTCTATGGACTGTTTTATTACAGCTTTTGTTGGTCGTTAATTTGTGTCATGAGTTTTTATAACGAATTTTTATGTGAATAACCAGATTGAGTCGGCGTTTGAACTTTATCGGCCATATAGGTTTTGCGTTTGAACCTAATATTATGAATGTTTTCTGTACCCTGGCCCTACGGAAGTACTTTTGAAAGTACTATTGTACTCGCTTAAAGTAGGTTTATCACTGAAGGCTGAGTAGTATGCTAAGATGTAATGACGACGTTTGTTAGATGATTTTTAAGGTTAGGCCAGCTGCGTAGCGTTTTATGGCAGCTTAATAGAAGGACACGCGGATTGACAATTATTTAAAATTGTACCCGACGTTTCAAATCTTTTCAGGACCCATCAGGTCAGGGTTAAGACTGATAAATTTTGTATAACTGTTTTATTTACGACGCATTCGCGTAAGCAACAAAAAATAAGTTTGTCAGATTTCATCAAGGTGTTTTAGGTTTATACATATTTATAGATTGTATTGCGATGTAAATACGTCGCTTATTTCCAATACACATAAATATAGTTTAGCACCTATATTATATTGTTGAAGCCTTGCAGAGTTAGTCAACTTAAGATACATATTTTAGATAGAAAAATTCTATTTTTACTTTAGATTATTATTTCATTTTATATTAATATGCAATGAAACATTAATTATACCTAAACTTAATAATATAAAAACCCTTTGCAAACGAGCGTCGACCAAACACAGATTGTTTGGTCGACGCTGCTGTTGATTTAGCTTCTACCAATATCCCTTAAGGAGAACGCTTTACTAACGTAACCATAACCCGATTTTGTTTAAAAAGTGACTACATCTTCTTTGGCTTAGGGTGAAGTGTACACTGCGATCTGTCACGATTTCTCCTTTCGTGAACGCACGCTAACAAGCCAAATTTGCCATTCCGAGTATCCGCTTTATGCAAATCAATTCGCAATTCGCTCGTACGACGAACAAAGGTGCAATTGTGAGTTTAAAAATAGCACGGGCCGTACAAATTGTGCGCGCACGCTGAACTTGACCCGACCGGTGAGTATGAATCACGAGGCAGGATAAGACCGATTTCACTAGTGGCAACATCGTGGGCTGCATTCACCCGCGGACCGTCCATTATACACGTTGTTGATGCAATTACACTCTCATTGTTGATCTATTCGATCGTTAGGTTCGTCCGGCTCCGACTATTTATGATGCATCAAAGACGCAACCAACTCTGCTGCAATTTGCCCTCTGTGCCTTAACATTTCAGTCGGTAAACTGCGTAATTGGAAGTAGTGTAATGTATAAAAGTAATTGGTGTGTTAGAACTGTAATAAGTTTATATTTTTATATTAGTGACTTAGAGAAGACTATCAGATTTTTTTGGTAATTATTGAATGCTACTAACAGTTTAGTTTTTTGAGTAACAATGTAACTTTATTGTTTGATGTTTACTAACGCAATACCCACTGAATTGATAGGGACTTTAAAGTGGTGACGGCACTTTATACCCTGTGATTGTTTCACAAGAAATGTTTGTGAAACTTAGTATGTGAAAGACCAGAATGTGATGATCCTTTGCTCGTTGATATCTCACGCGATCAGTACCACCGGGTAGGTCTTCACATTCTGGTACAAAATCTCGGGTGCCCTCAAGTCTACGTAAAGAGTCTTTAATGGATCACAACTCTCGGGGTTAAAAGAGCTTTCATGTTGCTCAGCGGAATTTCTGCCTGTTCCGTAAATATTAGGGCTTTTCATTGAGCCACTCTAGCGGGAGCGTGGGGTTAATCTCAGACACTTTTCGAGTGATTGTTTCATGTTTCATGCGGGCTTTGATTTCTAAACGTGCAGTTAGTTGCACAGTGGGGTTGCAGTTTTGATTTGTTGAGCGGAAAATAGATTTTTCTGTTGATGATCGCCCCCTTTTTTTTCATTTATTATGCAGTGGTTTCTCTCAGCGTTGATTATGTTTCAAAATATTAGTAAGAATACACTGTAGATTTATCGATGGCATTTATAAAAAAATACTTCATACATTTGACCTAACACGAGAAAGGCTGTATCCGACAGTTGTCACATGCTGTCAAATAAATAAAATCCAAGCGAGAATGCGGCACGGGGCGTGAATCAATTTGTTGCGACGCATCTCTCGGGTTCTGAGTAATGATCGTCACGGCTTTGACAGTTCAACTGAATCGGGTGAATGATGATTAACGGTGCTATGTATCTCGTACTAATGTGTCACCATTGGCCATTGTGTGCTGTCGTTGTCGTGTAAGTTTTTATTCATTTGCATGACTGAGAAGACGTCATAGACGTTCACCTGGTTTAGAAGTACTCGTGACTGTAATGGTTCAATGAGATCTAGGATCAAAAAGATAGTAACAGCCACAGCAAAGTACACACAGAAGTTGCACAGTCTTTTATTATAAAACACATAGTTTATTAAGAAAAGTTTTTTACAATCTATTACTTTTTATGCGTAACCCTAGAGTATCCGACCATAACTGAGATTGGGCCTGCCTTTGTACATAATTCTTCCTTAATCTACATAGGATTATGTGGGCCTCTGTTGCTATACGAAACGTATAGCAACAAAGGCCGTTAGAAAATTAAACACAATCCAAATTATGTGTATGTAGCCTTACGTATTTTTTCACGCAAAACGTATAAACAATTGATTGGTCAATCAGCGCACGGTGATTGACGTTTAGGGGACAAAACTAATCAGACCACTTTAAGCGCTCTTACATTAGACTTCGTTTCTAAAATTGGTAGATTTGCTTTTAAATCCTCTGCACTCCTAGAGTTTTTTGCAAGAAGTAGTAACACAAAAGTGCACTGCGCGTTCCGCGACTCGTTTGCGGCAGATGACGACGGTAGGGCTGCGGTCAGCCCCTGGGCACTGTCGCCTGCTTCGCGGAAGTGGGGAAGTCGGTGAAATTGGACACCGCGCCCGTTCCTCCCCCCGCGCCCCCCTGCCGTCTAGACCCCTTGAATCGCGGCGAAGCCTTTCTAATTGCCCGCTTTGTTGGATGCGTCGCGTTCGAGTAACGCTCCGCCGGTCGACGGGCCGCAAATCAAATGCTGGTTTTCATTATCATTCGCTTGCAGGAGGAAGCGAATAAGTAGCCTTAAAGCAGAGTCAGCAATAGGGAATAGGGTAAAATTACTCGTGTAGGAGAGTGCGTATGAAAAATTTAATGAACAAACATGACGTTTGGTTCTGTAATCTCTTCACCGTACCGTTGATCTACTTATGTTAACATTAATATTCCGCTTAAGCGAACACGAATGGGGTTGATTGGATTATGAAATTTGGTAACTCAAAAGGCTGGGGTCGCTTTTTCCGAAGGTTAAAAAGCCCAAGGGACGGGCCCCTCGTTACCTGGCGACCACCGCTCGCCTTATTTGTGACGTATCGCGGTCAAATTTATTTAAACAGCTGTTTCGGCGCAATGTGTGCGTTTTGAACACATTTTGTTTACACGTTTAACTCCTTATTTATATTATTATTTTTAAATCTTTAATTGTTATTTGTGAAAAATAATTAAGTAATGTTTTATTTTAGTATGATTGTTAGAATTTATTTTAATATTTAATGTATTGCTTTAATTTAATTATTTACTCTTTAGGTTTAGGTAACACCTTCTTCACATTATAGTTAATGTCCAAGAATAGTATTTTAATCAGTGCGATGAAACAATATCACATCATCAGCCTGTTTTAGTCCACTGCTGGACATAGGCCTCCCCTAACGCACGCCTCCTCCATTAGGTTTTTATAAAAATACAATATACCAATGTAGTATAGTTAATTATTATGCATTATGTAAATCTCACCTAAGCTTAAGTAACCTATCAATGTTCAAAAGCCTTGAAGGATCTATTTTATATTAAACATGTGACATTTTTAGAATAACGTTATTACAATCCGTCTTTCCTGGTTTACTATTCATAAAACTGTCACATTTCGTATTTCTTCGTCGAAATAATTCTGTATCTCTTTTGGTGAAATAACCTACGCGCTCGTATCATGCGTCCATTGTGATTTTCGGTGCCCGCAGGCGCACCAGCGCTACATCACCTGATGCACACATATTTAAAACCCACCGTTAATGGACATTGTGCTAAGAACAATGGACGGTGACGCATAGACAGTTTTTTTATACCCTCGGATGTACTTTCGTATATGTTTTGTTTGGCTCGAGTCGTATTATTTGGTTTGTGGGAACGATATTTGTTTATTTACTAATCAATCCATATTTGATACACGATAATATCTTTAAAAAAAATTAATATGTTTGTTGGAGTTTTTATTTACTTTTACAAATATAAGTTGATTAACGCTACTTTGTTACAGTTTTTATTTACGGTAATAATTAATTTTGAGCTTCACTAATAGTAAATTACCAGAAAATAATTTTTATACGGAAATGTTACAGCTGATTTACTACTTATAGTTAACTAGTATAAATTACATTCAGCAAATATTAAACAAAAAAAGGAGTATTATAAAGAATATAAGGATGTATCCAAAGAAGTGCTCCGGATTTTATTGCGCTAATTTTGTTTGCAGTTTTTGTGTTTTATATCCAGGAAGTATCAGTACAGACCAATGGGGCATGTTCACATGGTATGTTTTGTGACCATTTTGTTTTAAAAAAACGCGCAAACTAACGTAAAAATAGCGTTAATGCAAGCTATTATAGACAGTTGTCGTTATTCGGTCGATCGAAAGCATTTTGGGTGATAATGGGCTGGATAATTTACGATCACAAGGTTGCAAAACTCGCCCGCTTCTACGACCCCAGCAATTAGCCCGCACTATCACTACGTTTTTATTAATTGAGCTTAATAGTGTTGGTCAACATAAACAACAATTGATTCGATATTGCTTTTATCGTTCCTTATCTGTGACACTCTTAAGGGTCTTCAATTTATATTGATTATTCCTTTTATTTGATATGTTACATTCGATCGTAAACCGCACCTATATTTGTGTAATTAGAAATGGACTAGAACAAGTCGTCGGATAATGAGTAATCTATACCAATATAAAACTAGAAGAGTTTGTTTATATGAATGCGCTTATCTCTGATTCCGAATGAAATTAATTGTTTTGTCTTAGATAGCATTTATCAAAGAAGGGTAAAGCCCAAAAATCGTCATGCTTAAACTAATTGAAATGTGCGTGTGATCGTTTTTCGTTTCATTTAAGCCCTAATGGAAACGCATTTTCTCAGTTAACTCAAGTAAATTTCCACGCCGGCACAGCCGTAGGCAGGTGGTAGTATTTGGTGAAGATCGCTTCATAGTAACAAGTTGTGTGCTGTTCAATCACTCTGGTTTAGTGTCGGGCTGTGTTATGGAAATATTGTCGTGCGTCGGAATGCGTGCCAGTCTGTGGTGACGTCACTTGGCAGCTTTCCGGCACAACGGGCTCCCCTTGGCATTGATCGCAGACGCAACTCTAGATTTCATTCATCTCGTGTAGAAGATTGAAATCAAACCGTCGGTGTTTATGTTGGCTGTGATGTTGTCCTTTTTTCTAAACTTACGGCAAAAAGTTTCTGGTGTGTATAGTATACGTTTTGTATTATTGTACATTCAAAAATATACTACTTTTAGTATGAAGTATGTTGTTCGGATACTTGCGCTAAATAAAACTAATCGATGCGTAAACGATGCGTTATAAATGTTTTTAAAGTATAATATCAATATATTTTGCGTTTATAGCTTGTTAAGTAAACCTTTTAACGCTAGAGAAACAAATCAAAATTTATACCAACAACATTAATTCATCTTTATTGAAATATCATATAACTTTCGCAGCCCATGCGGGGCGCTTTTTCACGGACAGCCGTAATTATCGGGTGTTTAAATTCAAATATTTGCGTAATAAAAATTCATTTGTAAATTGTTTTTTATGTATTCAATATTAATTCATTATAACTCGTAATCAATTCGTTTATTTACACGAATACTACGCATTGTTTAATAATACTTGTTTTAACGGCATATGTTGAATTTATTTAAATTTTTATTTATATTCAAACTTCCCATGTTTTGAACATTTTCAGCGGCCGTGATCATGTCAAAATTTAAAATATAATAAAACATGTAAATAGACACGATAATATCCGTCAAAAGTCCTATTATTCAATAATCCTTATAGCCTTTTCAATTACACATCTTTCTTGGAAATGATTACTTTAGACAATAAACGTAATTACACTTACGGCGTCTTGCCTCATTATACCTTTAAATGGGTACATGTACAGTTTAAGTGGCTATAAAACGACTTGACGCCTCGTGATATCGGTAAGTCTTGTACGTATATGGTGGAATGTGTTGAACAGTATTGCCGGTACACTTTGAATAGCATGGAATATACGCGTGCCTACGATTGACTGCTTTTATGTTAAGAAAGGAGTAATGTATGACCGAGAAGTATTAACACTAGACATACCAGCTTTTTTTTTTCAAACGTAAATTTTCTAGTAAAACCAGTCAAAATGTCTGGTTTGGTAAATGTTGTGTTAAGAAATGGAATTTAAGTAAACAATGCTGAATGTAAAACGTTAACAATTGCAAAAAATTACACCGTAGCGATGTACAATCATACACGCGAAGTTTAAATATTAAGAATGCTAGGCATATTGGCGTCGCTGGAGTTAGACATTGGACTATATTTATATGAATAATTAGAAAATTCTATGTCTCTTTTGGCTCGGATATGGTAAGAAGTTATATGCTTTCATACCAGTCATAGAATTGAATTTATGGAATCACGTAATATGTGCAATAGGGCAAGTCGTTATAGGTTATATAAGCTTATCGTCTTTAGTTATCCTTTTTTTCTACTTACAAATTAAATAAGGACATATAATATACCTGACACTATTACTTACACTTACTGTGTAACAAAACATATAATTGATAAGGATATAGTGATTGACATCTTGGTAGCAATCTATGAATATTATAGAATGACAACTCGTTTCAATGGGTCACTTGTTTGCCCTGATTTGGCATATAAGATTCTTTCATTGTTAAATATCGACGGCCATAATTTCTAAAGTCGGAAACAGTATGAAATGTCAATAACCGCTATAACTTTAAAGACTCTGTTAGTGATCGTTTTTATTAGATATAGATGTATCATATAATAAGACACAAGGTATTACAAAAAAAATATTTTACGTATATTTAAAGGAATCTGTGAAGGCGCACAAAAAGAGAGTGTATTGATAAAAAGAGAGTACAGTGCCACTTGTTCAACAAGCCGTGCTGCCGTATCTCTATAACTGGCCAATTAGCATCCGCGCTACGGACACAATGTTAGAGGCCCTTGCGCTAGAGGAAATATTTCACTTTATGCAAATATTCGCTTTCCACTCGGCTATGATGTGTTACTATTACAGGAAGCCTATTAAGATTAATAGTTTTGAGCCGATTCGCCCGAGCTGGTGGAAGTCTTATAGAAACGTTATTTTGGACTGTTTCTTTGTTTTGAGGCCTGTGATATGATGGATAATGTAAGCTGTGTGATATTTTTTGGTAATAATAATTGGTAATCTTATAACGGTTAATGCGTTGAGGATGTTTATGAGTTCAATATGTATATTATCTGTAATATGCTAAGAGTACAATTATTTCATAAAGAAAGGCACTTTTTGTAGCAGCGAATACGGCATATTGCAATTATAGCCAGTTGTGATATGCCGTTATGTTTAAGATTGTTACGTAGTCGGCGGCATCGACAGTATTTTTTTTACCACAGTCTTTTCTTTTCAACAAGAGATGGCCTATATATATATATATTGAAACTTTCGTGAGACATTGCACTGAAATTATATTCTACAAACGACTTAACTCGTGTGAAATCGGTATTGGTAAACTAGTTTCGGTCCTTCATCAGGATGAGTTAGATAGCTTCACGGTCGCTTCCCTCTCACCTCTGACTGCGCTGATTTCAGTTCAGACGTTTTTTGAAATTATTTTCAAAAGACGGCCTGATGTAAAAATCTAACATTTATTATTCTTACTTAAACGCGTTGTCAAAGGAAATCATTTACTATAAGTCGTCGTGGCCGTCGAAAGCGAGCAGCGGTCTCCTATGGAAACGCGCTGGTCTCGCTCCACATGACATGTCGGCCGCCCGCAGCGTTCGCCGACGCCGCGAGCGATTGCGGGATACGCCGTTGCGAACTGCCGTCTAAACTCACTAGTTATAAATTAATGTGTATTAAAAAAATGTCGAATCGGTGAAGGAAGAAGATTTAGGAAGAAGAAGGTATAATAAACGCTATCTTATATTTATTGATCTTGAAACTGGGTAAAATATAGCGTATTTATCCACATATAGATATAGAATTTAATAGCAAAAGTGGGTAATTTCGTAAAAGTACTGAGTGTATGTACGTGAGTGGTTAACGATGATTAACACCATATGTAATCATAATTACTTCTGTAGATATTAATACATGTGTTGCGTCACCTATAACAGACGCAGCAAACTGTATCTACGTATGTCTGAGGATTATTTATTATTTTTACAGGAACAAATGCAAATTTTGTTCATATTGTGCAATCCGTATTTTATTAATGAATAACTTATCAATAATAACTCAAACGCAAAATAGCTTAATTTTCATTCTTGTAAGTCACTCTTATTAGCCATTGTTCCGTCTCCAGCCGCTCGTACAGCTACAATCAGTCAAATAACATCGCTAGCGGATTAATTGCTCGTCGTACGCCCTTAGTGCTAGACGGTTATCTATAGTGATATTGCGGCCGAACAACCCCGCCGCTGGGGGGCGCGCCGCAATAAAAATCGCTAGGCAAGAGGAACCGCTCGTTACCCACCCTCGCTTTGATAACATTACCGTTATTGTGCCACCCCCGTCGGCCGCAAAGTCCTCCATTGTGTATCCACTTGTGCGCCGACCGACAGACAGGGCTTTGAGTTTCGAAGTAGACACGGATGTATTATACCGGGATGCGATCGTCGCCTATGAGGTCGGCGAAATGGTTGCATCGATTCAGTTTATTGAGTTGTTGATGGTCAACATGGTTTCAATGGTTTCAACATGGATGAAACATGTTTTAACGACACTTCATTGTTGTTATTACGAGTTTTATGTAAATTACTGCCGCTTCTAAGCGCGATTGATTCGCGCTACTTTGTCCGTGTGTAATATTAAAAACTATAAGTTTTTGTTACTTAGTTACTTTCAGTTCCATCAGCTATTTTCTAGTAGTCCCGGCAAAATCGGACTAGCCATTTCAGAGATTGCCAGAACAAACAGACAGATTAAAAATGAAAAATAAAATGATGTTTTGTTATAATGATATCACTAAAAATGGTTATTTTGATGTTACAAGCAGACTCTTATTTTATTTATTTGTTTTCTGAGTTACTGACATTAGACGATGGAAATAGTAGGAACCTTCGATTGTAATATGAAATCAATGCGTTTAACTAATACAAACTAATTCAAATGAATGGTCAATTAATTGGTTCTGTAATCATACAAATTTTGAAAGGCTGCCAGGTTATGTTTCTGTCAGTGCTATTATAATACATTTTATTAATTATTCTCTCATATATATTCGACAAGTACACGACAAACATCACTCCGAAATATATAAAGATGTCTGGCGTGCAGTGTGGTTTTCTTAATTAAAGTGGTCATTTTCCCGTCGGCTTCTTATTTTTGAAGTACCCTCGCTTTACGTAAAAGTGCAAACGTTTCTCGCAAGTTTTCCTTGAAATGTCGTACGTTTTTTAAAAAAAAACGTCTTAAAAGGACGATGTTATATATTTTAATGAATGTTCTTGCGTCCAGTCTTCTTCAGTCTTCGTGTCTTACTTACATAGTGACAGAATAGTGCGATTAATTGCTTAAATTTGAGAGGACACAAACTACCTTACAGTAGTAAGGTAATTTGGTGCTGAATAGGTCTCAGGCAGCGGTGACCAATTTTTATCTCAAGCCGCCTGTCTTTTTAAATCTAGCTTCTTATATATAAATATCAATGCTATTAGTAGTTTTATTATGTTAAAAGCGCACTTTTGATGTGTATATTACATTAAAATTAAGAAAATGTATCCGGCTACAAAGTCATATTGAAACAATGATTCTGAAACATCTAATGAGTATGAATTTTAGTCTTTACTTTAAAAACATAAATTATATGCTAAGTATGCGTTTAATTGGAATTTTGAATCGAATATATTTTCCATCGTTTTTTTATTTATTTCCTTAGCAACTGATACGAATTGCAGACAAACGGTTACCCTCAGCCCCTCATTTACTTGTCATCTCGCTTAGTGAGAGCTGACAAAGGACCTCGTAATCCTTTCATTCGGATAGATATGGATTATGGGGTGCATTTTTAGGCAGTGCTCAAAAAGCAGCACTTGTCAACTCAGCCTTTTTGACATTTAAATAGAACGAGATCGAATCCATGTTTATTTACCTTTTTAATTTTGGGTACTAACTATTCATGTCACTGTTTATTTATTTTAAGTTTCGTTTAATAGATGTTTATTTAAACATATTTCTGCGTTTAAATTTTCTTAGGTGAAAGTAAATGTTTTGCAGATAATGACATGAATTGTTACTTGGTTGACGCTGTGCATTACGGATAATTCTAAACTTATATTTGACTGTGAGTAATGTGTGTGAGTTCACGAATAAACGAATTGAACTAGCTTATGTATTAAACATAAGCTAACAGTAAATCAGGGGGAAAAATTACTGAATTATTACGAATCACATGTAACACTTATTCAATAGACTGACGATGAAAAATTTCATTTAAATATTAGCAGAACCGTCTGTAAATTAATTTACCTAAATAAACCAGTAACTAGCAAAACTGTTATATCTGAATATAAGAATAAAAAAATAAATTCGTATAGGATAACGTCAACATGTTCTTAATTCGTTTCCAAAATGCAACGCAAACTTCGCCCCTAACGTCACGTACAACCTTGAGCCGTCTGAAATCGTAGATCAAACTCCGCTCTATTAGCGTCCATGCAAAATCATCGTACAAGAGTCACCGATGATACACCGTTCCTGTATACTGCACACATTATTTTTATCTGGTCGTAAATCGACTCTTGGATCGCGTCCAAGATGTTGCGTGCTCGTCTTCTATCCGGTTCGGCCACGTGGGTGAGCGACCGCTGCACGGTGAACAATCGCTATATGGAGTGTCGATTGCTTATTTACTATTATGACACCTGAATATGTTGATTTGCCTTATACATTTAGAACAAAACATAAATTTAGTCAGTTGTCTACTGATTATACGCCTATGTTTGTTCCTCCTTCATTATGTATATCTTATGGTGGTATACTCAATGAAGGAGGAACATATGACGAACGATGTGTTGTATATTTTATTGAGATAAAAACAGACAAATCTGTATTATGTATCATCATCAGCGTGTGATAGTCCACTGCTGGACATAGGCCTCCCCCTAATACACTCCTATCCATTAGAGGGTTTTTTTGGACCGTATCCCACCACGTTGGTCCAATGCGGGTTGGTGGGTGGACCGACCGGTGTATTATGTATACGGCTTTCAAACATGTAATGACTTTATAAATGTTGTCTTTAATAATGTTATAGCGTTATTTTTTAAACCTTATTGATGTTCTCAGATTTGAAAAGATTTAACGGTATTATTTTTTTAAGATTGAGTAGAGAGCTTTTACATCTCAGTTTTAAATATTCAACTTGTCATGGTCATATTCATTACTTTGCTTTTTGCTTCTGTTAATTTGAAGTTAAAGTACGATATATTTTGTAATCACCATCAATAAAATCGTTGAGTTTTTCGTAGTACCTTGTAATTGAGCAAAACCGCTTTTTAAATCCTTGGACCAGTATTAATGTTTGATACAGCGTGAATACGTATTGTCACTTTAATTGTGAAATATTATAATTATATACGAAGTGCGAATTGTAAATCGACACATTTAAACAATAAATTACTGGCACTAGTTGGCTTATTCGATTTATCAATTTATATTTCGGTCTGCATTACGAAAATAACGCGGCTTAAGAAATGAACTGTTGAATTATGAATGAAAAACGGTTACGTATGCGCCCGCGGCGGTTACTTTCGCATACGTGTAATTTACTTCTTAAAAATGCAACTATAATACATTTACGTTCACGATTTTTTTCGTATCTCGACTTTCATCCGAGCTCGTTCGGCGTAACGAGGCAAGAGAATAATATCAAACACACTGTATCTCTTTGCGTACACTTTAAAACGCGTCCCGCACATTAATGCGAATTGTTTTCGTGCATCGGGAAGTGGCCGGGTGACCATTCCCGTACCGCTTTTGAATTGCAAAACATCCTGTACCCTGTATATGGCACGGCGGGATGTGCCCCTCGCGTATTGAAATTCATGCCGCGCAACAATCGTTACTGTAATGATAAATTATTTGGAGATACGTAGGTAATTGAGGATAACAGATGATAAACTGTTTCGTGTGAAAGTTTTGTTGTTTCTTTTATATATTTGGAAAGAAAACATCATTTGTATACATAATATGTATAAGCAGGCCGCATAAACACATCTAGAATTTACGAATTTCACATTTATTTTTATTTTTGTCTTAACACTATCGTTTTATTCTTTAGGATATTTAAAATTACTTTGTTTAACAGCATTTTTATACCCATTTTCTGTAAAACGTTGTAGTGAATATCCTAGATTATTCCGGAAAAACCCTTAAAAATATGCCCTCTTAAATCTATGTGTTCATAATTTAGTTATCAACACGAGCTGCTATCATGACTTATACAAAGCGGGTTCTATGAAAACATGATAGCATAGGGATGATGTAATCGATTCCTTGCGATGACGCCATTTTATATCGCCGTGCTGAAACTTACAACATGTCAAACTTTGTCATTGCCATTTTAAATGCAAATTTAATTAACATAACTCCCATTTTTTATTTATGTTTTATTTCAGTTTATTAATTTTAAAAATCACATAACTTTACTTGTAACTTACATCAATTATTTCAGAATTAGTTAATATACTTGGCATTAGCATTAAAAGGTCTGCTAGTGCAGCGTTTTGTATAAGTTAACCTTTGCTGGTTTCTAGAATATTTATTCATTCGCCGCATTTGGTTTATTAAAATTTATAACTGCCTACGCCAAAGGCGGGCGCTCTGAGCTCTTACAATGGAAGTGCAGTTTTGTTATGACCCTGGCGGTACTTGATATTTGCGGAAACAAAGATCGACTTGGAATGTTTCCAAAAATTCGGTGAAGAAACGTTTTAATTATAAATTAAGCGAATAGATGAGTTAGAAGGTTATCTGATGGCAAGCATACAATATTTATAAACATTTTAGCCTGGCTATTAAAATGTGGTTTATAAGACCACAATAGAGCCTGGCATACTGAGACTTGGGAATTGGAATGAGCTTTTATACTCAGTATATTTACTACGGAACCCTTCCCGAACCGTAACCGAACTGCAGTAGTGTTTGCACACTATTACTTTACGGTAAAAATATGAATCTTGGGCTTTCAGTTACAACCTGAAAACTTTTAACTAACAGACATACATTTATTTAGGTTGATTTTTATTTTGTAAATTTATTATTATATTTCCTATGTAAATTTAACTTTCTCAATTGCAACGATAGCGCTGTGTGCAAGTTTTGCTTCTTGGTATTCGATAATAAAATCAAAACATACATTGAGCGTAAAAGAAAGCTAAAACATAATCTCATGAAATGGAAGAGAATGATATGATTCTTTTGTAACTTATACGTAGTTCCGTATTGTTGTAATTTGAAATGTTAACCATGTAATTACCGACATGTGTTAGTATACGCTCGTTACGGTAATAGGCCCCTGTAATGGATTGCATAATACATTAAAATAATGGATAAATATGTAGTTGTGAGACAGTTTTACTTTTTAATCAGTATTTTATGATTTGAAAACGTCACTTGTACGTTATTTTAAAAATTTTAAAGGCCAACAAAAGTATAATCACGATCGCATGCATCGAATACTGACATCAAATGGGGTAAAATATATGATAAAATTTGTTGTTTTATAGCGAAAGGTTGTCGTAAAATGTTGCCCTACAAATTTCTTTTGGCTGAAGTAGACATATTTTATAGTTCTTTTAGGAAATTGTGTCCCATGTTTAGTGTCGCAATTTTGTGTTATTTTTGGTTACTTCCTTCAGACGAATAATTAAAAAAAGGGGGGGAAAACAAAATAAATTAATGTTACTAAAAAAACAGTGATTACATTTTCACTGGAATATGTTCTGAGTTAAAAATTGTAAAAGTTTAATTTCTGACAAAGCATCTAGTACTTTTTATGTCCTCTCAAATTTTATAAGATTTTTATTAAAAATAGCCTAAACTTGATATGTCACTCCAAAAAATATTAACACTAGCCATGTTTCTTCACTATAATCCAATAGAAACATTTGACCGTGGTTACGTGTAAGGAACAAACGCATATTTTGAAAGAAATTAATATAAAAAAATTGTTAAAATCTATTAAAATAAGAAAAAAAGATACAAAAACTATTGCTCATACACTGGCATATGTTGTGAGTAAATACATTTTTTTATACAAAAAGCTTATACCTGTCAAAGCAACTTCTAATTTTAATGTACCATCAAGCTTCTTTAGATTTTATTTAAAATGATCTAGACTTAATACATCTACCCTAATAAGATAAAAGCCCTTAAAACATCGACACTACTTATGTTTAGTCACTATAATACAATAGAAACATTCTAAGCTGGATAAGTGAGTCCACAGACGCATATTTTGGAAGTAATACAATCAATAAATCGTGCAATTAATTCTGGTCGTCCGTACAAGTCTTTCCTATAAGGTGGCGGTTGCATCATACCGGATATAGTTCATCGTAAAAGCAACACAAATAGCTTTATAATTCCGGTGATAAAACGGCACAAGGACGTAATGCCAAAAAATTTTAACGCGTCGTTTATGTGAAAAATTATCACGAGTTTTGTGTAAAAGGTACTTGATTACTTTATACGGTTTTATATTTTTTTAATTGGCATAGTTCATTAATGTTAATTTCATGACAGAATAACATCGTTTATCATTGTGCAGATTAAGATCACAAATCTCATTACGCGATTCTAATTATAATCGAGCAATAATTGGCGTTATTATTATTATTATTGCTAAACAGTATAATCTGCAATAACATTTATTTTAAACCTATAACATTCTGCTTGAACTTTAATCGCTTACAACTTCGCACAGTATTTATAACTGCAATCTGAATCTCGGTGCTGTTAAAGGAATAACTGCGCTAAAGTATCGTCTCCTGCCCCCGCGGGGTTGTAAAATTAATTGTGTTTGTTTCCATCTTATCGAGGCGGAAGTCATATTTCACTAGGTACTATCTAATGACCATTCAGACGCAATTGATGGTCTAGGGATAACCCGTTCTATACCTAGATATCTGGAGTAATGAGAGCCCTCCAAGCGTTTCTGGTTAAGAGAGCTTCCAATGGTATGTTGTGTTTACAGTCCTTGTTGTACTTTGTTTTTTTTTAGCATTTATTTCATGTAATAAATTTCTTTTTCACTATTAATAGCGTAACGTTGTTATGTTATACTGTTTTCTGTTTTTTTGTACTAGTATTCTAAGTAATTTTTCTAACACTTATCCCTACTATCGTTATCACAATTGATACTTGCCTTCTTATTATGGATGCTTCCAAGATACGTCACGAAAAATATAATTGATACTATATTTCGCGTACTAACAGTCTTTACATGATCAGTAACGTGAAATACATTAATCATTAATAATTCTCCAAAAAATGAAAGCGAGAATTTTATCGTTAATTTATGATAATGTGTCACAATGAAGTTATCAGCGCTTCGCTCATGTTTCATTCATCCCCGTGAAAACCATCACTGCGTCGTTTCTTTCTCCAATTACGCAACATGCAACATTTTCGACGCTGCAGCGGCTTCTGCATTCATGTATACATCAGCAATGCGGCGCTTCATAAATATTCCACTCTAAATGGAATATCTTGGAGCCCGAGGTGAGCGAAGTCGGCTGTACCGTGAGCGCTGTTTGGCGAGCGCTGTTTGCGCTGCGGGCCCACGTTTGCCAGCCATTGTCCTGGGAACAGGTTCGTGTATCATTCACTCGCAGACTCCTATGAGAACAATCGTGTACCGTCTTGGAGGCGTGGGTCTTGCATTAAGATTTTATCGATCGAATTATTAAATGGGGACTTTTGTACCCTATGTTCGAACTTTAACCGGCTGGCTACCATTTTTGTTGAGTTTAGTAATAGTTTGTGGTGTCGGCGTTTGTTATGGTAGTTTCAATAGTACTGTTGGATTGCCTTACGTTTTAAATTAGCTGTTGCTCGCATCTTCACCCGCTTAGTAATATGTAAAAGACTCAGAAAATGTTTCCAGAAAAAAAATGCCTGTGTTACTCCCTATTATATCAGTTATATTTTAGAGATAGTCCCGTCAAAATGGGACCAACCATTTCATTGTTACACATCTAGCGTTTTCGTTCAAAGCTCTCAGACGGCTTAATTTATTTCCGACATCTTTGACAAATATCAATATTTTTTACTCACATTTACAAGAAACTATACAAGTTATATATCTAAACCTTGCGGAAGAATCATTCTATCGATTAGTATAAAATCGCGTGACAATCTGTGCTGTAGTATTTGAATTTATAGCGAACAGACAGACATACAGACGCGGCCGGGGCCTTTGTTTTATAATATGTATAGATTTTTCTTAGCTGTATAATAGATAATCTGCATAGAACTTTTTTAAATTATTGAAGCTTGACCGTTGCGACGTTTACTGCGTAGACTGCTTCCTTCGTCCTTTAAATTACCAAGGTATCCTTATCCAACACTCTCAAATTTTATAAGGTATACCCCAAATTAAATATCATCATCATCATCAGCCTGTGATAGTCCACTGCTGGACATAGGCCTCCCCTAATACACCCCTACCCATTAGGGGTTTTTGGACCGTATCCCACCACGCTGGTCCAATGCGAGTTGGTGCGTGGACCGACTTTTTACATGCCCATCCGACGCATGGATCATCTTACTTTTCAGACAATTGGGTGATCGGCCCAAATTGCCCTAACCAGTTAGGACACGACAATGAAAATTTGTTGAGTCCCCGCAGGATTCGAACCCACGACCTCCGGTTTGTAAAGCACACGCCCATACCACTTAGGCTACGGAGGCAGTCAGTAGCAGTCAAATGAAATATATCTCATGAATATAAATAATCAGTCCCTCAACAAACAAACTCGCACTTTATTATTTTATCGATGTTTATAGACAATGTATACACAATAATAAAAAAATATTAAAATACTTTTATAATATTTTTCTCTTCTACTCTCACACTAATTTGATTTTTAAACTCTAATTCGATTTTTAATAAACATTTTTAATATCTTATATTTTATGGTAAATACTTTTCCATATATTTTTTTTCACTTTTACCTGTTGATTTCTTACATTGAAACGCTGACAAGTCGTTTTTACGGTAGTTTAAACGAGAATCAAGTTTCCTTTCTATCCTTTAGTACTATAAAATTTTATTAAGTCTGTCTAAAATTACGTTTGTTTGTTTAAAGTTGATTAATTATATTGATATAAACTTAATAATTTCGTGTTAAACTCTTAAACGTGTGTAACAATTTGACCTCTTTACATAAAAAATTAATTCATATTATTTCAGACATCTGACAATGATATATCGTGGGATACACACAGGCACGGTAAAGCACGCGTTTTTGCCCTCACCAGGGTCGACGACCGCAACTTTTTCGCTCTAGTGTAAACTTATAATCTAGCTCGAGAACTTTATATGTTAGTTAATTTGTTTTTAAACCCGAGTCTCATTAGTATACGGTAATTAGTTAGACGCGCGACCGTTTTATCATCACGTTAACTGTTTTCGTTTGCGAATTATGTATGGAAATTGTGCGTTAAGTTGATTGTGCGACCATATGATGATATAGTTCATAGAATAATTGGAATTTTTTAATTACAGAATAAAATTCCTTTACTTACTAAATACTATAAATATTATGGTACTTCTTCTTAAACGCGAGTCATTGTTCAACTGAAACTCTTTTCTACTGTAACGACCGATTGATAAATCCTTGATCGTTTATAAGAAACGTTAATAGCGGCCAAAGGTGAAAAAAATTGCTCTCCAGAAATAACATAGTGACCAGAAAAAACATCATCTGCATAGTCTAAATAGTCATCGTCATCTAAGACAGATGTAATTTTAAAACTTTCATTAAATGAAACTTTATAGCAACCGTTACACATTTTATTAAAATTCTTTATTTAATGACGTTTAAAAGGTCATAAGTACGATTGTTAAATAATTATTTAAATGTTCTATTGTTATAATGTACGCGAATGACTAGGCGTCCATAAACTATCTGTGCTTATTCCAATCGGTCTTCGTGACATCCGTTCGGTAATTCCTTGCTGTACTTAATATTAAAAAGCTGATAAGCTTGATTATTTCATTGAACGTGTTAATCTACGAAAATACTGGTGCAATTTTAAAGAATTTATTTGTGATTTTTTGTCCATCACCAATAAAAAATTAAAATCATCACGCAGTTTCCAAAGTTATTATTTTTATAACTATTTCTTGTGGACAGAATCGTCCATTCCACCCTTATTAAACCTCCGTTTGCACTTTGCTTTGGTATATTTCGTAATGGGTAACGTGCAAATTAAATGCAAATTGTCTGTCTGTATCACACAGACGCCACTATTGTTCATAGTGGTAGAAAGTTCCAGTTATTAACAAGGTCATTATGAATAGTCTTACATAGACAGATGTAAAAGTGTTAAGAAAACATTTTTTTCCTTTTTGTAGTTTTGTTTCAAAACCAAATCGTATTTACATCCTTCTGTCTTTTGCACGAGTGTGAACTGCACAATTTTTTTTAGACTATGAAGAAGTATAAGACGAATACGGACTTACATGTTAGTTTTCTAGAAAAATACATCCAAGACCTTCAACGTAAGACCACGATTAACAACGACGTTCTCGGTTTATATATATTTTAAATAAACAAAACTGCACCGTGGATCATTTCAAAGTGGAATATAACATGTTCCTTTGCAGGTTATTAATATAATGCAACCCGGTCGACATAAGGGGACACCGGTTTTCATACGGGGCACCTACATTAAGCGCGATAAATTTTAATCTCGCACCTTTTCGGGCGACGTACCTAAAATATCCTACTTATTTGGTAGTGGCCGCATTTATACGAGTGCGCTGTACCATCCAGATGTTCGTACTTTCACCTGTCGAGTGCAGCGATACTCACGTTGCAGTGCGCCGTTTGATATTTGCCATCGTGACTCATTCCGTGACTATGTTTTATGCCGCTTCAGACTCTGATCAGGGAGTCAATTCGTAACCTTATTTGCTCTAACGTCTCCATTGTCTATGGCATCGGTGACCAAAGAGACATTGTGTGCATCTTATTGTGGAGGTGATATAGGCAATCATAGGTGCCATTTATACGACGATAATAGGATGTTTCGATACTTTGTTTTATTATGATTGTCGTATTGGAATTAAAAATATATTTTTTTTATTTTTGGAAAATTTGGCCGCATTTTGTTAAGTTGAGGTTTGTAATCGTATTTAAAATTTAATAGCCATCGATTCCTTCTTAGTAACACGTGTATCTTTGGAATGGAATGCTGTCTACCCAATTGGGATGTTGTTCACTGTAAAAATAATTATGATATGTAATATAGAACCTATTTAAATCTAATACAACTACTGATTTGTGAAGATTTTTCGAGACTTGCGGTTGTAGAGCATCAGATTGTAATGTTTTTCACAAACCGGCGTTCAAGTAATGACAAGGCTGCAATCCGGTTGCTTGTGCGATAATTTCACGGATGACGTGTTCGCATTTCCTAGTAGTGGCTTAGCGGAGTGCAAAAGTTTCGGCGCAGCGGCGGCGGAGGCGGCAGAGCGTGGCCGCGCGGGGTCGTCGCCACCGCACCGGCGAGCGGTGCCCGCTTCTATGGCGTCGCCTCTCTGCTCTCACTGCTCTCCGTACTGTTGCTGTAGAATTTGCACTCATTTCACGATGTGACGTTAGAAAATGTAATAAGAAAATTGGATGTTTAGACAGTAGCCCATTGTTTAACACGATTGCAACCGTCTCGAACATTCCATGACAGCAACTAGAATCAACGATAACCAATGAACCATATGGATATTATTCTTCAGCGACCGCCGAAGCGTAATAACCATCAATCCCGCTCGGTGCAACGCTCGAGCCGCGTAGCTACGGAGCGGCGCGCTTAATATGCAAATGCAAATATCGATTCACCTTCCCGTCCGTGGAGAGTGCAATAAATGAGGGATTCGAGGTAAAAATAAGGAGGGGAAGGGAAGGGAGAAAAAAAATGCAAGTCGCGTGTCGTCCGGTGGTTTGTGCGAGAGGGCGTTGGTAGCATCTGGAGGGCGCGTTGCGCTCGCGTCGGAGGGGCGCGCGCGGGGGCCCCGGGGCGGCGTCGCGTGGCGCGCCAGTCCCCGAGACACCGGCCCCGCGAACGGCCACCGCGACCCGCCGCACCTCCGCTATCCGCGTATCGCTCCACGCTCCGCCCGCACCAAGCGGCGCCCGCTCCCGCTCCGCACACATGTGAGTCCCCACTGCGCTACCGCACGCGAACACTGCGCCGCGCCCTTAGCGCCCGCCTAACGCTTGTGCCGTATTTATGAATGAAGATTGGATTGGTTTCGAAGAAATTGCTTCAAGATTGGGTTTCATGCAAAAATGCACCACGCGTACGCTTATGCACGCCACGGCTATCTGCAAGACCTTAACTATTAAACAGTAATGCCGATAGATCGGATTTATCATATTTAATTTTAAAACTAACCGTTACCCTCCGGCATATCAGAACAATCTGCACATGTGATGTATTTATAATGGTGAAGGTTTAACTGACGCGAATTAGCACCGGCAGCGGGTAGGTTAATTAAAGACGGATTCTTAAAAAATGCACAACAAGGTTGAACGAACTTTATTATAGCTTTTACACGCGTCAGCTTTCAACGAGTCATAGCTACAATGTAACTGTCCATGTTAAGGCAGATAGTTAAGCACACGGCCGTCGGCGAATTTAATTACTTAAATGCTATCCCGTGGACGGGATTTAGTCCATAGCTAAACGGAGTGCGGGTTCTCGTTTCAATTAGACTAATTAAAAAGGCCGGGCGGGCGATCACGCGAACCGCGGCGTCGGCATCTCCGCCCGTCGGGGGTCTACGAACCTGCACCGTGGAAATGGGATTATTGCACGATGGCCTTAAACGCTATTTCGCACTCGCCGTGGCCCCACAACAAATCGCTGTCGCCGCACTCTCCGGGCCCGATTGGGCTCGGCGGATTACGTACGGCAACACGCCGTTTTCGGTTTAATATCGCGTGTGACTGAAACGATTGTGTCGCCGCCAATGCTATAGTTTTGAGTCGTTATAGTCGCATTACAAAATGTACGTCGAAGTAGAAACATATAAATTGATCATTTATGACATTATATCGCTCTTCTAGCTCGTAACTATGGGCAGCCTTGTTTATTTTTTGTCTTAAATTTCAAACTACATTTGCTCTAATTGAGGGAATACCTACTATTTTATAATACTCAACTATAAAGCGAAAGCAAAAAAAAATGTCATACAAAAAATCGTAGTCGTTTTCGACAATAGCATGAGCAAAAAATGGGCAATGAACACAAACAGTTGTGACCATGAGGAATTCCAATAAAGAGATCATTCTACGGCCGCGTCACGTGGACCTGAATCATGATCTCTTTTTCAATTTCCTGAATTCGAGATAACACAAGTTTCATATATTGTTTATTCTGTGATATGCTGTCATATTTTGTCTAACTTATTTTTAATATTTGTTGTTAAAAAATGGTTAGTTACTGTACAAAGACGATAATTACTGTACAGCATCATCATACAATGTGTAATGACCAACTCGGTAGAACATTAGCCATTACTTACCCGTTGTTATTGATAAACGTTTAATGAATTTAATTTAAAAAATACCAATTGTCAAGATGTAAGTTGCAGACAATAATTGTTGGACTTGTTATTTATATACAACTTGTTCGCGGGCTTGATTAAGTATTTTAAGATTAAAGTTTTAAGCGACAAACGCATTACAGCGGCCATGGTCAATTGATAGTGTTATTTTTTATTAACAATCCAGTTTTATAAATGCCGTTAAAGTTGTATCGGCTCAAGTAAATTGATCATCTACGATTAGGCTTTCGCAATGGGTTTGTTTAAAGAAAATATAAATCGAAACATTATAGCAGCTTTTTATAATCCCGTCTCAGTTGTTCCAATTATTTCAAACACGATGTGTCATATGCGAGCGCCGTTTAATTGTTTAAAATTCCTCACTCTTTGCATTGGTCTTCATTTCGCTCAATTTCAACTGACTCATTGCACTAACGTCTACTGGTGATGTACGTCCCATTGAGCTGTCTTCGCTCCGCAAAAACGTTGCTATTTTTATTTGTAGGAGATGCGAGTACAATCACTCTTGGTGGTATTATTTGTATCGATAAATCATCGCAGTTGAAGAGCGTTATTGTACTATTTTTTTTCTTTTTGTTTTATTGTTTATTTGCAAGTTGTGTCGCTTATTATCAGGTTTCTGAGGTTTTGCTATTTTTGAAAACAGAAATGTAGGTAGGCGTAGCCTTTTTTGAGTAGGTACATCTGACGGTTGGTGAGACGCTTTCCTACAAGCAGCTTCAGCAATTCTACAAATTCTTTTCTTATTTACAGTCAAACGAACCATTGTAGATTTGTAAACGGTAATACTAGTGGCAGAAACGGAAACGTGGTTTAAAGGGCAAAGTAACATCATTCTATTTCTTTTTAAAAACTTTTCTCCACGTATTCGTTAATAGATTAACATCAATCCACACCGTATTGTCTATGGTGGTCATCTATCGCCACCCGTGCACACGCCTCCGCCTATGGTTAGTTCCGACGTGTTTATGGTTACGTTGAACTGTTGAGCGCACGTAAATAACTCGAGGAAGCGTTTATTCGCCAGCAATCACCTGTTAATCGTTGATTAACAAGTTAACTCACAAGGCGTTGGGTAGTTCTTGGACACTAAAACTAAAGACGCCGGTTTTATCGCTGCCTTATGTCTAACGTACAGTTATGTTATAAAGAGGAAAGATATTTAAAATATGTATTAAAAACGGCTCAACTTCTGTGATATAGGTATTGGTGCCGACTAGTTTCGGACCTATCGGAGGTCCTCCATCAGGAAAAGAGTGGTAGCAGTACGAAAGGAGAAGCGATCGTGGAGTTAGTTAACCCACTCGTCCTGATAGGTCCGAAACTAGCCGGCATCATTACCGAGTTTAGCCGTTTTTAGCGAAAATTTTAAGTGCAATGTCCCCCGAAAGTTTTGATTGTTTAAAAGGAAAGATTTGTATCTTTGTTAATTATAATCAGGATTTTTAATCGAAGCAACTTTTTTACATTGTTTAACACTATTAACAATAGACAGCTGTTGAATAAGCGATTTGTCGCGATTTGCCGTTTGGACATTTTTAATAACCCATTCGGTCGCAACGGACTCCGGTTCCGTGTCGTGATAAAATCGAAACTGCATCGCTCGCCGGTCGGGATGAGAATTATGTTATCTCATCACAAATCGTACAATGGAGCCCGTTATTATGGATATTTACATTGTAACGATACCTATCTTCACGCCTCCGTTTATTAATAGCGGACGGATTTCTAGATTCAACATTTTGTAATGTCTAACGTATTACCTAATCTCCTTTAAGTGTAACATTACTTTCAGTTACGAAGTTTACGTTGACGACAGTCGATTAACAAAACATTGTAATGAAGTGTCTTACAACTAATATTGAGTGGGATTCGCGAAATATAAACGTCTATGCGAATAGTTTTAATCGCATGCTTTTCCTTAAAATGTTACAATAGGTATTTAATTATAATAATAAACAATCACGCAGAGCTAATGTAAACATTTGCGACGACCGGCGGCGGTAATTCATTTAAGAATCCATTTATAGAAACAGAATCGCAAACACCAGTTGAGACTACTTATGGCACTCGGAGTTTTATCAATTAAAACAAGCGCCCATATAACTCGGCGGTACGTTCGAGATGGCATTGTTCTGCGTATGGCAATCCGACTCATTGTATCTGTCGAGCGAAGTTCGACAAAAAGCTTAGTCATCCGACTACCATTTAAGCGTTTATTTAATCTGTTAACGCTACCGGAAAAGATTTAGTGCAAGCCGTGTGAGAAACGTCCCCGGATTCTGTGACAGCGCCGTCGCTCTACGAAATCTCTATTACCATATTAGAGCGGCGCTGTCATTGTTCGTGCTATCTGTACAATCTGACGAGCGCTCGTTAAATGTTCCGTTCCCAGACTGCGCGCTGTCTCCGCTCTCATTAAATACAGTTGCGGCGCTGTGAAGGTATCGCGGCGCGGATTTTGGCTCGTCCGTCCGTCCGTCGCGTTCGGATCGTGGCCGAAGGAGAAATGGTCCCGCTACACGCCGCCACGGTACTTAGCTATACCCGCGATCGCCGCGATGCTAATGCGTTTTGTCTTACCTCGGTTCGGTCAATAAATCACCGCCGACTCAACCGCGCCGCGGAACGTCGGACGCTCTAGAATGTTCTCCATTTCGATGCCCACTCTGATCGACGCTTGTCAGCGACAATTAAAATAAACTAATAAATCTGCATTTGGATCGTGTTAGTGTAACGTGTAATCGAGCGTTGCCACCGATCTGGGGCCATTACGAGTCGCGCGCCGCGAGAAAATAGCCCGCGGATGTGAAGTAACGAAACACATTAAGGTCGGGCAGAGAACATTCACAGTTTTATTGCATTTAGCGCTATCCAGATTTACGCCTCAGAAGGCTGGCTGTTGCGACAGCTGGAGATTTTCATATAAATTTCCCATCGACATTCGCTGCAAAATGAGTAACAAACAACCGATTGTGTCGAATCAAATGGACATGTGTCGACCACGTTGCGGTGGTCGATATGAGAATGCGTCTTAGTGAATCAGTTTAGGGTAGGTTTTGTTTTGGTGTGGCGCCGCGCTGATGTCATAGCCAGCTGTCGGGTGGCTGACGTCATGGGGGCGTTGACCCTCCGCAACCCTCGGGCGGGCCAGCCCACCTCCGCATCATGAATAACTTAGTGCAATACAGCCTGCAACGAGCGCTCCGACCTGGGGCAACCTGCCGGCAACACCTACGATATTTCCCGTCTGCAATACACTGACGTAAATCACGTTGTGAATCTACAGCCCTTTATTCTGAATACACCGCTGCCTACCCGGATACTGTTTTTTATATTTTCTCCCTATTCGATGGCCTGCAGACTAAAAAACTACGCAGTCTTTTCATACGTTAATTAATTCATGCTAGCGGTGGTAACGCTTAATTAGTGTTTCGTTTCTATTGAGAGAGTGAATAAGGTGTGCAACACAGGGGTGTAATCATGTGCAACTTTGTAATACTTATTGTAACCCCTTCACGGAATTAGTATTGGATACGATTGAAACTTTTTAGGTTTCATTACTCATAATCTGTTGTAGGTAATTAACTTGTAACACACTAGAAATTCACTTTAAAATTTAGTTTCAACATTAGTTTTCGATAGTTTTAAACAAACGGCTTCCAAAGCCGTTTTTTTTCATAGCATTTTGTTATGTTTATTCCTGATTCAATAATTTTGCCTGACATAGATGTAAATCTGTAATGTATGTAATATAAAATAAAATTTTGGTACTAATATTTTTTTAAAAGTACTCCCTTAATAAAGTAACGTTTACAATCTCCGTGCATACATAAATGGAAATACATATATCTTTTGTAACAACTCTATCGATGTGCAAACTTTTCACTTGTTATTTATCATTGCATCGTACAAGTACAGGTAATGACCGTAATTCTCCTCAATCAGAGGCAGAGGTTCGAGAAAACTCTAGAGAATCGACAGGAAGTAGTCGGTGTATAAGACCGAATAGTGTGAAGGTGTCATTAGCTACAGTTATCGGACGGTTTCTGATAGACGCCGTTGTTATAAGAGCAATTAGTTATTTCGTCTCTAAAAAAAACATTCTGATATATGATTAGGTCGATTTTAAGATGATCATGTAGTAAGTTATATATGTGGTCGTGTTAAGGCAATCAACGTTTATGTGTGTAATACATTTGTTTTGTGCTTCGAGAATAAGGAGAAAAAAATGGAATTTGATAATTTCATTGTACTGTTTTTGTTATATATCTTTTAGAATTTATTTTTGTTACACTGTTCGAGGTAAACCTTTTTATTCTACTAGTATGTGGTACTTAAAAATAAAATTATTTTTTTTCCCTCAAACACCTCTTAGAAGTTTTAAAGACTTCAAATAAATAATTTATAATCTATACGAAAATATTATAAATATACTGATTAATTTGAGGAACAAATAAACACGACCGCAATACATCTTCAAAGAACATTTTCCAGCCGATGTTCTTTCCCTATCGACTGGCACAAACAAAACACGATCGTATACTTTCATTCAAATGAAGATTTATGGTATTGCGTGAAGTAATAGTGTGTGCTCATGCATTTACATCACTACCCTCTGCATTTGCAGCCCTACCTGAATAGGAGCATCTCTTGGGACGAGTACTGTCGATACGCGTTATATTCTCTTCCATTTACCACTACCAGGAAATGTTACTGCGTTTATGAAACAGCATTCGGTGTAGAAATACTTGTATGTGATTATTTCTTTCAATAACTCGAATTCTACCAATAACCCGACATCTCGGAGCAGTACGTCGAGTTAAAATGAAAATAATGAAATTAAAGTAAATTAGTTTTATTTAATAAATAATCTTTAAATACTTAATGAATCTTTTATATGGGATTTTTTTTTGTTTCATCATCATCATCAACAGTCTCATCAGCCTGGTTCAGTCCACTAGTGGACATAGTGCCCCTAATGCACGCCACCGATTCCGATTTTTTTTGTTTATTTACTTTAATGTTTTTATTGTTCAATAACTTTTAAGCATCCAGTGGCCAGTTACATTGAAGATTCTGAATCACGTGAGAAATAATTTTGAAATAATCGCGTAACTAAGTAATTAATCTATCATGTTTTGTCTCGACCGGACGCGCGGCCATTTTGTTACATTCTCTTGCGAGCTGTTCGTTAACTGTTACAGTTAGCACACGTCACGGCGTCTAAACGCCCGTTATCCATGGATATCTTTTAAATCGATCGGCTCGATAGATTTCTTAATAGCTATACAATCGACAATCGAGCGTCCAATTTCTAAGCGTTTCATGCATCGTCCGTCGGGACTAGGCTCTCGTGATCGTCTGCTTTCCACAGTCACGCGAGCCGCATCCCGCGTCTCGCAAATTTATAGATAATCGTATTCACACAGTAGTGCAATAATTAGACGCTCTCGTTTCCAATCTACCCCGCCTTTGAATAGTTCGTGCATTTTTACCGACGATGAAAGTGAATTCGCCGTTCCTACAATACTGTTTGACCAGGTAACGACACTTTACAACATAGACGCAATACGCATCCACAGCATAGGTCTTAAATGATCTAGAAATATATTTTATTGTTTCTGCCAGTAAACAGTAAAATGTAATAAAAATAACATCAGGAAAGAGGCGACAGCAATTTGCAAGCCAGAGGTGACATGAAGTTTATGTAGACACTGTATCATGGAAATGTAATAAGTTACTTCAAGCCTCATTATGAAACGATTGTCTACGAGATATCATTAATCATTGGCAAAAATCACTTCTAACTACGCACTACGTACTACGTCACATCGTTGCTATGGGTTACGTTGTTTACATCAATCCCGTGTGTTATTCGGCTTTATTTTAGTGAATGTCATCGCCTCTTACTTTTGATTTTTGAAGAGTAAAACAAACTGGCAGTAAAACAAGCTCTCTTTTAGAAGATAGCAGCTGTGAGAGTTTTAATCCTAAATATAGAATCAATTTTGTTACACGGATATCGCATTCGGTACAAATATAAATGTTGAAACATATGGCAACGTGCAAATATAAAATATGTAAAATAGATCTTCTATGTGTGTCATTAATTCCCATATTTATCACTTTGTTGAGGCGCTAATAATATGCGTGCATCGATCAAGGGGAAATTCCTAGTGATTGGGTTGTAATCGCTTTATTGTCTCTAATGGCATTCTCACTCGCGTTTCTATTTAAATTGTTGTGGGCGTATAATCCTTTGCCTTTGTTATATCGTTAATGTCAGATGTGAAATGTAGTAATGCTATTATTGAAGCACCTCATACAAGTTTTGGTTTTCTTTAATATCATCCTGTAAACTCTTAATAATTTTTGATCAAGAGGAAGATTTGTGTTCTTTTACGATAGCAGCTAAAACTATGTTTAATGACATAACGTTTCATATATCACATTCAGCCATCAAAGGAAAACAATTTCATTGTTCATTCCAAGTGAGGCACTCAGCGCCAATGCTTTATAAGCCTGTCTTTTCGAGAGCCATTCGTAAACACTTCAGAATGTAATTTCAATGATGTTCCAAACACATATCTTGTTGTAATGTCACAACGTTTATTTTTTAATACCCTGCAGATTATATTGTCTTCTCGTTGGTATTAAAAATAAATAAAAGAAAAATCAATCTTTTCATATAGCCCACTTGTGAACAATGACCTTCATTAGAACAAGCAGTTTTTATGATGTCTTTGCAATGTCATACTTTAAAACACAACATAGAATGTATAATTCCTATTATAATTTTATTAATAATAGTTTCGGATTTTACCCCTTGTCCATTGCCTTTAAAATAGAAAAAAAAAACTCCTTTTCATTGTAGTCTACTGATGTTTGAACTGTAAAAATGTTTCTCTCGCACTGAACAGCGCGTCGATCCAACAATACGCCAGGCGTCGCTTTACTTAACTCACGAGCTTAGTAAGTGGCCCGTCAACGCCTCGCATTAATTGGTTCCGCGCCAGGATGGAGGTACTGCGACGAGGGCTCATTACCGGCCTCGAGTGGACAAGTACAATTTTAATCGTGGACCAGCTAAATTAAACTCCACAGGGAAGATTTGTTAAAGAATGCACGTATCGATCGACGCGATTTTACTGGCAGATGTTCATTTAGTGAAATTATTATTTCATCTTTGGTTCTTTGTTTCTGTGTTGCAGTTAAAGGTAAAACTGATATTAAGAGCATTTTAAGAGGTGGTTCTCTTTCTGTGAAAACTATACTATCATTATAGATTTCTAATGATTTTATTGTAAATTGTATGTCTCAAGTTATCAGGAATAAAAGGCATTTTTAATCTCAAGATTAATTTCAATGAGCTCGGAGAACGTTGACAAACTGTTTATAAACACAATATAAATATTTCAAAATTTCTTGATCTCAAATTATCGGTACTGCATTAAGGTTTTATATTCTGTGGCGACTAATGCTTTGTGGTTGTCCCTGATCGTGACCGTTTTGAGCCTGGCAGGCAAGATAAAAACAAAAACGTGCTATTCACAGACAATCAACCATTGTGATGTCTACATGCCACAGTGCAACACATTCACAGCGGGCGAATTTGAACTATTATAGAAAAGCAAGTCCTCTATAAAACGTTTCTAAATTTAAATCTTCTGAGAATCTCCGAAGTAATCAAGAGTACGGCTAAGCGATTTATTGGGTGTAATTGATTTACACTAAGACGGCGTAACGGCCGCGTTCTAAATTGAAAAGTTAAACGTTGTAATGCTGTGTAGTGTAGTGTAGCTAAAATGAGCTATGTAGCGTCGAATGGTAAAAATAGGGGCACGTGTTCTCACGACACGACTACGGCCCTTGTCCGGCACGCCCCCTCATTTAACCACGTCCAAATCAATCTATGCGAGTTGCCTTTTTCAACTTTTACCATTTTATCATCACTACGAAATCTCATTACGACAAAAGTAAAGGCAAATAATAACAATAGGTGTATAGTAATCAATTTGTACGCTTCACACTAACCGTTATTGTCTATTATCTGTAAAGCTTTCTGTACGCGGCTTTCGTAATTGTTGCGGATAGAAAGCGATCGATAACTACAATTGATTTTTTTTCTTAGATTATACTATTTTAGATTGAATTCAAATTCAATCATCTACGGGTTTATTTTCAACAACTCCTGCCTTATGGTCGTTGTAAGTATAATGAATATTAATATACACGTGTTTATTTCAACGCCAACGAGGTGTCGTTGCATGTCGGTCCTTTCCAACTCGCAGTTATTAACATAGCGTGCGGCAACGGCTGATTTACTGTGTCCCCGGCGTAGGGTGCGGCGGGGGCTTAAATTAGTGCTCTGTCGTGTGTCACACAATATTTTATTTCACTGCACGCGCCATGTCTGCCCTCCAGCGAATGACGCCTCCGAATCCCCATCCTTCCAACGTCACGGGCTATTTATAAATGCTCCTTATATAGACCGGCTTTATGTACGCCCCGAGTAATGAGAACCGTACGTTTCGAATATTTATTATGAGGCGGCCTTTTTTTCTCTCGATGCACGGTGGAAATTAATTTCGTGTGACACCAACGGTGTTCGGATGCAGACCGGTCGACAAGATTGATGACACGCGAGATGCGACGAACGTATGAAGCACTTCAAAGTGTATTATTCAAACACGACCCGGTGTGTGTGTCGTCTGACAGAATCCAGAGTAGTCCGCGATCAACGCTGCGTTTCGTCAATCTAGAATGTTCCGCCAATGGAATCGGTTTAGGCAATGATTGACGCAAATGGTTTTCTGCTCTCGGATAGAAACGTTTATGTTTTGAAGGTGATAGGATTGTATGTACGTTAAGTAGTGAATGCTTTTTTCGGCACTGTAGCCAAAATGATTAGTATGCTAAGGAGATGCAATATCTTCTGTCTCAGGGTGGCGAGAGGATTTTTAGTTCCTTGTTCTAATATTTTGTAAGCAGAAATGCTGGCCATAATAAATTTACTAAAATAAAAATAAATATACTAATATACGACTTTCCGTTAAGAAATATATATAATACTGGCCGTATTACCATTTCTGTTTTCGTTTCATATTATTATGTATATAAGCCAATATATTCACTTAAATTTGTATTTATGAATATGTAAACACTGTTTAATTAGTAATCAGTCACTTTTATACATTATGATGAAATTGTCAAGGGAACGGTCAACACTACAAACATTTAATTAATTAATATAACAGATGGGCGACGCTGAAACAAAGGTCATTTGCAAAGTGTTTTGTGTTGTTTCAACTAAATAGCTGGACACTTTTGATGACATCATTCTATAGCGTAAGTAATACAGTTCCTCCCAAAGTTCGGTTCGCCGCACCCTAATTAAAAGCATCGTTATATGATACATTATTTTACATTATGGCAACGGTGTTATTTTTTATTTTATGCTCTATGCACAATATCCCCATCAGAAGTTACCCAATGGGACCGTATTAATGCATAATGTAAGTACAACAGTAGAGGCCCGTGCACGTATCGATGACGTAAGACGGTTTCCTGCGGGCACGGGCTGGACATGTGCGCGGCCGCCTGCTAATTAGCCTCCGGTGACGTCACCGCGTCGCGCCACCATTAGCGGGCGCCATCGCGCGGAAAAGACAACGACCGCCCGCTTTCTCCGCCGCGCGTTCACTAAGCGACCAGCAAGCCACCAGCCGATTTTCAAGGTCATCGCTACCACATTAAATGACAAGACGACGCACGACCAGCAATGAGGCCGCAACACCGTGTGGCAATCGCCTCGCGAGATCGACGATAAACCAGACGGCGACTGCGCCGCTAGCGTGACTCATCTTAATAGCAGCAATTACATGACGGCCGATCGACAAGAAACGCGTCCCACTCCAAGCTTTCTGTTATGGAGTGCGCCGCTTCGACTACTCGAAAAGACGGCGTGTATTCATATTGCGCTTTAATATTCAAACGCATTATACTCGATCGAGAATGTTCCGGCGAAGCGGTGTTACGAAGTTTTTTGTATGGGTTCGAAGGTCATTCACAACTATCAGTTGCTGCAACAAGACTGATAAACCTCGTGACAGGGACGAAATCGCTTTTCAGCCCGCTTGATAATGAGACCGGACAATCTCGTAAGAAAAGCCACAAAAAGCCTTCCCGCTCGACGCTAACACGATTGACTAGACACTAATTGCATGAAAACGCCTGGGTTTTACTTCGTTTTCGTAATGAGCCTCGTGATATCGCAAATTTTTATTGTGAAATAGCCTTTTGCCGGCATCTGACCGTTTTAAAGCTATCTATGGAAATTGGTGTGTACAAAATGAGCAAATAATTCACACGGCGCTTAAAAAGCCTCTAAAAATTCCTATAGTTTATGTTTCGATCCACTTTTGATGTTTCTATATCTGTTACTTGTTCAAAGAAGTCTGATGTAAACATCAAGTTTGGCCTTTTCTTTACATCTGCCCTTTTATAAACAGATTGTAACATTATTCACTTGGTGAGGTGTGACCTGTTAAGCTAATAGAAACATATATTATGGGTTATCTTTAATTTAAAAAATAATTGTAATTTAAAACTATGTTCGAAACATTGAAATAAAAGCCCAGCCATCCTTAATTTTAAATTAGCTTTGACTACCGTTAAATAGTAGTTTCGTATACCGATTGCTGTAATAATTGGTGTACAAATAATAGCTTTCTTTAAATTGACTCATTAAAATAATTGCTATGGATTAAACATGGGTTATTAACTTGATTTCGAATCTTAATACTTTGTAATAGAGTTTACGAATTCTGTTCTATTGTAAAGTTATTTCAATTGTCTATCCTACACGTTTATAATGAATCTAAAATTAATGGATTTGCCTAAAGCTCACTTCCCAGTAGTGTTAATTCACGCCCCATGAGCATTTGGTTTTTGTTTTTACCGTAATTTTATTAAATTTCATCACGACGGCCCGAGTTAACAGTTAGCGAACTTCATTCAGTAGATACCAAATAATATAATTTTCGTATTATAGGCAACGTTGCATCAACGATTGATATTTAAACGGCTCGCTATCGCTCTATTAAATCGCTCGTTGCTGTAGAAGAAATTCTGTTAGGGTTGCGAACGATGCACTACGTATCGATAATATTGAAAATATCGATATTAATGCTATCCTGATACAACTCTATCGACATTATATCTGTAGTAAATATCTGTTTATGTTTAGCAATTGTAACAACTTAATGAATTTGACACTGGCATGAAAGTAGATAGGTGTTTAGGTTCATATTTAGGGCTTTATTTTTTATTTACTATGTAAGTGAATATTACTATGATTATTTTAACACGGTCGTTACATAATTATAACCACGACATGTTATATTATAACATATCGTGTTTTTTTTTAATATTGTCGCTTAATTACATAGACATTGTCAGTAGCGATTTGTTAAAAATACTTGGGCAAATTTGTACAAATGGTCTTCATTTGTACGAATTTGCGCAAGTATTTTTAACGTTATAGATAAAATTTAAATTTACCTCTTAACTATCGGGTGTACCACGTGAAAATTGTTAGGTGCCCAAATAAACAGTAACCGTTAAAACAATTGATTTACGTCATTTGCTTTATCCTCAAATGTCTATTACGACGCTTCAGCCCTGAAAGTAGAGCATTGTGTCCGTTCTCTATACAACTAGTGTGTGGGACTGGATCTGCCTTTAAATGTCACGAGCACCGTGAAAGGACCCGGTCGCCCGTTTAATGCCATCACGATCTTCGTCGGGGGCCGCATAGTAAAAACTGGGCCTGCAGTGGGACGTCCCAGTTGCCGTCTGTCAGTTGGACGTCTGGGATCTTAATTGTGGGATTAATTGCGACAGACGGTGGATTAGCTAGGACGGGTAGGCTCTGTGAATTGGTTGCAACGTTTACAGCCATTGCTAGCGTTTCTTTGTGAGTATGGTGTAACATTATCTTGCTACGGTTGGCTTAGTCTGCGATTAACGTTTTGATATTTTCCTTTTAGTTGTACTATCATAGAAGATATTTGCTAATTTTGTTTCTATAATTCGTTACTTTGTGCAACAAAATCAACTTTTAGTCACATGCAAAATAAAATTCATCAAATGACTTTATGTTATAATATTTTTTCAGACATTTTCTTTTATAATAATTATATGCTTATAAGCATTTCAAGATAAATATACTAATTCCAGTTTCATACAATAAAGTCTTTAAATAAAACTGAACGTGTCTTAAGCAATTTGTGTCTCGGCGTCTGGGCACGACTTGGTGTCTGCTCTGGCTTTCTTCACGTTTAAAACTTTCTTAACGACCGCGGCCACCGGCAACTGCACATTCGCAGTTATAATTGATAGAAATACATACCGCATGTAGAGCTGTTCAATGTCGTTCTTATTACTTGACATGATTTTATTTACCAACATTTTTATTTGAGACTTGAAAAAAATACTATTAATCGACATTACAAAGATATTTATATCATAAATAAAAAAGTGTTTGGAAAATATGATGATGAAATCCTAATTTCTTATTGACTAATAATTCAACACAAGTCAAGCCATTTTATGTAGCCATTGTATGTCGCTAATTTATTCCATTACGTACCTACAACAAGACCTCTCAGCGTCAACCGGGTGTGAAATGCAAAACGAACAATTTTTATTAAAACCCAGTCCTGCCCACCCGCTGGAATGCGACGCCCGTGGGTGCTGTTGTAATAGTGTGCATAGTGTACGCCTGTTACATTCTAAAAACGGCTCCCAGTATGCTCGACTTACACGTTCGACGAATCTAATCGACTGTCATATACATTATGCAAACGGTGAATGCTACAGACTGATAAATATCGACTTGTGTTCCCTGTTTGAACCTGTCGACTGTTTTTTTTGTTTTTGTTTAAGAATATAAAAACAAACAACGGAACATGTCTCGTGATACGGAACATGAGAACATTGAAATTGACGCAACCATTCATTACATGCCCGAGTTTCGAATTCCAAACAAAATCTTGACAGTCTCGATGGATGGTCGAGAGGAATGTTTCACAGATTCACACTCCGTTGTTACCGCGTTATTAATTACAGTTTTGAAACAATGGGCACCGCATAACGGTTAATGTTCAGTGTAATGGAAACGCGCTTCCAATCAAATCAATTTCGGTACTCCTACGCGTCCCAATTCTGGTTCTCAGGGCATTTATTGCTTTCTCGATTGGCTGCCACTTCTGAAATGTTCCTCATTAACATCGCCCCTCGGCGCTGTTGCTTAAACGGTTTAGCTTTAATCTTTATCGGTATTGAGTGTATCTGTTGTGCGTATCTACCACCCATTACAGGCTTCTAGAGAATAATTCAGTCTGCCCTGTCCACCTACGCAAGGATCGATAAAGTGATGGTGCATCTAGCGCATGTCTGTTGCCAGCCGTGTATGCAATAATGCTATCTTTGCTATAATTAATGGCATACAATTATAAGCTAATTTATAAGCTTATGATTGTTTGGCGAAATTCATCTTGAAATAACTATACTATATATATTGCAACAGTTTTTTATTCCTTCATGTCCCAAGTGGCTGTTCCCTGTCCTGTCCCAAGTGACAATAGCGTTTTATGAAATGGCTTAAATTAATGTATGCTATTGTGCAATTTGCTGTATATAATCAGCAATCGCCACTGCCGGTTTATTCCTTAAATAGAGGTCTTCATTCGGGCTATTGCAGAAAACACCGGGATATATATAGCCCCGCATGAGTTGGCTGACCCAAACAGGTTCCCAACGCGAGTCAGCTGCCCACGCGTTCCTCCCGATCTGAGGCCTTTGCTAATTTGTTTTCAGCCAAAGCGTTGCGTTTTATTGACATTGTCATTGTATTGATAACATTAACACTCGAAAAGTGTTCAAATTAACAAAATAACTTAAAGTACTTGTTAATACTGAAAATATTATTTTTGGCTTTTATTGTTTTCCTATTTTTTCTTCATTGTATTAAAGGAAGGATAGCCGTGGTCATGTGAAATGTACTCAATAGATCCGAGCGCGACCATGGTGTGTTATGTAAGGATAATCCGGTTATTACCCTGGCTATTAAGAAACAAAATAATGTTTATATGCATCTAACACTGTTTTTTCCCCAGATGTATACGCAACACGAAACAATAAATGGTGAATATCTTTTCTGCTAGTTTACTTTTCGATTTATTTTGATGAATCTTTTAACAAGATTATTTATATCCTTCGGCTCGTGCTTCATCTAAATCACGATTACGCATTCGTAACGCATGTCATACGTCAGTATCAACTCGGAAACGTCACTTCAGACGAATTAACTTGTCGGCACCGGACCACCCAAAGGCGTTTTTTGCGCTTCATTTATATTTTTTTATACTGGTATATATACACAGATCGACATTAACATATGTCCTTTAATCCGTGAAGGCAAATGCTAAATTTATAATATTTGAAAAGTAATTCTTATTTTTATGTAATATTTACTTTTTCAATATTATTAAAGAAGATATAACTACTACCCAATAACTGTATTAAGATAGCAGTTAGTATAATAATACATCATCATCAGCCTGCTGGCCCAATGCGTGGTGGGATACGGTCCAACGGTGAACTACGGTGGATGGACCGAGTTTTTACATGCCCATCCGACGCTTGGATCATCTTATTTTTCAGACAATTGGGTAATCTGCCCACATTGCCCTAACCAAATAAGAAAAAACAAAAAAGTCTGTTGACTCCCTGCAGGATTCGAACCCACGTCCTCCGTTTTCTCAACACACACCCTTACGAGGCTGTGGCTATTATAAAAAAATATATGTTGGTTAAGTTAACCAATGGCAAATTCAGCAGTAGGTAAACGCTTGATCTAAAGCATTTTGTTTTTAGCATATTTTTTATTGAAAAGAATTTCATAGGGACTAACTATTTAACTGAGTTAAATAAGTCATGGAATACACGAAGCTTTATATCCATCTGTTAGTAAATTCGAGAAAGTTGTAAAGGAACGTTTTGTATAAAAAGATATTATTACTTTAATGATTACTTGCATGATAGAACTTTCTTGTACGATACAAACTGTTTGATATTTCAAACTGTGAAAATATGATCACGTTCTATGTATAGATTATACGAAAAAATATTAAAGAATGAAAAAAAAATAACTCCTGCCGATTGCTTTTGGTCAGAGACTTCCATTTCCGTCCCGATAGTAGTTTATTTGACAATAAATAAGTAAGTGTACAGCTTCTACATATATTAAACAAAGATGCCCTAAAGTCGGGTGATTTTATTGGTTATCATGTTACTGTGTCCGTATAAGTATGTTTACAATGTTACATGGCATATGGATTGAACACTGTGGCGGTCCAATTGAACATGTCTTATTGTAACTGTCAATGTTATCATATTGTTAATCTTTAATCAATAAGTCTGTCCTAGTATTTGTTAGAGATTAGACTTTGATTACAAATTTCAATGCTTTTAGCATTATTACTTTTCTGCCCGGTGTGAAACTCAGCGCGTCGACACAGCGTCGCCAGTTGTTGGTTCGTCTTCGTATAAATTTTCGCCTGTCGCCAACCGGCGCATGTGTGCGGCCGCTTTAGGCCCGATTAAAGCCGTGACATCATGGGAGTAAGTGCATTAAGCAAAGCCGAGATATCTGTGTGCTCGTATCTGGCCGCGGCGAACGCCTAATCTTGTTACGGGAACACGAGTCGGGTTTCTTTGATTACGGTTTTATACGATGTACCACCGTACATACCTGTCCCAATAAACTATGAGCTATAAGAGTTACACGACGTAACATGACGCTCTGCTCTACGTTGTACAGTAATTGCTAGGGGCTTTTTATGTTGCTTCCTTTTTAGTTGTTCATGTTACTGTGTCCGCATAAGTATGTTTACAACGTTAGTGTCTGAATAAATTGCGATGCTAAAATGCAATAGGGTTGCCGTAGAAATGCGTCTGCAACGCATTAGAGCAGAATCGCCCAGAGCGAAAAACAACCTGAAATATATGTTAACAAGAAAAACTTTATTAAAACCTTTATGGTGCAAAAACGTATAGCGATCTTGTTTTTCTTCAATATAAATCTAATATTTAGTGATATTTTCGCAATGTGAAGAGGGACTTTCGTTAAAGATTGATAACACTATTTTCATATGAATGTAAACTTTTAAATGGATCTGGTGTTATGTTTAATAATGGTATCGGTCATGGTTAATAAGTGAGAGAGTCTTCGTAACACAAACAGAATATAAATGGATACGTACAAAAAATTATAAAATTTGAAAGTAAAATAAATCAAAATATAAATAAACCCTTTTTACGTTGATAAGGTGTAGCAACCTTAGTCTGTGTCGTAGTCCGATGCAGCGTACCGTGATTTTTGCGTTGCGGTCTTTTTGCATTCAGCGCATTTACACGCGGCAGGGAGTAAGAAACGAGGGTACCTACAGTCCGCTTATATACCCCCGTTCCCCCTTCTTCCGCCTACCCTTGGAGGCGAATGAATTTTATTTGCACTCGCACTCAGCAATACGCTCTGTACACGTATAATGAATTCTCGGAGAGATTTCGCCGTCGCGACATACGCTGAAAACTGGTATAGGAAGGCGTCTCGCGACTCCCGATATGGCGTCGATTTCTCAGATTCAGCGCGACCCGTTGGCCAGCTTTGGGCAGAAAGTTTTTGTTTATCGATATGCGCTTTGCTATACGGACGTTGCGTAACTGTATGTCCTGGTTGGGCTTGATTCGTAATTGTTTATTCACTCGATTGACGATTAATGTTTATAAATTGTTGTCTTTAAATCATTGCATTAATGTTTCGTTTTCGTGAAAGATGTTTTGAGGATACGTTCCGATTAAAGGATAAAAAAAATAAAACATCATACAAAATAGATTATTTTCCTTTTATGACGAACAAATAACAGATTCATTTGAGTTGTTTGCATAATGTAATTTGCATTGTTTTTTTGAATCGCTTTACATTATGATAGAAACCACTGTCTGTAAAGAACTCGGCAACTATTAATTGCGAAATTTCCCGTCTCGTTTGGTAATTATTCAGCAGCGGAGATTTTGTCATCAAACTTTAACGACGTTCATTTCGAAAGCTTCAAAGGAAGACATAAAAGAACAATGTGTTGTGTTCTGCTCCGTCGCTCCGTATTTGTCATTTAGTATTTTGTGTTTAGTTTGACATGTTCCTTTTGTTTATGGCCTAAAAGTGTTTTCGACATGTGAAATATACCGTGTTTTCTTCTTTTGTCTGAATTAAACTTTTTTTATGCTACAAAAATAATAGAAAAGGTGTAGGCAAAATAACTTTTAGTTTTGGCTATCGATATGATATATTAAATACATAAAATACGAACACACGTGTAAAGTGCCCTGAAATTATTAGATTTACTATATTTTGCGTTAATTGAGCGACTTAAATTGCTATTACCTCCTAGTTAAATTTATAACATAACTAACGATAATGTGTATATCGTAATTTATTCTCCTTCATCGATTACATTTCCTATTAGACATACATTCAGAACCGGTATCGACTTTCTAGCCCAAGATCCCCTGCAAAATAGTACTGACACTTGCAGTGAATAGGTATCATAACGCGAAGGATGCGCAGGACACTTCTCGCGAAACGTCCACAAATAGCCGGGCCACGGCGTCGCCGAGATAATTCCGTCGTTGCACTCACCAATGCACCGCAGCTGGAGATTTCGATGCTATTTTATTTCAACGGAGACCGTCCCGACACAAGTGCGACGAATTTAACAAACGCCCCGTTATTTCGGTACCGTGTTAGGTTGCTTTTGAAATCCAGCCGTAGGTCCTGGCGTCGTCTCGCTTCGTTTTTATGCGACTTTCAAAGGCATTCTATGAAGCCGTGATAAACATGAAATCGTTTGGCTTATCAAGTGAATTATAATTGACATACGCACTAAAACATGTAAGCTTTGCAGTCTAAACAATACTATTGCATTACTTGACTCAGTATGGTTTATACCTTGAGTAACATGTCGTCTGAGAAAAAAAAACAATATATCTTGTTTTTTTATTTTTCTTCCAGTTTTGTATAAAATACTTTGAAACTTTCGTTTAAGCCACATCATGACAAGGTTTTTATGTATAATTTTGAAATGTGAATTAATGGTAGCGCATAAGTGTTGCTTGCAAAGTGTTTGGAACGAGCCGATTTTCATTTTTTCTCGCGCAAACATTAAGGTCGTGTTTCATTCTCTCACGCATAGTTATCGTTGCTTGGATTGTTGCCAAATAACATGTGGAAAGTAACGAGTTTCGCTTTAACGTTGATGATAAATGAATTCGACTCGCATGTACCGAGGTAACTACATGTGTATGTGGTACGTGAATGTATCGCCGCTTATACACGTTTGCCACCGTTATCCCTTCGAGTGTAGAGATAATGCGACGGTGTATATTACGACGACCAATATAAATGCAGATATTGCAAATTTTAATATCCGCTATCGGCTTATCGGACGAATTTATCGACGTGCAGCCAATTTCACGGCGTTAGCGCGCTTGGAAGGTTTGCTGAATGTTTCAATATCATTTTGTTATATAAATACTTCCTAAAGTCTCATCATAACGTTATTTATTCTCCTCTGGTCGGTGTTATTTTAATATGTAGATCAGATCGTTTAGGTAAATGGCGAATATTTCTCTCATTACTAAAGCGGAGAAGCTAATTTCTACAAAAAAAATGTATTATTCCATATCGCAATTAGCGGAGTAATTACCATATAATAAAATTCTCAATTTTCTTGAGTCGATCTCATATATAAAAACGCAATTACGCGTTTTAAACGATAACGCCTTGACTCGGGTCGATGACCCCGTTCTGTGCTCTTTGTTTTAACTAGCCACAATAATTAACGCCTATTGAGTCTAAGAAGGGCTTGCGGAGGGCGAGTCTATATGCAGATGTCGTTGCAGCTAAGTTATAGAGCATGTTAATCTGTAGATTGTGTATAGTATTGTTGATATTACTTCGATTTCTCTCGACCTCGGCCCCGAACACGTGAATTGTGCGCAAACGCTACTAGTTAAGCACGTAGGTACATAAATACTTAAAATCGATCTATCAGACATTACTAAAAGCGGGTACTAACCCGAAATTATTAATTCTAATATAGTGCTTTCAAGCAATAAGCATAAGGACAAATAGAATACTTATTCTGTGTTATAAATACCTAACGTTTAAATCGGTATCTTTACTATACTTATAACTGTTAGTTAGATCGATTATTTAACAACTTGTATGTAACATTATGATTCGCAGAAACTAAGTATTACGGTATAAAAAACTTTCTAAAAATGTTAAAATTTTTTTCTTATGCGTCCGTAGAAAATATAATGCTTGTCATATTGTCTACTATAAGCATTGTTACAAAGAGTTATGTTTGGTTTTAGTATGCGAAACTCAGTCTAGTAACTATGGTATTACGGCTAATCATTACACCTACATTGTCTTAGACACGTTTGCTTCACTAAGGCTAGTGTGCATATACGTTAGTTTTAGATAAAGTTGTAGACGTTAAAACTGATACCGTGTGAATGCAATTCTCATGTGATGACCCGACCGGTATGATAACATGGAATGTAATGTGCAATAGCGCTGCACAGATGATACGCATTCCTAAATCGATCGCATGCGACTGCCCGGCTCTTGTGTTATCACAACATTCCGGAGATTCTCACGGGCCGTTTGCACTGCGATCGCCGGCGGGCGGGAATATTGTTCGCTGCTTCGTTGTTTCATATTCAAACATTGGGGTAATTTCCCCAATGCTGGCATAATGTAATGTAATAGATAAACGCAGAAGGATGACTGCATTTTTGCCGCACTCCATAATATTACACATAAACCCTAAGTCATATTAATCATTAATAGAAGATAATGAAGAAGATAACGTAATGATTGTATACGTTATATCTAAGTCTATAGTTTTGCCACAGATTCGAATTAAAGTAAACAAAGTAACTTAATGACAATGAAGTGACTGCGTACATCTACCGTTTCATATTAATGACTTGTCACCGAGAGGTCTAACACTAGGTGACACTAATCGACTAATAACGACACTATACGAACGAAACAGCTCCATTACTGTGACTTCCTATGTTCGCATCAATTTAGAATTCAATTTGGCAAAACTAAAATATCCACAACCAATCCAGGCTGAAATAAAAATGACTTAAGTATTTTATTTACAAACTCGTCAGTGGTATTTAAATGTCAACATCGTGCTCTTTAGCTGTATTGTGTTATTGTATTGAAACATTCACAAGCTGTTGTTATTTTGAATCATGCAATATATTTTATTTGGCACAATTGATAGAAATAAACAAGTGCAAATTCCATTCTCGCTCTAAATAATTATCACTATTTAGCTATAATTTACCATCGAGTACTTAATATTGCCTCAGAACCATTTCAACAATGGGGTTCCAGACGAAAGGCAAGATGATTAAGGAAGAGAAGAGAGAAGAATATGAATTGCATTTAAAATTCAGTACAGCTATTTTCCTTAACTTTGGGTAGGTCCACCCTCCCCCCTCTTTAATTAACATTTCCGCCTCTGCTTTAAACTGTAAAGGACGAATGCTACTTATTTAATTACAAGGTTTCCGATTTTTTCTTTGTACTATGTACATTAAATTGATTCCGTATTAACTAACTAATTTATATAAAAACCTACAAGTTTTGATTTAGTAACGTTATCGAGGTTACCTAAATAAAAATGATCACTAAATTAAAGTATTAATACCGGATCAGTTCCGATAATTCACAGTAACGCCTTACAACACCAAGCGATGGTATTTTATAAAACATTATTGTTGCTTGTAATAATTAGAATGCATAGCACTAAAAATTCCATTTGAGTATGGATGTTTTATCTGAAAGTTCACCTGTATTGTTGTACAAGTAATACGTGTGGCTATTTTCTATATAATACAAGTTATTTTAGACTCAATGACTTAACTGTGGGTCGATAAATGTGGGGTTAAAAGTTTATCTGTCAAAACCGTATTTTAGGTGACGGCGAAATAATACCAACGGCAAATGAAACGGCACAAGTTATATTTGAACGGAAGTTTGTATACATCTCTATTTCTTGTTGCACGTTCTCATTTTTTTTTTCTGTGTAAATTCTTTTTATCTCAATGATGAGTTCAATGGTTTTGTTTTATGTTGTATAAAATATTTAAAAAAAAGACAGTTACTTGTAATATAGAAACTAGTATCAATATTTACATTTAAAATCCATATCGGATCATATCTTTGATTGATTGATATATTTTTCATATAGAATGAGTCTAAAAATATCAACTGTATCAAGAAAAACAGTGAGATAAACCAAGAAATGAATTTCGAAACGAAAAAAAAAACAGTTAGGCTCGTTGCATTTCTATAGCCGTGTGTGTTTTTCAACCTTGAGACAGGTGACTAATGCATTAGTCTATTGAGGGTCCTTGCTGACGAAATGTCCGACCTGACTCCGTGCCTGATGCGATTGTATACCGAAAACGTCTATTTGAACATTGGCAAAATCATTTTATGTAGGTCTACTTTAAGTTTAGGTTCACTATTAATAAGTAGCATTTACATGTACCACACATATTCATTTCACTTTTAAAGTTCCGTTGTCACTAAATCTTGTACTATGGCCTTATATTTTATACTAACTAATCGGCCTATTTATGATAGTCTAGTATTAAAAAGACTCAGACAGCGAGTTCCTGCTTAAGAAACGGGGCAATTACTATATTAAGACAATCATTGCTCAAATCGCTTAGTGAGAGACTGAAGCTTCTAATATTAATACTAATGCTCGTTTGTAGTGAATAAACGAAAAACTACTGTCCAGATTAAAAAAAAATCATTCACCATAATGGATTTACCTTACATTCATCTTGAGTAACATAGGCTACTTTTTACCCTAGGAAAAACCTATTTCAAAAATATAAAAATAAAACGGGCAGAGCCGTAGACGGGCTGCTAGTGGTAAATAAATCTAAAACAGGATCTTTACCACGCAAACAATGCAGCAAACGATCTTTATGGCATTCCCCGCCGCTACTCGATAACAATTCACAATCTACGACAGATACGCCTTGCATACTCAGTCTTTCTTAATAAATTTCAATCAAAATGATATCCTGACTGAAGGATCTATCTATTCCATATAGAAGTAAAGTTTCTTCTTTTTTACAACGTAAAACTTAAAGATATTTTAAACAGTATTTGTACTGTGTAGTCGTCTCTTTAATTATAAGAATTTTTCAAAAGCGATACATCTTTAACTGCCTCCGTAGCCTAGTGGTATAGGCGTGTGGCTTAGAAACCGGAGGTCGTGGGTTCGAATCCTGCGGGGACTCAACTAATTTTCATTGTTGTTTCCTAGTTGGTTAGGGCAATTTGGGCCGATCACCCAATTGTCTGAAAAGTAAGATGATCCATGCGTCGGATGGGCATGTAAAAAGTCGGTCCACCCACCAACCCGCATTGGACCAGCGTGGTGGGATACGGTCCAAAAAAAAAAACCCACTAATGGATAGGGGTGTATTAGGGGAGGCCTATGTCCAGCAGTGGACTATCGCAGGCTGATGATGATGATGATACATCTTTGGAAGAGTATTTTTTAATTTAAACAACTTTACTCTTGAAGCTGCATTTAGAATTTTATCGAGTTTCATTACATTTATTTATTTTCCATACGTAACGTCGACTCTTTAGACCATCATAGTCTATCTCCTGATACGCAGATAAAATCTGTACAAAAAATTCAACTAACTTGCACTACATTCATGTAAACCACAGAAAGGAATAAAGTTCATATTGGTTGTAATATTTTTAAACAAGCAAAACTTTCACCCACATCAAAACAACGTAAAGTGGGACATTTCATTTAAAACCATTCCATTTTGCCTGTCACATTCTCCCGTAATGTCTTTATAATGTTCACACGCGAGATGAGACCAATTAATATTTCGATCGTTCATGTGATTTCTATTGCATGTAAATCTCGTGTCGGGAAGTAGGGGCTAGATGATACGATTGTTTTGTAAGGCAAGTGCAATTTGATAGATTGCGATCGGTTATCAAGGCACAATGAGGTGGTTGAGTAAAAGTGGAATACGTAGTTAAGAGTTGCGGAATGGCGGGCGTCGCGGTCGGTCGATGGCCAGCGTACTCTTAACGTGGCAGGTGCCGTCACGTCTAGGGCCGCAACGGTACAACGACCGGGCGGTGTTGTCGATGCGGTAATCGCTTGTGCATCGATAAATATGCTAGCATTGGAATGTGGATGGCGTACGTAAGTTCAGACTTGAGTAATCCTTACTTGAGTCAACTTGGAGTACCAAAAATGTAATATGCGATTGTTAGTATGCATTTTTTATAATAAGAAGTGATGGAGGACAAAATTATTATAATGATCCAAGTAAAAATGGTATATTTTGTACACGATGACCTTAGATCATGTTATGGAATTATGTTACATATGCAAACATTGATAACTTAACAATGACCAGCAATTCGTAGTTAAGCGTATTTTATTATTTTCTGTCGTCCTAACCTCTGTGAATTGTCAATATCCTCTGAGATATCATAATAATAATACAACCCTAGCAACGTCACACAGCGGGCCGCTACGTTTATACATGTCCGCTCCACTGGACCGCGAAGATGCGATATCGGCGCGAGATTTCAATAGAGACATCGAATTTAAACGAGACCACTTATGTTGCTTTCGAATTTTACGAGATTATTTTATCGCTGGCGATCACTTTGGATAATGTTGTTCATTTAATTTTGATGTGGTTAATTTTTGATACTCATTATTAGTGCAGTATTTCAGGATTTTTGATTAAACGGAAGTGATTGTTTTTTGTATATTGAAAGAAGGAAAATATGTTTAAAAAATGGTTCTCAAAGATTCTTCCGTTTACGTGTCCATATTTTTACGGAAGGTAGGTTTAAATGCTGCATAGTGCCTAAATTTAATATTTTTTAAAGTTTTAAATCGCAAAGATAAACACTTCATTCTTACGTAAGCTTATTTATGTCTGATACTTCCGGAGACTAATGCATATTATCCGATGCGTGGGTAAGTTTTCAATAGGGATGCCGAAAAGGAATAGCCATCGATCGTGCGAGCGGTGAGCGATTCGCGTCTCGGCGCCGGCTCATGAGTCAGGCGTCGGCGACGTGGGCCGTCGGCATTGTGCCCCGCGCGATTGTATGCAAAGGAGTTATATGCGGGCGGGGCCGCCGACGCAGCCCGTGTCGGGAAAGCGGCGCTCTTGTAATCGATGGCCAACAACGAGACGCCAGCTCTAACTTTTCAACAATGTAGTGATAGTATCGATGTAAGAAAATCGATATTTGTATCGATGTCGTGTGCTCAGTAAAAAATAATGTTATTTAATTAAAATAAATATGAAGAGTGCAGAGCGTGACCAGAATTTATTTAAGATAAATTCGCACAAAATTTGGTGTGGTAAATTTAATCTGGAAAAAATAATTAAATATATTGTGACAGGTATTGAAGCCCTAAAATTTAATTATTAACAACAGGACTAGCAAGTACTACTTACAAGCCTATAGACTGACAGTGCAGTCACGTAAAACTAAACGCTTACGTCGCTAGATAATATTCATATCACCGATAAAATCATCGAATGTATTAAAGTATTTTATTTAATTATCGACACTAGAAACAACTGTCGCGCAACTCTAGCTCTGACTCACAACCGATGCCCCTTTCTCTCGTATAGCGCGATAGCCGCAATACATCGCCAATTACCGTACAATCGACCGTTTGGAACATCTTTAACCGCTCACGGTGCCCTTAATGAATTATCTAGAAGTCTGGGATTGTTTATTGTTCTGCCACAGCGTACAATGGGAACGTGGCCGTGGCTGTTTTATCACTCCAGTCTAAAGTGCACGTCTGTCCAATTCACGATTCTGCGATTCGCTGATCCACGAAACGATAGCTCAAATCTATTGCACGTTTATGTGCGCAACCGTAGTTCGTAGCGTTCCGGGGTTGATATCTAAGCTGACATTAGGGTTGATTCATTTACAGCTTGCTTATCTATTACCTGCATACGTGCTTTTCATACTTCAGAGAGAATATAATATACATTAAAGGGTTAAAATGTGCTGGACATTATTTTTGAGGCTTTTTTTTTAACTTTGTTTTTTTACTATTCTGTATCAAGACAGGGTTTACTGAAATGACAACAGCGGTGTTTATTTCCGAAAAAAAAATAACAATGGTCACTTTTACTTTTATTTGACAGAATGTTTAAGACTAAGAAGAAATTGATAACTGTTTAACTATATAGTGCCATAACACTGCATAATATAGTTATAAAAATAAACTTAACCACTACTATGTTTCTAACCTTATATTAAAGACACAATTACCATTAAATTGTCTGGCATAAGAACCGTGGATACGTCATTAAAACGTAATTGATGATGGGCAATAAATCATCTGCAATGTAATCTCTCTCGATTTCCACGAGCGTTGATTTCGATCCAAATCTAAATGTAAACTAAATCTTTATCTAATCGCTTCAGAATTCGAATCATATATCATCGCTCACCTATTGACCCGGCTTACGAATGAAAATAATAAATAGCTGTACTTCAACACTATTAATAAATATCAAAACGTAATTGTGAAAATTTTATGAAATGGAGATGTGTCTGACGTGTCGTTGCAATAAGCTCTTGAAATTTAAACTTTTAGTATATGTATTTATTTGGCTGAGAAAAGGAAATTGGTTATCGTTACTTACATTGCTTAATATTAATTTTTTTTATAGGCCTATGTCATTAAGGCATAGGTTTGAACTGTCGTCAATTTATATCGGTTGAATAAAAATTTTCTATCGATCTAGTTTTAGAAAGAAAAAGGCTAGGATAAAACATATAAGACTCGTTAATTTATTCTCGTCAATTATTCATCGACAAATATATATGTAACAGTTTTAAATAACATTACCTTGTCATTAATATTGTCTATTAGAGCTTCTACTTGCACCTTTTCTTACGTGAGTATTAAGGTAGTTAGTAGCTATTTAATGATGAATGGGTCCATCAAACGCTGTGCCTACCCAAAGACAATAGTTCCACAGACTGCTGCACTGTACCCTTGACCCGGCGTGGGAGGGTGTCGCGTATTTTTAAACGCACGCGGGTTCAACGGCCGCGCGAAAAGGTCTCCCGTGCGCGCCTACTTCGGCAACGTCTCGTTTCGATGCAATACGCGACTTGATAAGGGTTCGTTGTCCCCCAAATCGAATGAACTGTCATTGCGATTCTGAAGGTGCCTGGTTGTACATTATATCGGCCGGTAATGGGAAACGAGGAGCAGTGTCTGTAAACAGGAAGTGATAATTGAACTGGAATGTTTAGTCTTAGGAGGGTATATATAGATGTTTTTGTTGTTGTTACCGGCTAAATATATTTTTTATTATATTTCAAATGAATTGGCTATGGAATATGCTATAAATATCTAAATTTCTTCAATTCATTCGTACACTGTTTATACCTCGCCTATTTTTCCTTTAAAAAATAAATTTCACTTAGGCAAGATTTGGGTTATGACATCATGTACAAATGATCATTAACATGTTAACAAATCTTTAAAAACTGCTATAATAGCATTCAATGAATAGATCGTCTGTGCCGTTGAAATATTTCCAGCGGCGTACGTGTCACTACATGAAACGATTGAAACCATTATCCCATTTGTTTACTCGCATCTGTTTCGTTCCATATTCGTTTGCGTTGAGATTAATAACACCGTCGTTCTCTACTCTGCGTATGCGCCGACACGCGTATTCTAAACACGAAGACAAACATATCTGTTCAGTGTTTTAAACAAAAACCATTGTGATTAAGCTCTCAATGGAGCGCCTTACATCGTCAAGTATGCAAATTATGCATATATTTGTAGATGTGCCATTTTAAAAGTATTTTTTCGAAAAGTATTTAATTTTAACGTTTCATCCATGATCGTGTTTAATTGTTGTTGTTATTTTTCAGAAATTAACATTTAATGCTGTGCATATCTTACATTAACCACAACGTAATAAGTCTATAATATAATCAAATTTCGGCAAATCATCCACTACATTTTCTAATTTTTACCTGACTGCCCATAGGCTGTATAGGTTTTGAAACGTCTGTACTTAAAAAATGTAAATAAATACGATAAAATCTCTGTATTCAATCCCATGAGATTTATTCAGTATAACCACTACGCTGTCGCTGCCTTTATAAGGACGTATCAATTATTCAATTACCAATCACTGTCTTATTTACACTGCACTATCGGATGCAATCGATGCCGTGTTCGGTGAGAGCGGCGAAGTTCAGCCGGCGCGTGTTTGCGCAAGCGAAGTGACGCAGTTAGGATATTGCGAATTGACGCTGATTGCCGACGACGGTATTATACGGCCCTCGGACAATTACCTGACTCACCTGAGAGCCATTGTGTATATAGATACACATACGCTGCTCAAATTGCTCATAGGAGCAATGGTGAATGCGATGTTGAAGTGTACGTTTGTCTAACTTAAATATGTCATAAAGATAGGTGTTGGAATGTGTTTTGCCCAGTTTTGATTTTATCCGCACGTACCATCGACTGTAGATTTAAATATATAATTATGATAATATTTATCGCATTTGTAAGGTTTCAACACGATTCGTCTCTCATTTATACTGGTTTTAATTCTCCATCGGCCGGTATCGTACAGATATCACACGCGGTCGTTCAAAGTAATGTTTTGCCGCACTTAATGAAGCAATTGACATAATTTTAAATTATTCAGAAATCGTCCAATTTAAATTTATAAATATCAAGTTAATATTTAATTGCACTGACGAGTTGATACACGTGAAAGCAACCTCAGCCCCCCTTCGCTTAAGGAACGTCAACTGACCTCACTGGTACACGGTTTTCGCATTAACACTCGGTTCACAGCTCGGCTGAATTTATTTTAAGCGGATGCATCGATCCATCTCGCTTTCTATAGTTATGAAGAGATAATTTGTGCTTTTATTTCTGTGATTTAAATGTTTTTAGTTTAACATTCTTTTTAAACAAAATTTACATTCTAAATAATTAGTTAGCGGTGCCTAATATATACTTTAGGGGGTTTATGGATCGTTTGGACCCACCGATGCGGGTTGGTGGGTGTATATTTAAAAAAGTCTATTTACAAAATTTCTAATGAGGCTATATTCAATTTTCTTAGTGTTTTCTAACAATTTGGCGTATGCGATAGGCATCCACCTGCGTACAGAGAAATTTGTTTCCAACACGTCTACGAGCGAGGTCGCTGTCCGCGTGACACGCGTTGCAGATTGCGGCGCGGCTGCCGCCACACCGGCGTTTATTTACGGACGACGAGACAATGCCAGAGGAAATCAAAACATCGCATTAGCATTATTTCAGTCGCACAAATCGCTTAAATAATTCCGCACGCGTCACCCGTGAGATCATTGGCGGGCCGCGAATGGCTCTCCGGCGTCCTGTTTGCGCGCGCGGGGAGCGTCACGTACGCAACACTTAATCCTTCTAGCGTTAAGCATATGCAACGCTTAATGCTAAAGTCGGAGCTCCGACTTTCTTTGTTAAAGCTTAGTACTATATGTTGTAGTTTAGCCAAATAAGATCTACTTACATGTATATATATGATGTTCATTCAGATTTTATTTGTTTATATAATCTCTAAGTCTGAAATTGTAGTCTGAATCTTGAAGTCTGAATTGGCCCAACTATAGAATATCAACAGATAAGATCACTCGTGCCCCCGCCTCAGCGCTATAACTCTTTTAGCATAAAGGCAAGTGGGTGATGTTTATAGCGATGAGTGTCGGGCCTATACACGTTGGCGGTGCGAAATAATACCGGCCGTTTGTTAACCTGGATTTACTGCATGCGTCCTGGTAGATAACGCAAGATAAGGGGAAAGCCTCCACGATGCCATTCGCTGCTTTATATATGTTTACTTACCGATCTAGGACCTAGCCCCACGTGATCGTTAACAGTGGAGTGGGTATACGTAAATTGAGACAGATTTAGCACACCATACCGGAACGGAGCGCGCCTAAGGCAGTCGGACAATGCGGGCGACACTTGTTGCGTGGGATCTTTTTGCATACAAATGCGCCTGCTGCAATTTGTCTCCTGCATCGAACAGCCCATAAACGCACCGGCTGCAGATTAACAACGCTCAGGGCACGGCGCATGAGCGAGTCAGCCGACGGCGATCGATGGCACGCCGAGCGCCGACCGATTCGTACGTGCGGGCCGACGGATATCTCTAATTCAACTATGAATATTCCCTATGTGCAGTAATGTCGACGGTGGCTTATACTATTGCTGTAGCAAAGAAGCAATTCAACGCCCGTTCCCGCTTGCAAATTAACACGACAATTATGTCACATGGATTATGTATCCAGCCCCCTAATTGCGGCTACGTGTGAACGCTACCGTATTCATAAACGCTCGTATCATTGTAACGTTTCCCGGAAATTTGTGTTGAGAAATTGTCCCGTTTCTCGTCTTTCATGACTCGCATTCGGTTTGACGCAATTCGGGTCGCTTTGTGCGAACGCTCGCTGCCCATTGAGCTAGATTCCATTCTTGTGAACGTTTCTGTGCATCGCGCCTCCGCGAAACTATTTCACGTTCACAAGGAACTTTGAAGGCAGCTGAGAATAATTTACTAATTCATTTTGCAAAGGAAATATAATTATACACAACGTGGAACGGATGGATGGGATGGGAGAATTATAGGTGTAGATTATTTTTGCATCAAAAGGAGTTTCGTAAATCCGGACTTTACTATTCATTGACTTCCATTAACGGATGGCACCAGAGGCGTGATGGTCGCCGGTTGTTGTTACCGGTCAATAAGGCCGATCGCGAATGAAAGATCAGCGCTGCAGGCAAACGAGTCCTAACACGGCCCTCGCTCCAATTAAGGGTGCAATCGGACAGCGGCGTGCGAAGGGTTAATTAGTGAGATTCCCCGGCGCCTTGTCCCCCGCGCGCTCCCGTCAACCCCTCCCGCTAGCCAATTAACGTCTCTCCCGACGTACGTGATCACGCCACAGGAATCACTCGATTCTATTACGCTCCGTCGTGCGCGATAACAAATGCATGGGCTTCCGCGCCGCAGTTTCCTTCCTTGTGACCAATGCACTGTGACATTGGCATTGTTTTCTACAATTACACATTCAGTCGGATGTTAGTAATTGTCTAGAAATTCTTAATATACAATATTTAATTCAAAGTATAAAGATAATCAGAAGTCGTTAAAATATAACAGACAACGTTTGCCCTTTCCCGTATAAACAAGTAATTCGATATCACTCAGTAAGTGGCTGACTCCAGATTAAGTTATTAAAGCCAATCTTCTCTTCTCTCGTGGCTATTAAAGACATTCAATACGGTTGCAAATGGCTCTCGGGCTCGAGTTGTTTGTCATCCGTCGGGGCGCTACGGTCCTGAGATTTCGCTCCGGACGTCGATCGGAGGGCCCCTAAGTGCCACTGTCAACTTTGTTTTCCAACGATAATGTGTCCGTAAATACGGGCATCCCCCACCGCTTTCACGCTCCATAAGGCTATTTGCGTACACGTCTAATTAACACTCCACTTTTGAAGAATCCAACAGTCGAACAATCTACATAATCAGACACAACGTCTCTATGCGATGCGTACGGTTTTAATTTACGTGAACTCTTAATGCAGCTCTAGTGTTTTTAATGCGGAATATTCCTGTCGTCGCTTCTTCGTCGTGATGTATATACATTGTTATGTATTTTGTGTCCTGTAATGAGGGGTGGCATAAGTTGGTGCGGTTTTCCGCTATTTCAATAAGCCCGCTAATTAATTGGGGTCACAGAGAGCGTCTATTGTTTCCCTTCATATCTCAAGCTAAGCACACTCTAATGATACTTAATATCTGGGTGCATTGAAGAAATATCTAAATAATATCCCGTATTTTATGCGGTTTTGTCGACGACAGTTTCCTAATATAGTAAGAGCGATCATATTCCCTTAACGAATATTATTTAATTTTAACACAAGAAGTATACGGTGTCAAGTGGTATTATTTGAAACCACCGCATAGAGGGCTTTGTTATATGGCCATTGCGCAACGGAGGTACCGTTCGTGAAACCAGAGAGACCACAAAAACAGTGTCGGGTTCGAACCTGCGAACATGGTAGGTACTACGTCGTGTGTTGCCCAATCACCGCGCGCCTCTTAACTAGTTCAATTGAAGTGATTCAATTCAGTCCAATGTGTCTGTTTAAATCGATTATATTTCGATTGTTGAACGAAGGTAAACTGACGCAGTTTTTGTTTATCGATGCGGAGCTATCTCAATAGACATACGTCAAAAAAATGCACTAAACATTATTCACGTAATATAATACTACTGAAATGCAGTAAAAGTTTCTCTACTGAAATGCAGTAAAAGTTTCTTTCCGCTTCTTTTGTTTATTATTTTAACACATAAATTGCCGACCGTAGCGCAAACCGCTTATCGCGGTTAAAATAGTAATGCATTTTGGTAAAAAAAGGTTAACTTTTACGTCCACATACCTCGAAGAGTAAAATACTGTCGTTTCGCCATAACATAAAAATATTCAAATTCAATTACTTGTAAAATTTTCACAGACTGAAAAACACCGACCAATAATTAAACGAGGTTATCCGACAAACACGACGTTCTGTAAAAAGGCAATCTATGTCCGTAATTGAATCGCTCCGGAACTCTCCCGTCTGCAGGCTTTCAATTTAGCGTTTCCGTAGGCTCTATATGTTTGAGTTATAGTTTGTCGGGTAGTTGTAGAGTGGAGAGTGCAACGGTCCCACCCCGCCCCCCTATGTACTTCTATGTGGCTGTGTGCTTTAGTAACATTGATTCATCCCTGCGAGTGAGTCAGCTCGACGTTTTAGTATTACACTTTGACTGGATTGAAATATATTCGCCGATATATCAATGTGACGAAATGTTTACGATGATTGAAGGTTACGACGAGGTGCACTTCAATTAATTGTTTTACGGCCATAGTGAAATTGGAGGTAACGGATAGCTGCCAGATTGTTAATGGATTTACAGTGTTATAAACTGTTTGACAATTTTAAAGAATATTTATGATTTTTTTATCATTAATAACTGGATATTGATTTGCGCGGGTAATATACTTTTATATAGAGTTTTGTGACTTCCATATATACGCCTCTATCAAAAAATATATTATCCTTGCACTACATTGCAACATAAGCAAGTAATAGCATTCAGTTATATAATAAATACATGAGGAAATACTTGAAACTTTAAACAGGCTCCGTCTGCAGCTAGCTGCATGAACTTGGCGGAAAATTGCACTCGATCCCGCTGCGCCCCGTCTGCCTCTTTCGATTTAATCCTCCGCCTGCTTTCGTTCAATTCTTATTAAATATCGGCATCTTATGAATATATTTTATCAGGCTAGGTAAAGAGAAAATGTCTTCTTTTACCGTGATATACTAGGCACAAGATGCTCAGTTTCCGCATTTTAAAAATCTTAAGTTTGCTATACATTGGTATAGTGTTAAAACTATAGTTAACTGACAAATTTATCGAAAGTTCTTTTTGGGATCTTTCCTAAAATTTAAAAACGGTTTAAGTTGTAGCAAGGCCTTAAACGTGTATAGCAACTATAGAAGTTATTTTCTGCATTTAATTAATTTACACTAAATTGTTAGCTTAATAATAATTAATACGTTTCAGCATCGAAATATTAGCTAATTCACTTTAAATATTCATACTCAAACCCTAGCCAGAACTTAATAAAACCTTCACATCAATATTGATCTATAACTCCTACGCATTGCAGCGTTCGACTTTAAGCGCTGGAAGCTTTAATTTAATACCTGAGCGACTTATCCGACAGTGATCGAATCACGTACCTACGCGAAATTATATTAGGTGTACGTTGCAAACGCTGAGGATGCATTCGTCTGCGTTCTAACGCCTTAATTAACTTGTCCATCGCGTTCAAATATAGGCGCCGGCGCCGGCGAACGCTTGATTGCAATTTCCTCGCGCCAATAAGACGTGTATTTATTTTAATTAATGCAAATAAATAAAGACGTCGGTTGACAATTTCTGTTGCGACGTTTAAGTGTCGGCGGACATACACGTAGCTTGCTTAAGGTGTTATAAATGTTTATAACATTATAGATTATGTTATCTGCTTCAGCCGAAAAAGAAATTTAGGATCTTTGGTTATTCATCATCATCATCGTCATCATCAGCTTGTGGTAATCACTGCTGGACCCTATTAGGGGAGTCCTACACCTCTTATACACACCTATCCATTAGGGGGTTGTGGACCGTATCCCACCACGCTGGTCCAATGCGTGTTGGTGGGTGGACCTACTTTTTACATGACTATCCGACGCATCGTTTGGTTCTTATGGCGTTCTTATTAAGTTGGGTTATTATGGCATAATACTGCCTCCGTAGCCTAGTGGTATAGGCGTGTGGCTTAGAAACCGGAGGTCGTGGGTTCGAATCCTGCGGGGACTCAACAAATTTTCGTTGTTGTTTCCTAGTTGGTTAGGGCAATTTGGGCCGATCACCCAATTGTCTGAAAAGTAAGATGATCCATGCGTCGGATGGGCATGTAAAAGTCGGTCCATCCACCAACCCGCATTGGACCAGCGTGGTGGGATACGGTCCAAAACCCTCTAATGGATAGGGGTGTATTAGGGGAGGCCTATGTCCAGCAGTGGACTATCACAGGCTGATGATGATTATGACATTTGTGTTTAGTGACTGACAGGTGTAATGCGGGCACCAATTATGCTTTAAATAATGTAGCATTTAAGTTACCTGCATAAAGTCTTTATCTGCTTTGTCGAAGGCGTAATCCAGAACGCAATTAAGAAAGATAAAATTATTACATATTTTATGTGTTATATTTATTCTATACACTTCCGTGTACGGATATTTATATTATAATATCATGTACACAGCTTTCACTGCTTGCTGTCGCCATTCACAATCGGTATACGATCAGTAGGGTATTAAATGGCAGTTAACAATTTTATTGACGCCACGATCGGAAGTCGCGGAGTTGCTATAGTACGCATTCCCACTTCGATTGTCGTTGACAATATTCGTCGTGTTTGAATGATATTTTCTGCGTATTCAAATGAAGATTTCTCTTTCTCGTGTCACAATTTACAAGCTACTAAACTGACATCATGGTTTTTCATATCGTTTAAGTTGTAATGTCACTCGGATCACTCGATTTTTGACCGACTTATTAAGAGAAGGAGGTACTGAATTTGAAGTGTATATTTATTGTATAAAATTTTCGTAGATAATTCCAATCACATTTAATGGGTTAAACAGCAAATTAATAGCATTTACATGGGAATTGTGAAAACACATCGCGATGGTATGCTTAGTCAAGCATTTTGTTGTATTTAACACAAGTTTTACATTCTGATCTGATTCAGTGCATCTTCGATTTGAGTGCAAGCCTAACCCTTCTCGAAGGTTTGGCGCCGTGGTTCGTCAGTTTAGTATGCGCACGCCGGCCGCGTTCCGTTTTTGCCTCGATTGAGGAACAATGGCCGGCGCATTCCATCGCATCACCGTTAGCGGCGGCCGGTGATCGCCGATACTAAAACCCCTTCCCCCCTCCTTTTCCCCCACCACTTCACCTCCCGTCCAAGCGATAAATCAAACTAATAAACATCCAAGACTTCCGCGCTGTCTCGCGTAGATTGCTCTCCGACTTCCCCGTATATTAAGTCCTATCGCCTTCCCACTAAGCGAGTGATCTGCGTAGTTTTTGCTCGCCGATTCAAAGTTTTTTTGCTGTCGATAATAACACAATAGGTACTATATACATTGCTGTACATAATAGAAGTCGGTACGAAAAAATACAGTCTAATAATATGCTAAGCGCTATGAGGCAATGCCTAACAAAGTGGATCGTGACGCAATACCGAAAAGATTCTGACGGAATTTCGCGAACAACTAGCCCAAAGTAGAGGTGACGGTGTGCGATTGGGGCAGAGTGCCAACTGATTTGAAGTAAGGGCGCAATCCGCCTTGCCTCGTTATGGTAGCCAAAGTCATGGCGTACATAAGCTAAGTGCGATACAACTAGCTGTAGACTAAGTGCGACCACACGGTGGCGCGCCCAGGCCGAGGCGGGTCCGGTCGCGTTGTACGGGAGCGGCCTTTTACTCTACCACCGCATACTTTTACTAGCAAAGTGGTGTACAAACATAAATGTTGTACCTCTAGTTGCTAATACCAATATATTTTTGCTATTTATGAAAAGAGAGTTTACTTTAGCCACCGAAATACAAGTTTCATCGAAAAGTCTTTTACTTTTATTTAGAGTAACATTAGTTTTTGACAATATATTTATTTAAAAAAATTCTAATTACCTTCATGTGAAAAAGTAGATGTCGTGAGACCGTGCATTTTATAATCGCGGCAAACCATTATTATGTAAGACAGCACAGCGTTCTCGAATTCCCGAAAATTTATAAAATTAGGCTTAATGCGCACTAACGGGCGTCCGTAACGCGCAATGTTCACGCGATGGCAGTTAAGCACATCGCAAATAGCCCGCGGAATGTGTCATCCTCGAAACCGCCTCGGGCGCGCCGCCTTTTTGTCCTTGTAAATATATATTGAATCGCGGCAAAAAGTCGCGCCTTTGCCGGCATTACGCCTGCATTCCTGACGCCCACGCACTCGCTTTGCATACTCTTCAGTGATTTAACAGCGTTTTTCATATGAGCGTCTTTCTCGGCTTTCATTTACGTTATTCGATAATTTACTACTTTTTCATGTTGAATAGAGGAGAAGAACAAAACATTCCCTTGATTCTCAGTGAAATGCCTAAGTCCGTTCGTCGTCCATAGACACAAAATATGGTCTTCAAACCGGAATAAATTAATGTATCTAAGCAAAATGAAATCAACTGCTTACTGGCAATAAAAGGCACCTCGGACACATTTCTCCAGATGTTTCTCTGTACGAATATTATATATTTACCAACTTTTACAACTATTATTCACTAATAATATGATGTATGGTACATATAGGATAGTATCTATTTTCATATCATTAGCGATATCATCATTCTACCATCCGTGCTTCGCTGACGTATTACAAACAGGAAAAATTTGGGTCAGAATTAACACTCGCATAACGTCGGATCATGCGAGCGTCCGGCGGTCGAAACGAAACGCAAACACTTAAAACAATATGGCGCACGCCGGCCGAATAGCCGCCGCGCTGACTCACGCGACATGCCCCGAGCCCGCGCAAGGACATCCTCGCGGCACGAAACGGGGGCTAATCGGAACGCGAACGTTATTTCTCCACGTCCGCACGACTGGACTCCATTGTGCCCGAACAATCCGCGGATACAACACTTCGCAACCGTTCCCCGTGTCGAACGCGACAGCTTTCGACGGCCGTGATGTTGTAATGCCTGAAATAATAGCGACATAGTCCGATTTGTTAGCTCAAATCGGTCCGCATATCGCATAAAGTCTAAGCTCTTATTCATCCCTATCCTGTAGTGTGTAAGGTTTTTTGTACAATAAAACAATCTGATTTGTAATTTTTTCTTAATAAACATTCTTTAATCTCAGTACTAAAGCATTATAAGCAAAGTGTAAAAACCTTTTCCTTTAAGTAAGCGAGTATATCTTATGAGCCTGCATGTTAATTTACCGCAGGGAATCAACAAGAAATTCACCTTGCCCGCGATGGAATTCGCTGTAAGTTTTTGCTAATGCACGTTATAATTCTCGTTGCGCAGATGACTTGACGGCAGTGACGAAGCGGCTGATCGCGCAGGCCAAGCGGGAGGGCTCCCCTGACAACATATCGATAATCGTGGTCTTCCTGAAGGACCCCCGTGACATAGTGGCCGACAACTGCCCGCCCATGGATCTTGGGTGAGTTCGAACACGGAAGACGAGACACTTTTGGTTGCCAATTGTTTATACAAGGTGTCATTGGCTTTGTTCTAGATTGTTTGTTTTATAAATTATTATTTATTAATAGTTTTATATTTTTATAAACAAGATTAAAGATTAGAACGAGTAGGTGAAACTTACTCAAGGCAGATATGACGCTATCAAATAATGCATTTTTGTTTCTGAAATGACTATTTAAACTTCAGGTGTTTAAGTTTTATTTTTATTATATTGATAATAAATTGGAGCTGCCAGGTAAATTTATTTCCTTTTTCTGTTTTGTTTTCTATCTGACGTTTAAGTGATGACTGGTCAATAATTTTCGCAACGCAAGAAAATGTGATGGAAGTATAATTCAAGCTTAAATTATATTGTAGTGTAGTTGGCTCCTAAAGTTATTTATGTTTGAGAAAATCGTGAATCGTGTTGAATATTGTTGGGCCAACTTGTTGTTCGCTTCAATAAATAACAAATAATGCGTGTTGACCGCGTGCAATAACAAATAGTCCGTAAAAGGAATAATATTAGTATTTGCCTTATAACATTTTCAAGTGTCTAATGAGGATAAAAGTTATTATAGTTATTATATAACTTTAATCATTATGCTATCATTTAAAAACTTACATTCCTTTTTACGCCGCTGTTAAGCTGTAAAATACTTTTAATAATTTTAATAATATTTACGTATCTCGTTCATAATAACGTACAGAGAACATTGATACATTTTCATGTTGAATTCTTCGTAGAATGCGTCACTTTCGTTTGCTAAAACATGTGATAGTGTTATCTTTTCGCATAATTTAGGTGTCGTTATACTAAACGAGTTCGGTCTCTTATACAAAAATGATGCAAAAAAACTGGCTATCGTTCTAAACCGGTCGACCTTACAGACCTATAGTCCTATTCGCATACATAAATGAAAGTTAATTTTTCATACCGTGATTTATCATTAATTACATCATTAAAAAATGTAATCATTAATGAAATGTAAATAATGATTCCTCAATGATTACATCATCGGTATGACAAACTCAATCTAGATTCTTAGTTTGAGTTTGTCATACCGATGATGTCATTATATTCAAACGTAGAAAAGTGCACTTGTCAATTCATTGGTATCACTATCATTGAAGCGATAACATGTGCATATTTTGATATAGCTGAAAAGCACTTTTATTTGTGTAAATTATGTAGTTTTCATTTGTTTTGTGTACAAATGAACCAGTTGAAACAAACAGCTTGCGCGCTTTTAAAGTGCTGCGTTACTCGACACTCGACACCATTACGACGTTAACAGCTGTTCCCATTACTGTTTTAGGGGAAGTCCACTTCCTAGGCAGGATTGTTTCATGGATGCACCCGGATGGATGAAATACATTACTCTGGCGTATAATATTTGCTTTTCTTTCGCGTGTTTATTGTTTGAGAACATTGGATCGTAATCAAGTGTGAAAATATGCTGGTTCAGTTTTGTTTGCTTTAAATACATGTTTCGCTTTTCTTACGTTATTCTTTTGTTTCTCGTTTTGCATATTTAAAGACAATGGATGTAAAGACACTGTTTAAATTCCGCGTTATTGTATGTTCATGTTTGTAAGTATTAAAAATATGTATGTCTGAATTTGTTAAATGAGTTAATTATTAGGTCTAATTATGTATTAGTGATATAGTAATAATCTTATCTAAAAGTAGTATTACTGATACTCTTAAAAGCAAACACGAAACTGTTATGCTAATAATAAGTATACAGAACTCTGTTTCAAGATTAGTGGTTTTTTAAAGATTTTACGATGTAATATTTGATTATGTTGAAAAATGTTCATACCAAAAATTGCATTTACATAAACGTAATTATAAATTTGAATCTGTACGTTAGGTGCCGCGTTTTTAAATTAGACTAAAATATCCAGTCAAAATTTGATTATCTGAAAAAAATTAGTATATGTAAACCTTGTGTAAATTCTGTATTATTTAGTTATGTTTAGTGTTCTACAGATTAACTCGAGTGTTTGTCTATTGTTATTAAACAAATGAACTTATGATATTATTGACAGGTTTAAGTATCACTGTTTGCATAGGCTATTACCGAGAATTCTGTCCGGCGGCCTAATTATAAATTGGCATATTACGAATACCAATGAAACTTGTATATATAAAGTACAATGACATCATCGACCTCTCCTTGAACGCTGCATACCTGGGAATTAAACTGTTAAATTTGTTTCAACTGTCTACATTGGATTATTTGATCTTATAATTATCGTATTATAACACAAATGTTATGGCTATGTAGCTACATTTCTCGAGCCGAACTTCGATAAACAATGCCGAAGAGACGCGTCGTTGAAAATATACATCGGTTTGAACGCGGAAGACATTTACGTAATATTAGATGTCCACCAAATAATTACTTTTCCAGAATAAAATCGTATACCTATATAAAACGTATAGCACTTGAACAACGTATGATTTTTATTTTATCACTTATAATATGCGTTTTATTCAGTTATTAATTATAACTGGATCCTTTTGAACTATATCAGATGCAAAGAAAAGACGAAATTAATTTAAATAATAACAATGAACTTACGTGAATATCCATCACAGATCAGTCAGTCATCAGTCAATAAGGTATCAATCACAGATCGACAATCGGTTAATAACAACGCCAATTGGTGATTACGCGTCATCATTTGTGATATAGTTCAAATCAATATCCACATTTTCGTCTGCTCAGGTATAAAAATGAATAACGTAATTTAACCAAAGGCTGGAGACCGCGTTGCCGAACGCGTCCCCGTTCGTCGGCGAAGCGGAGGCGCTCAAGCCGGAGGTGGCAATGGCCGTGGACTGCGCCGTCGCCCAAGCGGACGCCGAGCCTGAGGCCGACGCCGACAATGGCGTCTCGGACAGCGACAGCGAAGACCTCGGCCCAGAGACGGCGGTGGACGCTGACGACGCCGACGCCGACGCGCGCCACGAGCCCGCACCGCCGACGCCGCCCGCCCACGCTGGTATGTCCATACCTAAGCGGTTGTTGTAATTGTCGATATATTTTGGTTGTAACTATCGATACTTTTTTTTTGTTGTATTTATCGATATTTATTCTTGGTAAGGGATGAGACGAGTGGGACGTTCACCTGAATGTTTTGATGGTAAGTGACACGCCCTACCCATACGAAAAGTGGCGTAGAACGCTGCAAATCCGTTAACGCGCCTGAGATATGAGATGTCAAATGTGTTAAGTAATTACGCTGGCTGCGATGCCCTTAACAACGGAAGAAAATGTTGTTTGCAAGCAAATGATTGGCGGCAGATACAGGCCGTGCCGATCCACACACCATATCTCATATATGACATAAAAGCTTTTAAATGCAGAGAAAAGAAGTTACATTGATGATTACAGCTCTCTAAATGCACAGTTAAACAATTATTGAAATATCACAAATACATCGTAATATTCAGCGACAAAGGTTACTATCCTCTTTATCAGAGCTGAGTTGATTTTAATCCTGTAACCTATTGCAACGTAGTAGCGTCATACTTTTACTGTTATTATTAGTGGATTGTCACTCAGTATGCACGTAATACGGATAACGCTGTTTCGTTATTTAGGAGTCGCGATTTTGATTATTCGTGAAAATGTCCATGCACAATCGAACACAATCTTTAATAAGAACGTTCACTTTTATCGAGAAGTCTGTGATTACGCAATAAGTATTTGGTAAATACCAGTTTAATGTTTACGTGTTGGATTAATTAGCATTCTAATTTAGTCTTCCTTGGCAAAAATTGCCACTGAATATTATATTCAAAATTGACCATATTTGAACCGCTTATATCCCCTGAAGTCGCCGAGATAAGTATGATATGTGAGGAATATGGTATTAGAAAACTTATAACTGTAATGTCTAAAGAAACCTATGAGAGGAGCAAATCCATTGAAAAACTAATGAATTAACGTTATTATAATACTAAAGACTAAGTGTCTTGACGTTTTCGTTCCTATCCATACAAAAACATAAACATTACAATTGTAATAACTAAATAAATTGTAATAATAATAAGTTATTGTCTATATTTATTGAAACTTAAAAATTACTCATGAAATTAAATTATATTCCCGTCCTGATCTGCCAAACGTCGTCACAATCAATCTTTATAAACAAGTTATACAACTTACAATTAAAACACACTCTAGTTAAAAGCTAAGCTATAGACGATTAGTTCTTGACATATTGAAAAATTTTTATAGTTTACATAAATCCAAAATAAAAGTATTCAGTTACTCAAGAAAGCAATACCAATGACTGTATTAGGCATAAAATTTATTATTAATAAGTAGAATTACGTTAAATTTAGTAAATTTATCGTATTTAAAATTTAGTATTGTGAATCATGCATAGGTCCCCATACCTATGCATGCATACCTACTTTGTTGAGGTTTAAAGGTGTTTGGTAACACTTAGAACACATCAAATAACTATTTTTTTTTATGTTTACCCATATCTAATTTTCTTCCAGGTGTTATAACTATCACTAGATTATAGCTATGGTTGTATGAAAAGAAATACGAGACCGAAGCTGTTAGCTATACGTGTGCGTATAACGATAGTTTTAAAAATAAACCCCTGTCCCAGCACGCATACAATTTATTCAGTACCTACATACTTGAAACTTATAAAGCTCATCAAGAATAACGCTACGTTCATTCATGAATTTATAACTTAGTTATCGTTTGTTTGTATTTTTTGTTATAAAAGTACTTTTATATGGAATGTACCTGTCTAATTTTATGCGAGCGTTATGTCAGCTGTTTCGTTTATTGATCGTTAGAAATGTTTTAATTATAGCAACTTGAGTAATGTATTTTTTATTTTTACTTAGTTCCGTTTTAGACCCGTCCAATATGACTGTGATAAAAGAAAGTTTATCTTAATAATATAATTCGCCGAAATTGTTACTGTATTGACACACCATCCCCGCGCCGAGTGCATGGCCACACTCCCCGCGCCGCGCCGCCGTCCGCTCGGGCTGCCCCTACCCCCCCGTCCCGCTCTCGCCCGTCTCGCACGCAGTCGCTCATTGAACGCTCGTCTGATCTGTTATTCTGTGTCGCTGTGCTATTGTGACCGAGTCTTTTGTCTACATTTAACGCTCCGCATTTAATTCCACCGGTTCCAAGGATAAAAAACTGTGCAGTGCTAAAAAAAAATTACGGTATGTGAAATAGCGTATATTGTTTATTGTTCCACATACCTTAAAGTTTGTGAAAGATTATTTCTGTGTTGATTCATGCGGAGCGGCGTTCTGGAAATAGAACGTTCGCTCGAAGGCGCATCCCTCCTTGGACGACCGGTAAAGGATTCCTGAAGGGGCCGCATGTTTAATTACGTATTTTGATCACTATACATAGTTATTCGAGAATTCGGGCGTGTCTCCTCCAGCCGGCCTCGAAATGGCGTCCGCGAAGTATTCGCCAGTTTGAATCTGCGACCGGTAAATATTGTTATTAGCACGCGGCTCCTCGTGTGAATTTTTCGAGCGCTGATTGTTATAGATTACGTCGGTACCAAAAGTTTCCTTTCAATAGAGTAATATTTGGTGTTGTGAATAATTATTCTTCGAGTAAGGGTGTGTCACCTGTTGATGTGGGGTGGCGGGTGTGTACGAAAGTTGCACGACCGCCGGGTGTGCGTATAATGTGTGAAATAAAGATTTAATTTCATGTACAGTGGAGGAGGGCCACGTCGACGGCGTCCTGGTGGATAATGTAGCTGAGAGTGGCGAAGATTCCGAGGACGAGTGGAACTATTACAAGGGCGAGGGTGAGCCTGAACGTGACGATCAAAATCCTAGCGAGGAGGCCGACGAGCCACCGCGCTCCGATACACCCTGTCAAGACAATGTAAGTACTTAAGGGTTTTAGTAATACACGGACATAAAACGGAATGTTTGATTAAGTTAAATGTTTCCTTGCCGTTTTGGCGTTTGATTTTCAGTAGGCCATTAACAAAATTTTTGTAGCTAGTGCTATAAGAAAAGGAACATTTAAATAATAATCCTGGTAACATGCGAAGTATAAAACAATTTAGCAACTCATTTAAATGTGTTTTTACAGTCTTTGATACAAATGATTCTGGGGGTAGATAAAACAAATCAATACTGTTATATGTAATAGTTAGTAATTCTATAGTATAAATAAACAAGAAATGGTTTTTTTATGTTATTATAGTAACTATAGTTTGTCATTGCTGTTCATCTAACATTAAGAATTTACTTTACAGTATTTGCCATGCCATAGGATATTAATATTTGGCTAATGTGAAGTGATATTTTTTTTCTACTAGGATATTGTAATCTCTATTCACTTTCTATACACTCTTATCTAATCAATGGTTGACAGAATTACTGTGACATTGAAATGAAATAAAGCAAATTATGTACATATTTGGAAAGAATAATTATAAAAAATTTCCTGATTAAATTTTTTTTGTTGTTTATAACTTTCAGTCAGCTTGGGAAAGTAGCTCAGTAGACATGAACAGTTCACCGCTAAATCCAGATGCCCCCGTCTTTGTGCCTGGAGGGGTGGCAGGCTCCGATGTGTTGTTGGCTGAATCGCCTCGAAAACCGCTGCCAATGGATGATATAGAGTTGCCCGATGTGGCTCAGTTCCAAACTGAAGCTGTCATCAGGCCAGCGGAACTATTAGATTTGGATAACTCTGACCAATTGAATGGTCATCATGTAAGTAATTTGTGTCTATATAAAATTTGTGACTGCAGCTAGTACTACAACCTTTAATGCCAAATTACTCAATGTACTTTGATAAAACTTTACAGTAATGTATATAGTTTTTAATAATTATTTTAATAAACCTATAATAATATTTAGTAAAAACTTTTTTTATTGTAGGTAATCTTTATAAAAGTAGCTTTTGACAAGTTTAATATATCTATTTTGAAATACTAACATATTGTGTTTATGTATTAAAATCCTTAGTTATTTAAATACATAAACATTTTAATTTGTTATGTAAATTTGACTAATTTTTAACTATTGATAGCAACTTTTAACTAGTCCAGTCTAATAATTCCATATAAATAAAATTGTTGACATTCTTGTGCTTAAACATGTCCTTACATTTTCAGAATATTTCGCTAGATGGTACAGCTGAGCAGCTCAATGGAAATGGTAAATGTAATATGGACAGTCTTGGATTTGGCTTTAATGTTGATGTTGATACAGATAAAATAAAGGATAATAACTTAATACAAGAATTTGAAAGAATACAAAAAGATACAACAGATTACTGTGATATACAGGTAATAATTCTTATATATTTTCTTTTATTTTAATGGTTTTCAATGGTTCGATCGGTTCAATTCAATCAAACAATCGTTTTTTGTTCAACATCATATTGTATCTTTTTCAGGTATTTCAAGCACACACTGAAACAAATCCCTTTGACGACAGAGATGATGAGCTTTTTGAAAGACTTAAGAACAAGGAGAGAGATCCTATGAGCATGAGCTTTTATCAGGAGAAAGATGATGATACTTGTGAAAGGTTTGGCAGAAGTGAAGGTCATATAGATCTTAATGCAGTCCAACCATTACCTGATAGTGATGATGAAGATATGCAAACAAATGGTGAGATAGAAAATGATAAGGAAAATATTTCTCCTGTGCAGGAGACTGATGAATCAGAAATAAGAGGTGTTCAGGAACCAAACAATGATATATTGAAATTTGATGAACGGATGGACAATTTAGTCAGTAATGTTAACAGTACTGATGTTTTTATGGCTTATGATAGTAACAATGCTAACAACATGCAATCATATTCAAATGTTGAATTTGAATGTAGTAACATTCCACAAGAGGTATTGCAGACTGATACACCAGAATCTCACAAATTACTTTTTGAACAAATCCCTGAAATTCCAGATGGGAAAAGTTCGGAGCTAGGTTTCGTTAACGACGATCTACAAGATCGATCGGAAAGTGAAAAAGATATGAGGGTTATCACACCACAGGATGATATATCACAAGATATTGAAATGGAAGGAAAAATTGAGGAATCACCAATCACACCCGAGCTAATCGCAGACATCAAAGATGATTATGAAATTGAGAGAGATGTTGAAACTGAAAAACAAATTCCAAGTGAAGACTTTGAGCCTAACTCTGATAATATCAGTGAACCTTTAGAGGACCAGGAATCTTCAAACTTAATTAATCAAACTGAAGTGGTTATGCATGAAATACCCAGTGATGTCAAACATAACATCCAAGTAGAAGAAGAAATGGAACATGCTTTTAATGCGGCTAGCAATACAAATGAAATAGATTTACTTGACACTGATATAAAAGAAACCCCAGAAATTAGGCTTGAACCTGAAATTATTTCCACAGATGATCAGGAAAATGCTATTTCAAATTCAGCATCACTCCCCGAATCACCGGCCGCGTCGCCACTTCCTGCAAAATCTCCATTACCTAGTGATAATGATCTGTTAACATCAGAAGCATTAGATAGTAAATCTCCTATGCCCACAGATGAAGTGCTAGAACATAGTGAGTTGCCAGTGGTGCAATCCCAATCACCTGAACCTGTGGAGTCTCCATTTGAACAGAAATCCCCAGTGCCACCTCAGGATAGTCCTGTATCACCAAGACCTGCTGAAATTCCACTTCCAAAAGAATCACCTGTACCATCGGAGTCACCTTTACCCCAGGAGAACATTGAAGCGGAAGATCTGCCTATTGAATCTCCAAATTCTTCACCTTTACCCGAAGATACGCTGCTGGCTGCAGTAGAGGATAAACTTGTTGGAGAGTCTTCACTTCCTACAGAGTCTCCTGCACCAGTTGATTTATTGTCTAATGAATTAGCAGTAAATCCTCCATCTACGGCAGCCTCCCCATTACCAACAGAGGAGGCTTTGCTTTCAGAATCACTATTACCAGCAGAACAGCATATCCTCGAAGACTCTTCAGCTGTTGAACCAAATCAAAGTGAAACAAAAATTCCTAGTGAAACAGAGATTGAATGTGTAGTTGAGGAATCTATTCCTGTACAAACATTTGAAGACAAAGAAGTAGCACACAGAGACACTCCTACAGATTTGTCACACTTGAGGGAATCGCCCTTGCCTACAGAACGTCTAAGTCCAAAATCACCTCTTATTGACCAATCTTCACCAAGAGTGTCCCCATTGCCAACTGACTCTGCCGTAAGTGAGTCAACATTACTAATTGATGATGTGCAGATAAAATCACCACTGCCACAAGAATCTGAAAGTAAGTCACCAATTCCAGAACAATTGTCACAGCCTACTGTCACAATTGAAACTGAAGAAAGTTCTGTATTCGAAGAAACTAAATTTGAATCGGAAGAAATAACACAAATTGAATCAGTTCTAACCGTCGAGTCTTCGCAACGACCAGAAAGTGCATCTTCTGTGTCTTCTCCTGTCCCTATCGAAGTAGCAACGGAAAGCGTGATTCCGACAGACCCTATCGTCTGCACAATATCTCCCGAGCCCGTTGCGTCTCCGGCCCCCGCTGTTTCACCGGTGCCGACGGACTCAACCGGCCCGGTCGCCTCACCCATACCACCAGCTGTTGATACTGAAGATATTAGGCATCTAGAAACCGAACAACACGCAGAGAATACCACATGCGAATCTAGATTAACACCAGAGATTCCGCACGATTCTCTCGTAGTGGCAGCAGAACCAGAGGTTACGCCACAATTGGAGACTATGGTTGCCGATACAACATCGGGACCTACACCGGACATTGTACCTGACGAACGTCTCGACTTCCCACAGACACGAACCGAACTGGTAACAGATATCGACATCGGCATCCCTGAATCTCGTGCGCAGGAAATCTGCGTCCCAGTCACCAACGAAATTCAACAGGATGATGCCGTGGAACCGAGCGCCGCGACTCCTCCACCGACACCCGCCGTGGAGCCTTCTCCGGCCGCCCCGGCCTCGCTCGACATCCCCGTCAACGAGACGCCCATCGCGGCGGACACCGCTGCGCTCACCGCCGCCGCTGCGCTCACTGCGGGAGCCGTGGCCGCCGCCGCTGTCGCCAGCTCAAAAGCTAAGGCTCCGGCCGTGAAAAAGTCGCCGACGACACCGACTGCGAAGACGCCTAAATCTGCCGCCAAACCGACAGCGGCTCCGCGAACGCCGGCATCGACGGCGAAGAAACCCGCGTCGGCCGCGGCATCACCGGCGGCTCGAACTCCCGTCGCTCCCAAACCGGCCGCCGCGAGGACCTCTCTCAGCGCGAAGCCCTCGACGCCTGCCACGAAAACGGCAACCTCCAAACCGAGCACGCCGTCCGCCAAGACGACGCTCGCCTCCAAACCGGCGGCGAAGACGGCATCGGCCCCCGCTAAAGAGGCCCCCGCCGTGGCAAAGCCCGCTCCGATCTCCCGCACGGCGGCCCGTGCGCCCGCCGCCAAGCCGGCCGCCCCGAAGGCCCCGGCCGCCGCGAAGACGAGCGCAGCGCCGAAGCCCGCCAGCGCCCCCGTGCCGCGCCCCATAAGCCGCCCGGCCGCGAACCGCCCCGCGGCGCCCGCGAGCGCTCCCGCCCCCGCCGCTGCTCCCGCTGCCGCCAAGCCGAAGGAGCTGAAGCCCAAAGCGCCCGCACCGAAGCCGCTGACCAACGGCGATGTGAAGACGGCCGCTAAGCCCGCGCCCAAGCCGGCGCCCGCCGCCAGACCCGCCCCGCGAGCCACGGCGCCCCGGCCTGCGCCCCGCGCCGCACCTGCCACAGCGCCACCCAAGTATGTTTCGTTGTGAATTTATAAGCGACGATTTATAGACATTAATGCATTGCATGTTTAAATCGGTTCCAAATACCGACAAATCGTGGCACAAATGCAATTTACCCGTTTCCTTTACACTGCCTGACACTTCGAGTAACTATTAGTTCGGTGATACTCGATAGGGTAGAAAGTCGTCCGCATGACAGCCTGTGAAATGGCTAAAAGATGATAGATGAAGATGAAGATGATTTAATTCGTATTAACATTATCGTCCACTTAAATTTCACTGTTTAGTTTTATAGTTTCTAATGCATATTAACTAACAGGGCGCCTGCGACACGGCCTGTACCTCGAGCCCCTCTGGACAAGCAGAGCAAGGATCTGGCCAACAAGCGCATCACTGCCAAGGCCGCACCCCCGAGGACTGCCCCTATTAAGGTATTCAATATACCATTCCAAAGACTTAACTTTATAAGCCGCCATCTTTGCTAAACTTGACATAAAAGACGTTTGTCGCTTCTTTGCCATGTTGACAATATTATAAGCAAATTAAACTTAAAAATAAAGTAAAGAACGCCACCTGGCGCCATATGTCTAGTGTTATTTTCTTTATCGTCACCGAGTTGTCAATCACTGAGCGACAATCAGATAGTAACGAGCGATGGTGGTCCTTGCAGGCCCCGAGCGGCGTGAAGAGCGCGAAGGCCGTGCCGAGGAAGGGCGAGTCGCCGCAGAAGGCGCTGGCCAACGGCTCGGCGCCCGCCAAGGGAGGGCCCAGCCCGCCGCCCGCCGACAACGCGCTGCTGCCCGACGTCATCGCGTAGAACCCCGAGCCCACGATTCCTACGTTTCCGCTTCGATTTTGTGATTTCCCCATAAGTGTTATAGTTTAAGTGACGGTCAGGTGCGGGAGCCGACTCCCACTTTTATATTATAGAGTCGCTTTTTTATTATAGACTTTGTCCGCCCGCTGTGCGCCCCCCGCGCGGCCTCTATTACGAGACTCGTTTAGAATTTCTTTTTTAATATATATATATATTACCAACGAATGATTGATTTTAAATCTGGCTTTTAATTTATTCCCTTTGTATAACCGTATTATTTAAATAAAAATGTGAAGAAGGACTGAGATATTGTTTTATTTATGGTAAAGTAACGATTGTACGTTTATACGAGTAATAAAAGAAAAAAATTGATAAAAAAATGAATGTTTACTGTATTGCTACTCTCACTTATGTCGATGTAAACTATACTATCATGGTGTTGCAAACGAACTAAAATATAACAATTTATTGGAATAAATGGTTATATCACCCTTTGGTTTTTTATTTAATAATCGCTCCAACCTTATGTGCCAGCAATCAAGACTAAATAACTATGATTACTTATTTAGAGAGAACTGGAAAAATTCAATACATGTATATATTTATTATTGCTTTCCTCGATATTTTACCCAATTCGAATTCAAAAAATAATCAGTCATCAATAACAAAGTGTTTGATTATCGCGCTTAATGTTGCTAAATGTGAAGATGAATAATTGTAAGTACCAAGATCAAGAGAAATCATCATCGGCCTGTTGAACATAGGCCTTCCCTGATGCACGATTCCACCATTAGATGGTTTTTTTGGACCGTATCCCAAGCAAGAAAAATAAATAAAAACTATACATGTACGAATCGCATATATTAATGGATAGATAAATAGCGTTACACAGTAGTAAACTAAATATGTCATAGACTATCATATAAACGGCGCCCTTTGAACATAACATAAATAACTAATTAATATCCGAAGTCCTAACGAAAGTATAGATATTATCATATATTATATGTTAGTTTACACGGCGTTCTTTACGGAACAAAATACTACTGTGATAGATGATCGGATGCAAAGGCACCGACTTAAGGTTTTTTTTTCCGTTTTGCCCTATTTTACGTTTGTGAGGTGTACCACTACAACCCAACGGAGTCGAGAGGCTCTGCAACTTTAAGCGTGCACAGACTCCACCTCTTTATTTGTTGGCTTGGCTCTGACGGACCCTGAATGGAGACCTCGGCACGGGCTGCCATTTCTTTTCCCCGTCAGCGAGCTGAATCAAAGGGGTCAAGGTACGCCCAGCCTCGGCTTGACCAGTTGCTTAGGACATATTTAGATGCATGAATTACCGCCCTATATGACAGGTGCAAATCGACCTAGTACGTGCCTACTGGACAGAGTAAATTACTGTTGCCCTCGATGGAGAGGCCAGTATGTATTTCGTCGCAGTATTTTAAAGGCAGTAAGTACATTGCACGCTCGCCTAAGTTTATCATGAGCGAAGTTAGGTTGGGGCTAATTGCTAGTTGCACGTGCCTATGTGCAACTTATGTACTCTTGAAGAATGTATATTTAAGTTTTAGTTGTAAAAAAATTAAATATTTTTTTTGTATAAAAGCTTATATTATTTACATTTTAGTATTTTTTTACAAAAATATGTATTACAGTTATTAATGGTAACCTTGTTTTCTCTTTTATCTGTTAAATAATTTATTAAGAAAATTCATAACTCAAATTTCAATTTATATGTGGAAATCTAAGATCAGTATTGCTCAGATTTTCCGCCATCCATCTGTCCGCTTGCTGTTTCATCTCTTCGTCAAAATAGTTTTGCCAACCACCTGTCTTTCCTGTGAACATAAAACAAATAGTTGACTAACTAGTTGGGCGCGGAAGCGTAAGTAAGAGTACGTAAGAGAATAAACGAAAGAATATACTCGGCATGTGTATATTTTTAGTATAAAATACTTACAGATATATTTTCAACATTATGAGAAATTTGTTTCATAAGATCGTTCGTATAGGATATGAATTTATAAAACGTTAACGTATTTGACGTATTTTTTTAAACGTCGGAACCAAAACGTTTGTCCAAACGACGGAATTTGTTTTAAAAACTCAACGATTGAGTATTATGTAGCAGTATGAGGCTCGGCAAACGTAATGTGGGACGAGAGAGACGGGAGACCCCATCAACAACCGTCTGTGAGCAACGCTAATCGCAAAGTCTATAAAAAGTCTAGAACATGCCGATATCTTGAAAGAGGCTGAATAGAAATGCTTGTTGATTGTGAGAAAAGCTTGTACGATGCTTATAATTTGGTAATATGGTTTGTCTTAAATATGGCGAGGTGGCCTAAAGAGTATCGTTTATACTAATGTTTCTGTCTGCATGTGGAGGCGAATAAAAGGCAAATGAAAATATCGCATTCATCCATAGTACCCATTAGATGGTGATGATGAGTGGTGGTGTGACGAGTGTGGACTATGGCTTACTCGTTTATTTGGCTATTTATACTTGAATTATTTTATATCGGTTAAACTGTTCTAAGATTTGTGTTTTGATTTGTGATTTGTGTGTGTGTGTGTGTGTGTGATTTTAGAATTTTAAAACGTTATTCAGGTTTATTTTCGTTGTTAGCAAAATGTTAAAGGTCTCCTTCCCGAGTTAAACGAATTATTTAAAAAGATGATTACAAAGTTTTTGTCGCCATAAGCGTTTGAACGGTTTTTCCAAGTTACTAACATACCTTTTCTTATAAAGGACTGCTCGTCTGATATTAAAATTCCCAGTTCCCTCATGACGTCATAATTCACAGACTTATTATTTTTAAAATTCTCTATACTAAGATGATCACGCAACTTTTCTATTTGCTCAGTTGTAAACGACTTCCCGAGGAAGTTGGCAACTCTGCGTATTGCTGCAGTCAAGTCCTGTAAATAAAACGTTATAAATATAATATTAATGGATTTAAAATATAATACAGACCGTATTACATTGTTTAATAAATTGCGAAACATTAAAAATAAGATACATCGATTGGCCATCACCTAAATGCAAACTTTAATACGCAGTTTGAGTGAACATAAGACCTTCAATACTAAGTGGTTAAAATAATTATCTCGTATCAGATATGTATACCTATATACATGCATTGATCGGTTATGTAAACTTCAAAAATTGATTTTAAGTGTCTTACTGAATTAATAAATGAATGAAAATCAATCTTTCGCAGTATATATATTTTTATGTCTTTATTAAAAATTATACGCATTTATGCCTCAGTTAGCGAAAACAAACTGGATGCTTGTATCCATAGTATTTATGAATATATAAAATCTGTAAATTATTTGCAAATACCTAATAGACATTTATAGAGATTATTCGAATCCTGTAATTGGAACACCAATTTTGTTGTATCTTTTTATATCCATTATCGTTTTATAGAAAAAACAGTTTCTATAAAATTTATAGGTCGTTCCTTACTCTACTTTATTTTACTTATACTTATACTATATTTCTTTTGTATTCATTCTACCATTTGCTAGTTATTACAAAACCATAATTTTGGTTTCAATGACGTGGTGTGAAGTTTTTCTTTATTTTAAAATAAATCTCTTTGCATTTGTTACGTTATTCTCTTTACATATGCTTAATTTAAAAGACCGGCTTAAAGATTCGATTTTCTCTTTAGGTCGGGAAGTCTAAAATATGTGTCTGTAATGTTTTATAAGTATTAACAGTTCCAGGTGATATATATTCCCCATTTGAATTGATTGAAAATAATAAAATATATTTTGCAAACCAACCTGAGACAGTTCCTCGTAAAACAGGAAAAGCATGTTCGGATGGTGTCTTTGCTCCCATGACTCTTTCAAGTGTTCAAAGTAAGGTGTCCAGTGATCTGAAATTGAAAGGCAAATTATTGGAGATAAAAATAACTTGTTTAGTAATGAAATTATTAAATAACTCTGTATCGATTAAATAGTACCGCCGTTGCAGTAACTTAGTTGCAAAAACTCTTTGATTTGTTGTCTAATAAACCTTGAACATTTATTATGGATTACATGAATAGCTAATTACCGTTTTAATTGTATATTACGATCAGATTTATGCAATATTTCATAGTGGTAAAATTTTATATTACTTAGAATATTTTTGGTTATCAGAGAGAGGACTAATTAGTAGTGCCAAAGCAGTAGAAACAGTTATTTTAATGAGGCCAAGAAAGAACAACGTGGTAGTAATGACGTTGCGAGTCCGACAAGATCGGTCCTTTCCTCCGCAGGAATAGATACACGTAGGAATTTCCCTGCGTAAAAAAGGGAAATTCTTAATAAAATTATATTACGTATTTATTCAAAAAAATAATACAGTAAGTTCTGTACAACGATTCAAATAAGACTTGAAAAGTCAAACTCTATTGGCTTGAGAAGTAATGTCGCTTTCGCCTGTTGAACAAGGCGCAACCATATAGCATCTAAGTATTCTGCGACTAATGCCACTATAGACGAAGGGTGGAAAGCTTTGTTTTCAGATATTTTGCATTTCATTTGGCTTGGGTGTAGCTTATATATATCTGTCAAAGTACTAAGTTAACAACATCAACGCTATACGTGTAGAGGTATGCTGTAACATGAGCGCTAACTGTAAGAATAGTAAAAACATAAAACAATTTACCAGTGGAGATACAATAAATAAAGTTATCATAAACTATCCCAGGGTTGACTGTTAGATGATGCCTAACATTAAGTCCACCTGCATGTAAAGTTAGTGCAAAATATTAGTAAGACAAATTAATATAGCAAAAACTTACGCAAATCATTGACGAAGAATTTCCAGTACGTCTTGAAATCGTGAACGTATCCTTGCGTTCTCATTGCTCTATTGAGGTGATAGAAAGATACCGCCACATCTCTGGGGTCGCGGGCGACGTAGACGACTTTCGACGTTTCCAGAAGCTTGGGTGGTAGAAGAGATAGAGGGAGATGGGTCTTGATGAAGCGCGGCGATGGCACCAGAGCCAGCTGATCTGTCGCCGGCTGTGTCACCCACTCCAGCAATTTAATCTTTCTCTCGTCCTCGCAGTTCTCCATATAGAAACGTTTCTTCATAATGGGATGGACAAACACTGAAAATCTGCGTAAAATATGTCATCAGTTAGCACTTGGAAAGATTTTGAAAATTATTTAAAAGAATACAATCGCATGTTTTATGGTGTTTTTATTCATACATTATTTTAAACAGTAATTTTCATAATTTTTTTTACGCGATTATTATATATATTAAACCCACTTTTTTCGGAATTTTGAAATTTGATACCGATAAGTAATTAATGAATATAAAGAATAAACGCCAACAATCCGTAAAAGTATATTTAATAAGTAATTTTTATATTCCACGAATTAAAATAATATTTCATGCATAATCTTACTATATCTGAGCTAACATAAAAATTGAATAAATATAAGCAAAGTTGCTCTTAGCAACTACATGGCGTGGAACGCATAGCGTCATATTGTCGCCTAGCGATTGACTTCTAACATCTCATTAATAGCTGATTAACAAGAACGTACGATGCCACTTCGGTACTAAGACTTACATACTTATATTGTTTACTTCATCTTCTTTTTGGTTTAAAATACTTATCACTGAGAATGAAACGGCTTAAACTGATTTAAGTTTGCGCTCTTGACTTAACACCGAAACAACTATCGCTATAATATTTACATAACATTATATTATAATAAAAAAATAATCTAAATTTGAATTTAATATAAACGCTTTCAATTTAATCATATACACATGTTTATGAAACGGTTGTACATATTAAAAATCAACAGAAATACAACTTTCTAAAGAGATGTTTTTTTATACATAATACACTATACTTAAGTACAGCTAAGATATTTTATTTTAAACTTACTCCAAAAATGGGTATCGTTCAGTAAGTGGTATAGCACTAGAGGCGGCATAGTCCAAGTCATTAGCAACCATCCAAACCAGTTCTTGGGTCCAAGTAGTGCCTGTGCAGATAATTATTTCAACTAACTATTCTAAATTGCTCTCCTTTCAAACGGTTAAGGACGGTGAGGCGAATTCAACTACACCGGGCCCTACTTATCAGCAACGTTTGAATGCATAAGCAATTGTATGCAGTTGTTGCTTTAAGAATGCTTCAATTTACACAGAAATTTTGTTAATTCTTAAGAAAATCCGTACATTTTTTTATATTTCCGTAACAACTGATTAGAAGCCGATGTAGTAACTTTAACGTTAATTGTAAAGTAAATTGTTGTAGTTAGTTACTTAGTGTTATCATGTTTCTTAGCTTTTTCCATTATAAGTTGTGTTGCAAGACGGAAACTATTTTACTTCAATATAGTTTTTATTTTATTACAGAAATACGAAAAAAAAGGTAAAACATTGAACTAGCTTTACATAAGGAGTATATTTAAAATAATGTAGTATGTAGCTTAAACTAAAAATAATGCTATGAAAACCCATAAAAAATTACCTGAACGTGGGTAGCTAGCAACGAATATGTCGCTAGACCTTACTTCCATATTGTAAATGTTCGAAGCTTCCTGTTTGTATTTGTGCGGAAGGAAATAGCCCTTGGGCCCAACACGCACGAAGCCGGTGAGTTCTCCTGCAATTTAAAAATGCCTTTATTATATACTAGATGTTTTTTCGCGACTTTGGTTTTTATATATATAAAAAATATTATATGCAAATAAAAGTAGCCCAAGTTATTCCCTGCTGTATCAGCTACCTTCCAGTCTAAGTCCCGCCAAATTCGGACCAATCTCAGGAACCACAGAGATTAGCCAGAACAAACATACGGACAAAAATTAAAAAAAAAATGTTGTTTCGTTATATTTATTGGTTAAGATATTATTATGATACACAATTATGTATATAGATACATATTCAAGAGGTTACAGATAACTACTACAAACAACTAAAACAGATACTCCAATTCCATTTATTTGTATAGATAAATTTAGAATAACGTTGTCATCCTAGTAATACGGACAATTTCCTATTTTGAATATTTATCTATATACATTCATTCGATATTCCTAACTTAGGTCTGATTATTGTCTGAAATGTTTGTTGAATTATGAATGAAGTGGCGAGTTGAAGACCAAATGAAAAGTAAAGGCCATACACAAAATTAATGCATTGTGAGCCACCTCACGTATTTGTGTCTGATAACTAAGTACTTATTAAATAAATTATTAAAAAATATCTTTTTCAATTTATTAAATTAGATAAAAGAAGTTGTACAATGCAAATGACTTGTATGTGGCAGAAAATAAAATACTTAGTTCTTTCCAAATCAGCAACTTTAATAAAAATCTAGGTATAGATTTAGTAATTTTCTTATACTCATTTTAAAAGCCCTCTTGAAACCTTTAAGACAGATAATTTGTTTTATGGAATAAATCCGTTAAGTCATCATACGTAGACATAATTTCTTGCTTTTTCTACCTTTGCTCCATTAGTATTGGTTCTCTACAAATTAGTTTCGAAGTAGTTTTTTTAAGCAATATCCTATGTTACTGCAATGACCTTGGTTGAAATTACTTCCGCACGTTTGATTGGAACTATTGTATTCCGTTTCGTAAGTTTTTAACAGGTGTTCTAATAGAACGGTTCTATTGAAATTCGATCGGATACATTGATTGTAGTGGCCAAAATGCACGAAACGTTAGAACCTTGTAGGCACTTTCCTTCGCAAACAGAGGCCATAAGGAAGCTAGAATCGATTAGGTCACTAGCAACAGGAAAATGTTCTTTTCTATGCAATATGCATACAATATTAGATCTTTAATTGGATTTTAGGTTAAACCGTTTTTGTAAGACGTTTTATGTTGCGCGTAACGGTAGGCCACTAAATATTATTTTAATAAACTTAAATAGAATTTTTGGTAATATCTTTGACCACGTTAAGAAAAATCCTAAATTAAAATTAATGCATTTCAATTGTTGACGTCATAAGCATTACAATATACGACTTTAAATTATTTTATCCTTGTTTATACCGGGTTAGTTGTTAATACAGTGTTATTAACTTTAAATTGATACAGTAACCGGGGTTCAAATGTTTTGTTATCTTAGGTTCATTGACAGATAAGTCGTCTAAGCACAAATTGTGACATACATTTACTGTTATCTATAAATAAGCATTATGCGCCTCAGTTAACAAAGAAAAGTTAAATATATCAATGCACCATATTAAAAAAATCATCAGACCTCCCTTGATAGACGCTCTCCATTAGGGGGTTTTTGGACTGTATCCCACCACGCTGATCCAATGCAGGATCGTGGGTGGACCGACTTTTTACATGCCCATCTGACGTATGGATCATCTTACTTTTTAGATAATTGGGTGATCGGCCCAAATTGCCCTAGAACCAACTAGAAAAGAACAATAAAAATGTGTTAAATCCCCACATGATTCGAACCCGCGACCTCCGATTTCTAAAGCACACCCTTACCACTAGGCTACGGAGACAATATTAAAAATATATCAATATAAATTTTGTCTTGAGAATTTACGTTTCGGTGCATCGTTTAAGAATAGATTGCGCTATTGTATTATTTTATTTAATGGTTGTTAATAATTAAAACTACGCTGACTTTCTTGACACTGCAACATTGCTTTTTCTTATAAACTGAGAACTGTACTCTACTATTAAAACTTACTATATACTTACACTTAGATTCTTTCTTAGCTTACGTTCAATGTTTGTGTGAATGTTTTGAAGTGTATTTTTGCTACTCTTAGTTAACGAATTACAATATATATATACAATACAATATATATAATAAAAGAATCACTTTATTACATAGATATAATAGCGACCTGTCCCGGTTTCGTACGGGTGTTATTTAATTTAAATATGTAATAATTTCAGAAATATTTGATTGAACTACTTGTCGTACAGAGCTATATTGATATATCTATCAAATAAACAATCTTTTTCTACTTAATAGGATAAATGATGTATTAAAATCACTTCGTAAATGAACCGTTTTTCCAATGAAAAGTTAATGTCGGTTATCCTCAAGCGATAGACATATAGCAACTTATTATGATTTGTTTAATGGGGTTTAGCCAGCGTTTACAATGTAAACGCAAAAAATGTGTTTTTAACGTGTTGTACGTTACAGACCTCTTAATTTATTAGAGTTTCTCTGTAATGTTATAAATGTTTTATACGTATACACTTTATCTAATCAAAATCCGTTGCGTAGTTTAAATGATTTATGTATACATAGGGACGGACAGACAGCAAAGCAAATTTGCTTCAAACGTAATGATCTTCAAAAGTACAATATATACGTCGAAATCGAACCAGCCATTCAAAAGATAAGCCAGAACAAACAGATAAACAGACAAAAATGCTAAATGTTAATAACTGCGTTTTTGTAATTTTTCTGAACGAGTGTATTAACTATTACTATTTGAATTCGTATAAAATTTGTTGCGTTAGTACCTTTTGTTGTATTACCTATTTTTTCAATTCGTTCTACACTATTTATATTTCTTACGAACAATAAATAAATTCTGTCGAACAAGTATAACAGTAACTTGACGTTAATTAAACCTTATACGTAAAAGTATTTTTGAATACTTAACTGGTTTAAGGTAATCAAATTATATTATACGTTAAACCGCTGGCATCTATCATATTTACAATTTGTGTACCGTTTATGTCAATATTTGATTAAAATAAATATCTACTTAAAGGATAGATCTTTAATAGGCTTAATATAAATGATACGACTGCGCACGATATGACAAATAAGTAATTGAATCACACCTTAAAATATACAGTTTAAAGTATTTTTTCCTAATGCGATTAGTATAAAAATGCGAGTTAGTATTAACTTTATTCCAAGCTTCGAGATTTGTTGATAATATAAATAAATAGTATCAATAAACAATAGATAATGTGGACACATTTGAAGGGACTTATTTTTATTAAACTTGCTTCCATAACAAAATATCACGAGCCCTCCTTGATTAAATACAATACATCCACGTAAATTTTTGCAATTCATCCATGTAAATAAGTTTCTTATTTGAAACTCACTCACGACATAAAAAAATGTAAAATATGGCCATTGTTTGTATTGTAACGTACTTAAGTATTTGCTTTTTTACTACGTTAATAATGTTTTAGATATTTTATTTAGAATTTTAGTTTTAACAGTATTGTTTTTCACTTTTTTTTGTTATTTCTATTTATTGCTGTGCTCGGGTTTCGAGTTTAATACTTTCATAAAGCGGTATGGGAGACAGCTGTGCGTTCAACATCACAACTAATTTCACTTTCGTTTTAATTTCTAATACGATAGATGGTGAACTTGTTTAAGAATTAGTTGTTTTTGTGTTGTGTAGCGCCTTTCCCTTTTGTTACAACTTAGAGTAAGAATAGAGAGAAAAATAAAGCTAAGATTACCCTTGCCATTTATAAAAATGTATATATAATTCAAAATATCTCCAGTTTTGATATATTCGTTAGTATTATTATTATAAGTATTTTTCTTATGTTTGATTTTAGGTATAATTTAATTTATAAAAATGTGACTTTTATGGGTTTACCTACGATAAAGGAAAAAAATATATAATAGAAAAAAAAACAGACAATATATGCAATTAATCAAACCATAATTAAGTAATAAATTTACTATGTAAACTATGTTCGATCATTAGATTTACATAAGATCTACGCAGTGTTTTGTTGTTGTTTATCCGCAACATTGTAACAAAATAGTATAGAACGCAATGCATTAAACCCATATTAAACTAAGTAAACGTGTAAATATATATTTCGATTGCAAGAAAACACAACATACCAGTGAAATACTTCATCAAAATTTCGGCCGTTTTCGGCTCAACATCTTTTATTTCCAGCGGGAAGTTGTTGTTATTCATCTTTGTTATCTCCATTTTTAACTGGCTGCCGAGATTTCACGTTTTCGAATTACTGTTACGCTTATAACCGCACTGTTCTCTGAGTTAATATCGACTGTGAAAGCGCGCGCGCTTCGTACGGCCAAATGCCACCACCACTTCTAAGTATGTCATATTCATCTTGGGCAATTATGCAGCTTTAATAATACAAATGCATACATGGTTTGTAAACAATCGTTTACATCACAATTATGTAGAAAAAACATAAGCTTTGATTTAATAAAAGTACACACCGCACGTCTTAAAGTTCGTCCTTTTGTTTGGTCAATCAAATAGGGAAACAGTACTGTGATTTGAGAGTGATTTGAAATGTAGGTCGAATTTTTGGTTATGTTAAAAGTAAACATACGGGTGGTTACCATGTTAATCCTTTTATATAATTTTTCTGTAAGTTGTTTAAGATGTAGTTTATTTACAATAATACGGGACATTGAGGGTTTAAAATACAAATTTTAATGCATTGTACCATTCAAACGTAATTTAACATTAAAAGAAGTAACTGCCTACTTAATCAATACTTACATAAAACTAAAAACTTTTTGAAGATAAGTACTTATCGTTACCTAAAAATTCAGTTTTGTGTTGTTGATGTTTATTTATATAAAATTATTAGGAATTTATATTTAAATTAATATAAAAAATTAATAGGAATCTAAAATTAAAAAAATAGAAAGTAAGAGGAATACGCCAAATGTGATGAAATGTGATGAATATATAATATGTGATGTTAAGGGTCTATCTCCAATGAATTTATTTGAACTTAGTGAATTAAAACCAAATGTAATAAGGACGGCGTGACAATAACGCGTTCAATGAACTCTGTTCCACTTTTACTGCTTCAATGTCGGTTAAAGGGAAAACACCATTAATTCTCTTAACTTTAATTATTCTCTTTCTTATTCTTCGTTTATTTTTCATAGCTACGTATTGTTTAATTATATTATAAAATATATTCGAATACTTTAAGATATTATTACCATTAACAAAGTAAAAATAATTAATTAAATATTAATATGCAATTATAAATAAGTGGGTCATATTTTAGGAAGTTCTATTTTCTTTTATAAAACGTAAAGAAATTTTTTAAAAGTATTATTAGAATAAGATACACAAATTTTACTTGCCAGAGCATGCAGGATTATAACATAGATTTGTTAATGTGTTGATTAGTTTATACTTAAGATAATACAAATCGCGTTATTTAGTTTACCACATTATTTTATAATATGTAGAAAACGTAGATTTTATATTTTATTTATATTAAATCGTGAAATAATTTAGGTGTGGTTCTTTTAATGTGATGTAGTTTTACTATTACCATTTACATTGTATATACAGCCTGTAAGAAGAGTCAGAGCAACTTAATAAGACGGACAAATGACAAACTGGTTCTAAAATATTGCCCCATATAAAATATATTTTACCTTTATTAAATTCATTATAAAAGTAAATATATCAAAATCAGTAGAAAGGGCAGTCGTAGCCTTTATCAACAGAGGACAACAAAATCAGTCAAATAAAAAACCATTTACTTTGGTAAAGGACTCTTTGGAAACAGTACCATTGGAAAATGTTAGCAAAGTATTTGCAGATTGATTGTAGATTGCAGAAATATGTCGTATATTATACTAAAAGAAAAGAATACATTATTTATAAGGCTTAAGGAGTAAGGCCGGCAGTGGAGGAGACTGCTCGAAGCTTTTTTAGCGCCTAGAAGGGTGTGGCAGACGGGGAAGAAGGTGGTAGACGTGCTGCCATCACTGTTCTCTGCAGCCAAGGTGGAATCGCTCCCGTGGCTTACGCAACTCGCCTTGGCCGCATCGCTAATGTGCTGTGGAATGGCCGTGGGAGGATATTTGTCAAGATGTATCCATCACTCTTCTTTCTGCGGCTGAAACGAAGCTAGTGGCGGAGCTGCCACTGCCAGGGGCCGGGATATTGTCCCTACGTGGGCTGTAATATCCTGGCTCCCATCACTCCTAAGTAACAGATTCCGAGGAGTCTGTCACCTCTGTAAATAGGGCCAAGACGAAGGGAGCGCTTGTTCCAACGCGCCCAGCGGTACAGGCGCCAGGAAGGAACAACGTGGTGGTTATAGGCGGTGCGAGACCGACATAACCCGTCGTTGCCCCCAAGCTATATTTTTATGTGTAGGCATTTCCTTCAGTTAAAAAAATATACTATAACTGTATCTTTACCACAGCCAAGTAGGTAATGGAATTAATTTAACGATTCATTGTCAAAATACGGAACGAGTCAGATATCAAACAGAGAATATCCCTTTCTAATCCAGTGATTTATACTTTTTCGGTGGTAGGTCCCCTTTTTCAGGAAACTGTCTGGGTGGGTACCATTGCGGTGCCTATTTCTGCCGCGAAGCAGTAGTGTGAAAACACTGCTGTGTTCCGGTTTGAGGGGCACCGTAGCCAGCGTATTTACCGGTCTCATGGTAGGCAGCGCGTAGGTGATACCCCTGGTATTGCCGATGTCTATGGGCGTCGGTGACTACTTGCCATCAGGTGGCCCGACTGCTCGACTGCCTGCGTATGCCATAAAAAAAACTTAATAAAAAGCTACGTATATATTTGTCAACTGGTTAGGTGAAAGAGTGGTAAGCTTAGTACAAAACTTGCTTAAAGTTTTTATGAACATAAAGGTGATTAATCCTGGCTGCCTCCCATTTATTTGTTTAATCCAAGAACAAACAGAAATTATGGGTTAGTTTAAATTCTTATAAAGTGTTGAGCGAGCATAAAAATAAGAACATTTGATTCTTTCTATTAAATATTTTTTTATTTATTTCGTAAACATAAAAATTGTAACATTTCTATAGAACGAAATTTATACACAGTATTATAAGCTTAAATCATCCATAGTTACTTTTTTATTTATCAAATAAAATCAAATTAATCATAAATACATAGATAGTGATAAATAAGTTAAAAAAATACATTTTTTAAATATTTTTATTTCGGAAAGCTGAGGTCCGAGTCACTCATGTTTTCAGAAAACCAACGTTCTGCCTCTTCTTTCATTTCCTTGTCAAAATACTCGATCCAATCCCCTACAGCGCCTGTAAATACAATAAAAGATAAAATTTAAAGTAAAAAAATCAAAGCTAAACTTTTTTTTTTTTTGGTCTTACTCAGGCAGACGAGCAGTCAGCCACCTGATGGAAAGTGGTCACGACACCCATAGACATTGGCAATACCAGTGGTTTCGCCAATCGCTGCCTACCGTGATACATAGGTGTTAAGTCTGTTTACAGTAATCACCTGTCTGTACGGTGCTTTCAAACCGGAACACAGCAGTGTTTTCAACTACGCTTCATGGGCAGAAATAGGCACCTGGTGGTACCACCCAGACGGTCTCCTGTAAACAGGGACCTACCACGTAAATACAATGTTTCTCATCATTGATATATTGTTCACCAACAGTTTGTTTCACTTCGCAAGGTAAGGGCTTCTTCAAACAAGCCAATTGAAGGAAGAGCTAAAACTTTGCTAAAATAATAAAGTAAGAGTACTTGTTAGTTGAGAATTTAATGTGGTAGTGAGCTACAATGTTGATGTGATAGTGATATAGTAGACCCATTTGAGGTACTTATCTTGTGATTATGATTAATTGTTGCAATATGTCTCTTTATGTCCATTTCAGGTCCATTATAAATAAATCATGTCTCCACATTTTGTCCAAAAGTTCCTGGGTTTATAATAACAGCTCGAAAAAGGATGGGATCAATTTATGGGTATTAAATAGAGTTGATAATTTAATAATAGATTTACGATCAAACAAAGAGCGAACACATACCCAATCAATTTGATGTACCCGAATAAACAGGAACAACTTTCACATATATGATACACCGAGTAAATGACATCTGAAATCTATCTAAACATACAGAAATTAAGTAACTATCAAACTCTGATCAAGATCTAGAAGCTTCTAAAATGAATTTTTCCTAATCACTTTACCACCATCAAAGTACACGCAAAGTTAGAAGTAATCGTAGAAACCTTTTCGTATGAATGATCCATTTACATCCACGTAGCCAAATTCCTTAGCTTCCTCATAGTTCACTCCAGGGTTTTTCTTAAAATTGCTGGACTTCAAATATTCGCACAATTTTTTTACCTCTTCGCTGGTTAACTGTTTACCAAGGAAATTGGCAACTTTTTTTACAACAGCTGATAAATCCTGGAATAAACGTAAATCAGATTATTAACTAACGTTTATAAAATGTATACATCATCAGCCTGTGATAGTCCACTGCTGGACATAGGCCTTCCCTAATACACCCCTATCCATTAGGGGGTTTTGGACCGTATCCCACCACGCTGGTCCAATGCGGGTTGGTGGGTGGACTGACTTTTACATGCCCATCCGACGCATGGATCATCTTACTTTTCAGACAATTGGGTGATCGGCCCAAATTGCCCTAACCAACTAGGAAACAACAATGAAAATTTGTTGAGTCCCCGCAGGATTCGAACCCACGACCTCCGGTTTCTAAAGCACACGCCCATACCACTAGGCTACGGAGGCAGTATAAATAGAATAAAATGTATATTTAATTAAAAAATATTTTACTTGTGCTATAGGAAGAAAAGACAATTTTATACTTGGCTATTCCATATTTTGATTTAAACATTCCCATTGCGCCTGCACAAATATTGTAGTTGACAATCTTTTTAGTTTATTAGGTATATTACCTTGGATAACTCTTCGTAAAACAAAAATAGCATGTTAGGGTGATTTCGGCAGTGCCAAGCTTCTTTTATATGCTCGAATATTGGGGACCATAACACTGCAAAATATAAGGCGTGACATAGGGTTATACACAAAACTATTTTAAAGGTGATGGTTGACTGCGTAAACTATATAAAATATTTAGTTTTTCTTAGCTAAAATATTTGTTATATAAGGTAGTTTCAGAAGGTCCACATAAAATTATCATATAAGCATTGAATTATCAATCAAAGTAAAGCCGCGGGCAATAATAACGATAATCTTTTATGGGTTATAAATATTTGTATAACAATCCAAAATATTCATTGCATGTAATGGACTGAACTACTAGGAAAATTCTAACTAAAATTTTAACAATTAATGAACTACTAATATTAACGAATGATACATAATATAATGAAGTACCTTGATTTTTTAGTAAAAGATTCCATACATCTTTCAACGTTTTGTTTTCGCCAACCATCATTAAAAATTTTGCGTGGAAATAAAACGACACAGCCACATCTCGTGGATCTCTAGCTATGTAAATAACTTTGCAATCGTCTAACATCCTATGTGGGAGCAAGGACATTGCAAGGTGCGTTTTGAAGAACCTCGGGGACGGCAATAAATCGAAATCTTTTAATTGCGGTGGACATATTATCTCTAGCGACTTTAAGAAGTTTTCGTCTATTGGCTCTGTTTTGTCAATGTATACGCTCATTAACAATTGATTTCTGTAAAAAACATCACTTAAAATTATGTGAAAACAAAGATTTTATGAATTTTGTCGCGTTTATTCTGTTCTTATTTACAACTTTTGATGTTTCAAATTGTTCTCAGCGATTATTATGTATCCTTATAAAATTTACACTTATCGTTGCTTGTTTATTTAGAATAGTTATCAACAGTTTTTAAAAATCATCTTACTCTAAAAATGCAAATCTATGAGTGAGGCGAATTGACTGAGCTTTTTCATAATTGAGGTCGTTTGCGATTAACCACACCAGTTCCTGGGTCCATGTCGTACCTGTGATCACAGAAAAATATAGGTATATAAGTTTATACTTATATATATGAGTATTTACCGTATATACTTATTATTAAGTATGACAAATCTTTAGGCTGTCTTCAGGCCAATATTTCTAGGGATAGGAGTTAAATTTTTCTAATGATTTGTTAAAAATTTTAGAGATTAAGATTATTACTATAAGGAGATATAACTTTGGTCTCCCGAATTAAATAAAAATGAATGTAATCTAATGCGTTTAATATCAATGTCGATCTCATGGCTGATCCCTTCTTCTTCGCCCTAAGGAATGACGAAGGATTGCACTTATGAATGCACTTGTGCACTATGATATCGCCTGCTTATATGTAAAAAGTTTTCGTTTATGTTGTAGTATTTATTTTTCATAAAGTACAAATATATTTAAAAAAGAAGTGTTACCTGACTTTGGAAAAGATGAGACGAATATATCACTCGAGCGTAACTGCATGTTACGGATTTTGTTAAGGTGAACACTAGATCCTTTAGGAAGGAGATAGCCTTTTTGACCATATCGCTTTACTGGGGACCTATAGCGTTCTGAAATTCGTTTAATACAATAAGTACTAAACTACTAAGAATACTATAATTTCCCGGATAAACTAACCGATTGTTTAGATAACAATAGCATCTAAAAGATTCTAGTTTTTCCGCTATTGCGTAACAAATTTTCTTAGCATCAAGGCGACTAAACGGATAATAGTTCGAAACTCTATTAAAATACCTTGTAAAAAATATTCAAATTTTTGACTAAATTTAGAATTAATCATAATAATTATTGATACAATTGACGAAGATTTCTTTAAAAAAAATCGTCATTCGTCGAGAACATTTTTTGTACGTTGTGCTTACTTACCAAGAAAAAAACGACTAATTTTTTTTAATTCCTCCGAATCTATTTCTTGCACTTGGACATTTGGTCTGTTGTCCATTGTCTACCTTGTTTAGTTTTTTATCTACTTTGTTGTTTTACTGATGTTGTTTTATTGATGCATTAACCACAAAATTCGCTTTTTATAGTATAGATACACTAACCGGTTTTCAAGCTAGATGCATCATATTGCATTGGAATCCTTACTGATGTAATGAATTTAAAGGGATGTTTGTTCATAAATGTTCGTTTAATTCCATGTAAATAATGTCATTCGACTTCATTACTAAATCAATAGTACCCTAGAAAAAGGTAGATTTGGGTAACTCGCTGTAAAGAGATCACACAGAATATTAATTTAAAGTTATGTGTGGACTCTTTACTTTTTAAATTACAATGTATATTATAACTATAACGGACTTTTTCAAATTCGTTATGAAACTGAATAAAATCTAAAGAAGGGAATATATTTAGCCAAGTAAAACCGCACAGAAATCTTAGTCAAGATTTGTATGCGCGTGTCTATAGTGTGCGATTATAATGTAAAACTCGTGAATGTAAGATTTCGGGTATCAGCAAAAAAATGTTAATTGCCTGCAAAATTAGTTAATGAATTTCAGCTTTTATGCGTCGATAACAAGTGCCTTCTTTTTTTCCAGACACCGTTATTTAATGGTATATTTCCAGAGTATGTGTTTAACATTTTTTATTATTAAATTACACTTGCTTTACTAACCGCAGGTGGTCAGTTCGAATCCTATTGGGAAACCTATCCTATTCCTATACAGCTTCATGTTATGGTCGTTTCCAAGCGGATTAGGATTTCGTGGATAAAAATCTATACCCAATAATCATTGAAAAGCTAAAAAAAAAATATGCAAAAATAGCTGGGGTTAAGAAAATGCAGCGTAATAAGCTTCAGCTAAGATCCAGAGGGTCCAAATCGGCTATGGTGTTATAAAATTGGAAGTTATATCCGATTTTATTTCTCTTTTTCAAAGCGGTTTTTTTCCATAGTACCTTGCTTTGTGCCTAAGAAAGAAAAAAAAATCCGCGTATCGATACAAATAACATAGGTATATAGTAGGCAAGAGTCTACCCTAACTTAGCCTAAGGATAGTTAATCTAAATCTCTGTATCAGGCTATTAGTACTTTTAAAATAAGGAATTGTACTCGGAATAAACGTCACCATGGTGGCAACGAAGTGAAGTACCAATGGTGTTGTTATTAGTCGACTGTTTAAAATTCATCGTTACCAACGTATGACGTTCACAATCACTTCGTTGCTATGCGTTACTGTCTTTTCGTTTTATGCTGAGTATAACGTAGCCAAGGTATAGGGCATAACGCTTTTTAATGCCAAATGTAGGACAAGTCTAAATGAAGTATTGTATGCATAATACTTTGGAGCCAACGCTTATTTGCATTTAGTTGTTTGTTACTTAGATCGTGATCAATAAAAATATTTTAGATCATGCTAGAAGTAGAAAACGTGTTTATTCTGATGCAACTGTCGTAAATTTTTGCTACTTAACTTACAAACTAGAGTATTGAATAAGAACTGCAAGATTAGAAGTAAAAACAACACCATTGATATATTCAACGATAATTTAGAAAACTTTAAAGCTAAAATACTTAAGTTATTACTAATTAACAAATATTTTTTTACTGTTTACATTTTTTTACATTTATAATTTGTTCCACTGTTTTTACTAAACACCTTGCAAGTTTTTGTATCTATAAGTGGAATTATGTCATTTCTACCTATCAATATCTGTATATACCTTAACTATCTATAATGAATATGTTATTCTGTTACTATCGTCATTATACATTAAAAACAAACAGACATTTAATTATGTTAGTGTTCTATATAACATATAAAGATAACGTAAATCGTGTCTAATTTCGATCCATCTTGTGTACATTTCTATCGTCGAAAGTACGCATCCACGACTCCTGCGATAATATTCTCGAATCACATCAGTTTTGCATTGGCTCATTAATCAATCGTCGAAATAGTCACGCCATCACCGACTACCTCGAATATTTGAATTAAACAGTTTGATTAGTTCATTAACAATTATAGTACTTGTCTATATGAGAACATCGATATCATACTAAGTAAATTTATTATCACTATTAATATATTAGTTCTGAAAAACATATAATTTATTATCACTATTATATAGTGATAACCTATATAATCCAATGTTAATAGGTTATTTTGATATAACTTTTAATTTTGGTGATTACTTTGAAATTTACATTTAAATTTTAGCTATAGACGCTTTTTAACCATCGAGTTTACATTACTAACATTTAGAAACGACTACAGTTAAATGAGAGTATAAATAGAAGCCTAAATATAGATCATGAAAGGTAAATGTAAAATTGGTTATGTTTAATGGTCATAATTAAAGAGATTGAACAGTTAATAGACAGAAGCTATAAGTTTATACTCAAAAGAAAATTAATAATTTATTTATTTAACTTATATGTAATTTTTTGATTCATTGCCGGTTTTTTTCAATATGTACCGGTATTCTAAGGTCAATGGACTGTCTTGCTACTTTTGTCATATGTGTTTAATCAATATTTTATTGAAAACAGAAGTAGCTAGCATTTAATAACTTAAATAACATTTTAATGTTTTCAGTTTTTGATATCTTAAGGTATCTTGTAATCGATAATCGTATACAATTTTCTATTAAATACGTACTTATTCAACGCAATCTGGTTACTGGGCGAGCTGATGATTAATGGTTAATTATTGTGTGTATACAGAAAAACTTATAATTAGTTATAATATTTTAATATAACTGTATCATCATCATTATCAGCCTTGATAGTCCACTGTTGGACATAGGCCTCCCTAATACACCTATCCATTAGGGGTTTTGGACCGTATCCCACCACGCTGGTCCAATGCGGGTTGGTGAGTGGACCGACTTTTACATGCCCATCCGACGATGGATCATCTTACTTTTCAGACAAATGGGTGATCGGCCCAAATTGCCTAACCAACTAGGAAACAACAATGAAAATTTGTTGAGTCCCTGCGGATTCGAACCACGACCTCGGATTCTAACGCACACGCCTATAACACTAGGCTTAAAGGCAGTTAACTGTATAAACAATTGTTTATTGGTACCTATGCGGTCAATACAACACGTACGTACCCTTTCTTATAAAGCTTTCTTTTTGTCTAAAAATCCAAGTGCTTGAATGTGCTCCCGATTAACAGATTTGTTTCTCTTGAAATTATTAATGTCGAGATGGTCGCAAAGTTGTTCCACTTGCTCGTCAGTTATTTGTTTACCGAGGAACTTGGTGACACGTCGTACACATTTTGGCAAGTCCTACAATACACGTAAAAGCACAAGTTTAAAATATTCGTCTTCGTGTGGTTAATCGGCAAAATATGTTTTAAACTTTATAAAGTCCTACGAGTTGACCAGTCTGTGGCTACTGAATTATGAAGAAGACAAGCGATCTTAATAGGAGATATTATAGAGCACATGTATACGCGAATACTCTGATGTAATTCTGTTCTTTTACGCTCAAAGTCCAATGGGACGAATAATGGACACGACCGAAAAGAGTTCAGATGCACCGCCGACTTTTATATTTCCACCGATGCATAGATCATCTTACATTAAAAACATTCGGGTAATCAATCCGCTTAGCACATATTGGAAACAAACTAATAGTTGTTAAATCCCTACAGGATTTGATCCCACGGTCTACGGTTACGTAAGGAGTTTGGGATATGACAAAACTAAAACTCAAATTGCTTTTTTACGTTATAGGTTTTAAGAACTTTGCTGGCGTACTAATTTATTGAAATAATTGTTGTAAATTAATATTTTTAAAATAAACATTAACTCTAACAGTTTTTTTGTGAAAGACAAGGAGGAAAAGCTTTGAAAAAAATTAATTTTCATTAGGTGTTTAAAGAACAGTTACGATACTAATATCAATATATTACGCTGCATATCAAATTGTTTATTTTTTGTTCTTTCACTGGCGTCTATAACGTACTCAACAAGTAGCAAAATGCCAACTAACTTATATTTACAACATTTTACCTTCGATAACTCTTCATAGAACAAAAACAGCATATTTGGCTGATCTTTCATTTTCCATGCCTCCTTGATATGTGAGAAGTATGGTGTCCATGGAACTATAGAATGAAACGCAATAATTGAAATGTAATTTTTTAAAAGATAAGGCAACATTTATCCATTCAGGGTCAAAATTTAGGAGAAAGCTTGTTCAATGCCAAGACGTTTAAACAGCTAGACAGCGAATATATCTTTCAAGGCATATAATGTTATTAAATGAAAACACGGAAAACACGATTTTTTTTTCATCATACTTAAAAACAAATATCTTTTAGTAATAATCGCTAAACATTTTCTTAAACTAATCGTGATGAACTATGAGTGATCTAGAATATTTGCGAAAAACTCACGTAAATCTTTAGTGAAAAAATTCCAATAATCCTTGAACTCTATGTCTTTCACCATAAGCATTAACTTAGCGTAGTGATAGAAAGACACCGCAACATCCCTCGGATCTCTAGCGACGTACACAACTCTGCACGTGTCAACCAAATTTGGTGGTAGAAGCGAGAGTGGTAAATGTGATTTGATGAACCGTGGTGATTTCATTTCCATAATATTTTCTAAAGTAAACGCCGAAAATACTTCCGCGGCTTGCTGCTGTTTAGTATCCTGCATAGTTGTTGACACAACTTCAGGGTTCACTATCATCGCCATGCTGTTAAAATAAAATGATTACAAAAACGAAAAATAAGCGTTTGTACATACTTTTCATTTTGTCACTCCTTAACTTTTAGGCGAGAGGTCACATTTATTACAATTACAACACATACTATTTTCTCCGTGATTTATTAATTTATTTGAAATTTTTAGGAAAAAACATAATAGTAAGAATCAGATCCATCAATAACGGTTTTTTGATATAGAATCGACATAGAATACTTTTTTATAGAATCCAACAAAACATCCATTATACAATTTTATTTATGTAAAATCTGTTTGAAAAAAATATGCTCATTAAACTATAAATATTACTATTGCATATTAATTGTCAAGAAAATCACCACCGTTTCGTAATAGTTATTGCCATCTAATTAAAAAAATAACTGGAGTGAGCATTTATTAGGAATATGGGTTATCATTTTCACTCATTAGCGTTGTTACCAGCTTAAATGTTAAATAAATAATAATAAACTCAAATGCTATGTTGAATAAACGCACACTACCAAAGTTGCGATGCAAAGTTGCGAGAATAGTGCGAAATTTAGAAGGGGGACCTATATAAATCGTTATGTTATTTATACTTACTCTATGAAAGGGTATCTTATATTTAGTGGAATATCAAGTGCGGTTTTGTAGTCATAATTATTCGCAATCAGCCAAACCATATCCTGCGTCAATGTCGTACCTGCAAGAGTGCTTTGCACAACTAACTATACATTGCAGCGATCCACAAACGTGCTATTCGTTTTTTTTATGGCATACGCAGGCAGACGAGCAGTCGGGCCACCTGATGGGAAGTGATCACCGACGCCCATAGACATTAGCAATACCAGTGGTATCACCAACGCGCTGCCTAACGTGAGACATAGGGTGTTAAGTCTCGTTTACCCAGTAAATACGCTGGCTACGGTGCCCTTCAAACCGGAACACAGTAGTGTTTTCACACTACTGCTTCGCGGCAGAAATAGGGACCGAGGTGGTACCCACCCAGACGGTCACCTGTAAACAGAGGACCTACCACCGGTTTAATTTAAACGTCATATACTTTTTGCCAATTGGGGCCGAGGATAAGTTTAGATGTAATATTAGTGTTGACCATTATTACTATAGATGTAGTGAGAAATTATTTTCCTTCGGGAAAACTCGGAAAACTTTTGAATACGATGAGACCAGAACTGGCAATGAATGATCGTATTAAATGAGTGACATTTTCGTATCCATATAAAACATTTTAGAGTTTAGTGTCAAATGTCATTGAATAATAAAGAAATGTATAGGTACTAAAGCGATTTGAGAGATCACGATACATACGAATTTTTCCGAAATATTACGAATGAAAATCTTTTCTCACTACATCTATATCCATTTTGCTGTATTATTGATATTTAGAACTACAAAAAAAGCTATAAGTAACCGATACTTTTCGATAATACATAACGGTAAGGTTTATTATAAACAAAATGCGATTGTGGATATTACCTGACCTCGGAAATGTTAGAACAAATGTGTCATCTGGTCTCATATGCATGTTGTATATATCCCTTCCAAGTTTCTCAAATTTTGGTGGAAGAAGATAGCGTTTGGCCCGTATCGCCTTTCGCTTAGGCTTTTCATACCTGCGAACGGTATATTAAGTAAATAATTAAATTTTGTGAAACTTACAAAATCATAAATACATTAAGCAAATTATTATTTGGGTAATTTTTGATTAAATGGTATACCATTTCACGCTAAAACGCAGATTTTTTAAGTTACAGTTACTAACCAAAGCTACATACCTTTAAAATATCTCTTTAGCTCCTTTACTTCCGATTGAATAATATTGGAAACTTCGAAAGGAAAATTTTCGTCAACGGACGCCATCTGTGTCTACTTTGTGTAATGGTATGTAATGTATTCTATAACAAATGTTATTGTTTTAAAAGAGCTAATAATATATGAGCGACTTATGCTTACATATCTTAAACGCTTTACTAACGTTTTATTTTTAACAGCGGATTACGTTATCATGATAAAATGCGATCAATATTAGGACGATCGTGATAATTGTTTAAGATGTGACGTAACTTGATTTTTTATTGTAGCTATTTTTAAAGTTTGTGACTCAATTTACTGTGATTTTACCAGAATTTTGATTTACCACTTCGTATAATAATACAATTTTTCTAATACCAGTCAAGATTTTTGATGTCGACTGCTTTACTGATAATAAAATCACAACACGAAAATAGCTTTTGATAAAAAAATATTGAATGCAAAGTCTCTAACAATTAAAGTTCAATGTCAGATTCCCCGTAGCCAGAGTGAGGGGACAGCAGGGATATGTGGTGCTCCCCGGCGAAGTTGGAGCGGCCGGTGTACCCAAATAAAATCAACGGTTGCTCCTTTATCATGTCGCTGTAGCCGAGGCCTCGGGTACTGTTGACAGTCTTCGACGACCCTGGCGCTATGTGGCCCTTACGGGCCTCTTCTGTCCCGGTGTGTTAGGACACCCGGACCGTCGCTTTAAGCCGTGCTGGAATAAACAGCACGGTACCTCCCTTGAGTTTTCTGGACAGCGGACACTCTCATGCCAGCCGCCCAGGAGCTCAGTGTCAGGGAGGAAGGTCGTGCGTACGCTACTCTTGGGCACCCTGGCCTTTTTGCGGATAGCCAGGAGCTGTTTGCCTCCCTGTCTCTTTCCGCGGCTTGCTTCCCGGCCATTACGCATTCACAGTACGCAAGGACGGCGCCCCACGACCTTTCCAACAGGAGAGCGATCTCCAACATCCTGCGCACTACGGCAGCAAGTGAAAGGTTGTGCCCCACGACACAACGCAGCTCTCAGTTCCCCATGGGCCCTACCGGTGACGCGGCAAAGATACGTCCCGAAACAGCTGAGTCCCGAGAGAAGCTGCGTCGCGCGAAATGCGAGCTGCAGCTCCTAATCCTGTATTGCAACGTAGTGCAATTCATCTCTGCGCCCCCTTATTTCTTCTAGGGCTTGCCTGCAACCCCGAGACCTTGTCTCCTCACGGCAAAAGTAAAGCAACACGAGGAATTCAGCCTCCAGGTTCTAGTGCAAGGAGCCAGCCAACTTGGTGGTTCTCTCACGGGTGCCTAGGCGGAGGAGGGTAAGTCTGCAGGACCCCCTCCTTTTGAATGAAGATAAGTCTGCTTGTGATCCACCTAGGGCCAGCGCTAACGCACGTTCTGGTATGCTATCGGGACCGTGGTGCGTTTGCCCGTCAATTTGAGAAGGGCTGCACCGATCTCTCGGGGTGACTTTCGGCGCTTCCGGGACTGGGTCAACCTTCTACATGCTGTTGGGGAACATCAAAGGTACCGTGTGCTCCTCTCACTGCGGGAATAAATGCGCGGCGTTCGCCGCTTTGACCTGCAGCGCCAGACTCTTTGTAAATAGGGGCAAGGACGAAGTCCTGTCCACCATTCATAAACTAGTAAAATGTTACACTTTTAATTCTTCCTGTTATGATACTGTCATGCACCATAGGTTTTGTGGTCGAGCCCCTGAGAATGAGATACTTCGAAGAACATGAAAATAGAAAAAAAAATTTTGGCGATATATCTCTAAGATCTTAACTTGATGTGTTCAAATTTCACTTTCTCTTAATTCATTTATACTTCATCATCATATTAACCAAAAAACAACGATAACACAAAGTTGTTTCCCTGTGGGCTTAGAGCCCACGATCTCCGGTTTACCACGGAGGCGGTTATACTTACTTGCACTTGCTCCATTAAAAGAAATCGACAGTTAAAAAGAAAAATATACCATAATATAAGAATAATTCGTTAAATAATAATATAATGCTTTTTCTACTTTGAAAGTGGATCCAATTCTTATATTTACCTGTTTTACTTCAGTATAGCAATAACAATTTTAAAAATTAATCATGTATGCCCCGCCAGCACACACGGCGTTCTTTATAAGACTGAGCACACCGATATCAAAGAGGAAGCTACGATATGTCTTTTATTACCAGTACAACGTAAACGTGACATCTGTCTCACGTAAGAAATATAATTATCAATACTGTTTTAGTTGAAATATAGGAGGTTGGTAGTCAAATCGAGTTGTGGTTTTACTAAAGACGAAATAAAATTAAAATGTCGTGGTTAACAAGAACGTCTTATCCATTTAGGCCACTTTGTTGCTTTACTAAAAAGGTTTCCATATTGATATTTAAAAAGAATTACTTTCATCATTTGTTGAATTTCATTGATCATATTAGGTTATATATTAGGTTATAGGTTATATTAGGTTATAGATCATATTAGTTATGGGATCATATTAGGTATATCTGAATAAACAACTTTGTTATTAGGATATTTACGTTTAGTTAACAAAATTTATTTTTCTATGGAAAAGGCAGACCCGAAACTTCTAAATTAATTCTTTGTCATTTTAATGCAAATTATTAACTTAGTTTTCCTTTAGTTCACTGAATTTATTTTCATTTAATTTTCATCTAAATTTGTTAAATAATTAGCTCCATTTTGTAAGTATTTGATGTAGAAATTACAAATATATTTCAACAACACATATATCCATTTTAGAAATTGTCTTTTAGGTTTAATTTTATTGTCCCAAAAAGGGAATTTGATACAGTAGAATCGTGAATTATCGTAGTATAACTATATCAAGTTATTATGATACAGAGGTATTCCTCTCTTAATAAAAGTAAATAACGCAAGGGAATGAGTCGTATTCTGTTGACGCAAGGTGAGCTTCTCAATTCCGAGATGAGAAAACAAGCACGAAAGTCGAGAAAGCTGTATTGGGCGATCGAGAAAATTAATTCAAGAAACGAGCATTTCATATAAAAGTATTCAATCCATATTCAACAATAACAATCTTAGAATATGAGCAAAGTCTCCGCAAGAACGGTGCCGGCAATGTTAACCTACAATCAAAACGAGACCACTTGACATTTCAAGAATTTAATTGGACGAATATCAAGATGATTCTGAAAACTTTATGTATGAAGAAGTTTCTTGCGGTGGCATAATCTGGCAAGGTTATGACCTCAATATTTTGGAACTCAGAAGCGATATTATAAATTGAGAACATGGAACGTGAAACCACTATGATAGGACAATATTATGCACCTTTATTTCACAAGTTGTGGAATGCCATCATAGAGAAAAGAGTAGAGAAACTACGAAGATGTGTGCTATTTTATGCAATAAATACGAATTTTTGCAAGCACGAAGATAATAAAACACTAAATAAGTCAATAATATGTTACTTACACCTAAATAACATGTAGGTTATATCTTTTTAAGATTCGGAATAATTGATAAAAACTACGCATGTAAAAACATTGTACTGTTCCTTTTAAATTATCGTTGCACAAAAAAAGAACTAATCTTAGTAGTTATTTATTTGTTTTGAGATGGCCCTATGTTAGACAGATTAAAATATTAATGCAACGAGTTTCAAAATAAGAAGGGGAAATGTTTGTAATTTTAATTAGTCTGCCTGTAACGTGACAAATAATTATTAACAAAATTATATCAATTTTAATACACTTTTTAGGATTTTTTCGCGTCTATACTTATAGTTTATTTTCCACGTTTCAGAATATTTCCAGTGTTATTAATTACGGGCAGTATCTAATGCACATGAATATAAAGGTGTCATGCTCCGCGAGATATGCAGCTCTTGTTCTTGAAAATTTGATTAATTTATACGATGTGATATAAATATATACAATATGTATTCATCGTATTACTTTCATTATTCCTGTTTTTTGGCTACATATGGGTTTTTACTCACATAACAGACTTATTTATTTTAGTTAAAACCCACTCAATGTCAACTGAGCAACAGTTTTCATGCACTGTGAACTGCCATCTAATGGATTTCACGCCAGTATATTTCAAAGCTCTTGCGTCCTATAAAAGGCGTGAAAGATTATCTATTTGAGCCTATTTAGCGCAGTGTTCTAGTAGCTCTTAACAAAAAAAAAACAATTCTAAAAATATGTTTTTCTTTTCTTCTGATTTACAATCGGACAACAATATGAAATTAATGAGTAACGTAATAATTTCGCAATAAATGACACGCCTTTATTAAATTGTAAAACAGTTCATACACTTTGAAAAGCCAACTATTGTGGGAATCGTAAATCAGTGTCCTTCAAGTTGTCCTGCATCCACCTATCTGCTTGTTCCGTCATTTCAACGTCGAAATAGTCACGCCATCCGCCGACCTTGCCTGGAACATTAAACGGGAAGAAAGCGGATAAATAATAAATAAATGGTTAGTAGGATAAAAGTCCTTTTGCATTTTTAATAGAAGTTAGGGAATAATTATACAATGGATTATATATAACGATGTGTGTATTTATGATTATGATAAAAGGACACACTTTGTAGAAGAAAAATTTATTATTGAAACTACGAGACATGATTGCAATATAGATTATATTGCATACCTCTTCTAATGAAACTTTCTTTTTTGTCCAAAAATCCGAGCTCTTGCATATCATGCAAATTGACAGATTTGTTCTTCTTAAAGTTGTCAATGTTGAGATGGTCACATAATTTGTCTACTTGCTCATCGGTAATCTCTTTACCTAGGAACTTGGCGACACGACGTACGCATGACGGCAAATCCTGTTAATTATTTTAATAAGTTTTAATACATTTGTGTTATTATAGTGTTAAGTAACCTGAGTAAACTTTACTGATTGCAAATATTACCTTTTAAATTTAAAGGGAAAATTAGTACTTACCTTTGAAAGCTCTTCATAGAATAGAAATAGCATGTTTGGGTGATGTCTAGCTTCCCATGCCTCTTTTATGTGCGAGAAAAATGGTGTCCATGGAACTACAACACAATATGTTTTATAAACAAAGCACTGAAGGTAATAAATATAAATTTACTTCTTTTAATGCGAACACAACAATATCAGCGTGTGTATGTTTCAAGTGTTTAGTACATTTTTGAGTGTAAAATTGTTGTAATTCAATAATATTTTAACTAAGAGTATTACCAATATGTAATAAAGTGTTTCCAAAATAGTCCTAATTACATGTATGTCTCGGATACCTGTAATCTTAGTGCGACATTTGTCTCACTAACTGGCTTATTGAATTGCAAAAGCTTTGTGTTGCCGTAGTTTTTATTCAGATAGCACGGAAGGCTAGCTTACATAGATAATGAGAAAGTTATTCAAGGTTTTAGAATCATATATGCTAGCTGTCAGGTCGGATTAGATCCAAACGACATGGTAACATAGAAAATGGTGGTAACATGGTAACATGAAAATTATTAACATTGAAAAAAAAAAAAAAGTTATGACAGCTAAATTTATATATTACGTAATATGCATAAAAATATTTTTGCTGTTCAAACTTAAACAGGCGCATTATAATAAAACCATATTAATGTTAATTTTAAAGCAATTTAGATTCAAACTAGAAATAGCATGGTAGATAGTTTATCTTGTGTCATTTTCAAGCGTGCTTTTGTATATCTATTATAATAAATTAGCCTCAAGTAGGCAAGATTTTAGAATAAAGTGTAATGTGAAAAAGTGACCATAGGAATTGTGATAGACGTTATTCTTGGGCGTATATAAAAAAATTAGGTCTTTATAATTTCTAAGAGATGATTAACCAATATACCTAACGAGATAAATTTATTACTTATAAATGTAAATTAAAAGGAAAAATTTAACAAATCATTATCATTACCGAGGAGTTATTCCATGACCTGTTTCAGATACAAATTGATTGAGCGTAATCTTATTTATTAAGTAATAAATAAGATTTCGCTTACTAGATTAGATTAGATTAAGAGTAATCTTATTAATATAGGAACAGCGTATTTTATGTTACTTAGAGAAACCTCAATATTTTCGAAAAATAACCAAGAAATATTAAACAGGCTCACCTAAATCTCTTATAAATAAGTTCCAATAGGTTTTGAATTCCACGTCCTTGGCCATCATGACCAACTTAGAGTGATGATAGAAGGATACCGCGACGTCTCTAGGATCACGGGCTACATAAACGGCTTTGCAGGTATCCAATAGTTTTGGTGGTAACAAGGAGAATGGTAAATGAGATTTGATGAACCTTGGAGAGTCCATTTTCGCCAAGTTCTCCACAGTAAGAGCTGCAAAAGCCTCAGTCGCTTGTTGCATTTTGGTGTCTTGCATCAATGCTGCCATACCTTCAGAGTTTAAAAACATTGCCATGCTATGTCGGAAAAGAAATATATTATGAATATAAAAATGTATAACTTATTCACTTTATACAAAGGTGAATAAATTGGATGATATGATTAGATCGTAACACACATGTATATGCCTCTGGATACATAAATTTCATGTTTGAAATTAATATTAAATATTCGATATTACGTATATAAAATATTTATATATATATACTGATTTTAATAACGAACACCCTACGGTGTGAGATTTAAATATAGCTGATATAAAAATTGACCTTGAAAAATTAGAAACTTACTCTATGAAAGGGTATCTAATGTTAAGTGGAATTTCGATCGCCTTCTCGTAGTCAAAATTGTTCGCAATCAACCAAACCATATCTTGAGTCCACGTAGTGCCTGTAATTAATAATAATAACAAAACAAAATAGCTTAAATAACTTTTAACAAAATATTTAAACCTGCATAAAAATTATTACCTGATCTTGGAAAAGTTGTTACAAATACGTCATCCGGTCGTATCTCCATATTATAAATATCTCTTCCAATTTCTTTGAAGTCGTTAGGAAAGAGATAGCCTTTTGGTCCATATCGTGTTTCACTGTGACTCATCGTGCCTAAAAAATACAATATCTTAAGCTAGTTTCGCCATTAGCTACAGTTTTAAATTGGAAATCAGTAAATTACATAATTTATATTATAGTGCACTAATGTACGTGCAAACATAAGTGCGGAGTGCCCTCTTCCTTCTTTGTCATATTCCGATGGAGGAAAATCAGGCGCATTATTGACGTTTTACATGTCCATTCGGAGCATTGATCATATAGCTCAATTGTTAATAAAGCTGCTAAAATGCTCGGTTTTTTTAAAGAAATCATAAGGGGTTTACGTCCTCAAACACTAAAATTATATTATACAACTCGCTGGTTCGCAGTCAACTTGAGTTCGCATCAGTAGTTTGGGGTCCCCATTGCACTACTCATTCGCAACGTATTGAAAGCGTACAGCGTGCATTCACTAGGCACTTGGCATTTAATTCTTCTAGCATTTCTTACCGTACTACATACGATCTGCGTCTTAAACATTTTAAAATAATATCGCTTAGCAATCGTCGCAGAATAATTAATATCATGTTCCTAAAAAACTAATTTCTGGAAGCATAGATTGTAACCACTTACTTCAGAAAATCAACTTTAGTATTCCTTACCAGCTCCACGGCACCCTATCACTAAAATTTTCCATATTCCGCAAGAAGAACAAACTCCTTAAATATTCCCCCTTATCAAAGATTTGTAGCGAATATAACCAAATATGTGCATCAATAGACGGCATCGACATTTTTACGACACGTGTCCTGTTTTAAAAAACAAACTAGTATTCAAGTTTCTTTGTTCGTAATTGATCAGAGACTGTAATAATTAACTCTGTTTCGTTTTTCTCTTTAAGTTGTTCTTTAGTGTATTTTAACAATTAGCTAAGGTTAAGACTATTGTTCGTTGTTTGCAAAATTATTGTACGATGTCATAATTGTAATGAGAGATCGCTGTACATGCCTGTAACTGGCTTACATACCTGTACCTAATCTATTATTCGTAATTGTAATGTTGAATATTTTGTGTGTATTGCTGTTGGTGTGTCTAAATAAATAAATAAAAAAATAGCTTTACAGGCAATTGGCGGATCAGAAAGAATTGCTTAACCAACTAGGAAACAACGATGAAAAGTTTAGTCTTCGCAGGATTAGTAGCCTTCTGTTTCCACATGAAATAATTTCAAAATATTTAACTGCTTAAAGAACGTATTCTATTTAATTATTCTAATAATTTAAATTACTAATAAATAAAATATTTACTCGAAAAAATGTTGTCTGATAATTAAATTACAATTTTCACAAATGGCAGTATTTTTTTGGGCATTCATCCAATTATGCAGTTAAAAGAATTATTAAATCATGCAATTAGTTTATTTTTTTATTTTTTTGTTATACGCACGCAGACGAGCGATCGGCCACCTGATGGAAAGTGGTCACCGAGCCCATGACATTGAATATCGTGGTATCGCCAACTGCGCTCCTAACCGTGAGTACATATGGTGTAAGTCTCGTTACCCAGTAAATACGACTGGTTGCCTTCAACGGAACACAGTAGTGCTTCACAATACTGTTCATAGGAAATTAGACCGCAGTGGTATTCACTACAGACGGTCTCCTAAACAGGGACCACCACCGAAATTATTAGTTTCTTCAATAAGCTGTTGATAAGAATCCAAGCGATTAGTGATAAAACCTCCTTAAACTGAAACTGAATCCTTGTTTGTTGCACAAATAGATATGAGCAAAACATCAGCATTTGAATGCTAATGCTGATAATATCCGACAAAACACTATTAGAATCTGATATAATACCTGTTGGTAATCGTTTTACAGTTGTAGTAAACAGTTAATTTATGATAAGTTAATAGATTAATTTATAAGTAATATGTTAAACATAATTGTCATGATTGTGTTGTTGGGACACAATTATCACAATTTAGTCGTGAATTTACGTTCAAGGGAGAAAGTTATCGTTTCATAGACTAGAAAATAAAGAAGAAGAACTAAGTAACTTCTCCTTACGATTCGAACTCATGACTACCGATTTGTGAAGCAAAGTACTTTACCACTATACCAGAGAATTAGCTTAGTATATAATTATGTTTATAATTATGTAAAAATAAAACGTAACTCAATATGACTTTTTTTTAACGAAATTATGTACCGTTCTGTTAAATTATAAGCTTTAGCACGTAAAATTATAACTGACCGTTAAAAACTTTCCTCAACTCTGCAACATCCTTTGAATCGATGTCCCGTGCTTCAAAAGGGAATTTATTACCAATGTCAGCCATCCTAGCTCCGTTTCACGCTTTACTTGTTGTTCAGTTTCTATCTTGTAACACACAACGTTTTTTCTGTGATGTAACAATCGTATTAATGTGTGTTTAATTTGTGACGCTATATATAACAAAAGATTATTTGTTAATCATGACAAATGTGCGATAATTTACAGTACAATATTGATAAGTTGAAATATTGAAAAAACATACAACTGCCAAAATAAAAATAAATGCGCGAAATCAGATAATTGTAAGATTTTTGTTTCAAACTATTTATCCAGTCTAGACTCTACTGAGCACTAATAAAAGTAAACGGACATAAAAATTGACCATCGGATCAGAAAATCAGACCTGCCCAGAGAAGAAGCGACAAAATTTTGACCATATATTGGAGATTCTTATAAGCCAAAAATAACATATTATATTTCATTTTCATCATTTTATTGAGAAGTATCGAGTATTAGAAAGCTTACCATATCTAAACATATTATCAACATAAAAATGGTATTATTTATGATTGTTAATATAATATATAAACTAAAAACAGGATAAATTTATTGGGAAGAAAGTATAGAACCTAAATGAATATGTGGTTGATACTGCAAATTATTTAAAATTAGTAATAAAAGCTTACAACAAAGAAATCTTGATAATATAATAAGAATTCCGGGCTAACTGGTGCGTTCCATTAGACGATCGCGGCGCTCAAAACGCTCATTTAATCGTTTCATAAGCGATCGCGGTCGTTGTGGTCGCGGCGAAAACGTCACTCATGACGTCATGACTCGCGCTCACGCGAGGCTCAGCCCCATGTAAATAGGTGAGTCGTTGTGGTCGTTGAGTAATTGTTGCCATTTTTAAAACTTAAAACGTCAAAAAGACGATCGTCATTACGTACATTATTTAATTTTGTAATTTACGTTATACCTATTGCTTTTTAATTAACAATTGAACGTTATTTAATTAAATACATAACTTATATTGAATTAAAAAGTTAAAATATATTTTTTTATTTATTATCAATATAAATCCATTTCATTAATAATTATTTAAGTTTATTTTCAAAACTTGTAGATTTTAAAATTACCTCCTATATATTTTTTTGCTTTTCACTAATTCACAATTTGTATTTTTTACCTATACGCTCACATCGACACATAATCCATTCCACTTGAGTTTACGACCACAACGCTCACATGCTAATGGAACGGAAAATTTGCGGTCGTGGGCGTGGGCGCTGTGATCGGCTAATGGAACGCACAAAGTTACTTGTGCTGCCAGAAGCCAGGTAAGTCATATTTGTTTCGCAAATAAAAATATGCTATATATATATATATATACTATACATGAAATAATATATGAAATACATTTTGTCAACGAATCATTTCTCAAAATATCTATCATAGTCATCGGAAATATTATTGAATACTTCCAAAAGACATTTAGTGACGGTAACTTTGAGCGAGATTTTTTTCGCGTATTTTTTATACTGACTATATTATTTTTATTTAATGTTTACGAAAAAACAACGACTATTTATATCAACATATATAAATCAAAATGTTCAACTTATATTTATTAAAAATCCGATGTAAAAATGTTTTGGGTTTCGACACCATAATTATATTACTTCCATTATAGAACGCCAATAGTTTCCAAAATACAATAATTTGTTTTAACTATCGAACATAATATATTCTTTCGAGTTGTTTTGGTAAAAACTTTTTACATGCATTATCTACATATATCGAGAACAGGCCAGGTTTCGGAAGGGTTACAGCACCATAGACCACATTCACACAGTGAGGCAGGTTACTAGAAGACACTGAGTATAACCAGCCCTCGTGCATGGCATTTGATGGACTATGGAAGGCTTTTGACTCCATCGAGACCTGGTCTTTCCTCGAGTCCTTACAGCGGTGCCAAATTGATTGGCGATATATCGAGATTCTGAGATGTCTGTATAACGCCGCCACTATGTCTGTCGTAGTCCAAAGTGGCAGACTGAGCTCATCCCCTGCACCGCGGTGTGAGACAAGAGAGACGTCTGTTCCGAAATTTTCTCCGCCGCGCTGGAGGACATGTTCAGGACGCTCAACTGGAAGGACACGGCATAATGGAACGCAGATGGAGACGTACTGCCATACGTCTCACATCTGCGAATTGCGGACGATATCGTCATCATGGCTGAGACCTCAAAGGAGCTGCAGAAAATGGTGCACAGCCTGGCTGTGCCTTCTGCACGCATCGGTCTCCGGATGAACTTGGGTATAACCAAGGTCATGTTCGACGAGCACGTTGATCCAGGACCGATCACAATTGATGGCACCTCCCTCGAAGTAGTTTCGGAGTACGTTTACCTAGAGCAAACGCTCGAACTAGGTAGAAACAATTTTGAGGGAGAGGCCAACAGAAGGATTCAGCTGGGTTGGGCAGCTTTTCATAAGCTTCGTCGAGTTTTCTCGTCACCCATCCCACAGTGCCTCAAATCGAAAGTCTTCGATCAGTGCGTCCTACCCGTTATGACCTACGATGCCGAGACTTGGACACTTACGGTTCGTCTGGTCCACAAATTTAAAGTCGCTCAGCGAGCTATGGAGAGGGCTATGCTCGGAGTATCTCTGAAGGACCGCATCAGAAATGATGTGATCCGTCAGAGAACCAGAGTCACCGATATAGCCCACCGGATTAGTAAGCTGAAGTGGCAGTGGGCCGGTCATTTAAGCCGCAGAACTGACGACCGCTGGAGTCGGAAAGTTCTGGAGTGGAGACCGAGGCTCGGCAAACGTAGGGTAGGACGCCCTGCGGCAAGATGAAGTGATGAAATTCGCAAAGTGACCAGTGTGGGCTGGATGAGAATAGCCGAAGATCGGAAGCGGTGGCGTGCATTAGGTGAGGCCTACGTCCAGCAGTGGACTGACACAGGCTGATGATGATGATCTACATATATAAAAATAAATTGCTGTTTGTTAGTCTTGCTAAAGTCGAGAACGGCTGAATCGATTTGGCTAATTTTGGTCTTGAATTATTTGTGATGGTCCAAGGAAGATTTAAAAGGTGAAAAAATTTGAAAAATCTCGATTTGTCGTTCAGAAATAGAATTGAAACTTCGTCCCACCTAACTACAGTTGGTAGATTCAGTACAGTTGTTTAGTAATATCAGATTACTTTTATGTAGATTGATAAATCTTATACAAATGTTCAGATCTTTTATTTAACGACAATGGCAGTACGAAAATTGCCGGGTCAACTATTTAGAAACAAAATCAATAAATAAAATTAGACAAAAGTTCTGTAAATAGATTACAGATTTTTATTGCAATCCTTTGAATGCCTTTAACGAGCGAGATATTTTCAGTATCACTGTTTAATTTTTTACGATCTTAGGATAATGGCAGGTCAAGTTAGATTAACATAATGTTCGGGACAAGACCTAGATAGATACTAAAATTAATAAAGAAATTTTTAATATGAATTTAGGTAAGTAGTTACATGGTGCTACTGATATTATACAAATATATTAATAATAATAATAAGTTAAAGAGTAAAATCGCCATGGTAATAAAAATAGAAAAGAACTCAAGAACTGTAGCACAGAATTTTATGCTTCTTTAGAATTATCTTATATCATTTAATAAAACAAATGAACCAAAGACATCTCTATATAAGACTATTCTTTCATCTGTATATTAGGTAATTCTAGGAGCGCATATATACTTATTTAATAATAGTCTAAAAAGGTATATTTGATAATATATCCAGATGTTTCCTCTGTGAAATTTATATCGTATTATGTTGTGAAACGTGAAATGGAAAAGATTAATACACAAAAGATAAGACTTATGATATTATACTTGCAAGTAAGCATTATATTGAAAATGTGTACCTAATAAGTGGGAATTGGCAAACAAGTTCCATAACTACTAATATTTATTACATCATTATATTGTAATCGTTATATATCTCATGTATTTGCACTATTTGGTACAGAATGGCAATGTGCTATTATAATTTTTAAGCATCAATAATTTCTTCAAAGTCAAACATCATTAATGCGAAACGGCCAATATTTTTTGAAGTTATAAATATTAATCGCATCGCACAGTCAAATTTAAGAGTTAAAATAATTAAATGCCAAAGTAAACCGAGGTTTTTCTTTAATGCGGAAAAAACAGCTTAACGGGCGTGATGGGTCAACACGAAATGTGGGACACCCCACAATTTTCAGTGACTTTTTATCTTTTTTTCTGGCGATACAGAATAGAAGCAGCTCGCACCTACTTATCTCCGCTATTTACCACACTCTACACAAACATACTGAAAACTAAAATTACACAGTACGAGGCATACTGGCACTATTAAGCTGGCATGGGTTAAGATTTACGCGGGCGTGCCTGGCCATGAGACAGCATTTAATTCAATAAATTGCATGCAATCACGCCTCCAACCTTTCAACTCACAAATTGTTACTGGTCTCGGATATCACAAGACCTATTTAAAACGTTTTAATATCATGTATGCAATGTATGTGCAAAAAAGATAGAAATAATTTACGTAGACTTTGTGATGCACATAACGTAAATACTAGAAACAAACATAATTTAATTCTTCCAGCAACTAGACTGCGAATAATAAGTAAATCTTTATGGGACAATGTATACGCTTTACAACAAAACCTCAGTAAACGTTCAGAATTTAAGTGTTAATAAATTTAAAAAGTAGTAAAGGAACGTTTATGTTAAAGGTTATTTAACATAAATGAATTTATAAATGATAACACAGCCTGGTAATGGAATGCTCGCTCCAGGCTTTTTCAAGTATAGTATACGTATGATAGAACTGTATGTAGCTCATAAGAAAATTTATATGTATATATTTAATTATTTTAAAAGATGACAAAATAGGCCCGCTGAGTTTCTTTCGCCGGTTCTTCTCAGGTCGGAGGTGTCCTATTCCCAACCGGTGGTAGCGTCCTTGACAATCAATAAGCGAGTGTTACACTTCTATATTGAATAAAGATATTTGAATTTGAATTGAAAAATGCAACTCTCAGACGTCGGCTCATCTTTCGGAGCAGTGCCCTAGAGTTCCCAGCCAAAGAACAGTTCACACAATTGCCTGAGGTAATCTAGTAGTGTTACCTTTTCAGGGACCTTATTCGTAAACCAACTGTCTTTGAATCGTGTAACATTTTTATCAATTATGTCATAAATAACCCTAAATTGTTTAACAATAGCCCATAGGATGCGCTGGAAAAACACTTTAATAATCATTATAAAATTAAATTAAAAATGCACGTTCCGTTTACAAACTTTATTTTCTGTGACAATAAGATAATTGTATATATTGTTTATGATAGCGACCTTTTATACGTTTTCTTTTCTCTTTTATATGTTACTTGCAACTACTTTTAGACTTGTTAATTAAAACCGACTGCCTCCGTAGCTTAGTGGTATAGGCGTGTGGCTTAGAAACCGGAGGTCGTGGTTCGAATCCTGCGGGACTCAACAAATTTTCATTGTTGTTTCCTTGTTGGTTAGGGCAATTTGGGCCGATCACCCAATTGTCTGAAAAGTAGATGATCCATGCGTCGGATGGGCATGTAATAAGTCGGTCCATCCACCAACCGCATTGGACCAGCGTGGTGGGATACGGTCCAAAACCCTCTAATGGATAGGTGTATTTAGGGAGGCCTATGTCCAGCAGTGGACTATCACAGGCTTAAAAAAAATTATTGTAAAATAAGTTAAACTCAAAAGAAAATGAGAAAGAGCAGTGTGCTTTCTCATTCCCGGCGCTTTAACGGACTGCGAAAAAGTCATAAAAGTCGCTGCTCTACTTGAAAATGATGATCGCAATGTAAGTCACCCGATTGAAATGATTAAGGCAGTGTAGGACATTATCCACTTTTTTAAAAGCATTCTGGTCATCCATGTTGCCAAGATATAAAACAACGATAACTTTCGATTTGACATAATATCTCTGGCTTGTAAAGCTGAGTTTGGTAGAGGTAACCTGTCAACTTTAATTATTTACTTTAAATACAAAACGATAATTGATTTTGTCAAGAAAAAATGTTTTTATTTACACGTAAAACAATTTACAATGCCATCTATATCATACAGAATTATCTTGGGTAATATAAGTCCGTGTCCTCTAAATTCTCCTGGATCCACTGTATTGCCTGATCTGACATTTCATCGTCGAAGTAGTCACGCCATGCTCCGATCTTGCCTGATAACATTATTTAAATTTACTCATTTTTGATTAATGATTTCATTTTCAAGGTGATGAAATAATCCCAGAGGCATAAATTAATAATAAGCAATAAGCAGTATCATCCCATTTACAAATACTTAGATATTAGTGTGAAATAATATAATTGGCCACAACGACTTGAGATTAAGTAATATATTAAAGCAAGATTCAACATTGCAGTGTTTCTAATAACTAGATATACATAAGTACGAATTGAATAAAGCGCGTACCTTTTCTAATGAAACTTTCATTCTTATCCATCAATCCGAGCTCTTTTATATCCTCCAGATTGACCGATTTGTTCTTCTTGAAGTTGTCAATGTTGAGATGGTCACACAGTTTGTCTACTTGCTCGTCGGTCATCTGTTTTCCTAGGAACCGGGCGATGTGACGAACGATCGATGGCAAATCCTATTATATATTTTAAAAATATGTTATGAGCGTTAATACATTTAGTTCTTAATTAAATTAAAAATTAAGGTAATTTTCCTACTTAGCTTAGTTTCCCTAGGTATTTTGACCAAAATCAAGCAAGTCTAATTTAAAGTTTCGGGCATTTTGAAGTGGCAGGACAGTATAACGATTTAGTAAACTTTTTAGTTATTAAATTGATGCTTTGATAGACTTGCAATAACTGAATTACAAATTTGCGTTAATTTTAAACAAAATTAAGATATACATTATGTCTTAAGCAATTATTCAATACAAAAAAATACTTACTCTAGAAGGTAATCAAGGAGGACAAATATATTAAAATCATCAGCCTGTGATAGTCCACTGCTGGACATAGGCCTCCCCTAATGCACCTCTAGCCATTAGGAGTTTTGTACCGTAACCCACCACGCTGGTCCATTGCGGGTTGGAGGGTGGACCGACTTTTTACATGTCCATCCGAAGCATAGATCATCTTAATTTGAGTCCCCGCAGAATTCGAAACCATGACCTCCAGTTTCTAAAGCACACGCCCATAGCACTAAGCTACGGAGGCAGTTAAATAAATACATAATATTACAAAATATATAGATAAAAATTTACCATTGCAAGCTCTTCGTAAAACAGAAACCGCATGTTTGGGTGGTGCCTGGCTTCCCATGCCTCTAGTATGTGAGAGAAATATGGTGACGATGGAACTAAAATAGGATTTATCTTTTTTAATGGCACTGTGCATTAGTGGAAACAATTTTTGTAGTTTCGTAATCTGAAGTCAGTACAATGTAATGTCGAAAGCCTGGCATATCTTTGACGCCTTAAAAAAGTAATTCTAATTCATCAAAAATGATAAGTACATTTTAAATCATTATTGTACAATTACTTTAAAAATGTAACAACGAAAGGTTAATAATATGAGATGTTACGTTTTGCAAAAGAGGGTGCGCGTAATTTTTGTGTGACATTTGTGTTCTTGGTATTTAGGAAAAAAATTGAGTAATCGACAAATAGCTTCAAATTTTAATTTGTCAGACAGGTAAATCTCAGTTTAGATTATAAGAGTCGTCTTTTTTGCCTATTTAGAACAAGTAGTTCCTTTACTATATCCTAGTTCCTTCATTAGATCAATATATCATATCATAATTTAATATTACATAATATAATGCAATAATAGACATACCATCGATCGTAGCCTAGCGGCGTGTGCTTTAGAAACCGGAGGTCGTGGGTTCGAATCCTACGGGGACCCAGCAAATTTACATTGTTGTTTCCTATTTCGTTAGGGAAATTTAGGCTGATCACCCAATTGTCTGAAAAGCACGATGATCCATGCATCGGATGGGCATGTAATAAATCCGTCTTGCGCCTTACTCTCTCCGGTGGTGTCGGTTATACCTACGACCAATCGGCCTTTAAAAGTATAAAGTAGTTAAATTATATTGTAAGTTTAACGTTAAAACGTCAGAATCTAAAATTTAATTTATTACGCAAATATCCGCAGAAAAGTTTTTTGATTTTCGTATTTTGTTCAATAACGTGTTGAATTTGCATTAATAAAAGATTTACCTAAATCCCTTATAAAGAGGTTCCAATAAGCCTTGAATTCCATATCGTTGACCATAAAGGATGACTTCGAGTGATGATAGAAAGATACCGCGACATCCTTAGGGTCACGGGCTACGTAAATTACTTTGCAGGTATCCAGTAGTTTTGGTGGTAACAGCGACAATGGTACATGGGTTTTGATGAACCTTGGAGAGTCCATTTCTGTCACTTTCTCAACAGTATGTGCTGTAAAAACCTCAGTCGCCTGCTGCAGTTTAACGTCTTGCATCATTTTCTCCATCATTTCCGAGTTTAAAAACATTGGCATGCTGCAAACACAATTGTTACGTTATAATGGTGCAAACATGATATCCACAAGAGTGTTAAAAAATAAAATTACAATACTCTTGTTGTAATTATAGAGGTACTGGAAATATGTATATATCCGAAGATATGTAAATAGGAGAGGAAGCAGAATCCAGAAAAGAATAAAGAGTAGAGAGCCCGTTACGAGAGTAGTTGGCGATTGGGAAGACACGTGGTCATATTTACGAAGGTTAAAAACAAATCGAATTCAGTTATTTAGAAGTCGTTCTAGTTTATTGAGCTGATCTGCATTCAGGTCAAAGTAGCACACGAGACCATAGTCGATGAGAGGGAAAATCAAAGCAAGAGCAATGCCAGTGCAGAATTGCTTTTTTTGGCGCCGGCAAATTTTTTCAAGTCTGTAGAGATGTCACATGGAACCGACTTTTCGACTAGCATTAGAAATATTGCGTTTCAATGCGCTATCAACGAACAGAAAAACTGTTTAAAAAAAATTTTGGTTGTTGAGCTGCATCCATTTTGGCCAAAATTCTAAACCTGCCAAGCACAATAGCTTAGCATTTACATGGGTTGACAGCTAAAGCAAAACTATCAGACCAATCTTTCATAGCGTCTAAGTCTCGGTTGGCTTTCTGAAAAGCCTCTATTGATGGTTGCATCATAACTTAATTGTTTTTGGAATCAAAACCAAAGAAAATTTTTAAATTAAGAAAGCAATCACATGAAAAAAGTGATACAAAAGAGAATAAATCTGTCTAGGAATAACTTGTAAGTTAATTTTAATGTAACTATTGTAAACTACAAACAATTAATATTCAATTAAAAAACATCAACAACAAGCAACAAGACAAAAAAAAAAGTCTAACAAAAAGTTGAAAACAGTATTTCACAAAAAAAAATCAAGATATATACCTGCAAATTTTCTTAAAACTTTACGGCAGCTATAGCCTTTTTTGTAATATAAAGGTTGTTATCAGTGAAGCATTTTTTTGTCCATCAAAGTATAGGACACCTATAAAAGCATGCTCAAACACTAGGGTAGAATTAATTTGCTACCAAGTTTTTTCTTTCTCACTGCATTTTTTATTAAAATTTTCAAGAATTTAATAAATATTTTACTAATTTTGTTCATGTGCAATTAGTTTTGTAATAAAGCAGAGTGATAATAAAACTGAATGAAAAATATAGACATTCTGTTTATAACTTGGATTAATTTCTATCTATTTCACTAAATTAACGCTCACATAAAACAACGCAAATAGGCTTAAAATTAAAAAAAAATTAGAATAAAAACTCACTCTATAAAAGAATATCTTTTTTGAAGTGGAATTTGGGACGCTGTTTCGTAGTCTAGATTGTTTGCAATCAACCAGACCATATCCTGTGTCCACGTAGTGCCTGTAATTTGAATAATTAAGTTACAAATTATATACAGACAAATTATTACGTTATTCTATTATTGATATAATATATGATTATTAAAAAAATTACCAGATCTAGGAAAGGTGACTACAAATGTATCGTCCGGTCTAATCTCCATATTATAAATATCCCTTCCAATGTCTTTGAAGTTTTCCGGAAACAAATAGCCTTTGGGTCCATAACGAGTTTCACTGCGGTTCATAGTACCTGAGAGGATTTTATTTTTACATTTTATCATTAAATAACAACAGTAACTATGTAACACTTATTTTTATGTAAAACAAAGTAAAAGTTGCACATTATAAAACTGTTCACACACTTTATTGTAATGTACTCTAATAGCTTGACCAGAGAACGCATTTCAGTCTTTTCTCCTAAAATTGGCGGTTTTCAGTCCTAAATTGACATTCAGTGTACGTAAATAATCTACATATGAGTATTGTTTGTATGTATCACTTAAACACAAGAACTACTAGACCTTTTTTTGTGTTTGTTTGTAATGAGTAATCTCAAAAACTACTAGACCAATTGAAAAAAAATACACCAATAGGAAGCTATGTTTACCTTGAGTAACATAGGCTGCTTTTTACCCTAGGAAGATCAATTTCAATATTAATCGAAAAGTTAAAAAGCAAGAAAATAACAAATTGAGGCAGATTTGCAGTGTTCCATGTAAAAGTTTTCCATTTATTTGAATTAAAAAGTTTCTCAATTGTTAAAACACAACCAGACAAACATTAAAAATTAACACCTTCACCTTTACAACCTGTAAGGATAAAAGGCATTTGATGAATAATATATCAGTAAAGTTATATGGTAGATAAAACAAATGCAAAAGTTGACCTAGAGGCCATCTGAAATTAGTAATATTGGTAAAGAAATCAAGCAATAAACTGACAATTTATTACTTCAGTAAGAAAGAGCAAAACACAGTTACTGTTTATACTTAGGTTATAAGTAGAATACTTATTATAGAAAAATACAGTAATAGATATATATTAAATAAATCATGAGTTTTAAATTAAAACTATTTTTATACATTGTGTCTAATATAGGATAAGGATTTAAATGCCAATTCACCTTACAACTTACTTAAAAAAAATACTGTCAGAATGTGTTAATTGTTAAATGGAAAGCGTATGTCTTGTAAGAAAACAGAAATATTATAAAATTTTTAGTTAAATATAATTTGTCCGTACTACTGTAACTGCCTCCGTAGCCAGTGGTATGGGCCTGCGCTTTAGAAACCGGAGGTCGTGGGTTCGAATCCTGCGGGGACTCAACAAATTTTCATTGTTGTTTCCTGTTGTTAGGCAATTTGGCCGATCACCCAATTGTCTGAAAAGTAAGATGATCCATGCGTCGGATGGGTATGTAAATAATCGGTCCACCCACCAACCCGCATTGGACCAGCGTGGTGGGATACGGTCCAAAAATCCCCTTATGCGTAGCGGTGTATTAGGTGAGGCCTATGTCCAGCAGTGGACTATCACAGGCTGATGATGATGATGATTATGATAATTTGTATTAAAAGTATACTGAATTCAATTTGTAGTCTTGTAAATCGTAAATAAGTACAATCTTTATTATCAATAGGTATCACTAAATGAATCGTTTCAGTATCTACTTCAAAATATCATTTTTAATACTTACCGTTAAAAACTTTTCTTAAGTCCTCTACATCACTTGAATCGATGTTCCGTGCATCGAACGGAAATTTTTTATCAACATCAGCCATCCTTTTTTCGTTTGTAACACTTTTATCTTGCTGCTCTCGTTGTATCCTGAACCTAACACGTTGTTTTTAAAGCAAAATAGTCGTATTTATTCGTAAGTGGTTTATGACGTTTAATCTTATACAGATTATTAAGTTATCATTACAAAGGTGCGATATTAGACAATACCATATTGATAAAATATAGGTGATATATAATCGTTGCGCCTCGCAATTATAATCTTTTTATTTAAATTCTAATTCAAATACAGTTTAATTTAGGCTTTGTCGAGCTCTTATGAAGTTCATAAAATTATCATGAAATTGACGTTCATAAAATGAACGTCAATCTACCACCGGTTCGGAAGTTCAGACCTGCCCAGGGAAGTGTTTTAAAAACAAAACTAAAAAAAAATTATAAATAAAATCCTTTTTTCTCTTTGATTTTCCAAAGTTATAAAAAAACAACAATTTTATTATCTTATAATATTTGACAATCTTTGCATTTATTGAATTCACTTATCATAAGTATTGTAATTGTCCCCGAACAGGTTCTCGCTTTGTCGTAGCGGTGGGGCTCAGTACCTGCGGCTTGGGTCAGCGCGGGAAGCTAAGAGAACCTGGCCGGCCTGAGGTGTAGGCGGCGTGGAGGAGGCTGCTCCAAGCGGGCTGAACAAGCCCACTTTGGATGCGCCTTAGGAGGGTGCGAGGGACGGTTGCAGGAGGTAGGTGTGCCGCCTTTCCTGTCTCTCGCAACCAAGGTGGAGTCAGGGGGAAGAGGAGTGTCGGTATTCCGTGGGCCGCTCTCCTATCCTCCGCGACTCGAGGGGCCGTACCGCTGATGCGGTGTGGAGGGCCGTGGAGGAGGGACATTCGGCATGGAGTCGTCGATCTCCTCCTTCTACGGCCGAAATGGAGCCAGCGGCGGAGCTTAACATCCGGCCGCCGCTGGGGCTGGGAGTTTGGTCCTTGCGTGGTCAGGGAACTCCTGAGTTCCATGGTCCTGAGTAACAGACTCGGGGAGTCTGTTACCAACCACAGGGGCCGAGACGAAGGGCGCGAAGTTCCGACGCGCCCAGAGGGAGGCAGATGGCCGTAAGGCTGAGATGGGCTGCTTCAGGCGGCCAGCGCCGGTGGGGTTGCAGATGAGTGCAAACGTTCCTGTGACCCCACCCTAAAGGCGTCAGGAAGGAACAACGTGGTGGTTTTAGTCGGTGCGAGTCCGACATAACCTGTCTTTGCCCCGCGAGAGACGGGTATGCGTAGCATTTCCACGGTAAAAAAAAAAAAATAAGGTTTGTAATTGTAAAGGTTGGGGCATCACACTAATAAAGAATTATTAAATGTTCTTTAATGCATAAATATAATGAATAATGTTTGTTATTTAATGTGGAAATACCAATAAATCTGTAATATTACCAATAAAATGAATACTAGATTGATAATCCGTCATTATTCAAGGTGTTTATTCTCTATTTTTCTCGAATTTTCAATCTGGCTTCAAAACCACGTTGTCCGAGCCGAATGGCGTACAGGGTCTTTCGAGCCGCATCCATTTACGCTTTTGGTCCTCAAATAGGGTCTACCTTATCGCCATCCCTCGAGCTAGTAAGTCTAATTAAAATTGGTAGATGAAACTTAAGTGACCACGCACATGCGCATCTATATTTTTTCAGACGAGCAATTGGGCCACCTCATGGTGTGGTCACCGATGCCCATGGACATATACCAGGAGTATCACCAATGCGCTACCTACGTGAGACATAGGATGTTACGTCCCGTTTTCCGGTAAATTTGCTGGCACGCGGCTGAAATAGACACCGCGGTGGTACCACACCAGTAGCCGCACCACAAAAGCACAAGAGACATAAAACAAACAAAATGAAGATTAACAATGCTTGTCTGTCAAAAGCCATATGCGAGAGGTATAATTTTAAATTATTATAAAGTAATTAAATGCGATAAAATTCTTTAAAAATGTAATAATTATCAAAACTCCATTAATTAAAGAACTGAAACAATTACAGTCAGCACCTTAATTAATTATTGCTAAAATTTTATGTAATTTGTGACACAAAAATACTATGTACTTTTTATTGTACGTGTATCGGATCATTTTACTTTACAGACAATTGGGGATCGGCCCAAATTGTCCTAACCAACCAGAAATCAACGATAACACAAAATTGTTTCCCAGGATTTGAACCCACGACCTCCGGTTTATAACGCAGGCCAATACCGCTATGCGGATAAATGAAAAATAAACTTACAAAATCTAGACTTTATACTTTTTAAGTTTATCGCTAATGAAACAATGACATGAAGCAATGTAATGTAACAATTGCACATGGCTAGTTATACACGAATGATTATCATAATACATTTAATTTTACTAACAACATATTCTATAAACGCTAGACTAGTTTCGGACCCATCGGAGGTCCTTCATCAGGACGAATGGGATAACTTCAGGGCCGCGTCCCGTCTCGCACTCTGTCGGATGCGCACCGATTTCACGTGAGTTTAGCAGTTTATAGAATATGTTATTAGTACATATAATTGTGATAGAATTACATAGTGTTACTAATTATCTTGTTACGTAGAGGTAAAATGTAAAAAAACTGAAAACCCAGTGTTTCTTACGACTTTTCAGATACTGACTTCGTATATAGCTCAAAATTCTGAAAAAGATATGAACAAATAAGCAATCTCAATGATGACATAGTGTAAAATATTGTTTATTATGTTATTGGAAAAAAATAAAGTAATTAATATTACTTATCAATGTTAATAAGATAATCTTTATCACAGCTTATTTGCAAGTAAGTATCGGAATATAATTTGCTTGGTATGTAAAAATAATAATACAACGCGGATAATATATCAAACTTTTAATTTTTGATATTATAAGTAATTTTTAACTTTGAATTTTTTTTATTATGCCCTATACGCATTGAAACTTAGTTCTTTCTGTGCTTTGTCATAGATCTAAATGAAACTGTCATTTAATACAAGCATTCATTGCTAGTTCGGATGTAACTGTCTTCTAATAAGATCCGAGTTTTCCCGAAGAAAAATAATTTCCTACTACATCTATACAAGTTGTGTTGCTGTTATTGTGGGTTGTTACACATTTAATTCTTGTTTTATTTAGCCTGGTAGGAATAGTCACATTTTTATATATTTATTTTTGTGTTTCGATTTTAAAATTAAGACCATTGGCTTTTAATTTAAAACAATATGTACTTTAATTGATGTTAAAAAAATAAGTGATTCTATGAAATTGATACCAGCTTATTATATAAAAAAATGTTTATAAAAAATAAATGATGTTATACTGTTAACTCGCAGTAGTTTATTGTATATTGAGAACCAACATTTAAAAACTTATGTGCACTTAAATGAGATGCTTTTATTTAAAATTTGGTTAAGCATATTTAGATCATGGCATATAAGCTTAACCAATACAGTAATCGTTTTCATTTATTTGCAAACTACATGAAAAAGCCCTTTGATTGTATCAAATGAATTAAATGACAAATTAGCCATATTTCCGACGGGGGGAGGTAAATATGACCATAAACGTTTGTGTTTGCGGCCATATTAACCGTACGAATTCACTAGTTTAAAAAACTTCCGAATTAACTGAAATAAAAATGATATTATTTTCAAATAGAGTAGAATTCTTTACATCACAATTAATACAAATAAAGAAATATCTTTACAGGTAATATAAATGTAAATATCAACAATGGCATTTACAATGTTATGCTAATAAAAACCAAAATATTTATAAAAAAAACCAACTGCAGTTGACCGATTACCTCGAAGCTTAAATTAATCTGTTTTAGTATTTATAGATCACATATAATTTTTTGTATTTTAAATAAGGGATTATTTAATCAATATTAATTGTAAAGTCATCTAACTCTAAGGAAATGAAAAGAGGGAACCCTTAATTAACTTCTTCCTTCTTCCCACCTGCATAATTGGTCGTCTTTAATGGCAGGTAATTTCTAACGTAAGTCCTCGCTTCATGTAACTTCCATCCACATTTTCACCACACCATTTTCGAAATCAAACTCCGGTATAACTTTACCTACCCCAATTAATCAGGATATGACAGCATGGCTATCAGAGGCATTAGTAGGTTCTAGAATGTAAAAAGAAGACGGTATAGATACTTGGTGTTTCTCTTTATCTTAGATGTTGATCTTATTCATATGATTACATCAATATCTATTGACTCTTGAGTACGTTTGCTACGCGTCCTAATTACACGATTTCTCTGATTTAGTATCAATTTTTCACAAATTTAACTGCATCAGTTACTTTTTTCTTCAACAGTTTGGCAATCCTTGCATACTCGTCGCATACGCATCTGACGTCTATTACGAGCAGCTACATCTTTTCTACTTTGCTGCAATAGTAGTGCTGGATTTGGTAGAGGCGTATCATCAATAATTATTTGTAAAGTTTTTCGTGCTATAGCTTTATTGTCCCTATACAGTTTTCAATTTTTTTCTCTGTTGTCAACGTTTTATACCATTCATATTAACGACTGATTTCACCTGACCCTTCCTTTTTTCTTTACATATTTTTTCTTTACCCTTTGTTTTTGTCGCAGTTTTCCTAATATTCCGTATAGTTTAAATTTTTTTCTGGCCTTTTTTTTTTAATTTCTTTTCTAGATCCTTAACTTATTTTGTCGTGCCATCTTTATTCTATAGAAAATACTAGAAACATACCTATATAAATTGAAACAAATAAATGCAAAATCTAAAAGAATAATGTATCATTCATTCCCTCATAAGACCGTCATTCTTTCACTTCTGAATGCAGTAAGGGAATGACCACGAGGGAATGACGAATTTTAACTAAATCTATAAAAACATTGACACATTACAAAATATAAACACGTATAACAAAGCAACTTTTACAAACATGCAGCGTGAGGCAATAAATGCCATAAACATAACTCGTTAACTATTTTCTCTTGGCCATATTCGATCCAGGTACCTTAAGAAGACAAAGAAATTGCTTATATTATTTTTTTTTGCGTTGTAGAAACGTTAAAAATATGTCGATATAATGCTAATGCTCCATTAAATCAAATACGTGTATTAGTAAAACAAATAATAAATTTAGCAAAGCAAAATAAAAAAAAACATTTCCGTAATAGCAAGCGTGCTAAAAAGAAAAACTTCAGAAAATTATAATTACCATAAGATAAGAGTTAAGCCTAACAATATGACAAAAGAGTATGACTAAATCGTTTGTACTAATATAGTGATGTATGATGACTAGTGCGTTTTTCAACAAATAAACTCAGTAGCTATTCTTAAGTCATTTTTTTGTCACAATGTTGTTTTCGTAAAAAAATCGGTCATATTTATTGCGAGATAGATGTTGGATTCCCATGGTTCCATTTCTGCTGTCAGCGACACTTTATACCTGATTTATCAGTTTAAAATGCGTCAAATATTGACTCAGCGATGCTAAGGAACGTGGGTGGCCTAATAAGGCTTGTTTTATTATGTCGGAGCAACGTCAAAAGAGAAGTCTAGACTCCTCAGGTTCTCACCAAAGATGCAAGTCGCCTTGCATGTAGCGTTGAGGGTATCATCAATCTCTATTCTGTTTCGCAGATATTGCGGCAAGATTCTAGATGAGAATGAGAAAGTAATTTCATAATCATCAATTTGTGTCCGAGTTCGGAACCCATCACTGCCCACGAGAATATTTTTGGTCAATGTTTAGTTTTTGATTTACATTCCACATTACTAGAATTCATTTAAAATTATTTTATAAGTATTGATGCTGGAGGTTTTTTTTTGCTACTTTATTATATAATTACTTGATAATATTTAAATGCTAATGCCTTTTCAGTATCATACAAATTTTACTTTTATGAATCACAAAGTTTTCCTTTAACTTTTAAATATTTTTATGACAGTACTTATTAATGAAACAAATAGACCCTCAAACAAGCACATAACTTTACATTAAGGAAAATTTGCAAAATCCTTTCACCGGGAACGGAGCAACTTACAGAAAAAAATGTGTCTCTAAAAAAGCACTCTCCGTAGTGTGTACTATTTTCTTATTTGAAGTATGTTAAAAGAATGCCTCTATATTTACAACTACCTGTATTAAACACAAAATCGCCTATTTTTTTACCCGTTCATTAATTATTACGATCACACCTGCATACGGTTGAAATGTTATCAAAAAGTTCTGAGCTTATCGCTTGGGGCTTAATATATTTATTTTTTTCATTCTTCTCCTTAGGAGATATATTATGGTTTTACTTTGTTTTCTTTTTCCAATAAAAATATCTAGTCTGAAAAGACTGAGATCAGGATGGGTCAAAATTACTGTGACTTGGCGTCAGATTCGATAACTTAAATGTTCCAGCATGTGGTATGAGTATGCGTATATATATTTATGTATGTTTATTTTCTATTTAAATTGTGCCCTTTCCAGTGTTCATTGTCACAGGACAAGTTAGCATGTTATTATGAGTTTTTTTATTTTTGAATAATACTTAATTGTACTTGTAGTATAGACTATAATTCAATTATAGTCTATACTGTATATAGTATGTCTATATGTCATATAGTAGTAGTATAGACTATAATTCAACTTAATTGTAGGTGTTCATTATATATTTTTTAACCCTCGTAATTTTTTAGATATTATAATAAAAGCATGGACCTAAAAATTAAGATGAAATGATAGGTCTTCAAGTAGTCATTTAAAAGAAGCAAGCAGGACAAAAATAAATAAAAAGCATAAAGTTAAGGTCCTTCGTTTATATAGTTTTTGTAGTCACCCAAAAAATCTGATTGCTATCAAAAAGTCAGGTCATGCATAAGACCTTAAAACTACTCTCTTTTTTGTTTTACTTGCATATGTTACGGAAAAATTTATTTAAAAAAGATCGTTCATCAAATATAGTTAAAAAAGTATTTGTTTCGTTTTTTCAACGTACAAAACATTTCTTGATAGAAGTTTTTTAAACCATCTGTTGAGGGAAACGTAAATCGGTATCTTGCAAGTTCTGTTTCATCCAACGATCGGCTTGAGCGGTCATCTCTTCATCGAAATAATCCCTCCAACCACCAACCTTACCTATTAAAAAAATTTAAATAAAATAACAATATTAACTTCCTTCTAACCGATTCCGAGTACGGTGGCCGATCTATATTTCAGTTATTTATAGTTCAGGTCGTATGCAGGAGATATTATAGTGCACAAGTGCACACGCAGACGCACTTCCTGTATCCTTACTCTCATAGTCGTAGAGTAGAGAAGTCGCGGAATTGACTTGCTATATGCTCTTTATGGTCTGTGTATATATATAATATGTATAAATATACATCTAACAATAATACTGCATACCTTTCCGAATAAAGTTTTCCTTTTCATTCAATAAACCCAACCCTTTTATATCCTCCATATTTACTGATTTATTCTTCTTGAAGTTTTTAATATTTAGATGGTCACATAATTTGTCCAATTGTTCGTCTGTCATTTCTTTGCCAAGAAAATTGGCAACCCGCCGGGCGCACGCTGGTAAATCCTGTACAAAAACGTTTAATTTATTTATGGATTTTTCTCCTAGGAGACAAAAATCAAGTTATAAAATAATTAACTATCGTACCTCAGATAGCTCTTCATAAAATAAAAAGAGCATGTTGGGATGATTTCGAGCTTGCCATGCCTCTTTCACATGAGAGAAGTATGGAGTGTACACAACTAAAAATAATTTTTTTAACACGTTTAAAAGATATTATGGAATTCAAGAAGTATCTCACGGATAAGTTATCTAGGCCAGAAAAATAGCTCTGAGTAAATATTTTGCCTGCCTGTGCTGTTAGATATTGGAGACGGCCTCCGTCGCCTAAGTGATAAGCTGTGCTTTAGAATCGGAGGTCGTGGGTTCGAATCCTGCGGGACTCAACAAATTTTCATTGTTGTTTCTAGTTGGTTAGGACATTCCTGGGCCGATCACCCAATTGTCTGAAAAGTATGATGATCCATGCGACGGATGGGCATGTAAAAAGTCGGTCCACCCACCAACCAGCTTTGGACCAGTGTGGTGGGATGGGTGGTGGGGCGTATTAGGGGAGGCCTATGTCCAGTAGTGGACTATCAAAGGCTCATGATGATGAAGTATTTTTATTTTAGTACTTTTTTTATTACCAAGATGCTCGAGAATATGATGATCAAACGAATTAATTTTACGACATAATATGGTATGGATTATTACTTACGCAAGTCCCTAATAAATAGGTTCCAATACGTTTTGAAATCATTTTCTTCTTTGTTGGTTTTCAACATTTTGTCGTGATGGAAGTAAGATACAGCGACGTCTCTTGGATCGCGGGCCACATATACAACTTTAGATGTATCCAACAGTTTGGGTGGCAGAAGCGACAATGGTAGGTGCGTTTTGATGAATCTCGGTGAAGGCATGTTGATAATATCCTCGATTGTGGGCATCGCAAGCGCTTCGGCGGCATGTTCAAATGCCTCAGCTTGTGACAGCAGCGCCTTTACATCCGTATTCATAAACATGTCGGAGCTAAAAAAGAACACCGCTGCTTAAATAAAAACTATAAAGCATAAAGATATAATGTTAAGATGCTCCCACGAAAGCAAAACGTAACGTAAGATCATCAATTAAAAACACAGCAGTTGTATTCTACTACTACTAATAGGGTCAAGTAATATGAATTTGTATTACTTGTCTTTGTTGCTAGTATTGTTGTTCTTCCTTTTTGTTTACAAAAGACTTCTAAAAACCAGTTGCCTATTTACTCCGTATTTTTTTGAGCACAAGTTTTTAAATGATTTCATGTTTAACTGAAACCTAAACTTATTACGTTGAAGTCATAATTTTCAATTTTAATATAATAACTCACTCGATAAAGGGAAACCTCACTGGGAGGAAAGTGTTAAGTGCCTTTGTAAAGTCGAAGTTGTTTGCAATAAGCCAAACCATGTCCTGCGTCCACGTAGTGCCTTAAATGAAAATTACTGAAAGTTAGTAAATTTTTTAACGTTAATATGACGTCGTGGTAACAACTTATAAACTGTATTGATATTTTATTTTTTAATTTTGTCAAAAATCCATATACATTACGTAATAAAACTTCCTGACATAATGTGAGACAAGCAATGTTTATTTATTTTATATTATTAATTCTACTTTACACCTTTATTTTTCATTAATTTTTTTTAACAAGACTGTTTTATTTTGCTTTTATTTCCAAGTGTTTACATTTTGATTTATTTATAACAACACAAGTTGAAACCTTATTGGTCCAGCATTTAAAATACTTTCTTCTTTTGTTATTTTTTTTTCATTTATAATGTACGTGCTTTATGTGATTGATTTGTTTGTCGGTTTTATTGAATTTGTCGTTTTTGCCTGTGATTACTGGACTGACTAAACAAATTTATTATATTTAATACACACGCAATCATGCACCACAAAACAACTCACATGGTCTGAAACGTCAGCAAATAGTTTTAATTCATGACATATACTACTCGCGTAACGGCGTTTTTCTAATATGCAGTTATCTTTGGTACTGCAAACAACAAAAATAAGTTTTTAGGCGTGGGAACACTGACCTGATGGTGAGCGATATGGCGCGCCGATAAGAAGCGATAAGTATCAAAAATAGATTTAATTTTACCTATATGACTAGATAACATGCCCTTATTAACCGTTATTTTTTAGAAACGACTTAAACTTGAATCAGTAAGTCACTGCTACGTGGTAGAAATAATAGCAGTAAGTAGGAAATCTGCCATTCATGAGAGAAAATTGCTAAATCATAGAAGTTTAGAAATTCTGCTATGACTTTGCAACGGTTTTGCTATTGTTATTAGTAACATTATTGATATCAACTTTTATTTATTTTATATGTTTTATGGTATTTATTTTATATATACATAAATTTTTATTATACTTTATATAGTGAAAAATCTGCCCGTTGTAAGGAGCGTTTTTAGTAAAAAAATTACATTTAAAATATATTTACAATATACTGTTGTAAACATATTTTAAACCTAAATTTTTATACATATAGATACATGCAAAAATTACACATAATACAGTATTATGTACAATACAATGTTATTGCAATAAAATGCTATGACATAATGAACATAACTAACCTGACTTAGGGAAAGTGTTTACAAAGATATCTTCTGGCCTCACTTTCATATTATAAATCTCCTTTCCAATATCCTTAAATTCACGAGTTAACGTGTAACCTTTGGGCCCGTATCTAACTTCGCAGATGCTAAATGGTCCTGAAAATGAATCACTTAAAAGGTAAATAGCACTCCACTTAATATTTTGTTTAAATTTATAAATATTTTTAATAATATATACGTAATATAATTACTAATATAGTATTACGCACCTGCGAAATAACTTTTTATTTCATTAATTAATTCCGGTTCAATATCTCGTGCTTCAAAAGGAAAACTCTGCTCAGAAACAGCCATTTTGCTGTTTTAAATAAGAAAAAAATTCAACGCTTAATGCCCGACGCGACTTGTTTTGAACTGATATAAAATTACTAATAACAGATTATATTTTTATCATAAATGAGTCTAAGCCGCAATGATAATTTGTATTTAATGCATTACTAATTGTACTTCTCATCACTACATTGCAATTATTGTCTTAAAAGTAAAGAAGCTGATGAATAAATTTTATGCTAATAGGGCCCAAATTATGGTTTAGTGTGTGGCACCTCGACTTTTAAATTCCTCGCACCTGTGTAGTCCTATTGTGAAATAATCATAACCAAAACATTGAACACCGAGATCGGCTTCTAACCCATCCAGATTTACCTACTTCTAGATATAACGACTTAACATTCAAATTAAAATATCTTTATTCAACATAGGAGCGATACATTCACTTATTGATTGTCAAAAAACTACCACCAGCTCGGAAAAGGATCTGAGAAACACCGGCAAAAGAAACTCAACGGGACGTTTTTGTCATCTTTTACAATAAACAAACAATCATAAGCATAAAATTTTCAATTATTGAAAAAAGACTAAAGCGCTCTGTGTGCTAGAGTGTGTCATCATTAAAAAACTCATTTAATTATAATAACCTTTAACACACAAATGATCCTTGACGGCTTTCTTAAATTTATTAATGATTAATTTTAAACGTTTTCTAGGATTTTGTTTTTGTAAAAGTGAATACATTGTCTATCTTTTTAAATGTGCAAATTATTGATATAGTCTATGCTTGTTCCTCGTATTTTTATGATGTGCATTACAATGGCTTAAAAATCATTTAAGCTTTTCTGCACACAAAGAATACTCTGAAAAAAAACGTTTGCTCCGAATTCAGTGCAGGATGTAGTGAAGTAACTTACATTAGGAAATCGGTTTAAATAACCAATGTCAAGAGAAAAATTTTAAATGTTAAAGTTTAATACCATACCTTTAAAAAATCTTTGTACAATTAAAATAGCATTTGATAACAATTTCGAGCACTGCGTTAATCTTAGATTAAGGAAAAATACAGTGGGTACATGACTAGTAATTAAATAAAAATATTACATGTTTAACAAATAACAGTGAGACATGCAAATTTTAATCAAATGAGATTTATCAGGCTAACTGTTGGATTAACCATTTTAAAAATAGTTTTTTATTAAACCTATTTAATCTATTTTAATAGTGTGACCCGATTACAAAGATCTAAACAATAACCATAATATTGCATTTAACTATTTACTTAAATTACTATTAATTTATTTTTAACAATTACTGTTAGAGAAACATTTGGCAAGGTATACAATGGATCAATGTTCTCGTGTCAGTGAATAAATTTTGCTGTTCTTACAGTAAAAAGCTTACTCTTCCTTTGGTTAAGCTAAGAAGCATGTAAAAGAATATCAGTTAATTCACGAGTTAATAGAACCAATTATATTTTTTAAACAAACTCCTTTAAATATACGCATTGAAACGAAACAAAGTGATACCGCCTGCATCTTTCATTATACTTTTTATTTAATATGTAATTTGCGATCAAGATATCGTAGGAGTCTATTTTAAATTTCTTCCTTGTGCGATATTTAAGACTGGTTATTAAGCCTCCAAACCTGAGAAGCACATTTAAGTAGAGACGTAATGTAAGAGCAATGAAGGAGCCATAATGAATTACACAAGTTTCTACAGATTTTACCGCGTTTCATTACTGTACAATTATTTAAAATTATACCCGACGTATCAAACCCTTCTCAGGGTCCATGGTCACGGGACCGACTAAGATGTTGGGCGTCGAAATGTCAGAGTAAATTCGCCTACCGCTCCGATTTATACATACTGAACAGCTCAACATGCGTAAATCGGATCACAAAATTTTATATTTAAAATTGACGGTATCCGAATTAACACCTATAATTTTTAAATAATTGCATGGTAATTGACTCGCCTCCGTAGCCTAGTGGTATGGGCGTGTGCTTTAGAAACCGGAGGTCGGGTTCGAATCTGCGGGACGCAACAAATTTTAATTGTTGTTTCTAGTTGGTTAGGCAATTTAGCTGATCACCCAATTGTCTGAAAAGTAAGATGATCCATGCGTCGGATGGGCATGTAAAAGTCGGTCCACCCACCAACCCGCATTGGACCAGCGTGGTGGGATACGGTCCAAACCCCATGGATAGGCGTTGTATTAGGGGAGGCCTATGTCCAGCAGTGGACTATCAAAGGCTGATGATGGATGATGTGATGATGCATGTAATTATAAACAACAGAAAGTATTATGATTGCAACATAGACCATTTATCTGAATAACCGTTTTATACACAGAGTGGCTAGCATTCGACCTGTATAACCCATTTGGTAATATGCACAGGACAAGACACAGGACTTTCATACATACAATACATCTAGTATTGTATGTATGAAAGTTAGACAGCAGTGACGTCCTATAACGACTGCTAAAGAACATGTCGATTATAGGGAACGACTTTTAACATGCCCCTCCGACACACGAAACATTTTCCTTTATTGGCGATGATCGACCCATATTGTCCCAACAAATAAAAAATACGACAATGTTCTCCCGCAGGACTCAAACCTCTGATAGCAAAGACCAGTACCTCTGTCATAAGTAAATATCTGTAAAAATCAGTAAAAATTGCTGCAGCCGCTCGACAATAAGTACTTGATACAAATTTACCAATATTGGTGGAACCAATCCAAAATCCATCATCCTACTGAAATTCAAAACCATCCTTTAGCAGCAGAAGGTAAGATAACGTTGGTACTATTTGGAATCTAGCCCTCTACCATCTGCTCGGAACCCTATTGGGTACTGAAGTGTTTGTACATAATTTACTTCACATTGAGAAAAACGCCTAAAGACCTTAATTGTCTTAACTGTCAGTTAACGAAACAACATCAATAGCTGTGCATGATGGAAGCAAATTTCTTTTTGGGTTAATTTTTGGAGAAGTAATGAGAATTTGCTTTATTTTTGTATCAAATTTATTTTGTTACAAATATGGGAATTGTAAATCGATGTCACATAGGTTTTTTGAAATCCAGCTTTCCGCTTCTGACTTCATACCCTCATCAAAATAGTCTCGCCAGCCTCCAGTTTTTCCTAAAAAATGCCAAAAAAACGCAACGTTTAAGAAAGTCCTTTCTTTTATCTATTATAACTTATAATATTGCAAGTATTTAATTGCACAAAAAAACAAAAAATATCATTTAATTTGCTAAGAAATATTTTGCTCCTTGAATTAACACACTAGTTGAATAATTTACTAGTATAATAGAGTTTTTTTACCTCAGGTTTAAACTATAATAAAGAACAATATCTTCGTTCTTACCTTTTCTAATGAACGTTTCCGTTTCCGATAGCATGCCAGTTAGTTGAAATTCATCCATGTTCACGGAAGGGTTCTTTTTAAAATTATCAATTTTAAGGTGGTCGCAAAGGTTTTCGATCTTCCGATCATTGTATTTCTTTCCGAAGAAATCTGCAACTCTTCTGATAGTGCCAGGTAAATCCTGACAATTGTTTGATTAACTTTTAATTCAATAATATTTATAGTATTCAGCAAAACTATTTCCAATGCAATAGTTTAAATGATTATCTCAATTTTTCACACAAAAAAGGGCAACAGAAATACGTAGAGAAAAAGGTTAGAATCTGACCATTTGATCGATTCATAAAAAATATTTGTGTAAGGAAGATACTTCTATGCTGATAACTTAATTTGTATTTGTACCTTTGAAAGCTCTTCGTAAAATAAGAACAACATATTTGGGTGGTGCCTATTCTGCCAAGCCTCCTTTAAATGTTCAAAAAACGGTGACCAGGTGACTGTAACAAAATTACTTTAGATATAGGTTTAATTATAGTTCATTAACTACATTTGTCAATTGTTAAAGATTGTTTGCTGGAGTTTTTAGTTAATTTATATTTTTTATTTAAGTTACATTACTTTCTTGGTAAAAGTGGCAGGCCTTATTTTAAATAGCACCACGGTGTCATTAATGAGTAGCGTTAAAACACGATATTCCTCTATTATATTCCGGTTTGAATGGCGCATTAGCTATCTAAATTAATCGGCATATAAGACGTTACAGCTATGTCTCAGCTCAGCAGACATTTGACGTCATACGCTGGTATGTAATAGGCAAGGTCATTAATAACTATAAGGTAAAGTCCCGTGTCGTGATTGACCCTACTTTAATTAAATAACATTAATAATCAAAGAAATAGCATTATTCCGCGATGGATTACATTAGAATTATTGACAATGACGCCGAAGAATTATCAATCTTAGAAACATAAGGTACTATAAATATACATAATTACAGTTGTATTACAGTTGTCAACGTTAATTTTTCGAGAGTACATCATAAGTATTTGACGATAAATACTAACTCATGTCTCTTACGAAGAAACTCCAGTAGGTCTTGAAGTCACCATTAACTGGATACAATTTAAAAAGCTTTGCATGATGGAAGCACGATACGGCCACGTCACGTGGATCACGGGCCACGTATACTACTTTTGCGAGATCAAGCAGCTTAGGAGGAAGTAGCGTAAGCGGCAAGTGACTCTTTATGAAGCGAGGAGACGGCATTCCAGCTACTAGTTCTGTACCAGGTGTGCTTAGTACATCTAAAACTTTAGTAATCTCCTCACTATGTGTAGTCTCTTTTAGAAATGTTTTACGTTTATCGGTTATAAACATTGAAAACCTGAAAAAATAAGGTTTGTTTAAAGTCTAAATATATAATATACAACAACAGATACATTTCTGTTGTAGTATATACAGGGTGTCTATCTGTTAGATAGTACAAGTGTGACCCAGAACTGGAGTTCTGGGTCACCCTGACAGGTAACAGGATTTAACGTAACCATCATGAGAACAATCATTGTTTCGGCTGGACGTTAAGTTCTGGAACACCCTGTATGGAGAGACTACATCTGCTATATACTACAACCTGTACATGATTTAGTGTAAAGTAAGTAAACAGACTTACGTACTCTAGGAATATGTATCTCTTGCTAGCGGTATAGCTGCAGCTTTAATGTAATCCAAGTCATTTGCTACAAGCCAGACTAGCTCTTGCGTCCATGTTGTTCCTAATACATTAAGCAGGTCAAAATTACGTAAAATATATTAATGGTGCCGTCAAAATAAATCGAAATTATTTTACTTAAAATTAATAATTAATATTATTTTTTGCCATTTGATTCATTAGTTTACTGTGCAATGGACGGAAAAGAAACTGTCAAAAGAGTTTTGTTAGATACACGATATTATTATGCAACAAACTATAACAACTATTAAGTTTATCAACGTATGTACGCTTGTTAAGCGGTATAGATAATGGTTCCAATGGTAACAGCCGCGTCCTTTCGTCCCGTAATAAACTTTATAGAAATAGACTGTTGCATTGAAGCCTGTGTTAGATAAAGCTTACTAAAGACATGGGTCTGGAAGCAGAACATCATTAAAAAGCACTAAAGATTTTATATGCTTTTCAAAAGATACAAATAATATGATCATTGTTTGGTATTTGGTCTTTGTTTTACTTATCTTATTTACTACTTACTTTGGAGGTCAAACTTTGGACAAGATTTCTGGATAGTTTGAGTAAAATAAAACTACAATAACCCAGGTGTCGGATAATCACGTAAAAGTTGACCCCAGTTGTCATCTTTAGCAGTATTTTGAGGACGTTAATATTTTTAAATTTGCTGTTCAATTATCGAATGGGCATGTTAAAAGTCGGTTCACCCACCAACTCGCATTGGGCCAGCGTGGTGGGATACGGTCCAAAACCCTGATGGATAGGAGTGTATTAGGGAAGGCCTATGTCCAGCAGTGGACTATCACAGGCTGATGATGATGATCATGAATTATGTTACATACTTTATGGTATCTTTACCTGACCGAGGATAGCTGACAACGAAAACATCTCCGGATTTTAAGGGCATATTGTAAATATTTGCAGCTTCTTTTTCATAATCTCCGATTAACATATATTTCTTTGGGCCTACGCGTAAATGAGTATAGCCTGATTCTGCAACATGAAAATGTTTAATGAATACATTTAATTTCAAAACCAACAAACTAACATTAGAGACGGATAATGATGATGTCAAGTTATTCCCTTTTTGTAGTCTTAAATTCTAAATAAAAATATGAAGATTTTAAACCAAAAAACTTCTTAAGCAAGAAGAAAAATGAAAGAAAAAGTAAGAAGCGGCTGCGATTGCCGAAATCAAGCCCAAAAATAGATAGTAGTTGCAGCAGTTATAGCATTCCGTTGAATGAAACTGTACTATAGAATTTGATGGTTTACTAAGTGACGCAGAGTAAATATTAGAAAAAGACGGAATCAAGAGGGTGATTGTATTGTTAATTAAGTTAACAATTTCGAAAATAAAAGTGATCTACATATTTTGAATACTGTAAGAGAAAAAAATAACAACATATGCTAAATTAAAAATTTTCGGACATAGCGGGGCCGTTTTGCGAATGTGAAGTGAATGGGCCGTGGGAGGAAATCTAATATTTGGTAAGGCATATTCGATATCTCTTCCGTTCATTACCAAAACAGGTCTAGACGTATAAAATCGAAATCACCGCTGGGAGTTAGGATGCTTGTAAGGGGCATTGATCTCCTAATTACCGTGGGCCCTAGATAACAGATTCGAGGAATCTGTTACTAATGTGGAGTAAAAAAGCTACCTCGGCGGCCATCGCTGTTTAGACCAGAGCGCCAAAGCTTGCCTATATCCTAACCGAGTAGGAACCAGGAGGGAACAACACGAAGTTTTAGTCGTTGCGAGTCCGACTTAACCCGTCCATGCCACCGCGATGACGGAAGGTATGGGGCGTATATGCATTTCCCTACGTAAAGGAAAAGCCTACACTAATAAATAAGATTTATTGAAAACGGTTTTAGCTGTATGCTACTAGCCTGCATAGTGCACTGCTGTAGTGCTTCCCCAGACGGATCGCTATAAAATAAAAGACATACTAAACCTAATAAAAGACCTTCAAAGATGGCATTTTCTGTCAGTCAACCTTGGGGTGATGCAGAGATAAAAGTGGGGATAAAAGTTAATGATTTAGTGAATCATATACATACAATGTAAATTTACTTACGAATAAAATGTTTGTTTATTTCCCTATTTTCATTTTCATCCGCAGAAATTTCATAAGGAAAATATTCCTCCATGTCTCTGATAAACCAATAAAGGCAAGTGTTTACTTGATGACACTAAATATTTTAATAATGATTACCGCTGAATTTCAATGCTTATCGTAATCAATTTTATCGGAAGTGACAGGCAAAGTAATATATATGTTGAAACAAACTTCGATTAAGTATAGCAAAGTCATATTATTGACATCAGCATTGGACCAACGTGGTGCAGTACGGTCCATAAACCCTTCTAAAGGAGAAGGCGTGCATTAGGGGAGGCCTATGTCTATTTGTGGAGTCACCCAGGTTGATGATCATGATAATATGTGACAGGCAGAAGTGAAAGCAAATAATGCATGCAGAAATGGGTATACAAATGAATAATAGAATAGCAGTAGTGTATGTAGTGTATAACGGCAATTATGATGCGCGAAGCAATTATGCACGGCGAAATAATCCGTGTAAAAATAAAACGATCCATGTACACCAATAATAGAAACAAGCTACTATTACTATGTTAATAATGTACAGCTAAATAATGTAAGACCTGATAATCCATGTACACATACATATAACGGGATTTTTTCATTCGGATTGTTATGTCGTGATGTACTACAATTAATTACACGACATTATGGCGGCCATTCGTCGAGTTTTCAGATGACTGGGCAGTAGTACAAGAGACCTTAACGTAACGTGGGTAGAGTGGAGTATAAGTCAAGTGTATGATCAGAGAAGTCAATTCAATTATTATTGGTCAATCTAAATTTAGCTGTGCAATGAGAATAAAGTGTCAGTGTAAGAAAAATTATTATCGGACATACAATATCTGTAATGCATGGGCTGTCTGATAATACACGGGCCGTGTATTGTACAGCCCGAAAAGTCATACAGTAATAAATGTTTGTATTCGAAATATACATAATACAATACACGGACAGACCGTCCCATACGTTTTCGTGGGTGACAGTGGCCGGAGTTCAAATTACTAATAAATTTCGTAGCCGGAATATTAATACAAAATTGAAAAATACCCAAATTGCAAAAAAAAATCTAATAACAGAACTGAAAAAATATTTTAAATTTTATATTTGTAGTTGCTCCACTAATACAAAGTTGTTAAAGTAATATGTTAATTTTAAGTTAACTTTCCAAGATTAAGATAATTAGCATAAGACTGCTGTAATATTCCATGAATTATGTTTGTCAAATTAATTTTCAGTCATAACAATAAATTATATCCATCATAAACCTCCTCACGTAATTAAAAGATAAGACTTAAGATAATAATACTTTGTTATGTGCTAAACATTTTATAAAAGTATAATATTTATCATTAGATAAAACACACATACAACTTGAAAAATGATAACGTTTTTGCATATTTGATTTTTTTAATCAATAAAAAAGTGTTTGAAATAATAAATTATTTAAAAGTAATGAAGCATTAATTACTTTTAATGCCAAAGTAATATTTAAAGTAAGCTCTTAATTCACATTAGACATTGAAAAAAAGATATACACGTAATAGAAAGTGAATATCGTAGTATATAATATATATCTTATTCCTAGCGTTAATGACCTCAGAGTCGATTGTAACTACAACAGCCGATCTATATGAGAGATCAGCTATCTACGCGGGGGATATCAAAGTGCACCAGCAAACATAATAGGACGGAAAACTGACGCAACCGGAAAGAGGTAAGACGCAGGACTGACTTTTTATCATCATGCTAGGAAACAACAATTAAAACTTTTTGAGATCCGGAAGATCTTTGGAGATTCCAATTCTATTATATTGTTTAAAGTAAACGCCGAAAACACTTTAGCCGCTTTTTGCTTTCTAGTACCTTTCATAGAGGTCATAACATATCAGGTAAAAATAACTTGCCTCATTTTCTTGTAAAGGTTTTAGGGAAACAAAAATTCTCTAAACTCTGACTTAAAGATTTTACGCGAGATAAAAATATGTAACATCCAGTGAGAAATAAATTCTATTCATTTATGGGATAGTATTCAATTTAGTTCCCATTATTGCAAAAAATCAGACACAAAAAAAAATTAACTAAATTTAACTAACTAGTAAATTCCTCCAAGTCTTTGTTAAATCGAGAAATCGTTTTTAATGAGGGGGTTTTTAATTTACCAAACTAGCTTACAACCCATAGAACCAACGTTATACGCAACCCTTTTAATGAATAAGATAAGTATATTGAATGGAATTTTAAGTACGCTTTCGTAGTACATATTCGCAATTGTTTGCAATCAGCCAAACCAAATTCTACGTCCATGTGGTACCTGCAAAAGGGCCGCGAATAGAAAATTTAGTTAAGCAAAAGAAATAGGTACATACAAATAAACATTTTAAATTTAACTTCATCTACTCTGCAGATTGTTACGAATAAGTTTAGCATGGTGTTTGGTAATAAATATAAGAAACCTTTCAAATTACAATATACCTTCGGGGAATCATTTTTGTGTTATCGTGATTTTCCTCTATTCAGGTCAATGTTTGCCGATCACTCGATTGCCTATAAAGTCAGATGATCTATGTTAAAAGTTGGTTCCGGTTGTCAAGGCTGTCTTCGGTAATTAACCGTTTCAATTCATCAACCGCGTGCGGTTTACACTTTGAGATGTAGAGACCAGATGTCAGTCGTTTCCGTTTGTTTGGTCTGGCTAATATTACGAATGGCTGGTCCGATTTTTGTGGGACTTTCACTGAAAGATAGGCGACGTAACCTGGAGTGACATAGGCTTTTATTTTCCTTATGAACAAAAAATAAAACTGCGTGATGTAGACGAAGCTACGACTTCGTCTATTTATAAAACCGCTTTAAAATACATTGCGCAGTTCAAAAGATTTAGGCATGCACAGGGACGGACTCGAAGCAAAATCGACTTTGTTTTATACTATGTATAGAAGTAGTATACAGATATGGAGTTTTACGAAAATACTCAAGTTAACTGCCTCCGTAGCCTAGTGGTATGGGCGCGTGCTTTAGAAACTGGAGGTCGTGGACCGATCACCCAATTGTCTGAAAAGTAAGATGATCCATGCGTCGGAGGGCATGTAAAAGTAATAAAATAAAGTAAAGTCGGTCCACCCACCAACCCGCACTGGACCAACGTGGTGGGTTACGGTCTAAACCCTTAATGAATGGGGTGTATTAGGGAGGCCTATGTCCAGCAGTGGACTAACACAGGCTGATTATGATGATGATGGTGACTCAAATTAACTCGAAGTTACGAAAGTTCAAACCCCTCTTATTATAAAACAAATTGATTATACGTCTTGATTATCAAGTTTGTCCTAATATTGATAGCCTATTTAATATGATAACAAAGTAATCCACTGTTAGAAGTAATGTGTTAAAGATATGAGTCGCTGAAATATGACCAACTCTCTCGAAAAATAATACTTTTTGTTAAATACATATATTATTTTATTAAATACATACTAAATATTACTATACTAAGTACCGTAGTAGTTACATAATAATAGTAATTTACAATTTAAATACAGATGTTGACGATAATTTTCCATTTGATGTTAGCAGTATTAAGCCGGCAGAGGCAGAGGAGCTAAGGAAACATTTTAAAGGTAGGAGCCAAAATAATGTTAATAATAAAGCCCAAATAGGTTAAGATCATCCTTTCCCTATAATAAACTTATATAACTTCCCTTTAATAGACACATCTAAAATATCGCGGACACAATCTTACCTTGACTTATATAATATTAGTTTAACAAGAAAGTGAAATAACCTTTTAGACCATATGATACTAAAAGAAATTTATAAATATATTAACTTGTATCAATCAACAAATTACTTACGCCTGTGTACTTTACATGGCGCCATTCCTATGACTGAACGGATCTGCACTGTTATAGGAAGACTTCATACATACGGATTTCTAGTCACCGATCTATATAATTTCGACATTTAAATGCAAATTTCACATACAAAACAAATCTAATTATTTATTCTGTTCTCTTCTGTCCTTCTGTACTATGTTCAATGGAAAGTAAGATTAATTTATGAAAGGATTAATTTATGGTTTTCTGTAGGCAATTTTTTTTTAATAGTTTCAAAATTTCGACGGCCGCCCTTGCTACTTTTTGCTTGCTTCAGGATTACATAATTTGAGAACGGTACTAAAACGTTAGCTACTTATAAGTTAAATATTTATATTGAGCAAATTGTTGGACCAAAAATTGGTTCGGAGTATTAAAATATTTTTTTTAATTAAATTGGTTTCTGTGTTCAATAAAATTGATAATTTGATAAATTGATACTAAAAATTTTAATAGAACAGAAATTTATGCAAGCAACTGGTCAATCGTTTCACACACGTGACAATTTCGTTCTCTGCCATATGATGCAAATCATTATATCTATAATGATTAAAAATATCGGATAAAAATTTATAACGAGCACCGGCTTAATACTTTATGTGTATTTATTTATGCATAAGTGATTTTTTAAAAAATTAATGTTACTACGGAAAACGTAAATCAGTATCTTTCAAATTCTCTTGGATCCAATTTTCCGCCTGCTCCGTCATTTCTTCGTCAAAATATTCCCGCCATCCGCCAACTTTACCTAGAAATATATTAATTCATGACCAAAGAGCTTTAATGTACTAAATATATTTAAAAGAAAAATGTATTTAAAATGGGAATGTACAGGAAAGAAATGCATTTGATTGAAAGTTTTTTTTTTGTTAATTTAAAAATTATGACAATAATTACTAGATTCGTATAGGATACGTTGGTATTAAACGATAAAATGGAGGTAAATGTTGCTGTCTGTACAAATTAAGCTACATTTTATCATACATATTAATTTTTTTAAATTGTAATACAAATTAACACTAAGCTTGATTTATGTATGATGTTTTAAGCAAGTGTCAGAGCGAGTAGGGTAGTGCGAAGTGCTTACCGTTCCTAATAAAGCTTTCATTTTTATTTAATAATCCAAGAGTTTGCATATCCACCCGATTGACTGACTTGTTCTTTCTAAAGTTGTCGATGTTCAGGTGGTCACTTAGTTGAACCACTTGCTCGTCAGTTATTGGTTTGCCGAGAAACTTGGCGACACGACGTGCGCATGTTGGCAAATCCTGTAAAATGCATAGAAGTACAAGTTACGTTATCTTTATATTAATAATTAGCGTTATATGAAAATCCAAAAAGAAGCCTCAGTAACTTCCAGTTACATTAGCTATATTTTAGTGAAAGTCCTGCAATATCGCATCGGCCATTCCATAGATAAGCCAAAACAGATTGTCAGACAAAATTTTTAAAAAGTTGTTTTATTATCTGTATCGGTTACAAATCGCAATGTACTAATTTAAAAACGGTTTTTTTGACGTTACTAACAGACACTACAATTTTATTCATCATCATCATCGACTGTGTTAGTCCACTACTAAACATAGGCCTCCCCTAATGCATGCTTTCACCATTAGGGGATTTTTGGACCTTATCCCCCCACGCTGGTCAAATGCAGGGTGGTGGGTAGACCGACTTTCTACATGCGCAACCGACGCATGGATTATCCTTCTTTTCAGGCGACTGGGTAATCGACCCAAATTGGCCTGACCAACTAGAAAACAATGATAACGCAAAGTTGTTTCTCCGCAAGGGCATACATCGCTAGGCCACGAAGGCGGTCAATTTTATTAGACAATTGTAATTGTATTATTAATTATTTATTTCTTAGCGACCGTTAACCTTACTGGTGACTTTCACCGTGCTATATTTGATTATTGTAAAAACTTAATGTTGAAAGCATATAAACATTTTACTATACCATCGATAACTCCTCATAAAACAAAAAGAGTAAGTTTGGATGATGCCTCGCGTTCCATGCTTCTTTTACGTGAGCAAAGTACGGTGTCAATGGAACTGCAAAACGAAATTTTATTACTTTAAATAGTCAGGTTTAAAATATCCCTTTGTACGCACGATACATAAACTTATTTACCGCTCTACACACATTGTCGTTAGACGGCTAGAATTTTTTTTTGTGATAAGATCTGCTCTTCTCGGAGCCCGTTGCCACAGGGGCGTCTCACTACGGAGTGACTTAAGCACCAAAGACCCAATTAGGATAATTTAGCCTTAGGCTCTCACGTTGTGGTGCTGCATGTTGAATCGAAGGCTGCCCAGGTGGGCTGAGGCCTCGGCTCAATCCAGACGCTTTCTTAAGAATAAATTTGATAGCTTGAAGAGCTTTAGCTAACATTACTACCACTTCTTCACGCGTTAGCGCTCGGAGAAGAAATGGCTAAAGAAACTTAACCAACGATACATATAGAATAGATAGGTGATCTATTATGTGTGTGTGTGTGTTGTAATACACTACTAAGTGTATGGTGAGTGTGACTACTGTTGGGCGACTAGAAGGAATCTTGTGATGTATGCAGGATAACTTAGTGGGACTATTTTACTGACATTTTGGTCGGGTACATAATGGAATGGCATAATACATACATACAGGAATCAATAACGTTGTGTCAATAACGATGTTTCCACAGAATATGATTCATATTTAATAGTTAAGAAGAATACTAGGTCAATGTTTTATTAGCCGTCTAGTTTCTTACTAGATAGTGTTGTGTTCTTATCCCGAAAAGTTTAATATTTAATTTTAACGTATATTTATTTTATCGATATAGTACCATAAACAATAAATTGTTTAAGTGTTAGTGATCCTGAAAAAAATACTTACGTAAATCCCTTATGAAAAAATTCCAATAAACTTTGAAATCAAGATCGGATGCCATCTTCATCAGTTTCGTGTAATGGTAAAGGGATACCGCTACATCCCTAGGATCTCTGGCTACATACACAACCTTGCAAGTATCAAGCAACTTTGGTGGTAGCAGCGTAAATGGAAGATGAGATTTGATGAACCTCGGGGAATCCATTGCCGTCAATTTCTCTATAGTCAACACGGAAAGAGCTTGGGATACTTGCTGCCTTTTTGCATCCGGCAACATCGTCATTGCTTCTAAGTCCAAAAACATTGCCATACTATTGAAACAAATATATACATATATCAGATTTCTTCATAAATTACAAAATTTGGTTTCTATTGTAAATACCATATCGTTCCATAATTTCTATCATTTTTAGAAAAAAAGTTATAAAAACACTCGGTTAGGGAAAAGAATCAGTTCATACAGATTTATTTTGTTAAATAATCGGAAAATTCAATTATTAACGTAAATAAAGTATATCAAAATTTTAACTCAGGTAGAATTGAAAAGAATATTTTTTTCAAATATTTTTACCTTTCTTTTTAAATAACTGCGGAAGTAACACTTCATAGAATATTGAGCATATTCTATGATCAATAAATCACTAAGTAACTAATATTTAATTAATGTAGTTAGAGTTAAAATTGTCTTTAAAATCTAACCGTTTTATCGTCGGTTTTAGTGTAAATTTAATGGTTAATGTGTTTGAACTGATACAGAATAGAATATTTACTGTACAATACTATGAGTACATTTAATTAGTGTGTAACAATAACTTAACTTGAAACCTAAATGTTATAAATAAGACAAAAACATAGCAATACTCTATACTAAATTACTTTTAAACTGACGCTAAAACAAGTCGTGAAAACAACTTACTCTATGAATGGATATCGTTCACTGAGTGGGATTTCTACAGCTGTTTGGAAATCAAAATTGTTTGCTATTAGCCAAACCATATCCTGTGTCCACGTCGTACCTATAAATGATTATCAGGTTTAGAATAGTGCTAAATCTATTGCAGTTACAAATTACAAGATGTATGATAAAACTGTGCACCACAATTTAAAATAAGGTATTTTTTAAACTTATTAAGTTTATTATTAGTAAAATGATACAAAGTAAGCTTTTGACATTGAATAGTTACATTATACACGTACAGTAACATTATATAGCTTTGCATTAACTAACTTAAACGCGTTTTAGTGTAACACTGTTCGGTCTTTCAGGGTGAGTGGAATTAGTTCCCGTCCCGATCGGCGCCGATTTAACGTGAGTTTATTCATGCTTATATTATATTATCATCATCATTACCAGTCTGTGTTATTTCACTGCTAGATAAAGGCCTCCCATTAGGGGGTTTTGGACCGTATCCTACCACCCTGGTCAAATGCGGTTGGTGGTTGGGGTGGACCGACTTTTTACATGCCCACCTTAACTTTCATTGTATTGACATTGATGTAAGGGACACGATAAAAGACTACTGTTTGCCAAATGTTTTTGACCCTTTTGTTTGCAAAAAAATCTTAAAAAAGACAGTGGGAAAGGTAAGTTTATTACAACCGATGTTCAATAAAATAATTTCGGTAATACATTTACTGACTTAAGCCACAGTAGCAGAAAATGGAAGGTCAATGACCTACTTCTGTGCACCTACCTTGTCTAGCAAGTGACGTCTTTCCATTTCGAGATTATTTACGTGCTAAATAAAGTAAGATAAATATTACCTGATCTTGGAAATGTTAGCACAAATATATCATCTGCTCTAATCTCCATGTTGTAAATATCTTTTCCCATCCTTTGAAACTTTTGTGGTAGGAGACAACCGTTTGGTCCATATCTTGTATCACTTATACCCATCATGCCTTAAAAAATTATAAATAAATATAAATTTGCGAATTATTTATATACAAATTCATGATAGCTTAGTTTCGGAATGATCAATTTTTATTATATCTTTCTGATCAATAAACTGAGACAAATTATCAGATTAAAACAATCTAACATCCTGAATCAAACGTTCAAAAGTAAAGAAATCACGAACGCTTTACTTAAAACTTACGACCAACAATAATTTTACTCAGTTACCACTTGTAACGGTTATTTAAATAATTTTCAATAAAAAGTAAAAATTGTAACTAAACACAGAACACGTATAATTAAAATGTTTAAAAATTAATAACGTCATGGTTCAATTTTAGTTTAGTATTTTGGTGCTGAAGTACTACTTACTACCTTTATTTTTCTCTTGAATATTATTATTGCGTTATATGATAGTTTTTTATCGCTTTATCCACCTAGTCACCATTGTTTGAATGCGATTATCTGTAATAATCGCACCCAAACACACATACGGATTATTTGAAACGCATTCAGTACAGGCTAATAGCCTGTGCAAATAACAGTCACTAATTCTAGCATTTAAGACGATATGAAACGGTCTGGACTAAAATTACCTAATAATTTTAGTCCATGCCGTTTCATATACCTTAAATCCAAGCCAAGTTTAATAACATGGCTTTAATACTTACCATTAAAAACTTTTCTTAACTCTTCGCCATATTTTGAATCGATAATCCGTACATCAAAAGGGAAATTTTTATTTAAATCACTCATAATTAATTCGTTGAGACCTTTGCTTGCTGTTCTGTTTGTATCCTGTAAGAAACAATTTCCTTTTTTTAAAATACAATCGTATTAACGAGCAATTGATCTATGACCCTCAACTGCATAACAGATTATTTGGTTATCGTAACAAATGTGTGATAACAGCCGATACCGCCAGCCATAGCCAGACCGATAGGTAGCTTGATATTATTACTTGAATAACTAAGTAATCTTAATTAAATAGTCCATATTCTTCCAAGCTATATAGTAACCTTTTTAATTGATTCCCCAGGTGATATAATAATTATTTATATTGGAATATTTATTTTCCTTCAATTGATATAACACTTTTAAAAAAAATGTCTTTCATAATAAAGCATATATTTACTTTAGATTTTAGTAAAGGGAGATTATATTTGTTAAAAGTATCACAATTAAATATATTAACAAGAATTAGTCCGAAAATTGCTTCTCTTTAGCTCGTATAAAATAATACTGTTTTTTTTTTTATTACATTTAATTGTATTCTTTCATCAAAAACATTGTCAAAAGATTAAGTTATTAGTTTTCTTAGGAGGTAACAAGTATTTGTAAGCTTCATATAGAGGAGGCGGCAACATCCGAAAAGTAGAATTATTTTTTAATGATGATGATTTAATGATAACGATGTAATAATTGATTCATAGCAACTGTTTATAAATAAATCGCTTTAAATCGATGGTAAATGTATATTTACTAATGAAAATAAAGTTTTACCGTAATTAACGTAAAAAAAACATTTTATATAAAGAAAGTGCGAGCGCAAAGTTTCTTGCCGGTTCTTTCTCTGGACAGTTCAAACTTCCGAACCGGTGGTAGATTGACGTTCGTAAGAGCTCAGCAGAGCCTAAATTTGTATATTAATAAAGAACAATAAGTTATTACTTCTTAGAGGTAACAATTATTTGTAAGCTTCATATAGAGGAGGCGGCAACATCCGAAAATTAGAATTATTTTTTAATGATGATGATTTAATGATAACGATGTAATAATTGATTCATAGCAACTGTTTATAAATAAATCGCTTTAAATCGATGGTAAATGTATATTTACTAATGAAAATAAAGTTTTACCGTAATTAACGTAAAAAAACATTTATATAAAAAAAGTGTGAGCGCAAAGTTTCTTGCCGGTTCTTCTCTGGACAGTTCAAACTTCTGAACCGGTGGTAGATTGACGTTCGTAAGAGCTCAGCAGAGCCTAAATTGTATATGAATAAAGAACACATGTATAACAAGGGCCTCTATCTTTATTCATCATCATCATAAGCCTGTGTTAGTCCACTGCTTGTCATATGCCTCCCTTAATGCACGCCTTTTCTATTAGGAGGTTTTTGGGCAGTATCTCACCATGCTGGTCTAATGCGGGTTAGTTGGATGACCTACTTTTTACATGCCCATCCGATACATGGATCATCTTACTATTTAGACTGTTGGGTTATTTCCCCGCAGGTTTTTTCAAGAGGTATTTCGGATTAAAGTGACGACGAAAAAAACTTTTAGACGAAAAGACTTTTCTTAAGAATTCCAAATCAAAATTTTAATTTCATTTAACTCCTACATTTGAGTTTCGAAAACAGTCCTTTATTTGTCGCACCATAGAAAACCAACATAAAAAATCAAATTCTTAAAAACAAACGCAAGTATCTTCGTTAAACATAGGAGCGATAAATTTACTTATTTGTCTTGTGTACTTTATTGTCAAAAATATACCACCGGTTCGGTAAAGGACGCCTCTAAACTGAGAAGAACCGGTGAAAGAACCTCAGTGGCAAAAAGGAATATAATCGACTTTAAAGCATCAGTCCACTACACCACTAGATACATACACATCATCAGCCTGTAGTAGTCCACTGCTGGACATAGGCCATTAGAGGGTTTTGGACCGTATCCCACCACGCTGGTCCAATGCGGGTTAGTGGGTGGACCGACTTTTTTATCTATCTGTATCTAAAGCACACGCCCATTCCACTAGGCTACGAAGGCAGTTAGACCTAGTTATGAATACATCAAAGAGATAGATAATTATCGGCCTACCCTTTGTTTTTTTATCAAAGGGATCAATAGTGAAAAATATAGAAAAGTGAATAGATTAAAACGGAGTATACTTTAAAAAATTAAATGTATTTTCCAAAATGAAATTGACGTTATATTCGTTCATCAATTCCATATGTAAGGACCTAATATTTATTAAAAAATGTTCGTGGATCCGATCGGTAAAATCTTCTGTTATAATAAACTTGAGTTACTACCAGGCTATCAATGTCAAATCTATTGCTTTCTTACTACATTTTCTCTTGATATTTCAATATACTTCAGAACAATGTAATTTAAATTCAACATTTATGTAACGAAACATCTAACAGATCTTAGTTTATTATTAAGTTTGATTTCTGTTTTGCTTTTTGTTATAAAATGAAATTTAACAATGTTTTATGTTGAAGTAATCTGTTTATTGATCTTAATTTTCTATTTCAATTTATTTATTGAGGGAAACGTAGATCGGTGTCCTGCAAGTTCTTTTCAATCCAACGTTCGGCTTGTAAAGTCATTTCTTCGTCGAAATAGTCCCTCCATCCACCCACCTTCCCTGTTTTAAATATGTGTGTTTTATTATGGATAATATTACATAGATTATTATACGAAACAGGTTTTATTTCTAAAATTTATTTGGATTTATGTTCATTAGTGAAACTTTGTATTTGTATTTAGAACTGACTTTTTTGTTCAATTTAATTTTATAGGTTATTAAAAAAAATAGGAAGTCTAGATACCAATAATGTGAGCTTTATGTTATCACGTAAACAGTATGAAACATTTCCACTAAAATAAAATTAATATTTATTTATTATGTTAATCATATGTTATACATCATAATTTTATGGAGAATTTCACAGACCTTTCCTAATAAAACTTTCGTTTTTGTTCAATAAACCAAGTCCTTTTATTCTTTCAAAGTTAACTGACGCGTTATTCTTAAAGTTTTCGAAATTCAGATGTTCACATAACTTGTGCAATTGTTCGTCCGTCATATCTTTTCCAAGGAAATTAGCGACGCGACGTGCACAGGCCGCTAAATCCTGAAAAAAAATAGATTTCTCATATTAAAAAAATATAAAAAGCCTTATTGTCATCTTAGTATTATCTCTATCATAATTGCGACGTCTTTGCTTTTGACACCAATTTGCATAAAACTTTAAATAATTAAAGTAGTTACCTATTCCAAACCATATCACTTAAAAAAATATTATAACCGTTTTATAGGTATGTTTGTGTTAATAACGCCATAATAACATTTTTGAGTATCGATAATTCAGTAAGAAACAAGTAAAATAAAAGAATATGTAACATTTTAATCGGATAAGGATTTATGTTCTACCAATTTAGATAACTTCGTAAGCGCTATTACTTTAGTTATTATTCGATGAAATATGCAAGTCATGTTCAGGCAAAGCAAACAAATAAGAATTAACACAAAAAGCTAAAACATACTATCATTGCTATCTCTACACCTCGGATATTTTCCTTGAATCATAAACTTTAAAATTTTAAAACGAACATACCCTTGATAGCTCCTCGTAGAATATAAACAACATGTTAGGATGATCACGAACATTCCATGCGTCTTTAACGTGAGAAAAGTAGGGGGTGTACACGACTGAAAATCACAATGGCATCGTTCCTTGTTATACGTAACGCTAATTTTAAAAAATACTACAAAACTGTTTGAAAGAATAATCAAGTTCATATTTGAATCATAAAATAGTAAATGTTTGTACTTTATGTAAAATTTCTCTAACAAACTCTATCAATAACGACGAACGCGCTATTAAATAAAAGCGACAGATCTATATTAGACTTCTAATACCTAATCAGGTGAAATTACGTCCTTCACTATGACAGTCTGATGGGATAGACGTACACGGTCGCTGAGAGATCAGGCGCATGGTCGATTTTTAACTTGCCGATCGGACGCATGGATATTTCCAGTTTTGAGATCTAATCATCTAATGATTACCCCTTGGCGCTCTAACCAACTAGGGAAACATTAATTGGAAAATGTTGAATTTCCGAACCTTTGATCTCCGGCTTGTAAAACAAAAGTCAGTGCCTTCACGCAGGCTGCCGATCTATATCAAAAATCAGCCAACGCAGTGCAGGAGATGTTACAGTGCACAAGTGTACGCGCAAAGTAATATTCCAATGGGACGGTTAACCGACACGACTGGCGAGAGATCAGGCGCAGGGCCTACTTTTTACATGCCATCTGACGCATGGATCATCTTACTTTACAGACAATCGGGTGATCAGCCCGCATTGTCCTAACCTAGTAGAAAACAACAATAAACATTTGTTGTCCCCGCAGGATTCGAACCCACGACCTCCGGTTTCTGAAGCACACGCCCTTACCACTAGGCTACGGAGGAAGTTGGGTCAAATAAACTTACGTAAATCCCGAATGAAGAAGTCCCAATACGTCTTGAAGTCGTTGTTATCTTTGTTGCTTTTTAATAATTTGTCATGATGAAAATAAGAAACGGCGACGTCCCTCGGATCTCGTGCAACGTAAACCACTTTAGATGTGTCTAACAACTTTGTCGGTAGAAGTGACAGGGGAATGTGAGTTTTGACGAATCTCGGCGAAGGCATGCTTATAACATCCTTCACAGAAGGCAAGGCGACTCCGTTCTTCAAAACGGCGCCTTTAGCCAGTATTGATCTTATACCTGGGTTAAGGCACATATCTAACCTGTAATAGAATATATTATTTGAAAACAGGGCTCTGAATGGAGTAACTCTAACTTTTGGAAAGCCTTAAAAAAAACCAATTACTTCAAGGCAAAGAGTTAACTACTTTATTATTTTTTTTGTTCATAAACCTGCTCGTAATATATCATAAAGCTTTACATATCTTTTAAAAACAAAAGGCATTAGTGACCAATCAACAAAATAATGCAGCTTACTCTAAAAGGAAATCTTCTAGAAATTGCAACACTAAGAGCCTTCTCGAAGTCAAAGTTGTTTGCAATTAGCCACACCATATCTTGGGTCCACGTGGTGCCTGTCAATTTACATTATATTTATAAGCAATAAACAAAAACAGTAAAATACGACATAAAATAACAATATTCATTTGCGAACATAACAAGTAATAGGAATTATGCGAATTCAACTTTGCATCGTGCAAATGCATGATAAAAAAGCATAAAGTACTTTGCTTAGTACTTTATAAAACAACCGTTTTACCGAATTATTATTATTAGAATAACCATTACTTTGAGTTTAAAAGCTATTCTTACTTGAAAGTTGCAATACGAAAACTATTATTTTATTGGTAGTGGCGAGGCGAGCAGGACAATAATATAGAAGTAAACAATGTGTTCTGTATACGAAAATTAATGGTATAAAACGGTTATAACACAACCAAAAGAACCATATAATATAACTTTCCATATTGACCTTTAGAACTATGTAATAGTGTTTTATTAGAATAAAACTTTAATACCAGTAAAATCATGCCTTTAATTGCTATTTTTTGTAAACTTTTGAAGCGATGAGACGAGCAGGATTGTCTCATGTAGGCAAAAGAATTGCCTAATAACATTATGTCTCGCTTACACAGTAATTACCCTGGCTGGGATGACCTTAAAACCGGAACAAAGTAGGCAACAAGTTGTACTTCCCCCGTCGATAAAAATGGAAACAAAATAATAATTTTAACATTTGTTTTTTTTTATATATTTATTATTTTACCTAAAACTTTAAGATATAATCTATAAAGATATTCACTTGCCTGATTTAGGAAAAGTATTCACAAAGATGTCGTCCGATCTCACCTCCATGTTGAAAATATCCTTACCAAAATTTTCGAATTCACGAGTAAACGCGAATCCCTTTGGACCGTAGCGAACTTCACAAATACTTATTGGTTCTATCAATAAGAAACATACACTTTGAATACTTATTTATATAAATATACTATTAAGCTTCCAAAATCATTTTGTTTACATACCGGCAAAATAGTTTTTTAACTCCTCGACTACTTCTTTTTCAATATCTTGTGCTTCGAAAGGAAATATTTTATCCAAAGCGGCCATTTTTATTTTATTATAAATATGTTATTTATTTGTTTTAAAGCTCAGTCTTACACGTAACGATTTCTGCACTGATAAATTTAATTATTTGTTACGGAACATGTTGCTACCTGTAAATTCCGTTCAATAAAACAGCATTATCGTTGATTATTTCATATTGCAAGATTTGCGCGTGATAAAATTTGATAAATTTATTTCTTATATCATTTTACTTTTCTCATATATAATGCTATTTACTTTCCTTCTTTTTTTATTATACACGTATCAATGAAAAGTTGATAAAACAAAATAAACCAAAACGTTTATGAAATTAGATGTTTCATAACTAGACTACAAGCAAATGGATAACAAATATCTGTAAAATGACCCAACGCGAACAACGCTTATAAGGCTGTTTCTATTTCATAAAGTAAATCTGGGGTTATGCCGTAATTTCTGAGCAGTACATTTAGTCAGTACGTGAGTAAATGGAATTTCTATGGTATAACAAATTAATTATTACTTATTAATGTACGACCTTTTATTGTTTATAGAGGATTAGAAATAAAAGCCGAAAACCTAGTGCCGTAAAAAATAGTAGGGCTTAAAGTCTAAACGTATATTATCATATTTTTATCAATAATAAAAAAGCAAATCAATGCAGAATTACTAATGATAAGAATTACAATATTTTTCACATTTAATATTTAAATACTATCTACGTTTCTTTATTACAGTAAAGTTATTTAGATTAAAGATACAAACAATCGATTACAAACAATAATATAAGCCTATTGACACGTAAACAATATAACTCAAAAATAGACGAACACATCTATTATCGATAGATAAGTAACCACACGGCAACGAAGTGTTTTTCTTACATTAATTGACATCTTGGTGTCAATTCAATCATCAATACGATGTCACTAAAATCCTCATTAAATGTATTAACGCCATCACATTGCCATTGGTTACTTACTATGTTTACATTTATTCCGAGACTTAATTGGCTTAACCTAAGATCCATCCTTATAAAATCATGGAAATAAGTACTACGTTGAACGGGAATGTGCTGTTGTCGCAAAATTGAAGACGAAGGAAAGCTTAGTAACTGTATATCTTATCCTCTCCGGTAATGGTGACTATATTAAAATATGAATTAAGGACAACAACTACAAAAAACCTATTCGTTCTCTGACGTCAGCGATTCCACATTTCAGATGGACTTTAATCAATGATGCTATTCATATGAGTTCCGCTATTATACGGATTTTACTACTCTTTCCACCATCCATGATCACGAACAGAGTAAGCTGAATGCTGGAAAGAGTCCGAAACGTCGTAAAGAAATATATGTGACTGACGCGAAAAATCCATAAAATAATGGATTTGATATGTATAATAATCACGTGAATAAAATAGATAATAATTGCTATTAACACTCGCGTCATATAGGTAGGTACATACCTACTTCTATGCAGCTGATAAAATTACGATAAGCTACCTTTTGCGTTAATTTATTAATTAGTTTAGATAAAAATTATTAAATTTAATTTTAAATCAGCCATTGCCAAATAAACAGTCTTATGAAGTTTCTGCGGCGAACCCGGCTTATTCTGTATATGTTTCATTGATTCTAATTAGTAGTTAATCGTAAATTGAGATTTAAATTCATAAACGCCGTCACCAATAAAACTTCATGTGGATCTTCAAATAGATTGTGGTGGATGTGGTGGATCTAACAAAACAAGCAACCAACGCGCAGAGGAACTGCATCACATTTTAATACATTTAGTCAACAAAATGTTTGCTACGTACAAGTGATGCGTCGGTCGGTTTTCGGGTAGAGCTAAGGGTATAATATTTATTCATCGAGGGCGGCACTGAAAATATTGGAAATTACGGAAGTGACACGACATTACTGTTAAAAAAATCTACTTATTGCTTTTCGAAGTATTCTCCGCGGAATTTGACACATTTTTAATACGATGGTAGATCATTGAAGCAACTATGCTATCGGGAAGTTTCAGTCTCCAAAATGGCCGTTTCGTAGGCGTCCACGGCTTCTTCAGGTGATGAAAATCTCTGACCACGGAATTTATTCTTTATTTTAGGGAAAGTATAGAAATGGTTAGGGCTCAGGTCGGGGTTGTACGGGAGATACTCAAATAATTCTATGTTTTCTTGCTCTAAAAACTCTTTTGTTCTGTGCGCGGTGTGAGAATTCGCATTGTCTTGGTGGATGATGATGCCGCGGTTGCACTTCCCTTTACGAAGAAACGACCTGCGGCGAACAAATGCTAGCATACCATTCTGCATTAACCGTTCTTTGTCCCTCAAGAGAAATAGTCGCAATATGCCCGGTTTTAGAGACAAACGTGGCCACCATTTTTTTTGCAACACTCCGTAAATGAACAATTTTTATTGCCTTTTACTCATTTTCGAACACCCAATTTCGTGACTGGTTTTTGTTTCGGGTTCGTACGCGTATATCCAGGATAAGTCGCCTGATATGATGTTGTATACAGCATTGAGGAGAGTTCTGACGCACCGCTTTTTGCTCTTCACAGAGCGAATGCGGTATCCATCGGGAAATTAACTTCTTTACACCTAATGTTTCATGCAAGATTATTAGTATTTGACTCATGCCAATGAATAAAGTTGCCTGAATTTTGCAGTATGTCACATGTCGATCTTCCTCAATCAGCTTACGCACAGCATCATCGTTTTCTATTGTGACTGCAGTTTTTGGACGACCTTGACGGGGATCGTCACTGAGCTTGACAGGTCCACGTTGAAATTCAGCAAACCAGCGATAAATTGTGGTTTTTAATGGGGCTTCATCACCAAATGCAAAAATCATCCGGTCAACACACTGTTTTTGTGTTAAACCACTTCGAAAGACATAATAAATCATCGCTCTTAAATTTATCGAGTCAATTCCATTTTCTTAACGGCTAAAAAAGTTAGACAAGACCTTGTGACAAGACCAAAAATCTTTTTTTTAAATAAATAAATGGTATTTCATTTTCAAAACCAAGGATAACATACATCTGAAATTGAAACATAGTTTTTTTATAGGGAAGGGAATGAATAATTCATAGGTATTTAATAAATTTGTTCTTGAACTAGGACTATCTAAGACATACATCGTCTGTGATTCTTTACTAACCGATTATGTTTAAACCTAAAACTTGTAAAAAGATTAACCAAAATTACAATAATACTTGCTAAATTAAACAAAAATTCTTTAACAACTGCCAATGGTCTTAACAACATGGACCGATTATTTCAATACCCATTCAAGTATCTGCACAATTGGTTAATCCTATTCTATTGCAGTGGATTTCGTATCAGGCGTTATTGCAAAGCATTTTGAGCTGCGGAAGATTAAAATGACTTTGTTGTTAAATAAATTTCACCCTTTGGTAAAAAACCTAAAGTCTATTACTAAAAGGTACCTTCGTAACGTTTCTTAAAAAGTTAAAAAAAGGAATACGTGTTACATCTTTGTATATCCAATTGCATTGAAATTAATAAAACTTCTGTAAATCGCCGCTTTCCATAATGGATACAATATATAGGACCTATTACATAGGAGGTGAAAAGAGACAAGCATGTTTATTTTTGTTTTATATTTATTTCATTTAATAGGCAAGAAACGTAGGTCAATTGCGCATAAGTTTTTGGAAATCCAGCTCAGCCTCTGACGTCATAAATTTGTCAAAATACTCTCGCTAGCCCTAGTTTTTCCAAACTAATCAAAAAGGCACAATATAATTATTAATAAATAGTAATATTTAATAATTATTACGTTTTTATTAAATTAGGGCAGACAATGTAAAAAAAGCCTAATTAAATTTATCAATTTTCATTAAATAAAACGCACCAATACTGAAATTGCCAATGATCTTAATAAAACGTTGGACTTCCATCTCAAGTATCAAGCACCAATGCTAATACTTTATACTTAATGGAGGGAGTAGGGCAAGTGACTCTTGATAAAGCGAGGAGATTGGATTATAGATACTAATTTGTTATCAGGTGCAGTGCTTAATATAGAACTTGTGGAATCTCTCTTAATAATTCTCTAAAAATATTTCGTCTATCAGTCATGAGCATTGAAAATCAAGCCTGTTTCAATACTGTAAACTATACTTTTAAGAAAGTCTACTGTACAATGTAAGAGGAGAGCCGTTATTAATATTTTAATCATAAAAGTAAAGCGAATATTAAATAAACAGTCGACGGAACAAAACAGATACGTCGCAACTGATTTTTTTTTATCTTAACTATCATTTCTTATATTTAATTTTGTTATAAATAAAAGATTATAGCAAAGAAAATAAGAAAAGTTTTACTTGTCCATTAGTCCCTTTTTACAAGGAAGCGTCTTTCGGAAGAAAACTATCACCACATTTGATCAAAACGGGCATGTCATCAAAAACAATTACTGTAGCTATAATTGTTTATACCTTTAATCATTACAGATTTTTTTAAGGCAAACTAACTTAGAATTATACCTTCGGAATGATTAGAGCGATAAATGAAATAGTCAAAATAAATATATGCGGGAGTGAAAAATTTTTCCATTATAAAGATTTAGATAATTTCCAAGATGCTATAAAGTTCCATGAATTTTATTTGTCGTGTACATTTTCGTCATAACAATAAATGTTATTCGTCATACTCGTAAATCTTATTGCTTTCATAAAAGACAATGTTTTATCTCAAACCGTATCATTAACTTTATATTATGTGGTGCCAATTTTTTTTATAAAAATCTATTATTTATCTTATTAAACTTATTAAATGTCTCAAAATGTTTTGGAGATGGTAGGCCCTTTTACAGGGCGCCGTCTGGGGTGGTACCACTATGGTGCCTATTTCTGCCCCAAAGTAGTAATCAGGGTAACCTCATTTTGATCACCCGACACAATGATAATCTCTATATGATATTAGACCATTCGTTTTTATTACAAATTGTATTTAAAAAATATATTTGCCCAACTCTAAAAGATTCAAACATATTTGCTTATATAATTTTTGTTTTATGTTTACTGAGTAAATGAGATGCTGTTTTATCTGTATATCTATTATCAGTTTATGATCATCATAATCAGCCTTTATCAGTCCATGCTTCTTGAACCGGCTACTGCACTGAGATCGGCATCCCGACTGGTAGGAAATCGATCAACTCTCCGTGTTTCCAAACGCAACCTCCACTTCCGAACTTTATTAGCCCATCGGCCATCCGTTCTTCTGACCATATGGTCTGCACACTGCCAGTGTTAGCGACTTAAGTTCTTCGACGGAAGAGTTCTTTACGAATTTTATTCGAAAACAAATTCCAAGCATTCCATCATTCATCTATCATTGACCAAGCAACTATCGGTAAATCCAAAACTGCCAAAACTAATGTTAAATTATAAAAAAAAACCCAAAGAACCGGCTGTAAGGATAAGTTCCTTATATTATATTAATATGTTTATATGTATCTTTAAGTAATTTATAATTATTTTTATTTCCTACTCTTATATATAAATATAAGAGTAGGAAATAAAATTCTTTATATAAATATAAAATAAAATAATGTAGTAAAAAATGAACTAAAAATATCATCTACTACTTTCACCTACCTTTTATCTCTATAAAGTAAATTATATCTTTCGTAGTGCTAAACTGCAACGATGAATGTAAAATAGGACGACACCATTTCAAAACAATTAGGTTAATTTTAATGAGTAAAACAGAACAACGGTAAATAAAAACCTTTAATTTATCAAAATTATTAATTAAAAGTAACGAAGAAACTGCTCCTTATTCCTTTCTTAATTATCCGTCTACTCCTATTTTTCTTTCTTGTTCTAAATCGTACGCCAATCTTATATTTTTTGCTCCACCCATAAGGTTTACTGGGAGAGAATGCCAACGACAGTAAGTCTATCTTTCCACTCATTATTATTGTTTTGTGTAGGTATACTGAAAATAAATAATAAGTAAGAGTTTAATGAAAAAATTGAATATGATCACCTATAATTAACGTTTGTAAGTATATTCGTTTTTATATTTGCATGAATATGTGCATGCGCTTGATATTTTTTACTTATAATAATTTATATTTATACAATTCATTTTAATATATAAAATAAACAGTTATAAAAATCTGTGTTGTATTTTTTATAATTCTGGTATTCTTTAAAATCATTTAAGTTTTCTGATAAGGTTCTTTAAATTTATTTAGTATCCTAAAACGGCTGGTATATTTAACGTTTTAATGCATGGGAAATGAAGCTTGCGCTCACAAGTCTGTGTTTGTACAAAAAGTTTAAATTAAAAAGTGTAGTTTATTTACAACTTCTGATAGACTTCCATGTGGGTAAAGAACTTTTACAAATCATAAAGCCATATGCGGCATGGGCACCGTTCATGCCGCACATGGCTTTATGGTTAAAATCAATCTCTGATAAAAATAATTGTTTGCCGATGTTAACAAAATTTTCACGGTATTTTCCCTCCTTTATTTGCTGCTTCGTATAGGGAAAAATAATGTATTTTAAAAGAGTACTGTACTGTCTAGATTTTGTGCAGTTGAAAAGCAACCGCTATTTCCAAGACTAAAAATATGTAAAAGTAATTTTTGGAACGATGCCAAAGAAATTAATGTTCCGTGTAAACTTTTTAGAGCAGCTGTATGTGCACCAGACATTTAACCGACATAAACATAAAAGTAGGTCAGTGTAGCATTTAGGATAAATAATTCAAATAAATATATAAATAATACAATTCAATTTTGAAATAGGGTGTTGTCGAGACGCATAATATTTTGTTTACAAAAGGATAAAAAATAGAACAACTAGAATTATAAAAATACTTTACTTAACAACAAATCACATAATTAGTTAAGGCAATAAATAGCTAGGCAAATAAATTACGTGCGTAAATACTAAGTACGATCGATTTCACGAGACTGAGACGACTTCTGGAGTTTTCTCTGTAGCGGCGGGCTCGGGTTCGGATCTCATCCTACAGATCAGGGTCACAGGATCTCTTTCATGGTCAGGACCGCACTGCTCCATTGCACCGAGGAGTTTGTACTCATCTCGCTCAGGAGGATCCGTCTCCAAACGCCGGCGCCCGGATATAACCACTTCCGCGCTGCCATCGGCATTAGAACGATCGGAAGGACCGATCTCTACTTGATACGGCGTGTCCGGCTCAACAAAAGCTTCCATAGTCACATCGGACCGGTCTTGTGCTTGTTGCTTCGACCGCTTCAGGAACCCTTCTAGTATACTACTCGGCAAAGACATCTTCTGCGGTATAGCGACGAGGAACACGAGGTTCTGGACGTCCGCGCGTACATTGAAATCGCCGTCCTGCCGTTGATCGTAAGTGGCCGGCGCCGCGACCGCCGCCGCGATAAAGCACGCCAACAAAAACATCTTGCGTCTGTCCGACACAATGAAGACTAGAAGACTGCACGTTACGTTCTTACGCGCCGCTTTTACCCGCCGCCGGCGAACCAGTCCGTCGAAGGAATCGGGCACAGCGTAACGGTTAAACGCGACCGACGGCACACACTTTACATACACGCGTCCACCGTCCGAGTGACACTTACCGTTGAACGTCGGCCCCTAATGTACCACTCTCGAACGGATCTCTAATTACACGTCGTAAACACGAGCTAAGATGTCGGTTGTAAAATTTATAATGAAACAACGCCAGCACATAGCATATGTCTGTTGGTCACAATGAGAACATTGTTTCTTTCACCTTTGACCGTCGGCAAATGTCGCAACTGATAAGCGAGTATTACATTTCTGTCTGAGCACGCGCGAAGTATTGATACATATATTTTTAACATTATATAGATAACGTCATACATATACAACTCTAATAGAATGTTATGTTAAATATTATCATAATATGTTACAATCTAACAAACAAAAAGGTTGTTACACTAAAATGTTCGTATTATGGTGCGTTTACATAAATTAATAGACACGGATATGATTTGGACCCGCAAGTAAATGATGTTTAAATTAGAAAATTAAAAAGCAAAGTCCTAAGTTATGTACCGTTAGCGAATGCTAATACTAATCGCAAACGGTTGCAAACAGATAGGAATTCCGATGGATATCGAGGAAGATAAATAGAATGTAATCACGAATAACAAACTTATAATTTGTTCACATTATATACGTTTATTTTCTTCTTACTAGTAGTTTACCGAGTAGGAAGAAGTCACTTGCTTATTCAATTATGTTCATCTAAACAGAGTGTTATCTATAAGCGACTGGCATCTGCTAACCGCGACGCAAACAAATAGCTGAATTATAATACTAAATGGGTGTCAATATATTTAAAACGAGAGACCTATTTTACTTTTTAAAAAATGGTTACATTTTTTTTAATTTACGACCCTATCTGAAACAAATATCCAAGATCTGACCGACAATATAATTATATTTTTCGGCGGGATATGTATCCAGGATTTTAAGTGCGTATGGCCTAGACCTATTACGTAAGTACCTAGTACGTAGACGTAATAGTGACGACTGAGCGTTTTCAAAACTACTAAGACTTTTACACATTACTTTCGTAGGTCATTTCCAAAATACTTAATATTGCATTCTGTACAAGTTAATCTAAATTCTAATTATTTAGATGGCCGCACTTTCCTCTCCATAATAGTCGTATGTATTTAAAGTAAGCTATTAATAATAAATTTGTTTTTGTCACAAGAAAGCTCTGAGCAGCTATTAAGTCTAGGAATATGTTACCGTTACTAAAAACGGCTTATTTTAACTGGCTTGTAATCATCGTAGTCGTCTTCTAATTTCCTGCTGATGCTTTGGCTTTTTTTATAATTGTTTTTATAAACTTAATATTAAATCATAACAAACATTTTCATTAGATAATCATAATATTTAAAAAAAAAACAAGTTAGTTTGTATATAATAAAATAAATTCATATTCATTATTTTTTCTAAATTGTAATTGTTTGTTTATGGAATATCATATGTTGTATAAGGAAAAACTTTAAATAATTAAAAATGCAGGTATTTTCCATCATGCTCAAATTGTGCGTAGTTACGCAGTTTTTTTTCCTGTCATAAAGAAATTGAGTCTTATCTAAATGCTATATTTTTAATCAAACTTAAATTATTTGCACATACCAGCAAATGTCACACAAATATCAACAAACAACCAAGCGAACATTTTATAAATCAGTCATGTTAGTGCAAACAGGAAATTGATACGCTAAATGACGCACGTTGAAGTCGGTCAGATAAAGGCTAATGCAAACTTTCAAATACAATTTTCGAGATTATTTAAAAGTTAAACGCGAACAGAGTCGATAAGTTAAACGCAAAAAATGTTAACGGTCTCCGCGAACTAGTCATTACTGCCCTTCCTTTACCAGTAAGAGGTTGTAAGTTCGAATCCAGGATATGATTTGTTTTTTTTCAGGAAACAATGTTTATTATCATTCTTTTCTTGTTCTAAGCGCTGTAGGAATATAGGCCAATCATCGCAAAAGATAGAATAAGTCTTACTAATTCTATCTTTGCATAATATGACCATATCGTCAATTTTGGTTGTTAATACGAACTTGGATAGTCGTTACTATACATTAGTGTCACTATTAATCTATCCGACAATCACTCTGCGTAAACTAACTACCTAAACTGCGACTTGGTGTTATCAATCTTTGTACGTTCAGGCGCCATAACGAAATTCTAGCTTTTTTTCTAGTCTTCATTTGCTTTCTTACTACGCTCGTTCACTGTTTAGAAAACGAAAAGGATGAACAACTTGGTCACCACTGCTTCTACCTTCGTGTCGGTGCCAGCTTTTCGTTTGTCGATGTGCACAAATGATACTATGATTAGATTGAATGTTAAACGCTAACTAAATTTATCTTTACTTAATTGATTTGCCATTTTTCTGTCCTTTCTAGATAACCTATATTCGCAAAAGTAATTATGCTAAAAACACTAGCATTGTAACGATTATTTCTTACTTTAATGTAAACTTGGCCGATTCCGACTACAGCAGCCGATCTGTGTTCGAGGGCTGTCTGTAGTGGAGATATTATCGTACATATATGCAAAGTGATTTGATGCCAACCGGATGGGCATTTCAAAAGTCATGGACCTGGATTTTACACAAAGTTGTTACATCCCACAATATTCGAACCCCTAGTGGGTTCAAATACTAGGGAATCTGATCTTAAGGTGGTCGGCGGTTTGTGATTTTTAGGCGCGAATCGATCTAGTTAAATCTATATTGATATAAAATAGAAAACGGCCTCACAAAAGCGTACATAGATGTTTTCTGCAACATAAGAGAGACACGTTAGTCAATCATTTAATAAAAACTTCTGAAAACTTATTGATTTTTAATTTTTTTCAAAGAATGATCTATTCAATATCGCTTTTGGAATATATGAATAAAATTTTAAACAAAAAATTTACCGACTTTAAACTGTATGCAACCATCATGCGTAGTATAAGCCACCTAGCCCTCTGCAAAAACTATTCCGTGATTTCTACTACTGCATTTTAAATCTCTGATATCTTTTAAGGTATTAATTTAATCAAATAATATTAAATAAAATTATAATATGCTCATACAATGAAGAATTTTTTAAAGTAATAAATTTTATATGTACTTGTGCTGTAATGCCCTAAATGAGCTATGAATATGCGTCATAGCAATTTTTAAATGTTCACATAAAAGTTTTTATTTTAGGTTATTCTTAAAACATAGATAATATGCTTTCGCGGATTTTATTGTACATTAATTCACGAAATACACTAATGTAAATCAAAATTTGAGTATATCTCATCAGATTAGGCCAGCGTTTTGAAACGCACGCGGTTGTTATTTTTTACGCCGTAATTTTTTTGATTTTTTTAATATTTATTGAGCTACTTATCACAAAATTATTTTTAAAAATTTACCAAAAAATAAGATGAACGAGAAGAATTTTTAAATGCAATAACTTTAACGTGAACTTAAACTATATCTTAAACGAGTTTGAATACGCCTCATTGCAATTTTTAAAAATGTTTATTGTGGGTTATTGTTAATAAATAGATATATGCTCTACCGGATTTTATTATAGACTAATTCAAATTTCAAATTTCATATATATATAAAATAGTTTGAGTCATCAAAGGTTAATTTAAGGTTAAGTGTTTGCAATTTAATTGCACAGGGTAGTGATTTGTGACACCGTAATTTTCTTAATTTTTTAAATATCTACTATACTACTGATCACAAAATTATAAAAAAAATTGGAGTACATGACAGCTTACAACTATCATATAAAAAATGAGTGAATAAAATCGGCAAAAAAGAAGCGGCGAGGTAACATATATAAAAAAATAAGATTAAAACCTACGCTTCGATTTGAGTACCTCCTTGTTTTGGAAAGCCGATGAAAAATAGTTGACCTTTGTTACATATTTCAAGTGACTTTTTATAGTTGTGTTTTGAGTAAGTAATAAGTTAGTAAATTATATTTCATTAGTATCCGCTCTATAAAAAGGAGTCGAAAGCTGCATTGGCGAAAGTCTGACACCTTTTAATGAACCGAATCTGCTTTCTATCGGGTTCGCAAACATGTTTACTTTCTATTAATTGAAAACAACAGATTTGATGTCCAACGGTACAGGTGAATGCACCTCTGATATTTGGACAGACAAGTACATAAATTTTTCGTTTTAATGTTTTGCGTAGGAATGCCATAATTTCCCAGGCATAAAACGCGAAGTCGTTATTACTCAATATTACATATCTTTTTATTTTATAGGTAAACGCATCTGTAACTTATAACTTTTTTCTCATACTTTTGTGTTTTTTAAAGGCTAGCCTTAGAGATGTAATTGATGTTATAATTTGCCGCTACTACTGCTATAATAACGCAAATCTACGATAAAATATTATGTCTCCTATTGTGTAAGGATGTCATAAGATTTTTTTTTTTATGGCATACGCAGGCAGACGAGCAGTCGGGCCACCTGATGGGAAGTGGTCACCGACACCCATAGACATTAGCAATACCAGTGGTATCGCCAACGCGCTGCCTACCGTGAGACATAGGGTTTTAAGTCTCGTTTACCCAGTAAACACGCTGGCTACGGTGCCCTTCAAACCGGAACACAGCAGTGTTTTCACACTACTGCTTCGCGGCAAAAATAGGCACCGCGGTGGTACCCACCCAGACGGTCTCCTGTAAACAGGGGACCTAAGAACTCGGAATTTCAGTATAAAGCTCGGTGGTAGTTTGAAGAACATTAGTAACTCTATTTTTTTTAGGAAGTTTAGTTCGACAAATAAGTACAAAGGTATTAGAAATAGCAATCATTTAATTTAAATCCTTTTTACATAAAATTATTTACTTTATTGTTTGAAAATGCATAAAAGCTCTTGACTATATATATGATATTTATCTTAGATTTATAATTTAAATGTTGATGGATAATAGACAAAGGTTTAAACGTACAGTTGTAATTTTTATAAATTTAATATTTTGACATGAACCAACTAGTGATAAAAAAACAGATTACGCAATATAAACGAAACAACTTGCTACCGTGAGACAAAGATCGTGACAGTGAATACTCAGTAATTATAATTACCCGATCTTCTAAAGACCAGAACACAACGATTTTTGTTTTGTTGTTTAAATAGGCACCTTGGACGCCACCTATAACCTATGACCGTAAACTATAGCATTCATCATCATCTTCATTAGCAGCCCTTCTCCGTCCATTGCTGGACATAGGCCTTTTTCAATGAACGCCATGACGGCCGATCCCCGGCTACTCGCTGTCAACTTGAACCGGCTACTGCGCGGAGATCGGCATCCCACCTGGTTGGGGGTCGACCAACGCTCCGTCTTCCCAAACGCGGCCTCCACTCTAGAACCTTATTTGCCCATCGGCCATCGGTTCTTCTTACTATATGGCCGGCCCACTGCCACTTCAACGAGCTAATCCTATGCACTATGTCGGTGACCTTAATTCTTTGACGAATAAATTCGTTACGAATTTTATCCGACAAAGAAGCTCAAAGCATGGTGCGCTCCATAGCCCGTTGAGCTACGGCAAATTTGTGGACCAGTCCAACAGTCAGAGGCCACGTTTCGGCCCCGTAGGTCATCACGGGGAGTACGCATTGGTCAAAGACTTTCGTCTTTAAATTCTGCGGTATCGGCGACGTGAGAATATGGTTCAGCTTCCTAAATGCTGCCCAGCCCAACTGAATCCTCCTATCGGCTTCCCTCTCGAAGTTGTGTCTTCCCAACTGCAATATGTGCCCAAGGTTATATTCATCGACAACTTCGAGAGTAACACCGTCGACATTGACTGGCCTCGGGAGAACGTGTTCGTTGAACATGACTTTTGTCTTGTCCAAGTTTATCCTGAGGCCATTGAGGATTCATTTAGACTGTGCAACATCTCCTGCAAGTCCTCCATGGTCTCGGCCAATATAACGATATCATCGGCAAAACGGAGATGTGAAAGGTCCTGGCCGTTGATTCTTATGCCACATCCAGTCCAGTCTAGGGTCTTGAAGCATTAGTGAACAGTTTCGGGGAAAGAACATCCCCCTGTCGCACTCCTCAATTTGGATTGGTCTCGTTCGACCCCCCGGAATCAGGACAGACATAGACGCGCCACTATAAAGACCTCTCAACACCTCGACGTAATGATAATCGACCTGACACCGTTGAAGGGCTTCCAGAACAGCCCAGGTTTCTACAGAGTCAAAAGCTTTCTCATAGTCCACAAAGGCAAGGCAAAGTGGCTGATTGTACTCATAGGTCTTTTGTACAACTTGCCTTATGGTGAAGATGTGGTCTATGGTGTTAAATCCTCTCTGCGAAACCCAGCCTGCTCCGGTGGCTGGAATCCATCAAGCTTATTGGTGAAGCGATTCGTCACGACGAGTTCGGTCGGTAATTTTTGAGGAGAGTATTGTCTCCCTTCTTGAAAAACAACACAACCTCGCTTTCAAGCCATGCCTTAGGGGAAATGCCTCTTTGAAGGACGGAATCGAATACCTTTTGAAACGCACTTAGAACAGGGTACCCCCTTGCCCCAAGCAGTTCGGTCGTGATTCCATCCTTCCAAGGAGCCTTCCCTCCCTTAAGCTGCCTAAGAGCCCGACTAACCTCATCAAAGCTGACGTTAGGAAGCTCACCAGAATGATGCCGAGTCAGACTAGCACGGGGATCGTTAAACCGGTGATTAGGTTGAGGAGCCTGAGACGCGTACAATTTGCGATAGAAGTCTCCGCCAAGATCTCAGGCAGGAACAGTCGAGCCAGAGCTGTTCCTGAGCTTCGAAAGATGGCTTCTTCCGAGCTTTTCCGCAAAAACCTTCGACCCTCTATTCTGCTCAATCGCTCTAGTTATTCGTTGCGTATTTGAGCAGCGAAGGTCTCGGCGTATAAGTTTGATAATTTGATAGGATTCGCTTTAAAAGAATTTTCACATCTGTCGAAGTGGTCTCCTTATGCTGCCGACGTTCTTTATAAGATTGAGCGTCTCATCGGAGAGTTTGGACTTTCTGCCAGTACGCTTACTCCTAAAAACCTTTGACCCACATCCATGCATTCCACCACGGCATCGAGGGCGTCGTCAATTGCCATTTTGGTTTCGATATGTTAAGGGCATCGGTTTTTAATTCCAGTTGGAATTTTTCCGAGCCCATGACAGTTTGCCGAAAGTTAGGCCGGAGAGTAGACCTCACCAGCGGACCGCTCTCGCTGAAATCTACTCGCTGCCTCTCACCAGTCGTAGATCACTTCCTCCATCAACTATAGCATTATAAAAGTGCAATTGAACATTGCTTTTAGGACCTTACTGGATATAGCCTTGTAGTTTCTGTGCTTTAGGAATAAAAAGAAAGCTTTTATAATAATATATAAGCGTCTTAAAGATATATTATGATCATAAAAATTTGTGATAGGTTCTGACCAAATTTTTGCTATGGGTAAATGGCCCAAGGGTTTGAATTAACCAACCAAAGTTTACGAAAGAGCATATAAGCACGTAAACATACCTTAACTTTTTCCATATAAAACAATTTTAATGCATTTACTTGATTAAATTTTATTGCTAAGAATTAACTTTAAAAAGTCTTACTTATTATCAATTTCTTGATGAGAATAATGAGATGAGCAAGATGTTCTCCTGATGGTAAGTGATCCCCTGCCCATAAGAAAAGCAGCGTAAGGCACCACAAATCGACACAAGAGACATGAGATGTTATATATATATATACATCGTTTACCTACGCCGGCTACGGTGCCCTTCAAACGGAAGTCAAAGTCAAAGTCAAATATCTTTATTCAATATGGAAGCATTACACTTTCGTATTGATTGTCAACTTGTGTACTTTTTTCTTGCTCCAATAAGATTTACAAAATTTGTACAATAAACATCAAATTTAATAATTTGAAATAGCCTGGAGCGAACAGTTCATTACCAGGATGTATCAAGTAGTAATTACAGCAATAATATCCTTTTACACACAAACGTTCCTTTACAACTTTTTTAAATTTATTTGCAGATAATAGCTAAACATTTTTGGGAAGACTATGTTTTAACCGATTTGCGGCAAAAATATGCACCGTTGTTGTATAACACCAGACGAACAATATTTTACAATGCTCATATTACAATGATTATTTTCGATGTTATTAACGGATCTTCCGACCGATTAACTACCTATGAATCGACTTTATTGTTGGTCAATTTAAAATGAACAATTTCCACTAACATCAATTTTGATCATGTAAGGTATAGACAACATCTTCAATGTCTTCGCTTGAGCTAAGGGTTTTCTACGACACGTTTCATTATATAAAAATAAAAAACGGAACAACTTGTTAAGCACTAAACTCGTAATAAAGAAAGAATGACGAAGTAACTTATAAAAAAACATTTCGTATTGAATAGACGGTCAAAGAGACAGCCACAGAGTTTTTAGCCGGCTCTTCGCTGAACAGGTGGCAGTTTTGGCACGGACAATAAACTTTACATTTATAAAACCATTAATTAAGTACATAAAAAAACTGAATTACTGAATTTTAGTAATGGGCGCCAGCTTTTTGTTGAAATAAATATGAAATCGAATTGGATAATTTCCATAGCTTTTTGTGATTTAATGTTACATTTAGTTGGCATACGATTTGCTTTTATCCACGATTGTATTATATATTTTGTTTTTGTCTGTTGAACTGTATATATATATATATATATATTGAGAAAACTTGCCAAATACTATTTTTTTTTATCGATTAAAGCAATGAGACTAGCGTGCACCCAATAGCAAGTGCTAAGCCCTAAGACTGTCTCCGTAATCTAGTGGTATGGGCGTGTGCTTTAGAAACCGGAGGTCGTGGTTCGAATCCTGCGGGGACTCAACAAATTCTCATTGCTGTTTCCTAGTTGGTTAGGGCAATTTGGGGTGATCAACCAATTGTCCGAAAAGTAAGATGATCCATGCGTCGGATGGGCATGCAAAAGTCGGTCCAAAAACCTACTAATGGGGTGTATTAGGGGAGGTCTATATCCAGCAGTTGACTACTGATGATAATGAAACCCTAAGAACCGCAGCGTAAGAAACCACAAATCCTCTCGAAGCCTTAGGACGTCTTTTTTGCACAGTAATTACGCAAGTTACAGCACCCTGCAAACCGTAACCCAGTAGTATTTATACTTATAATGCTTCTGGGCATTTACAATACCGTGGGGGAATTTCCCCTGATGGTCCCGGTAAAAGGATACCTATCACCTTAAAACTCTCATATTTTACAAACACTTCTAAAGAGTTCATGTTTTAATACAAATTCAATAATTGATTTAAAATAACTTGCCTGTTTACAAAATACCTACTATAACCAATTTATTACTTAGAAATCAAAGCCATATATTTTTTAAGCTTTTGTTAACTACTCAAAAATGCTACAATTCCTAATACAATGACATCTTGTTATTAAAATTTGGCTGAGTGTGTTTCTGTGTAAAATGCAATAGCACTTTTCTATTATCGTTTCATTTGCGCTTCAGGCGCTTATTTTTTTCAGTTTTGATACAATGTATTTTACAATCCATCAATATAATAAATAAATCATTTCTTTATAAAACAGTTGTAATAAAGTAATTGTACGTATTTTATATGTTACTAGGAAAGGCCGGATTGCCGTTGCTTACTTTTACCGTTGGCTGGTAATCAGGCCAACGCTCTGAGGGGAAAAGCTCCGGTGAAAAGTACGTTTCGTTGAACCTTTGAACTAACCATTCTGCGAACGCTTATTTGTGACTTTGTGTTTAAAAAATTAATAACAAACTAATACATATAAATTTGAATTGAGATATAAAATAATATATATTACTTGTCCAAGGTTATTAAGTAAATCAATTGTCTTACTTTTAGTCCTTCAGTAAAATTAAAGTTAAAACGACATATATTTTAGATAGGTTAAGTTTTATTGCGATATTGCCCTTCATACCGGAATACAATAGGGTTTGTACCATAGGCTATTATTTATTTACTATTGGCGTAGCTACCGAAGACTAAATATATTTTTAACGTTATAAAATAGGTTTAATAAAAAAAAGTGCTTATCGTTAATATTGGATTAGTTCAAAAATTTAAGAACAGCAAGTCGACACGATGAAATTAAATTAATGATGTTTTATAAAATTACTCCAAGCTTTATGTTTAGTGTTAAATTAAAATGCCCCATCAGAAGGGAACTTATTACACATGTTTTCAATTTCATTTTATATCACACTTTTCTAATGCAGTAACGAAAAGAAAAAAATATCACGGGTATTAATGTTATCTACATAAAATAAAAACTGTACAGTTTTCCTTCAAGATTATGTCTATATTTATTACATATCACACAAAATAGGTTGAGATTTTTAGTTTTTTTGAAAGGTTTTACGAAATAAAACAGTTATTGGGATTTTTCAATAATAATTCATCTTTTATTTTCAACGAAACAGATTACAGACTAGTCTTACTCTATGAACTTATTTATATAAAACTATAAAATAATTTTATTCATTAAATGCTTGAAATATATCACTCGTTAGCTACAAGACATAATCTTATTAATATAAGAAATTAACATCCGAAGAAAACATAGTTTTATTCATTTTGCTAATGATGGCGAGTCTTTCGCAGCAGGGGTATCAACATACTTGCAAGGCGTTGTTTCAGTCTGGAAAAATATTAAAATAATTTAAATTAAACATTACTACATTGTAACTACGTGTTAAACAAAATTTGGTTAGTTAATTATTATCGTAGTGGTACTTTTCTTAATTATAATCGATGAATTCAAATTACATAAATAAAAAAATGTGCTCATAAAAATATATTAGTTTATGTAGGCCATAAACTAATAGCACTTTTTTATTACGAAATATTATATATATAAATATAAACTTATTAAATAACAGCAGGTACGTTACCTTTGAGCTTTTTCATGTTTTCCGCAAGGTCGCTTCCTTTTTCTGGCTTTTCAGTTCAGAGCTGGGTAGGGAGACATCGTTCAGCGGCGTTTCCGCCGGCTTGACTGGCTCGTCTGGCTTTTGTCCTTCAGCCGGCTTATTGGGTTCCGGCTTGGTCACTTCCGGCTTGTTTGCGTCGCTGGGTGGCTTCGGCTTATACGCTGGTAGATCTCCGAAGTCGTCCAAGTCGAGCAGATCACTCAGATCTATGTCCGAAGCAGCTGCGAGCAGTGAATCGGCTGGCGCGACAGCGATGACCACGCCGTCAATGTTCAGACGATAGTTCTCCGTGCCATTTTGCCTCTGGTCAAAGTGCCTGTCCGCGCAGTCGGCAGGTGCACCAGTGGCTAATACTGCAAGTGTGGTCAGCACCACCACCTCGCAGACGATCCTCTTGTAGTTGACCATCGCTGCGACGGTCCGATGCGCACTGAGCCACCGCCGCCGGTGTCCGCTATGTAGCCACACGCCGCTGCATCTTTTATTTATTCGCCGAGATAGCGGTACAGCCGCCGAGCTCCTAACGCGCCACCCGTCTCGGCTAAACTGGTATAGCATAGCATAACACAATATGTGGGACACCTTAGACAAGTTCACGAGAACTTGATATAAGCACGCCCTCAGACAGTTTTTTTAATACCTCAGATAAAAGCTTGCGATTGTATTTTGGGTATTGTTTGTTTGCTTTTATCGAAAAGAATTTAAGACACAATTCGTAATTTAAAAAAATAGTAGCATGCATCTAAAGTCTTAATTCAGATGCTTATAGTCTTTTACTGTAGTCGCCATTCTTAAGCAAATTGTACCTTATTATTAATAGATCTGAAAAATAAATACATACATAATCAAAATATTAAATACTTAATAGCATTCCCGATTGAAAACTATTTTATCCAAAAGCTTTGGTACCCAAGAAAGTGTACCGCGCCGTTAGAACTATAAACTTATACACCTAACTGTTGTCTAGAAAACAAATTGTGCACCGACAAACATCGACTTTCTAATAATATTTTGATAACTGTCTAATGTGTAATAAGATTTAAGTGAATACGGCACTCTGGGGATTAAACAGCTAATCATGAACGATTCGATGTTCTTGTACGGTATAACAACCTGTTGCTTGTCGCGACAGCGCTTGTCTTTCGTCTAACTAACTGTATTGGATACCGCAGCTAAACGGTACTGCTAAGATTACCTTTTTATTTGCAACCATCGCGAACACAAGGTGGATGCCGTCGCTTTTTTACGTAAACTTTACGAAGTTTATTCAACTCCCTGGAGCGTCGTTACAGCGATTATTCAGCATTGAACTTAAAATTTTATAATTTTTGACTCGAATCATAATTCTTGCAATAGATTAAAAAACCTTCCAAAAAATTGAGATATTTAATTACTATATAAAAACTCTTAACTTAAACGTTAGTCATTTAACATTTTTGTGATTAGGATCTTATATTGTCGTGATTCTCTTAAGGGCGTTTATAAGTTTAAAAACAAGCTGTTAGTCTAAAACTAAGGTCTTATTCACCATATTACAAAAAGGGAATAAGCAAAAATTTGTTAACTATTAAATAATTATAAGATTTTACTTATATTTTGTAATAATGTAACATGGTTTATTTATTTACAAGAGTAACGTAAATATCTATAACTAAGTAAATCATTAATATTTTAACGGAAAAAAAAATATGACTGCTATTGGTAATAATTGTAGTTAATATGGCAATGTTTATATATTTAGTATCGTAATACACAGGTTTCTGTCCACTCACCTTTCTAAAAGCTCCGTTTAATAACTGGACCAGACCATCCGCTGTCCTAATTTAAATCTGGTCTGGTGACAGCCCTCGTAAGGTACTTTCACGGAAACACTTCATTTTTTATATAAGTAAACCGATACAATAAACATTTCTTTTCAATAACATTCGTTAAGTAAAAAAAATTGTAACTTAATTTGCAACTGCACAAGAGGGCGACCTCTAGTGTTGAACTTGTATTTGTTTTTTTAATGCAATAAATTTTGATTTGATTAATTTTAATAATAATATGACTTAAGGAATATCGTTGTTAAGAGAATTATATCTACAAAATCTATTATATCCTACGAAAGGCGTACCGACTTTAGCAGGATATAATTCTTAAATTTTTTTAAGTAAAATTACTTCAAATTAAGTTTGATTATAAATCAAAGATTTTTATGTGTTTGAATAAAACTTCATAGCCTGTCGAAAGTAGTTTTAAATATTAATTGACATGTGACAACAAGAAAACTATGATCTTTGTCGTTGTTGTCTTGATAATTGCAGCGTGTAAAATTCATAAGAAAAATTATTTTTATTAGTGTCAGCCAGGAATTGATATTTCTAAAATAAGCAAAAACAATTTCAGCTAAAAACAATTGTTCACTGACTACACTTAGGTTAACTTTAAATTCAAAAAGGCATTAAAACGGTATTCACATTTAGGTGTTTCACCTAAATTTTTATGTACGTAAACCAAGGACAAATGTTTTTATTTAATACAAATATTCATTGCATGATGGTCGAAAAATGTTTTCCGGGAAATAGAAGCCACTGACCTGAGAAGAACCAGCAAAGAAATTAAGCGTGAATTTTTTGTCGTTTCAATGCACCATTGGTTTTTTTTAACTTTGCAAAGTTTAAAATGAGGCATAATGAAGAAAAATCTTAATCAATCTTTTCATTATCAATTTAATTTCTAACATTCCTTTATTCTTATTTTTTCACGTGTACGTTGCTAAATTTCGAATAGCAACGTAAATTAGTAGTCAAGGAAGGCTAAAATCCCTATTTCAGCAAGCTCAGTGGTTTTTCCAGGGGAAAACAAGCTCTTTTTACATAAAAATGTTCTGAATAAAAATACGTACGTATTATTCAAACTAACTAACATTAATCGTTCGAGAGGCAAAATCTATATAAAAGACTAACATCATTTCATTAAAATTTCTCACTTCCAAAGGACACTTTAAAGTCGGTCAACAAAGTTGTAAATAAAATGTTTACTGGTATGTCTGTAGCCTCAACCAGTACTATTAACCAGTTGGCGAAAGTAGCCTGTCTGACCCAATATGCAGATTTATTGTTCTGTGAAATATAAAAGCTTTAAGTTTCATATAAGCTTGTTTCAACGTAGAGTATATTTTCACTATATGCATGTGCATTTCTTTAATGTCAAGTTTGTCAACTAACTATTCACATAATTGATTACGACGTTTATGACCTCCAAACTTGAATGAAAAGTATCGTCTAAAGAGACTTTTTCCTTTCGAACCAATGTATTTTATATCGATGTTAACAAGAAGTCGTCGCGAACGAAGCGGCTTCGTACATCTAGTGTTATTGGTCTACTATAAACCGCCTCCGTAGCCTAGTGGTAATGGTTTATGCTTAAGAAACCTTCGGTCATGGCTTCGAATGACGGGGACTCAACTACTTTTCTAATTTCTTATCACCCGTTTGTCTGTAAAGTAAGTTGATTCATGTCGGATGGGCATGAAGAAGTCGGTCACCCGCATTGGACCAGCGTGGCGGGATACGGTGAAAAAGCCACCATGAGGAAGGCGTGCATTAGGGGAGCCCTATGTCCAGCCGTGGACTATCACAGGCTGATAATGATGATATCTACATCACACAGTAAATGGAATTAATGTAAACAATGTAACCATGGTAACAAAGTGGTGTTATACGTCTACCGTTCTTATTGGTTGGTCGTCAAACTTTCTTTTAAAGATTGTCCACACATAAGTGAATTATCACAGTAAGTGAACACATTTTCACAAAAATATGGTTTAAAGTTTACATATCTACATTAAGTTAGATTATTTAAATTGACTCTAAGTATTTGTTACAAACAATAACGCACACGACATAACCTCGTTGTTACAGGCAGCATTATTTATATCACTTTTATCGGATTCGGCGTTGACACAACATTTGAGAGAACAGAGGAATATAATAATTGTTTAACTATCTGTGATAATTAGGCAATATGAACGCTTTTCACACAAAGCCACTTCATTGCCATGGGTTACTTTATTTACATCTATTTAGAACCTAATTTCTCGAAGCTGTTTTCTACAGACTATGTATTTCTCTACTAGCTAGGTAAATAAAAATTGTGTTACAAAGCGAGGAATGGCTCAGGGTAATTTTATCCCTCAGACCATTATTTTAAATATAAATTAAGTTTTAACGAATACATTTTAATTGCATTTGAATTTCATTTTACCCCTATTATTAACGTTGTCATAGTTTCACATCGATATAAAACATTGTCCACTTTTTGTGCTACCCATAAAGCAAGTCGATCCGATTATACCTAACATTTAAAATTAACACGGGAAACAAGTAGATATTAACCAGTAAGTACACATTACGGATGTCACATATAATTTAAAAACTGTATCATTGTCAGTTAGATAAGAAACAGACTTGATAGAGAAGGTATGTCCTATTTTACAAGGGACTGTCTAGAGTATCCACTTCTATGCACGGTGCCTAATTCTGCCGCAAATTGGTAGTATGTATACCCCACTGTCTTCCGGTTTGAAGGGCACAAATGCGGCGTAATTACTGACTCATAGCGGTGAGCAGATTAGTGGCGTCTTAAGCTGCTTTGTTACGACCAGGCCAGGTACCAGGTAACCGTTCTGCTTGTCTCATCACTTTAACCAATAAAATACAAATTATTTAGCCACCCGAATAAAGGGGCATCTTACGTCTAGCGTCTTATCGACGAATTGTCCCAAAAATGATAACTAAACTTCATTAGCTCCAAGACTGATATAGGTTTGGTACGTATCAATTATTTTTTACAGCAACTAAAGTTACGTTATTTTTAAGTACATATAATATTTATTAGGACTGAGATAACAACGTAGGTCTCCTTTTTACAGAGAAAAGGACAACAGCGACGCCAATTTATGCCAGAAAGCGGTGTATGGATTGACCCTTAAACTAATATAACTGTTCACAGAGCATTAACTCACACATTATAAGAGCAGGTGACTTACAGTCAGATAAATTGCTAGCTCATTGTTATCGCTGTGAGTGCATCTAGATGTGTTGATTAAATCCAAATATATGTAAAGAAATAGCAATAATCAATTCTAGAAATGTCTACAAACAACTAAATGATGCCTCAGTTATGATCTAGGGTTGCTTCTTTTGCCAAGTAACCGGCGACTAATCGGAATCGAAAGAACCATACAAAGTAGCGATACAAATAAAAATTGTAAAACACGCTATTTCTTCCGGATACGATTTATTCGCGATATTATCCGACAAGTCACAGTTCATAAACATAGCTTAAAATTATACAGGGGTTATTTTCAAACGAATGAGGCCGAAGAGTGTGTCGAAAACATGGTGTTACACCCTTAGGGTCCGGATCTCAATCCTATTTAACTGTTTTAGGTAGAGCTTGATGAAGCCATCAAATTGTTCAATCAAAAAGTGCTCTTATTACACCGTCCGACACATTGTCCTAGGAAGAAGTCCTTCGCACGAGGACGTTTAAAAGAGAAATCTACCCATCCGTCTGTTATCTGTTTATAGACATTTGTAGCATTAATTATTGATATTCACTCAATCATTTCAAGTAAATTATCCGTCAATCAGTGTGTTTATGAATCAACAAATTGTACTTTATTTTACACCAATTTTTATATGTAAAAATAGTAAACAAGATTATTTATGTCGGCCATAAATATTTTCGTACCAAACTGCTGCAACTCTGACTGATTTTTTGAGTTTTGTTTTATATTTTTAAGTTTGTGTGACTGAATACCATTTTTTTTAAAATTTTTTTTAAGAAATTTAAAATAACTTTAAATTAACAACAAATATTATACCCCAATTACATTAACCAGAAGTTGGCAGGCAAGAAAAAAATCAAAATTGTCTTGGCTTTTTCGAATAAATAAGCTTCGTATGTATTTTCAAATGAAACTATAGCATAGTAAGCATCACTTTTTGTTGTAGAATTGAAGATTCTCTTTTGTTTTTATATTCTTGTATTAGGCAATGTTGTGCTCATAACTTTTACTAGCACAGTACATTTAAAAACAGGAAAACTTACTTAATGAATTATTTTGTTATTTTTATTTTAGTTACTAACATCCCTTTATATACACGTTAAAAGAGATTGATACAAACACCAAGATACATAGAAAAAATTATGATTTCGCAGATAAATAAAAAAAATTACAATGTACCTAATACTAATAAGTAACTGATCTTACTGAAGAGACAAATGCACTTGCTGGATCTTTATCCAAATACCTTTCAAACTTTGATGAGAAGAAAACTTGCGTTGCCAAAGAAATTTGTCAAACTGATGAATCGGGATGCAATGTACATATCATTGATATTGAGACGGCAAACATAGTTGAAAAGTCTACTAAATGTGATGTTAATACAAAATCCGATGTGACTGACGCTGAAACACAGAACGATAAAACTAAGAAATTAAAAAAAAAATACTACGGAAGCCGAAGAATACGTCGCTAAGTTAGAGGTCTTCTCATCCAATGATGCAGCACATTGGCCAATACCTGTGCCAGAGCACATCAGAATTTCCATTATCGAGAAGGGTAGTGAAGTATTTCAAAATAAAGACGGATATTTTGAATCTGTGGAAAGACCAGATGAAAGCACTAAGGGAACACGTCGTTGTTTAACTTTGCAGTGGTTTTACTCACATTTAAACGAGATTAAATATTTAAGGAAATAGATGCTATACTCACCACCAACAAAGAAATTATATTGCTACTGCTGCCGGTTATTTGCATGTGCGGTTGATAAACACACAAATAAATATGTCTCTGGTTTTCGTCAGTGGTGGAAATTAAATCCTAGGATATCACAGCATGAATCATCTCATGAACATCTATCAAACTTAGAAAAATGGAAAACGTTGACAGTGAGCTTAAAACTTAATAAAATTGTTGGTAAAGATAACTTGAAGATTATTAACGATGAAACTAAGAAATGGAGAAACATTATACATCGCGTTTTAGGTGTCACGTTATTCTTAGCTTAACAAAAGCTTGGTTTTAGAGGCCACCGTGAAGATAGTTCTTCGGAAAACATGGATTTTTTTTTAGAATTAGTACAATTGTTAGCGAAATATGATCCGGTGCTGAAAGAGCATTGCTTAAACCTAGAAGAGGCCACTGGTGGGTCAAATAGAGTACCATCGTATTTGTCAAAAGAAATACAAAATGAATTTATTCTATGTTTGGGTGAACATGTAAGGCAAAAAATTATTGCAGATATTAAAAAGGCTAAATATTACGGAATAATTTTTGACAGCACTTCTGATGAAAGTAAAACAGACCAAATGAGTCATTAGATTCGTTCATATAGAAAATGACACTGTGGAAGTACGGGAATCTTTCCTGGGTTTTTTTTTGATATCTGGAAAAACTGCTGAGGATATGTCAAAAGACATTCAGCAACAGCTGAAAAAAGAGGGACTAGATATTACGTTGTGCAGGGCTCAAGGTTACGACAATGCCGCGTCAATGTCAGGTGTCCATGGAGAGGTGCAACGAAAAATCCGAGAAATAAATCCAAAAGCATTGTTCAGTCCCTGTTTTAATAATTCCTTGAATCTTGTGGCGTTCATGCGTTTGCATGCGTTTCTTCCAGCGTCAAGTGTTTTGGAACAGCAGAGAAATTGTATTCGTTTTTTTCATCATCTACACAGAGATGGCAATTACTGAAAGAGAATACCGGAAAAAATTTAAAACGTTTATCGGATACTCGCTGGAGTTCTCTTAAAGAGTCAGTAAAAGTCGTAAAAGAAAACATAGATACAATTATAAGTAGTTTGGAACATTTTCAAGATCCAACAAAGGCAAATCTAGATACAAGATCAGGAGCAAGCTTGCTCCTGCCGGCTGTTTGTAATTTTACCTTTTTAACCTATATACAATTTTGGCTTTCTGTACTGGAGGAAGTAAATTTAGTTCAGCAATATTTGCAGTCTGCCAAAATGACTCTGGATATAGGAATCGTTAAACTAAAAGCCTTGAATGAGTATTTAGTGAAAGAACGAAACACCATTGTAGACAATGCTGTTACTTTTGGCACCAAAAAATGCAATGATGTGGACATCGACATAGACAAACGAGGAAGAAGGAAGGTAAAAAGAACGATGCCGGGTGAATTAGCTCATGGTGTTGGTTTAACAATTCAAAAAGAAATAAGACGGTCAATGTTTGAATGTATAGATCGATTTATACAAGAATTGTTACGAGGCCATGAAGCAAATTAATAATATTTTCCAAACTATTGAATCAAAGTTTATGCTAGAAGCTTCAGATAACGCTCTGGCTATAGCAATTGATAATTTAATAAATCTTTATAGTGAATATGATATCATCATCAGCCTGTGATAGTCCACTGCTGGACATAGGCCTCCCCTAATACACCCCTATCTATTAGAGGGTTTTTGGACCGTATCCCACCACGCTGGTCCAATGCGGGTTGGTGGGTGGACCGACTTTTTACATGCCCATCCGACGCATGGATCATCTTACTTTTCAGACAATTGGGTGATCGGCCCAAATTGCCCTAACCAACTAGGAAACAACAATGAAAATTTGTTGAGTCCCCGCAGGATTCGAACCCACGACCTCCGGTTTCTAAGCCACGTGCCTATACCACTGGGCTACGGAGGCAGTGAATATGATAAGGAGCAAGTTTTGGAAGAAATTTAAAGGTACCGCAGACATGTAAAAGCAACCGATACGTCTATGGGTGTTGCTGCCAAATGGACAGCCCCAGAAAACATACAATTTATAATAAAATGGGATTTAAGTGAATCATTACCCTGTACATCGCTTATACTTTAATACTTCTTGACCATTTGCATCTCGGTTGCATCATGCGAGAGAAGTTTTTCGAAACTTAAACTAATTAAAAATTATCTTCGATCTACAATGGGTCAAGAGCGACTGGTTAATATAGCCCTGCTTTCAATTGAAAGAAAAATTTCAAAAGAAATTGATTTCACAAAAGTTATTGAAGAGTTCGGTAATTTAAGGCACGAAAACACATAAAAATTAACTTCATATCTACTGAAAATAAAAACTACCTTTGATTTAATTTTTCTAACTGTTATTTTTTGTGTCGTTCGATCGTTCTATTTTCGTATTTTATTTTCCTCCTCCATATTCATTCCATATTGTAGGTACGACTGCCTTCGTTGCCTACTGGTGTGGGCGTGTGCCTAAAAAACCGTAGGTCGTGTTCTAATCCTGCGGGGACTCAACGGGGGCAATTTGGGCTGATCACCCAACGGTCCACCCACCCACCTGCCAGATTTAACCAACGTGATGGGTTGCGGTCCAAAAACTTCCTAATGGATGGGTGTGTAATAGGGGAGGCCTATGTCCAGCAGTGGACTATCACAGGCTGATGATGATGATGATGATTGTAGGTATATACCTATGTTTATAAAGCTTAAATAATTTAAGCCGAATTTAAATTTAACTTCTCAGATTTTAACGAAATAATCATAAATACTTATACATACAAATGTGAACCGAATAAAAAGCTTAGAAATACATTTGCTTAAAGCTTGGGGCCTCATTCAGCTTTGCTGCCCGGCCTCTGACGGCTTAGTCCGCCGCTGGTTCTGACCCATTTTGACTTCTATTATTATCGTTAATTCATAGATTCACACCTACATGTATATTAATCATTGCCTACTTTTTGAGCCACCTATAAAGCAAGTCAATCGATATACGTACTATTTAGAATTAACGGTGGGAAATAATTACAAGGTAACTAGTAAGTACTGCTCTCGTAGCCTAGTGGTATAGGCGTGTGGCTTAGAAACCGGAGGTCGTGGGTTCGAATCCTGCGGGGACTCAACAAATTTTCATTGTTGTTTCCTAGTTGGTTAGGGCAATTTGGGCCGATCACCCAATTGTCTGAAAAGTAAGATGATCCATGCGTCGGATGTGAACTATCACGAAGGCTGATGATGATGATAGTAAGTACAAGTTACGGATGTCACATATAATTTGAAAAGTGAGTATCGTTCTGTCAGTCAGGTAAGAAGTAGACAAAATATATGCTTAAATTTTGACTTGTTTAAATATTTTTGTGTTTAAATTCACAAATAAGCGTGACAGATGGTATCTCTGGCTTTGGGTGGCTCTTAGTATCTAAGTTATTTATCTATACTGCAAATAAACTGCCGAATCGACTTGACCTTTCTTTTTTATTTTGTTTAATATCCTAATCGCTTGGTAATAAATCGCCTAATAGTTTATTATAAAACTAATTTAATATAAAAAATAATTGTGTGTTGCTAGGTCTCCTTTTTATAGACGACCGGCTGTTTTTTTTTTTTTTGCATACGCAGACAGACGAGCATTCGGGGCCACCTGATGGAAAGTGGTCACCGACGCCCATAGACATTGGCAATACCGCTACCTATCGGGAGACACAGGATGTTAAGTCTCGTTTACCCAGTAATTACGCTGGCTACGGTGCCGTTCAAACTGGAACACAGTAGTGTTTTCACATTACTGCTCTGCGGTAGAAATAGGCACCGTGGTGGTACCCACCCAGACGGTCCCTTGTAAAAAGGGGACCTACCACCGGTATGTAAAAAGGGGACCTACCACGGGTGGACGGACAACTGCTATGCCGATTTAACAATTTATGTCCGAAAGCGGTTTGTGGGTTCAAGGCACTATTCACAGCATCTGCTTTTGCATATTATATTTATGAGCCTTACAGTCAGATTAATTGCTAGTTAGTTTTTCCGCTTTATGTGCACAAGGGTGCACCTAGATGTATTTATTAAATTCAAAAAGTATGTAAAGAAATATCTATAATTAATGCCAAAAATTTCTACAAACAGCTAATTGATGCCTCAGTTATGGTTTGGTGTTACTTCTTTGGCCAAGGAACCGGCGACTTAATCAGAATCGAAAGAACTATAAAAAGTAGCGATACAAGCTAAAATTAAATTGCTGTTTCTTCCGGATACGATTAATTTGCGATATTATCCGACAAATCATAGTTCCTAAACAAAGCTTAAAACTATACAAATTTATTTACAATCAAATGAGGCAGAAAGTGTGTGTGAAACATATTGTTACACCCTAAGAACCCGGATCTCAATCGCATGTAACTTTTCAGTAAGCGCTTGATGAAACCATCAATTCGATCAATCAAAAAGTCCTCTATTTACACCGTCCGACACTATGTCCTTCGAACGAGGACGTTTTAAAGAGATACTACCCATCTGTAATCTGTTTGCCTATTTTATTGATATTCACTCAATTATATCAAGTCAAAATTATCCGTCAATCATTGTTTTTATTAAGCAACTAATTGTTCTTTATTTTACACCAATTTTTTGTGTAAATAAGAATAAATAAGTAAATATTGCAGTGTGCGGTAGTAAAGGCTTTCAGCATAAAATAGCGAAAAGTGATAATCTAATGTCTCATTTGCAAAAAAGTGACGTCATTAACATATGACATTCGCGCCAGCAACAAATGTTATTAACAATTTCAATTGCAAATACCGAACGTGTTTTGTTAAATTTAACTTGCTTAACCTTCTAAAAAGAGTAGAGTAACGAGTAATACGACTTATCGAAAAATAAACAATTTATTATCCAAGGTACTGTGACAGCTTAACATCAAAGTAATCGAAATCACTTCAACGATTTAATTTAAAACGTAACAAGTTACAGGATAAGCCAACTTAATTTTGTATGTATCATAGTAGTTAAGATTTAAAGTACTTATATAGCAATACATTTTTCAGTTACTTATCACCATAAAAATATAGCAAACACTTATGATACTACCACTTATGATTTTAGGTACATCGTCAAACAAGTACATTAATATAACTTCCATAAATGTGGTCTATTAGGTCTATTACTTAAAAAAAAATTTAGACAGCAGAAAAAACATGTTCAATAAAAAATGCAACACAAATATTAACTACAACACTAACTTGAAAAACCAATGACAACTCTTCAAAAAATCACACTTTTTAATTTCTAGGTAATTGACAACTTGTAATGCTTATATTTATAATATCATATCTTATTTTAGTTATTAATCACAACATGTAAATATAAGATACATAGGAAGACAATCAATATCATTTCATAAAGGCACTTGCATAAGAAAACTTATTAAATTAATAATAATTCACAACTATAAACATCTTATAAATTAATACAAATACTAAAAGAGTGAGTGATTAAAACATAACTGTTCCATTGACCAGTTATTAAGACATTCAGCAAAACTCTAGAATAGTTTAAAAACAATAATGCTTAGGTAAGAACTTTCACTTAATAATATTATGCATAAAAGTTTTCATATAATTTTGTATGCAAACAGGTTAAAATATTTTTAAAACTTTAAACCCTAAAAGTTATAAGATAAAACCAATATGATTAACAATAACTCTAGCATTAGGTCCATAATATTGGATTTTAAAAAATATCACTTATATTAGTTTTATCGAGAGTGAACATTAACACAGGTAACGAAAATAAACCAATCTATACCTATGTCACACAGTAAATGAAATTATTGTAAACAATGTAACTATAGTAACAAGGTCATATCAACATCTAGCGTTCTTATTGGTTGCTCATCAAACTTATTTTTAAAGATTGTTAACAGAAAACTATTATAAGTGTCTCACTGTGATTCACACAATAACAAATTTTCACAAAAATATGAGTCAACATTTACACATTACATTTAGTTACATTAGCTCCATGTCTTTATTGTAAACGAAACGTCATACGCATAGTATCACCTCGTTGCTGCAGGCTACATTATTTAGACCACTTTTCTCGCATTAGGAGTTAACACAACATAAAAAAAATGCTTATACAGATTCCATATCTTATTCATGCTTACTTAAGTATATAAAGTCCCTCCATCCGCTATTATTTTCAAGTAGAGTATCACCAAATCACAATTACTAATCACACTTTGCTCTCCGCAGCCATGATCCTGAGTACATGCTCATAGAAATCGTCCCCATATCGCAGCCGATAAAGCGACGTGTCGAGGTAACGCTGAACTGACGCCGCGCACGCAGCGAAGTTCTCCCCGCAGAGGTCACGTGACGCGGCGCAAAGCGACAGCGCCTGGCGCCAAATGCGCGAACTCACTGAAACGATTCACAAAAAATAGTTAATTTAAAATAAGTATAAGTAAACAAACATACAAAAACATACAACTGCCTCTGTAGCCTAGTGGTATTGGCGTTTGCTTTAGAAACCGGAAGTCGTGGGTTCGAATCCTGCGGGGACTCAACAAATTTTCGTTGTCGTTTCCTAGTTGGTTAGGACAGTTTGGGCCGATCACCCAATTGTCTGAAAAGTAAGATGATCCATGCGTCGGATGGGCATGTATAAAGGCGGTCCACCCACCAACCCGCATTGGACCAGCGTGGTGGGATACGGTTCAAAACCCCCTAATGGATAGGGGTGTATTAGAGAAGGCCTATGTCCAGCAGTGGACTATCAAAGGTTGATGATGATGATGAAACAAACATAAAGAAAAAAATTCAAATTTAGCATGCCATCAACGACTGCCCATGTTATTTATAGATTTTTTAAATAGATTTTAATGGGGTTAAAAGTTCCCTATGTTACTCAGTATAGCTTTCTAGCAATGAAAGAATATTTCAAATTGGTTCAACAGTTTTTATGCCTATTGAAAATCAACAAAACAATCAAAGCAAATGTATGATGGTATAAAATAGTTAATAGTTATGTTTATAATAATTCTTCCATGAAAATGCAAAGTCAAGCACTGAAGTTTCAAGTTATTTTTTGGAATTAATGTAAATTATATACAATATTTATATAAATGCATTTATATACAATCCATATAGTATACAATAACATCATCATGATAATAGCATATACTAAAACCTTAAAAAAAACTTACAAAAGTGTTGCATGTCACCCTCGAAATGCCTAACTAAATGCTGATAAGTAGTGCAGCCCTGGATGTTGGGAACATTGTTTCCTAACACCACCATTGACCTAGAATCTGTCACATTACCTAACACATTCTCCACTTCTGACTTGAGTATCTATAAAAGAAAATTAAACATCTGTAATATTAACTTTGACATGGACAAAGATGTCTGTAAAAAATAAATGCATGTATATTATAGAAACACACACATAGAAATGAGTGAAACACTATAAAACATGTAAAGTACTTTACAAGTTTTTATTGTAATTACTTAGTCCGATGTCATTACTAGTATGTGAAGGGAGTTAAATACTCAATAATTTAATAGTTTTGTTAGCAGAAAACTATGTTATATATACCTGAGTAGCATCATATCCAGTTTCTAAATTTTTTGGATCTCCTGTTATGACATGTAGTCTATAGTAGGTTGGTACATGCTGAAAAATCAAAACGCAAAGTACAAAATAACAATAACTTCAAAGTATTATTTTACATTTTATTCTAGAATTAAAGCAAGAATTTAAGAAGTTTTTGTTTCTCTTTAAAAGATGAGTATTGATTTATATATTTTATTACTATTTAAGATGTGTAAAATCAAAGTTATTTGAAATAAATAATCACTGGAAAGTGTTTGATAAGTTAGGAATTTAAAATGTAAAATAAATGCGATAAAATCCACAAAAAGTCCTTTCATTCAAATAATTAGTGTTTATATTAAAAAAAAGGCAAATTAATTCTAATGAAAATTAAACATAAGAACAAAATTTACCTTTGTATCAGCCACCATCAAAATCCTATGCACATGGGGCTGGTCGGTTGTATCTGGAGACAAACAGTTGAGACAATCTGGATACATTTCAGTCAAAACAACACAGTCTTCCCCTCCGAGCTTTAACTTGTTAAGCTCTTTTATGGCCAATTCGTCTAAACGGTCATAGATGCAAGCTGCAACTTTAGGTTTTACATCTGAAATAAGAAATTATAACTTTTAGTACAAATGTTTAAGCATGTAATTAGTTGAAGTTACATTGTGATGCACATTAGAAGGTAAATGTTTAAATATATACAAAAAGTACTTACCTCTTTAACACACTGTTGTTAGAATGGACAGCATGAAAATAAATAACAAATTATTTTTAAGTAAGATTTAGTTTATTGATAAACATAATAATTGCTAAACAATTGTAGAATTTTGATACAATTTTCCTAAGTTATCATGGAGTAAGTATAATCCACCTATTATAAGCTAAATCACAATTTTTATGAAAGAAACTAACACTGCCATAACCCAAAAAAATATTTCATAGATGGATAAAATGACATAAGATTGGAAGGCATGAACATCTTATAGTAACAACAGATTTTTGCTCATTATTGAACTAATAAGCCTGCCACATTTTTTTGGACCAATCCTTATTTAACTTTTATGTATGTACGTAAATGGATAGTTGTAATTATATATAGCAAATTTAAAATTGTTTGCTTCATATAAATTCTATTGCCATTGCCTATTAGTCTATCACTATTTAACAACTAAATGGGTACTAACATGACTATTAATGAAACGTAAATATTTAGCATCTTACAATTCTAAAGTGAAATTTCATATACATATTGTACACAGTGATATGTTGTTTAGCTGATATTTTTATGACAGTTAAAGTAAATCAATATTTACCAAAATACTTTGCTGCAAGATTCAAGTCAACATCTTCACACCAGGCCAGGGTTATTTGTAGCACTTGCTGTATAGAACATCGCATATTCAAGAAAAAGGTACCTATTCTGATTGGTTGCCTCTTTCCACATGTTTGACAAATCCATTGCACCCTGATAACAAAATATTAAATAACAATTTTACATTGCATTGATATTTAAAAATATTTTAACATAATAAATTCATTTTACAATACCAAATACCTGTCAATGACCCGAGCAGTTCTACACACAACATTACAATCAGATTTAGAAGAAGGACATTTCACTTCTGTTGGCATCAAATCGAAGCTTTGGAGCTTTTCTACAATTTGACTATTTACATATCCATCAGGGGAACAGCTGACGATAGATTGATATACGGTAAAGTTTCTGTAAAGGCAAAAATTTATAGTTTAAAAGTTGTAATTATATATGCATACCAATTCATGACAATTTATTCTTACTGTGGACTAATTGCAAATGGAAAGGAAACTTTTCTTTCAGAGTTTTCAATTTGAGTTGCATTATCGTATGTAGTAGAATCAGCTTCCATTATTAAAAACTAAAAAGTTTTTCTTTAAAGTAAAACTTGCCATCAAATGAGTATTATTATTGAGATATTTTGCGTTATCATTTGTCTACTTTATGTTTAAAAAAGATACTAAAGTTTTTCAAGTAAACAATAAAAGTAAATATTACAATTTTTAATAGTATCTGTCACAAAACTGGCACTACTTTTTTCCAATGTTGCAATTTGCAGTAGCGATATTCGATACTGTAACCGATACATCGAAAAACATCGATTAAAAAACAATGATTTTTAATTTTTGTTATGATTTAAAAGAAGCATTACGATTCAATAAATTATTTGTACAATTTTATCGTGTATATAATATTTGAAAACGATGTTTAAAAAGTTTGCCTTAACCTTTCAGAAATTAAATATTATACTATATAATTTTTATAAACTTTTATAGTATCGAACAATTATATCTCTCTCTCTCTCTTCCTAGCTATGAATCCCACATGGTGGTGGGGTCAGCTTTCCTTGTTTTTCTCCTCCAATTCGCTCTATCCCTGATGTCGGCTTCAGAAACCTGACATTCACTCATGTCCCTCAGCACTACACTCTAGGTCTTTTTCCGGGGATGGAAAATTGCAGTGCTGAGTTTCCTATAAGAGCGAGGTCAGCTCTTTCGATTTCCCAGTTAGTGTTCCTACGTTTATCGAAGCGAAGCGGATCTTTCGGTTACAATTTGGGACAATTGTCGTTACTCGAGCCCATCCGTGACTCGGAAGCCCTCGCATATTATTCGTAGATGTTGGGCGATGTGTCTGCGCGTCGTTTTTCGGCGACGCCCTATTCGTTATCCTCGGTATATTTGGTAACCTTGCCATGTCTTTCTTTATTATTTGGCGGTTTTGGATTTATTAGTCCAGTACCGATTGCCATCTGACGTACAAAAACCTACTTATTCACTTAGAGTAGGAAAATCCGTGGATGTTTGGTCTTAATCCATATACGGGTATGCATTTTCTTAACCGTATGTACTAAGTCTGGTTATCCCGCCAAGACGTCGGTCGTCAGAGCCTCGTCGAGAAAAATAAATTGGTTCCGACCCCTTAAACCCTGTATTCCAAATGTTTGTATTGCTATTTTTATCGAACAATTATATGTTTTACTAAAAATAAAAATTTTGATTAATGTATATAATATACACAACTTTATTCGAAATTTACTAATTATTAACTGTAAACACCAGTGTGCGTAAATTTGTTATGCTCTGTGGTGGGTTTTGTGACTGTTATGCAGAATGTTATGTGTGTTTGTAATCATTTTTGATTTAATTTTGTAAGTATATTATGAATTAAACATAGTATAAATAATAGTCTATAAAAAACTGTCGTATTATATTCAATAAAGAATATTCGGATTTTCAATAACACGCTTTCGATCAGAACATAAGCACCACGGAAGTTCGCAGGTACGTACATTAGTGTTATTATTTTTTTTAATTATAATGAATGGTGCATCTTGTGTAATTGGCTAAATGTAATAGTCATACTTAAACATTTTAGCCATACACTGTATTACGTACATGTCTTTTATAAAAATTGTTGTCTTATTCGTATTTCTTTGCAAAAATATTTCTTTCGATAGGCAATATTAAATAATTTAACACGTGTATGTAGCTAATTTTTAAATTAAACCTTGCTCGTTGAAATAATAATTCTGTGTTTAACCTCTATTCTTAATTAACTAAAATTATTTAAAACATTGTAAAATCGCCAAAAAAAATCTTATTAAAAAACCTAGTTATATATTTTTTAAACTAAAGTCACGGTTACTGAAAATATTTTTACGTTAAAATAGTCAGTGGAAGATACAGAGTTAAAATACTTTCATCTTTATTAATATAATAGGTAAATAAAAAGATACAACTACATTATATATTAAAATCCAAATGCATCTATGCACAATTAATTTAATAGTTAGTAATACTTCATTTAAGTACTAATATAAAATAATGTAGCAAATGAAATTATACCGTACGAGAACATATTTTTAAAACCGTTTTTTCACGGAAAGACGTACCTAAGGCTTTTTAAGGTGTTTTGGAACTATACCTACAAGTTTTACGGCCTATTTGCTGTTAGGTAAATGATTTACGGATGCTATTGCATTGCACTTAACAAAATTGTTCAATTATTTAAAAACCTTTATCCTGCACGGTCACAAATCACGTGGATTTACCAATAAATTCTTAGATTTTAATTATCATTTATTATTGAAATCAATATTATTTACCTAAACACTCAGCATTTTTTAATGTTTAATACGAGATCACCATTATAAACACTAACGTGCATATTAAGGCTGAATCGTAAGTACATCTTGACATTTAACTGGCAAAATAAAAAATAAATGGGTATACTACAGTTTTAATTTGTAGGAACACGCATTCGGCAATTAATTTTTCTCAAAAGCGCCGTTAGCTTTAGGCGTTGCTCCCGCTTAGTACGCCGCCGGTGCCCGTTGACCTAGATTTATAGCTTATTGTTAGAAACTATAAAATAATCCGGGTTCGTCGCTCCGCGCGAACGGTTTGTTTATAAAGTGTTCCTATGAAAGCTTAAGGTAGTTTTATTATATCTAATTGAATAGAATTTTCTGACTTCAATATACATATTTGTCTGATATTAAGATTCGGCTTTTAAAAATAACTGTAATCGACACATGCTTCAAACGAAATTTTATTAATTATTTAATTACGTGTATACTGTACAAAAATTGATTAAAAGACTTTTAAGGATTTTATTGCCTTAATTTACATTTAGTATTTAAAAAGAAAAATACAATTTATTACACCCATTAACATGTAAACGCTCTCTTGGTAAAAAACTAGAGGAAGTCCATCTTCAGCTTTAGTAATTATCGTTACCATTTTTTAAATTGCATTATAAAAATGCCAAGAAATGGTTCCACTGTTTTTCTGTTGCCAGTTCTCTCCTGAGGAATCTTGTTCCGAGCCGCTGGTAACATTCTTAACCATCAATACATTATCAACATCATCAGCCTGTGATAGTCCACTGCTGGACATAGGCCTCCCTAATACACCCCTATCCATTTTTTCCGGGGTTTTCGGACCGGATCCCACCACGCTGGCCCAATGCGGGTTGGTGGGTGACCATCAATAAGCAATTGCAATAGTCCTATGTTAAATAGATATACTTTAGTTTTATTACTGTTTCGTACATCGCTAGAGCTCGCTCGCTCTGGTTTTAGAAACGTAAACGTGTTCCCAACGTTCACGTAAACAACCGTATGCATCAGATACATCGGTTGCCGGAAGCAGCGGGTCAAAAGCCCGCCCAACGGATCTGTGTCGCGAACTTACTAAATTCTGACACGGATTCTATATTTACTATGTTTGCCTTCTATTATCAAAACATAGATATGTGTTAGCACCGCAATCGTGTAAGGGAAATTTGTCGGAATAAATACGAATTTTCGTTTTGCAATTAAATAATAAAAAGATATCTACCGTGGGACGAAGTAGCGTTATTAAGAAAAAATAGCAAAATAGTGTCTTATTTTTAACGTTCATAAAATTGATTTAAAATGTTTTAGATGTAAAATAATTCTTTGTTTAATTACTGAATATTATGTTTTACGTAATTTTTACATTACATAAAACAATTATCTAACTTTGTTATATCTTAGTAAGGCTATTTGATGTCAATTTTTTCATCAACATCTCATCATTTATCCGATAGATGGATATCTTAAGACGCTTCTTACTAAATAAGAACTGTGTTAAATATTGAGAGGATAAATTGTTCTAAAACAAGATTCACTTTTAGTCTCATAAGTGGAGAAGATCACACTCATTTCCAGCTGCTGAAAATACATTCCTTGAGACGTTTCGACGGCGGACTGCGATATGAAAATACAAACAAGCTATTTACATGGACATTCTTGGCTCTTATAGGACATCTGCTTCGTGACTCCGTTCTGTGTCCGGAATGTTTTTCAGTGTTAGATTCTGCTATACATAATAAGTAATAATATTAACGTTACCATCCTACATAAATTCACTATTCTATAGTAATTAGATTTAACGACTGCCTCCGTAGCCTATATAGGCGTGTGCTTTAGAATCCGGAGGTCGTGGGTTCAAATCCTGCGGGGACTCAACAAATTTTTATTGTTGTTTCCTAGTTGGTTAGGGCAATTTGGGCCAATCACCCATTTGTCTGAAAAGTAAGATGATCCATGCGTCGGATGGGCATGTAAAAAGTCGGTCCCGCATTGGACCAGCGTGGTGGGATACGGTCCAAAAACCCCCTAATGGATATGGGTGTATTAGGGGAGGCCTATGTCCAGCAGTGGACTATCAAAGGCTGATTATGATGATGATGACAGTAATTAGATATTGTTTTTATTACATAAACTTAACGCTCATTTGTAAGTCAGTGTAAAAGTGCATACTAAGTGAATTGGGGCAAGCAACTCCTACCCCAAACAGGTGTTTGTTTTTTAATCTGCGGTAATTTTGAAGCATATATTGGCTTTATAGAACTTTTATAAAGAAACAAACATTATAAATAATTAATTGCAACGTTAAAATTGTCAATTTTTTTATTTTTACCGACATTTAATGCTGATTCTGAGTTCTAAAACAATTCTCGTTTTTCACAAACGTTATCTAAACCCACATATTTAACAAGTGTTTGGCTTAAAATAAGAGGAGAAATATACCATATTTTACCAACTTTTTATACATACCAAAGGCTCCAATTAACTTTAATTAATTGCCTTTACTAAAACTCATCCCCACCAGCACATCCATCACCAAGCATATTACCGCCGTGACACACTTTTCAAACATCTCACGGCCTTTTATAACACTCTACGATTATTTATTATCTGTATCACTAAAGTCAGCTATATCCATTTCCTGGTGCCGTAAATCTGTACCAGTTATACAAAGGGCTGCATATAGGAGTACGTCGGGCGCGCGCGGAACGCGGCTCTCGGTCCATCGCGATATTATTAGCGTGTCCTTTGAGACTTGCATCGGCCATCCTGTTCGTGTTGTATGTTTGATACGCAAACCGTTTCAGTATTCATTCTGGATAATAAATGGCGACCAGTAAAGTCTTATTATATCTCTGAAAATTATAATAATGAGGCTTTACTGTTTGTGTTACTGAGTTACTGAGTGGGTACAAAGCTTTATGTTCAACGAAAGAAACGTATAACTAATACTCTAAGAAGCTCTATAAGAGATACGTAATGAATATATAAATATATAGTTTTAAATAATCGGTGTGGATAGCAGCTGAACGAGGATTAATTTAAATATGTGATAAATTCATAGGAGAACTTAATATCAGTTACAGTTTAGTTCTTAATTCCAAATGTTTAATATAGAACATACCTAATTTCTTTGAATAATAACAGCTTCCATGTACGAATGAGAAAAGTTGCACATTGCTATCACTACCATCTTTCTATCCTATTTAGTTTTTCTGGCGAACGTAAACCTCTCAGCCCCATAAGCTATTGAATTTGATATATTTTTACCAGATCTAATGGTACATCAAAATTTAAAAAGTTTAAGTTCAGCTTATGTATAAGCCTGTGAAAATCAGTTCTTCTATTTACATTTCATATTGGGAAATGTAATGACTTACACCACTGTCTATTTACGCATATTTCCTGAAACATCTAGTTACCTGTTGTGAATAAAAAGTTTATGAATGCGCCTATGTGATTTTGCTTTCGACACGGAGCATTGTATAGCCACTACAATAAGTGTTTTATGTGTTGTCACAAATTCCCCATACTTGTTCACTCCTATCTGGGGCGACATGTAATAGACAGTCCACATAAATCAGTTGCAGGGAAAACGCTTTCACGAACTTTACTAAACTCTTCTTAGTTCTTTTTTTTATAAAGAGAAAAGACGAGCTGAACGATAGGATACAATTGTTAGCGATATACTTTGCCTTAAAGAAGAAAATAGCGTAAAACACTATTTTCTGTTCTATGAAAAACGTAAACGGCGTTCCACTTATTCCACATTTTGTTTCCCAGTTTAGCGCCGTTAAGAGGACGACTTTATATTTATTTTGCACTTTTAAACATGACAATACAATTTAATTTCTTCGTATTGACTTTACTCAATCTAGATTATATCTATTGAAAAAAGTGTTATCTCAAACTCTAATAAACCCAAAACTTTAGTCGCACGTTATTGGTGAAACATCACATTAAAATGATTAAATATCGCGAGAATGCCTTATGTTTTGGCGTCATAAGACTGTGTCATTACACTTCATTTACATCTATTCCGGGATATATGTGGCTTGCATATAGTTTCGTGTATTATATATATTTTAAAATATTTTACCCTTAACAATTTCATGGATTTATTATAAATCATCTCATAGAACTACAAATGTATGATAGACATTTACTGCTGCAGCGAAATAATTCAAAGTAACAGCGATGAAAATTATCGTCATCACGCAAGACGAAAATTGCGAATCGAAATAATCAAGTTTTACTTTCTCCTTTGTAAACCCGTGAGAATTGGACGGGCTATACATTGTCCACAGACTAGTTAGTTAGGCACTTTCTACGGTACCAGTTTGGCTAACACATAAGTTAGATTAGGCATTGTATTCGGGATATGTATCTAGTTAGAACTCGAAGCCACACAATGGAATGCATAGCGTCATACAGTTGTATAAACTCTACCGACCACGACGATAATTTCTATTAATTATAGAAAGTGTAATATTAGATCTTCCATTTTTTAATTATCGATACAAAGTAGCATATTTTAAAGCGAGACCTTCTTCTTGTGATATTTATTAATAGCCCGACGTTAAGTAAATTTTATGAACATTTTATTGATCTTTTGCTAGCTATTTAATTTAGCATATATATTTTTGACCGATATCCAAATGAAGGGAGTACTCAATCCAGGGTGAATGTTTTTATATGAATGTTGCCTTGTTTCTCTGTTAAAGCTGCGATTTTAATTATTTTTTTTGGATGATAGGTTAAAGCTGTCATGTACACCCATTTAAATAATTTTGAGTCTAGTAGTTTAATGAATATTTAAAAAGGAAATACCTTTTCTTAAATATAGCTAAAGTTTAATAGATAAACTCAAACTATGTTTTATGTAATTTGTATTCTTGCATTAACCTACGATAAAGTCCGCGTGCATGTATCTATGTTTTATGAATAACACGCAATGATTACTTTTATATAAACAATGTTAAAACGTGCAAAAAGGTTTAGTCATAGCTTTTTCTTTATTCTAAACTCGTACATAAAAGGTGTCTTAGAGGACACTTGTGCCACATATCAGAGACTTGAAGGCAGCGGTAGACATCAAAGGGCAGATCAGTAAAAAGATCAGTTGTTAGCTCATTTTGCACAAAATAGTTGTACACTGTTTGATGATAAAATTCGGCTTGTGTTTCGAAAATAATGCCCAAAAAATATTAATTAACATACATTAGGTTCGTAATTGACGTAACCATTTAAACATATGGAAACGAGGTGTCACAATACATCTAGTACTCTTATAAATTTTCACTGAAATGCCAATCACTGTGCAACAATTATTAGTAACAATACCATTCATACGCCGCTTATTTATGGCTTGCTATAATTTACTTCATTTACAACAATACAGAGCCTGTTTTAGCAAAATTTTTGTCTGTTTAGCCATTACAAATTTCAGCTCGACGCCTCCCCTTCCATCAATGTTCCCGTAACGGCGTTTATAATTTTGACGAACGTTCGCAAATCATGCTTAACGCGGACCTGCAAATATGCATCGATTGGTGCATAATTTCCGCCATTAAAGCATTTCTCGTTGGCCGTCACGTCAAAACAGGAGCGACAATGTTAATGTGGAATTTAATCACGTCGCTCGTTTCGATGCGCCGCATTGACTCTGAAATTATTTAACATAAACCGCACAACAATGGCGCGTAAAAGCGGCCACGCCGACTCGTTTGCATAAATTTTGGCATTTCAAAACACACTTTTGTGGCGGGCTTCGTAGCATACAGAAGTCGGTTTCACTTTTCTTTTGACTTTGGAGGTTTCTTTCTTCACTTGATCCACAATACCCGTTTTTACTTTTGCGACCGGAATAATGATGTTGTTATTTTTATGGTGACCATGATTGCTATGGTTTTCTAGTGAAATCTACCCGTTACAATTGAGTATGAACCTAATGAATGCCTACATTTTTATTTCATACCAGATAAATTGGTCATTAATTTTTTTAAGTCCATGATGTTTGTACTGAAAACCCGGTGTTTAAATAATGTCTGAGACGGCAGGATATTTTGGAAGCCAATAAACTGGTTCGCCCATGTATAGCTCCTGTACCCGAGCAACATTCTGGGGCCATTTATATTATCTAGGGGCTGTTGCTTTCCAAGATCTCTATGCGGTCAGGTAGATGAGCGGTGCCCTCGACCTTTATACGGCTACACCAATTTCAGCCACCAATAACAGAACTACACTATGCCGAATCTCAATACTCCGACACTGCATCCATAACAACCACATTGCGTCACAGAGGATAAAGAGAGCTTACGGAAGACCAATATTCGACTTACTCCGAAATTAAACTTAGCCTGCACATGAAAAAATTAGCACTTATACCTCAGAGTCAGTCTTTTTCAGTCTGGTTAATGAGCCCCCATATTCAAAGTTTATTTTTACCCATCGCCGATACCAGCCGAGTATAGCCTATCACTACGCCAAAGCAAAATAAACCATTTATGGTGTTAAATGTCCATAAAAGGTTAATAAATTAGGATACCTTAATCAAATATGTGATATTATTTGGTGATCGCTTCGGGATTTCGGGAAACTGCCTCCGTAGCCTAGTGGTATAGGCGTGTGCTTTAGAAACCGGAGGTCGTAGGTTCTGCGGGGACTCAACAAATTTTCAGTATTGTTTCTTAGTTGGTTAGGGCAATTTGGTCCGTTCACCCAATTGTCTGAAAAGATAATACGTCGGATGGGCATGTAAAAAGTCGGTCCACCCACCAACCCGAATTCACTCCACTGAGATTCGGTCCGAACCCCCTTATAGATAGAGGTGTATTAGGGGAGGCCTATGTCCAGCAATGGACTATCAAACGCTGATGATGTGTGATGTGTGTGTGTTGTGATCCCCTTGGGATATAAAGCTTCAAGTCACCATGACGCCATAACTTGATAATTCACATTTAACTTGACTTAAGTACACGTACAAACATCCTCGACTGCGTTAATATTTTCCTCATTGGTGATACGCACGCGCACAGCACAGGTAAATATCCGCACACGCTAATTGCACATAAACGGTACAATCCGCGTGCATTCAATTGCACTGCGAGTGAAAGTGCGAACTTTACGTAACACTTAATTCGCCCATCGCCGTTCAGGGATTAATCCGATGTGGTGTCACGTGAAAGTTGTATACAAAAAATCTGTTTGTCAACCTGCATTATGTCATTGTTCGTTTTTTTTTGTTACTAGAAAAGTGTGATGTGATTTCGCTTCAACAGGCGATGCTGAATCTATAATTATGTCGGACAAAAAGTACAATTCGACAGTAGACTTTTTATGGTTGCTTTTTTGTATCAGGTTTCGATTTTATACTATTTAACAACTTTTTAGTATGTTTCTTCTAAGATTATTCATCATTACAATTCACAGAAAGTTGTGTTGTTTCAGTTGGGGTGCACGATTCAATTAATCTGCATCTTTGTATTCTAAACCTTAACAAGTAGATCTCAATGATCAGTGGAAAATCGCGTAAAATTAATACCATTTACCGTCCCTCAGTGGCAATCCACTACAACGTCATACGCAAGACCACACTTCGTCAGTAAGGGTTACGCAGCTTACATCAATTCTATATCGTCTCTGGCTATAGCATACATCACGTCTACAATTTAACTAATAAAGAATGTCAATTAGGTAATTAATTGAACCTAGTTTTTATTTCCATTTAGAGGAAACCAACAAAGTTTTTTATAATTTTTTTTACGTTGCTCCGCAACTATTTTCTACATTAAAACATTGTCAATGAGTAAAATGTTTACTCAGATTCTGCATAGTCTTTGGCTCTACTATAATATAAATAGCCGGCAGTTGGATAGACGATATCGATCGAACAATCAAACGCAGCATCCGCATCTCGTTACAGTTCGAGGAACGAATCACACAAGTGCATTTCTTCTACGAACTTTCACCCGGACCGATCGAGACGCTAACAATACCCCTGTTTATTTCTTACAGCGACTCGATTGTTAGATCCATGAACGTCTAAAGATAAAGTCAATGGAAGTGTCTATAACTATAGATGTTGATACCTTTCGATCACCTGTATAGAAATTTTGCTAGCATATGAGAACTTTTGACGTTTATAATCGTATAACTAACAACTGACTGATTTATACCTTTTCTGGTCTCGACAGATATTTAGTATTAAAGTGTTCATTAGTTATATCAACTAAAATACTTCCAATTTTACTAAATAATTAAACTGTTATTCTGGTGATTCTTCTCGAACCAAAAGCATAAAGCAGCTGGTATAACCCCAATATCGTGGGGATTATGAGTAGAACGAAAAGTTATAATGTTAAAGATGTGCTACTGCTACTTAACCTGTAACGTAAATTATTGAGTTTCAGTATATATAATTATATAATAACAACGTCGTTGGTTATATTATAACCATAAATATACATAAAAGCAAGGCGTATCCATTTGTTCCAGTTCAATAGTCTCTTAAACGTGTAACACGCAACACATATTTTTATGTGCGTCGGAATTTGTGCTCTTTTATGGGAATTGTGATATCGAAAGATCGATATTACGCGATTACTTCAACTCAAATCCATTGATCTACTTTTTGCTGTTTCTTAATAATGTATGCGCATTCATTTGAATGTAGCGTGAACATAACGAGAGATTACAAACAAAGCCGTTCGTAACAATGTTAATTTGCTTTATAATATATACCATTAAAACCTTATTATAATAATAATGTTAATTAATCACAAGTATCATTTTGGTGACAATATTCGATAAGAAACTAATATTTGTATATTTTATTGTATTATATTATGATTTAAAATTGTTTTGTTTATAGATTTAATTTTAACGCTTTTAACATTATATAATAAAGTAAGCGAGATATCATCGTCAGCTCAGATTAAGTTAAAAGTTCAACATAAAGAATGTAAGAAAGATGAACATAAATCCATTCCAAATGTTAATAAAGTATGAGATGATGTTGTCAATTTTTAGCGCTATTTTTAACAACAATAAATGCACACGATTTTAACGATAATAAAATAACTCCCTTCTTAATTGTAACCGAGCCATAAATATACGGAATAAATGTAAAAAAATGCAACCATTAAAATCAAACGGTGCAATAGGCATGGCTTGGTTTTTAGTGGGCTATCGCAAAGTGATTATCATCTCGGTGGCATTTCATCAAGATCGCTTGGCGTAACATGCCACTCTGTTGCTATACGTTAATCACAATTCTTATATAGAATTCTTTTTGCTGTTATTATTGTTAACTAGTTGTCAACAGCTACGCGGTTATTACCTGATAAATTATCTGATCAAATGATCACTGCGTAGTGCGGGTATGTAAAATGTGCTGTTTGTTAAGAATTCTGTTAACAGTCAATACGAAACGTGACTTTTGTACTGACATCCTATAAAGACTCAAAGATGGCCCGGACAACCGCGACCGACGTTTTACATTCTCATAAACTCATGTCATTCATCATCTTCAGCCTGAGTTAGTCCACTGCTGGACGTATGCCTCCCCTAATGCATGCCTTCTCCATTAGGTGTTCTTTAGACCGTATCTCACCACGCTGGTTCAACGCGGGTTGGTGGGTGGACCGACTTTTTACCTGCCCATCCGACGAATGGATCATCTTAGTTTTTATACAAAATGTTTGCTTGGCCCAAATTGTCTTAACTAACCAGAAAACAACCCTAACACAAAGTTTTTTTTCCGCGAGATTCAAACCCACAACCTCCGGATTATAAAGCGAAGGTAGTTGTCAATCATTCAATTAATTTTATTATATTAAACTTAACTTTCAACCAACCAAACAGACAGTCAGCTCCTATCGTCAATCTAAGGAGGACGATGACAGAAAATTTTTTCTCCGCTGAATTCGAGCCTACCACCTCTGCTTTATAAAACAAGGGCCAATGCCACTAGGTCAAGACTAGTTACAGAGGTTAGATACTAGCTAAAGATTATACGTTGTTCTCAGGTGTAATAAAACCGACCCTAAAAATCACAAAAAGATAACAAGAATGCTTTTGAAACCTCAGTTAGCAGTTATATTCATCTCATCTCATCAGCCTGTGATAGTCCATTGCTGGACATAGGCCTCCCTAATACACCCTATCCATCAGGGGTTTTGGACCGTATCCACCACGCTGGTCCAATGCGGGTTGGTGGTGGACTGACTTTTACATGCCCATCCGACGCATGGATCATCTTACTTTTCAGACAATTGGATGATCGGCCCAAATTGCCCTAACCAACTAGGAAACAACAATGACAATTTGTTGAGCCCCGCAGGATTCGAACCCACGACCTCCGGTTTCTAAAGCACACGCCCATACCACTAGGCTACGGAGGCAGTATATTGGGTTACTGAAAATTGTTTAGGTCATAAAGCCAAATATAACGAAATAGATGATACGTTGATTAATGACGACGGATCACGATATAAAATTAATAACGCAATTTCTTCTTAAAATAAATTAATCTTCGTAACAGTAGCCTTATTGTTTTGGCAAAATCGTAAATTATTCGCTGATATATTTGCGAAGTATAAATATTAATTTATTTCTATACACGAACAACATATATTCAGCTGTAACGCAGGTTTTTTCATGGAGTTGCGTGTATAGCGACCGTTAGCGATTTTAGGTTAATGCTGTCTACGGCAATGTCATCTAAAACAGTAAACAACTGCGTATATTATAGAATTCATAAAACGTGAACTTTTCATTAATTCCGTTTTTCTGATTTACGGTGTATTTCTTTACAATTTCGGCATTTAAAGTAGAAATTAGCTTTATAGTCCATTGAAATGTTACAATATAAGGACCGAATATTGTATTTTACTATGAATAAAAGAAACAAAAATAAGCCAAACGTTTTGTTTCAACCGGATTCTTATGAGCATTTACGAACCGGTCAACTTTGGAGCACTGTAACACGCTTTAAATAAATGAAATTTAGAAAGTTATAGGAACGATTTTCCTTAAAAGATGATCTACAAGTTTGGTCTGAGGTAATTATTTTGTAAAATATACAAGTTATAAAGATAAAAAAAAATGTTTATGAAAATTGTATTACTATTTTGTTCATAATTTTCTTAATTTTAAATTTAGGAAAAAAAATTACGTAAACACATATTTTTAGGTAAACCTTTTTGTTACAAATTATGACTTCACAAATATAAAAATGACAAATTTAAAGTTTCTTTCGAACAACGTCGACAACAAACGCGTCCTGTCCCTTAACGTAAACACGCTATTTCATCCGTTTATTATATTCTATTATACCTAAAAGTTTTATGTGGCACGATTACTAATCTTCCTGCAAATCGCCACTGTAATTATGTTTAATATTCACTTAGTTTTTAAAAACCTATTTATTTTATTATCGCATAAGCTAAATATAATGCGTTTAAGTCAAAAGTAGTTATCAAGGTGCCATAAATTTACTAGCACGTTTTATCATTATTATATATAATTCGCGAATCTACATAATAAGGAGGCACTCAATTCGGAGCATATTTTTATACTATAATCTTTGTCGATAAATCAAGAAAGCACACCAGCCGTTACTCTTACAAGCTAGGAGCGTGGTTACTGTGTCACGGCCGCGCGGGGTGCGTGAGGTACACACTGACCTCAGGCTGCGCGGTTCGACGCAGACTCCGCACCGCATCTGGGTCAGCCGCAGTATTCGAACCCGCGGCCCGGGACGATTTCTTTTGAGCGGTAATGAGCGCGACGGAGTACTCGGGTCGTTTCGCGTTTGATTTTTGAATTTAGGCCGTTTAGAAATTACCCCAGTTCGGGGTTAGAGGATGGGACAGTTTGGAGCGTTCCATTTTTGAATTCAAAGGAATTTAGAAAGATTAGAGGAATATATGAAAATGATTGCGTTTGGTTTGGTATCATTTAAGTCCTTGTTGCGTTTAGATTTGCAAAATTTCATTTATTTCATTTTAAATGGCTTTAACGAAATAATTTCTTTTCCAAGATTGTTATATTAATTTAATAATCGATAGGTTATATACTTAACACACCAGTGCTGTTTTAAAATATTATAATTTACTGTTTCAGAAGTTGGTCCCTTCTCATATACTGAAAGTTAAAGCTTTATTAAGTTATAATATCAATATTTTTTATCTAGTATATGTCTATGACTATCAATCTTATAAATCTAATCTTGACATTGCCTATTTTCTACTGACATAACCAGATCTAAAACACGCTGTATTGGCAATCGTTTTTATCTCAACTCTATTACAGAACAGTTTATTGAAGAAATATTTCATACAAAACTTAACAGCAGAAGGCTGCTTCATATTATAATACATGCGCATATATTAAATGTGACATGATAAGGTGTATGTAGAGCTAATGAATGTAAAAACGCTCCATTAATAATCATTTAAGCGTCATAAAATATTATTTAGTGTCACTTTCAATATAATATTCATTTGTTAAAACATCGAGGTGTTAAATCTCACATAATTTTCATTACTTTTAAAAACTTACGATTTAGGAGTTATTTTGTACATTTAAAATCTAAACTCAATTACCTCCATAAAAAGAGATTACAATTACTTTAATATATTTCTTTTCCTGGTACGAATATAATAATATTCTGTGTTTTCCTGCATCCTGGCTGGAAAGACAGCTTGTTATAAGTAAACCCTTAGCAATTTCCTGTGAGCCACGTGCCGGTCGTAAGTAGAGTCTTATTCATTGATGCGCTTTTGTTCGGCGACGAGTATCGTTCGCGCCATCGGTGAGTAATAGAACATTGCCCATTTTAACCGCACGCTTTTTTTTAAAGTGGACTGTTTTAAAGTTATTCATTATTGAGAAAACACTGAATAATAATCGACTATAATATCTTCTTTCCTAAAAGACACGAGTCAAAGTAGATAAGGACAATGTCAGGTAGTTGTATTATTGTGCAGTTATAGTAATAAGTCAATGCTCTCGCGAGAAGTGTTTACATACATTGAATTTATTAAAATATGTAACATTTTTAATTAAACTTTAGAGCACTCCGAGATCTTGTGGTATATGAGCCATTCCCTTACCAAATTATTAACTGTGTATAATTGTTTGTATTGTAGACGGTCCATAATTCTTGTTAACGTGTAAAAGGACACAAAGTCCTACTGTCCTGACTTTTGGCCTATCTAGATCTCTAGGAGGTGATATACATACATCATTGCCGTCGATAAAATTACTGAGAATTGTAAGCAACTGCCTCCGTAGCCTTGTGGTAAGGGCGTGTGCTTTAGAAATCGGAGGTTGTGGGTCCGAATCCTGCGGGGACTTAACAAATTTTCATGGCATGTGAAAAGTCGGTCCACCCACTAACAAGCATGGGACCAGCGTGGTGGGATACCGTCTATAAGCCCCTTAATGAAGGAGGCCAATGTCCAGCAGTGGACTTACACAGACTGGTGACGATGATGTAAGCAACGCAATTCACCTCTTGCTGATCAGGTCCTGTGTAAAATGTAATCTATATTATATTGCTTGTGATTCTAGCTTTTATTTTGTTACCTAGGAAGAAGTAGCCATATTGACCGCGGCTTATTCACGGAAGCTGTTAAAATACTAACATTGAGTCCAAATTGTGCTATAAATTTTGTAAAAATAGTTTTATATGATCAAGTATATCATAAACACGTTTATTAAGCGTTTACTATTATTTAATGAAATCTGAACATCTCTTTACATAATATATCGTAATACAATTAATATGCATTAACGCGTAAACACCTTTAATGTTTTAATGTATGTAATTTTTTGCCTTAACAAACCAAGTAATTTGTTTTTTTTTTAATACTTAGACTTTATTTGAGGCATAGGTATATATAGGCATAACTACAACAATAACTTTGATAAAGTAATAACCCTTTTTTTTAATAATTAGACCACCTCTTTCTTCTTTATTTTTCGCAACATTTGGTTGCAACGCTTATTAAAAAAAGATGTCACATCACATGCCTCAGAGTGACGTATTACAACGTGTTATTTATAGCGAATTTAGCCAAACTATTGAAGTTTCTTTTTGTAATCTAACTTATTTGTTTAGTGCTTTCAAGCGCTTTAGCGCTTTATATTGTACGCTTTAATGGTATAATAGCCCGAGTCTTCTTTAAAAAAAACACCAATTACCAACTGTTCAATGCCGTGTTCCAAATTTTTATAAGCTAAATTTCTGTTTGTAATCTAACTATACATTTGTTCAGCGCTTTGACGCTCTTTAGCGCTTCATGTTGTATGACTCTCTGATAGAGATTTTGTTAGCCCATTTTCTTCGATTTGCATTCGACGCCGTTGCAGTTGTTCACTCTAACGATAATGTAACTGTAAAATCATTTCGTCACAAACAATCTCAGTTGGCCAATGGTTAATTTTTATAGCTGTTAAATCGTTGTTGCTAAACTGAACAATTGAAGCTGTAAAGTTCTAATAAAGAAGCTGAGTAACTTTTTTTTTATTTTAAGATTATTTTTATAATGTTATTGACAATCTGTATTTATATTATATTACATTATATGCTATATAATGTAAACACACCTATTCTATTTTGCTTTATAGCGTTAGTTTGACCTAAGATAGATAATTATTCGACGATTTATAATTTGATGTATTTTAAAACATATCAGTGTATTCATAATATTTGAATGGATTGTCATGATAAATTTAAAGAACGAGTAATATAAATACTGTAGACTTTTTTATCAAATATCATTTACCTTAAGATCAGTCTATAAATCTAGTTTGTATTATTCCTCTTATGCGAGCGAGTAAAGTTTTACCTATAGTTAATATTGTACTAGCTGTTTAGATTACCTTTGCGTTGTCTAACTATATAGTTGTTATAGTAACAAGCGTCTAGTTAGCCGGTATACGGCGATAACAAGCGCGCTGTGCCAAAAATTCGCATGAACTCACACAGGGTCCTCTCGGCTGACGGCCGACGCAGCCGTTGCCTGCGCCTCACGGATGCAGTCAGCTCCTATCTGCCGTGGAAGACGGACGTGTTGGATCTCTCAAAGTTTTCCACCCTAAAGTGTACCCCGAATTGTCGAACTAGTGTAAACGTAACATTGGATACTCAACCCAGCCGATTCTATGTATGTATGTATGTATGCATTTCGCTAAGACGCCTTTGGTCAGAGAAGAATGGTATTAAGTATCATTTGCATGTATCAATCGTCAGAAATCTCGATTCTTCCCACTGTACCGGTGTACGACCGGTTCGAAAGTGGGGTTTCGTTTTCAGAACCGGTAAATAACACCACCGACGCACTTCATGCAAAAGGTCATTACGCACCCTGTATATTTTAACCGCTGTTGACTCTTAATCAATCTTCATTTTAGCTAATTGTGAGTACGCTGGATCGTTGTCGTATAAAACGTTTGAATGCGTTACTTTATCCATATTTCATATTATTAAAAATAATCGGAACACTACATATAAAGGCTTATTTCTTTTTATATTAGCATTCAGAGCTGCATAACAGTGTGACTGTGGTCAAATTTAAAAAATACAAGCAAAAAAATGTGTGACGTCACGTCACAATGCGAAATAAATGTTGTTAATTTACCTTGTCAACATTATGACCACGAAGGTTACACACTTCAAAGCTATCTAGCTATTATAACACAAAAATATCATTATACATCCAACGAGAACATTCCACGATTATAGGATGTGTAAAATTAGCAATAATCGATATTAATGCACTCAATAATGAAATCGTTAATTAGCTTTACACTAATATTGCGGCCGATTCGCACATTTGGAATCACTCGATTAATCGATGTTTCAATATTTTATATTGAAAAAATGATATTCGCTGATGACGTCATTTTAATGGACTATGAAAGAATTAACACTTAGAGACAACGATCCGTTACTGGACTGTGTAATTATGTCTTAATTCATTAAGTAAGTCGATAACAATGAAACTCGCTGTCGATAATTTAGCCGTTTTTTACAACGCCCTCTCGTCCTATTTTGGCAATAACAACGCTGCATTGTTATAATATAATCTTTTATTCATATAACACCAGGTTAGCATTATATTTAGGTTAATATTATGTTAGTTATAAAACAAATAAGGAGTAAAAATATCTCATATAAATGTTGTTTCTAATATCAATGCTAATACCTTCATTTTTGTTACTGCAATTTAAAACAATATAAAAAAGAAAATAACATTAAATAAGCTTTTATTCAGAATTGCTGCGGCGAAACGGTCCTCCATAATCGCCAAGGGAAACATAAACATGGGCGTAAATTTCATCGTGTTCTAAATAAAAATGATCATTAAAATAGACTAATATCATCAGCAAGTTATGAAAACAGATATAAAATCTTTTATCACGATACCTTACCAAATATTGCAGAGAACATAGGTGATTTTAAACAACATCTCTTGCTGTGTATTATTTGTATAATAGGATTCCAAAAAAAACAGTGGACTCATACGGTAGGTTTATAATACACAAGTATACTGACTAAAAGGTCCATTTTCTAACGCTCAAAATTAAAAAAACATGATAGGTTTAGAAAATGTATTTTAATATGAATATCTTTATTAATATTATATACCGTTCTTTTATTTACATCTCATTTTAATTTTCTAATAATACTTCGACATATAAATTTCGCAAAACACAGATTATACATACGAATTTTTCCTACTTATGATATTAATGTAAATTACATATTTAACGGAGCACGAAATTCAATATACTAGTCACTAACTACAAAAGCGAATTCGTTACGATGTCTCGCAGACATTCGGCTTGTTCTAGATATAGTCTGTTTTTTACTTATCTGTGCGTGTAGTGCTATTACGGTCCAAAATGAAAGCTTATTTGGCAGGGGAAAACACGCTATCGCAAAAAGCAATGTCCTAATCTTTTTAGTGAATGGTGGTATCAGATTTTAAAGAAAATATTTTATAGTGACCATTTAAGCAAAATATGCACTTATTACACACCTATATCTGTATATAAGTGTTAATTTATTTGTATTAAGATTTTCTTCACATCACCTCATCGAACTTACGAAAGTGATTAAAGCCTAACTCTATAATGAGAATTACTTAAAAGAGAACTTCTATCCTGTAAGTATTTTACATCATTCCGTCTTGCCTTAAGGAATTCAAACAGATTTTTTCCCTTAAATACACAGTCAATTGTCTTTTTTACGGTTATCCTATCATAAATAATGCAAGCATACAAAGTAATTGTAATGTTACGGGACGCCTTCAAGCTCTTTAATAAAAAAGAAATGCTAGCTTGACGTTATGGTAAAAGTAACAGAAAATGTTTTGACTATTTGATAAAAACTAAATGTATTTTCTCTTGACAGAGTCCGCATAAAGCTTTTTAGAGTATCTAGTAATTTAGTATAAAGCTAAGCGAGCCATTAGACTAATAGTTTCTTAGTGAACTTGAGAGCTTCACTTTTTATTTTATAAGACTGCAGTTTGAATTATGAAGAATTTAAAACTGAAATATGTTTATATTTTTTGTTTTTGTAATAGCACTATGAAATTAATTAAAAAACAAAATTACTTAATATTATCCTTCCGTACACAAAGCCAAGCCACCGCAAAACAAGCGAGTCGTCGAAGACAAAGTTTATTCATTCTATTTAGCCTTATCCAAGCTGTTGTAAAAGTAAACTATAGCTACCGTTTTGAAAATTTTTAGCTGTCCTTAATAGTAACAACGAAAAATCTATTTGTTTTCTAATGTATTAACTTTGCATCTATAAATACAGAGAAGAGCACAAAAACACAAACATTTTTATTATAATGTTACATTTGAGTGTGTGTTTACGAAAACTTAAGAAAAGCAAACATTCTCCAAAACTAACGACGGCCTTTTTTTAAACAAACAATAGAGTATTAATCAAAATTAATGATAGCCGCAGATCAACGTTAACCTAAAGAGAAATAAACTTGAACCCGCCTGAGTCATGCGTTAATTTGAGTTTTGTTTACTTTCCGTAAGTAAATCGCAGGTAGGCGATCTTCGCCTTCTGATATTTAACTCAACGCCGAGTACTTGTGTTGGTTATTATCATAGAATGTAATGCTGGTAAATAAACACTCGCTGTACCGTCTGCAGTACAGTGAACCCGTTACATCGTTTTTAGACCAACGACCTTGCGTGAATCTATAAGATATTCAGTTTTATCAACTTCTTTGTAAATTCTAAAATTATATTAACTCTATATTTCTCGATATTTAAATAATTTGAATATACAGGTATAAGTGATAAGAAATTTACATTATTTAAGACATCCTTCTATAAATTACACTGTTTCCGCGGACGCTGGAAAGGTTCAAAATATCGGGAATAAAATATTTACAACAAACAGGATATATCAGATTAATTGCAGAGATGTATAATAGGTGTTCTGTCTGCCTTGCTTAAACTATTGTGTGGGATACGTTCACAAAAAACTACATTCAATACGTTCATGACACCATCACTTGACCTGTCTAGACTTATACACCAATCAGTTTTTGTGAATCACCATTGTTATGTTTTAAATGTACGATGTACCTATTAAATTTCTTAATGTTGAGATTTCGGCTCAATTTTATTATTATTTGCTTATTATTATTTTTTGTGTTATGTTACCTACTCTGACAAACTTATCAACACTTTATATAAAATAACGTACCCTAATATGAGCAAAATATTAATGATCCCTCAGTTGTATTAATTAAGCCTTTGTCTTTGTTTGCGGACTCAAAGAGTGTTAAAGTATATTAGCAGAGTAACACTCTCAAAAAAGCTCTCTTATATTTCATCGAGAGCATTTTCCGCTTTGTCTTTTGGCCTATTTTCTTTTGGGGGTTGTCAACTCGGCCTTATGAGACAGCCGAGTTTTGCTGGTTTGCGCGCTGCATGCCTCGGGGCTTAGCGTGGAACATTTCATTTAACTTGGCTGCGTCGTCGCTGTCTGTGCGGAAGTTTTTCAATTGTTCGACGACGGACAAAAAGTTTTCGTATTGTAATATTCGATAATGCTGGTAGTTTTAAAACGAGCATACTCGTTGGTAAATATATCGCATGGAACTTTTATCAGCAGCCTCTATTCGGAGCATCGTCATTCGGATCTATTCAAGAGTAATTAGTACAAGTTACATCTACTTTTATTGTTTTTAACCAAAATCTTGTACTGAAAGTATATAGTTTAAAATAGAGAGATTCAAAGTAGTTCTTATTTTTGTAATCAGTCCAACAAAACTTTCCATGTTGCTTAAGAAATCTTATTTATTTTATCGTAATCTTATTGCTCAAGAATTCTTAAATTCTTGGTTTACGCCAAAAAATCACTGATATGGTAGGATTAACATCTTATCAACGACAGACTTGCATACAAAATTTAAATTTTTGGCATACCATAATAATAGGTTATCTTAAGAAAATCATATTATAATATTTTTTGTTTGTATCTTTATAAACATATTGGTAATTAAACGTTTCGTATCCATGGCAATAAGCATATTTCCAACTTAACAATATACCTCATGACCCCTTTAACCTGTTCCGGATCAGTTGGTTCATTTTGACCTTTAGTACATTCATTTCACGTGAATATAAATGGCTCCGTGATACGGTTCATTGTCAAATGCCTTTTAGGTTAGTTTAGGTTGTGTTACAACGCGCTTATCGCATACCAAATAGCTCTTAGATAAAATAAAGTTCTGCACTCAATCATTCTTCCTCTAGCTTCACGCACCTATTGTTTAACTTATTTCCTATTAGCGTTGTAGGTCTTTTATTCCTTACTTCTTTCTTTTGTACGTGGTCGATAAAATTAATAAAGGTCAGATGATAAAGTGGATTGAAAGAGGTTCCAAACAAAAGAATGGCATTCACGATGTCTACAGCTACGCCCTGAAAGGTTATTCTTTAGTAAGTTAAACGCTTTCAGATATTACCTTGACCTGTACGTACGTGATTATGTCTTTCAGTATAATTTCTTCCAAGTAAACGAGGTTTTAAAATAAAGCAATTGATTTTAAACTTAAATGTCTAAATCATTAAAATAATTTATTCGAAATAATTGAGTTGTGAAACAATTTTTGTGAAATTACCTCGCGATGCTATCGTGTTGGAATTGTTGTGAAAAGGGCCATCGATTTCCAAACAGCGTTAAGGGCAACAACTGAAATGCATTTAAAAAAGGTGTAATGAAACAAAACTGACGTAGATTAAAAATTATTACTAAAGAGCTTGCCAACTGTAGTGAATTCTAAAATCTTGTTATGTATTGAAGTACTTTGTTTAAGAGATCTACCTGCTTCAAAAATTGCACGAAATCGATACGCGTTAGTCTATAAAGGCCGGCGAATGTGTATAAATTATAACTTTAGGCAGTATATAGAGATTCTATGTATAAAATCGATGTATACAACTCAATATACCCTAACTTTGTAATGACTTTCTAAATTTATATAAAAAAGTTGTACATATACAATTTGTCGAAAGTCTCCGGGGTCTTGTTAAAACTAAACAGAGCCTCATGAATGATTCCTAAACGATTAATTCACCACAGAAGCACTGGATCGTTGCCAATCCAATGCATTCTCAATGACAGAACACTGCGCTCCGCCACCGATTGCCGAGACCTGAACATTTAGCGTTAACTGCGGTTTGTTTGTCTGTGTATTTCGGTCGGGGCCAGTTGTTTCACAACGTAAAATAATTGTTTACATTTCTTCTCGTTACACGTTGTACGTTGAATTTCGGCGGATCGACACGCCGTGGGCATATATTATGTGCGAGCAGGATTTAGGACGGTAACAAAACCTTTCTAGTCTTAAACTATGTACATGTACAGCATATACATAGTTTAAGACCTACCTGGTGGTAAGTCCACTGTTTATTGCCGGTGGTAGGTCCCCTGTTTACATACCGGTGGTAGGTCCCCTGTTTACAGGAGACCGTCTGGGTGGGTACCACCGCGGTGCCTATTTTTGCCGCAAAGCAGTAGTGTGAAAACACTGCTGTGTTCCGGTTTGAAGGGCACCGTAGCCAGCGTATTTACTGGGTAAACGAGACTTAACACCCTATGTCTCACGGTAGGCAGCGCGTTGGCGATACCACTGGTATTGCTAATGTCTATGGGTGTTGGTGACCACTTCCCATCAGGTGGCCCGACTGCTCGTCTGCCTGCGTATGCCATAAAAAAAAATATACCTACTACGGCAACTACCAATAGCTATTAAATGAAATTAAAAAAATACGTCCTGCCTGAATGCAGCGTAAGACCCTCATATGTGGGTCGCATGCATGTCGCCGACTTCGTTTATAGAGAACCATATAACATTTTAAAACATAAAATAGTCCTCTTTTGTTCGTCCTTAGAACCACGTACTTAAAAGTCGTGGTCACAAACTGGTGTAATACACCATGTACGCCACACTTCACTGTAGAATTATCTTCTTTATTCCGTTTCTATGGTCAATATACAGCATATGATTCTTCTTAATTCCGTTTTTATGAATTTAAATCTGATTTTGTTATGCTGTTTATCATTTTCGAATTTCGTGCGTCATATCGATGTAAACGATCTCTGTTTAGTTAACAAAGATTTGTGATAATGTTTTTTGATGTTAACCTTCATAAACGCATCTAAGGTCAAATTTTCGAGCTGGTTCTTTCCTTGTGTCTGACATCATCAGTTATAATTGAGTGAATTTTATTTATCAAATACTTTCAAGGTGTTTGCTTCATCAAATTTATGTCTTGAGAGCTTGTTGACTGGTTAAAACTGTGCGTTTGACTACTACTTATAATGATCTCCAAGCTGATTTTAACTACGGCGGCCGATCTATATTAGAGATCAGCGAACTGCGCAGGATATAAAATAGAGCATAAGTGAACGCGCAAACAGAGGTGCACTCCCTCTTTATTCAATCTCAAAGTCCGATGGGACGGATAAGCGACACGGTCAGAGAGAGGTCGGGCGTAACACAGGATTAGAGGTACAACTTGATTTAAAAATAGTTGTAAAGGAACGTTTGTGTGTTAAACGTTATTACAATATGAATAATGTCATATGAAATTTGTATATTGCTTGTTGATTGTACTAATTTAAATATAAAAGTTGCCATAAAACAGTCCCGCGCTAAGTTTCTTCTCGGGTTAGAGGCGTCGTTTTACGAAAGTAAATCTAAGCTCTATGTTGGACAGATATACAGATATTTGAATTTAATCAATGGCAAAATCCTCTACATCTTATGCTCTCGTAATAATTTACTAATAACAGCCACTGATGTTTTAGTATCAAAACAGTTTAACAATACACGTCATTTCCATATCTTATTTGGCTCCGGTATAAAGTAAGAAGGAAAGATTCTAAAAAGCTTGAAGTATGATTATATTTTGATATATATTTAATGACATAAATCTTTGGATAATACGATAACACTCTGAAATGTCTTTTCTTATACCCTTGATATTACTTATGTGCTCTATTGGTAGCAAATATTTAATTTCATTGTTACCCTCGAATACAAATAGAACTTGAACGAGTGCCGATTTGTTAACGCCGGCGCCGTATTGTCGCGCCTGAAGGAAAATATTGCAAGAACCCGTCCTGGGGTACGGTCATTGTTACGCGACCTTTTCAAACTCCTTGGCGAAAATCTATGACATTATAATACAAAATCCTACAAAGGGTAACAGACAGCTTTAGGTCATTAACTGATTTATAGTTATTTCAGGCAAGAATTTTTAGTATTATAATATTTTTCTCTTTAAGAGGGGCCTAATTTTAGGCATATCGATAGCTGTAGTTGCAAAATGTTCTGATAACTAACTTGCGTAACGTTACGAAATAGCTTTACATATGTTCTTCGCGCTGAACCACAAATAAGAACGAGACTTACATGAGATTACGACGTTACGAGTTAACAATTTTCATTATATTTCGATCAAGTAAAACAGTTCTAACCGGAACACAACCGCTTATATGAAAAATATCTGATAGTAAGCAACGTGGGGTCAATGACCGATGCCATGTACAACAACGGCCGATTCTTTTAATGGCGTTGTGTTAGGAACGGTAAGATTGAATCGTTTCCTCGCTTTCCCGGATGTAACGGACGGTTTTGCCTTATTGCGACCGGCGTTGCCTTATTGCGAACGCGTCCCGCACTAAACCGTCTCTTACGTAATAGTTAACGAGCGCGTTTTGCCACTCTGTCTAAATGATCTCACAAAAAGACCGTCCCCCCAAAATGCCTCGATTACAGTTAACGCAATTGTGAACTGTTAAGCCACGCGGTCGCCTCGTTTTGTTTCGTGTTACGCAAATATTGTGAGCTATTAAGGGTGCTTTGAATAACCTATCTGTGATCATTTTGTTACGGTTTATTTAGTCAGTATATAAGGAAATGTATTGTAACTACTTACGGCGTTATTTTAAAAAGCAAACAAATAATATCTAGCTTGAGTTAAATGTATAAAAACTTTGACCTACTTTATTATGTAACCCATTATTTGTTTGAAAAGCTAAAACTTTTTCTAGGTTCTGCTGGTATTACTCTTATTTAGTTGCGATTTAAGGTTAAAAAAAACTTCCGTTAATCTCGTTACTTCACTTATAAAATTAAACTTTAAACTTTGTCCTTGTAACGATTGCGACTTGCACCGGCTGATTGAAATCCCCCATCAATATGCGCACGCTGTCTCGATGAAGCAAAACAATCAAAGTGCAACGAACTTGGCCGGGTTCTGCCATAAGCACAGCGCCGTGTGCGATTTGAACCGTTTTAAATGAATCACGTATAAGATATATCGGGACCTGGGAACCACTGTCGCCAATGATCTCATAGCTCAATTAGTCAGATAGCCATGGCTGTATTGAATAGTAATTAATATGTAGCAAAGGAACGAGGTACTTAACGGCGTTTGGTGTTACAAAAGATTTTCGAAGGAATTAAGTACTATTCTTAAATACTATATAAGTTTTACAATAACTTGGTTACTTATTAATTAAATGAAATTTTATTCACTAATATCAGTGATGGTTACAAATATTATCTCTTTTGACAAAAGTTACGAGTTGATTTATGCAAAAGTCCTAGAGAATTAGAGAAATAGTAAATTTACACCAGAATCACTAGATCGATGGCAATAATAATTCTGTATAACTTCTTCTCAGCCATAATAAACCATTGAATGATGTACTAACTTTTAGGGTTAAATATAAATAACGCGATTTAAAGAAGCAATAATCGTGATGCTATACTATATGCAGCAACTTCTTTAAAATCTAGAAAGAAAACAACGCAAAATGACATTCAATGGGGACAACAAAAACGCCATTTAAATATTTAGCAATTCCAAAATTTATTGTATGACTATAAAGTCAGCTGAGGGATTGCAAAGTTTATTTCCATCATAAAGATTATCACTTCTTATTACGGCCCTAAAATTCAAAGAAAACAAAGCGAGGAAACGAGAATTAAAATCTTCGTACGTTTTGGAATTGTTCTTTTCAGTATTCGATAATAAGGTTTTGTCAAGCAACAATCCTCATTGATATATATTCTGTTAGAACTGTTGAAATACAAGTATTTTAAGCACAAAAAATAAAGTATTTGTATTGACACCCTTTCGGTAAATTAAGCTCAAATTTTAAAATAATGTTTAATCGCTTTAATTATTCCCCTACGGCCACTTTTAATTAAATATCATGATGTCATTTTTACATTTGCATTTTACCTTTACGTACTAATTAATATTACTAAGTTAAAAAGACATTATTATATTTTACCTGCTGTAAAATCTATATTATCTTTTTATTTATTCCAACAACTATTTATGGTAAAAAGTGTGAAGACTTAAAAGGGCGGGGCTAATTAAATATTGATCACGCTGATTTAATGACGTATTTACAGTCGTAATAGAAAAGATTCTGTGCCCTACAAACCGGAACACAGTATTGTTTTTTGTGCTACTTTATTGCGGCGAAAATAACCTTTTTCTAATACCATACTATAAACAAGTAACTTGCAAATAAACACTAGTAAATGATTAATTTCACTGTTAATTACTAAATTTCTCTGTCTGGCTGTTTTACTATAATTTAGAATGTTATGAGTGCTCTATTTAGTTTAAATATATGAATACAATAAATTATGCACGGATCATATTGATATGCTTTTAAGTCGGAAGGCCAAATGCATTTCTGATACTAATCCGTGACAAAACTGCGTTTCATGACTGTTCAGCGGACGTGCATGTTTGGAAGACACGTGTGTCCCGTACGACCAACACGTGTTTTACACTTTAGTAAGCTTTTCCTAGTTGATGTTTATTTTCTTATGGCCAAGACGGCTAGCGTATACAAGTAACCTTTGGTAGTATGCTCGATTGAAATAGAACTAAAAAGTTTTTGTAACACTGTTCGAAACTATGTGAATGTTACTTTTCTATAACACATCACACATACACATCATCAGCGTATGTTAGTCCACTGCTGGATATAGGCCTCCCTAATACACCCTATCCATTAGGGGTTTAGACCGTATCCCACCACGCTGGTCCAATGCGGGTTGGCGGGTGGACAGACTTTTTACATGCCCATCCGACGCATGAATCATCTTACTTTTCAGACAATTGGGTGATCGGCCCAAATTGCCCTAACCAACTAGGAAACAACAATGAAAATTTGTTGAGTCCCCGCAGGATTCGAACCTACAACCTCCGGTTTCTAAGCACACGCCCATACCACTAGGCTACGGAGGCAGTTATATACTTTTCTATAACAGCTTATTCAAATATATTTTAGCTTCTGTACGTGTAGCCTTCACTTTTAGCAAAAAGCGTAGCCCACCTAGTTCGCGGGGACGGTAATTTTCTGCGAACTCTGTGTTAGATGTAGCTTACCAAAGACATGAGTCTGGAAGTATAACGTCAAGGATAAAAAAATAAATATAATATTATATGTGTCTGATTTTGAATAACGATACTAACTATGCGTAGATTTTTTTTTAAACTAAGGAAAATTGATTTTTCTAGTGAACATTGAGAGAAAGGCGAATTTTGACATGAATTTACTTTTTTATTTATTTAAACTAAAAAATGTCTATAAAATTCAGTGTTGCATAAGATGTTAATTAAATTTATTTTTTAAATTGGCAAGAAATAAAGTTTAAGAAGATTTATTATATTTTATAAATGGACCGCCGATTTTATAAATGGACGGTATATTGAGGATATGCTAAAACGCGAATAACGAACTGATTTTTTTTAAAGAGAAACAAACTGTTTTTCTAAATGTCACTTTGACACTTGATTATCGCTCTAATGTCATATAGTATATTGTTTTATCACTAATGACATCTGTGACCTTGAGTATATTTTGTTTTGACAAATGACACTAAATTTTCCTAACTTTAAAACGAAGTTAAAGTATAAACTGTTTATGATCTTTATCTCACAAAATTGTTTTTTAAAACCAAACACGTAGTTTTTAAGCAAGGTTTATTTTTTTTGAAATTTCCTTCTTATTTAATGGTTAAATAAAACATTAACCAAACTTAATTTCGTAACATTGTTTTGTGCCTCAAACTGTACTAAAAAGTATAAACTCTAATCATATCTTCACGCTAAATAAAATTTAATATAACTCCCAATTAATTCACAGTGCAGCACAAACTTTTACGATCATATTTTAAATTCTATTCCATCAAAATTATACATAAAAACATATCAAACTTGTGTTCAACTAACTAATGTTACTATTACTTTTGATTAATGAATTCGTATTAAACAGTTTGCTATCAAACTTTATATGTATGGTATCCCTAATAGAATAGTTTATAGCCGTAAAAGTTTGTCCCGGCATCGAGTAAAACTTCTATTAGTGGTCAGCTCGTTGATGGCTGCGGAAGTTGATAGTTTAACGCTTGAGTGCGAGCCTATATCAGATAACACGCTTATATCTACCGGGTCTGGCCTTCATACGATATTCTAACATCACATAGTACCTTACGTGCGTACGTTCGATCTATAATTAAGTAAAATAATAAGAGAATCTATATATAAACTGGTTTTATTTACAATACACTGAGTATATTTAGAACAGTAACTTTAAAGTGATATTTACAGAATGAAGAACTGAAAGTGCTATGCTTATACTGATTTAATTTTATTCAATGTACGTTTGAAGTGATAACCAACTATCTCCTTACTAAAAATTATCGAATTGGATAGTTTAGATAACGATACTCATTTTAATAATGTCAGGTACCTTGATAAACTTTACACATTCAATATACCATTGGTAAATATGAGGAAGTGCATTGGCCGAACGCTATTCATACGGCGGCGGCTTAAAAATTCAACTGGAACATGTCGAAATGAAATATCGACCAAAAGCGACACAGTATTCGAGGCCCGGCATATTCGCGTTTAATACGAAACGAGCCAAGATTTGAGACGGGCCGCATAGCCGAGTGGAGCGAAAGGATGGCCGGATTACTGCGAAATAATTTTGCATGTCGTCGAATTCCTTTTTAACTTCATTTCAAGTTTGAACGCGACGGACGTAGCAATGCGAATCTTAACTCGAGCGCTGTTAGGAATTGCGGTATGCATGTGAAATTTCCATATCTTTGACATAGTCTCGCTTGGTCGTCGGCGAGACTGGCACGACAGGCATGCGAGGGGCCGTTGCAGTTTATAATTAGATCATACACGTTCTTGTGAATCTTCCCTTTGTCGCTATGTTCCTATGGCTTAATTAACTTGATGTGCATAATTATTCGGCAAAGGCTTTTGTTTTAGCGTTGGAGTATATTGAGACTTTTATAACTACGATTGTAACAACTGTTTTGTCACGTCGAACTTTAAAAATATATGAATTATGAAAAACTTTTGTATCCCATACAAAAGTTGCCGCTATACCATGTAAAGTAAGCGTTACATAATATATAGTTGTGCTATTATTATTATTATTACTCTATTGATATTTCATAAAGCATTAATTTGTCATACTTACATTGTTAATAAAAATACTTACACGTACACTTTTACTCACATAAACATATATAAGGTAATTTTATTATTAAAAGGTTATCAAATTATTGATTTTCAGTCATACCTTTTACCACTTCACGTTCCATGATGTAGACGCAGCACTTCGCATTCAGCAAACGCTTAAATAAATCTCCAATAGAATTAATCATTCGTGAATTGCTCTTACTTTTCTCAAGAAAAAATTCAAACGAACATCACGTACTTTTCGTTTATATTTGCATTTTCAGGCCTATTTTGCTTCATGCAAACAACGTGAATTAATTTGATTTCGTTTTATTTTTCTAAAAGCCTACAAGAAATATCACCTTGATGGTTACTCTGAGTTTATTAACGAGTAAAATTTTAAATTAAAAGTGTTCTGATAATGTTTACATTTATGCAAAATGCCTGATATTAACATTAGTTTTTAACTTCGAAATCGTTTTAAATACCTTATTTATAAACGTTGAACAAATTTCAGCCCACGCGTCAGATGTCACCCTTATTTTCTAAAGGACATAATGCCTTCATAGCAGTTTATTTGGGCTTGCCCTATATATAAACAGGGGGCATAAGCTACGTATTCTGCTAGCTGTAACAATTTTGTGTTCTGATATACACCTCTTTATGAATCAAATATGTATATTTTGATGTAAATATGTAATATAGATATATCTACATATATCTATATTACTAATATATATAAACAAACTATACGGCCTGCCCCCGATTGTAATAAAAGCAATCAGAATTTATGCGTCAGTAAGTATGTAAAGGTCAATTGCGACGTTTGCGACAGCTTTTGTAATTCACTCAACTATTACTTTTATACGTCACTGGCTGACGAATTTTAATTTTCAGTTAATTATTAAATCACATCCTGGAAAAAGGTAATAGAGGATACACATTGGTGCACGAGCGCAAACTTTAGTACTATATATATCCTGCGCAGATGATTGATTTCTCCTAGATGAGGCGTCAGGGCTATAATTTAGCTAGGTGCAGACTTCCTTACATGCCCACTATTACAGAGAAAATGGTTTTCGTCGGCGTATCTAATAAATTGTATATTGGTGAAAAACTAAATTTTCTTTGAGAAAGTACATTTTACTGCTTCCGAATTGACAAACGTGACTATAAGAATAATATCTATTAATATCCATTTCGGAATTGCCCTCATATTTTACTTGATATTTATTCAGCTTAAGTTGTTTACTTGCAATAAAAATGAATGCTTACCGCAAAACGTAGGCTAAGTCATTGCGGATTACAAAGGATCTGTTAGATAACCGAATTACGCGCAATCCATTGTTCGAACTGCTTTTAGCAGCAATGTCTATTATTCTTATGTCACTTGTTTGATCGTTCTAAACTGTTACTTGAGCTATTTTAGTATTCTGTTTTGTTATTATAGACTTCTCTAATCTTCCGACCGAGCTGTAGCGTTGAGAAAATCGGGTGCGGCCATAATTATGTTTTGATTATGTTAGTTACTTTATAAATTCTTCAAATTTTTATATTTCATCAAATTTAAAGTTACGTTTTTTTAAGAAAGGTTCAGGAGTTTGTGCATGCGGCGTCTAGTTGATCCTCTCCCGTGACCACGCTGGAATTAGTTTCATGGTCATTTAAAAGTGATTAAGCGCTATGAAATCCGTCATTCTGTTTCATTTAACGAGCAAAGTACTCGCACGTACGTAGATACCGAACGTGTGTGCGATTTGCCTTTTACCACGCATAAACTATTAAACCCGCTCATAATTCGTTTAGCCTGTCACGGTACACAATACGCGAACGGCTGCCCTCATTCGAACCCGATACCCGTGGAGGCGTGGTTCCGCTCTGCGCCTAAGGTCTGGTTGCAGTTGTGCCATTGACACGCGGCGACAGGTCAACAGGGACGCGGCGTAGGCGTATTATGACATTAGGCATGAAATGAATTGCCTGACGGACATTTAGACCGCTTTTACGTTTCATACAAACGCCGTTGGTCTATTTTCAACACGCTCTTATGGAGTCGACAATTATATGTCTTTCTGAGAAATTTTCGTGGAGTCATATAGTCTGAATAACTTGAAATGCTTCAATATGTAATTAGCTCTGATACTAACATGTAACTAGTCAATGCTCTGGTTTTCCGTCTGCTAGTATATACATCGATTTTATAAATGGTATTCCTTTGCGTGGAAACAGACCGACTGGTGAAGCAACGCTGCGGTGCCTATTTCTACTGCTAAGCAGTATTGTACGCAATGTTGTCCTCCGGTGTAAAGGGCATAATAACTAGCGTAATTAAAAGGTATGCGAGAATTAACATCCGTTGTCTTCCATTTCCGAACTGATGGTATATTATTTGACAACCAATAAGAAAGTGTAATGCTTCCATATTGAATAAAGTTATTTGACTCTGACTCTGTTTCTTATGGCGTCTTACGCTGCATTTTATTTGGGTAGCATGTATTATTTCATATCAGTCCGGTAAACGTCATGTTCGTTCTGTCGATTTATTACTTAAAGAAAATACAGACACAATTTCTCTAATAGAACATAATTATTTTTATTTTATTTACTGCAAATACTACTCTCACGCGATCCCTCTTAATTCGTCATTATTTAGCTTAAATAGCTTAAAGTTATTGGAGCAAGAGGTGGTTGTTAGAGAACCGGCGCGGTGGTCACGGCTGCCGATTCCCGTACTCTTGTTTTGAAGTAGCCAAATGGATATTGAGCTGCAATCCATCTACGGTAATTGTCCCGACCAATTATCGCACGGAAACAATACTGTACGTCTTACTTACTGCCGTTTTTTCTAAGTTTTTAACCATCTTAACGTGTACAGTGCCATATGTTTAATATGTTAAAGTGTTAATACATCATTAGCCTTTGATACTCCACTGCTGGACATAGGCCTCCCCTAATACACTCCACATCCATTAGGGGCTTTTGGACCGTATCCCACCACGCTGATCCAATGCGGGTTGGTGGGCGGATCGACTTTTACATGCCCATCCGACGAATGAATTATCTTACTTTTCAGACAATTGGGTAATCAGCCCAAATTGCCCTAACCAACTAGTAAACAGCAATGAAAATTTGCTAAGTCTCCGCAGGATTTGAACCCACGACCTCCGGTTTCTAAAGCACACGCCCTACGCTACGGAGGCAGTTCGGTGAGAGGAGGGTGATAAAGCGCTTTAATCAATTAAAAGTAATGTTGTGAGAAGTTCAACGCACTAAATTAAAGATTCATACTAATACGTAACCTACACTAAACTCCGTAAACTTATTTACATGCGTTCGGTCAAATACTTGTTGAAATAATTCTCGCTTGGAGGCAACATAATCCGTGTAATGAAACACGACAAAAACAAAAACATCTCGGCTCATCAAGACGCTCGAGCGAAGAAACGCTCGACGTCACTTCCGAGACTTAGGCAAGAGCCAAGTAATTTGCAAATGAGGGTACCCGACACAGTGCGGGCAAAATGAATCTTCCGAGAGGATAACAAGATTATATTGATGCGGTAATATTATATTCAAAGAAAGCGTCCGTCATTGTCTGTAGTAAAAAGCTTCCGGTATATTGTTTATTACTACTTTTCGTTCTCTCTCATAAAAAATCGGTATTGTTTATTCTTTACAAATACTATTCTAAAGATACAAAGAAGTAGATTTTTAATTATCTCCTATGTACGGTATTATAATAAAGATTTCTGGTCTATTTGATCCAATTTATAAGATGTTAAATTAACCCAAATTATTAGTTACACTACCGCACAGAGCCATATATTTTTATAACTACTCTAAGGCACGATCAAGATAACCACTTCACCGTTGGCTTTCATTAATTTAAGCAACAATGCGTATCAACATATCTCGCGGACGCTATTAATCGCGATGACATTTAAATATCACAAAAATGAACGACACGACGGCATTACACCGAGATGCAATTACACCGTGCAACCGCGACCGAGGTGTATGTAAGTGTTACTGATGTAATGACTATTATAAAGAATTTCGTTAAAACCTGTGATCCGAAATTCCGCGTGTTCCATTGACACAGATGCTCAGAGTTACGCAAGCGAAGTCGTTTGCTGGGGGTTTTGTAATTTTTTTTTGTTTTCAAATTAGTAGCTCTGTCATAATGTTGTTGTTATTGTGATTTTGTGTCTGGATTAAAAATACCTTAAGATTTTGAACAATGAGATTATATTACATATCGAATTTTTTATAGATTGATGATTATTGAGTGAATTGAATACTTATTTACAAAAACCATACAAATCAAACGCTTAGCTGTTTAATTTTCCATATTCCATCTATTTAGGTGTCCAATCCATTTGAAAAAGTTAACAAAAATAAATTTTAGACTTATAAGTTTATTACGTGCATACACTCTTAATTTAGTTCCTAACCTCTCCAATCAACGAAACATAAGACGAGATAACATACAGCTACTCCAATGTCAAGGTTGCAGCATCCGCCCGTCTGTAGACTCGTGAGAAATTCAAAGAACTCACCTCAAGTGTTACGTGTACCAGCCACTCGGAACTAGTAATATTTTAGTGGCAATGAAACTTGAGGTTCTCCACCTATATGTGGCACTTAATTAGAAATAAATAGCTTTTTAATTGCACTCGGCCGTTAATGTATAAGCTGCCGCAGATGGTCGGGGCTCTGCAAGGCTAACGCGACTTGTTCTTACGTTTACGATAACTATATCTGTGATAGAGCTTGACACGAATGATTCAATTCACTTATGTTGATAGTGTTCGAGAAGCCCAATAATTTGTTTTTCTTTTAAATTACAAAACTTTTAACTCTATGTCATTTTAATTTAACGCTTTATCACCTTCGCTATTATTCTCACACAGAAAACATACCATTGACACAGAATTTACCTATTTATAGCGGTTCAAGATGCTCTTTGGGTCTAAAGTAATTTGTGTAAGTATTTCAATCTTATCTCTCATGGACTATTTAAATTCTATGAACTGCAATAAATCATTGGATTTATCTAATTTAACGCTATTAATTACCTATATTTACTTAAATTTAGGTCAACCTAATTTAGCTAACATTAATAGTGGTGTTCGCTTTTCATGTCACATTTCTATGTCGAAAAAAATATACGACTACATCGATAAACTTTTTATACTTATTTTCTAAATTAGATACTCAGAGCAGAAGCGCATGCCATTTATTTCTCCGATAGCCTCCTAAATCGCGTGACAGTGATTGAAAGCGATTTTCGGGGATATTTTTCCTTACAACCGGCAAACGAATTTTAAGCGTATTATCTAATTTCCTGGGCGGTACTTGCCACTTCATAATGCCCGTATTTATAACAAGAATAGTATTTATAATCACCACAATGACAATCGTATTTTTCTGTTTTCATCATCATCAGCCTTTGATAGTCTTCTGCTGGACATAGGCCTCCCTAATACACCCTATCCATTAGGGGTTTTGGACCGTACCCCACCACGCTGGTTCAATGCGGGTTGGTGGGTGCACCAACTTTTTACATGCCCATCCAACGCATGGATCGTCATTCTTTTCAGACAAAGGGTGATCGGCGCAAATTGCCTAACCAACTAGGAAACAACACGGAAAATTTGTTAAGTCCCGCAGGATTCGAACCCACGACCTCCGGTTCTAAAGCACAGCCTATACCACTCGGCTACGGAGGCAGTAGTAGTTTTCTGTTTTATTTAAACGTTTGTCTAATCGCGAGCAAAGTTCACACAATTTTTGCTTTTATTTTCATTTGCCACTTGACTCTTTACTGGCCTTAGAAATTTACGTATCTCGGGACTAGAACATATTTGGACACCACGTACAGAAATGCAATGGATAAATTATTTCTTACATAGTTGAAATGTAGGCAATCACAATTTGGAGCTCGAGTTACGTTTTTGTGGTATGTTACACACTTAAAAAGTCGACCAGACGGAACGTAAAACCTACGGATACCATTCTACGTTAGATAGAGGTTGCACTTGACCGGTTTTCATTCCTGTTATGGTTTCGCATCACGGCAAAGGTTACTCTCATTAAAGTTGTTCTTAAACGTATGTGAACATGTGCGTTGAGGTCACAAGTAACAATGGCTCCGTCATACAACATGGCTCTAATTTCAATACAGACTGCATAGTGGTCGGCATCATTGTAAAGAAAACTGTGAGACCACACTAGCATTATGAGACACATGTCATATAAAATAACCGCAATTGTGCCGGCAGTGTTTTCCTTGACATTGATGTAACATTTTAGATAGATAGATCTCTCTGTTTATATCCATACTTTTTTTAACGTAATTTAGTTTCTTACTCTTGAACTATAACTTTTAAATTTCTTATAAAATTTTGAAAGTGTGCATAAAATGCTCATGATTAGTGGCGTCTCAATTATATTATTAATTACATGGGTGTCCGCCTTTTGCCCATTGAAACCTTCTAATGTAATTAAATACTTAGTTGTTGAGTCAACGCTTTGACGATAAATATTTCGAGTCCTTCATATGAACAAAATCACCAATTTATTTAATATTTAGTCAATTTGTTAGAGTTTGTTATGACCTTAGTTTCTGTTCTGATCTAATGATCCGCAGTCACCCGTAACTGTATTGATATGAGAACGTAACGTTGTTACGTATTTCAGACATTGCGTAGACTAGTTACACACAGGATATTACTGTCTGCGATTTAATCGATTAAACGGGCCGCCATTTTTTAATCGATGCATCGCACGCATACGTGGATGCAATTGGTCAACGCTAATTGAGTTGTTGATCGATCGATCTTTGCCGTGAACATGGTTTTATTGTGAGCGACGGTCCTTTTGATTGTTTTTGATTCAATGTTTATATCATAGCGGGTTGATAAATTCAAATTGTATGATAATATGTATTGTATGTTATTGCATCTCTTTGTCTATCTATTGTCTATCTGAATACAATACCGAATATTTATTCAGAGAATAAGATTGATAGTAATTGCGCCGGAAATACAGCTTTTTTATGATAATTTTATACTTAAGTTTTATGCATAATTGATTATAAGTGACGGCTTATTTTGTGCTGAAATTTAAAGCATATATAAGAGCCAAATAGGATATGAAATGAACGTAAACAAAATGCAGCATGAAAAAAGCCCTCATACTTTTCAAATATCATTTGAAGTTTAACCACGGAAACTAATTTTAGTGTTTTACCGCTATTACAGTTTCAAAGTAATTTTACTTTGTACTTAATTCAAGTCATATTCTGCTCTGTTGTAGTATACCTGTCGTTTATAAAAACTTAGATTTATCCCACAATATTTAAAATGCATATTTTATTACGATTTGCGACGTCGGACTGCTGCCGGTTAATAATAATTGTTTATAAAACATTTCTTCGCGTTTAATAGATGGTATGAAACGGTGAGAGAATCATATCATGAACGTACGAGCGTGTCCCTCCAATAGTGTCCCCGGCACACCGTCGCGCGTCTGATTGACAATTTGTATCGGTGGATTGAATCGAGTTATATGAGCGAATGTCGTTTCCTAAGCGATATGGATCAGACGCGAATAGGATACAGGTGCGAATTTTAATACCTGTGTACGTTTTTTTATTGCATGCAGGCCGACGAGCAGTCAGGCCACTGATGGAAAGTGGTCACCGACGCACGCCCTATCATTGGTCATACAGGTATCACCAACGCGCTGCCTACCGTGAGATATAGGATGTTGAGTCTCGTTTCCAGTAATACGTGGCTACAGTGCCTTCAAACCCGAACACATTAGTGTTTTCACACTACTGCTTTGCGGTTGAAGTAGGCACGTGGTGTATCCACCCAGGTCCCTGTAAAGGGACCTACCACCGGAATTACGTATTTATATGACATGTTTAGTATTAGAGATATAAATATATGTTGCTCTCTGGTATGTATTTTGCCTGCCAATTTGCTCTGCATATTTCATCAAACTTTTATAATAGTGTAATACTTATTAGTTTTAAGCGCTTTTAAAATTTATATATTTCCTCTTCCTATTAATGGCTTCAAGTCAATTGCACTATTAAACTTTTTAATATTTTTTTTTTAATGAATGATGACATTAAATTCTATACAAATAAATGTTACTAATCGATTGTCATATCGTTTAGTAAATATATTTAATGTTTATCAATTTGAAAAAAAAACTGGCTATTTTAGTACGAGAAGTTTGAAAGTCAAACAAACCAAAATGATATTCGTAACGAGTGCACATTTTATTGGTATTATTTTACTTTTTTTAAAAGAGATTCGTTTTGTTTGGCTATAATGGCATCATATTTACGAAAGAACTTGTTGCGAACAGAAGGATTTTGCACTTTTTCTCTGTATACATTTTATGTATAGGTAACATAAGGTTATGTGCTAAATGCTGTGATCTATTTATTATTTTAATATTCTATTTATTAATTCCTTTATATGTAGCCATTACCCAAATCATACAGGGTCGGTTTCTAATAAAATCACTGTCTGAATTCTGTGTGGAGCGACTACTATATGCTGTCAACAAATAAACTTTATTCGATTCATAAGATATCATTATATTTAAAATGATATAGCGAATGACGAATTTTAAAGATATTCAACTAGACTAGCTTTTAAAACGCCCATCCGATTATTTAATTTTGCCAATTAGAGACAATCTCACATTACCCTACCGAATTAGAAAACAATTGTGACGTTAAATCTGATCCCTGATAGATTACATCCTACGGCCTCGAATAGAAAACTTATCGCAAAAGCTTCTAAGCTCTCAGAGTAGCTTATAGTATTTGTTTGTATCTTAATTTTTGTTAATATACTTCCTGTAAATAAGTACGGAACATATTAATGCTTGTTCAATACTGCTTTACCAACAAAATTAAGAAGGGCTTCCGCTTCATTCGCGTTTACGCGTAAGACACATGTGTTCATTGTACATTGTAAATAAATATTCTTTTGATTAATAGAATGTTTTGTATAATTTCATCTTATGTTTATTCTTCTTTGCATGAATAATGCGACGATGACTTATTACATGCATTATCCTAAACAAAACAAGGAGAAAAAAAGTGAATGATCAACATCTGCGAATACATTAAATAGCCGAGTTCTTGCCTTGGGAGATGATGGCCAGCTAATTTCATGTCTGCGTAAGCGTAATTTCTAGTTTTTTGTCTTTTCGCTCGGCCACATGTTTTTATTCGCCCCCGACGTCCGCAGCTGCTGAACGTGTAATCAGTGTGGGGCATGCAACTATAACCTTGCCGAGTTGCGGATGTCGTGCGCTGACATGAAATACTTGATGCGGGGACCGATATAGCAAATAGTCGGATTACCTCTCCCCCCCTCCCCCGTGCCGTCGTACATTTAGCAGTTCCATCCGTGTCGTCTGCTGTGCGGACGTGTCTTTCGTTGGTCGTTTTTTTTAGTTTGGCGTTTCAAGTTGGGATTGTTTGTTTTTATTGTGACTTATTATTGTATGTGATATCTACGGTAGCATTTAAAGGATTTATTTGCAATATGGTGAGTTAAGCACTTAATTTTTTTTAAAGTATGTAAAGCAATATTTTTTTTTGCATATCTATCATTAATCAATATGATAAAAAAAATAAGTAAATAATATAGAAAGCGTCGAATAAATAAAGGCAAATGAGGTTTTTTTTATGTAATTGACTTTAAATATAAATGTTTAATGAATAAAATTATTTTATTACATATATTATTAAAGGACCCTCTTGTAAATAATTGGCGTTCACTTTTGCGCACACTTTAAATGTTCTTGAATACCTTTTTATCATAATAATTATCAGTTATCATCCGATACGGCACTTTCATCGACAATATCCAATTAGATTATGTGGTTTCACAATTTTTTCACATTCTTCGTTACTTAATTATGTTATTAACTTAATTAAAATATCTGCGGTCAGTATAAACAGTAAACGTTTTACTTATGCGTATTTTAGCGAATAATGTTTTACGTCCATTTCTTGTTCAACAGTTTTGAGAATGTATTAAAGTCTTATAGCCTTCCTTCATTATTTTTCTGTCACTTTTTTGATATTATAAACGTCCACGTTTCACGTCCACAAGTTTGCTGATAATTAAATGTTTTCTATTCTATTCATAGATCATTATTAAGTTTTAGGCATAATGACAACATATTGATTTTAATTTATATAGATTTTGCATAGTTCGACCATAATATTAAAAGTCTAAGAAGGCAAAGCCGCGGACAACAGCTAGTATTATTCCTGTTACTTGTCGTTCGATTGTACACGTCGACGTTTCCCCGTTTCCAAAATCAATGGTAATTTAAACTCCCCAGATTCTGCTGTCGGTGGGTGAAAATTTTAGGGGAGACATTGCGAGGGCGGCTCGTGTTCGCTGCAATAATAAAAATGTTGTCTGAGACAACTATTTGTATTTGTTTTAACATGACGTTGTGTTTATTCAAACTGTGGTGCTTTTATATGTTCTGTGATTAATTTTTAATAGCTCAAAGGCTTATAATAATTTCTCAGTTCGTATCGTATTAATGGTAGGATTTTTTGATAAAACTGTTGGATAGGTCGAAAACGGTGATATTTGTGGTTGTTAATAATTACAGTTACGTTGGTTGAAGTTTTTCGGGTTTACTAATAGCTCGTTGTACTTATTATCCATCGTCATTTCATCATCAGCCTCTGATAGTCCACAGCTGAACATAGGCCTACCCTAATATACCCCTATCCATTAGGGGGATTTGGACCGTATCCCGAAACGCTGGTCAAATGCGGGTTGGTGGGTGGACCTACTTTTTACATGCCCACCCGACGCATGGATCATCTTGCTTTTCAGAAAATTGGATGATCAGCCCAAATTGCCCTAACCAACTGGAAAAAACAAAGAAAATTTGTTGAGTTCCCGCAGGATTCGAACCCACGACCTCCAGTTTCTACAGCACACGTCCATACGAATAGGCTACGGAGGCAGTCGCATTATCTTTTAGGTTCCTTCAATTTTATTTTTTTTGAATTTTATTGATTGATCGTAAGTTTGACATCTAATCCACAACCTAAATTGTTGAAGCAAAAAATTATTAATGACTTAGATATTCGATATTTAAAGATAAAGTGCATCAAAGACTTATTTTTGCAACCAAAACTGACATGCTTATTATGTATTTATATGCCTACCCATCATCTTTCAGATTATTTTACCATATAGACAAACGGCGATATTTAAATTCACGACCACTGTTTTTGTAAAGCAGGCTTTGTACCGTGACGTTTATGGATATATAAGCATTGGATTGCGCATACAGATATACCTATAATCAAATTTTAATTTTACCTATGTATTACTTCGACAAACTTTCGTCATACATACGAAAGTTACTATGCCAGGCACTTAAAGTGAAACGAAAGCGTATGTAAACATGATAACATGACTATCGCAATATGACCACGTCAAATTTAAAGTGTTTTGGACTTATCGACTGCACTTCTATGTTTTTCATGAATCATTCTTGATCAGAGAAAGTGCAGCATTGGATAAAATTGGAAAAAACTAAAGTGTTAGTGAAAAAAATAAGCCTATCATAGTCTTCTATGGAAACAAAAAAGATAGCTAAAGTCGGATCACAGCCGCAATATAAAAGTTCAAACAATCATAAGTACCATATTTTATTAGTTCATGGGAGAAATGACAAAATAAAACACATAAAATATGCTATTGTAAAATTCTGACAGATTTATAATTTTAGCAGACAAGTTACATGTCAAATTAATTTTTAATAGCAGTCAAATCAAAAGTTAATGTATCATGTGCGCATGGTGCAATACTTTTCAAAGAAATATTTTTTTTTAATATGATAACACTGTTACTTCTAAATAAATATTTTAGTCACTGACCATCGTCGTTACTTCTAACCACAGAGATTCAGCCAATCGCAAAAATTCTATGTACTTTTTTTATTATAATGATTATAATTGAAATATCAAACACAAGTTGAAATTCGACCCAAAAGTTTATGAAGGCCGTCCAAGTTCTTATCGTAAACTTTTTACTGTTAGCAGGCCAATTCCCATGCCGTAAGTTGTGTTACATACTGCGGCAAAAGAAACATAAAAAGAAACTGATCTGTTACTTTTTCGGAAGTGCCTAGATACATAAAGTTACTGAGTTTTACGCGTTTTATATACCATCAAGAAAAAATTGCGATCTTGCGATACATCATGTCGTAAGGTCTCATGCCCTTAATGTTTTTAATGCCCTCTAATTTCTTTTATTACATTAAAAAACAAATTACCTCATTTTGAAATATTTTCTTTTATTACCACTCCGCTGTTTAATTTGGCGTCATGGAATTTTGAATTTCCTAGAACTTTTGTCTATAAATTTTACTAATTATCTTACATTTATAATTATTTTTAATCAGTAGTTTTTAAAATAACTATATATTTACTTTAAAAAGTACATATGTAAAATAATGAATAAAATAGTTTTATGCATGGATAGATTAATAACTTTTAGTAATAGTACATCAAGCATTAGCTATTTCAAAAAGCATATCGTTGTTTCCTAAACAACTTTTTCGACTAAAACTTTTTCAAGGCATTTTGATGTATTTCTAGTTATCTATACATTCAAATCCAGCGTGGTGGGATACGGTCTATAAACCCCATAATGGAGGAAGCGTGCATTTGGGAGGCCCATGTCCAGCCGTGGACTAACACAGGCTGACGATGTATACATTCATTTAACTGTATTTATTCATACAAATATATGCGGTACTACATGTATCCACGTAGTATCCCATTTATTTTACATATTACAAGTCCTCGTAAATCTAAATAAAGCTGCACCGCTTACGACGCCAAAAAGAAGCGAAGTGAAGTGGGGCCGAGCTTAACCACCAAAGGTAGGAAGATAGTAGGGCTCTTACCCCGAGCGCTCCTCGAGGGCTTAAGTTTTACAAAAAATAACCGCAGACGACCGAGAAACAAGCTTGGCGAATTTTTGTTGTCTGCAACGAACATTCTCCGCTGCCGGAAAGCTCTTATAAAATATGAACACTACAGAATGATTCTTTTGTGCTGTTGCGAACCTAGGTTGTAGAATATTATGTTTTGTACCTATTTTAGAAAATTCAATAGAACATTATAAAAAGAGCTTTTATACCAACAGAACTTAACAAAAAGAGAAGTTTTATTTCTTTCTAATGCTAATAAACAAAAAAAAATAAATTTGTTAAATATTTAGGGTCAGTATAAGCCCATTAACCCAATTTAATGCGATGAAAACTATTATAGTGTAGCATACTCTGCAGTGCAGCTGATTATGAAAAACATAAATATCTAACGTTTTGTCTCTGTAATTTACCTTTAACAATTTGATTCCACGATTGACGTCGACGCTTGTAATAAATTGCAAAAATTCAGAAGCAGGAAGAATTGCAGTAAAATAACAGAGCTACGTAAAACCATGTGTCATAAGCAGAAGTACGTTATTTGTTACAAGTATGGCCTCACACGTTTGAATTAAAATTAAGTAACAATTGCAATGTTTTAATGTCGGCACCAACAAATGTTTTATTGCAAAAGTGTTCATAGACTTTATAACCAGAAACGTTTAATGAGTAACTAAAACTTTAATAAGACTTTCAGGCTGAACTAACATCAGTACATCAACAGATTCTATTTGCTCTATGAACTACATTGCATCGCTTTAACCTTCTGAAACCGATGCTTCCTATTTAATTCTTCTTTCAAACTAAAGAAAATCATTTGTTACTAACATAAATCAATTTTACAAAAGTAGTAAAATATTTCATTTAAAGTCGGACCTACGCCGCTATTCAGTTAGATATAAAGTCTTACAGAGTTTCGTACTTAAATGCCTAATACATACCTAAGCTCGAATGGAACACCAATTATCGTATGTAACCTAATATAAACGCATTAAAGACGTCCAAACCCAGCAAAGTAGACATCTAAATATTTCCCGTTCCTCTATATTTACGTCCCGTTGCAATATTAGACATTTCGTTTTGCATTTGAAAGCGACAGTGGCGATTTTAATGGGCATGTAAGGCCGAACCCGCGTATCCGGTCGCGCCCATGCCGACGCTAATGGCTTCAAAAAGGGTTCGCGACAGCTCGTTGTTGCCAATACAAAGCCCAATTCGAAACTAAACTGTAATATCATATGAATAGAGCAACTTTTCAACTGTTGTGTACATCGTATTAAGTTCCGGTGCATGTGTCTGTGTCTGAAATTACGACTGGTTTAACTTATATAGAAACAAATTATTGTAATACTGCAATATTATAATTGTTTATATAAACTGTAAAATACGCGTCCCGTCCCTTTATAATTACATTAAACTTTTTACCAGTACATAAAAAGGTTTCAATGCTAATTAAATTACACGACGCTGATAACAGGTCGCAACAAGTATATACTATTTATTACTTTATAAATATCGATCGCCGGTTTACGACTTATCTCGCTAAATTTTGCTGCCCTTATCTAAAACCACAGGAAGCCGTTATACTGCCGTCTGCGTAACAGGCAAATGTTCCGAAAATAATTCATATACACAAAACCGACATTGTAGTATAGCTAGTTGTTTGTGAACATGAAAATTGTGCTAGCCGTCATGGGAGCGCGTCCGATAACAAGTAACACGCCCAATCATCAATCGACAAGTAACGGTTTTTAATTGCTTAAAACAAAATAAACGTGGTATTCACTCGGCCAAACTATGGGAATGTTTGTATGAAGCTCAAAATTCGACTTAATTAGGCATTATGACCAAAAAACATCAATTAAAAAGTTCTGCTCTGTTATAGTTTTGTTTTCCATTAGAATACACGATAAAGCCTAAATCAATAATACTGAAACAATCGCAAGTAAGAGGAGAAAACACCTTTAACGATAATACGAAAGATAAAGTCAATCTCGAGGATCTAAAGTATATCAGCTTTATTACTAACTGAACTAATACTAAAGTTTATCATTGCACGTTTACGTCGTAAATCGAAGACAATTGCAAGGATGCATTGGTTTCAATTGGCTTCAAGTTGATCGTGTGTTTGTTTTCATTGAACTAGTGCGTTCACCTTTAGTCATATAAATTTCACGCCTGCTATGACTTAGCCTAAGAAATCGTTTTAATCAAAATAAGGACTTCCAAAGGCGTATTCTAGGCGTTACTTTTTCACATAATTTATAATAATAGACTCTTTTTTTCACCTAACCATTATCACTATCGGTAATCATCGGCTTCTAATCCATCCAGATTTATCTTAATTACAGTTTTACGCAGAGCGACTGGCTTATGACCTCCACAACCGAAAAGGTATACTGCATTTTAATGAGTTATGAATTCATAACAATAGACTAGAATAAATACATAAAACAAAATATATCAAATAAATTGCTATACTAATGCTTTTAGTAGAAACAATCACCATGGTTAGTATGTACTATCTACTTTACTGCTTCACATCGTTAACAGTTGCTTTATTTTGTTAATATTTGTGTCAAGGATACTTGTAAAACAATATATAATTGTATGTGAAGATATTAAATTATATTGTCGCTTAACAAAGTTCGACAAAGTTTTAGCCGACTTATTTTATACTTTTTTTTGAGTTGTCCGCTTATTCTCGTGCAATCAACATCAATGGATGTACCAGTTATGTGTTTTAAACTCCTGCTTTAGGATATTTAATTATAAGTTAATAACATTGCTTTTAATAAGAAATATCCAAACACCTATACAACAATTGGAATTTTAAAAAAAATGACCGACTTTAAACAGTAAACATTTCGGCAATATTAAATGATACGGTACACTGCCCTTTGCATAATAACTATTCGCATGTGATTTGTCAACATATCAAATCTCTAATATCATTATAAAATTCTCATGACACAATTTTGAACAATGAATCGAGATTTTTTAAATGCATGATAAAATTAACATATCTTTAAAAAAAACAAAAGAAAATTCATACTACATTTCTTTAAATGAGCTTTGAATATGCCTTATTGCATTTTTCAACAATTTTTTACATTAGTTGGTCAGTCATAGGTTATTATATATTTATTAATATCATCGATCTTTTCTTAAATTAATAATAATATAAAATTATATTGCTTTAATAGCTTGAAATACTTATTGCGTACAAATTAAACAATTTTTTCTATGGTATAAATAAATAATAGTTGATGGACACAAAACATTATTTCTTCTTAAACATTCCGTCAATGGATATTACGAGAACATTGCATACCACTATAGTTATCCAATAGACTAGTTTTTACAAAATGGCAGCGATAGTAAGAAACGTGTCAGAGACAGGAATGCCCTAGAAGAATGCATCCGGCTGACAATGAGGAACCTGTTCAGCCGGAGGCAAGTCTCGTCTTGAAAGGAAGATCAACAAACGCTATTTCCCGGACCACCTGCCGCACGATAAAGTGCTATCCCGTTGCTCGGCATTTCATTAAGTTGCGACCCCAATTTATATGACAGCTTGTGATCAAACGAAATTTGTTAGTGTTTGCAAAAAGGGTTTTTTTTTCTATAGTTTGCACACTGTATTAATTCACGTAACTGTACTCCGGATTCAAGGGCACCGAATATAGCTGCAGATATCTTAGGGCGGAGAGCAAATCTTTGATGCACGTACGTAGAGTTAGTTAAACTTTTGAAAATTTTATTGAGAAGAGGTCACATCGCCGTTTAAAGTACATTTTTCACAGAGATACTTTCTGTATTGATCATAAAGCTAATCAAGTTCATAGCTCAATTAAATCACTTTGTAATATTTACGAACGTATAATAAATGTGTTAAGAAGTTATAATATAAGTAGTATTACTTATCGTCAGTCGGCAGTAACAAGTAGTCCGCCGAACGCCTACGCAGATCTCGACCAGCTAGACTTTCTCTCAGAGTGTCTTGATTGATTTGCGTAAAGTAACACGGGTACCATTTAACCAGACGTCAAAACAATTCCACTTTGCTTCACTCGCGTTTTAAACATTTTTCATAAATTTATCTCGAAATTTGCAATTTTGCACTCCCGTTTTATTAGCGCGCACATAATACGTGTTATCTGTAGATCGGTCATTATTTATATCCTTTTGGGACTGGGGAATTATTATTGTGCCCACGCTCGGTTCGCCATATGTGGACGTGGCAAAAGCTTATACAATGGCGTTTCAAAATCGTACGACTCATGACCGTATAACCGAATCGAGCGCTGACGGAAGCGAGGCGAGAAATGAACGCCGCGTGTGCTTTTTGCATTGGCTCACTGTGGATTTCAATTAAACGCGTACATCGAACTGCATGAGACCTCCGGTAGCGTGAGCAGATTAGAAGTTTATGTTTGATTGTTGCTTATGATATAATACTATAATTAAGCTATTTTTAATGAAACTAGTGTAAACGAAAAGCGTCGGACACGGAAGGCGTTTAACATTATAACGTAAATTTTCTTTGACTTAACTTTGATTACTTACATTCCATCTGTTACTTGACTGGAAATGGATATATTATAATAAATTAGAGACTACACATTAAACGCGTTGTTCTTCGTGACACGAAAAAAAGCCATGCGATTATGTTTTTATATAAGAAATGTAACCTAAAACGTTCGGCAACATAAGTTGTTGACACCCTGTTTACCCCGTCTTTACACTTTCTATGTTGCCCCTAAAATCGGAGTACACTAATAATTCCACGTTATATATTTCTTAACCGTCCCCTATAATAAGAGGATTAGGTGTAGTATTCCAAATCCGTCAAGTTGAACATTTTTGGTGGCTATAAAAGGACACAGTGACAGTAGAAACTCGTAAATATGTAAAACAAGCCAATTTAACGCAAAACCTGTTACATGACCTCTACTATACGCAGACTCCCTTTAGAAGGTAGTATCTCTTGGTATTTAGCTCAGCTGTACCTTAGTTATCTCTATTTTAATGAAATACAATCGAAATTTCAGGCACTCAATGTCAAAGTTCAACCTTTTATAGCAATTTGATTAAGCTTATCTACGTATCCGACTATATTACTTTGATTTTGCTCTACGGTGCGTACATATGGCACTCGGTTTAATTGCTAATCCAGTAATAGTTAACAGCTGCGTTTATAAACTTAGGTTCATTGAACCTTCGGTGGTACACTATTTAAACATTATCTGTGGGTATTAAAAAATAATTACAAGTATGAGTAATGAAGCTCTCCCGGGGAGGGAACACGGGTTCAAATTAAGCGTCCTATATCAGCTTATGTGTTTGAAAAACTAATTACCGTCTGAATTATAAGCAATGAATCAAATGAATAAAATAAATTAGAAAAAAAACCGAAACAGTTTTTATTATAATTATTACAAAATAAATGCACATTTACTAATTAAGACAAAAAAATTATCTTCTTTGTATACATGGTTGGATTGGACTTAACTTTTTAAGGAGTGGGCGAAATAGCTCTGGTTGTTAACCGCCGTATTTGCATAAATTTAATATATAAAATGCTATTAATCAGCGGTATAGCAATAATTAATAAGAGCATTGCAGTCTCACTTTGTGGCGACAACAATTTAGTTAGTTAACGTTTTTCGACGTGACATAACTTCGCAGAGCATATTTAATTATTTACGCATTATGGGCCATTACAACACAGGAATTTTTTTGATCCCCCTATATAGAACCAAACAAAATATAATTTGTCTCCTATCTGTCTATTCTATATTCTTAAACTAATACAGTATTACATGTTTTTAAATATTTCGGATAGTGCTCGTTTTAAAACATGGTTTTAAAAATAAAATTTATGTCGTGGAGCCACTGCCACCCTCAAAATGTGTGACGTAATTTATGGATGGTTCCTTATTATTTTTTAATTTCGAAATGCGTCCAGAAAAGTCACAGATTAATTTTTCAAATACCGTCCTGAAAACGATTAGGTTAGTAGTATAAATTTTTTAGTGTATCCATCCAATGTATTTTCAACGAGTTGGTTTGTTATATCATACATAAAAAAGTCTTTCACCACCAACATTTCATTGAAAAAAATCAATTTTGTTCGGTTTTCGTTCGTAAAATGTCATTCCGCTGTGAGCTTTAGTCGATTTGTTTAACGTCAATTCGCAGGAGCTGTTTACTTGACGAGTGTTGGTGTCAATATGCCATCGGCCGAGGGCGAAATTTGTTTAGACTCGAATTTCCGTTCGGCGAATTGGTATACTGTTACGAGGCTTTTGTGAATGAAATCAACTGTATCGCGATGGTTAAGGTTTATATTACCCCGATCGGGATACGTTGGAGCTTTATTCGTATAGTAATTCGACAAACTATGGACTCTGTAAAACTTGCCTGCTCATATTTATTTTGGATGAAGGGAATGTAAATATAAACTTGGCATCATTACGCATCATTACTTAATATCTCTTCATTAATGTTGCTAGGCCATATTAAATCGATGTTGACCGCAAAAACAATATTGCAAAATAGTTAAGATAAAAATGAGGAACTTGCGTTTTAAATAATTTTTGATATTTACGTAAGCTCCTGGTAATATAATTTTTAGCGCTTAAAATTTGTCCAATTATTCGATAAAAAGTAAAATTGTATACAAATAGTATATGCAGTTTATAAATATAATTAATCAGCAGCTTAAACTATCATATGCATTATGCCAATATAGAAGTGGAATTTTTAGATACTTAGGACTCTTAGCACGCTAGGACCTCTAGCAGCTTAAACTGTCTGATAACCAAAGTGGACTTTTTATAAACTAGATAAGTTGGACCGCCTGCTTACACGGACTATGCTGATAAAATATGCCTGCAAATAAAATGTTATACATTACCTTCTTTCAATCACTCTGACTAAAAATATGTGTTGCATCAAAACCGATCGAGATCCGTGCGTAGTTTGACAAATTTAAGCATACATAGAGATATAGTGACAGAGACGACTTTGTTTCATACTATGGAGTGATACAATAAAATATTAATAAACAATAAGAATATTAACAGCGAAAAATAAGATATAACTTAAAATATCTGCTACGAAATGGCACAAATTGGATGGCCTTATTTTGGGTCCTAACCGATTAATCGATATTAAATTGCATTGCAGTATTGAGGACCCTCCATTGACGTTAATTTAATTATGCTATTAGATCGACATTTTATAAACATTAAAATGTAATAACCCAATATTAGATAGTTTGAACAGTGTCCCGATTTATCCTCGTTTCGAATCGATCACCGGGAACAACGATTAAATCAATTAATAATGTACAAGCTTATCGAAACGATCATATCTAATCAGTTTGTCTTATAGTGAAATCTATAATACATACTATCACGATCACACAAAGTCGCTAAATTGATTGACGTAAATTTATGAACAAGGTTAATTAGTATTTAACGAGTTTATTATGCAATAGGTGTGGATATGCATGCATTGACCCAGTTATACGCAACATCGGCGAACGTGGTTCGTGCCAGAAATACGCCAGAAACAGTAACCTTGGGTTATGTCTAACCGCGCTTTTTAACGTTTTTGTCTCCAAGTGCAAAGGCAAGCAATACTGTCTCTTGGTGGTAAGAGATACAGGCCGTTCTTTGATATTAATATGTTAGGGACCAATGGAATATAAGATTAATTAAACAACCGCATACCAAGTATTTTTAATGATCCGAAATGTTATATAAATATCAGAGTTGATAAAAATATTAAATCTGCCATTTATTATTTTAAAATTCAGCCGAATTAAAATATTAATAGCTGACAGAAATGCGATTTACTTCTAAACTATGGTATCAAACAATAGGAAATATAATTTTTCTTAAAAAAATGAATACACCTTATTAATTTTTTTCATGTCAGTATTAAAATTGTTAACGAAAATATAAGCCTTTCATAATGCTGTCAAAATACACCCCAAGTCGTACTGAAAATGAAGCCCTAGCTAGTAATGGGAACTTGATTGTATAGTACTCTGCTCCTATAAGTTTTTCCATATAATTATTAAAACTACAAAGTGTTACTGAATGGCTATACTGATATTATAGCATAAAAACTGTTAGAAGTTACATATTACATGTAAACGTAACAAAAGGTTCCTTTTGGCTTTCGTTGTCGTCACGTAAAAGCTTCTTCTTTATTTTCTAAAAAATAATATTAAGAAAAGCTCAAAAACACTTTTATTGTCGTAGCAACCTAACTTACTGTTGTTTAGCCTAGTAAGACTAAATAGAGGAAAACAAAGTGACTCATAGCAATGAGACAGGTCATACGCGTAGTACTTGTCAACTACCTGTAGGTGATTAACAACCAGATGTCAATATATTAATAAAAGCTGGATATATGACGCCACTCTGTTGCTACGACTGCATCTAATCCGAGTTTAATTTAGCTAAGTTTACAACTGAATTTAACATAAAACCATTATAATTATTCTCTAAAAACCATATTAAGCTACTATTAAAACTAAGCTGGCTGACTAGCCTTGACAATGACATGCGACCCAGACAATAAAGTTAATCAGGGATTGCGTCATTACTACAAGGTTTGCTTTAACTGAATGCCGATTTGATGTGAGACAAGAGCTTGGCACTGGAAAGCCTATGCGGCGTGTTTGGAATAGATAGCAAACTATGCAATTTCGCCTCGAATATTAACTTAGCATCCGAGCTTTGTAGGAATGCTGATATCCACATTGTAGACTTAAGCTGAAGCAGTCTATCATGTTTTTTGTATTTCCTTGTGAAGTTTTTCTTGAATTTTCTAAATATTTCGATGGATTGAAGTAATGTATTATTGTTTTTACTATTTCTTCAAAACATACAAAATAATACGCGTAACTAAAGTTAATAAATAATTTTAGGCCAATAGCGTTCATCTTCAAGACATAAAAAATTACACCATGTATTTATAAATAAGCAAATATACAATCCTCAATATGAAACTATCCTTTAAACTTTTTTGTGATTTTTTCGCCTCTCTACTATCTAATTATGAGGTTTCTATCCATGTTATTTAAAGCGCTTGTCATGTTGCGTTGTTAAGATAATTTAACAGTCCTAAAATCCCGCGGTGCTGAAGACCAGCTCAATCTCCAGCTAGCATAATTGATGGCCCCAAGCCACGTATCGGTGACTGTTTAATAAACTCGTGCTTTCTGTATTAAACCAGCAGACGGCGCGTCGGGGCCCTAATGAAACGAAACTCTAGCGCATAGTTACTGCTAGGGTTGTCAACGTATGAATTTATTAACGTTTGAAATACTCCAACGCGATTGTCGCTGACAATTTGCATGTTAAAGTTATGTTCTATGAAGCGTGTCTTCTTGATTTATTTAATCAATTGGTTTTTTCTATTGTATGATTGACGTCAAGTCAGGAAACGTCTTGTAAAGTGTTTTTTAAAGTATTTACAATGCCTTTAATAATGGTAAGTGTTAAACAGGTCGACTATCTACAAAATATAAACAATTATATCAATTAATTATTTATAATAAAATCTATTAATTATAGTGCCTTTATGAAAAACATTGCAAAATACAAACGGTACATCGATCTTAGTAATCTATTAAAAATATTCTTCACTCAGACATCGTTTAAAATGTGGCAACCCTATTGGAAGCATCAAACAGTCGAACCGATGAAGTGGGCCCCCGGGCGAATTGCAGTACGACGACCCCGCGTCCCCAACAACGCCGATGCAATGTTGTGTGTACGAAGAACTCATTCGAGGCTTACACTTCGATTTGAACTCGACTCTTACCTTATCTATCGATATCGATAAAAACACTTGATGTGAGCAATCGCGCACTTATCAATCGCTTAGCTGGAATTTATTGTGCGTACCTACTTTAGTGGACACTTGAAATTGGGTATCCTTTGTCCTTATTAGCGAAATCAATCATTAACGCAGTTTTTTTAATTACTTTTTATCATATATTATCTATTGCAATCGGCATGTGAAAAAAGTAATAATTTAATCGATATTAAATCAAACACCGATCTTTGATCTGAAACAAACAGCATAACGTTATAGTCGGTTGTTAAGAACAGACGTTAACGCAAGTATTGTTGAGAGTTTTTATAGTTCGAGCGCCGAACGTAAAAAAGGTAAGTGCTGGAATGAAATAAACCAGTTACGGGCTATCTATTCTAATGGGATGATTCACAATTGCTTTACTTTCACCGTAGCTCAAAGAGCCAACGGTAAATCTGATGTACAAATCGAATTCTGAACTGTGTAGGATAGGTTTTATAGCAACGAATCGAAATCGAGGCCAGACATTAGGCTTTCTATTGCTATCACAAATTGGTCTACGTATGAAACTGACGTGAGTCTCGGACTTTATGACTGATGTCATAAAAACGCTGGGAGTGTCCTCGAGTCACGAAAGCGTGTTACTTATTTATATATCCTTTAGGGATTCATGCAGTATCTTTTGGTTACAAATTGTTACGCAAATAGCTTTGTCATAATACGAATTGAATAGATGTGAAGCCGGTAATGGAATTTATATAAGGGAAAAAATGTAATATCTAACAGCATAACTCATAAATATGATGGTGTTACTCCTCTACTATCGATGAACGTATTGAAGCATCCAATGTTTACCGTCTATATCTGGCGCAATAAAGAGGCCACTTCTCCGCCCATTCGTTACTTATTATCCAATTAGCGCTTTATACGAGAGACGGGAAAAATATTTTAAACGCCGCGGAAATTAATCGGGCTACAGTTAAACTGCAGACGTTGCTTGTGTCCTTCGATCTGTCTAGCTCGATGACTTTCTACTATAATATCTTGCAGTTTGAGCACTAGAATGCAAGATATATTTACAGTAGAAACCATACAACTTAACGAGTAATCTACCTAAAGCATCTGTATTTAGACGTCAATGTCGAGCATTCTTATAGACCCGTTTTGAATAAAATGCGGCCATTTCAGGCAATATATAGCCATTGTGCCTCCAACGGTTTTGGAATAAGCGAATGGAGAACAATAGAAATAAGCTCCCTAGTGATTGTAGCCCCGTGAACCGAGGGGCCGAGGCATAATGAATGCTTAGGTGCATAACGGCCTTGCATTAAATTGATTACTTGGCTGGCAAACAAAACTATCATCCCGGATAGATTTTAAGACAAAATTTTAATTTGAGGCATTTTGTTTCAGAATATGTGACTTAATAATTCAATATGGAAGAAGAAAACGCTGGCAACACAACTGCAGTGCACGAAGCTGCGCAAACGGAGCCATCAATCAACGAAACAGTGCCCGGCAGCGAAACAAAGCCGGACAGCAAGGAGAATGAGGAAAATATAAGTGCGTGTGAACAATAAAGATGAGAGTGGTGTTATTCTCGAAGTATTAGAAGACAGCAAAAATGTGACTGTGGAATCGTTCATAGAAAGTGAAGTTTTCGAAGTGATAGACGATGCGCGATCACTTGGTGACCTTGATAGTTTACCGGTAGGCGACGAATTGGTCCTTGGAGCTGCAGGCAGCGACAGTGGCGTAGAAGGATGCGGGCGTGCCCTTAGTAGTGGTGGGGGATCTCGTTCGTGTGCATCAAGTGTAGTATCATGTGGCTCAGGCTGTGGTTCAGAAAGTTCGTCGGTTGCGGGGGCACCTCTTCGCACAAGGCGACGGGTTAACGTTACTGTTATTGAATCAAAGAAAAGCACTCCTGTTGGTACATCTACCCCTAGACCACTACAGCTCCGCGCGGTCCGAACCTAGCAACTAGAGAAAGAGCCAGGAGTAGAGAGAAACCTACGCCACCAGAGAAGCCTCGTCCTTTGACGCCGAAACCAAGAATACGTCCCACTGCAGATCTGCCGAATTTGGTCCGTGAGAGCCCAGCGTTACGAGCTAAACCAACAAAGACATCAACGGCGCGGTGCCGTACACCGAACTCTCCGGGTGACGAAAAGAAATGGCCAGCCAACGGTCCACGCTTGACTCCTGTCTCCGACTCTGGTGCAACGAGAGTTGCTGCCGATAAGTACGGCACTTTACCAAGAAGGCGACGGGACGCAGATTCGGAAGGTTCACCCAAGCACGAAAGCACTCCACCCATATCCAGAAGGCCAACCATTACCCGCTCCATGTCCTCGCGGTCTACACTCAAAACAAGAGTGCGCATTTATGCGGAGAAAAACTGTCAGACTGTTTTAGTTGGCCCGGACATCGATTCGGCCTTAGCGGGAATCATTCCCGTCATTGAAAGGTAACTTTTTTTTTTCATATCATAATTGCGTTTTCTTTTCACCTCATTGTTATGTCATAAATTTACATATGTTACAAAGTTTTATTTTCATTTCTCATAGACCGTTTTAAAAATATTCTTCTAGATCTACGTGGACCATTTCGTGACTCTCTGCATTGGATCGACATTTTCTTTTGCTTTACGTAGCTACCCTCGCAACTGACAACTTTTCCGAATAGCTTCCTCATCTTTTCAGTCTATTAACATAAAACCTCAACTGCTGATTCCCCAGTCGCATCGAGGTATCTCGCTGCCACCGCGGCGTGCAAGCGAGCTCCAGGGATGCGGAGATGGCGCGGCTGACGGCTGCTGCGGCCGCAGCTGCCGCCAACGCGACGGAGGAGCGCGAGCGGCGGCAACACGCCGAGGCCCAGTTAGCAGCCGAACGCGCAGCCCGCCTTGCTGCTATCGCTGAACTTGAGAGGAATTCGCAGCGTCTGCTAGAACTGGCCGGAGCTGGTATGTAATTTATCATTAAATACCTTACCTACTTATAGGATTAGAAGAGAGCTTATTTATAAAGCAAATTCCTCACAAAATCGCTCGAGGGCACGAATACTTCCCTCGTACTAAGAGATAGCCAATGCTTACCAGATACGTAAAGTATGTGAATATCTCAGTAGACTACGAAAGCAAAAGAGCAGCCGCTGCAATTATATTGTAAAATAAATAAATGCAAGTTATTATATAATTGCAACGGTTTCAGATCGCTGGATATCTTTTGGATTACGTGCTTTCAAATCTTTGTAATCATAGGCTTCTGTCTTATCATACAGCCAATTTACTACGCAGGTCAAGTAGCGTGCAATTATCCTGCATCCTTATTCACTCTCACCATTAGGTCATACATGATATTCCTGTCGCGTTTACAACGGGCTATGGCTTCTATAGTACTGGTTTCTTCAGTTTTTCTGCGTTTTAGATATTCGAAAATACAATTTTTTTATTGTTACCACAACTATTGTACTAGTTTTTTCATAAATGCTTGATTAAAATTAGACTTCTAAAGAGAGATCTTTACATCAATTTGAGTTATTGTAGCTTAACTTAAACTTTAAATTGTCAATCCATATTACAGTTAACATAAAATATCAAAATCGACTGACTTAGCGTTACGAGTTAAATGCTAAAAGCTCTTAAAAATAATAAAAGGGTTTTTATAAACCTTTTCATGCAGCACATTGAAATCAAAGTTATATGTTCTAAATCAAAATAGTGTTTATAGAACTAATTGTTATTCTTTCAAGCTCGCGTCCACTGTGCCTATCGAGTTGGCATTCCGAGTGCACGACCGCGTAGAGACAGTTACTTTTATTGTCTGTGCCCTACCATTCTCGCGTATCTGTCGTGAGCTCTTTTCATAGAAAATACCTTCGAGGCTGCGGTAGACTTGCATTGTTGAGTCGATGAGACGCATTTTCTAAAGAAATAAAGCAGCAAATGATGTTTATCATAAATTCTTTCAGGAATTATTTAATAGATAGCTTTTACTAAATTTTGGGTTTTATTTATAAGTACACATCGTCAGCCAGCTATTAAGAAAAAATCAGCTCAGCCTATTAAGAAAAAACGGAAAACCACTAGTAAACCTGTGTAAAACGCAACGTTAAACATACTGTTGTATGACACATGATTTTCCCGTATTTAGAATCGAACCCACACCGCTAAGTGTCAAAGTCACCGTCCGACTGCATGAAATTTGTTGGATATGACTAATTTTATCGTACATTTACTCTTTTTCTTATTACACATTCCTTTTTGTATTAAAGGGGCTGGCGCTGGTGCAGAGGGGTGTCTCCGAGCCTTGGAGGAACAGCTACGTTCCGCTGGTGAATTAGCTACAAGGCAACGTGGCGAGATCGACGCTTTAAGGGACCACTGCAACAAGTTACACGGCGTAAGTTCTACGTCGTAGTTAAAGCTTTGCGATAGTGCTATGCTACGCTATACTTTTGTATAGATCTACGAAAAAGCCGGAGATTAGAAAAACGTTTTTATGGCCATTTTGCATTTCTAAGAAGAAAATGCCTTGGGTATATTATTATCAAAAATAAGTTTTTTTTCCTATATAGATTTTTTTTATATGCCTAAACTATATAGTAAAAATTATGACTATTTGACATTATATATATATTTCACGTGTCACGTTGTTTGTATTATATAAACTACTACACGGATTTTGATTAAATTGTACACAGGGTCTCGATCTGAATTTCATCTCTGATCTCTAATATAGTTTTACCGTTTCACTTAAGCCTTTAAATTGTTTGTTACAATGTAAAATAACTAAATCTTAGCCGCAGAAACACATGGTGGGGTCTGGTAGTAATTTATAAAATACCTGATCACCCTTATGATTTCTGTAGCGTGCTTTGTGCCAAACACATATAGTATAATACGAAACTATACAAGTAAATTTCCGATCTAATTATACAATTGTATATCTATACCAGAGCTAAATATGGAAATGTATGAAAATATTAAGCATATAATCTTTGGCAACAAAGTAGCGACATACATATAGCGTTCTTATTGTCTGATTGTCACCATTATGTTGTTCGGCGTGCTACAGACGAATAATAACAACGCAAAAACTGCGACGTCGTTTTGTTGCTATGGGTGTCATTTATTTACATCAATTCCATATTTTCTTTAACTTAGGTATTCACTCAGGCAGAGCACTTTTTGTTTGAGCGCCATTACAGTTTGGTATTATACATAGTTTAGGCAAATTTATCCTATAATTATACTACGCGTTATTCTTTAGAGATCTTAACATCCTTTATTAATTTCTGGTCTATCACCTAAAGTTAACGTTAGTAAAGTATCTTATTCTATATTGTTTCTAGGAGGCACTTAGAGGTCGGGAGGCCGCCCGTACGGCTGAAGCTCGTCTGGCTGAGGCAGAGCGGGAAGCTGCTGAGATGCAAGACTTCCTTGCGGCCGAGACTGGCGCCCTGAGCGATTCCCTCAGGGAAGCCGACGCTGAACTGGTGCGGTTGAACACCGACCTGGAACGGAGGTAATGTTAATCCATCATGTAGCTGATACTAAGGATACATACCTAAGTCAAACTCTATGCCTACGGTCAGTCAATTGCGAGCCCTTGCTATAATAAATCTGTACAGAATATTAAATGGAAATTAGAACAAAAAAAAAATTTATGATGAATAATATCGTTTCTTTGAAGTGTGAAAATTTTAAAGTGTATATTTTTGAACATTAAAACTCTGAATATGTTGTTTTAAAATGACTATTAAAGCCATCTATAATATGTGGTTCTCCGATTTGAGTTGAAAAGATAGTAACAGTTATTGAGGTAATACTGGTTGAATTTCAAAGTATTGTCAACTTCAACAACAACAATTGTCACAATTCTATTTTTAAACAGGTGTATTTGTCATATATCTTAACGCCCTTTCAAATCATACTATTTGGCCAGACGCGCCGAGTGCCGCCAACTAGTGCGCATGTGCGAGCAGCGCCGCCAGGAGGCGCTGGCGGCGGCGGCCCGCGCGCGCAGCGGGGGCGGCGCCGCGCCCGCTCTGGACGCGTTGGCGCGTCGCCTGCGCGCGCTCACGGACGCGGTGTTGCGCGCGTACAACCTGCCCCGTGACGCCACGCTGCCCAGCGTCTTCCATAATGACGCGTACAACAGGTATAAATCACAGTGTAGTAGCTTTAGAATAGTGACAACATATCTCCCGTGGGTATCGTAGGGACCGTTAACATCTCGTGGCCCTCCTCAACCGTTTAGCCACCGTCTCCTTGATACCATTACACTGTCTACTCTCTCTTTATCGACTTTAACTCTTCTATAATGTTATCCTACAGCACCAACGTCCTCTGCCCGTAGCACTAGAAAATTGATTGTCTTCACTCTATTGCAATGTGCGGACTTCCTACCATCTGTAAATCCTTTCTACTTCAAAAAATCTGTTGTGACTCATCCATCACAGTTATTATATTCAGACTAAAAAGTTCTAACCATTAGAGATAAAACTACCAAATTGACTATAAAAACCGGTGGTAGGTCCCCTGTTTACAGGAAACCGTCTGGGTGGGTACCACCGCGGTGCCTATTTCTGCCGCGAAGCAGTAGTGTGAAAACACTTCTGTGTTCCGGTTTGAAGGGCACCGTAGCCAGCGTATTTACTGGGTAAACGAGACTTAACACCATATGTCTCACGGTAGGCAGCGCGTTGGCGATACCACTGATATTGCCAATGTCTATGGGCGTCGGTGACCACTTCCCATCAGGTGGCCCGACTGCACGTCTGCCTGCGTATGCCAAAAAAAAAAAATTAAGTGATCAATAGACAAGTTCATTCTTAACGATTCAGTATATCATATAATATGATGCAATTTTTTTCTTAAAATTTGCTTTCTGAACATATCGAATCTCACCACAACCATCTCCTAAGCTTTTTAATGTCTCGATTTTACGTATCTTTCATAATAAACTATCATCAACAGCCACAGCGACAGCGGCGAGCAGCTATCGCCCGACGAGGAAGTGCGCGGGGGCCTCTTGGGGGCCATCGTCCGCGCGCTCCGCTCGGCGCCGCACCCCGCCCCGCCGCCCGCGCCCCACGACGACGACCGCTCGCGTATTTCGGACGACAACGACAACTCTGCTGATCTCCTCGATTCGGAGACTGAGCCGTGTCTTGTCACTGACCCTGGTGAGCAATTTAATACTTTATACCGTTGGTATAAGGTTTAGGTTTGGGTGAATCGGTGCAAATTTTGCAATCCTTGGAATAATAATGTGTTAGTTGAGATGGGATGGGTGATAAAACTGCTTGCTAGCTTAACGCTTAGTTGGAATATTGGTATTGCGAATACATTCGCTTGTATTTTGTACCGGTATTTTGGCCATTGGAATAACAATTTCACGCTTAGTCTATAACTATTTGTAGTTCAATTTAAAGTTTTTGTCTGTTTAGACTTGTAACATTTTCTTGCGTTTAAGAGGTTTAATAAAAATGCGTAATCCATGGTAGTTCTTTAAGTTAAAATTAAAACCTTATGATTTCGCCAAAGTATAAATAAAAATAAAATGAAATGACATGATAAAAAATACTAGATTAGGGTACGCAGTAGTAAAAAACTGGTGTCAAGACTATATTTTTAGATTTAATAAATAGTCCTACTAATATTGAATCTGGTATAAATCCAAAAAGTAAAAAGGAAAAAAAGATGCTTGCTTTTCGCTAACCTTACTTCGGGTTTAAAGATTATAAAAAGCTTCGGTAGTAAGCTCGGTAGTGACGGTGGGTCTCGTTGGGTAGAGTGCTTGGAGGAGTGGTGGTCCGGCGCGGAGGGCGGCGAAGGGAACGAGAGCAACGAGTACGCGGGCGCCTGGAGCGGGGAGGAACTCTCCCCGGAGAGGGAGTCGTGCGGGGACGATAAAGGTACCTTAGTCTTGTATATAAAGCTTTTGGTCCTTACGGGTAGTGTAAAAATGTGCATTGAGTCTTATAGTGCTTTTGGTTTCACTAATGGGTTTGGTGGTGGGGGATTTATATTTGTCAATCATTTTAGCAGTATTTTTTATTTTGAGTATACCTTAAGGTACAATGTCCGTCTTTGTACAATTCGTGCTAGCGCCCAAACGTCAATTAACTGAAATGATATTAAATGACGAAACGAAATCGAATTATTAATATACGCGTATTTACAACTGTACTACCGCTAAAGACTGATCGCTACGCGAGCACAAATGAAAGCTCCATTATTTATCGTAAAAAGTTTTGGCAACATCAACGTTTGACATCCGATACATCACATCACATCATCAGCCTTTGTTAGTCCACTGCTGGACATAGGTCTCCCTAATACCTCTATCCATTAGGGGTTTGGACCGTAACCCCCACGCTGGTCCAATGCGGGTTGGTGGGGGACCGACTTTTACATGCCCATCCGACGCATGGATCATCTTACTTTTCAGACAATTGGGTGATCGGCCCAAATTGCCCTAACCAACTAGGAAACAATAATGAAAATTCTGTTGCGTCCCCAGATTCGAACCACGACCTCCGGTTTCTTAGCACGCCCATACCACTAGGCTACGGAGGCAGTTTCATCCGATAATGAACCTAATTTCCAGATTTCATTCGACTTCAATGAAATGTATTGTGTTACCGTTCCATTATTAATTGCCTGTTAACTCGCAGAGGGCGAGTCGGCGTCGGCGTCGGAGCGCGAGTCCCTCCGCAACCTGTCTGCGGCGATAGCGCAGCGGCAGCGCTCCGAGGCGGAGGACGCGGAGCGCGGCTCGCTGCTGGAGCGCGTACTGGCGCTCGATGCGCGTCTGTCCGAGCTGCTGCGCGCGCTGCGACTGGCGGCCGCGGCGGCCACGCGCTCAACCGACCCCCCCGCAGCGGCGCTCGCGCACGCGCTCAGGTTGGTAGCACTGCTGTGGACCTCCTATGTAACCCATAGCAACGAATTGACGTTATTCTTACTGCGTTCTTATTGGTCAATAGTCACCGAGATTTCAATCACTGAGCGGCAACCAAGTACCGAAAACGCTTCCCCGACGACGCTTTTCTACGATTGGCTACATTGTTTACATCATTCCTATCTGTTTTTGGCTCAATGATATTACTACGGTTGTATTTTTTTTGTTAACTATGAAGTTATGCTTCCAGACTCGTGTTTATGGTAAGCTTTATCTAACACAGAGTTCGCAGGAAGCTACCGAAGCACCTTGTTTGGTATGTAGGATCGATTGGCGGGACCCTCGTTGGATCCGGTGTCTCGTTGACCCCTTCCTCATCTGGATAGAGAAGGACGTTTGCGGTCTACGCTTATGTCACGGTTGTATTGACTTAAATATACAGTCGAACTCCGTGGCCGAGGGTCCATTGTATGGCTTTCAAAATGGAAGTCGTGGGTTCGAAACCTGAGGTGTAACAACTTTTTTGTATCGTTATTTCTAGGTTGTGTAGGGTATTGTGACTTATCGCCCAATTATCTGAGTTAGTTATGTCATTTGGTAAAATATCATTGTTTGTATAGGCACAATCATGTTTGAAAGTTGTTATGGTGGACATTCATTATGGTGCACAATTTATACCTCTATAGAATTCAATGAATAACCAGAGATACAAGTCGATACAAGCCATCCCGTGGACTACCGCTAGTATTATAACTAATAAATAATTACATTACAAACCAACTCGATACTTTACAGAGACAAGATCGACGTTACCGAGAAAAACGTGGCGGACGTCGTTGTTAAGAAATTGGCTGAGTTGGATGCGAGCAAGAACATGATGGAGCAGTATAGGCAATCAGTCGAAGTGAGTGTTCCCAATGCCTGTCCCCGAGAATACTTAATTAACTTATTACATAAAATTAGGACAGTAAATAGAATAAAATTTGGAAGAAACTCTTCTAATTTAAGGAAAACAGATAAAGTTCAGACTGTAACCCAATTATTTGATTGAGTTAATATTATTTTTTTATTTCAATACGAAATTATTATGGCTATACTATTGAATAACTATTACTCATTGATGTTCAATAAAAAAACTTTATAAATTACTAGAAATCGTTTTGTTACATATATTAAGCGCATAATAATAGACCGTAGTAACTAAAATTAATTTTTTTTTGTTACTACGGTATATTATTTGGAAACAAATAGAAAAATATATTTTTTAAAATCGTAGTATGCGACGACAGCAAAAATCGATTGTACTTTAAAACAATGCAAAGGCGAAGCTCTGAAAGATTGATTCCCATAAATACATGATTTGTTAAGACGCCACAATATTTTGTTAGTGCCGTTAACTGATTTAATGTGAAACAGGTATTTACACCATTCAGGCCCTGCTTGGTGATCTCGAGTCAAGAATAAAGGCCCAAGGTTAATCTATTCATATGTTGCCAAAATTATGTAAATAGCTTCTAGATGCACCGTTCTTACGATCCTCCCTGCGTATGCTCTCTCTCACTCTCGCATACTGTTTTTTTTTAAACTTCTTTTTATTACCCTCCAGTATTACTTGATAGTAGATATTTTTGATTACGTTGTAGATTGTATAAGGCATTTTATAAGATTTATAAGGTTAAAATAAGTTATGTTTTGTAATTGACAGATTAAAACAATTTATATTAAAACATCGCATTAATTTATTTATATATGTATATAAATTGCAACATGTTTAATTGGAGAGACCATACGATTCCCCGCAGCATAGCTTACGAACTTTACGAACAAAATCCCTCTTTAGCACATATGTAAATAATCACTGATTTGTAATTAACAATACATTAAAATGTGATCTTGTGAATAATCGATATGTGTCGCATAAAAGAAAATACATATCGCTTGCGCAGTAATGCTGCCCTAATTATTATATTGCTAATACAAATATTTATCACAATTGCATTTATAAATAAGTTTTGGTTTTTCTTTATTAATATTACTTTTTGGTTTCCAGACGCTAAGAAAACAACTGGCACAGACCGGTGAAGAGGACGAAGTTGATTTTATTGAAGAGGTACACTTCTGTACATTTAAAATAAATTCTATAGGGTTGCCACTGTTATTAAAACTGGTTGATGTATAAAACTGGCCTTAGTTAAAATAACTGACTATTGATATAATATATATTACATTTTGCAACCCTATTTTTTATAAGGCCGAACGTTACCTGCCGTTATAGTATCATACCATTTGCGAAATGTATATTTTTATGCATTCCTCGTAAATGGTGTAACGTAGATCTTTACTATTTGTATGCTATTTCAAATATTTTATGTTTATTTTTAATACGATTGACACCTATATATGTTTATAAAATTGAAAACATTTTAAAAGAAAAAAAATGTATAAACGTTTCCGCTTTAGGAGCTGATGAGTTGCGGCGAGAATGAGCGGCGGCAGCGCTACGAAGCGCTGGATCAAGCGCTCGGCGCGCTAGCATCGGTGGACGGGTGGCCGCGGGTGGCAGCGCTGCAGCGGCGGCTCGAGCGCTTGGCGTTCGCGCTCGCCGCGCCGCCGCCCGCCTCCTAGCCGCCGGTCGCTCACCTCGCGGCGGCCCTCAGCTGACGTTCGCGCGAAACTTAAACGCGCGTTCAAACATTTGCTATATCCCGCCGAATAAGACACAGAAATTACGTAAACTAAGTCTAATTGCTCCAACAGTTAATGCCTGTGTTATTCTAAGTTAAATTGAACTTCAAGCGAAGTGTAGCCAATTTTAATTTGGAATAATTTTAGCGAATTTGAATAGCGAACAATTTTTTGGCGGCTATAAGAGTGTGACATTCGACTTTTTTTACCTAATATTTATGTCTTGTTTGTGTTGGACATAAATAATTTTAAGCAATCTTTCTTTAAGGGTGAAATTAACATTATATAGCGCTCTATAATTGTAAATTATGTATCGCATCTTTGCATAAGAAATTTTCAGAGTGTTAGTCCTAATGGATACCCAAATTGATTACACTGTAAATTAGTTAAGTTATAAATAGTTAGAATTGCTGATAGATAAACCTAATGTTAAGCTATCAGCTATCATTATTAAAATGTGGAAAATAATATTTATATGTCCATTTTTGCCATGATTTCGTTTAACTATACTTTAATGCTTTTTGCTTAGGACAATATTTTGGTCAATTATATGTTAGCACGAAAATAATACTAATTCATAAATAATTAGTTTTAGCCATTTCTATATACATCTAAAACATCCTACTTTACATTCGACTTATTTATATTCTAGAGTAATTTACATTTTGTGTACCAATATGCCAATAAATAAGGTTACTTTTAATATTAATAAATATTCTTATTGATAGTATTTCAAAAAATTTTAGACCACATGGATATTAAATAAATAGTAACAGAAGTTTTAAATCAAATATACAGCAAAAGTAATCAAATATATTTCTTTAAGATAATCAATATAATAAATCGCGGCCAAAATTATTAGAATCTTTGATCTTCCTTTCATAGTATCATATTTTTGATATTATATTACCAAAACAATTAAATAATGTAAATGTTCCATACATTGTATTTCGCTATTATAATCGCCATTGTATGAAGCAAATATCTTTTATAAAAGCTTTTCCGCTTTTCAAGCTTTATATAATTAAACACTTGCCAAGGGACCGTCCACCATCCATCAGATTTCGTGGCCATTTTCAGTAATAGTTCCACAAGAACTGTTTATTGCAAAATATTGGGTAAGTTAGTTGAAAAAATACAAAATTGTTAAATGTATGATGTAGGTTTTTACTTTTGCAGCATTATAAGCTTTTATTTTGATTGTAATCTGATATTTCCCTTTATTCTTTGATTGTTTTTTATTGATCTGTTATTGACTTCACATTGGCGACATCTATCGACGCCATCAAGCCAAACAATTGAATTGATCTGTTTACATCCATCAGCCAAATTAAGAGATTGTGAAAATACTAGTAGTTATAATATTGTGAACTTTGAATGAACAAATAAGACACAGTATTATAAACATTGGTCAATTTAACAATCAATTTAAAAAAAGTCCTAATATTAAAACAGTTGCAGAGTAAGTAGGTATCAAAAGATATTATTAGTTTCACTTATGTTAAAAAATTAACATTTTTTTGTAGCCTAATTTAAATGTATTTTTGTAAGGCTAAACATTTTTAATATAAATAAATCACATTAAGCGACAAGGGATATACAATAGAGTGCTTGTTTGAAATTAAAATGGTCGATAAGTGATAAAGTTTAAATATCTTTATGGAACTTTTAAGTATAAATACCACGATTAAAACAATATTTTTACAATGTAATTATTCATTCCGCATAAAGCATTTTTGATTTTCTTTAAACAATAGGTTAAAGGTTGGACATTATGATAGTGTAGATATTAAGATTAAACTTCGGATTAAAAATGGAATTGAATATTACTAATACAATAAAGAATGTCGAATTTTTTGAATCGTAACTAATGTAAACCTAGTATGAGAAAGTTTATAATAGTTATTGACAAATAACTTGTTATGCGAAAATGTTGATGTTTCAGTCCATGTAGTATTAAATGTCATTGTGAACTGCTTTGCTCCTCTTAGTGCCATTATTTCTACTGATATAAGATGTACGATTGTTTATTTGAAGTCGAAAACTATTTTTTTTATAAACAACATAGAAAATACAATAAAATTATACCCTCATACAACATTTATTTAGAATAAATTTGTAAATACATACATAAAAAAAACGAATGATATATTCTAATCAAATGTTTATTTTTGATCTAGTCATTATCATTCAGTGCGGACATTAATTGAATAAAACAAGGATTTACGATATTCTTGTTTGATACAAGTTATGTAATTTATATATAAATAAAAAAATGCATTCGAATTGTCTAGTGCAAAGTTACCTTCTTTAAAATTGTTTTTAAATTTAGGTGAACAGCCAATACTTTTGTATTTTTGTGTAATAATAATTATTAGAAGAAAAAAATGTTTTTCTATTAATTTACGAAATGAGACTGAGATCGTGTTTATTTTGGACAAATAATGCATTACGTGATCAAACAAAGGTAGGAACTGTTTGAATTGATTCCTTTTTGAGATTTTTCCTATTATATTATTAGTTTGCACTCAACTATAAATGTAGTAGTACAAAATCACAATTGATATAATCGTTCCATCCATGCCGCTTGCTTTCAGGTGCTAAGGTCACTAATATGTAATTTTTAACTAATCTAGGGATTGTCATGTCGAATGTAGAACAAGAATACATTATTTGAAAGAATCCTTTCATATTTCAGTGGTTATATAAGTAAAATTACATGTTAACTATGTAAATAAAAATGTAACTACAAACAACTTATTGTTTAATTTTTAACATTTTTTCTTACACCTTTTATATCAATCTGAGAATCTAACTGAAAAATATACGGATATCTTCTGTCTTTTGATGGCTGATTAATTTGAAGACCATACATAAACGTAATTCTTAAATGCACGTCATGTTATATCGCAAATTTTTTTCTCTATAGGATACGAACGTATGATTTTTTCTTTGAATTGTAACGTTCTAAACTTCGTAAATTTGGTTAAAATGATGAGATGAATATTATGTTTACCTGATAGTAAATGACACGCCCTGTTCTTAAAAAAGATGATTTTTTAATTTTATGACTAACTTATCTCCTATCTTTGAACTTTCTATGTATTTATTTTGGTCGCAAGCGGGTCCGTCATAAGTAAAATAACTAAATCGTCTAATCCCTGTATATTGATACAGAACAAAAAAATAAGATTATCTAGTATAAAGATAAAATAAAACTTTAATAAAATCTAATGAAAAACTCAATTAGCGCCAAAAAGAATGACGCGCTTTTATTAGTGAATCCTCTAAAGCCAATGGTAGCGTGCAGGAAATTTAAGAATATGATCCTGTTCGATATTTTTCAAAATGTTGGCATACAAAGCCAGTATCCACTAAGCAAAGCCCAATTAGCTGCCCGTATAAGAAAGTTAAGCGCGAGTAAAAAAATATACCTTTCCAGCGTTAATGAGTCTGCGTAAAAATATTATTAGTATATTCTTAACAGTGATGGTAAATAATACATCCACAATTAAGAGGCACTTATATTCCTTTGAGACATTTATTTCACATGAATTCAATTATATTACAATTTTAGATACAGTAATCATAAAGTTTGAATTAGTTTTATCTACCTCATCAACTGCCTCACAAAATTTTTGAAATTGTCAATTTTTATAGAGTGACAAAAGTACGTTTTTTTATCAGACACTGTTCAAGATTCAAGTTTTTAATGTTACTTATCAGAAATTAAGAAGAATACAATGTTACACCAAGTATCTAACATTAATACACCAAATAGCATTTTATAATTATTGCTTTAAATTGATATAGCCAAAGAGGCAGCATACTATAAATTTACTACGGATTACAAGTCCATATTTTTTTATCATGCTTGGTCATTTGCATCCCAGCACATATCACCAGTTACCATCCAAACATATAAAAAATATTACACGTTGAGATTACAAGGTGTGATACATATTTAAGCAAAAGTGCAGGACAAATTGAAAATTTCGAATAACAAATGCCGAATTACGCTTAAACTAAATTAATATAGTATATCAGTCAATAATACAGCTGTGATCTAATTTATTAAGCTATCTAAATTTCTACATTTCCCTTAACATTGACACTGTACTGTCAGTTAACCCACTGATCCCAACGGATTGCACACAAGTCTAGATTCTCACGGATATTACAATCAATCACTTAATAAAAAATGTCTAAATTGCAACAAATGCCTGTGTTTCTACAAAATGTATAACAAATTCAAAATCTACAACAGATGCATACTAAATTACAAAAACATCAACTATCATCATGTCACTGAAATTATACTATTATTATAACATAAATACAGACAATTCTCTTGTTCGATTTCATGATATACTCAATATACAACACTAACAAAACATGCATTGAGAAATACATGGTTGCAAAATGCATTACAAACTCTTACAATGATTGCGTAAGTTTAATTCATAATTAAATACATGGAAAGCATAACAAATAAAGGAATGAATAAACAACCGATATTCGGATGCACTTTTGTAATAGTTTCACGTAAAAACCGGCATTAAATTCTAACCTATACACCAAACTGAATAACTCCCAGATGTTAATATGTAATATTGGCGGTTGAATAGTGTTCAAAATCAGTTTAGTTTATTTTTATATTAAAATTTATTTGTTATTAAAATGAGAAAAATATGTTTATTAGTCAAAAGAAGTTACACTTTCATTAGTTTTGTCATGACGTTTTTATTTACAACCTCATGCAAGGTTTTTGTTCAATACTGCTTTTATGCAATTGTTAATGTAAAACACACTGTATCTACATTTCTTCTGTGAGATCTTTACAAATATTAGTCCATGATACGATGAGAATACAACGACATATCGGTATTGATTACTTGATAAATTAATAATACTATCATTTAATTGTGCTAGATAAAGCACATAAATGTATCCCACCATGTTATGAACTATTTCAATCTTTTGTGAATTTAAACTTTATACATATGTGGCTGCTTGTTGATAGCCTTGAAATTACAGCATTAGCTTTCACCCGGATAAGTGATAATTTGTGTAGTATTTAATGCCTAGACACCAGCTAATCTAAAACCATTAGAATTGCGATATTGTAACAAATTGAATAGCGATTCATACTCCCATAACAATCGGCTTATAAAAACTTAAAGTTGTAAACATAAGCTTTCGCAAGTCTTCATCATCTACGAGTCTTGTCGACTGGAGTTCTGCTTATGAGATCTGGTCAACTTGCCTTTCGATATCGAAATAAATAAACACACAGTGTTCGTGGAGTTTACCCTCCGGTCATATTTATACGGAAAAAGATCCGGTAGATGTTTAGGTCGAGAGGTAGAGTCGGTGGTAGTCGTTCGCGCCGAAGGCGGCGTTGCATTTGGGACATTTCCTCTGGCGCGTCTCGTATCGGGTGCGAAGGCAGTCCCAGCAGAACACGTGGAAGCATTTCGTTAGGACAGCGTCTTTGCGTTTCACCTGGAGAGAGGTGACAAAAGATTGGTTAAGAATGCATTTTGACTCCAATGTACAAATTGGGACGCTTTTTTAGTATCCGCGAATTCCGAAAACGGGAATAAGGAGCTTTTACAATATATTTTTATGATCAATAAGTATTGAGAAGTATAAAAGGATTATGAAAGACTTTAAGATAAAAAAATGGATAATTTTGTAATGAGACATCTTTCGTACTTTGCACGATGGGCATGTGAGAGTTTCCTTGTATTCCCTGATTTCCTCCAGAAGCACTTCGTCCATACTGCTGCCCGCCTGTTCCATTTTTTTCATTCTTTCAGCCTTCCGCCTCAGTATAGCAAGCTCTTCCTGAAATTTAACAACATGCATCAATTATATAAGATTTTTAACAGAAAAAAAATAGGTTACAAAGAGTACATTCGAAAAGAACATTTTTAATCGCAAAAATATATTTATTATTTAACTAATTTCAATAAAAGTTAGCTAGAATATTTTTTTTTATTAAACATATTGTGTAGAATAGTTACAAATTTAAGCGACTTTAAAAACTGCAGCAATTTTAATAAAAAAAATAGCTTACATGTAGTCTTTTTGTTTTGTATGCTTCTGCTTCTAGTGCACTTGTTTTCTCAGCTACCACTTGCTGAGCCTCTTTCATTTGCGCGTGGTATTTTTCTACAAAGAGAATTAGATATATAGTACTTATGAGAAATTATTGTTATGATAAAACATTTGTGTATATGGAAAGTGTACCGCCCCTGGCCTATCTAGTAGTGTAGGTTTTTTGTTTATCAGGCCGAAGGAATACGGAGTGCACATGTGTCGGCGTATATAAACTTGCGCACTGTAATATCTCCGGCCTTAGTCGATATCGTCTAGATTATTATTATTATCTAAGCTGTAGTAATATACTAAAAATGCGTACCGCGGGTACTACCAATTTCTTTCCACTTTAAAATTTAACTAGATTTCTTTTATCAGAATACATTGAACACTTATTTTTAATCAATACCTAAATGAAGTTTGAGGTCGGCGGCGGACTGCGCGGACTCGATCGCTTTCCGCTTGTGCATCTCCATGGCCTGCTGCCGCAACAGCAGCTCCTTCTCCACCGCCGAGAGGGTCGCTTGGAGCAATCTCTCCTTCTCCTCCAGCCTGCGGGCCACGGCGCCCATCGACTCGATCTGCTGGTCCCTTGTTACCACCTGTAATTGAAAATTGACAACATGTAAAATAATGAGTACGTAAAATAATTTGTAGGTGGTAGATCCCATTTTTACAAGGGACCATCTAGGGCGGTAGCCCCGCGGTGCCTTTTTCTGCCGCAAACCAGTAGCATAAAAACACTACCATGTTCCAGTTTGGAGGGCACCGTAGCCAGCGTATTTACCCTAGCGCAGCATAGGTCGCCTCCATGAATCGCTAATAGGTACGATCCTTTGATACCTAATAACTTCCTGCACATTTGCACAGGCTGTTTTCTCCATCTAGTGGGTAGTCGACCAACATTTCAATAGCAAGTGCTAGGCTGCCACCGAGAACCTTTAGCCCCCATCCATTATTGGTTCTGAAGGTAATGTGGCCGGCTAATTGGCGTTGCTGCGGGTTTATACTAGCAGATATATGATGCATAATACAATTTAAGTAAATTGTTCAAATCTTACATTGCTCACATATTAAACATAAGCAATAATCCAATAGGAGTAAAAAAAACACCAAAACCATTATACTAGTTCCTATTATGACGTTCTTTTCATACAGGGAGCATAATATATAGTAGTACCTGCTCCTGAAGTAGTTGTTTCTCTTCGCGCAACAACTTATGCAGCGAGTTGGCCTTGATCCTCTCTGACATGAGTTTGAAATTGGCATCATCCTTTTCCCGCAGTTGTTGTATGAGGCGAGAGTTTTGCTCCTGCATATCCTCGAACGCCTGCCCCGTCACCTCCATCTCGTTCAAAAGTGCCTCTTCTTCCTAGAAATGGAATAATAACTATCATACAAAAGTGCAAAACAGAATCCTGGATATGACCATCTTAAATGAAAGCACAATTTGGAAGAATAATCCTGAATTGTTGTTGAAAAATTTTATTTAGGTGTACAACTTACCGGCTTTTTACCTAATTATTTTCGTTGGCTTGTTGCATAAGATTGATTGCATTTAATGATGATCGAGTCATAGTGTAAAAGCTGATAACCTTGCTTTTGTGCACGAGTTTACTGATCTCTACAACCAATGACGTTCACTATAGCTAGCAGAATGGTATATAGATCCAGACTGTGCAGTTACACAAGTTAACAAAGACAAGAAGTGTACACATACTTTACTGTTTTGAAATGATTCACCAAGCTCTGTGCCGTGTAAAGGGAGTGTGTGTGATATTCTAAAGTTAAGAGATTGGAATAAAGGTGGCCTGACCTGCATTTTAGCGGCAGGTACTAAAAATCACGAAGATATAGATGGTCAGGTGCGTGGCGTGTTATGGCCTCATTAAATTAAATTAGGTTAAATATAAAAGAAAGCAATCTAATAGGTTTAAGCTCTAAAGTGGACTATCACAACATAAGATGGGATTAATTCCAGAGTTGTGCTTAGGATAGAATAACCATATCGTTCTGACCATAGGACTACGTTACAAAATAAGTAGAAGTAAATTCTAACACCCCACTTGAGCCACAAGCACGGAGTTACAAATAGAAGTTTTACCCAGGATTGATTTATTTCGTATAACTCGTGGTAATGACCTGAGAGCCCGCGAACGGCCTCGAGAAGGCGTGCAGCGGGTCGGAGTTGGGTCTGGCGCAGGAGAGCTGCTTCTGCAGCTCGTACTTCTGCTCCTCGAGCTGCTTGATCTTGCGTAGCGCGTCCTCGTCCGCCAGACGACGCTCGCGTTTGCTCTCCTGCACAAAATTTACTTTTATTATGTAGATAGCAGTCTTAAATCTGTAAATAGCAAAAATGGCAAACGCTTGCAACAATAACTCTTTGGTATATATTTTACCTTTACTAAAAAATCATTAACTTGGTATGCTGACAAATGCTAAGCTATTTTATAAATTAAGATGTCAATCACTGAGTGACTCTTATAACAGTGCCTACATTTAATGTTTATTCATGCTGTATTATATTATTTATATCAGGGCTAATTTTTAGTACACATATACATGATAAGGCAGAATACAGTAATTAGAAAAAAATACTGGACAAACTTATATAAAAAAAAAAACTACGGAGAAATTTATGAGTTGCCATCAGTGGATTTGATGATTTGTGGATTTTTCTAGAATAAAAGTAAACTAACCTATGTTACTTAAGGATAATACAGCTTTTTAGTAGTAGCAAAAGAATATATCAAATCAGTTCAGTAGTTTCAGAATCTATTTAAAACATATCCTTACTCTTTATAATATTAGTATAGATTATGCTCAACAAAAACTAATGCATGTAGTTAATAAAAATATTTATACCTGGGCCATTTTCGCCTTCTGCCTATGATCCTCTAATTCTTGTCGCGCCTTCCTCTCAGCGGCCATCAGTTGAACCTTGTCCCGCTGCTCTTTGCCAACACCTTTGTACATGTCTAGTAGCAATTTCAGTTCCTTCTGCTCATTTACTGCTTTTCTGTAAAACGTTTGCAACAATGTTATTTAAATTAATTAAATTATAGTATTAAAAAACCGTCGATTTATTTCTAACTTGGCTATAGTTTTTTTTATAAATCTGAAACGTAAGACATAGCTTTTTATATTGGATGATCACGCCGAGATCTAAGTAACAATAATAAATAATAGTAAATGTGTATAAGTACAATAAATAAAAGTAAAATGATATTTTAGCCAAAAAGGCCTAGGATTTATCGATTCGAAGTCTAACGACAAACATATATGACGCATGAACATAAAAAGTTTTAATTGGTTTCCATTTAGAAGCAACATACAAGTTCTACCAGTTTTGGTTCAATCAGAGCTTACTTCCTTCAGATACTTTCGGCAACTATTATTTTGACATTAAACGGCACCATAACCAGAAAAACTACTGTATAAAATTCAGCTTTTGAAAAATGAATTTAGAACGGTTAATTATCCAATTATAATGCGCGCGTATAATGGCTTGAGATATATTATTATTTATAAAAAATATTATTTGATTATATTGCCAATATTTTTGGATTTTTTCCTGTATTTTTCCTTATAGTTATGGGTTAACGGAAAGAACGTATAATACGTCCTATTCTATTCCTTCAAGAAAATATTTTTTGCGGCACATAAGTTCAACAGTGCAATAGTAAACCTGGCGAAATTTCGTATTTAAGAATAGTTACTTGAGCTGCTGTTTCAGTTCTTTGATGATCTGGTCTTGCTCATGAAGTTTGCCTCGCGCGTGCTCTTTATTCGCAGGCTTGTCACCGACGCTTGCACCTTCCTCGCCCTGCAAAAATTACAAACGTTACATTCAAGTAGCTGAAATATGTGCACCTATTCTTCGCATGATTTAAAATATGTGCACTTATTCTTCGCATTTTCACCTATTCTTCGCATGATTTAAAATATCTTCACTCATTCTTCACATTATCAAATATGTGCACATATTCTTCACATGATTTATAGGCAATTTGTTGGTAAATTACAGTTTAATTTACCAATGTGACAGAAGATGCATTTAACGTTATATTAAAGATAGTAATCGCGCAGCATATGTGTTAACTGTTAATGTTCCAGATATTTCGACGGTTAACTTCTAGAACTAAATCCTATAACGCTCAGTATGCATATGGATGTTATACGGATTTGGTATTTGCCATACATCGGGATCGGGCTCCTCTTTTTTAATCGGGGGCGGTTTTTCATCGGGCTGCTCCCCGCTTGCTGTGGTGCCACCACGGGCCGCGGCTTCCTCTGTCTCTTTACGCAGCTGCGAAGTACATATTTTGTATAAATTACTTTACCATATTATATTGTCACAGTATTTTCTTTTCAATTATGTATGCTTGGTACGCATATGGAAGAATGCATATCGTTAAACTACAAGAATGTAAAGAAAAACGAACTCTTGGTTATATCTACCGAATTTAAATTGTAACTAGGCTAAGAATGATTCTATATCCTAATTTGACGAACTTTTGTGTATTTACTATAGGAAAAATATTTAATAACAAAACAATGAAGTCCATCGCGTATTTAACCTGTCAAAAGTACCAAAAGGTCCCGAAAAGGTTAATAATATATTTATCTAATGTTTTATACAGCCACCTTAGAACATCTGCTACAACTTACCTTATTCAGTTCCTGACTGGTGTCCTTATATTTCCGTTTGTACCTGGACACCTCCCTTCAACTGTTGGTTGTGATTCTGCAACGAAGTGATCAAATGTCGCATCTCCCTATTGATAGGGCCTGTCTGCTCGTTTGCCGCTAAGTTCTGCTCAAACTCTATCCTCAGCATCTCATACTCTTTCCTCAACTGGCCTAATACATCTTCCAATTGTATCATTTCCGCTCGCAACGCTTTCTGTCTGGCTAACTCTTCGCTCTGGAGTGGGAATCACTTAAAATATTAATGAATAAACCTGATATGGTCATTAATGCTGCAAAGGTAATTTTTATAATACTAGTGTTGGAATAACAGAATGATAAAAATATCATCCGAGTCGATTTCTACTAGATCTATATAAGATATCATCTACGCGGGCGACATTACAGTACACCAGTGTAAGTGCACTAACAGGTGCACTCTCACAGTTTCACTCTCTAAGTCTGATGGCACAGAAAATCAACCGACGGAGAGTGATGACGCACGTCAAGGCAAGTCAAGTGGGTTGGGCATGTAAAAACTGACTTTATACAAGCCCACCTGACACATTATCATCTTATTTTACAGGCAATCGGTGCCACCCGCATTTCTCTAACCAAAAAGAACAACAATACAAATTTAGTACCAAAATGTGAAGTGGGTATTGTTACGGTCTAATATGTTGTTTGTAATAAAATTAAAAAACTTTTATATTACATTTTTAATTACAAATGCATATATATTATACGGCATATAGGCATACACCTCATATTACTAATTTTTAGAAATTATATTATAATAATTATATTGTTTAAATTATAATGAAATCCAAAGTAAGATTATAAATTAAGACATGTAATTTATAGCAATGAAATAACATCTTATGGCCTGTGTTAGTAATAAAAATTGTCACCAAGATGTAACAATAATGATAACTGAATGATCCATCAATCATATATCAATAGGCTATATAATTGTAATAGAATAAACTATAATATTGAAAATGGTATAAGGCATACCTCCATCATTTCAATTTGTCTCATATGTAGATTCTTTGCATTCTGCAATTGTAGGCGGGTTTCATCTAATGCAGTTTTCATCTGCATTGATTCATTATACAGTACAGAAAACTGGCTTTGAAGACATTTGTATTCCGTAGTCTCAACAATCACTGATTCAGGCAACTGGCGTATCTATAAATTTAAATAAACAATAAATTACTCTTCAAAGCAAAACAAAACTTATCATTAAATTTGCAAAAGAATTTTTGTTTTACTATATTACTAATTTATTACAATGTACTCTATGATAGATTTCTTTAGTTTTAATGTTGACCAAATATAATTAATATAAGGGCCACACATTTATTAAACTGTCTTTATTTGAATTATGAATCTTAGTTGTCGCTAGTATAACTATTTCTTTATTTATTCAAAAACTTTTTAATGAAACAAATTTTGCACATTCAATGGTCATTCATTCAATGTTTTAAACCCTTTCAAGGTTTATGCTCAGGGTTCAAAAGGGATAATTTTATTTTGCAGTGCCTCTTAAACAATGTTAATGATACTTGGATTTTTATCTTATTTTATAAATTAGAGGTTCAAAATTTCTATCATTAAATCATCATTTATTTTCAATGACAAAACCAAAACGATACAAGTATTTATAACTAAAAATCTAAATAGAAAGGCAAACTTACATCCATTTTGAGCTTCTCAACTTCTTTCAATGTGTCCCTATGCTGTCTGTGTAAGCGATCCAGTTCAGCAAGCCGATTATTAGCCAGTTCGCGTTGCTCCTCCAATTCGGCCGCCACATCCTCGAGCTTGGCAGCCGCGGCGGCAGTTAGTGGGGTCGCAACTGTTGAACCGGTACCACTACTACTATTGGTAGTGGCACCCGATTGGTGGTAGCTCTTGAGTTTCTCTATTGCCTCGGCAAGATGATTTTCTAGTTTGTCGTTCCGCGATCTAACCTGTAACATTATCGGGTGGATAAAACATGATACAGCTTTCAATAATCAGTGTATAGTCAAGTTTAAAAATGACAGATTGAGATATTTAAAATTACTAACAGGAATATTTTATTTTAAAGTAGCTAATCACAAAATCTGAAGTGAGAAATAAAACTATTTAGTTGTTGCTAGTTCACATCTATGTTGCTAGTTTTTTTTCGCGCAATATAACACATTTTACAGTGTAAACCAATTGGTTAATTGCCAGTGCTATTAAAGTTTAGTAAAGATGGTCAGACGCTGTGGCCACGATTAGCATGTGACGGAAAACTATGGAAGATTCTGGAGGAGGCCTTCATGTCTCAAGGACAAGATAAATGAGAGTACTGCTGTGCAGAAGAAACAATTGGTATATAGATATTCAATTTTATTAAACTTTGAAACTCTAGTAGGCTCTAGGCTTTGAAAATAAAATAGAAAAGGAAATGGCCCTAATTTGGCGGATACATACTGGTAATATGCTGCGAATACAGAAACGTGAATATGGGATGGTGTTTACAATGGACAAGGGCTATACACAGTGATAAGGACTCAATACTTATTGGAATCCTTTCGATTATTTGACGACTCTTTTGGCGTATCGGTTAGCGATCTTGACTATTAGGCCAAAGGTTCGGTACACACCATGGGAAAAATATTGTGCGATGAACATTGTGTTTTTCTCGACTCTGGGTCTTGGTTTGTAACAAAATTATATGTATTTATTTACCGACGGCAAGTAATTATAGATATATTTAGTATTATCTGTCCTCTAGTTTCCATAAAACTAGTTTTGCTTAGTTGAGAATAATTACTGTTGCTCTTTGTCCAGAAAAATATTATAGTATTATTTAATTACTGATTACAACCGCAGATGAAAAGATTTCTATGAATATAAGAATTGGTTTACAAATTTTAACAGCTAATACTGAAAACGCGAATGATGGAAGCGCCTGTAAACTAATATACTACCTTAAATAATCAAAACCAATATAATATAAAAACAATATTTATCAATTACATTACTTACAGAGGAAAGGCACAAAAGCAAAGAAAACTTTTAGGTTTTAAAAAAATTATTTTCTATAGTAATTTAAAATTAAGTATGTACCTTCATGAGCTCATACTGCAAATCATCAATTTGATTCTTTAACTCTGCATTTTCTGTATCCCTGCTATTAACGGCATCTTGCAGTTGTGCCACGCGGAGGGTCATTGCGTGGTGGCTTTCATGCAAGGTGGTGCAAAGCGCTTGGAGGCGACGATTTTCTGCTGTGACTTCCTCATTGGTTCCACGAACTACTTCATCTAATGATGGTGCTGGGGCTGTTTCTGAAATATCGGAAGAAAAGTTTTTATTGATATTTAATTTTTTTGTATTATAAGTGATTTATATGAAGTATTCTTAGTCACATTTCATTAAAATTAGTGGAGCCTATTATAAAATGTGGGGGTAAAAAGATGTTTTTTTTACTTGGTGCCCTTAGTCTACATGATGACAATCATTCCATGCCAAAATTAAATGCAATTTATCTTTTGTTGGGTCTCAGATGTAAGATGTTTATCATCAAAACTGTTATAAAGGTAATAATAGTCAGATTAGTAAATGACCACTTATTATCTTAAGAAATAGAAATATTAACTGAAATTTTGCCAAGACACAATCAACTTTTATGGCTTGGATTACTACTATTAGATGCAATGAATATTGCATAACACAAGTTAAAACAGGCATTATAAGTATGGATATCTATTCACTTCCTTGAAAACATGGTTGTCTTTATTTTCGAAACAAGTGATCATGGGTTAGAATCCTGCAGGTAAACACTTGGTATTTGCATTGTTTTTTGGAAAATTAGTGCAACAATGATGATCTCCCAAATGGGTTAAAAGTAAGACAATCTTTGTATGAGATGGATCCATGGCAATTGTTACAGAATGTCAGTGTTTCACATTCACTGATAACTTCTGTTGTTTACACCAGTAATAATGTAAAAACTGTTATTCAGGAAAGTTTAGATAGATTATAAGCAATCTCTATGATACTTTGGATAAATGGGTAAAATAAAAAGGACTAGAAAGATTCTGAGTAAATGATGAATGAAAGACACAAGACTAAAAGAGAAGCAAGTCCTAAGAACAAATTAATTTTTTACTTATTTTTACTTTACATTACTTCATAGACTGGAGTTCAATAAACAATAATAAATATCTTTACATATAAGTATTAGGTTATTATACAAAATGTACTAAAATACTGCAAAACTTTGATGTCCAAAAACCATTAAGAAACAGTTTACATTTTTTTTGCCTTCTATTGCTCATTCAATATGCAACATTCAATAAATATACAATACTATAAACATTGCAACATAAATACAATAAATCTTACCTTCTCCCTCCCCCTTAATTGCTCTCCAAATCTTATCATTTCTTTGCTGCAGTCTATCAAAAGCTTGCAAAACTTTTGCCACTGCCCTTTTGCTTACTTGCACTCTATTTGCTAACTGTGCATCCAATTCTTCTTTATCCCATGTTGATAATTGCATTAAGAATGATGTGGTTGCCTCATTCTCATCTACAACACACAAATATGTAGTAAACCTAGAATAAAAACATCTTTCCTTATTGCTTCATGACCATTGCAGTGGCTTTATCTGCCTTTTCTTCAACATTATAGAATAAATGCTGCTTTTAATGTGAAGTCAATAAGATTTTATACATAATTAACTTTAATATCATTTATGAAATGTTACTTCTATATTCTATTGACATATTATATTAATTTCGTGTATAGATTAAGTCAATTTAGACTAGGAATTAATGTAAACATTGTGGCTCAAAGCAACAAAGCGGCATTGTATGCATGGTGTTGTTATGAATTAATTGTTACATATGCATAACATCTCAGTGACAATTCATCAACGAAATCAACAATGTAAAATCTACTTCCAAGTTGCCATGAGCAACTTTGTTTACATTTTAAGTGCAAAACATTATATTATTGTCTCTGACACGACTATTATTTATAGTATTCATTTTAATTAAAGGGTTAATAAATTTACAAAACAATTAACATCTTATGGAAGATAATTTGATTTTAATGGCATACATATTTTATTTTTGTACATTCATCATTAAATCCAAAGATAAGATGCTAATAATTCATGCTTTTGATATATTTAACTTTTAGTGATATAATAATAAGTAAAACTATTTAGCGCTAATAAAAAATATATATTACTCTTATTTTCTGATTCATCAGCGGTTTCAGCATCAAATCTCTGCAGTAGAACTCTAATGTCTTCATTTAATAAATTCCAGTATCTGTTGACAACACATAGTACTGCATCATCTTGTGTTTGACGTTTCTCAAGCTGTTCAATCCTTGCCCTCAATTCAGCTTCACATCTATGCCTCTGCTCAATTCTCTACAAAATAAAGATAACATAGAATAAAAATTCTTGATAAAGAAGAATTACCATCTATACCTAAAAAAATATTCACAACAAACTATTTAAACCAAAAAACAATTGTTTAAATGATTGGAGGTTATTAAATTTACAAAAAATTTAAGAGGAAATTGTTAATATAATAGCTGACCTCAAAACTAAAACAAAGATACATTAGAAATCCCGCGACACAAATCCTTGTCCCAATTCTTTGCTGGAAGTAGGATTTTAACAAAATAGAAAGTATAAATCGATGTAACCGAAAAACAGCTGATCAAGGTAGGTTAATAATCATAATGATATTCCGATTAACTTTCTAAAACTCGTAACAGTTCGCGTAGCAAGTAATTACCTGTGCTAATTTTTTGTTTTGGAATTGTAGGACTTTAATGTCCATTTCCTCAAGGGTGGATACTGGCCCAATGAGATGTGGTTCAAAGTGAACCTTCTTAATCGGTGGTGGATTGCTGCCATTGCCACCATCATCTGCTGCCCGCTTCGACATCCTGAGCTGTAATCACCCAATTAATCACAGGTTTTTAACGAACACATCGAAGTTATTGATTTCTATAATGTAGCAAAGCTTAAATGGATATATGTATAGACGATGATACTTGAAATTCTGTTACATTTCCATTTAGTAGGATAATATACGTACCTGTTTGTCAATATTGACAATTCATTAATTGTTTTAATAGAAAAATATAGTTATTGATATATATAACGTCTTATTTACTACTAATTTAAACATTTTCATAGAATATTTGCAATGAGTCTAAAATTTTATGTGATTATAGTCAAAAATCTACACCCCAAATTACCTCGGCCAACTAACCAACTTTCCATAGACTAAAATATTTAAGTTAACCATAGAGAAAATACTTTGTTTTATAAAAAATGTTATTAGTAAATAAAATTGAACGTTAATTATTGCATATGTCTCATTTTTTTAAAATAACTTTACAAAGTTATATTAAACTTGTAAAATAAAAACTAATGCTGTATAGTATAGAAATGCTGTAATTAGTATAAAAGAACAGTATGAACTTAAAATTGAAAAATATCACCATAAATAAAGATAAATAAAATACAATACACACAATAAAGAAAGACAAATCATTATCATCATCAGCCTATGTTAGTCTATCGCTGAACATAGGCCTCCCCTAATGCACGCCTTCTCTATTAGGAAGTTTTTGGACCGTATCCAACCACGCTGGTCCGATGCGGGCTGGTGGATGAAACGACTTTTTACAAGCCCAATCGACGCTAGACCACGGAGGCGTTCAAGGAAGACAAATACGAAGGAAAAAATATATTAACAAAATATTGATAACTGTTTATGTAACTGTAGTATGGTTTAAAATGTTTCATTTAAATTGTGATGATTAGAGAAATCATTGCACAAAAGAACATAGTTTTTCCAAAAAAAATATGGTTCTTTGAGTAGAAAATTGCGTATTAAATTACATTTAAATACTATTGATAATCGCATTAGAGCCCAGACATAACCACTTCCCTCAAAGAATGAGACTGTTTTTATTGTAGTTAAATTCTGAGACTAAATTATTGTATAATTATATTATACAATAATTAATAACAATATTAAACAAAATATTTAGTAAATTTTACCAAAAAAATATGTTAACTGCCAGATATCAGGCCACACAACCTGCAATTATTTGGACTCTCTTAACACCGTGAAATGCCTTATGTACTACATAACTTTTATTTCCGGATCCAACGGGGGTCCTGACATCAGACCCTACACACCACACAAGTAGGGATAGCACACACTCTCCTGTGGTTCGCCCTCGCTTTAGAGCACAGCGAAACACACACACCGCGTACACTAGATACACCCGCGTTCCAGGGCGGTTCTCTCCGCCCCCAGCCACCGATTAATACAGTCGCCAGACTGTCGGCGACCCGGATCGTAAGCCGATCGTCGACGATCCTTAGGAGACATAAACAAATGCATATCCCACGTACCTTCTGTACGTGTGGCCCTCATTTTTGCAAAAAATGTTGGCTACCTAGTTCGTGTGAGCGGAAGCTTCCCGCGAACTCTAAATGAGATGAAGCTGAGTAAAGACAAGAGTCTGGAAGCATAACATTCGAGTCAAAAAAAGAAGAAAAAAACAAATTTTACGATCGAAAGAATAACAATCATTCATAGCTACCACACGGAGATATTACATTACATTAGGGTCAAATAAGACAACATAAAAAAGGAAGGAACATTGATGGTGTTCTTCTTTAGTTCAATCGATCAGAACAATATAATTTTGGAATACAAATTTTCAATTATTTTGTAATATATAACTATACCATCTATAATTAGACACCTAGAATTTTCTATATTTATTTGCGTATGAATTTTACCTGAGTATTAATAAGTATAAGGTTTAAAGGTAAACATAATAGTAGGTTGATTCTGGTAATTTTTCAAAAATTACAGTGGGTCTAAAATATGCTTCAGCCATAATTTTGATTTAAATAAACAAAGAACAATGTCGAACTATAATAGCGCTAAAGCATAAAACTAATTTGGTCTTACAGCAGAATAATTTGGTTTGATATTTTTACGTAATATCTTTGGGATTTATTGACTACATAATAAATATTGCATGTGCAATTATACTCATATATTGCCAAGCACATGCATTTTAAATATTTGATATCTTTTGAAGAATTAATTTAATAAGTCTCTTCTAAGACAGTAATGCCCTTTGGTAACATTCTTTTTGCAAGGAGTAAAAATAGTCATAAAATTCAACAATTCTTAGTATGATGTTGAAGATAAAAATAAAAAAAAAACACTTCAGTTAAATGCTATTAAAGTATATAGTTCCATAATTATTAAATATAATATTACAATAATATACAAAAAGAAAATTATTTTATCATAGAAACAGATTTGTCTTAAACATTAAAAAGTAGAGTTACCACATGGTAAAACATTGATTGATCACAATTAAAATCTATATACATAAATACAATAAAAATACGTTTATTCCAATTAATCGCGGTGCGTCACGAATTCATGATGGCTCTATATTTTAGTTGATCTCGGAACATTCTCAGGAACACATTATACTTTTTATCGTGGTACGAGCGTGTATCACATTGGGCCGGACCACTTCAGCGGTACCACCCATAATTTCAATGGCGGCTTGCACGTTGTTGAAGTGCCGAGAGGCGCAGGCTCCGAGAATGGCCGCACCCAGCAAAACCGACTCCGATTCGCGTGGCTTCAGAATCGGTAGGGCTGTTGCGTCTGCTTGTATTTGCACATACAGTGGATCTTTGGATAGGCCGCCGCAGATGAGGAGCGACTTGAACGGCTCGTAGCCCGCTGAGAGCAGCGCGTCGATTATGTGCGGGTGCCATACTGTAAATTAATTTGTTTAAATTTGTTAATATACTATAATGGCGTTGTCTGATTTTTTGTACACCAGAGATAAATAGGATACAAAATTGGTTTAAACGAGGTTACCTTAAGCAACTATGTCGTCCGTATGGTGTGTTTATGGCTAGGTGTTAAAATTTTACTCTTTATGTAGTTCTCTTAAAGATAGGTGAATCTTAAATATTTGACTTCTCTATGCTTTAAAGATTGTTGGTTGGAATTTTGTAAGTAATTATATTTATGAGGTAATAATTTAGTAATATGAATAATACTTTTGATCTTTTCTAGTATACAGAAACGATATGGACCAATATCGTAATCAATTTTTTATGATCCGTGCGTCTATGGTAACGTAAGATTTTAACGAATTCATTGAGTATAGATACAAGAATTCTGTCCAAAAATTGTGAAGTGATGGACTCTTCACTGTCATTGTCCGATAGGCCAGATTACCGGTGGTAGGTTCCCTTTTTACAGGGGACCGTCTGGTCGGGTACCAGCTTTGGGTACCAGTTCCAGTTTGAAGGGCACCATAGCCAGCGTTTTTACTGGGTAAACGGGACTTAACGTTAATATCTCACGGTAGGTAGCGCATTGGTGATACCAGTATTGCCGATGTCTATGAGTGTTGGTGACCACTTGGAAAATGGCCCGACTGCTCGTCTGCCTGCGAAGGCAATAAAAAAAACTTAACAACGGGTTACGACCGGAGAAAGGGGCTGGGCTCTTTATACACGCCCATCCAACGCATTATTTTCTTATTTTTAGGTAATGAATGACAACCCATAATTGCACATTGCGCTAACCAACTATAACATCGACGTAAAGTTATTGAGTCCCACGTTACTTAAGCGCAAGCCATACCAATACCGCAGAGGCTAACTATAGTATAATTAAAGACCAGATCCTACCGACAATCCCTGCAGTGTTGCCAAATAGTGCAGGGCCAAGTTCTCTTCACTATTGTTGATTGTAAGACCGCAGACCATCCCCTTCATGTTGGGATCGGCGAGTGGGGACCGATTACCGTGGTAGTCCGGCCACACGTGGAAGTCCTTGTCAGGAAACTTACGTCGCTGACTTTTTGATGTTTAGCCATTTTCAATAGCACTTCCCTTAGATGGGCGCGCACACTGAAATAAATAAGTAATTAATTAGTTAAAATAGTTATAGGAGTTACATCGCAAATAAAATAACTTTATTCTACAATTTAAATAAGATTAATATTTTATTCCTCGCCGTGACAGTGTAGGGAATTAAAGTAAAAAGTTATTGCGATAAATGAGTTAAAAGTAGTTTCAGTTACATATTTTTTAAATGCTTTTCGCAAGATTTATTTTGAGGTTCCAGCTCATACGTTAGCCTGCTCCTTGCGTTTTCTAGAGAAATTTATATTACTCAGGTGATTAAATTTTTCATTGTTGTATTTTTAGGTTGGTTAAAAAAATCTTTAATTTTTATTTAGAACTATATACTACTAAAACAAAAGAATGTGTTTATATATTTGGGACCGTATTTGAGACATGTTGCAATAGATTGTAAAAGTGGGTCTATAGAGTAAAGGTCATTAACGATAAACAACTAGCAATGATGGATAATAAACAATTTATAATAATGATTGGCAACAATTCTGATACGATAAGGTTATAAGTGCATCATTTAATTCTTTGTACGATTTCACATACGTTTTGGCTTTAGCTCTTATAATGGGTACAAAGGTGATGGAAAAGAATAAAGTCGTATTGCTAAAATGATGTTCATAAGTTGCTAATTAGCCGCCTCCGTGGTCTAGCGGTATTGGCCCTTGCTTTATAAACCGGAGGTTATGGGTTCGAATCCCGCCGAGAAACAACAGTTGGTTAGGTTATCCATGGTCCATGGTCGGATGGGCATGTAAAAAGTTGGTCCATCCACCAACCCGAATTGGACCCGCGCGGTGGCATACGGTTCAAAAACCCCCTAATGTGGAAGGCGTGCATTAGGGGATGCCTATGTTTAGCAGTGGATTAACACAGGCTGATTATTTTATTCATAAATAGCTAATCCTATATTAACACATGTAAAGAATAAACTGACACTTACTCTCCAGTTGACCGCTCCTTCAGCAATTGAATGCCAGCAGGATGACTCGAATCACATGATCAAGAAGCATTCCAGACGCGCTCTGACCTGCCTCATTGAGCCACATGTTAGGCACCATTGCACTAAAATACGGACCCCATATGCCATCGACTATGACAGGCTTATTCGAAACTGCCATATGACATGTTGAAGTCCCGCAAATCAGGCTTAGCCTAGAAGACATTGCTTTATCGATGCCTTCACCACAGGTGCCAATCATGCCCAAGCCCCCAGCATGTGCATCAATAATAGAAGCAGCCACTGGGGTTCCCGGTATTAGCCCAAGTGAGTTAGCAATGTCCGCCTTCAGCCCACCACACCTCTCCCCCGGCATCAGAACTCGATGGCCTATTTTACTAAAATCATTTTCTATTAAATCCTCCAATCCGATATCCATTAGAAAACTTTCATTCCAACCCCGTCTGCCGTCGATGGAGCATTCATAATTCCATTTGCACACTAGCGAGCACAAAGAGCGAGTTTCCGAACCGGTCGCCTTCCAAGTGAGGAAATCTGGCAAGTCGAAGAAATATCCAAACTGGGGCCATTTGTTTGATAAGTGTTTCTTCAACCAGAGAAGTTTGGGCATTTCCATTTCAAGGCTCACTTTACCACCCACATATTTGAGGATTTCGTGGCCACTTTTGTTGATAAACTCTGCTTCTGCCTGTGCCCTATGATCCATCCACATTATTATGTTCTGCTCATTATTGCCTGAATTGCTCACTGCTACTGGATTGCCATTCTTATCTAATGCTACCAGTGAACATGTTGCATCAAAGCCAATGCCTTTAACTTGCTCTGGTTTAACCTTAGCTGTTACAGCCTGAAATTATAAAAAAACTAAAAATTACATAAAACCTGGATAATGCAACTGAATAACATTTTAAATTGTGATTATATAAAATTATTTTTTTTTTTTTTTAATAATATAATCTAAAATTAGATACTTTTAAATATTTAAAACATTGCCATATTTATTGTTTGGACACTTTTAACACTTGTAAATGCTAAATCAATTGTGATGAATATTGAACCAAAATTTATGAGAAGATTCAGCACTGAGGTGAAAATAATTAAAAAAAAATATATTATTTAAATATAATATTTTTAATATAACAGGAAAGTCTATTTTTCAATACCCTCTTTGTTTTTTGGCTCACATTATCACTAAATAAGGAAAAAAAAAGGGTTCAGACCATAATTGACAGAAAACAATAAAAAAAAAAAAATTAAGCAATAAAAAAGAGGAAGGGCCTCAGGCATTTTGCAAAGCTAGTCAAAATTAACTTAAAATGGTACATGGTATGCACTTGCAGACTTTATAAAAGATCATTTAAAGAAGTATAATCATGTAGAACATAGTTTGAGCCTATCTTTTATGGTTTCGGCACCGTTTGCAATTTAATCGCACGAGGTTGTGATTTGTTACGCTGAAATTTTCTTTATTTCTCCAATATCTATTCAACTACTTATCACAAAATTACTATTAAAAATGGGGCCTATCATTTAAAAAAGAATAAACAAAATAGGATCGCTTGGAGCGGAGCAACAAGGTAACTAACAAAAATATATTAAAAAAATACAATCAAATTCAGTACCTCCTTCTCTTCGGAAGTCAATCAATAAGTGGAAAGTGTTTGATAAAGTGTTACAGCAAAGAAAAATTAAATATGAAAAAAAAAATGTGACAAACTTAGGCAAAGTTAACTTATTCAATAACTAGATTAACTTTTGCACTGATCAAGTTATCTTTTAAAGAACAACAACAAACATTGTTAAATATTTTTTGTAATTGCTGATTCCAAGGATCAAATTTTTTAATTAAATGGTACATTTGTGCAACAAAGTATTAACTAAAAATATTAAATTATGGGTAAGTAATAAAAGTAGATCGGGAAATCTGCCTGGTTCCACCTAATTACACAGGGCAGCTAGCAATTTACCTAAGCAACCTATAAGACTTTATTTTACAGACAACCTACTGTAACAACTGCTTAAGATATGCTTAACATTATTTTTTATAGTATTGGTAGATTAGCTATATAATCATATCAGCTTAACGAAGTCCACTGCTGGAAATAAGCCTTCCCCATGAGCAGCCAAGTGGTATTATTCTTGCCTCCACACAATCTATATGGGTTTAACCAATATAAACATAAAGACATAAATAACACTTCTGGTTAATTAACTACCACCAAGTTACATAGGTTGGTTATTAAAGAGTATCTCAATAAAGACTCATGTTATATGTAACTAAACATAACATAAACACTATTTGATTCTGGAAGTCATTGTTACCCTTTTTAGTTTTTACCCAGAATGCTGCTAACTGAGTGGAAACTTTGAGAGAATACATAATTTAGGTAAAATAAATGTATCAGATTTGTTTACAATTTTTTAAACTTGTTAATAAAATGTATTCATACCTTTATAACATCTTTACAACAACTCCAAATGTTATTAGAGGACTGTTCATAGAAATCAACTTCAGGTTTCCATGTCTTTAGCTCTTTTACAGATGTTTTTACTACATGTCCATTTTTATCAACGAGAGCTGCTCTCACACTACCGGATCCAACATCCACACCAATGAAGTAAGGATCGTTCATATTAGCTCTTCATCAACCTTTAAAAAAATAGTATCCGCGTTTTGTTAAAAGAATATATAAAATTTAACCCTTATCTATGCATAAGTTAAATTACCATGACGCACTTTGTTACATTACTTACTTTCGTTGATGAACGTAAAGTACTTATCTTAAATTATTACTGGATTCCTATCATTGAGCTCGCAATAAATAGTGACCTTCAAGTGGCTTTATAACATAGAGATTTGCTATTAATTATGTTCACGTTCGTTGTAGAGATAACCTTGCTTCTCCTTGATCTTTCATTTAATATAAATATGTTAGCAATAAATTGGCATCCATCGTTTTTAGGAAATCATACCGTATATTTTTATAATTTCAGGTAATAGAAGCTACTTAAATCAATAACAAAAAGCTGGTACTTTTATTTAAAACATATTATTGCAATATAATAAAAAATATCTTTTATAGATTTAAGTTTCGCCAAAAAATTGTTATGATGTCTATAAAGGCCATATAATAAAAAATTTAAACATCAAAACGCTATGTCAAATCCACCAATTTACGGATTTTTCGAGTTAGTTATATATAATAAACCCAACGTTTCCAACTTAGTTTGCCCGTGATCATGGATGGTGGAAAGAGTCCGAAATGACAGGAATAAATATATATAACTAACTTGACAAATCCGTACATTAGTAGATTTAGCATACATAGTATTCGCGTAAATGAAATAATAATTATTAAAACGATAGTGAAGTATTACTTTTTTAAGCATTTCCCATATTTAATATGTACCTATGAAACGAGTGTTTTGTCATCTAGGTAGATACTATCGACAGCTACCCATATATTTTTAAAACAATTAGTTTTTCTCAAAGTTCAATTGGTGCGTTCCATTAGGACGATCACGGCGCCCACTCTCACGACCGCAAATTTCGTGTCATTAGCATGACTTTGGCAAACATGGAATGGATTATGTGTCGTTGTGAGCTATAGGTAAAAAATACAAGTGGCGAATTAGTAAAAAGCAAAAAAAGTAAAGGATATAATTTTTAAATTTACAAGTTTTTAAAATGAACTTAAATAATTATTGATGAAATGGATTTATATTGATAATAAATAAAAAATTATATTGATTTTTTTTTTTAAATTCAATATAACTTATGTATTTAATTAAATAACGTTCAATTGTTAATTAAAAAGCATTAGGTATAACGTAAATTACAATTAAATGTAAATGACAACGTTTTGACGTTTAAGTAAGTGCAACTTACTAGACAAGATCATTCATTTTGTTGTACGTGATTTTTTAAGTGTTAATACAAGTCAATCAAATTACGTCAATCTGAAACCACAAAGACACCATCTATTTACATGGGCGGCGTGAGCCTCGCGTGAGCGCGAGTCATGACGTCAAGACGACCGCGATCGCTTATGGAAGGATTAAATGAGCGTTTTGAGCGCCGCGATCGTCTAATGGAACGCACCAAATGAAATTAAATTTAGAGAATGCAATATCCACCAGTCAATAATACATATTATTTTAACCTGATATTATAGTAAATATACATATTTTTTTTAAGTATTAAGCGATAGTTTAATGTTAAAAAAAATATAAATTAAAATCAAATGCATAGTTATTATATTAATGTTCAGAGTGCCGTGTCCACTTGTGACAAACCATGGGCATGTTGAAATATTAAAACTTATTCTTGTCTAATTGTCAAGTGTATGAATCAAACTATAAAATATCGAGAAGGCAAAATAGACTTTTTACTTTGGGAAAGAGTATAAAATGGAAAATAAATTACCATGTCGCACGAAGTAAAGTATTAATGTTACACTTTTTGTTTAACTTGATAGTATAAAACTGCAAATTTTACGTATATTTATTTCAAAAATATTATATTGTTTTAAAATATTTGTGCGTTCAAGTTAAGATCAATTATCGATTATTAAATATCTATAGAATTACAAGGGTAAAGCTCTAGAGCTTTTAATTTCAAAATGTTAAAATCCGACGCAAGAAAACGTGAACAAAGTTATTTCAGTGAATTAGTGCGAAACATTACTCCTGAAGTGGTCTTGGAAATTCAAAAAGATTTAGACCCTTATGATACGATTTCTATGGTTTTTTTACTGTATACAGTTCCAGATACAGCATTAACAAGGCTTACTGTATTTCAACGTGTTTATAAAGAGAGCAACATGGATTTATTGTATGAATGGGCTTTAAATGTCCGGTCTCATCCTACATGGAGATATGAATTTTTGGAAGCACTTACTATCTGCCGTCAATACCATATCATTAGGAAGTTAGGTTTTGAAGTTTCTGATGTTCAAAGAACATTATTTGCCCAGCAATATAAGTGTATGTGTATACGTAAATCCTATGAAAAAAGCTCTCTACAAACTGTGCGAAAATTTAAACTCAAATGATTTATCAAGGTTAAAGAAAACACTGATGACATATGAAATTGACACAAATGAATATGAAGCATGTGAGCTTGTCTTCTTGCAATTATTGTGTCGGAATTTTATCACTCTTGGTAATAGGACCAATGAAAAGTCAGCGCAGAACAATAAATGCAATGTTGAAAAGCTGATAAAAATTATTGAAAACATTTCAGACAACAAGTCTATAGGATGTGAAATAAGAAGTGTTGAACATTCAATTAATAATCAATCCATCTTGACTTCTCCTCTCACTAAGCCTCCTGTGCCATCAACAACACAAGATGACTCAAATTCTAAAAGTGATGATTTGTTCAAAGAAAATTTCTCAGATGTATATGACTTACTAAATGAACTTAAAGATGAAGATCTCAATATAATCAATTTAAAATCAGACACAAACCTAACTAAAGATGCTTACCCTATTAAGAACCCTAAAAGAATAGGCATATGTTGTATAATAAACCAGGAAGAATTCTATCCATCTAAAGATAGTATTGAAAGCAATCAAGCAACTCATGTATTAGACAATCGTTTGGGATCAACAAATGACCAACACACATTGGAACAAACCATGTCATCATTAAATTTCAAAATTAGAAGCTGTCGGAATGTGAACCACAGGGAAATGTTTAAATTCATCAGAGATGTTATACAAAGAGATGTTTGCCCGATGATAGCATTTTTATGTTATGCATTTTATCTCATGGTATTAGGGGACATGTGTATGCAGCTGACTCTGTGAAAGTGAAAGTTGAGGATATTCAGAATCTTTAGATTCTGATGAATCTAGTATATTGCATGGTATGCCAAAAATATTAATTCTTCAAGCATGTCAAGTTGATGAACAAAACACAAAATTACATTTAGTTGCTGACGGGCCCAAGTTTAGTAACTTTCTCAGAAAATCTGATTTCCTTATTTATTGGGCCACTGCTCCAGAATATGAAGCATACAGGGATGAGAAGAAAGGGTCCATATTTATCCAAAGTCTATGCTACATGATCAAAAAAAAGGCAAGACAGGAGCATTTGTATGACATATTCACCAAGGTTACTGATTCAGTTTCTCGAATATGCAGTAAATTAAAATGTGTGCAGATACCTATATTTGAGTCAACATTAAGAAGAAAACTTTTCTTACAGTTACCGTAATTAAGCATAATCATAAACATCATGTCTATGTTAGACTTATATTAATCCGTTATAATAAAAGAGGAATTTTAATTTATGTAAAAACTTATGATTAGTCTCTTATTGGTTGATCATTAATTACATATACCATTATTTGCTAAATTATTTATTATTAGAACACCAATTTAATTTTATATACATGAATTATCATAGTGTAAACTGTTGTGCATACATTTTTTGTATTTTTAGTGTTAGTTTATTGTACATCAGAGTGAAATCATTGATGTGTTGGAGCTTAGGATTAAATTACTACACAAAAATATTTTGATCCCTTGTCACAAGTGAATTGGAAGACTTAATAAGCTGAAGGAATCAGACTTCCATCCTAAGTCTTTAGCATCTTTCTATTAGTTGTTATGATAGTGACTAATTACATGCTTACAGGTCATCAAATGAAATAGGGCCTATTATGTACATAAATATATTGTAATGACAAAGTGACTAATAAAAATATTTTTTAGTCATTATGGTAAGCTGTGGATTCCCACTACTTTCTATTCCATGTGATGTTAAACCAACAACAGAGCATTTTAATGCTATTAAATATGACATTGGATATTTTTTGGGTGTAAGTTTTGTAATAAAATTGCAATTTGTATGTTTAATTGATCATCACAATTTTTGGTTTATGTTTGTAATGTGATATTGTTGTCCAATATTTTAACATAGTTTTTATACATGAAAAGTTTAATATACTCCTTATTATTGTAAAATGTTATTTTATTATATTGTTTTATTTGCCACAAACAAACACAATAAATATTATGCAATGTTATCAAGATTTATTGAAACATCTGTTTTGGTAAAGTCCATAACTGCTGCCTCTAAACTTTTGCGTTCTTCATCAGTTTTGAGCTTAGACCACATGGAATCCAGATAAGCCCTTTGATGTTTTAGGATGAATTTAAAGCTGTGTTTTAATGTGGCGCCAACATGTAGTGTACGCAGACTGACTTCTAATTTACCTATTTTAGTTATGAAAGGTAAACTGCTCGACACAAATTTATGAGGCCCGTGTCGAGATCTTAAAATTGCTATGCGAGTGTTTTCATTGCAATATTTTGTAAGGAATCCAGTTCTAACAGCCGCTGCTCCAAAGTCTCCATGCAATTGTTGAATTTTATCTAGCACTGTGTCGTGGAATATTTTCGATTTTAAAGCGAGTGGTTTGTTCTCCGGGATCATAGGAGAAGCGATTTCAACTGTTATGTACCTGGAACGAAAAATTAAATTCAACACAGATAACATATTTGTTACACTCATGCAACAATAACAAACCTGTTTTTAAATCGAACCATGTTTTGTACCTAAAAAAAATCAGATCATAAAGAGGTTTAGCAGCTTTAAGGTAACACGTGTGGGCGCATTAATTTATGGAGTTTTTAACCATAAATGGCATAAATTCTTTAAGGTTTTAATAGAAATGTTAATGAATTTTGTTTTAACACTGCATCAATTTTTTGGTTGTTGATTGGGATGGGGAATAGTGCTGTGCCGGAAGATAAACACAAAAATACAATGTCAAAATGACACATTGATAACCGTAAAATGGGGTGGATAGAAACCGTTTTAGATTATGAGTCACCTTTTTTACAACCAATCAGACTTTAAGATAGCAAAAAACATAAATATGATTATAGATGAAAACTCAGTATACCATTTACAAATATTAAAATGTTTATTTATAGTGTAAATATTGCAAAAATATAGGTGATTTCTATTTAGACTGAATGTGAGGTCATAGGATACACCATACGGGGTAAATGGAAAAAAATGCTAGGGCAGCCACTTTTATTTTCTTTGATAAAAAGTAATTTTAAATAAACAATTATATTTATCAGCAAGTTTGTCCAAAAACTTTCATTTAAAAAAAACGAAATAGCGAGGGCGTCTATTTACATCCCAAATATAGAGATACTAGAGTCGTTCCATATGTTTTTTCTTTATTTAAAGAGGTTAGCGGTGGACGGAAAAATGTGACACCTAATGGCTGGGTAAGATGGGTTCTTTTAGCAGGTTGAAAGATGAATGGTATAGCTACCTTTCTACCTTGTTTCATTTTTAAATAGGGCAAGACAATGGCTTTACCCTAATCTTAGAATATATGCCCGTCAAACCATCCAGTTTAAGAGCAGTTATATTTGGTTCCGGGACGTCTGTTCTTACTGATCTTCTGATCTCGCATCATATTAACTTTGGCCTTTGTATACTGCATACGGTGGCAATCGGCAATAAGTATCCTTTAGCATAGGCCATCATCACAATTAAGATAAAGGCTTTAGAATGGTAAACCACCCTTTAAAGGTACTTAGTACCACGTTTGGTAATGATTTATACCTTTTGCCTCTTGGATCAGCCTTGAACATTCGCAGCGATTTGGATATTTCATCGATACCATTTAAAAATTCATAAAGCAAACTTGTAATAAATTCTGTTTTATTTTTGAATTAGTCCATTTGACGGCGTTTACAAAGGGCAAGGACAAATACTTATTGGATTTTTTTGATAATGGACGGCCACATAATCCATGTACACTTCTATTTAATTGGACAGCTCATCTAGTCTCTTATCGGAAGATATCAATCGATTGTTCTGTCATTTATGGTTTCGATTGATTGGCTAATAAGGTTTTTCGTTTTTACTGATTGCAGAAAAGATCTTGACAGATTCAATTGGCCGTGTCTGCTTTCAGTTATCTGTTACAAGTTATACGTAGTACTTATTATGGAAGTTTTTTTTTAATATGATTTTATGGCCTGATAATTATGAAAGTGATAGTACCGATATTGCACGGCCACGTATTCTACTCCCGCGTATATCGTGTGCAATTGCTTGTACATGGAATATCTGGCCGTACAATACGCGGGCCTACATAAAATTGACGTTTACAATTTTGTCAAAAAATTGTATTGCTCCTAGTTTATTAATATTATATGAATAAAAGCTCATTAAATTTAAGTTAAACAAACTTCAAATTTGAATAATAATGTCAGTATCTCGATTAGAAGTTTTAAGTTTATATAAAAAGTTAATGCAGTACTCGAATACACTAACATTGACAGATGTAAAATATTTTAGAAAAAGAGTTTCAACTGAATTTAGACGTAACCAAAGTTTATCTAGACCCGAAGGTATCGCTTTTGCTTATAAGGTATGGAAATAAATAACGCATTTTATAATGTATTTTTCTCCATGCCGTTATTTATTAACATTTATGTTATTGGTATTTTTCAGAAGGGTGAGGCTCTGCTTCGAAGGGGTTCAGTAGTTTAAAAATGATGTTGGTACGAAATTTAAGAGTCCATATAAAACATTTTCCTATTATTCAACTCAATATTATATCATTAAAACATACCATTGATTACTCTCGTGTGCCAAAAATTAATGAATCTGACTTAGCGGAACAATTTGTCAGGGGTGGCGGACCAGGAGGGTCGGCTGTTAATAAAAATGCCAACTGTGTTGTATTAACACACAATCCTACAGGTATTATTAATTTGTTCTTTGTTCTCACTGAGCTTAAAAGTTTACACCTATTGAACATGCTACAAAGCTATGTTTTAATGCTATAGTTACCCAATTTAATGATAGAATATATCCAAATCTGATATGAAACTTAATTGATGCCAAAAAGTTAGGCAAGTTACAGGTTAAATTGCTAGCAGGTATTGAAAATGCCTGTTGGTTGTTTGGTGGTTGAAAATGGTTTACTATTACAAATGCATTGGCTTCCGACATTTTGACATTAGATATGTTTACATTTATTTAAGCCTAAATTGATTAGACAATAAAAAAATTGAAGATGGCATTGTTAGGTTTTGATATTAATGTTTGAAGAATGTCTAAGTCAGTTTTAATTATTAACCCTCTGGATTAAATTTATAAAGTATTAGCTATTAGCAGCATCATTATTAAATTTTAAAGTGCTGTAGTGCAAGATTATAATTTTTTTTTAATTAAGTTACTTCAAACAAAGATCGGTCACCAACCTACATTATGCAATTTTTTTCCATCTACTAGTTAAATGAGTTTTGTTACTGGTCTCTCTTTGAAGTGTCTTCAGTGTTTGTAAAAATTATCAAACTAACTAACTACTTATTACAACTGATTTCCACTCAGTATTAAGTGTGTAATGCATTTAAAATTTTCAGGAACAGTCATAAAATGTCATGTGAGCAGATGTCAAGATGAGAACAGGAAGATAGCGCGAGAAATGTTAGTAGCTAAACTAGATGAGGTTTTAAATGGTGAGAATAGTGTAGCAGCTCAAAAGAAACGTCTAAAAGATGAAAAAGAAAAAAAGAGGGGATACAAGAAAACCAAAATGGCTAAAATGAAAGAAGAATGGAAGAAAAGAGAAGGGCTAATATAGTGAACAAATTTGTAGTTCATATAAAATTAAAGTAATGTTAGTCTAGTTTGTTGAAAGTTTAATAAAATTGTATATTTAAATATAAAATTAAGAAATAAGTCAGGCATTTTATTGTAAATCACTTCATTATACTGTATTATTTTAAAGAGATATATGGTCGTTGTCAAACCAATATTTGCTATGTAGCAAAAGTATAGTTTCGAGATATTAATAAAAGAAGTGTTCCTGAATTTTACTAGGTTTACTTTAAAAATCATTGTACATGAAAGATACAGTTATAATATGTTAACTTATTTGTAGTCTGCATGTCAAATAAACAGATTTTTTTTATCCGTTCGTTTAAAATGAAGAAATAATCACATAACAGATTTTATGTGTCAAGTTTAGGGCACGTAACAGGTTTTGATAAGATGATATATTGAAATAACCTCAGGAATTAACGTCAATATCATGAAAAAACGGTAGGTATTTATCAGACTGAAATTAAAGGGATTCATAGACGAAACCTGTAAATGGTACCAATTTTTGCAGTTGATTGAATTTAGTTTTAGTTATTAGCTAGCCAGAAGATCATCATACAATTGCGCGTGTTCAGGCAACTCTCGTGTCTGTGTTGCGGAAAAGTTGCATCATTTTCTGGAGAATAATATCATTATATTATTCTCCAGATACATTAAATTTCCATCTCTAGAAGATATCGTAAGCAGCACTTAAGATTACGTCATCTGGATATGTCGTGTTTTTAAGTGCTGCTATATAAATTACTGTGAAATGACCTCTCCTTTTATTCTTGTTAAAATCGTAAAAAACGTTTTAATACCATAACGCTGTTATGTAGTGCTGAGGTGCATAAATTAGTTGTTTTATGCTACGCTCGGTCGTGAAGTGGACACTATTAACCTCTTAGATTAGATATAAGTAGATTCTCTCACATGTGCTTGAGAAGAATTCGTAATTTTACCCAACGCACTTGCCTGGTATCTGTTCTGGTAATTCACTAATTATGAGCAGTGAGGTATTTATAAGCCCTGCATATATTTTTAAGATATTTCCTCCGTCTGCTTCACCAAAGTTAAATTTGCCGTTGCATTTATTAATAGTAAAAAGTTACATCTGTGGTACGAGAATTTTAAATCTTGAAATAGCGGCACTGTAATTTTTGTTCATGATGCAATACATTGGCAAATAATTTTGGTGCCAAAGGGAAATTTTGCACGTCAACCCTTGTCGATGCGATATCGATATAGGTATTAGTTACATGAGTTTTATAGACCTCTTCCATCCTTTCTCGGTTTATAAACTGCATGCACGCTGACATTACACGATAATAATACCAGAAAAAAGTGGCAAACTTTAAGAAGTAAAGCAAACAATTAAAATAAAATAACCGTGCCTCGCAAAGTTGCATTCTTGGTAGGCACGATATTGTGTCTAGTTGCAGTCAGTTACATTTTCGCGTACCAATACTGCTCGCTTAAAAAAATACCGGAATACTTTTAATTTAATATTTTCACAATCAGACTTAGGAACAAAAATATCAAAACCAACTTGTTTTCCAGAAGTACGATTATCATGTTTTGTTTTCTTCGGTAAATTGCTTACGTTGCTAAGACTTTTTTCACTCTACATTTAAAATTTGTAATGATACATCACCGTTCTTCTTGTCATAATGATCCACACATAAAACTATGTTTGGTTTTTGTTTAATTGCAGTATGATAGACAGTAGATAGAACGACATTCTTTTGGTGTATAGCGCTATTTTTTTTATCTTAATGCCTTTGTATGGTTTTCTTTATAAATGCGGGCGTCTAGCTGTGGTTTTCTTTGGTTGTGGGTTTTAAGAGGTGCTTGATGTCCCTTGATGATTCCAGTACTGCAGATTTATTTGATGAATCACTACTACTGCTTTAAATGACGTAAAATCTTCTCTAAATTCAGAACTAAATTTATTTTTTTTGCTTCTTTTTATTGCAAAGCTCACAAAAGAACACAGTGTACACTTAAGACTCAACTGACTGCGTTGGGATACTCTTAAAACTATAAAGGCAATAATATTATATGAAGATTAAAGGAAATAAACAATAACAATGGTTTGCTCGCTTCCACGTTCATATTATGAGTATATCGAAACGCTAAAGTGTTGAAAAACAAAGAGTTAGCTAAGCCACATCAACGCATTTTTGTTATTGAATTTTGTATAAATAAGCTATGATAAGACCGTGTGATAAAGTGTGTAATGTTTAGAATATACACTAAGCAGGTTTTAGAGCACCGGCACACAAGGTTCTGTCATTGCTCGTAGTCAAATGAAACGTGCTACGTGGCAATATGGCACATATTTTTATTATTTGACAAAATTACAGCTGCTGCACATGGCAATTTTTTAAGAGGTCGTAGTTCGACCAATATTTGTGATAGTGTCATAAATGTTCTTTCATATGATGAATAAGGCGATGGACTATCCGCTATGGTCAAAATCTCAAAAATGACACATAGCAGGTTTTGGTTTAACAACGACGATATGTTGTAAGAACCATATTGTCCATCAATTATAATATACTAGCAACCCTCGACCCCACTTGTGGGTGGGATTTCGTAAAATCGTTCGTAAATTCGTACATTCGTAAAGGAATATTCCTACCAAATTTCAAGTCGATACGCCTTATGGTTCCAGAGATATCATGATGAGTCAATATAAAGGCGGAAATCTCTAATAGATAAATATAAAATTAAGAAATAAGTCAGGAATTTTATTGCAAATCACTTCATTATTTTGTATTATCTTAAAAAGGCCATATTGTCCAACAAGTGACAGCACCAAATGCTACTTCATCAAACTGGTGGCTTGTGATTGGGTATGTTTTTATCTCATACAGTTCTGTACTTTTGATTTCTTAGCTTTTGTGACCGTTGATGTTCATTTTTTATTTTGCTTAGTACAGTTAGTATTGATTCACAAGACAGTAGAGAAATAGGCAACGCGGTGGTAGCACACCAGACTGTCGCTTATTAAAAGGAGACTTCACATCTACGTCGTATGTTTTGGCGTCATAGATAGGCTTATTGACTGCTTCATAACGGGTGTAGATGGTACACCCGTTATGAAGCAGTCAATAATTTGAACTTTTTTAAAAATGCGATTAAAAGAGTATGCATGAATATTTTTTATTATACTTTTTGTTGATGTAAAGCTTAAAGTATCCCCGTAACGAATGAAAAACGATTTCGTTCAACTGGCCATACAGTATGCCATTCGGCAACCCCTTTAGTGATGACATTTTGAACTGCCTCGGCACCAATTTCCCTCAAAACACTCGTAATGTTGATTTTTCGTTTTTTTCGTCGTCGCCTACACGTGAAGGTAAAATCGGCACCATATTGTTAAAACCAAAGGTCGTCGACATTCATAGCGTCGATTTTAGGCCATAAAAAGTTGGTAACCATGCCTCTGTAGCGTTTGCCGTTGACGGTAACGGCGTTGTCAGCATTTTCGAAGAAAAATGGGCCAATTATGCCACCACTCTAATATTCACACAAAACTGAGACTCAATTAGCTTCTATACATTTTGAAAAAAAAAAAATGCTAACATCCGGCACCTAGTCCGTGACTTCAGTCAAGGGTACCAGCTAGTACTTGATAATAAAAAAAAAAAGTCTGCGTGGAATAGCGTGGTGTGTTACGAAATAGTATATATACTATGATTAATCCCTAATTAGATATAACGTTTACTGCTTTTATCTTAAATAATGACAAATTCTATTTACATAGGCTTTATTCCCCGATTTCAACCCCTTGTTCATCCCTCCTCACGGTTCGAAATTACAAACTGCTAGAACAAACATTTCTTGGTTTCGTGTTATAAATCTAGACAAAAACAATGATGAATTTTTATATAAATTTTTACCCCCAATTTCAACCTTTTCTACAACAATTTTAAGTAGCCTACTCTAGGAATGTATCATATTTCATAAAATTTGGTTCAGTGTTTTAGACAACAAAGACGGACTGACAGACGAAGTTACCATGTATAGCATTTATAATATTAATATGGATTAACATAAAATATGCGAAAAAATTAATTCTGGTTTTTTCTTCTGGCTATCTTATTGAGGGTTCTAGTGTCTTTTCTGAATTAATTTTGTGTTTCGATTTGCATTTTCTCAATTTAACCACTGCAGCTAATTAAAGTATATTTAAAGGAACTGACTTTCAATAATTACTATTAAAGAAGACTTCAATAACTTTATTTTAATATTGCTGAAGTATGAACCAAAAAAGATAACACAAAGGAAGGATCCTCAGTAGGATTTGAACCTAACATTACTAGTATTACCACGCTACAGTTGAAACATTTTCGGATTGGAACAATAAATTCTGTACCACAATACACACCCTGTTTCTGTTCTTGTTTGTATTTTGCTGCGAATTCGCAGTGGTTAATTAATGCTCGAGTTTTCTATAGGGAAATCAAACTTGGGATAGCGATGAAACAGTCCGTTAGAATTTTTTAATAAGTACCCTTGAGGGTTTTACGTAATTGTTAAATATGCAAAGTTAATTCTGTTTATATTTATGTTTGGTATTTTGGGACCTAATAACGACAATAGCTAAAGATTTTTGACCAACGTGTGTGTTTGTATTAAAGGGGAAGTCCAAAGTTTTAGTCAAAGTAGAGATTATTTTAATTCTTTTCAAGATCCTATAACATTGGTGTGTTATAAGATCTTGAAACACTAATGAAAGTCAGATCTACAATGGGTTAAAAATTTTAACCGATTCAGAGATGAACCGGCAAGTAACTGTTAATGAGGTGCTCAGCATATTTCAGCTACATCTTTTTGAAAGAAAAACAATATGTTCTAATTAGTGTCCGACCGAACTTTCGGTTTCGGTTTAGGTTTCGGCCGAGTTTCGGCCAAAAATCAAGTTTCGGCCGTAGTTTCGGTTTCGGCCAAATTTGGCCGAAACTTTTGCCGAAACCGAAACTGGTTTCAGAAGTGTTTTCAATTTCAAAATAGTAGTGAAAGTTAAATGTATCATTGCTACAATCGAGCTAAGATCGGTCGATTTTAGTTCAGACAAACATTCCAAGTTTGACAAAAGAAATTGATGATTCTTCTAGAAAGACGAGGAGGGAACAAATAGTAGTAAGAATAAAATATATGCTCCTTGGTAACCAAAAAATAAATACAAATAATACTGGAAAGTGTAGCTCAGATATTTGTTGTGTTAATAAAAAAATCTTCTAGTCTCGTTTCTTTTTTTGAATTTAGTCATTTGTTTGCTATGTGTGGCGAAATGTTCTCGAAAAAAGAGAAAACCCAAGTGCGAACTTGACATTAAAAACCACTGTTATAAAAAGTTAACAACGCAAGAGATTTACTGCGGCTCAAAGGCAACATGAGAAGAGACTGCTCTGTCATAATCAATTGTCTTGGGCTATGGGCTTCTTAATTGTGAGTAGGGAGAATGTACACGGAAGACGAACATGGTTGCAGACGTCCATCGAAGCCAGTAATCAACAAGAAACAATAAGAATATGCTGCCATATTCGAAAAAACTGTTTTTAGCGATTAAAGAATTACCATCTGATACCTAATCCAAGAAACGAGCATTTCGTACAGAGGTACTCAACGCATATTGACACAAATTTTGAATATGATAAAAGTCTCCGCAAGATGGGCGCCGAGAATCAGAAACAAAATCGACTTCGAAGATATCGTTGGACAAGTTTTAAGAAGTTTCTAAAAAATTTAAATCCAGTTTTGTGGCAGTGGACGAAACACGGGTTTATCCCGAAGGATCTACATGCCGTGGCCGTGGTATATGGCCTGGCCGGGGTATGGCCTCAATATTTTGGGACTCAGAATTGATATTGTTGTTTGATTACCTGGAGCAAGGAACCATCATTACAGATTATGCAGCTTTAATACCGAGGTTGAGAAATGCCGTCAATGATAAAAAAGAGGCAAACTTTGAACGGGTGAGCTGTTTTATCTTGACAACGTACCGGCGCATAGGTTGGCATTAGCGATGGCCACCGTTCAGCATGCTAGCGTACAATTGGTTGAGCATCCCCCTATTCACCAGATCTGGCGCCTAGCTATTTTTCATCTTTTCTCCAAATTGATACAATACTTAAGACGAAACATGTGTTAAAACTATATATAACAAGTAAACGATGCCGTGGTGACCTTTTAGTAGGACCAAGACAATCCTTTTTTTAAAGGAATTGAAGCATTGGAAACTTGGAACGCTGGACGTGGTGTGTAGGTGGACTCGGAGATTATGAAATAAAATAAATAATTAAGCTATCATAGTCATTATATCTCATTTTTACTTTTTGATCCCCCCTCGGAACTACAAATACAAACCAAAGTATTAATTAGTAAGATTTCAAAATACCAATACTTAGTCTTTAATGCAACAGTCACAATTATTAATTTATTTATTATTAACTCATACTGCTATAAGAAATTTATTTGAAAAAAAAAATATATTTTTAATATTTTGTTACATAAAAATATTATTAGCAACTGAAATAAACGATTACCACACGTTTAATATACTGTCTGCATTCCATGACTAAAATAAAGCAAAATATAGTAAAAAAAATATAATAGACATAAAAGCTCCATATTTTAGTATTTTAAGAATTTTTATACTTGATCACGTGAGTTTCGGTTTCGGTTTCGGTTTCGGCTGAAACTAAAGCCACGGCCGTACTTTCGGTTTCGGTTTCGGTTTCGGCCGGAAAAACAATTTCGGTCGGATTCCAGTTCTAATCTAATTAAGACAATTGAAATTTAAACAAAAAATTATGACCGACTTCTAGCAGCGTATCTAAGCAGGTAACAACTGCCACCGCATTTTAAATCTCTGATAACTTTTAAGGTATTAATTTCATCAAAAACACGTAACACACGTTTTGTGTGCATAGAATGAGGAATTTTTTAATGCAATAACTTTTATGTGAACTGAAACAGTATTATCTTAAATAAGCTTTGAATGTGCCTGATTGCAATTTTTAAAAATGTTTACAATAAAATGCTTATTGTGCGTTATTCTTAAAACATAGATATATGATATCGCGGACATTATTGTAGACCAATTCAGGTAGTATAATTATGTGACACATAATTTATGTCTATCTTTTACGGTTTTGACAGCGTTTGTAATTTAATCGCACGAGGTTGAGATTTTTGGTGCCGTAGTTTTTTTATTACTCAAATATCTATTAGACTACCCATCACAAAATTATTAAAAAAAATAGGACCAATAGGAAGCTTATATCTTTTATTTAAAAAAAATAATGAGCAAAATTGGACCTCTGAAAGAGGAGCAACGAAGTAACATATATAAAAAAAACTAGTGTCCGACCGAAATTTTGGTTTCGGTTTCGGTTTTCCCGAGTTTCGGCCAAAATCTAGTTTCGGCGGGAGTTTGGTTTGGCCGATTGGCTGACTTTGCCGAAACCGAAACGTATTTCAGAGTTTGTTATCAAAATTAAACAAAATTAAACGAAAACGAATCAAATTGGCCCAACGCCTTTATCATTGCAACAATCGAGCTCAGATCAGTCGATTTTAGTTCAGACGTTCCAGGCTAACTAAAGAGATTGACGTTTCTTTATAAGGAGGGATCAAAATTAGTGCGAACGATATGTTTACCCTTCATGTTGCTTGAATAAATAAATGTGTGAGCAAAACATCAAGCAGTAACTCCATTGCTCCACGTTATACAAATATTGGAAAGGCAAATCATAAGGCAAACAGCAAGCAGTTCGTCAAGCAGCCTGTAGCACCCTGGTGTATATTTTTCCAATAAATTGCATAAAAGTGTTTTTTAAAACGACCCACGGAAGCCTTCCAACAAATTTGGTGTCGAGGGCATCCAGGAAAAAACGTAAGTACTGGGATCTATTATATTGTTGGTTCTCTGGTCTTTGGGAAGTAGTCCACGATTAGTCTTGGGCCCTGTAAGCCTAACCCGCGCTGCTATCCACGTGATTGACGATAACTTCCGCTGTGCGTGAGCCCGAATCAACCCCAACACCTGCTACTGCTCTGGTGACGAACAGCCTTCCGCCTTCGTGTGTGGTTTCCGCACCCCTACACCTTCACATCAGGTTTCATAAGGATCTCCACATCCGACTGCTCATCATCCATCATCAGGCTTGTGGCAGACAACTGGCGACGCGCTTATACGATCCTTGAATCGCTTGGTCGCGTTCCACTCACCATGTGTCATTATTCGAGAATGTTCCCGTGTGTTGCTTTTTACATCCGCTGCTACTGTGAGTTTTAACAATTTTGAAAGTGCTCTAACAATTTGAGGGTAAATTTTCTAAAATTATCCTAAATGACTACTAATTATTCTATTTTTTAATTTATTTTTATGCATATACATACATTTTATTGTTATCATGTTTTGGATAATTTTGATGTTCTGTAGTTTTTTATTTTATAAAACGTAACACTATTTCATGTCTCTAAAACACGAGAAATCCGAAGAAATCGCATCTTCTTCATCAGTTCAGAATTACTGAGAAGTCCGTAAAACCAAAGGTTAAAATGAACACCATTATATCAGTCCTCAAAGTTTATCAAACCCTACAATGGGGACCAGAACGCTTCCCGCGTTTTTAACTAACTGCGAAAATGCGTTTGCTCTAGAATCTACAGAACAACCGAATGTCTTGTGGGATGATATATATCTGCAGTTGGAAGGCAAAGCTCAATTGGCTTGTAGTTTAAACGATTCAATAATTGGTCCGAGATTAAACAATTCCTTAAAACACATTTGGAGAAAAAACATTCAACTTATTTATTGGTAGATTTGCAACATGCAGCAATTGCCTTCCGAAGACGTGATGCAGTTTTCTATACGTTTGAATCTTGTTTAACTAGATTACAATCGACATTAACTATAGCTGCGAGGATGACAAAGAACTTTTGCTCTATAGCCGCTATGGAAGATTTGGCTCTCAATACATTCTTGTTAGGGTTGAACTCTAATTTTCCATATTGGTCGGTGCAGAAATCCAAAACTCCTATCCGAAGCAATAACACAAGCCATTGAGGAGGAAAAATTATTTAATTTGTCTAAACCTCATTACTCTAACAAACATTGCACAAACATGTAATAAAATGGACATACCACTTCGGAATGTTTAAAACAAAAATAAGCATTATTCCAAATTTTCATCGTAAATTCTTCTAACAATAACAATCACATCAATCGATCTCCATTATAATCCAAATAAATCTTATGCTATTGTAAAAACCGAAGGTCAGTTATAAGCGAATGTCGTAAACTTAAAGCCGAAGAACAATCATAACGCGAGTCGCGAAATCCGCACTGTCTAGTACAATTACCCGAGTTCTAATTCATAACAATCGCTCAATGTGCATCGTTTCACAATTCGAATGAAAATAATTTTAACTCGAATTACAGTTGAACAATCGCCTAATGTGCATTGTGTTACCACTTTTAGTGAAGATAATCAATTTAAACTAAATCAGGGTTCAGTGCCGTGTCCGCGAACCCTGCTATAATTTAAATGATACGATTTTTTTTAAATCCTGTGTAACCTTCTTCAACACAGGTTAACGATATTAATAAACTAAATACTTCGAGTCCTTCAAACTGTGTTTCTAAGTTTCCTAACACAGGCTAGCACACTAAGGACAGTTTTAAGTATTCTGACAATCCTCGACCTCGTGATAAATCGAGTTTTTCTCCTAAGGATTGTATACGGAGATTTCACATACGATAAATAAAATTAATAAAAATATCTCTACCTCACGTTATTTAAAACGAATTACAATGCCAGCCCTTGTGATATAGACAGTGTTATAATGGTTATACTGGTGTGTTACACTGTTCAACTATTTTTTAGTTCTATTTGGATAAACCGGTGCTCGACCTGAAATTATAAAACTTAAAGGTTTAGCGATAACGATTCCTATTGCAGAATCTCTCGGGTCTATTAAACTAAAGTTTGAACATCGCATCTCGTCACAAAATAAAATTTTATTCGACTATTTGTTTCATCGATTCCTGATACGATTAACTTATCTGATGGTATTATTGTTACGATTTTATACACCATTTTAAAATAGAATTTCAATACTCAACCAATACTTTTATTTTAGAAGGATGAAATACCTATCTGTTGTATGGTCATCATTTATGCTATATACGGCCAGAATGGTCGGCCCCACGTCAGAAACGGTTATTGGGTCCTGTCTCAAATTTATCTGAAATTAATGATTTGAAAGAAGCTTTGATATCAGATCAAAAATTTATGATGTGTATTTTAAGCCAACTGTACGTACAGTCAATTTAAAGCGATCAACAGGGTTAATGTTTCTGTTCTTAACATACTGAATCTGAAGTCGAAATTGATAATTTTAGGTCAAATTAACTCCATTTGAACTTCCTTTTCTAAATTAGATCATACTCAACTGGAATACATTCATCAGGGTTTTAGAGCAGATAAGGTGTCTCATTTAAATCCAACAGGAAGAAAATATGAATTGCCTTTCTAATTATGCAGACATATTCCATCTAGATGGTGAATTTAACTTCAAATGTCATTAAATATTTAATTATACAGGATGCAAGCCCTATTCACGTTCAATCAGCTTCCCCAAAGTTCAAAGGTAGAAGTTAGAAACAACAAGAAAATGTTTGATCAAAATATTATTTGCTACTATTCTCCTTGAATCACCGTGTGGGTGGTCCCGAAAAACTAGATGCATCCGGGAAACAAAAATGGCGAATTTTTTGATTATCGACGACTAAATGATGTCACCGTTTTAGAGGTTTACCCTCTTCCCTCATTACTGACATCATAGACCAGTTGGTTATTTAAAATATTTTAACGTCGATTTAACTTCAGGTTTTCACCAACTCTTTTAGACCTAAGATGCTGAAAAAACAGCTTTTAATGTTACAACTAATAGCATTCAGGACAAGTTTACTCGAATGCCTTTGGTCAAAAATGCTCCGTCAATCTTTATGAGGATGATGAACCTTGTCCTCTCGGGATTACAAGGTCTTCACTGTTATATTTACCGATGATTGCGTCGTTTACTCCCACAATCTTGAATCTTCTGCATATGAGAAACTAGAATTGTTTTCAGCAAACTCAGAGAAAGGGAAATTACAGCCAGACAAATGTGAGTTTTCGACGTAAGGTTGCCTATCTAGGAACATTATTACAGATAATGGTGTTTCGCCTAATCCAGAATAAGGTCATACATTCTTTTCCTACACCAAACCCCAAAGACATTAAGTCTTTTCTCGAATTGACGGGTTATTATCGTCGATTTATTAAAACTTCTCACATAGCAAAGCCTCTTTCAACCTTTTAATAAAGGACGTTAATTTCCATTGGTCACAGAACAAGGAAAGCATTTAATCTCGCAGCTCATCTCAACACCCTTGTTACAATACCTGACTTTTCACAGTCCTTATTGTAACGACGGATTTTCAAATTACGCCGTTGGCTGTATTATCTCACGGTGAGATTGGCAACGATAAGCCCATCGCATATGCCTCTCGAACTTTGAATACAAGACGGAAACTTTTCCACAACTGAGAAAAAGCTCCGCATTTCTATTCGCCGTTAACACTTTCCGCCCATATCTCTATAGGTTATAGTTTAAAATTGTAACAGATCCGACCCCACATGGTTGTTTAACGCCTAAGGATCCAGGCGGTCGTTTATTAAGATGGGATTAAAGCTTGAGGAATATGAATACGAGATTATTTATACCAACCATCGACTAAACTGTAATGCAGACGCCTTATCGTTCCCAGTAAACGCTGTGACTACTGTAGTTGTAAATTAAACTCAACTTATGAAGAATATTTTAAAAACAATTTACTAAACTACATCATTTTGTGATACTCAAATTCAAGATCACAATCAAAGCTTACATACGGCTAAACAGAAATTAATAGCATGTCCAGTTTCTTTAGATTTTGATAACTCAATGCCGCATAGAACAAATGTTTAATGATTAAAATCCGATGAATTCGTGAAGGTGAACATAACCTAACTCTCAGACGGTTAATTGCAAAAACAATAAAACCCTTTATTTTTGTTTACAAAGTTCATCACTTGATGAAACCAATTACAAAACTATTTACAACTTATTAATCAACTTACGCGATGAAATTATTTCCAAGAATGACTTTGATAAAGAATTTGTTTAAGATTTTACTGAACCATAAAGCAAACTAGTTTACAATAAGATTTATAATATAATATCCTAATTTTTCATGCCACTAGTATAAAATACATATAAAAATACTTTATCAACCTTTGCCGAAATTACTAATATTCTAAGGAAAATCAAGGTTCACATTGCGGTCACGGTATAAAACTATGTTTAATAGAATCAAAGCCTTTATTACTGGAAAGGCATGCATTCAGATATTGAACGATTTGTTAAAGATTGCAAAATGTCAAGTTAATAAACCTCTTAGAACTTCTAACAAATCAATATGTTTATAACTTGACAAGTACTAAACCATTTGAAAGATTAGCCTCGATATTGTTGGTACTTTACCTGAGCTGGTCTTCAAAATTCAAATATATAATTAACCTTCAAGACGATTAAACTAAATTTTCATGTCCTCCCAATGATTCTTACTTCAGATGAAGGTTCCAGCCTCATCCATTTCTTTTCATTATTGGTTTCCTAAAATTATATTGACTGATTAAGTACTTCATTCACCTCTGAGTTATTTAGATAGTTAACAGAAATTTAAAAATTAAAATCTATTTCTACGCCTTATCACCCCCAAACAAATGGGCACTAGAACGAAGTCACGCTCCCTTAAAGAATATTTAAGATCATTGTTAACGAGAATCAGGATGACTGGCATTGCTACTTAACAAAAGCGATCCTTTCATAATACAACTCCGCAATGTACTACCGACTTTACACCTTTTGAACTTTATATGGTTATAAACCATCGATTCCAAGTAGTGTTTTCGAGACTGACAGCAACATACCTATCAGGAATATATTCACGCTCCAATACAGGATGAAATATTTCGCGAAAAGGCTATTGAAAAAGGAATAAAGCAGAAATTTCAAAAAAATATTGTGACTCAACAGCACGTGAAAACTATTAAACTGGTGATTTAGTATTTAAAACATCATCACAGACTTCGTAAGGCATTGTCCCGTGTGGAAGGACCTCAAAAATAATAAAAACACACCAAAACTATGTCACTCTTTGTATTAACCGGAAAATATTAAATATCATGTCAATGCAACAAAACCAGCACGAAACATTTTGTTTCAGATGTCTCGTGTGTCCAAGTATTATATATGTCGAGCCAATAGAAATTATACAACATAGCCTAGGATTATTTTTGACCCAACTTCCATCGTCTATTTCCATAACGATTATTGGAATGTCGTAACTCATGTAGACATTGTACCTATTCGGCCTTATATACAAAAAATTAAAAATATACTCCGATTATCTCCAGCTTTTGTGATAAAGCTCGAAACTTATCTGTTTTCAACTTAGATTGTAATTACATTAGATTCTTTATCATCTTATTTCCAATAACCGTCAAAAACGCTATTGAATTTGGGGTGAAATATTAAAGTTCTTTTGGAACACTCAGACGCTGACGATGCTAGGAAATATAATGAAGCTATTATCAAATGTCAAAGGACGAGAATCATATTTATTCATTAATGAAAGATAATATTCATGTTCTTCGTTCTAAAATTAAATTTTAACGTTTCTATACAAAAATTTAATAATAATGAAATAAGGCTTAAAAATAAGGTAGAAAACTTAATTACATACTTTATCTAACTCTAAAAGTAATAATAATTTAATTAACTTAGAAAGAATCAACTCTATGTTTAATGTTATTAAAGGATCAATACTATCCATTTTAACTTTCTAGATACTATCTTAAATTCTATTTTATTGCTAAGGCAAATATTTTGCATCCATATGTCATAACTCCAATGAAATTATATAGAGAGTTGTCAAATAACATTCAACTGAAAAGAACATCCGAGTTCCCAATTTAATTAACTCTACAAAACATTCATACTCTAATCGATTTATCGGAACTAACCGCGTATTACTACAACAACAAACTAATGTTTGTAATACAAATACCTGTAATGAATCCAACATAGATCAACTTATACAAGAATTTACGTTGCCTACTCTCGCGATAGCAAACATTATTCAACAAATGTTCGATTCTAAAGTTAAACAATTCTAAAGTTATTTATGGTCATATAAATGTTTGGCAAAAACTTAGTAACGATAGGTATATTTATGTACAATCTAAACCCAAGAAATTAACTACGAAATGTAATAATAACATAAATGACTATATCTTACAAGGAACAGGAATTTTAACGCTTGAAAGAAACTGTGAGCTTATTTTGAAACTTTACTAGTGTATGCCACTAAATATAACTCTATTGTACTGAGTTATATATATATAAGTTATAAGTTTGATTTACCTTAATATAAGTTTAAAGTTTGATTTAACCTTAGACGATTGTTGCTAATATAATATAATTAACGATTTTCTCGTACTATAAATCTAATTAGTTTGTCAAATGTTTATCTGGTATCTTAGATTAGCTGCACATAAACTAGATCACTTAGAAAACGAAATTCGTGACTGTGAAAACCAGTCACACATTGTAAAATATGGCAGTTACTATTCAGCAATGACGTATGTAATGTTAGTCGCTATAACTTGTTTTGTTGCCTATAAGATTTATAACAAATGTTTTTGTTCTAGTAATACGTCTTGCTGTATTCAAAATGTTAATACATCAATTGAACTTACTGAAATGTCAGAAGACTCAGATTCCGATAAAAAAATCTGTAAAAAGCCTACCGAACTTGGAAATGAGAAAAACGAACACTATTTTTAGAAATATTGATAAATCCAACCGTAACTTACGCAATTTTTAATTTGCAAATCTTTATTTACCTTACTTTTTAAATTTCTCATCTTAACTTTAAGTTCCATTTCTATTTTTGGGGTTTTTAATAATAAAATTACTATCAATAAGTTCTTTTTACATTACCAAAATGTTAATAATTTTAAGTAGATTTTAAATTGTAAACTGAGTTTTATTTTTACAGGTTTACCTTAATGATAATAAAAAAGTAGTAATAATAATAATCCTTCGCTTAATTAAAAAAAATTAAGCTCAGCCTAAAGGGGGGAAAGCTCAGCCTAAAGGGGGGACGTGTTATAAATAAATAAATGTGTGAGCAAAACGCAACATCAGCAATAACCCCGTTGCCTCCACGTTATACAAACATTATAAAAGGACAAATCATACGGCAAACAGCAAGTAGTATTTAAGTCAAAAAAGCAGCCTGTAACACACCTCAGTGTATATTTTTTCTATTAAATTGTAGCAGAATAAAAGTGTTTTTTTAAAAAGGACCCACTGAACGCCATCCTAACAGTACGGAAAAAAAATGCTAGAAGGCGTAACTCAGATTATGTTAGGAAGGGTATGTAATGTTCATAAAAAAAGTCTTGGATTATTTTTAATTTTTTTCTAAATGTAGTGATTTGTTTCTGGTGTCGAAACCTGTTGTCGAAAATTAAGACAAACTAAGTGCGGGTCGTTATTAAAAACGTCTATTTAAAAAAGTAAACGACGCAAGGGATTCATTGCGATTTGGAGACAATATAAGGTGAGTATGCTCTGCCGTATTCCAATGTCGCATGGTGGTCTTTTTAAATTTAGAGTTGAAAGAACGAGAACGGAAGATTAACATTGTTTCTGCGTTTCATCGACGTCAGTGTCTCAAGAAAATGTTGCTAAATTCAAGAAAACTGTATTGAGAGATTTACCATCTGATACTTCATTCATGAAAAGGGCTTTTCATATAGTGTATTAAATATACTATATTGAAACAAGTTTTGAATAGGAGAAAGTCTCCTAGAGGGGGCCGAGCAAAATCGACATGACATTTTCAAGATATTGTTGGACAAGTTTTAAAAATATTCTGTAAACTTTTTGGGTCGTTTTGCATTAGTAGACGAAACAGGGGTTAATCCCTTTGATCGGCGAGAAAACAGCGACCATCGCAATGGAAACGGCCATTATCGCTTTGCTGGCAAGGTTTAATATTTTGGGACTAAGAGGGGATAATGTCTAGTGATTACCTAAAGTGTGGAACCGCTATTACAATATAAAGCATTTTCTGACTATAAGACCCGTCCTCTGCCACTTTAACGAGCTAATCCTTTGCACTATGCATGGTGTTCTTTGACGAAAAAACTTGCTATGAATTTTTTCCGACTAAGAAACCTCAAGCATGGTGCGCTCCATAGCCCGTTGAACTACGGAAATTCTACAGTCAAAGGCCACGTTTCGGCTAAGTTGAGGAATTTCGTCATATGAAAAAATATTTATTTTGGGCAATGCTCTGATTACTTAATATTGATGGCGGTATTCCAATGGTGTTCAAATCATTACCAGTTACAGATGACAATAGTTCAGTATCAATTTCAATGCTAGTGCTGCCAGGTTTGTCTCGTCACTGACTAGAGGTGGTATCATATTTATTTGTATAACTGCGTTATCGTTAGATACTAATAAAACAAGTTCGTCGATTGCTGGGACTTTTTCCGGTTATATCATTAGTCCTCTAATTAATACAGTCTTCAGAACAATATATGTGGCAGCCGTTTTGTTAAGCCCCTTTTTGCGTATAGTTACTTTTTTAATAGCATTTTTAATGTCATCTTCACACTAAGATTGTCGGTCTGACTTTATTTTGTAGTTCTTAACCTAAAAAAGAAATACGTACTGACAGTTTTGGCCTACTACTTACATATCAAGTTATATAAATATAATCACAAATAAATTGCATTTAAGGTAAAACGGTTCGTTCATCAACTACGTGGTTCATTTTGCCCGTTCCGTTTTGCCTTTTCGATAGGCATGTAAACAATAAAATATTTTGAGGTTAATATTGAAGAAAACCATGCCTATTTGTCGTTTAAACTAATTAATATAAATAATATCCTGAACAAAAACACAAAATCCCTTATATCTTTAACGTAATATAACTGGATGCTATTTAAAATTTGCTGGTTTTACATCAAAACTTGCAAAAATAAACTTTCCTTGACAAAAACATATGCCGCTGCATGGCCGCTTCAAGGACGTTGACCAACTCTGAGTAAAAACTGCCTGTAAAGCCTATCAAGCTGAAACAAGTTGGTAATAGATAGCACTATTAGTATTAAAGTTATTAGTCCAGTCCGTTTTACCTACGGGTCCGTTATACCTTCCTTTCATTTACCTCCTTGAATAGTTAAGCTACTGATCAAATTAGCAACACTCTCACTCACAAAAGATAAGAAAATAATCCAGAATGCCTAATCGGTTAAAGAAAACTTAAGAAAAGATAAACAATATGCTCCTTTTTGCGTGCCCAAATTTCCTTTCAAACAATTAGACACTTGTCATAAACGCTGTTTACTTGTTTCTGTACATCGTTTGAACAGGGTTGTTTACTGTCAAGTGAAATTAATACGGGTCGCTGGCAGAGCAAAGCATCTTCCCTTCAGATATGTTACCGTAAGTGGGACGCGTTAACATTAAGCGAGTGCTGAGCGCCTCAGTTTTAAATAATGAAAACATTTTTTTTTTGTACGAAGCAAGATAGACACACGTACAAGCCTGGACTGAATGTCATTTTATTTTTGTTACATACTTATAAATTTACAAAAATTACTACAAATGTATTCTATAGCAGTATAGAATTAAAAAGTCGGTCCTCTATGGCTCCCGATTTTTAAAAGGTTTATCGTGCGAAAAGCACAATTCTTACTTTTCTTACTTTTGATACCATAGTAAAAACTCCGAGTATCTACCGTTGTAGATGTTAGTTTTTACTATATAACTGTTTTTACTATATACCTAATATACATTTGAATCTCCGAATAGAAGCTATATTGTAATTTATAATGCAATTATAGAAAAAAATTGGGTTCGAATCCTGCGGGGACGCAACAAATTTTCGTTGTTGTTTTCTAGTTGGTCAGGGCAATTAGGGCTGATCACCCAATTGTCTGAAAAGTAAGACGATCCATGCGTCTGATGGCCATGTAAAAAGTCGGTCCACGCACCAACCCGCATTGGACCAGCGTGATGGGATACGGTCCAAAACCCCCCTAATGGATAGGAGTGTATTAGGGTAGGCCTATGTCCAGCAGTGGACTACCACAGGCTGATGATGATATAGAAAACAACGACATGTGTATCTGTAAATGATCCTAAGCAAAGAGCTGTATTAAACAGAACTAACAAACAATAAAAAAAACAACAAATATGTTAAAAATTCGATAAAAAAAAATATTTGAAGTTGATCAAAGTAGCGGGTAAACTTGTTTATATTGTTTATACTAAGTCTATATTAGCTTAACTATATATTAGAAATCGTGCGAAACTAATTGCTTGCTATACGTATTTTCTTAAATATTTAACGACTAATTTAATATTTGATGCTTTGTATTTAATTACATAAACAACACATTGTTACTTTTCACTTTATAATCGTTTAACAAGAAACGACGTTACAAACTAGTGCCTATAATATAATCCGACCCTATTGGGGCTTTCAATGAATATTTTATCACGTAAACTCTACAACTTGTAGGCTCTGATTAAATTAAGTGAATAGGGCTTATAAATTATTCCGACAGAAGTTGGTCCAATAAATTATTAAGAACAATTGTACAATATTATGAAAAATAAAACCATATTTAAATATTGAAACAAGACAGCCCGAGCTACTGCAAACAATTGTCCAAGAATTGAGAAAGAAAATTGATAATTCACCATTTTGGGAACAATTCTAATTTTACATAAGTCATTATTAACATGTGTCAGATGGGCATGTAAATAGTCGGTCCACCCGCCTTTAACTATCTTTAGGTAAGTTATGTTTAGAAACTCGTTAGGAGCCAAGTCAATACGGTATGTGTGTTTGGAAAGAGTTGTCTGTTCCAATACTAATACCAATAATCTTATATACAATAATCTTATATACAATATCACAAATATTGCATGTCATCCGGCTCAAAATTATAATTAAAATTGTTAAATAATCGTAATCGTAAATCTGAAATGGAGGTATTTAAAATTTTTAATAATCGCGAGTAATATTTGATAAAGTAGATTAAAGAAGTAATATCTGCTAAGGAGCTAATTTGTATTATTCAGTCTTGAAATTCATTCATAACAACATAATGTATATCCTACATAACATTTTTCTATATTACCACGATAATCATATCAAAAACACATAGTAAAAACTTTTATTTAGGTAAATCTAGATGGAAGCTGACCGTATGATTACTTTCGAAAATGGCAAGGAAAAAAAAAGTGGTTATTAAAACTACATGTTTGCCTTGAAGTAATTATATGTTGAAGAGAGAAAAGACACTCGGTAGCCCGGGTTTTGTATTAAAAGTAATATTATCAGTAACACTTTATAATTTAGGCAGTATAACGACGTATGGAATATCGAGTGCATGTACTCGCGACTAACGACTATTCTAAAATCTCTTTAATATTAATCTGCCTCCTTTTATACAATTCTGTGATAATCCATTAACATAACCGTTTATTTTACAAAGCTATATAAAACAAGATAATAAAATAATGACAATCAATAAACTTTAAATGTTACAATGACAATATTAACCAGTTTAAATAACTGAATACAATCATTAAAATAGAATAAGTTTTATAACATTGCAGCATCCTATTCATCTATGTTGCCATTAGTTGTTATCGTATAACAAATAATAAATAAAAAAATTCTATAAAGGTCTCCTACTACCCCACAAGTCAAAATTGTAGTACAGCCACAGAAAGTTGTCTACGTGAGGTACATATCATTAATTCTTATGATGTTTTGACTATAGAATTATAGACATTCTTTAAATCGTAGGCAAAATAAAGAGGATTATTTGTGCTCATTGTTTTTTCATTACTAGCAAGTATTACGTTTTTCTTCTTTCTCTCTTGTAATTTTTTTTATAATCAGTACATAAAAATTACTAGATGACAGCACAGCTACAGTTATACCCTTATAGACCTTTATAAAACGACATTTTTAAAAAGTTTTAAGACTACTGGACTTAAAAGGTTCGTACCTGTTAAAACAAGTATGAAGAGATATATTTGCATAAGTAATAAGATAATGAAACAAAAATACAAAAAGTTTATATTATTCGTTAAAACAATTGCATTTTATTCAAATTTACAAATATAAACGCGACTACTAAACTAAATGGATTTTACTATTTGAATAACAATTTTAGAAATACAGTTACACAGGGAGCGAGCGATAAGAGCTGAATTTATAATGAAAATTCTTTAATAAATATTCAGGTTTGAATTCTGTTACATAAATTTTCACAAAATTAAAGGTTAAACGCTTGAAATAAATACTATATAAATAATGTTTCAATATTATTTTTCTGTGAACTCTGTCTGACTAAGTGTTGAATAAATTACGGTTGGCAGTTATGCAGCCATTGAACTGACCCTTAGGAATATTAAAATTAATTCTTGAATTAATGTTAGATCCACCTTTAATTTACATGAAATTACATTAAACTATTTACCTAAAATTGTTTTAATTAGTGTGTGTTTTTAAAACACACAAAAAGGAATACTTATATTTTGGACTAATACGATAGTACATGCTACAAATTAAATGATCTGTCAGATCTTGGACAGATATGTTTTTGACTTTTTTACAGTTTAATTATAAGACTTATCTTTTGAACTTCATTTCTTATTCCTAGTAAAGTCGATACACAAGTAATGTCTTTGTCTAACTTTATTTACGTAAAAGACATCACAGCAAATTTTGTTTTATAACTTAGGTACCTGATTAGTCTGTATTAAAATAAATTTTAATTGAAGCTTACTTTAAAAGATTTCTTTCGAATACAGCAACAGATTAAAATAACATAATATCGGGCTACTATAAATAGATTTTTTTTACTGTAGTCTGCATTCCACATCTATTTACAGTAATAGCAATGCAGAAGCTTATCTTATTCTATATATATGGATGGATGGTATAAAGATGGAAATATTATAAAGATTAAGCATAAGGAATTTCATAAAAGCTAATCTATTTTTACAAACTTTCTTATAAGACACTTAACTCGTCAGTCTACCCTTTGACAACGAACACTGAAAAGGGATTAAAACGTTTCAACCTAATATTTTATTATACGTAAATATTAAAATAAAGTTATTTCTGAATAGCATGACGCCCGTACGATAATAAAAAATATAGGTATTATCTTTTCCCTAGAAGACAATAAAAGTAAATAAACTATAAGAAATTTGGTTTCTTTTTCTTGGAATTCATACACGTAACCGCAATCTGTTCTCAAAGAGGCCGTTCATCTTAATTTGTTTTTGTAAGGGATAGCGAAATTGCTTAAACAAAAGTTTTTCCATTTTCCTATAGAAATTTGATTATAAATTGTACCAAAAGGTCTTCTGGAATCAGTGTTTTAGGAAAATAACGTTTGTCTGTAGCTATAGAATTTCTTTTGAGTGGTTCTTTTACATATAAATTCATCAAAACGTTTCAACGTTTAGCGTTTAACGTTAATTATTTATCATAATTGTATGCTGTAAATTGCTTTTTTTATTCTGCATATGTAGTGTATATGTAATAGTATTTATAGTCTATAGTTTCCATGAATACATGAGTATATTGTACTACCGTTAGCTTTGTAAGCAATTTATAAAATTTTATGGCATATTTTTGTAGATCAACTTATGATGTATTATTTCATAACATTATTTTGATCTACATGCTTTTCACCCTGTTTCATTTTAAATCTCTGATATTATAAATTCTAAATTAAAAATCTAAATTTTATCAAAATGTTTATAACAATGTTAACGATATAAAAATGTTTATAAAAAATAGAACAATGTTAACAACTTTGTTTTATTTTTATGAAAAAGTAATTTTTTAAAAGCTTACATAAAAATGGTTACTTAACATAAATTTAATATAGCGACTTTATTGCAGACTATTCAAAGACGTGTTTTAGTCCATCTTTTAAATCTTAGGCATCGTTTACAATTTAACCGCACAAGGTTGTAATTTTGAGTGAGCTACGAGGCGTCATATAAATAAAAAAGATTCGCACAAAGTTACGTACGACCGACATTAACTGCACATAATGTTTTTATTACTATACTATTATTAAACTGCAATAAAGCTAAATCAAAATACTAGATATAACGTTCTTACGTCAAGTATCCGATATATAAACAATATCAGGGTCATATGTTTTGCTATAAATAAATTTGACGTTAGACTTTAATTATTTTAATTTCGAATATCATCTGACTTGGGTTTGTGTGACTGAATACTAAAACTAAGCTCTATTCGCGCTTTATGATCATTTATATACCGTATACATTATAATTATTTATACAAGTAGACAAAATAAAATCGTTCAGCCTCTATGATTATGTGTTCTCTGTACATTTAATTACAATTTTCGATCATGTACTGCAAAAATTGTTTAAAATCTACATCTTAATAGCTCTTATTCGTTATCTACTACTTAATAAGTTAATTAAAACAAAGTTATTCCATCGCGATCACTACTTAACATCATTAAATTACTTGAGGACGGGAGCTAAATATCATTACATGGTTATTTAAAAGTTTTCAACAATTGTTTACATAACACATCTATATTTTATTTATATATAAACTAGCTGACACTACCAACGTTGTTTTGCCATGTAAATAATTTGATATGATGAATAAATCCATTAACCGGTAGACACTTGAGATACCCCTCAATTACCAAGTGATAATAATTTATGTTATGGAGCGGGATAAAATTATTATAATGACTATTTAAAAGCTCTAACCCCTGCTTTTTAAAGAAAAATGAATATTTAATTTTGTTCGTATTTTTTATTGCCAATCATATTTTTTTAAATTTATTATTATGATAAAATAAAAAACTATTCAAAATAATATTTGGGTCGACACCCTTTAACACTTAGGGGTTGAAAATTAGATAGTGAGTAATTCTCAGACTTAATAAATATGCATAAAAAATCATAAGAATCGGTCAAGCCGTTTTGATATAAGATGAGTACAATGATTTTACACTTTAGTATCATTGCTATTATTAGTAAAACGATCAAGTAATTATTTCATTGACAGTTTTATCCAGCCTTTATTTATCATGATCACATCTCAATTCTTGATGCGCTTATTTTTTTAACACTAAACCACCATTTTGGCTGGTTTAGTAATAAATTTACGTTTAAGAAAGCTTGTATAATTAGTATCATATTTTATTTAAACTAATATTCCTTACGCTGTAACGATATACCAAAATAATGAACTAAGTACCTAAAAAGTTAATTAGTAGAAAGTAAGAACATCTATAGTATAAACATGGTTAATTACGGGATAATAACAACGAAAGTAAAACAAAATCTTACCTAGATAAGACATGAGCGTAGAAATATGAAACACGTGATTAATTATAACATCTCATTAATTACTCTGTGGTTGTAGCTAAAACTAGCAAATTATAATAATATGAACGAAATAAAATGAGGGCGCCAGAGCAAAAACGAATTAAGAAACTAATTTTTACTTCCAGAGATGTGTATGTTTAAAGTGTAATTGAATATATGTAATTTTACATACATGTGTGTATGTAAGTATGAAAATTAAAAATACATATATTTGAAAGTCTTCTAGCGCCATTATTGTTTGACATGAGACTTTATTTAAGTAAGTTTCACGTGTTAATTGGCTTTGCTATAGCTAACTACCAACGAAAGGTTGGTATCTTACGTTGATAAAAGCCTGTTCATATAAATACAATTATAACCAGTTGTAATATATTTCACGCTCTCCTACTAAATCGTGATTTATAACAGATTCAAATATCTGAAATGTATTGCTCCTTCTCCGTTCATAGTGTATGAATAATGTTCCAATAACCGAGTACAGCTCGTGTTTGTTTTATACACATGGTTTATATTACTCGTTAGTAAAACGCGAGAAAATAGATTCAGATTGACTTTAACTTTTGTGCTTTTTAATTATAGTTTCATATAGTTATCGAGTAATAAAGAATAAGCTGTATTAAACTGTTATTATTTTGAATTATCCGTATACACGAAAATAAACTGATAATTTATGGTTTTAATAGAAAATACAATTCTAAAAAGCCAGTAAAATTATTTTTGTTGAATAATGAAGAAATTAGGAGACAGGGGTTGGTCTAACCCACATTTCAGTTTAAAGGTTTCTAGTTTTGTTTATTTAGGTATATTATATTAAAACAGTTAGGTTAATAGTCAACTATTATAGCTTTAAAAAAAATGCAAATTGCCATTATTCACTACGATATGGAGTATAGACGTATTGCTTTCACATTAGAAACTTAGTCAACCCTACCCATGCTTTGGGGTAGTTAACTCTAATACAAAAAGCACTTTGGGAAATTTCATTTGTTTTCACTGCATTGTAATTAACTTTTGCCCCAACCTTCTCAAGTATTTTATGCGTTATTTTCCTATAGATCTCCCTCAGGGACATCTCGGCAATTCACCATTGTTTCGTTGATTATAAAGTTGCCTTATGCATAAATATTAACGTTGCTTATACAAAATAAAACGAACCATTTGAATGCCACGTTATATTAGTTTTTTTTATAAGGTTTGTATCGCCAGTATAGGTCGATTACTTTATATTCATTTTTTTACTTGGAATGGTGCAGTAGTACTAGTACCCTCTAAGTAAGTGTTAAATATGGTAATGAATTAGGCGCTATGCATCACGCTTTTAGGGCTATCGAAATATTCAATGAAAGCTTTTAAATGGTTTCGATATGCAAACAACTGTAATTAGCTACGGCCGAAAAGAAGGATAATGCAATGTAAAAGGAAAGGTCTAGAACAACCACTAACATTGTTTATTATGAAAGTCAGTGCATATCCCCTCGGTGAACAACCGGCAGAAAAAAGAATCAGAAATTTGAATAGGTTTTAGATTTTATTCGCTTAACATCAAGCTTAGGGTGCCATTTTTGTCTTAAAACATGATATTACTTCAAAACAATAACGTAAAATATAGATTTTTTTAAAAGTACTTGTGTGTAACATATAAATTCAAAAGTAACGGCGCAATTAATTTAAACTTTAAATGATGAAATAACACTTTACAATTGATAACTTAGAACTATAGCTTTGTAAGTACATTTTGTATCAAATTAATTAAAAGCCTTGGCTTAACTTATTGTTACAGCAAACTCTATATATATAAAAATTTATATATTTAATATTAGCCTCCGTAGCCTAGTGGTATGGGCGTGAGCCTTATAAACCGGTGGTCGTGGGTTCAAATCCTGCGGGGACTAAACAAATTTTCATAGTTGTTCCGAGTTGGATAGGGCAATTTAGGCCGATCAACCAATTGTCTGAAAAGTAAGATGATCCATGCATCGGATGGGCATGTAAAAAGTCGGTCCACCTAACAACCCGCATTGGACTAGCGTGGTGGTATACGGTCCAAAAACCCACCCCCTAATAGATAGGGCTGTATTAGGGTAGGCCTATGTCCATCAGTGGACTATCACAGGCTGATGATGTAATATTAATTGTCTGGCAAAGTAATAATTACTTACGCGGTCTTAAGAAAAGACGATAGTTTTTTGATTGATTCTCATTTTGTCGTGACATGGTGTCACATAAATGATGGACAAATTACGAAGGAAAAATATAACTATTTAAAAATTAGTATCCATTTTTACACCGTTCACATTTTTCACTGAAGACATTTTTGCTCAAAAATAACATACCTATACTTTAATTGGAATTTTTAATATCGTAATAAAAACTTTTAATTTGCAGAGCTTATAAACATGCATTGTTTTAATATTTCATCATACAAAAAGGTCCAGCAAAACTTTTTGGTCTCAAATTAATTTTGATCAGTTCATTTAACTTGCGGGACTGACAATAAAAACTTAGTTTATGCTTGTTGGCGGATATGTTTTCACGATGAACACCCTTTTGTGGGCTCACAGCTATTTATTAAAAAATGTTATGAATATTAGTTGCGACGACAAGTGATGATGATGATGACAAAGATATATTGATGCTTTTTAATTTTCTTAAAGGTACAAGTTTATTAACTTATCGCAAAAATTCCAATTTCAACAAACCGACCGTTTAGAAATATTTTCAAAAACCTAGAGGACTTCTCGATCTATGTTTTTACTTATTATATACTTTATTTATTATACTTTAGAACACAAATTTTCAGTAGCAAAGTACAGAATTAAAAAAAAAAATTAATTATTTCCACTGTAAACAGTAGTCACGCCTTGATTTCCAATTGCGTATTAGATGAGCGAAATTGCTGACAAAAGTGTTTTTGCATTAGACATTTCCCGTTTATAAATTTAAACTTGTCTGCCGTTGCTCTATGACATGACATCGTTGGGTTCATTAAACCCAACATCTAAAAGCCTGCGGCTTGTTCGTCATCCGCTTCGGTGTACATTATTAAATTTCCTCGTACATTAAGGTGAGAAATTCGTATATATTTAATTTTAATCCGTAAAGATTGCGTTATTTAATTGCTTAGAAGCTTTTACTTTATTTTTTATAAACAGCCAGAAATAGTTATAATATGTTGTGGCCTTTGTGGACGTGTTTATTGATGGATTATATATCTGGTATAATTATATAATTATTATTATATATATGTTTGGTATATAATCTATCATATGTAAACAGGTGCATTACATTTATGTATTGGCAATTCACTATTTAGAAATATTTTTGTAATAAGTGTTTTTTTAATATTTTGATACCACTTGGCATTTTAAGTAGAAAACCTCTGACATGAAATTCTAACGCAATAAACGTTAGAATTTCTATACTTAATATTATTTTTTATTAAATTCTGTTATTGAATTGATTACATTATAGAGTCGTATTTGGAGACCCTTCGGTGTGGCAAACAAGGATAGGCCGTAGTTATTATTTATATTAATTAAGTACTCTTCTATTTACGCACCTAAGAATAAAAAAATCAAGATGATACCTTAAGTCTTAATGAATAAGGAATAAGACCTGAAATTTCTGTTAACAAAATTATTGATTTTCACCTCCGAACAGCCATCACTATGCGTTCCTTGACCAATATAGTAGTAAATCGGTTTGGCGGCATTATCAAGAAAATTATAAATCAATATATAAATAACATTTTTACGCTGCATAAATTATATTTTTACAAGTAATAAGTAAAAACAAAAGGTATTTTTTTCGCTTATTATCAAAAGGAAAAGTATTTAACATTCTTAGAGTGTGCTAAACCATTCATTTTCACAATTCGTGCACGTCTCGCCAATTCGCGTATTCCACGTCCCCTAATATAGCGTAATAGTTTGACCTAATAACCATTTTTAGCGTTTCTTTACACAATAAGTATAAAGTACATTTGATCATTAATTTATTTCATTTGTGTATTTTCAAAATATATATATATATATATCTGAAATAATCAGTGGTCCTTAAAACTATAAAGTTATAAAGTGATTGACAATGAACATAATTTTGTTTTCTGCAGACTTTTCTTCGTTTTTTTTTTATTGTTAATAAATCCTGATTACTTTTACGTCGACGTAAGACAAATGCAAAAATTTTAATAAAGTGGTAGGGCTACAATTTTATTTCAGGCTTTTATAAAGTAATACTTTCATTTGTGATATACATTATAAATGCAGATGCAACTTTGTCTTTGTTTAACGTCTTAAATATTGAACCGATTTCGATGAATTTCAGTATATATTTATAATACATTTAGAAAATGGACATAGGCTATTCCATATTTTGATACACGTAATTAAGGCGTGTTACATCCTACGGCTGTATGGAATCCGCTGACATAGCATCACGCATCAAGCGCATGCATGTCATCATCAACAAATGTCGCAATCACTCAAACGCCGACTCCTTTCCATATAACGACACTAGGAATCCGCTGACCGCTGTAAGACAGCGATCGCATTCTTTCCCACCGACGAATGTCGCAATAGGGAGAACGCCGATCCTTTCCATATAACGGCACAATGGAATCTCGCTGACACGCTGTAAGACAGCGATCGCATTCCTTCCCACCAACGAATATCGCAATAGGGAAGAACGCTGACTCTGGCAGCACGGGAGAATATAAGAACATACGCAAACGGATGGACTTCACTTCTTCACACCTCGAAAGTAGTCACTTGTATTTAGAATAAGTTAACTTTATAATTTATAATTAATAAATTTATTTTAAGTAAATCGGTTTTTTGAGTCCTCCTGCGTCGGTACTCGTAATTGGCGCAGTCGGTAGATTCCTGGTCGCACCGCGAATTTTCGAGACCGAAAATCGCATCTCGCCGCGCTTCGATAGACTTTCAACGTCGCACCTGGGAAAATCCTGAACAACGTGACCACGCCGGAGATCCAAACTTGATACCGCTCAACTGAAATCGACCATGCCCATGTAGTACGCTGAATTTTCCAGTGGTTGCTTACTTTCCTTATATATGTAATTTTTTTTCCTTTTTAATTTCCTTTTATAAAATAATTTCAAGATTTTTCGATTGAGGAAAACTGAGAAACCTAGGTTAGTTAGTAAAGACAGATAGATATAGATTCTAGACGTGGTATATTATTAGATAGTAATTTAATTATCATGGCAGATTTCGACAATATCCTTAAAGCCCTCCGCTTACTTCCTGAATTTGATGGAAACCCGAACGTCTTACCTGATTTATTGGCCTTTGTGACCAGTTAGTTTTACAGTATGCGGAGAATCCGAAATAATAATTTGGCACTTGTTAATGGAATATTAACTAAAGTAACAGGACCTGCTGCCCGCTTGATTAATACCAATGGTATACCCTACGGATTGGTCTGGCATCTCGTAATGCTCTTTAAATAATTTCGCTGATCAAAGAAACGAAACCGCACTTTATAACGATTTGTCTTTTAACGCAAGGTTCTGGCACACCACAGGAATTTTATGAAAGATGCCAAAGCCTTTTAGTACCATCATGACATATGTCTCATTGCATGATAGCTTGCAACTACTATTGACGCAAAGCGTGACCTGTACCGTAAACTAACACTACAAGCCTATCTACGTGGGTTAAAGGATCCACTAGGATCGCGCATTAGATGTATGCGGCCAGAAACCATCGAAAAGCACTCGAGTTTGTTCATGAGGAAACTAACACTATTTATTTGCAAAGTAGAATGACCATATGACTGAAAGGAAACCCGCTTATAATGCAATTGCACCAAATCAGTCTGCCCGTAATTTTAATTTGCCGTATAGTAATAATTTGAATCTACCACCCTTCAGCCGATTAATTTTAACATGCCCGGTACCTCTAGACCGCAATACGTTAACCATTCCCTGTCGCATGAAACCAGTTTAGAGCACCTTTAAACCATCCACGTGGACCCACACGTACCCAGCAATGTTTGCCGCGCCGCCACCTGGTTATAACCAGCGCAGCGCTGTATTTAAATTACCGCCCGCAACCAAGGACCGGTGCCGATGAGCGGCGTTAGCCACTTCAAACAAAGCGCTACCACTATCTGGATGGAATTGGGCGAAACAAGGTAATCCACCGCCTTCTCAATATTTTAAAACTCGTGACGTTAATGTAAATGAGTGTTCAACTTACGATAACTATTACTACTACCCCTGACCATAACGACTATTACTACGACCCTTATTACAGTGACGAATATATGCGAACAATATAACCATGATTATCCTGGTGACTGTGACAACAATTCGAAGCGACTAACGATAGTAAGCCCAGACACCCGAGGAAAAGTCAATTTAGATTGTCAGGATTTTCAGAAGGGACCGAAATCAAGCAAATTAGGATAGAACTAAACCTTCAGACGCAAAGACAACTACCTTTTATACGAATCTCTGAACCCCGTTAAATTTATTAATAGATACAGGCGCTAACCAGTCATTCATAGCCCGGAAGCAGTTGAATCTTACTTTGGTAACGTACAATTAAACTACGACCCATTCGAAGTTACTGAATGTTCACGCCACGAGTAGGAATAATTATTCTATTACCCTTCCATGCTTTTCCGAATTTAATGATTCAGATATGATAAAATTATTCGTATATGTTTCATGATCATTTTGACGGTTTGATAGAATGGATTTACTTTACTAAATGGGAAGCGAAATTAGATCTTAAAGAACTTAACTTAGTTACGAAATCAGCATGCAATCCTATACAAATTTATAATTCCCTGAATTTAAACCTTTACGAAAACATAGTACCAGCCGAGAGTTCAAAATTACTTCGGTTACCGATTAACGCGCCTGACGGTGAAGTTTTGATAGAGGAGCAGGTTGTATGCACTCGCGTAATATCAGAATGCCTCACTACGGTCCGTAATTCACGCGGTATAGTTGAAGTCGTTAACCCAACTAAAACGACATCATATTTTCCTTGAATCACAGTACTCAGGCAACTATGTACAATGTTGAGTGCACTCGACCGAACAACTATCGCCACGCGCAAATGCAGTCATATCGCAACTACGCATGGATCATCTAAATGACGAGGAAAAAGCTAATTTGGTAGGCTTATGTTCTAAATATTCTGACGTATTCTATATTGAAGGGGAGTCATTAACTTCACAAATAGAATAAAACACAGTATTAGAACAACTGACGAAATTCGATTCATAGCAAAGAGTTACAGATACCCGTATATTCACCGCGAGGAAGTTAGAAGTCAGATTAATAAGATGCTCGATCAAGGGATAATAAGACCGTCCGAGTCAGCCTGAGCTCACCAATTTGGTGGTGCCCAAAAGGTAGACGCCTCAGGAAAGCAAAAGTGGCGTCTGGTCGTTGACTTTCGTAAACTTAATGAAAAGACAGTTGACGACAAATACCCCATCCCTAATATCACAGACGTCTTGGACAAGCTAGGGAAGTGCCAGTACTTTACAACTCTGGACTTGGCATCTGGATTTTATCAGGTTGAAATGAACCCAGCCGATATTTCAAAGACTGCGTTCAACGTCGAACATGGCCACTTCGAATTTCTAAGAATGCCTATGGGCCTAAAAAATTCTCCTTCGACCTTCCAGCGCGTCATGGACAACGTACTTAGGGACCTCCAAAACGTAATATGTCTCGTGTACCTGGATGACATTATTGTTTTTAGTACAAGCCTTCAAGAGCATATAGTCAACCTGGAAAAGGTATTTCAGAGGTTGCGCGAATCTAACTTTAAAATTCAATTAGATAAGTCCGAATTCTTAAAACTCGAAACTGCGTACTTAGGACATATCATAAGTAATGAAGGTATTAAACCGAATCCAGACAAAATTGCCGCTATACAAAAATATCCGTTACCCAAGACCTCTAAAGAAATTAAACAATTTCTGGGACTGTTAGGCTATTATCGCAAGTTTATACCGGATTTTGCCCGCATCACAAAACCCATGACACAGTGTCTCAAAAAGGGAAATAAAATCAATTTTGATACCAATTATACCAACTGTTTCGAAAAGTGCAAGACGTCCTACTAACGATCCCATCCTAAGTATCCTGACTTTGATAAAGATTTCCGTTTAACCACAGACGCCTCCAATTTTGCAATAGGTGCAGTTCTCTCTCAGGGACTATAGGGTCAGACAAACCGATAGCATACGCCTCACGTACTTTGAATGAGAGTGAAATAAATTACAGCACAATAGAGAAGGAACTGTTAGCTATAGTATGGGCAACTAAATACTTCCGCCCCTATCTCTTTGGTCGAAAATTTAAGATAGTAACAGACCATAGAGCGTTGCAGTGGGTTATGAACTTGAAAGAGCCAAACTCACGGCTTACAAGATGGCGTTTAAAGTTAAGTAAGTGACTTCTCCGTAGTTAAGAAAGGCAAAATAACACAAATGCCGACGCGTTATCGCGAATCGAGATCTGTAACGAGGAAGTCAGCTCTGTAATAGTTAATCCAAGTGAAAAACCAGCCTCTATAAGTAACTCAAGTACTCTCACAGCACATACTGCAGACGAAAATCCAATACTGGAAGTTCCCATAACTGACGACCCTCTGAATAAATTTAACCGACAATTGTATCTGACTATTGTAGGTGACATAAAGAAACGTTCAACCGTGACAAAACCATTTGACACTCACACACGTACATCTGTCCAGTTATCCGACTCTAATTTAGAAGAAGATCTCATTAACGCAATCAAAGAATATGTTAACCCGAAAATTCAAACTGCTCTCTTGATTAATCCTCCTCTCGCTATGTACAGGGTTATTCCCATTATACAAGATAAGTTTAAAAGTTCATCTATGAAATTAATATTGGCTAAGAAGGAGCTGGAAAATGTAAAAGACTATCTAAGACAGCAAGACATCATTCGCCATTACCACGAAGGAAAACAAACCATCGCGGTATTAACGAATGTTACTTTAGCGTTAACAGCAAGTATTACTGGCCGAAATGAAAGATCAGATTACTAAGTTTGTCAATGATTGTACCATCTGTGGGCAGGCCAAATACGATAGGAACCTGATCAGACCTAAATTTAATGTAGTGCCTCCTGCCACAGGCCCTTCGAGACAGTGCACATGGACTGTTTTACAGCTCAAAACGAAAAATACGTGACATTTATCGATGTTTTTCGAAATACGGCCAAGCATACTTACTTAGAGATGGTACAGCAGTTAGTGTCATCAAGCTTTATTAACATTCATGCACGCACCATGGTTTACCACTCACTATTATTACAGATCAGGGTACCGAATTTACTAACCAGATGTTTTCAGAGTTTTGTAAAACTCATAAAATCACTCACCATCAAACTCTAGCACACTCTCCGAATGCGAATGGTGAACATCGAACGCTTCCATTCTACAAATACTAGAGCACCTTCGTATTTTAAAATTCAACACCGTAACGAGCGGTTATCAATTTAATGCCCTACGCTGTACTTGCTATAACAGTTCTATCCATAGCTTTATGAAATGCAAGCCCTACGATCTTATCTTAGGACATACCTGACCCACGAGACCCAACAGACATTGACATGACTGCACACTTGTTTAACAATACGTAGAAAATCACAGAGAAAATATGAAGAAAGTCTATGACATTATTAACGAAACATCTTTTGCAAATAGACAAGCCTCATTGAGAACCGTAATAGAACCCGCGAATCAAAAATAGAATATCAACCCGAGCAACAGATATTTGTTAGAAAGCCTTGTGCAAGCAGATCTAAATTAGCCACTATATACACCCATGATAAAGTATTAGCAGATTTACCTATTCACATATACACATCAAAAAAGAAAGGTCCTGTAGCAAAATCTAGACTGAAACGAGTCCCTAAACAGCCCAATTGTTACAGGATTCCCATGATGCTGTTCCTGAGTCTGGTACATGCTCAGGAAATAAAACTTGAACCACTACAAGACGGACCAGGACTCTTGCCCTTTAAATTAGGACCGATGAGACTTACGACTAACTATCATATCATCTTACATTATATAACAACTGATCGGACATTAAGATATGTATTAACCTAGTAAAAATTCAACTAACAACCGTTAAAGACCGTCTAGATAATTACACATATGCGCTATATGAATTTCAAATCGATCATCTAAACACTAAATTAGATAAAGCTTTATACTGTTTAGGCATTAGAGCCTAATCGTTCTAAAAGAGGTTTAATTAACGGATTAGGTTCCGTAATTAAGAGCATTACCGGTAACCTGGACTATACAGACGCAATGAAGTACGAGAATGTATTCAAATCTTAAAGGATAATCAACATAAATGGTATCGATTGAAAAATCGTACATTAGTCTTAGTAGGGAACCAATGGACGAACACACTTCAATTATTTCAAAACTCGCAAAGAATCAGATTCAATTAAATAGAACATACATTTTACTTGACACCAATAAAAACGCAGCATACTCTTTTAAGGTTTACGAATTTGCCCAAACATTATCAATAATTAGCGATAATTTGGATAGTATATTAAGTGAATTAACTAGGTTAGAGAACGCATTAGCATTTTGTAGTGAATCCGCACTCATCATTCTATGCTTAGTTTAAATATGATAAATAATACAATACTTAGGCTTAAGACTTTATATTCTAAGGAGGAACTATTAGATTTAAATTTTAGAGACTACTATAACATTATAAAGCCAGCAGTCATACTTCAATGGAATCGTATAACATTTGTATTTAAATTCCAATAGTTTCACCGCTACATTCTCGTTATACCAAATTCAGTGATTGTTCCAAATAAGTTTAATCAGGCTATTATTCCTTTCCTTTCCTTGCAATCACTGGCGATATTCATGGTACATGGAGGCAGAATGTCCGAAGATAGATGCGTGGTAATTCTGCGAGAAAGAACTAAACCACCAACTGAGGTCATCACCGGATTGATCTGCAACACCATCACGGGTCACGCAACCAACGCCTGCAAGAAAACTACCATCAAGTCTGACTAGACCAGCCATGGAGAAAACTAGATGACCGCCACTATGCAGTTGTATTCACGAACCTCACTCGAGTACAACTTACATGCCAACGAGACGAGATCAGTCTCTCATCAGGAAGTTTCCTGGCTATCATCCGCAAATTGATCCTGCGTACAAACGAGTTCACATCGCTAACACCAACGACAACCTAAAGGGACAGCCGATGAAGATAAATAGTGTGATCAATCGAGCCCGAAAAGGAACAAGTTTCAACACCATTGAAATTAACTCGGTAGATCTGAAAAGCTTCATGAAATTCAAGATAGGATCAAGCTACAACAACCATTCAAATACAAGAAACTTCAACCTCTACCACACCATCTATTCCGATTTATAGCTTGCTACTGGGTAAATAATTATCGGCTTCGCATACTCTGTCGACTATGCTATCGTCGAATGAAGAGCAGCAGCGCCTACACCTGAACCTGAGGCCCGGAAAATAGAGGCGCATCTCAAAAGCAGCAGCAGCACACGCAGCGACATTTCCTCTCAAATTGATGAAATAGTCGCGCTCTGTAAGGGAGGTGTTAGCATCCTACGGCTGATGGAATCTGCTGACATAGCATCACGCATCAAGCGCATGCATGTCATCATCAACAAATGTCGCAATCACTCAAACGCCGACCTTTTCCATATAACGACACTATGGAATCCGCTGACCCGCTTGAAGACAGCGATCGCATTCTTTCCCACCGACGAATGTCGAATAGGGAGAACGCCGATCCTTTCCATATAACGGCACAATGGAATCCGCTAACACGCTGTAAGACAGCGATCGCATTCCTTCCCACCAACGAATATCGCAATAGGGAAGAACGCTGACTCTGCAGCACGGGAGAACATAAGAACATACGCGAACGGATGGACTTCACTTTCTCACACCTCGAAAGTAGTCACTTGTATTTAGAATAAGTTAACTTTATAATTTATAATTAATAAATTTATTTTAAGTAAATCGGTTTTTTTGAGTCCTCCTGCGTCGGTACTCGTAATTGGCGAGTAACTAGAATCAAAAATTCATCGTTCATACACAACAGAGATGATATCCATATAAACTTTCATCCCTTACTTTGCCACCACTTTTATCGCAATAACAAATAGCCGATTTCCTTTCTTGGAATCTCTTCTAATTATGTACCAAATTATTTAGAAATCGATTAAGTGGTTTAGACAGTAAAGTCGGACCGACAGAGTTAATTTCGCGATAATCATATTAGTATAGATAAAATACTTAACGGTTTTACTCGCGTTTAATTTTGGTCTGAATATATTAAAATAAAATGAGGCGCAAACTCAGAGTAAAGAATATCAAATCTTTATTTTGTTGATGTACTGCGATACATTGTATAGAAATGTCTATTTATTCTAAATATTATAGAAACATTTGTTATTAATTTTCGTTAGTTTGAATTTAAAAATGTATAAGTAAGATTACAAACAATGGATAAAGAAATATAAAATAACAATGGAGTACTCTTAAAGGTTGCTTAATTTTAAACATTGAATTTGGCAATAAAGCTTTTTTAAAGCGAAAGTAATCTACGGAATATTCATTGTTTCGGGGCCGACTTAACTATTGCTACCTTTGTATAATTCAGATAACTCTTAATTAAAATATTTTACTCAAGCTCAAAGTTCTGATGTTTAAATAATACACCACGCATATGTCCTACCTTCTTTTTCGTACAATAATTTCGATCAAAATGAATCCGTAAATGTAATATAGGGATCATGAAAAATTATTTCTCTTGATTCCATATACATGGTAAACTTAATGGTAACGATGAAACAATTTTTAGTGGGGCGATGAGCTTGAGCACACATTATTGGTTCGATTTCTTGACATCATGAGATAATCGAAACAGGACGTTATCTGTCAAATATTCCTTTGCTCTATAAAGTTAAAGTTGATTTTTTCATAAAAATAATGCAGATGATAGCAGAAGTGACAGCTATGTTTTAACAAGTAATTTTAGGTTTTTTATTTTTCATTATGAGTAATCTTAAAGCTGTTATTAGCTTCAATTATTTTTCATCATCATCAAATCTACAAATGGTAGCGGAAACTAAAATATATAGTATTTTCTTCGGTTTATTTTATATTTGTCTTGCAAATACGTAATTGAAGTCATTTGATGAGATAAGTAGAATGTTTTATTTTTGTTTGCAAAAAAAATATTACGATAGAATGTGAATTACCAAGAAAAAAAGTGCGTTTGTACTAATGTACTCGCGTTATGATATACTTCTTTGGCGTAACGCGATATAAAGTGCGATGTTTCGCCGTATTCTACGTTTGTAGAAATATATACCATGAATACAGTCACTTCACTATAGCTAACTTTAGGCTGTCGTCAGGAAATTTCGTGAAAAAAATTCACTTAATTTTTCCCTAACGCGATAAACGAAGTACTTCAAAAATAATTTAATTATTTATGGCAAGCTCAAAACCTGTACAATGCCAGTACGAAAGAGCAATTAAGTTGAGTGACATATTTTAAATTGCTTTTTTGTTAATTCGCACGGAAATAATAAATTGAACTTTTCTAAATAGCAGGAAGAGTTTAAGAGGCAGTCTGATATACACAACTCAAAGACAATTAACTGATTTCAAAAAGGGGAATATCATAATGAATTTATTTTCATTTTTAAGTAAGCAAACGTGTTGTAACAATTCCATACTGTTATATTTAAAGAATACGCTTATGTGTTTATGCATGGATACCAGCGGAAACTTAATGCTAAACTAAATCTTATAAAAGATACAAGTAGCCCGCCCCTGCTTTAAACGGGTGCAATGCTAATACTAAATATATAGCCATGTTTATCTATATTGAATGAAAAATGTATTTAAGTAACTAATAAGATATGGATCAATGCTGTATTGATTAAAATTACTTCGTAAATAAGCCATTTTCCCTGCAAAAACTAAAGGTTAAAAAAATGATTATCGTGTGTTACCCTTAAATGATAGACATACCATCGCGGGCTTTTAGTTGACCTTTTTAATTTACCTTATTTTTGAACATCATTTTTATTTATCTTGTGCAGTTCCGTCAGCGTGTGCAAAGTAAGCGCAAAAATATATTTACGACATCATATTGGAAACCTGTAAAATAATCAGAGTTTATATTTAAAACAATATTGTCCAAGTATTATATATATACCCTTGCCTTTTAAATCTCTATGTCTGTAAAAAAGCCACTTAAAAATCCGTGGTATAGTTTTAAAGATTTAATCATACATGGGGAGAGACAGATAGCGAAAGCGAATTTGTTTTATACTCTGAAGTGATAATAACGCTTGTACTAAATAGTTTAGATAGTGAGATAGTTTCTTACAAGATATTTATGTAAACAAATATATGTTTCGGGCCCCAGTGTAATAAATATATGGTTAAGAATTACGCTATGTGTGTGTTTATTATAATAATTTAATAACTTATAATATTGTAGTACATTAATATATAACTTTTTAGTATATATAGGGATATTTTTAATAATTTAGGTATGTTATTTTAAGTCATTGTTTATTATTAATTTAGGTCTTTTTTTTTATTTATTTCTACCTCTATTTTTCTTAACCACGCTTCGCTCGCCTTTCCTTATTTGTATCTGTGCAGAAAGTTTAAATAAATAAAGTAAATGCATTAAACGCACACACTATCATTGTTTTTCAAAACTGTTGTGTTGTTATTGCATAGCTTCATCGCTCATTTTTTTTGTAAACCTTTAATCCACTTACGGCTTTTCAACTATACAAGTTAAGTACTGAGGTTTATTTGACGAGGATGTTGCTACTTATTTCGAAAAATTCCTTTCGGACATTTCAGTTTTTACTATCAAGTCACTTTTATCTTCTCCAACAGTTGCTATGTCACCTTTAAAAGAAAATATGATTGAAGAATAGAAAATTTTAATCCTACGTATGTGATAACCAGAGATGTTGTAGATACATTTAAATATTAAAAAATACAGATCTTTGGGGGATCTCTATTCTGCACATACCTTAGATTTCGAATATGTATTGAGAAGTAACGGTTGGTATTTTAATTTTAACTAAGGACGATTTCAACATATAAATCTTCTTTTTTGGATGTCTTATGTATTTTACGTATTGTTTCTTATATAACATTGAACACTTTCTGTATTTGGGTACAGCTTTTTATTACACATTATGAAACACAACGTTCCGTGAATTTTATAGCGAAACCAAAATAAAGCGGAATAGTTATCGGCCAGGCCTTTTTTATACTCCGCTAAAACATTACAAGTCATAAATTTTCATAATAAACTCAAAACTTTATAAATTTAAAGTGAACGCAATAAGGTATAAGATTAATTCATTTGTACTGATACAGTATTTGTTATTGGAAGGAATTTAAATCTCCTCATCTTTTAGTATTTCTCTATTAAAATATATGCCTCAAAACCAATATTGTAAGTAATCGCTAACGTATTCTCGGACAAAGAGAATTTCAGATATATTTTCCCCTAAAGGGGTCGGACGGTAAAGAGGTAAGATTTCATCCCGTCGTTTGGTTAATTTATATTCAGGCTTTTAATTCAATTGTTTTTCACTTTCAATTTACTGTAAACGGTTTGTTAATGAATTCTTATTAAAGGCATATTTACTATTTAAAACTTTTCATGTTGTTAGTTTACTTTGTCTCTATCTTTATATAACTTTAGTTCAATTACATATACATCTCTATTAGAAATGTCACCTTGATGAGGTATAAAATAATTGAGTGTGATGAGAACATTAATACTAGACTAGTAGGTACTTTATTAAAAATAGCACATTATTACTGTAATGTTTTTGAAGTATAGAACTATTACGTAATATTTTATTTTATTGCGTCCGAAATTTGCAAATGATGTTTTGTTATATCTTGTTTGTTTTGATAAAAATACGACGACTTACCTACTGTAAATGTATGTACAATGACATATAAAATGTATAGTACTAATGCTCCACGTATATGAATATTATGGTTCGTCATACATTAGGAAGGGCTTAATGAAACCCGTTAAAAGTTTCACTATAGTTTTCAGCTCCGCCATCAAAATGAGAGTTGAGAGATCAGATGAGAGAGTTACGTTTCGGCCTAAGAAATTTAAGTTTTTTGTGTTTTTGTTTGCATTTTGTGTATTTATTTATAATTTGAGATCCCTTGTAATTCATTGGTAGAAATTTAGGTTTAAACTTTTTACCTAAAACAATTTCAAAAAAATTTAACATACGTCTATGTAATAGAAATACGATACACCTATCCATCATCGGATGAAGTAAAAGTCGGTCCACCCAACAACCCGCATTGGACCAGCTGGTGAGATCCAAAAACCAATAATGGAGAAGTGCTTAGGGTGGCCTTTGTCCAGCATATGAAATTGGATGATATGATGTTCGTTAAGTAACAATCAGATTTTTGTTTCATTAATGGAGTTAGTATTATTACTAAACCATATTCAAAGAAATACATTGTGTTATTTCTTAATAATTAATTTTAATAATTATTAGGTAAAATGCACATTTTATTAAATGGCATTTACCATAGTCAACCAAAAATTGTGTTATCTCAACTTTTGAACGTTGCCAACTGATGATTACTTGCTATTCTTGCGCTTGTTAATCAAAATTTAATATAAACTTTGTTTTTGTTTATTAATTATTGACTTATTGTACGGCAAAAAAAAACTTTAATCTCGTAGAAAAAGCAGTATGATTTATTATATTTTTAAATTTACTTCCAAGAAAAAAACATGTGATGATGGTAAAATTAATTTACCATATTGTAAACGCAAGGCTCTTTGGCCTTGCTTTATATATATATAATATATATATATATATATATTTAACAGTCGTGATGCTAATAAGGTTGTTTGCCACTTCGTTACTCTAATATTCCTAAAAGGCTTTTTGCTTTGCTGATGTATGGATGTTAGCGAATCTGTTTTGCTCATACACCTAGATTTAACTTTTATTCTTAACTTGTTTTTTATTTTAGTATAAATATCCACAAATACTCATGTTCAAATAAGACCCTTGCAATTTTTCTATAACTACACATTATACCTATCGAATGATAAAGTTAGCCTTAATTACTTCAGCCAAATCAGGTCTTTAAAATCTAACTTAAAGAATTTGGTTCTACTTATTTCCTTCAACTTATTAGCGTAGTATTGTCATAACAATGAAGCGGATTCTGATGATTCTGATACCGATTATAATCTAAAGAAACATTGCTTTACAGCGGTATACCAAGCAGTATAATAGCCATCATCAGTCTGGCGGTATGGTAAAAGGGACTTGACAAACTGACTTGACATTGGGAATATAGCTGTTTTCTGCTAATAAATTAGATAATTATATGATGATTATTTTTTAAATCTAATTATAAATACTGTTTAATTGAATTATGTATGATCATTCATTAGTTATGTATGATCGATTAAATCTATAACGATTGTGTCAATGATGGCGCCGTGCCGTCTATTAAGAATTAACACACGACTTTACAGTCGACGGAAGCAGGATTAACGACGCGCGTACAGCGGATATATAAATTAATAGTCCGTATTAAGTGCGCACGTAACGTTGCGAGATGATCATACTTTTACGACTACAAATTCTCATTCAATGCTTATATCGCATTACAGTAAAAATATAAATAATGTGCAAACATTGACGAATCGCTTGGTGTAGAGGTTAGATGTCCTGACTATTGCGTTAAAGGATGTGGGTTGATTCCCTACCACCGGAAAAGTACGCGATGAACATAATGTTTTTCGGAGCATGGATAGTTGTTATCAATATTATAGCTATTAATTTACAAGAAAGTAAGTTTAGGAATTTTTATTCAATAGTTGCCATAGTACAAGCTTTGCTTATTTTGGTTGTAGACGCTGTTGTGTTAGTCAAAATATTTATTTATTTATTTAATGCTTCTTGACGAATGAAATGAAACGTTCGTAAGTTACATCAATCTCCTTAACAAAATCACAACTATTAAAAATGAGATCTTAAACCTCAGAAATGAGATCTTCAGACCTTTACAGTATTCTTTTTTAGAAATCGGTTTAACAAATTATAATTTTGTGATTTTTAAATTAACAAATCTTTACTTAGCTTAATTTTTCTGAATTATTTTTTTGTAAGACGGAATTATACTGTTATAATAGTGATTTCGTTGAGATTCAGAAAAATTGTTTTGATTATATTCATACTATAAATATATATAGATCAATAAAGAACCAAACGAAATGTAACTTTTTTTTGGATAATTTAATAATTAATTTTTGAGTTTGTTAATCAATACAATAATAAAGTAAAAAGGGCAACATATATAAATAATCATACTTTTGAAATAAAAATATATTAGGGATTAACCAAATTCTATAATTATATAAAATTGCGTCATAATATTATTGTAAGAAAATTGTCCGTAGTTCAATGCTTAGTTTACCTAATTTATTTATCCATTTTGTAATAGATAGATACAGAATATATATTTAGATTAGCTGTAAATTATGTTTTAAATGATTTCATCAACATGTTATTATTTGTCAAAATTTTTTTATTTAAATTAATTTCGTACATTTACATGAAGAAACGAATGTATTTTATTTCTAATTTCAAACGCACATAAATTGCATGCCATTTACCGCGTTTATTTTGCTTTTGGATATGTATATTTACTGTTTGAGTATATTTAAACGCTATTTCTTTATGACGCTTTGATAATCGATTATTCACAAAGTTTATTTATTTCATTGAGTGAAACGTCAAGTACCTCAGTTTTATTTACCTAAGTTAAATTTGTGAGACAATTTTCAATTCTTTAAATGTATACGTTATATTATTTAAATTTGTATTGTCATTGAATATAATATTATTGTGTTTAAATCTTTTATCGCAATTAATTAATCTTCCTATTAGAGACAATTCGCTTCTTCGCTTCGTGTTTGCTGTAGACAAACGTATCATGACAGAGCATTCATAAAACGTTTGCTAAAGGGTAAATGTCTCAGGTTGTCATCTCCAGAATTGCGAGTGGTAACTAAATTAAACGTCTTGCTTACAGTCTATTTTGATTGAGAAGATCTTCTAAGATTTTTATGAAACCATTTAACTTTGTACATATGTGTTCAAGTTTTTTCAATTCGGTACTCAAGTACTTAAATTTTAAAGAAAATCCGTAAAAGTTTATATGGAATGCTGCCTCTAACAAATTTTTCACAGATTTTTAAACTGACTGATATTCGACACAAGCTTTTCCCGTCGTGGGATAGCCATCTCCGCTTTCAGATTCTAAAGTGCCAAGACCACTAACGGGCAGCAGCGTTGAGGGTGCAAAGGATCTGAAATGACTGCGGTTGCCAACCCACTTGCCAGGCGTGGCAACTACGGCAAATGATGATTAGCGCCGATGGTTCCTTCAAAAACGAGATTGACTTTATCATGACGACCAAACGCCAAATATTTTATGACGTTTCTGTGATCACAAGGGTTAAAACCGGCAGTGATCACTGACTTGTAAGAGGCATATTAAATCTAAACATCAGGCTGGAAAGGTCTTGTCTGGTAAAGTCCACACTACGACCGTCTCGTGCTCATATACTAAATGCCGAAAACTTTCAGTTTAAGCTTAATAATCGCTTCCAATGACTAGACACATGCAGCACTGTTAATGACATTAACACTCAGCTCGTGAAAACTGTGGGTACTAGGTTCTATAAAGTGCATTGCAAGCCTAGAACCCAAAAGCTCACTGATCACATTTTGAACCATATGGAAACAAGAAGGAAGATGCAGCTATAGTCTTCTTCTGACATGTTAGGCTACAGGCAGAATCGAAGAAAAGACAGATCTCCAAGTGTATGCGGCATGACTTGCGTATCTTTTATATATGTCGTATTAAAGAAGCGATAGAACGGAACTAAGGTTCTAAAGCCTTCGCCAGAGATCTGTCTGTCGGGCAAAGCTAGCTAGCTAAGTTGAAGACCGATAGTGAGGCCGTCGTTTCTGGTAGACCAGACGTTTTGAGTAAGATCGAGAGATTCTATGGACAGCTGTAGACACATTATCGCCGGAACAGCGATTGTGTTCTTGCGTCTTCTCGCTTCGAAACGTACGAAGCGGTGTCGACCAAGAGCAAAGCATTCGGCGCAACTGAAAATACCATGGAAGTCAGTCTGAGCGAGAACAATTGGCGCCCGAAAAATAAGAACAGCAAAGCACCTGGTGGGGACGGATTACAGCAAAGCTTGGAAAGCAGGTGGAGAACCGATACTGTAGTCCTTCAAAGGCTCTTTAATTTCGTCCTACAGGATGGTGATTACCCGAAGCGTGGACCGAAAGTTTAGTGGTGTTGTCCTTCAAGAAGGTTAATAAAAACCTCTTGAAGAACTACAACCGATTTCCCTTCTGGAGCGTTTATGTCCTGTTCTAGAGTCTTGAATCTTGAATCGTCTCGCTTTCCAGACTAGACGCTTCCAGCCTAACTAAGCTGGATTTCGAAAAGGCTTTAGTACCATAGACCACATATTTACAGATTATACAGAAGACCCAATAGTATAATCTGATTTATGGCGTTTGTGGACTTGAGAAAGCCCTTTTGATTCTGTCGAAATTTGGGTTTTGTTGCAGGCCCTTCAGCGTTCCCAAATTGCCAGTCGGTATTTCGAGGTGCTGAGGTGTTTGTACAGCAAAGCCACGATGTCCGTCCAAGTACAATCCAGTAGTACGAAGCCTATCCAATTGCAGAGAGGCGTAAGACACGGTGATGATATATCCACGAAACTCTTTACCTCTGCATTGGAAGACGCCTTTAAACTTATGAATTGGAAAGGATGTGGTATAAGTATCAATGGCAAGTGCATTTTCAGCCTTAGATTTGCCGACGATATAGTCATCATGGCAAAATCGCTGGAGGACCTAAATGCTATGCTCAATGACCTCAACAGTGTCTCTTAACACGTGGGCCTTTCGATGAACATGGCCAAGACCGAAGTCATATCATGTCATAACAAAATGTTGTTGCTATAATTTTTTGCGGTAAAGAAATATATCATCAGTCGAATTGAGTCGACTACTTGCATATACATTACCGCTGTTTAAAAATATGTTATTAACATTGCTTATCGATTTTTCATCTTTGAGCGAAATTGATTTTCCGAAGCTTTCATAGGTCATATCATACAAAGGCATACGAAGCGTTCTTCAAGAAAATGTTATTAACGGTAATGGATACGGGACTTGCCGTAAAACTTAAGTAAGTTTATTTTTTTAGGTATAAGTTACACTTACGGTTGCTTTTATATATTATATAGCTTTCTTATATAAGTATAATGCACCCATAAAAAATAATTAAGGTTATCCTTTGAAAACAATCGCTAACGCCATCAAATTATTTCTTAATTATAAAAGCAACATGACTTTCACGTTACATATTTGTGTGATCTTTTAAAACGATCAGAAAAAAACTTTAGTTATCATTTATGATAGAAGTTTAAAACACAACAACATTGCGAAGTATTGTTACGTAATGAGATGCGACAAATCTGTAATATATACAGTTATTAGGTAACTATTAAGTTATTGATTTTCATTAATAATGAAAGTTTTAACTAAGTTTTTAAACATAGCTTTATTTCAGTAGAGATAAAGCTATACGCGGTGGATCTTTAATAATTAAAATTTTAAAGTACTATTAAGTACTTTAAGCTTTACTTTCTCATCTATAAAATTATTTACCATATGATATTAATAAAACAAAGAGACAGTATTATTTAAATGACATACGTCAATAAATGACGAAAATAATACTTTCTCTAAATCCTCACTGGTTTAGTGTCAATAATTTCTACTAAGCCAGAAGAAGACAAAATGTATTAAATTATGACTCCAAATGTAAGACCGGTAAATGTGAAGTGTTTATAGATGAGGAAGAGATGAAGTTTTGACTCAACCAGATTGCAGTGGGGCTCTCTTATTAATAGACTCGAGTAAACTCAGCTCTCAGATATGCTGTCAAGAAAATCGGACAATAAACTAACGTGGAACGGCCCACAGTGTAATGTCTTATGGCATTCTACTATGGGGAAGTGCGGCAGATACTAATAGATCTTTGTCATCCAAAAACAAGCTATTCAGCGACCTGGGCCCTGAAGAGGTCCCTAGAAAATTTTACGATTAAAAATACTAACCGTTCTTCTCAATACATAATGTAATGTATGTAAAAAATAGAAATTTTCGCAGACATTGTGATGCCATCATAAATACTAGAAACAAACATAATTTAATTCTTCCAGCAACTGGACTGCGAACAAAGAATTCTTTAGGACAATGTATACGCTTTACAACAAAATCCCAGTAAACGATCAGTTTAGCGCTAATAAATTTAAAAACTAGTAAAGGATCGTTTATGTGTTAAAGGTTATTATAACATAAATTAATTTATAAATGATAACACAGCCTGGTAATGGAATGCTCGCTCTAGGCTTTTTCAAATATAATATACGTATGATAGAACTGTTTGTAGCTCATAAGAAAATTTATATGTTATATGTATATTTTAAAAGACAAAATTGGCCTGCTGAGTTTCCTTCCACGGTTCGTCTCAGGTCGAAGGCGTCCTATTCCGAACCGGTAATAGCGTCGTGTTACACTTCTATATTGAATAAAAATATTTTCATTTGAATTTGAATATAGTTGTACTACATTTTTCGATCTAAGCGATAATTAGTTTACCTACAACTGTAATAAAATTATTAATATTAAAAAAAATAAGTAAACAAATTGTAAAATAGGAAAACATTACTATAGAAAGGACGTATGATCGTTCTACTTCTTATGGTGCCTCTCCATTTAATGAAGGTTGGCAGTCAATTCTGTATATTTTGTCTTGTCCTTTGCAAGACTAAAAAGTTCTGCACTTTGTATCCCTGTCAATTCGCGAATGTTCTCGTAACCGACTTTTCCTCCACCAGGTCTCGCTTTCCGCAACTTTTCCCTAAGTATATACACCAACCTACCAACTAGTCCCTAAGTCTAAGCACGTGTCCTAGATACGCCACTTTGCGCTGTTTGATCGTTTGCATAAGTTTGCGTTTCTGACCGATCTGACTACACATTTCATTGTGACTTTCTGAGTCCATGATATGGACGTCATCGTCGTAGGCCCATATTTCGAACTCTTCTATCGTTTCTTAGATCTTCTTTGATAGTCCAGGCCTCACATCCGTACAAAGTATAGCCCAGATGGAGCAATGGCAGACGTATGCGAGTTATTATTACAAAGGACCTTTTTCATCTTTACAAAGGAGCTGCAGGCTATTTCAATGCGAGTTTTATTTAAACCTCGCTATCCCAATTTGGTTGGTCTGCCACAGATATATTAAGTTGATATTGGGTTTGTTGGAGATCACCATAATCTTTGTTTTCGTGCGTTCATTTTGAGACCAGCTTGACGCTGCACTCGTTTACACGATCGATATTTGTCGTAGTTCTGCTTCCGTAGATACTATGAGAACGGTGTCATCCGCGAACCTAAAATTGTTAATAAGGCGCCATTTATCTTAACACCACAATTTAAGTTTTCCAGAGTTGCTGCCATGATCGCTTCAGAGTAGATATTAAAAAGTGTTGGCGATAAAATATATCCCTGACGCACACCTCTTCTAATTTCGATTTCTTTGGATTCTTTCCTTTCTATACTGACGGTACCACGTTGGTTCCAATACAAGTTTTGTATTATACGGATGTTTACTCCTCCAGTCCAATATCGTTAAGAAGTGTGAGTAGCCGGTTATGATTTACTCTATCGAACGCCTTCTCGTAGTCTATAAACAGAGCAATACAACTTGTTGCATATCTCGCATTTATGCACCAAAACTGTATTGCGAACAAAGCTTCCTTGTACCATCGGTTCGAAATCCATGACAATCGCAAGTTGTTCGTCACATTTAACCTTATTTGTTCGTAAATGACAGAGAAAAGTTTAAGACTTGGCTCTAAGGCTAATTGTTCTAAACTCTTCACATCTTTTGTGGTTTTCTTTTTGCAGTGCGATAACAGTGGATTTAAGCCAATCGTCAGTATTGTCCAGTCTTATAAATGAGATTAAAGAAATTAACTAGCATTGCAATGTTTCCTCTTCCATAAGCTTTAGGATCTCTATGTGAACGTCGTCTGGTCCCACGCTTTACCAGTTTTAGCTCTTAAGTATTTTATTTTCTTCCTTCAAGAACAGAAGGTTATTGGCTTGGTTATCAGCTGTGGATAAGGGAAGTTCTCGCCCGCGAACAGAGCTTTGATATATCGTCCCTATAGACCCTTTTTCTATCTATGTCTAGAATTGGTATGTTATTTTCTCAACTACCTGTTGGTAGGTGTGGGTTTTGTCCAATTATGCTTTATTTCTTTATGCAAATTGAATGATCATGTTTAGCTTGAAGGTTTCTATATAAACATTTCTTCTCATACCATGAACTTCAGGCACGCCTCACTTCTCTCCCGTATCTGTTTATCTAATTAATATATATTTCTCGGATCTGTGTTTTTGCATAGCCTCCTTCCTTCCATGAGGTTGTAAATTTCAATCTGAGTCTGAAGTCTCCCATTAAGATGTTAATTTCATGTTTCTTCGTAACTGCTATTAACTGTTCTACCTCTTTATAAAGGTCTTTCACTTCCTGGTCTGAGCCATTCTATGTTCTCGCACATCAACGTACAGTGAAATCTGTTAGGGCTCTACAAAAGATAGTAATTAAGGATAATGGATACGGGCATCCTTTTTCTTTTACGATATTATCTTTAATCCAAGTCATAAGTTTTAATTCTATAAATATTTTCAGAATAGCTTCTTCGAAATAACGTAAGTTGTGTTTTGTTTATTTTATTCTAAAAAGCAGCTTACACGCAACTAAGTTGCATTTGCAAAATTAATATGTTTTAAATATTTTATTTAAAGTAAATTACTTTCTTTCCCGTAGCAAGTTCACTAAAATATCGTGGGACTGGCTTCAAATATACCCACTTTAACATGCATAACAGTTTTTATCCAGAGTAACTGTCATCTCACCTCCATGGCAAAAAAACTGAAACAGTAAACGATGTATTGATTACTTTTTAATAAATCTCATGACACTGATATCCTGTATCGATTGACATAGCATGGAGTATTTTTAAAAACTTCCGGCTTGTGAAGATAGTGGAACTTGCAGCCATGCCGTAGTGGCTTTTTACTAAAATTGTAACACATGATCTTAACATAATGTTTCAACTTCTCAATTAAATTATTTAGTATATTTAATATTACTTAGTAAATAATTGATATATTAATTGTTGTTGCATTTGAAAATGAAATTTAAGATTATTTCATATTTATTAATGTCATTTATTCCTTAACAGATTTTACTTATTTAAATTTAAGAGCCAAGATTTTAAAAACAACTAAAGGAGAGAAATAAATAAATAATAGCTGACTTCAGGGTGTTTTTTTTGTGATGCAACACACGCATCGTAAAAAAATACTGACAATAATTATTTTCAACGCGCTAAGAGTATAACTTGAAAAACTGTTAAGTTTATTGGACGCTATTTTCATAAAAGCAATTTAACTTATAAAAGAATGCTTTGGTTTATATAATAAATCTTATGTATATTATAATGAATATTACTTAGCTTAAAAATATAGTCGGTTCTTTTAACATTTTATTTTAATATAACATAATATGTAAATAAAATTAAATAAATATATTAGTATTAAAATGTGAATATAACTACTATAAAATAAAATTGATATGTGTATAGTTTGATAATATAAAGTATATGTTTTTCCTTCTACGCTTACCCTGCATAAGTTAATTAATATTACTTTTACAGTTCTACTAATTTTTTTATTGAATCACATACGAAATTTAAAGCAATTCAAGAATTTTGAATAATAAAAGAGTAAGTATTTAGCTGCCTCCATAGTCTAGTGGTATAGGCGTGTGCATTAGAAACTGGAGGTCGTGGGTTTGAATCCTGCGGGGACTCAACAAATTTTCATTGTTGTTTCCTAGTTGGTTATGGCAATTTGGGCTGATCACCCAATTGACTACAAAGTAAGATGATCCATGCGTTGGATGGGCATGTAAAAAGCCGGTCCACCCACCAACCCGCATTGGACCAGCGTGGTGGGATACGGGTGGGAGGCTTTAGCAATATGTTTCACAACAAGTTAGTAAGAATTTCAAACATCCCTCTTTGGATAAAGCTAAATTAAGTTCTCTGTTTGCTTACCTTGTTTTAACTTAACTTTCGGACGTTTTCATCGTTTCAGTAAATAATTCTACAAGATGTCTCAAGAACTTGATACTTAGGAGAGTTTGACACGCTCTTGCCCAAGTCATATTAGGTTTGTCAATACGTTATTTTCGTAGACAAGGAACCAGCGCACTTTTAACGTTATATGTTTACATTAAATTGAATTATGTGCATTATTTTAAAGTGCTGAACGGCCTATGTTTAGCAGTATTTCATGAGCCGCCGAAAGCACGATCTTGCGTCACCTACATCCACCGACCTCGTGCACATTTACACAAATCGTAACTCCATCTCGTGGTGGATAGTCCAGCACTGCAATGGCCAGGACGAGGCTTTCACTCGAGATCCTGTTTCCAGAACGGTCAACGGTTCTACGAGCTACGTGGCCGGCCTACGAGCTAAGTCGGTTACAATTTCATATACTGTTTTAATACTGATTATATTAACTGCATTTCTTATGACTTTGGGATAGTTTAACATTTATGACGTCATAAATTCTTGATAAAATAAACAATGGTGTAGCACACTGCACACAATGATCCATGCGTCGGATGGGCATGAAAAGAGTTGGTCCACCCATCAACCCGCATTGGACCAGCGTGGTGGGATACGGTCCAAACCCCCTAATGGATAGGGATGTATTAGGGGAGGCCTATGTCCAGCAGTGGACTAACAAAGGCTGATAATGATGTGTGATGTGTAGCACACTGCATCCTTGTATTTAATTTCAGAATCGAATTCAACTACACAGATTAAATTTTTATATTTTAACGCTCCTTTAATATATGCATTAGCGATTACTAATTAAGATTTCTTGGTAAAGCGTTATTTAATTTTAAGTAATTAAATATGTGTATATGTTATTGTGCGAAACGTCATTACTTGGAAACAATTATTAACTTTTTATCGCCTAGGTAGCACTTTAAACATTTTATATTAATTTAATTTTAACCATAATGTTTTTTTTTATTACGTCAAGAAAATTAAAACTATAAAGAAAATATAATTAAGGCTCAGATCACAATAAATGGTGATGTTTTATTGAAAATTATGTTTCTATACAATTTGCCAGCTGTTGTCTAAACACTTAACATCGAAGTATTAAGCGACTAAAGGTGCTCTTATTGGTAAAAAATGGCGTAGCATTAAATATTTTACGTATTTTAAGTATATAATAAGTTACGTAAAGGTAGGTGTAATATAGTGCTAAAGAACTATTACACTTTGGCCTTACACAGGTACTATCGATCCGTTACTTATTGGGCTAGGATATGACATTAATTAAATACATTACGCTCTGGCGTGACCTGCGTATAGATGAATCAGTGATCGAAACAACTTTAAAGTGGTACAATAGTCAAAAACAATAGTTTTATATAAATGTTCATGCAACTGCAGACTAAATACAGCACAAGATTTCAAAAACGGCAGTTACCATGTTTATAGAATGCCACCTAGTTAAATATTTATAGACGCATATCACGAGCAAGCCCCGTTTGCTGCGTTCCGGTTTGAAGAACATTCTGTCTACTTAAAGGTTAAAAAGAAACCAACACAATATATTTTTTAAAATAAAAAATAAAGTCATTTTTTATTTAAAAAAATATATTACATTTAAAAAATCGCTTTTGGACGTAATTCTACAAAGCCAGCAAAACAAAACAATTGATAATTAACTCAAAGCATAAATAACTCTACAAAAACAATAATTAACATTTAACGAAATACGAACAGGAAAAATGTAAACATTAAACAGCAGCAATACTTTAAATACGGTAATGGGAAATAAACAAGTAATTTTCATGTTAATAACATGTAAATACAACAGCCTTCAAACGTATATGTAAATTTATTAATTGCTCTTGTTTAATTATATAACTAACAAATGTGTTGTTATTAAAATAGCTTTGCGCAGCCGAACCTAAAATTTAGTTTATTACTAGTCTTAATCTTTTATTTACAGGATTATTATACAATTTAAATCTACTTTACTACCATTTCATACCAATATATACTTAAGAATTTAGTATATACTTCATATATACTTCAGTTATTGTTTTTTAGTTAGTTTGGTCAATTGTCAGTCATTATGATGAGGTCTATAAAGACCTATGATTTTATTGCTGAAAATGTGGCGTCATCTAAGTCACATGGGTATCGATGAATGGGTGATAAGATTAATACTCTATATTAGCCTTGGTTTGCATACTTCCTTGGAAAATCACTTGTATTCTCACTATGAAGAATGTAAATAACGTAAAAATTATAACACGTTTAAACATATTCCATTTATATAAAATAGAAAAAATTAAAAAATCTGAGCTTTTTGGAAATCTACTTCTAGAATATTGTAAACAGTAACAATAATTAATGAATTTATGGCTAGTATACATTAAACTCTGTAAAATATACAATGAAGTCAACTGAATTTAGCTTTAAAAATATGCAACAATCACGATAAAATTAAATTTCACCGAGTATTAAATATACAAATAAATTAAAGGGAAATATCGCTACAATATTTTTCTCCTTTATATACAATAAAGGCAATAAAGAATAAGAACATCATATATATTTCTGTACAACAAAGCCACGTCAATTACAAGTGTGTAGGCTGATTGTCCCTGTGTACATAAAAGGCACAGACGTACGATGTGTATAATAAACCATCAAAGTTTCGAGCAATAAAAACTATATTTAGTTTGTTATTTATGATAAATATACACAAATATATCATTTAAATATCATCTATAACGTTACATTCAACGAACGTTGTATAGGTATAATGAGAAAATTGATTAAACCCTGTTGACGATGGTTACACATCTTTTCTGAGAACTATGAAATCATTTTACTTAATTTGCCCTATCCGAATTCAAAATGGATATTATTTCATTAAAAGAAAAATCTATAAATTCTTATTCGAGACAAATAGAAACATACATCTTTTCTGAGAACTATTTAACAATTTTACTTACTTTGCCTTATACTAATTAATCATGAGTATTATTTAATTTAAAGTAAAAATCTAAAAATTGTTATGCGAACCCACCGTAACCTTTCACGATTATTTACGTAAGACTATATATATATATATATATATAAAATTACTATTTTATCTATATATATATATATAAAAGACCACTTAAATGGTTTTATGTAGCCTTAAGCAAGATTATCACTAAAAGTTAAACTTTAAAACGTTTTTTATGTGTTATAATCATTCTGTTTTTGTCTTCATTGTATTGAGAACATAACAGTACTCCTGTTAAGTAAGGGCGATTTATATATGCTATTTGCTATTTAGATAAACTTTCTTATGAAGGACAACACCGTATTAAGTTGGAAATCAATTTACAGTCTGTGACGTAAAAAAGTCTGTCAATCATCTTTAACCTTTAATAAATTTCAGGTGAGGCTTTTCGTTCGAATAAGTGGGCTTTTCTTTTGAGAAATTCAATAGATACAGGCTCTTTGTACACAAATGTTAAAATTGTGTAAGAAGAAAACGAAATTGTGTAATAAGAGAACGAAAAAGGAAATGTGTGAAATCGTGATCTTCCATTAGTATAGCATACTAGCTCGCTGGTCCAACAAAAAAACAATACAAGGTAAAATTTAAAAGTTTTACGACCACTTTTTTTACTTTTAATGTGCCTTAATTTTAATATTGAATTATTTCTTATGTTTTTGCTTATAAGTCAGTACCAAATTATAAAATTGCATTCTTAAAAATAGCTTTTAATTTTTAAGAGGGCTTATAAAATACGATCAACGTAACTTTCCACTCGACTGCAACCAGTATAAAAAGAAGATGACCCCTGTTAAAATACGAAACCAATGTTTCCTTTCTATCAGAGACCTTGCTTGCTTTGACCTGTGCTTCAAAAACCGCTTGAATAAAATTGCTTCCGTCCTATCATCCGTGTAACCACTTTGTGACAAAACAACAATGGGTCTTCACTCTGAATGCTTTTTTAGCCCCCTGACCATGGATCCTGTAAAGTGCCTGAAATGTCGTGAAAATTATCTTTAAAGTCTTTTATTAAATGTTATTTTACATTTGTTGAAAAACTTACATTTTAATAAATGTTTTCTTCATAACTTACATCTTTAACAATTTGATAATAAAACGCGAACATAATTTTTAATATAGATAGAAATAACAAACAAGCAGGGCACCCACCATAGAGTTAATATAAGAAATCTAACGCAGAACATCCTAATATCTTAATTATAAATTATATAGCATAAATTAAAATTCAATTCAGATTCAAATTTCTTTTTCAATATAGAAGAAAAGACGAAAGTAATCAAATATACATTCAAATTAGCAATATGCAGTTCTTTGATGGGTATTTAAATTTGATAAATCCTGCAGTTATCATTTATAAATTTATTTGTGTTATAATAACTTTTAACACACAAACGTTCTTTACAACATTTTTAAATTATTTTATACATGAATTATTAACGTTTACCGGAATTTTGATGAAAAACCGTATATATTGTCCCATAAAAGATTAACTTATTCTACGCAAGTATTTGTTTCTAGTATTTATGTTATGTACATAAAAATGCCTGAGAATTTCATCTTTATTTTTCGTCACATACAATAGGTTTTCGAATATATTTTGAGAAGCAACGGTTATTTTAATGTCTGTAAACAATTTTTCTCTGTGATACCCTGGGGCTCGGGTACCAAAGACTGCTCGAATTAGTGCTCAGGACAAAGGTCGTATTACATTGTGCAAATAGCTGAAGTACGCTACCGGTTAGTGTACTACCACAGCTACTCTATAATCGTGATGTCCATTACTTTACAGTGCTATGTTATTGAATTTTTACCTTTAGCTAGCAAAGGGAAGCTGAAATGTTGATACCTCGTTAATTTAATTAACGGAACAAAATTCAAGAACATTCAGTCTACATGCTAATTGTCTTTATATTACAGAAGTACTGTTATATGCCCTAGCCAAAAAAGATATATATGAATGAATGAAGAATGATTAGAGAAAGTAACAAGAATTATGCCTCTATTGTTTAAAGTTTTAAAATCACACTTTATTAATATAATTTTGTTAAGTTTTTTGGAAGCCACTAAAGTCACGTTTTCTTCGTTATTTTCAGATATGGGTTAATGTTTACAAACTAATTTTGATAAAAGTTTTTTATTAAATTAAATATTTTCTGAAAGTAATTTAAAGCTGTCAAGACAATTGAAGATAATTAATTAAAAAATCAAACTTTCAGAAAATATCTGTAAACGTAGTCTAAAAATTTATTAATCTCTGAATGTGTGAAATTTTGCGGCATACAAATTAAAATTTGGTACTTTGTTTTTGTGTTTCATACACAATATAACGAATATATCTCCTATTGTAAGAAACTTCGATGAATTATCGTTTCTATTGTTTACGCCTTTTATTTACCCAGGGACAATAAATCTACGCACTTGTGATAGACGGGCCTGTATTTGTTCGAAAAAATTAATGATGTTCTTTGTCTTCACTTCTCTTATTGTGTTGTGAAGAGACAATATTTTTTCACATACAAGTACTCTTAGCTTAATTCCGTCTTTAATATTTTTCATCCCTTTGGCACATGTTTGTTTGATACATAATGACTACCTTTATTTTTACGTAGCCCGTGTGTTCAGGTGGTATTTATTTTCAATCCAAATAGAGGGGCATCCTGTTGTTTATTATACATTGTGTAAGATAACTTTGCTTCCGTGACAAATATAGTTGCAAATCAAATCCTGGTGGACCCCTTTTTGTGCAATGGTAGTACTATCGACTCGTATAATCCCTAACTATAATGGCAATACTCCGTGAGTCCATGCTGTATTGCAGATTTCGTGCATGACAACTATACCCTTGTCAACATAGGCTTTCAGGCTGTAATGTACTTAAATCATAAAAGGTATAATCAAGACATTTTTAATCATTTTGAATTTTAAACCGAATATTTTTCCCGTAGTGGGAATCGAACCCCCACTCTCTAGCGCAATAGTCAGGATAATAATCACTATGCCACGTGGTTCGTCAAAACATCAGTCGATAGTGTTATATTGAGTATTATGTAATAACTTTGTCTAGAAATCTATTAAAGTACAATGCTTTTCTGTTTTCTTCTTTTACGATTTTCTCGAAGTAATATTCTTATATTTATCGCTATTTTCTTTATTTAAATAAAATTTAAATTCACAACCCAACGGTTGATACGACAAAGAATGAAAAGGTCAATTATCTAGATTTATTAGAAATATTTTCTTGGAAATAATGACATATTAAATTGCTATCTCACAGGATTTAAACCCACGTTAAATGCAAGAATTGAGTTTTTTTTCTTATTATTGACATAAAGTCGAGCTCAGATACGCTCTATTTTTTGTATGATAAGTCATTAATTTATATTTGATATTGTAAAATTACATTGAAAAGCCGATGTATTTATATTTCATTAGCAAGAAAATTGTTTATTAATCATTAATTTTAATATTTTTGGTACGTGCCGTTTATTGTTTATTTTTTTTCTTGTTTGTACTTTGATAAACGTACATTTCTGTTTGTGCTCTGCCCGAGTAACTATACGTTTTTATTTACTTATCATTAATTTAATTTCGCTTCACCTGATCAAAAAATACGTTGACATTTAAATTGTATTGAATTGTAATTATGGAAAATAGCAGCGAATAAATGAATCTAAAAAAAGGCTACAAGCTTTCCTCATAAATTTGTTATCGGGTATATAAATTATACAATTAAAAAAGTGACTTGTTTCTTCCTGGCACTTTAAAGGTGGGTTATGGGCGGGTGGTGGTAAATTGATAATCAAATAAACTACCACCGGTTCGTCAGTAGTTTATTTGACTATCAATAAAAAATGCTTTTATAATGAATAATGATATTTGACTTTGCCTAAGTTTCACCACTTTAATAAAATTAACTTTAACTGGTATTTCTTTATCCTTTTATTATTTAAAAATAAACTTCCTTGAAATGTAAAATCAAAATGCAAATGCACTTGCCACAAAACTTATTAAATAATTACGACAAACTTTAATAACAAACAAAAAAATGTGATCAATAAATTATTGGATTTTAAAATTATATTCAACAATTTTTTTTCTGACACTTATTTTTAGTGAAATCTTTTTTACGCAAGCAGAGTACACACTAACGACGCCTTTCTTTTCAAAGCTTTGCCATTTACACTGCAATGCTTTCAATTTTTACTTCAATTATCAATGAAATTAGCAATGAATAATACATGTTACTTGTTATTGCCGGAACCACATTCGTCGCTTCAATTCAATTCAAATTAATTTGCTTTATATCAAAGCTATACGGCTAGAAAGCCATGTGCGAAAATGATAATTATTTATGATTCTGTATATTTATCGAGAACCCTGTTTAAGGTCTTTAATGACACTACATTATGCAACTAGTATAATTTATTGATTGCTGTACAAGTCGCTTTATATCATTAATATAATATCTGGTCTTCATTACTTGTTATTACATCATTGGGTAAATGTTAATTATTTATCCCACAATGCAAAAACCAAAAACTCCCTAATGGAGAAAGCATGCATTTGGAGAAGCCCATGCAGCGGAGTAACACAGGCTGATTATGATGATCATGATGATATTAATTTATATTTTTTATATAGATTGGTCGTGGAAATATGTCCAATAAAAAGCGCAGTAGAGTTATATTATGTATTATATACCATAAGTTACCTTGTGACTTTGTTATAGTCCCAGAAATAAAGTGTTGCTGATAATGGTACTTCTAATCAGAAGCCTTCGTCGTTCCACTTGAACGTTTAGCAAAAGCTAACTAACTAACAACGTGTTTGCTATTAAGGATATTATTTACTGCAATATTCGAAGGTTTAGAGCTAAGTAAATTTATCCAGATTTCTTATTTAACTTGGGTAGAAATTTAATAATGCATACCGAAGCGCATAATGTGCTCGCCGTAAACATAAGAAGTTAAGATTAATTTAGCTAACGGTATAATGTGCTCATTAAATTGCAGACAGTACTGCAGATATAATTTAATGTGAAAGCAGTGTTAAGTTTACTCTTTTATCTTTTTTGTAAAAAGTAACAAAAAACACAAGCAACAAGAAGTAACAGTAAATTCTTATATAACTTATAATCGTATAACTTACAAGGGAATGGCATTAACGCAGTCCTTTTTTAAATATTTTGCGATATAGATTGCGATAATAAAAAAATTGATGTCGTCAGATCCACATCATCACCACATCACCAGCTGTGTTAGTCCACTGCTGGACATAGGCCTCCCCTAATGCTTGCCTCCACCGTTAGGGTGTTGCATGTCCATCCTACATATGGATCGTCTTACTTTCCAGACAATTGAGTGATCAGCCCAAATTGCCCTAACAAACTAGGAAAAATTTATTGAGTCCCCGCAGGATTGGAACCTACAACCTCCGGTTTCTAAAGCACACGCCCTTTCCACTAGGTTACGTAGGCAGACCTCACAACCTTCTGTAATTTAATTGAAATCGCTTGCTTAACCTTCAGAGAGACTAAAAAATGTTCTTCTAAATTATACGTATTTAAATCGTCAACAATACAGTTAGCCGGCATACTAATTTAAATATATAAAAAAAATGCAATGGGATCTTTGAAAGCAAATTGAAGGCCTATCTGTATATATACATTGTTATATATACAAACAAATACAATTAAAAAAATCAAATTTATAAATTTTAAACATGGCAGATAGGGGGCCGTTTCTTGTAAAAAAAAACGTTTGTACCCATATCTATTGCGAATGGCAGCTTAATTTTAATATAAAGAGCAAAAATGTGTTACGGAAAATTATAAGATATGATTCTTAAGTAAATCAACAAAAGTATGCTTTTAATAAATTACTATGTACTAATAATTCACAGTTAATACATAATTCTATTTCAAAATAATAAATTACATAATGTAAATCGAACAAAATGCTTATTTTATACTTGTAGGGGTAGACTTGTGTGTACGTCTAACAATATAGGACGAAAATAATAGTTTATAAAACATAAAAATGTCATCATTTTTTGACGAGATTCTTGAGTTAGTTTGATGGTTCCTCCGTGAACTTCCAAGAGGTCCGATCCTGTGCCAACTCTATCCACTGGCGACAAGCAAAGTTGCACAGGTCGTCACTCGTGGGGGGTTGTCCTATATTGCGATGGCTAGTATTAGATCTCAGCATAATAAAAAAAGATATAGATTCGCTTTAACCCAAAACACTAATCGCTGGAAACTATAAATAAAAACTCCCAAATCGATTGCGACTACTGCGACCGATCTATATTAGAGTAGCTAATAGTAGTCTATATTACAAAAGATGACATAAAAGTACACAAACACGTGAAACATGGTTTCAAGGATCAATTCCTCTCTGAACGTAGTATATCCAGTAGGCGACGACAGTTATAATCTTATTGCTTGTTAACTATCAAAAATATAAAATGTTATTTTGTGGACTAATAGTCCACAGTATATAATATAATGATTACATACCAATCTTTTATAACTTTACTGTTTTTATTACTTCTATTACGTAATAGATTCTTAAGTAATTGTTAAAAGGTCTTTTTAAAACATTTTAATATATTTATAATATAATTTTAGTGTTTATATTGTCCAAGGCAATTTATTACGAGTACCATACCAACGTTCAATTCTGACGAGAAATGTTTTGGAATATTTAATGAAACCACTTATTTTCATGTAAAAGGAGAATCAAACTAACATAGGTGTATAATGAACATATTTACGATGCGCAGGCTAAAAGGCACAGGTTAATACACAAGGGAAATAAGGAAAACCCACAAACTGCTAGCACGTTCTATAATTAAAAGTTATTGTAACAAAGGCCAAAAGTCAATTTACTAAGGGCGATTTCAATTATAGTTATACCATAAATATAATTATTTGCATTAATGATAACTGGGTATTTGACATATAGTGTTTCTTTATACTTTCAAATTTTTATCTAAGAACATAAAAATGTTACGAGAAACCTAGAGTTCGTAAACTGTAGCTATTATATCCAAAAAACAAGAGCCACAAAGAAAATTGTGTTTACAAAGTGTAACTTTGAAAATTTAAATATGATTCCTGTAGTGTGTCTGTGACGTTTGATGTATGCAGGAAGAACTACATTTCCTTTTCTACGGTGCTTGACACAGGAAACGTATTTTCCCTGTGTGAATCCGGACTCTCCTAATAATCACAGTTAGTTAATATACACTGCGCAAATATAATCCTAAATAAAGTCGATGTATATAATATGCTTACACAGTTTAGGCATGCCTTATCCTATGTTTGGTCACAGTGAATCGCAAACTCTCGAACCTGTCTTCAGGCTCAGTTGTCACTAGACCTAGCGGTAACATTGCCAAGTATTCAAAACTATTAGCTCAAAAATTTCAGAATTTTAGTTATAGTATTTTTTGGATATAAGCTTTTCAAAAGTAGAACACGTATGGAAAACGTATTTACGTAATTTGAAACGCATTTCAACTTTTTCATATTCTACTTTTTTAAAACTTTAAATATATAATCGTATAGTTTGAGCGTAAAAATATTAACTGTAGAAAGCAAAATTTTGAAAAAGCTGTCTGGACACAAATATCATCTATCAGCCTTTGAAAGTCATGCTGGACATAGGCCTCCCTAATACACCCTTTCCAGTTGGGGTTTGGACCGTATCCCAACGCTGGTCCAATGCGGTTGGATGGTGGACCGACTTTTACATGCCATCCGACGCATGGATCATCTTACTTTTCAGACAACTGGATCGCCCAAATTCCTAACCAGCAGGAACAACAATGAAAATTTGTTGTGTCCCGCAGGATTCGAACCCACGACCTCGGTTTCTAAAGCACACGCCCATACCACTCGGCTACGCAGGCAGACTCCAAATCTAGAACAAATCTGAAATTGGACACGATTATGGAATTTCTAAGTCGTATTACGTCATGACGCGATCTCAAAAGATCATAGTTTGAGCCCCTAACTCTTCAAAAATTTTTAAGTTATTTAAAAAGTATTTAAAATATTTATAAAAGTATCTAAATTGTTTAAAAATTTGTTCGGAACTTTTGGAAACTTTAAATAAATTATCGGAAGAAATCATTAAAAATTTTAAATTGATAAAAAAAATAAATAAATATTAATAGGCGTAATATGGACTTGTAACAATTTTAGCGGAGAACTGAACTAGAATTTACAAAACTTCATATAAGTTGCCTTAGACGATTGACATCGACCCTATATTAGTGGTTAACAAGGTCGAATTTAACAAAACTTTTATTATTACTGGGACTTGTAATAAATTTATATGAACTTACAAATGACAAGGAACAGAGTGGACAAAAGTGGGAAGAGTTGACACAAAAATTTCAGATCGTTTTGGCTTTTATAAATTCGCGATGAGTCCTCAAAAGCTTACGTAGAGGTTTTAGAGGTAAAACCCGGAATGGGACATCGCAGGTGTGGAAGGGGAGGATTCATCCGAGAGCCCCACAACATCCAGCGAAGGGCGCTCTATCTCTGTGGTCCACACTCTATCTTGCATAAGAACTCCGAGATCGATCAGAATACCCGTAACTGCACCTAAAGACAACGATTCTGGAGTTAGAATATTTTAAACTCGTCCGTCAAACGAAAGCCAAAAGGCCATACCTCTGCCAATTTTAGCCCATTAATCGGGTTTTCGGTGGAAGGCATACGCCCGTCCGTCTGTTAGTTTAATATAAGGACCTTTAATGTTTTTCGATAACCCACTCTACATTTATAGAATTGGTTTTTATTTTTCTTTCTTTCTAACTGTAAATAGGTTAGAAAATAAGTACAATATACTATCTAGATAGTACATAGGGTTATCTAGGAGAAGAACATATTACTTATTAATATTTTTACTTTCTTTGTTTGACTGTTGACGTAAGAAAGACCAGTCCTATCCTCTACCCGTTCCTATACATAAGAGGAGAAAAAGAACAACATAAACTTGACAGTTGAACGTCCTCATAGCAAAGAACCGAGATAAACAACGAGATCTAAAGTTTAACATCCGAATAGTAAAGAATAGACGCAAAAGCAAGGAAGTAGGAATAACATCAAAATGCTCCAAATGTGACGACAATGGATTGAGAGAAAACAAAAGAGACGAAAAGAAATGGTAAACACTTTAAAAAACTTATCAATAATGAACAGGAAAAAATAAAGCCGATTAGGAGCTAAAGGACACTCTACAAAAAAGAGAAAGAAACCGAGATAACTATACAGCATCTAAACTGAACACCCACAGAACCTTAAATGGTACTTTCTATGACTTCTGGACGATAGGAAAACAGGTGATAAAGGTGAAGGAGGATAAAGAAGGTCACAAGGCAAGGACCAAGGGCTCGAATCTACGCAGTTAGGAAGGCAAAAAGACGGAAAATCATTTGATGCGGACAAGGGCGGAAATCAACATGATTAAAGAAAATAAATGAAGGCCTCTGGTCCAGAGGTCATAACAACAAAGATCCCGTCATGCTACGGACTTGGGGCTCCCCCAGACGAGGACCCAAAAGGATCAAAACCGAACCAACAACTTCTGGAGGGGGAGGAAGATTTGATAGAAGTCCAAATCGAACAAACAAACCCACTCACCACCCCGGGTGTTAAAATCCCCGCCTGTGGGGGGCCGCGGCCGGGCGTGATATAAATCGAACGCAGATGTAAGGGCGGTGGACCAGCCCCTCGTCCAGTGTTCAAGATGCCTATATGGACAACAAAGCGTCTCGACCCGAAGAACTGGATCGGTCCTGGGGGACCCCATCTGCAAACTGACTGCGCTGGATGGTTCTGGGAACCAACATGCAGGAACTTCCCCAAAGCAAAGCACGACAACACGCAGCAGAACGCCTTCAGTGACTCCTGCCAAATACGGAGAAAGTGGGACGTATTGGCGAGGTCCTCTGTGGCTTATTGTTAAGCCCCCTCCCAATCCGTCTCCAAACTCAGCCTGGCAACTGGAACCGCGACACTCGGGGACTTCGCAGAAATTGTTAATAAGATCCAAACTAGAAAAAGTGAAAAATATAAGACCCGAACTGGAGCGCGATCTAGTGAACACAAAGAGACGCATACTGTAGTATTGGACGAGAGGAACAAGTCGCAAACCGTAATATGAAACCTATGACCCCTAAAGCACAAACAGCTTATTAAGCATCACTTAATTCTATGCAATTAATGTGAAAATGTGCAAAAATTAAAAGAAGGGAGGTTCAAATTAAAGCACCAGGCCCATCACACAACTATCTAACATGTCAACAAAAGCAGTTAAACAAAAGTAGTATGTACAGTGAAATCTTGTTAAGTATTAAAAATTAGCGTTAAATTAGAAATTGAATTATCCATATTATATGCATAATGACAATTCAGAAATATAAGGCACAAAAATTTGGAAAATACTTATGTAAATAAATAAAAAAATGTTTCAAAAATGTAAAATTAGAAATAGAATTAAGAAAAAAAAACTATGTAAGTAAAATTAGAAAATATGTCCTCGTAAAAAATCCGTATTAAAATAAAAATAATGTAGAGATAAGTAAAACTATTGTACAAAGTAGATTAAAATGTAAAGAGACTATCTGAGACATTGTAGCACAGACAAATATTTTGTAAAGGAAAAATGTAATATTGAAAGACACATGTAACAGCAATAGCTGCATCCAATTGTAACGAAACAGTAAATTGTAAAACTCAAACATATAAAAGAACAAAATAGAAAAGAGCTCACAAGGTCCCCGACCCATATATATCAGGGGAACACGGAAAAAAAAAACACCAAAGTTCTATTAATTATCGTCATCATCATGATCATTATCAGCCTGTGTCAGTCCACTGCTGGACATAGGCCTCCCCTAATGCACGCCACCGCTTCCGATCTTCGGCTATTTTCATCCAGCCCACACCGGCCACTTTGCGAATGTCGTCACTCCATCTTGCCGCAGGGCGTCCTACACTACGTTTGCCGAGCCTCGGTCTCCACTCCAGAACTTTTCGACTCCAGCGGTCGTCAGTTCTGCGGCTTATATGACCGGCCCACTGCCACTTCAGCTTACTAATACCACTACCGGTGGGCTTTATCGGTGACTCTGGTTCTCTGACGGATCACATCATTTCTGATGCGGTCCTTCAGAGATACTCCGAGCATAGCCCTCTCCATAGCTCGCTGAGCGACTTTAAATTTGTGGACCAGTCGAACCGTAAGTGTCCAAGTCACGGCACCGTAGGTCATAACGTAAGATATTAATTATAATGAATTTTATTATAATCTGTTTAAAGTAAGTTCCAATAAACATTTTTTAATTTGTTGTATCGATTTAGTTTTTTAAAAAGTCTCAATTGATTTATTTTATTTACGCGATTATACATATTAAAATCCACTTATTTACGGATTTTTCGCGTTACTTTTAATATATTCATTCCCGACGTTTCGGATTAGAAAAGAATCCGAAATCTCGTCAAAGTAAAGAAAAAATTACGAAAATTTTAATATAAAACATATGTGCCGCTTTATTGGATCTAAAAGAGAAATATCTATTTTCTTAGAATAAAATGTAATAGGAGAAATCTTTAAACTAGGTCTCCATATAAATTAAGAAAGAATTGCTTAATCTAGTCGTAAACTGCTGCCTGTATGCTTTTACTATTCAGTCTATAAAGAATTCAGTACACGCGCCGAAATTCATATCACAAAGAGCGCAATAAAAACACTGAAGTTTATTAAACGTCGTTATAGAGAAAAACATATTGAATTACTTTTACCATCATCCATTTCTTATGTTAATAAATCAGAAAAAAATGCTTAAAATTACACTTTTTCAGAACAATTTCACGAGCAAACTTTCAGGCGTCTGAAAGGTTTAATCTCAACTTTGAGAACGCTTATTAATTTTCATCACATCATTAAGCTCCATGGGTTCTAAATTTAAAAACCTTGATATACGGTAAAAGTTTTAATTACAAAATCATTATATTGAATAATAAAGTATTACGGTTTTCACTGTCAACTAGGTGATGATAGTTAAATGGCGAAGTTATATATATAATACATTTTGCTTATTATATATCTATTTACAAAATAACCCTAAATTACAGGACGCCAGCGCCTAACTACTAACATCTAATTTATTCAATAATTGTGATTTGCAATGTAGCAAATGTTTTATTCGTTACATATGAGTAGCGGTTACTTTGTTGTCCGCGTGGAATAGGAGAAAATTCTGTATTAAAATATTCTATATAGCGTAATATAAGTAAGGTGTTGCAATTGTATGTGTCCATCAGTAGATACAAAGTTTTATAGATTTTACTTCAATGATTATTGATTTCTATTTAAACTTTCATCACCTATTTCAAAAGTTTTATCACAATAATTATTAGCCTATGTCCTTTCTCGAAATCTGTTCTCATTACGTACCAAACTTTATCTAAAACGGATCAGTGGTTTAGACAGTAAAACGGACAGACAGAGTTACTTTCGCATTTATAATATTAGTGTTGGTATTGTGTACCCTTTGTGTTTTGGAGCTAAAATATCTAAAAATTGTAATCATGGTGGCCCTATGTGGATGGAAGGCGACCCCATGATAACTAAAAAAATAAAAATAAATAAAAAAGGAGCCTTAGGAGAAATTAGTATAAAATAACTTTGTAACTGCCTCCGAAGCCTAGTGGTATTTGGTTTAGAAAGCGGAGGTCGTGGGTTCGAATCATGCGGGGACTCAACAAATTTTCATTGTTGTTTCCTAGTTGGTCAGGGCAATTTGGGCCGATCACCCAATTGTCTGAAAAGTAAGATGATCCATGCGTCGGATGGGCATGTAAAAAGTCGGTCCACACACCAACCCGCATTGGACCATACCCAAATGGATAGGGGTGTATTAGGGGAGGCCTATGTCCAGCAGTGGACTTTCACAGGCTGATTATGATTATGATGAACTTTGTAATTCACCTAGCTTCTATCACATTCCCACAACATATATTTAAAAACTTTTTATCAAAAATTAATCGCTTCCTTTAAGTTGCTTCTATATTGTACCGTATTAGAAATTTTCATTATATTTATTATGTTTTAATGTACTAAGGTTCCTGTTTATTACAATACACATAAGCATGCACACACTTCACGCTCGTCTTAGTTTTAATTGAATATCGTTCGTGCGATTGACAAACTTGTTGACTCAGCTTGAATTTAATGAACTTCGAATTCTATATTATTTTGTAATAAATAATTAATTAATTGTAAACTAATTAGCTATGTACTTTTTAAATTGTATATGGACGAATTAAATTATATATGAACGAGGCAATAAATTTATAATGCATCAATCTACCGGTACCGGTGGTAGGTCCCCTTTATACAGGAGACCGTCTGGGTGGGTACCACCGCGGTGTCTATTTCTGCCACAAAGCAGTAGCATGAAAAAATTGTTGTGTTCCGGTTTGAAGGGCACCGTAGCCAGCGTATTTACAGGGTAAAAAAAGACTTAACACCCTATGTCTCGCGGTAGGCAGCGCGTTGGCGATACCACTAGTATTGCCAATGTCTATGGGCGTCGGTAACCACTTCCCATCAGGTGGCCTGACTGCTCGTCTGCATGCGATGATGCCATAAAAAAATCAAAACTACACACACATATATATAGACCCTGTTCTTTAATACACTGATCACGATATCTCTAAAGCTATACTTGAACTTTGGTATGAATATTTATTTTCCCAAGTAGAGATCGGCTGTTCTTAGCTAATCTCTACTTCAAAGGAAATATTTTATAGGTTAGGATATTTTTCTGAAATTCCACCCACAAAGGAGATTGATTTACTAACCGGATAAAGTCACGGGAAACAGCTAGTTTTAAATATTGAAATAGAAAGACAACATAGAAATCTTCGACTTGCTTTTGCTTGTCAACAATGAGTTCACCGCTTTGGAATAGACCACCTCTGATCTGATAAAAACGGGCATAAGAAAACAAGAATAAATAATTTGATTCGTTTTCTATTAAAAACATCAACCAATTTTTAATAATGCGCGTTAATGATTCTATTTAAAATCATTCAGTATCTAATATCGCACAAGGTATTAAGTACTTATGTATTTCATCTCGTATTCTGAGGATAAAAGGTAATAAAGTGTTGCCAGATTTTCCGTGTGTGTAAATTTAATAATGTATGTACGCAGATGTACCCGCCGCGAGCTTTCAGGAGTTAATGTTCTTAAACCTTAGGCGATCATATCCTGATGCAACAGTAAATAAACTTAAATAGCTAAAAGCAGCGTAGAATTTTTTTGTGTGAGATTAGTTTAGAATTTCTTGTCTCTCAACTTTATATCCCTTTACTTGTACTAAACAAGTGAAGTTTATACTTAATTTGGATTTCAGATGTTTTTTTCTAGTATATTTTACTGTTAAATTTTGCTTCCAGTACTTTTTATTGTTTTAGGAAAATAAACAAATTATAATTTTTCTCACGTACTAATTTAATCTAAATTGTTGCAATATTGTATATAAAAATATTTACAAATTCTTGACTGAGATGACGAATCAATTTCATATAAAAATAATTAAATGCTTCCTTATTTGAATGCATGCTATAATATAATTATACGCTTTAATGCTGTAGAGTAGTAGTATGCTAAAAGTAATAAAACGCGCTTTTAATGCTCTTATCTACGAATGGCATAAATAACAATATTTAGATTATGAGAAACAAAATAAAAATTAATTCAATAATTTCATTAAACTAGTAGAATAAAAAATTAATAAAAATTTTAAAAAATGCTATAAGCATATTTTTTTAATTAACAATACACTGAACAAAATACGACCGTTGAATAAACTTATTTTTATAAAAATTCAGTAAGATTATTCTTAAGTAATAAAAACACTTTTTGAAATTTTAAACACTACATTAACTTCCTAATATTTAGATGTCCTAATTTTTCGTGTCAACTTGTTCAACTTAATAAATGCCCAATAAATAAACAGTTAGTACTCGCTTATTAAATTAACTAAATATTAAAAGGTTCTCTTTGACCTATATTATCTCTTATAATTATGACACGAGAATTAATTGTCATAACTTTATTCTATATAGAGCGTGAGTTATGACATCTTAAGAGCTCGACAGGAAAACCTTATCAAGGCTAATGGTTATCGGTCCAGATCTTTTCTTTTACCCGACTAAGTGATTACTTACTTGGGTAAGCCAATGTTAAACTTCGTAACCTCGTTAGTAAGTGAAATTTTCTGTGCGTTATATTCATAATTTATTCTATTGGCAAAGTTATTTAAAATATCTAGTGCCATTTTATTATATTTATAACCGCATGCATTTTTAATAGACTGCAAGAAAAAGGCACCTACTTAATGAGGAGCGCATGTATGTATATGCATGCACTAATAAGGCAATTACTTAAAACTTGAAAATATTTATTAAGATATTTAGTAAGAAATATTGTTTTCTATATAAAACGTGATTAAGATAAAAAAAATTTACGAAATCAATACTGTACTTGGTAACTTATTTGTATTGTTTATTGTCGGTGATTTTTGTTCGTTGTCGGATAAATTCTTTACGAATTTTATCCCACAAAGAAACTCTGAGCATCGCGCGCTCCATAGCCCGGTGAGCTACGGCAAACTTGTGGACCAATCCTACAGTCATAGGCCACATAGGTCATCACGAGGAATACGCATTGGCTGAAGACCTTCGTCTTCAAACCGTGCGGTATCAACGAGCTGAAAATGTGGTTTAGATTCCTAAATGCTGCTCAGCCCAACTGGATACTCTTTTCGGCTTCCCTCTCGAAGCTGTGTCTTTCCAACTGCAATAAGTTACCAAGGTAGGCATATTCATTGTGAACTTCGAGAGTAACCATTGACATTAACCGGCCTCGGGAGAACGTGCTCGTTGAACGTGACTTTCGTCTTGTCCAAGTTCATCCTGAGTATTAACTCGTTGAAGTTACTGGACCGGTCATTTAGACAGAAAAGCGGGTGGCCGAAGGGCCATTAAAGTTCTGGAGTGGAGGCCGCGGAAGACGGAGCGTGAGACGGACCCCGGCCAGGTGGCCACCGATCTCCGTAGCTGGTTCAAGGTCGTCTTGGCGTTCATTGAAAAAGGCCTACGTCGAGCAGTGGACGGATAAAAGCTGCTAATGATGATAATGATGATGATAGTTTATTGTTTGGGAGCGACCTAATACATTTGGACATATATATTTTTATTAGAATTGTTACCTTGAGCTATTCATAGTATATAGGCATTTACTATTTACCATATATTTGTAGATCTATTAATCTATGTTTTGAAGTTTAGTCACCATATGCAATATAAGTGAATAACACCGTGCATTTTATGCAAAACTGCCCTGCAATTTTCACCGCTGCTAAGGCATTACTTAAATCGATGTAATATCGCTGGCTACAGTGCCCTCTAAATCAGAATGTAATAGAGCAATCGTGCTCCTGCATTGTAGCAGAAATGACCTACTTCCGCTTGTAACCAAGAAAATAAAAATAAATTATAAACATTGTCAATGTAGGTATTAATTTATGACAATAACTCTAAGGGATAGCAAATTTACCTGACGAAGTTATAATTAAATTATAAGCGCATTGTTAAACAAATCTTCATACTCTCAGGGGATTTAAAACAAAGTTTGTTTTGAAATGTTATAAGTTCGTGGCAAACAATGAATACATAATAAAGCTTTAAAATATGTTTCGGTTATAGTGTGATTTTATCATATTACACACTGGTAACTTTTACAATGTCAAAGTTTAAATCGGACTAAAAATGATATTGAGATGGGTCCTTGTAAGTCACATATTTATCTTATTTCATCTACTATCTTTTAAGAATTACAGATTTTGTATCCGAACATCTGTAACGACTTAAATGCTACTCCTTTATACCTTATACTTGGTTTTTCTTTAGAAGACCCTTTTAACTAACACGATTAAAGGCTTAGGCAAATATCCTCTTAGATTAAGTTTAGTAGTCTGTCAATAAAGCTCACTTATATTCCCCGTTTATGTCCTATTGCACGATATTGCGGTAAAAATCAATATTTTACATCCTTTTTACTTACATCCTTCACCTTACTAATTGCCGTTTGAGCCATGGGAATGTCAGATCAAGGTAGTGGTCACTTTTGCGATGCTCGCTCTTGGGTTTTCGATGACAAGTCACAGCTTTTGATTACACAGAACTCATGTGTATGCCTTGGTAAGGAATTTCGCATAACAGTCATCAACATTTAAATTATTGCATTATGGATACGTTAGTTCAAAATGCTGTCCAGAGAACATTAAGCATTTCTACTAATGTTCGGATATTAGCGCAATACAGAATTATAGAATATTGATTTAGTCCAGTGCTCGCAGGAACCTTAATATATTAATTGACATTTTAGTGTTGTAAATGGCAATTGTAAGTGGTTTCATTCAAACATATGTAATTTAAAGCATCAATGGAATTATGTTTGTTCGATACAGTTTATAATATTTATTAATTGATGTTATTGATTTATTAGATTTGGCAGTATTTTGTTCTTGCAAAAATTGGCTACCTAATAAAAAATAAATCTTGGTCTTCTATAAAATATTAAAATTGAAACAAAGATATGAAAAAATTGGTTGTAATTATTTCAGATGAAAGATGCTAATGTAAAACTTTATAGTAGTTTATTAATGGCGCTCATGCTTAGAGTTCTTTAAGGGAGATGATAAAATTTAACGACATGAAAAAAGTCACTGAGTATGATTTTAATTATTTATAAGACTTTAAAAATTTGTAAAGTAACAACATCTAAGTTTTTTTTATAATCTACTAGAAATCACGGTCCTAGTTGATCATTACAATGTTGCAGTGGCTTTCGATATTAATATTAATTTACTTGACAACGCTAAGGATAGATTACTTTCATGTCCCTCGAACAGGTCCTCGCTTTTGGTTCAATACCAGGGGCCTGGTCAACAGCAGGCAGCTAAGAGGAACCTGGCCGGCCTGTTGCAAGGCCGGCAAGGAGGAGCCTGCTTCTTGGGGGCTTCTATAGCGCGAGCGGGCATGCGTAGCATTACCGCACATAAAAATAGACTATTTCCATTTAAAGAATTGCACTTTATTCACTCATATAAATGTTTTCTGTAGGTTTATAACGAACGGTCCTTTGAATGAGAACTTAATAAAAGACACGCAGTGCTTTTAAGCCTGGGACTAAGAACCAGAATTCATTTAGCTAAGGACGTGCGAGTATAAAAGGAGATTTACTGTTTTAATCAAAATTAACTTTGCTCAGAGTTTGGTATTTCAATAGATTTGATTCTCTCTAAGTTTTTTTTTATATGAAATTTTAAGATTTATTATATCTAAATGTTAATTTTACTTATCCTTATACTTGAACTGTTTTGGTTAAGTTTTTATGTATTAAAAGCAGCCTATCGTTTTCAAACATTTATAATTTCTTCCATGAAAGGAATTAAAAGGGTCGCCAAGTGTTAAACGGAAGCCCTTAAAGATTTTCTATTTCTAGTTCATAATAACTCTTATCATAAACCATTTATATCATCATCATCATACATCATCATCATCAGCCTGCGTTAGTCCACTGCTGGACATAGGCCTCCCCTAATGCACGCCACCGCTTCCGATCTTCGGCTATTCTCATCCAGCCCACACCGGCCACTTTGCGAATGTCGTCACTCCATCTTGCCGCAGGGCGTCCTACACTATGTTTGCCGAGCCTCGGTCTCCACTCCAGAACTTTTCGACTCCAGCGGTCGTCAGTTCTGCGGCTTATATTACCGGCCCACTGCCACTTCAGCTTACTAATCCGGTGGGCTATATCGGTGATTTTGGTTCTCTGACGGATCACATCATTTCTGATGCGGTCCTTTAGAGATACTCCGATATATATATACTCCATATACAACCATTTATATATTAGTCGAATAGAAACGATTTAAAAATGCCAGGTACAATTCAAAATATCCGATTTTTTCAGAAAACCAACAACATAATCACACCACAATCATAAACATGCTCTATATTAAAAAAGTTACGAACACCACTTTAGGAATACTTATGGTGGTTGTCATAACTTGTGTCAAATAAATTTTAAAATAAGAAATTAATTTTATTGAATCTTAAATATTACAATATTATTAAATAATTTCGTAGTGCATCTATTCGAGTGTTAAATACATTCAAATCTGAGTCACTTGCTTTTACTCCACATATGTTGACAATTTAAAGAAGAATTTTTCATGAAGCAGTAAAATTTAAGTTTTTTTAACTATTGCTTTATAATATTCTTTATTCAAAATATTTAGATTTCTTTAATAATTTTATCAATAACCGTATTTTCTTAGTAAGGTCTGCATAAAAGTGTATTTATCATATTTGAACTATCCGACTAAGAAATTATTACTTTAAATGTTTATTTACTATAATGTATACTTACACTTATCCATAAATTTGACAAAATAAATAACGAAGGTAACCTTTTCAGAGAAAAGTCCGTAGACCCAGCATTGGCTTTTTATACTCTTTTCTCTATTAATCTTAAATTATTAGGACCCACAAGACAAAAAAAAAATTTTTTTTAGAGAAAATTATTGAACCCATGCAAGGTTTTGCATACTGTAGTATTGCTACAATCTAACTGATATTAAGTAAAAACAGTATTTCCCTAATAAGATATCACTTTCTTGTCGTATATTCGAATAAGTAAAATATGATTCTAAATTTAAATAGTATAGGACTAATTTGCTCAAAACTGTCCCGCGATTTATGCTACCGCCATTTAAATGTCTTTTAGTCTAGTAAGGTGCTCATTCAATGAAAATGACGTGTATGCCATGTTTTAAAATTAAGATTTTTTAATGCATTGTCTTTAATGTAAACTTACATTATATTAAAGGATAGATATATGCTCTCCCGGACCAATAGAACAATTTAAAAGTACAATTATGTGGTACATAGTTTAATTCGAACAATTTAAAAGTACAATTATGTGGTACATAGTTTAATTCAATTTATTAGCAAGAGTATGTGATATTTGACGCCGTATTTTTTTTCAATTTATTAAATATATATTAAATTACCTATTAGAAAAATATTAAATATGGGACCACATGACAGCTGCTCCCCACCATATAAAAAAAGGATGATCGAAACCGGAGCTCTAGAAGCGAAGCAATATAAAACATATATAAAAAAAACATGTGCTCCTAATTGAGTACTTCTTTCTCTTGATATGTCTGTCAAAAAAGACCAATCATTCTTAATCCTTTTTGATTTAGATTGAATTATTACTATTCATTGGTAACTTGGCAACAGTACGTTAAATTTAAACAGAACAACATTAAATTTGTAAATATTTTTATATAAACAAAATGATTTAATGTTTTAATCTAACGGTTTGTGCTTAATGAGTACAATACTATTTTGTTTCGAAGCAAAGCATTTTTTGCGTTATACTATAAAGCGTTTCATTAACACACAAAAATATCTAGCAAGCTCCTAGATAGACCGTGGCGCCCTTTAAAAAGCCATACAGGCTGTTTTAAAAGCTTTTAAAGAATCAATAAAAAATTTAGAGAGAACTTAACTAAATATAATAAACGAAATACGAATATGAAACTTACGAAAACATTAAGATATTTTAGGTAAAGTAAATTTAATCAATCATTAAATGCTCATGATCTCCACCCCCACTTAAAATTTTGTTGCTGATAAACCGCCCAAAATTCACCAGATAACGTGTCTGGAAAGCGTCTTGTTATAAATCTCATTATCCAAACAGAAAACGAAGCCAGCCATTGGCTTTACGATCGTCTTTTATGGTCTGTACGTGACTTCAAAATATCCGAAACCTACTTAGCTGCTAACGTCGCCAGTAAATTTTGCACTTTTATTACTAAATAATACATGGCTGATTCCCGTCATATTTATGTTTTATTTTTATACATAAAGCTCACTAGACTATATACATTTTAAGGTAATCTTCATAGTCTGCAGAAAATTATCAAATTATAAAATGATAACTCTTTTAGGTCATAACAGGTGGGACGCACTTATCAAAAACTTTCGATTTGAGGCACTGAGTGATGAGTGATGAGAAAACTCGACGAAACTTATGAAAACCCGCCCAGCAGAAGCTTATGAAAAGGAATGGAGACCGAAGCTCGGCAAACGTAGAGTGGGACGCCCTGCAGCAAGATGGAGTGACGTGTTAACTGGATGAGACTCGATGTCGAAGATTGGAAGCAGTGGATATATCGCGTTGGTTGCATATATTTTGTTTCAGACATTTCGGGCACTTACCAGTGTTCTCGATCACGGGGCAGACTATGAATAAATATACATAATTAACACGAAAACTTCGTAAAAAGTGGATTTGCTATGAAATGTCTACATCATAATATTTCTAGATCTTTTGAATAACCGTGAGATTTATAATTTGGCGCCTCTTCCTGTAATCTCGGTTTTAGCAACAATAACTTATGATATGTGCTATGAGAGCTTGTGGTATTTTTCAAACTAGATACGTTAATGAAATGAATCTATATAGTAATTCTGTGAATGCAAAAAAACAATGCGTACTCTTGTTTTTCTATATGCATATAAGTTACATATACGCATAATGTTAATTCCCTAATTAAGTAGGTTTCTTAATTTTTAACAAAGCATGAAACCTTGTTAAGTTCAAAGCAATTAAAAAAATATTGCCAATGGAGCGCTGATAGTAAGCTTTGCACAGAATTCACTCTAGGGACTGTTTTATTAGGCAATCTTGAGTTACTCAGTTATTTATGTAGTTCAGTAGTTTTCCTTTTATCTCCTACAGTCCCTAATACTATAAGCTTGAAACGTTGTTATATAGTTCAAAGAAGCAATACGTGCTCGAATGTACAACTTTCTTTAAGTAAAAGGAAAAGTAATTTCTGAGAAAACATTAGGAGTAAAGTATATTTTCATTTGCATACTTAAAGAAAATACTGTTTTTTTAATCGTCCCTTAAGTGATTCAGTCTAGCATCAGTCATGCTTTCTATAACTTCATCTTTATTTACAATTTCATTTTCTTGCACGAGGCTGTTTTACTATAAACAAATTTATTTTTTTGGTTGTAAGACATCATGAATTTTAGTATTTTTTGCTGTCGCTTACTTTAACAGTTTGTTCAATGTGTGTATTTAGGTTCTATCTAAAATAAAATCCATAAAACATTTAAAAGTTTTAAATATTTTAGTTACATTTATTTGGAATTCTAGTGGATACAGGAATATTATTTACTGGTAATTTTTAACGACATTATGGTATTAAGGAATGTTTCAAGAGTGTAAATACTTAGTCTAAATAGATATAATTAAACATTACTCAGAAATTATTTCTCATTATACCCAGAAATAATGCTTTATTTCTGACTCTTACCATACTTCCTTTGGTCTTAATTGTTAAATTAAATCGTGTGGCGAGCAGATTTGTGCAGTCTGCGCTGTGATTTTAATAGGCGTCACAGGAGATCACTTTCAATAGGGTGATGATAAGCGACATAAGTTAGTATTACAATAGAAAATATTGGTCTTCGTTATATTTTGTAACCCAAGTAGGGATAAAATAAATAAGGTCTTAAGACGTATATTTGAAATGTGTTCCACAAAGTATTAACACACGTAGCTGTGTTATCGCAGGATTGGAGGCGATTAATAAAATGCAAATAAATGTATGTAATGCCTCGTACCTTTTGATTCTTTTAAGTAATTTTATGACAAAAATATAAAACGAGACATTTCTCTTAAACAAAATCTTCTTTAAAAATCGTAATAAATTTATTACGATGTAATCGTAATGAATAAAAATACAGTATTAAATAAAATAAATGATAAAGGGTAAAGTTTTCCAACGCAATAATTTATTTACAAAATATGATACTAAAAGTAAACTTTTAACTATCATATGATATTACTGATATATAATATGCGGTCTCTTTATATTCTTACTTTAGTTGCATATTTATCATTTTTAAGTTAACTTTCAATGAAGAGTACTTTACCGAAACCTGCTGTAATAACATTAATAGCAGTATTATGTGGTTAATGGTTAGGCAAGAAATAAATCTTTTAAATTATTGTTTATTCTCATCATGAAATTCTGTTTTTGGTTTTTACGTATTAGACTTCATACCTCTAAACCTAAAGTTACATTGAATAAGTAATTTATGGCAAGAAGAAGGCTCATTATTGAAAAAGACTTGCTTTTACGTTAAAAATATTTTTCCAGGAGCATTAGATTTTCGTAAAACTTTACATTTATGTTCCATTATTTTAATATTCATCTTGAAATATTAGATTCAACTTTGCTAACATCAATCTTTATTATGCGGAAATAACAAAAACTCTGTAAAAGTCGTTCGGCCACAGTTTGTAATATTTTGCTAAACAGAAAACATTTTCTAACAAAAGGGGATAATATTGTGTAACATTAATTCATTATTTAAAATTGACACGTATTTCGTAACAAAAATGTAATTTTAACGAGTTTATGACACATTTGTTGTTGACTAAGCTAACTTATAATAAAGAACCTCAAGTTATTCTTCTGACTTCAAAGAAATGTTTAAATATGGACAGTCTCTTTTTATTAACCATACAGTATTTTGATAAGCTTAATTCTATGTAACAATTATAGGCGTAGGCGGGTTGGAATGCCTTAGGCGTTACCTATGGCAGTCCACCGCCTTCGTTGTCTAGCAATATTGGCATTTGATTTATCAACCGGAGGTCGGTGGTTAGAATCCCGTGGGGAAACAACTTCGTGTTTTCATCAATTTGTCTGAAAAGCAAGGTGATTCATGCGTCGAAGGCATAAAAAGTAGATTCCCTCACAAACCCGCATCGATTCAGTTTGGTGGGAAACGGATACGGATACCAAACACCGCCTAATGGAGAAGGCGCGCATTATAGGAGGCCTATGTCCAGCAATGGAATAATACAGGCTAATGATGATGAGCCATTACATATAATTTAATAGAACAATGAATTAATACTCGTATTTTTTAAAAGCGAAGATGTGAGATCAATCGTTTGAAATGAATACTATTCATTTAGCAGCTACTTTTAATGCATGGGTACATGCAACAATACTTTTTTTAAAACACTTTAAAATATGTATATTTGTCAAAACAATTGATTTTTATAAAGTAGTTCTATTTTAATTGTCTCCATTTTATAATTCAAGATGCTAATAAGCTATGGTTTAAATTAAACTTGTTTTATCCTAGACACTAAAAGAACAGAGTCAGAATACTATTTCTAAAGCGGGTATTTAGAGAAAAGAAGTATCGATATTGACGTGATGACTGTCCGAAATCGTGTATCATAGATGGGTCTGAAATATAGAAGGGTAGAGATCCTTTTAACCCGCTACCCGAAACAGAACTCTCCTTGTGTGTTGTGCATCTGTGATAGAGTTAGGATAAAACTAAATTAAATATTCTGTTTGCTCATTAGAGATCGCACTCGGTTGCTTTTACTTATTCGAAAATTTATGTTTTTTGCGGAACGCTATTATACTGCTTTCTATTAATCAATAGTTTCATCCTTTAATTTTTAGTATTGTTGTTAATATATAAATATACAAATTGCTTCTATTGTGATAAGTTGGTAACAACTCAAGAGACCTTTATACAAAATTGTAAATATTAAAAAAACAACTATATAATCCAACCTAAACGTGCAGTGCAACTTTACAGTTGCAGTCTAATTTATGTTATGTTTTTTTCTCAGTAATATTTCTCTTTTTTTATTAATTTTTTTTGTGATATTCCGTTTAACATCACGATATATTGTACTATAGCAGGAAACGATAAATCTTAAAATAAGAGGATAGTCAACATCCTACACGCTATTTCGCCCAATGTTTTAAAGCTTCGTTCAATTTAGTTATTACACAATAAATAATATTACATTTATTACATACATACGATTCTGTAGTAATATCTCTGGCTTTAATTTTTCTTTTCACGTACAATAAAATTTGTCTCTAAAAAATTCTAATAGATCTACATCTGCTTCCGATTTTTTTATAGGCAATGAATGAAGCATTGTTTGGTTACGTGATATATTTGTGTTTAAAAATTACTGATAAAACAATAAAAGTGTAATTACTTTTAAGACTGAATTACTTTGGTACTTCTAATTTTTTTGTATTGAGTAATTTATCTGTGGCGACCAGTGATGTTTGCAAATTTAAGCCATTAATACAATAAGTAGAAATTAAACAAAAAAGCTTTATATTATACTAACAAGTAACATATATAATCAAGTTCCCGTTGATTTTTTATATTTTATTTGTCAAAATAATCAAAAAATACCGAAAACGTTGGATTGCGACCATTTTTTTTAGCTTAACGACTATTCTTTGTTAAGTTTAGTTCACAAGAATTACAAGGGTTCTGCCAATAATGTATCCTAAAAAAAATTGAATTTTTAAGAAAAATTGTTTAGATTATGTTAAAAGTATGTAGTTCTAGACATATCAATATCGTACATAACCAAGGATTTTTTTTTCTATATCGATATAACACAAAGTAAAAATATTAAATAAATGAAATTGAACAAATCTGTAATTTTCCTCTATCTAGTCAGCAAGTGTACACATGTTATACATTTTTATAATTATCGCTTTATTTGGTCATTCAATTATTATTTAATAGATAACTCTTGAACGTAATCTATGAGCATCATGAGACGCAGCATGAGAATCGACATATAAGTTAAGAAAATGTTGCACCACACTATTTTTCCAAATTACATCGCTAAGATACTGAATTAAAACATCGTTTAACCGGTCGTTCATGAAAAGAAACATTGGTTTTATGTTCCGTATGCAACGAATCGATTAATTATACATTTATAAATATATTTTAAAAAACTTATTGATAAGTTACTTTTTAAGTAAACTTTAACAAAGTAAAAATATATATATCGCAAGAAAGCGTCAAACACATTTTTTTAATAAATTCAGATACACATAGCTGATGGCAGTTATAAATAATAAGAATTATTAGTTAAATGAAAACAATAAAACTGCTAATATAACTGTAACAAAAAAATGTTATTTTAATAACATAAACTGTTTTCACTGTGGAAGATCTCGACTTTTAAAATCGACTTTAGAAAATCGACTTTTTGATATTCGGTCTGTGGCCAAATACCGTCTGTTAAAACAAAATGCACGCATTTATTCATGCAAGAATGATGTGTTAAAATATTTAAAAAACAAATCTGTTACTCTTATTTTTTAATGATCATTAAATTTAATGATTTTAAAAAGATTAATTTAATGATAATAAAAATATTTTCTTCTCACCTAAACGTTAGTTAAGGTTAAAAAAAATATTTTATAATAATTTTTATAATATTTTTAATTGTTAATGTATATATATATATATGTATTATTTATATATATATATTAATAATTAAAACAATTTTGGCAGAAATACTTAAGCTTTCTCAAAGCTACGACGCTTCTACATAAGTCGTAGCAGTCCGTAGCAAGGCATTAATTCTTATAATGTTAAATATTGAATAGTGCTTATATCTTCCTCATTTCTCGCTTTACCTATTTTATTAAAAATAGTTTGCAATGGCATAACGCAACCGTAGCTATGGTATTTGTTACTTATTATATTCTTAACACATTTTTTTCTTTATCAATTATTTTTCTTCTAATTCACAGAAAGTCCTACAAGTCGCTTAAACTTGGGTATTTCTTAGGAACAAGTATACAAAAATTTCGTTAATATGTTATCATTTATTAACACAATGCAATCAATACGGCCAAATAAATGTGTGTATTGCCTTGATTATTATTTCAGTTATTCTGTTTAAAATTAATATAGAACACACACGGTCGTTTCGCAGAAGAAATAATCGCTGCAGTGGCATTAACTTACTCTGTTCCCTTAAGAATTTAATCCACGTTAAAATTAGGAAAGGGGTATTTTATTACATAAATAATACTATCAAAACTTATGATGATACTATTAGTTTTATTTAGGTTATTTACTGCAGAATTTTTTTTTACTTTATTTTTATTAGTAGTATGAAGACCCATCTAGAGTAAATTACTATAAGACGTAAGGGGCTAGAATATCGTTATCCACAAGTAATATAATATAGGTTACTCTAACCTGAGATATATTAATACACGTATACGCGTTTAGCAGTTTTTATATATAAGTATTTATATTATAGTTACTGAATTTGAAATGGCTTTCAAATGTATATATTTGCCAAACCATGTCTATTATACCATTCCTAAAATGGAAACGGAAATTTATAAAGCTTAAAAAGCATTTACTTGCACTGTTTTACTTGGCTTTCAGTTACTTTATCCATATAAAAACGTAAATTTACACACTCGTGTTTTTTAATAACATTAGATGTATTAAAAAAACTAATATTTAAAAAATATTCACAAATTTACGATTTTTAAAAATATGTATTTTTAACATAAAGCCGTATTAAGACGATACAGAAGATTTTTTCCTGATATAACGACCAATTTCGGCGAAAAGTTAAGAGGTTTAATAGTAATATCGAAGAAAATAAATTACCTCGTTTAGAAAGGAAGCCTGAAGCGGACAAAAGTAAATTAGAGTCCCTGTTTTCTCAATTCATTAGAGTTTGTTCTTTGCTGTTTTTACTTTTTCCGAATCCTTTTATTCGAGATGTTATCTATGATTTTGTTAACGTTTTCAATTGTGATCAGATTGCATCTGGCTGTTTTTTTTTTCTTTTAAAAAAACGTGACGCAACAACGTTACTTTTACAAATAATACCTTCAAATTTTAACACATTGATTAATAGATTTATACCTTATATAAATAATTATGCTTAAAATAGATTTTTAAGCATCATTATTGTATTGTTTCCACTCTTGAAGTAAACTAACGCTGTTTATGGTTGATTTTTTTAAAGCTGGTAGCAACTTTAACGATAATTTAAATATGTTATTGCTATACATTACCCCCTTTACAATTTTTATAAATTTGGTATATTCATTCTATTATATAATGCCGACATAGTTTCTTTACAGTTCTTATTGCGTTTTTTTTATTTTTAACCAACGACCAGCCTCGGCTTCTAAAGAAATATGGGTTATTGTGAGCTATCCGTAAATAATAGACATATACCTTCGGTTTTTTTGTTGATCTTTGTAAGGTGTACGATACTGTAGCATATTATTCTGATTTTTCTCGTGAGGTGCAGCGTTTGCAGTGTAATAAGAAAAAAGTGTGTATTTAGGTACGACATCAGATTAGAAACCTCAACATTCATTAGTTTCGTTACAATTTAATGCATTTATTATAGATATAAAACTTCTTCTTTAATCACTCTAACTATAAGAGCCCAAAGCATTATTTCTTTCATACTTGTTACATAAGTTTTTTATTCAGAAATAAGTATAACATAGTGATATGGCTTATCACTTTAGATTCCGTGTAAGCATAAATTTTACTTGGTCGGCATGTAATATAGAAAAATTTCCTAAATTAAATAAAAAATTACATTGAACCAAATACAAGTGATATAACATATATATATATATATATATATATATATAATTACTTGTTTATTGAATAAATAAGTTCAAAGAAAATCTCTTTTGACAACAAAGGTAAAACTGTATTCTTAAATTAATGATGAAAAAACGTTAATTTAAATAATCATTTAAATTAACGTTTCTAAACAAATATGATGTATATATCACATTCGCAAGTGTAATTTTTATTTGTATATTTTATACGTTACATTATGAAATAAAACCAAACTAATCTATTATTTTCATTATTTTCATCTATTATATTCACAATAATCTTATTTTCCTAGAGGTAACTTTCCTAAGGAAGTACTAAGTATTTTTTCTAAGCCCTTACATTTTTTTAAATGCTTAAGATTACACTGTGAAAAAAGTAAATTATTAAACATCGCTATTACCTTACACTTTAATAAAACTAGGAACTACGTAAATATGACTCGAATGTTCTATTAATTTTTATTCGTTTAATAATATTTAAAAATACATTACAATTTAAATGTCACTGTTATATTATTGTAACAATTGAATTTAATTTATGTTGTTATGAGAACCTTATGTAATGTCCTCTATGTCGAATACGACAATGGCGACCCATGTATATTTGAAATCCTAAATCCAAAATATAAGTGTACAAGTGTACGCGAAATCACTGCGGAAGTCCTTTTTTACAATAACCATCTGAAATAGTACCTCCGTAGTGACTATTTCTACCGCAAATCATATAATAAAAAAGTTGCTGCCAGTGTTTAAACACTACTGTCCCCCAACTTGAAGCTGCTCTTTACGTTGATAGTGTAATTACTGGGTAATCATCACATCTCATGACTCGGGCCGGTGCCCAGATTTGGGGGTCTCAAGCTGCTTGTCTAATGGGCAAGGCACGTATCACTAACCACCAAGTAAACGTCGTTTTTGTCTCATCGCTATAACCTACCAACCTTTAATAAAAACACGATGTATCAAATTGTTTTAACAATAATGCCAACACGCGGTAGTACATGTTTTCGGGCTTATATCTTAAAAGCATCTTTTATTTAACTCTTATAAAAATACCTATATTCTCATAGACTTGCAAAATTGCTACCGGTTCATTAGTTTTCAATTCATTCGCTACACATGGTAAGTAATGGACCGCCTTTGTAAATATCTTCTATGGAAATTCTATAAAAAGTACTTATAAATTAGTAGAATAAAATGAAAAACTAATGAAAAAAAAACAGAATAATAAAATTTGGGGGTTTGAAGAACAGACCATAGGCTTTTTTGATAATATAGTTTTTATTAGGAGCCTTTACTTATTCTTCAATTCTATTTCATTTAAAATGTAAGTAGTTACAAATATCCGAGTAATTCGAGATGGCTTGTTAAGTAGGTAAGTACAATGGTGTAATATTAATCATTCAGTATGTAGACATATTTAAAATTATTTAGATAACTCGCATGAAACCTTTGTGACGTACAATGTTCCCATCGCATTACTAAGCAATGGTTATTAAGTTAACTTAATAAAATTATTTTTATACATTGTAAACATCCTTAACGTTAAAATTACAATAAAGTTTACAATTATTGATTATTAATATTTAGAGTATAAACATCTTTGTCTGTATTGTATCTATCAGTTCCGCTTCAATCGCATTCGGATCACACGTATGTCACTTAGGAAGACGAAAATTCCGCATTGAGGATCGAGAACATAATTTCAATATTCCCAATACCTCCGTGTTGCACATTTGTTGTCTCGCTCAAACTAACGCTCTCGTCGTTTTGTCCGGACCCGCAACATCGATACGGAGGCCGGAGGACGTCCACAGAGCTACTAATGTGACGACACGGCAAGAACGTAAAAGGACCAGAGACCATTTTAATGAAGAATTGTGGAAAGCATATATGGAGTAATTAAAAAACTCTTTCAACTTTTTAAACATGTCATAAATAATATAAAAGAAAAGCTTACTTTATTAAATTGGAATGTCTCAGAAATGAAATTAAACGCAGTTAAAACGCACCATGATGACCTAACACAAACAGTGATTCAAATAAAATCTATTATTGCTCAAACTCAAAGACAAATAAGTGAGATTTTGCAGAGCCATGAATTTACCTGTAACCAAATTGAAGAAATAAAAGATAGACTAGATAAAGTGGAAAAGCAGTAAAAATATCAGAAAAAGATCAATCTGAGTTGATAACGTTGCAAACAATTGTCAACAACATGCAAATTAATATGCAAGAACAGCAACGGTTGAGAGTTCCGGAAACACGTGGAGAAAATCTTCAGGAGTTAACAATTCGTCTTGCTACACTCGCAGGGATTGACTTGCCAAAGGAATAGATAATCCACGTTACAAGAGTTTAGCCACTAGTTAAAACACATAACCTGCCTAAGTCAATAATTATCAAGTTTAGAAGTCAATTTGAAAAGGATAACATGTTAGCAGGTTTACGTAAAAAGAAGTTGACCACTCTAGACATTTCAATGCCCGGTGAAGTGAAGCGCATTTATATTGTCTAGTTTTGTTTTATATATATATATATATTTAATATTATCAATTTGTGGAAAAATGTATGTAAAAATTAGAGGTCTTCATATGATAGAACTCAAACTAGTCCGCCAAATGCTAACATTACATTCAAATGTCATTATTATTATATAAAATACATGAAACTACAAATATATACTGAACTATGTTTTTTAATCTCATTTTTGCTTTTGCTTACGTTTATTGATTATTTTGCTATAAATAGTGAAAGCAGTTTTAAAAAAAATAGGCTCTTGGATTATTTATCGGAGTCAAGCTGTATTATAATTTATAATTTACAAACATTGAAACACATGCAAAAAGGATCGAAATTTATTAACATATATCTAATTTTAATTTACAATATTTTTTTAATTTCTTCAATGTTGATGGTTTATAGTTTAAAATTTAATATAATTTTTTTAACACCTATTGAAATGGCGTTTTTTTGTTTATGGCCAGTCGTGAAGTAAATAAAGAATTAGATTTTACATTAAATAGCAAAATTATAAAGAATATATGAAATTTAAGAGTATAAATAATATATTAAAATAATATTTTAAAATAAAACTCGTTAGATTGATGATAAAAATTTATGCTGAGTTAATGGCTTCTCATTCATAATATTTTAAAGTACCTAATTATAGTGTCTATCTGCGCAAGATTTTTATCTTCTTAATAAGCGTATTATCATCATCATCATCAGCCTGTTTTAGTCCACTGCTGGACACAGGTGTCCCCTAATGCACGCCCTCTCCGTTAGGTGGGTTTTTGGACCATATCCCACCACCCTGGTTCAATGCGGGTTAGTATGGGACCGACTTTTTATATGCCCATCCGACGCATGAATCATCTTACTTTTTAGGCAATTTGGTGATCAACTCGCATTGCCCTATTGAACTAGGAAACAACAGCGAAAGTTTGTTAAACCCCCTCAGGATTCGAAACCATGACCTCCGTTTTCTAAAGCGCAAGACCACACCACTAGGCTGCGGAGGCAGTTAATACTATCAAAAATGCTTAGATTATCACGCGTTATAATAAATTTTAATAGAGTTCTTAAGACGGCTATTCAAAACTGTTTAACGCCCTAAAATCTAAAGTAATACGTCCTAAAACTTGTATACAGTATAAAACATGCGTTTACAATGAGTGGAATGATAGAATCATCCAAATAGAAATATGTCTTTCGTTTTACACTATAAAAATTATTTTAGCTTGTAACAATGGATGAATTTTTTATAGCAAATACATTTATTTCCTAGCTTATTATGTATCGAAATTATGTATCTGATTATTTCATGTCCATTTTAGTTGAATGCAACTACGAAAAACAGTTTCCGTGAGGAATTACTACAATATTTTTACTTAAGATTTTATTTTGCGAAAGTAATGCGACAAAACTATTTTGAAAACACATTCGTATTAATTCTTAAGAAAAGTCACTTAGCTAAACGCAGTGATATCAAAGTCCTTGCGGTTCATTTTATTTTGAGACTAGTTATAGGCCACGACTTCATCTGCCTGGTAATATGTATTAAAAAAATCTCAATTTTTTCTTCCTTAAAAAGAAAGCTACTCCTAGTTACACCGACTATCTCTCAGTGAAAGTTTCGTCGAAATCGGACCAGCATTTCTAGAGACTTGTTAGAACAATCAGACAGAAGGATGAAAAAAAATTGTTTAGCTATATTTATCACAATGAAATAAATAGGGTTATTTTAATGATACAAACAGACAGTTTTATTTCATTTATTTGTATAGATATAAAATAAAATGGAACCGCGTTAACACAGGCAATTTTGCCGTCCTCTACAAAAGCAATTAAGATGAATGGTCTCTTTTAGATCAGATTGCGCTAACGTTTATTAGTTGGAAGATAATAAATAATAGTCCAATTTCTTGAAATTGACAATTTTCTTGAATCACTTAAGTAAAAGTTGATATGTATTATTATTTCAATTTTGTTATCAGATAGTTTTAATAATTTTAAATAGATATATATAAGGTTACAAAAATCAAACACGCATTTGACATTCCACTTCTGGAAAAACCGTTCAGTTTTTAATACTATTTTAAGTTATAATCTAGTACTACTTTACCTATTAGAATTCCAGCTTTATTAACAATAGCGTTTATTTCGTGTTATAAGGACAAGGCAAAATAAACCAAATAAATGTCTTCAATGTATGATGATGGGCATTTTAAGTTCGGTCTTGTTTATCAAAAGTATCTAACGCTGTAGCTCATAACCTTCGTGCAAAATAAACTACTATATAAATTACATTTTTACAATGGTAATTTTAGTTAGCTTTTATGATTTTATTATCGAAGTCATTGACACTAAAAAGCATATAATGGAACTTTTACAAAAAACAGCCAGACAAAATTCAAATAAAAAATTCGTGAATAGACAAAACATTGCAATAAGATAAAATACGTTGTATTTTATTAAGAGCATCCAAGCTTCTAATTTATTCTAAAAATTTGTGTAACCGAATTCGAATGTGAATATTTATTGAACATTTTTTCGGTGAATTCACCATGGTACAATATTTCTAAAATCGTCCTCCTATGTGCGTAAACCATTTACGTCGATTCAATTATTGAACGCTGTTGCGTTTTAAATTTTTCATTTGATATTTTTTATAATAAAACTTGCATAACATTGGTAATAGCTGGGGAAGACTCGAGTTCGAACAAAAGTTTTCGTAGCCGTAGATTTCTACGTGAAAAATGTATTGAACATTTACATATTATGAAATTTTTGTCTCATTAAATTGTTAACTTAATTTTGTTGACTCGTAATAGGACGAACGACTTGTTTTTAAATTTAAGTTTACTATGCTCCTTTAGTTCTTTGTAAAACGTAAGTCGTTTTGTTAACATTCATTAAAATTTTTATTATTTTAATAAATTTTTAAGTCTAGTCAAGTTCCTTTTTTATCTTTAATCTAATTGAGTTCGAATTCTCTCAATAAATTAAAAAGAAAATTGCTACGCATGTAACTGCAAGAAGAGTAATTCTTGTGTCGATTTAATGATGCATTTAAAAAGTACTTATTTCAAGAAAATTCAGGAGAGAAACCGGCTGTTAAAATTGTGGCCATTGACTTTTTTCATTGGTTATCTCAATATGTTAGTAAGTCCGAATACGTTGTAAAAGTTAATATGACTTCCAGATTTAATAGTTATATCCTAATAAAACGAATTTTAGGCTGATGTAACGTAATTATTACTGCTAAATTTTACTCCCGTAGACGATCTTGCTTCTTGTAATTCATCTATTTTGTCGTAGAGCTTTTGCAATAATATCATGTATTCCATTCCTTCAACAGGATCAAAAGCCTGTGCAATATAATTGTTATTCTTAAATAATTTGGATTTTATTTTATATAAATGTTTTATTAAAATTAATCCAAAATTTTACTTGTTGTATTTATATTCGAAATAATTCAAAAAGGATGTGAAAAATGTTACACTTGTAAGAAATACTCTTTATTGGTAAAAGCTACAGAGCTATATTTAATAATATACCCACGTAAAACTTATGTCTTTATTTTTAAGTTTCTACTTCTATTTATAGACTACAATGTTTATACATGAATTTTAATGGTAGCAATTTTGACATAAAAATGTAATTTATTACTAACAAGCGCTTAAATTATAGATGACAAAGACATTATAAGGAACGATACGAGATATGATAAGGGTTGGACGTGGATCGAGGAATATGAAGCAGGTTATTAATTCTGAACGCCCATTCCCATTTGTTATGCTCTCGGTTACAGTGCTGAAGCGCCTTACGCGTTGTGGCATCACACTTAGCATAAATGAAACAGTCTTATTTTAATTCATTGATATGTTAAGCAAGTTTTGTAAGTTATCGTTTACCGTTAGTTATCTCTACTGGATTTGCATGGTCAGTCCTGTAAATGTAGAAAGAAAATCGTAGACAAAAACATAATCTAACCTAAACTTCAATATTAAGTCCGCTTTTGTAAATAATTCGTTAATTTAATATAATATGAAATGTTATTTTAATTCAAAATAAATAATGCTAATGTGATATAATCTTAATTTACAATTAATAAACATTTTAAATATAAAAAGTAAATTTAAAATAAATTAACATTTTAAATTAATGTATTTAACATAACTGGTAAAACCTTTTACAGCAATTTACTTCAAGACTAATCATCATCATCATCATCCTCCCTAATGCACGCCCCGCTTTAAATCTTCGGCTATTCTCATTCAGCCCACACGGCCACCCTGCGAATGTCGTCACTGCATCTTGCCGCAGGGCGTCTCACTCTTGGGCTGCAGGCCAGCCCAGAAGAAATAAGGGTGCAGAGACGAATTGAGCTGCGGCTGGAGCACCTCAGCGCCGGCCGTCAAACAGTTGAAGCCATACGCCCGTTCTTAAGTGATAGCTGGAAAGAAGACACGGCTCCTAACACTCCGCACGACGCAGGTTCTCTCGGACATGGCTGTTTCGGGAGGTACCGTGCCGCGTGGCCGGTAGGGAGTCTCAGAGGAGGCACATACGCCACCACTGTGGCGTATGTGCCGAGGAGATGGCCCAACACGCGTCACAACACGAAGCGAAGGGTCGCGCAACGCAGACAGCTGCGTAGTGACGTGGGGCACGACCTTTCGCTTCCTGCCGTAGTGCGCAGGATGTTAGAAAGCGAAAGGTCGAGGAGCGCCGTTCTTGCTTTCTGCGAGGACGTAATGGCCCGGAAGAAAACTACAGAAAGAGACAGGAGGCCTTCCGCGCCCTGGCTATCCGCAGAAGAAGGCCAGGGCGCCGAAGAGTGGCGTACGCGCGCAACCTTCCCCTGACACTGAGCCCCAAGGAAGGGCAAGGGAAGGGCTCAGAGAGGAGCACCGTACCGTTTGTTCCGGCACGGCGCCTAAAGCGACGTTTCGGGTGTCCTACACACGAAGGGCCCGAGAGGCGGGGCCACGTCGCGCCGGGGTCGCCGAAGACTGTCATAAGCGCCCGCGGCTCTGGCTACAGCGACACGAGAAAGGAACAACCATTGGTTTTTTAGTGGGTATACCGGCCGCTCCATCTTGGTCCGGCGAGCCCCAAATATCCCTGCTGCCCTCACTCTGACGGCGGGGAATCCGTAAGCTGGATTTTTCCAACGGCAAAAAAAAAAGGACGTCTCACTCTACGTTTGCCGAGCCTCGGTCTCCACTCTAGAACTTTCCGGCTCCAGCGGTTGTCAGTTCTGCGGCTTATGTGACGGACCGGCCGCTGGGTTGTTAGTAAACTAACAACTAACAAGCCGGTTTGCTTATTTTGTTATCCTTCTCTACATTTTCTATATGTATGGTTTGTCAACTTTCATAACTTTAGTCCAATTACATATAAATATCACTTAGCTAAGGTGTGAAAGAATTGAGTATGAATGGATACTTCATACTAGACTCAATACTTTTAGCCAAGAAAAAGATTTTTAAAATGGATTATTCTGAGCTAAAAGTACCTAGTACTTTTTTCACAAATCTAAAAATAACCCATTATTACTCTAGTGTCTTTGCATTACGGTAATTATACGTAGCTGTTTATTTTATTAGGTCCGAAATTAGCCAATGATAATCGTTATATCTTGTTTATTTTTATTTCGCTAAAAAAACGACGACGTACCTAATGTAAAGAATTAAATGACATATAGAGTACTAATGTAATGTAAAATATTGTGCGATGAACATAATGTAACTGCCTCCGTGGCCTAGTGGTATTGACGTTTGCTTTAGAAACGGAGGTCGTGGTTCGAATCTGCGGGGACTCAACAAATATTCGTTGTTGTTTCTAGTTGGTTAGGACAGTTTGGACCAATCACCCAATTGTCTGAAAAGTAAGATGATCCATGCGTCGGATGGGCATGTTAAAGGCGGTCCACCCGCCAACCCGCATTGGACCAGCGTGGTGGATACGGTCCAAAGACCGTTTACTGAGTATTCTATTTTTATTCAAATCGAGTTCATTAAACCTTTTTCTGATAATATAATCGATCTTTTTGAATTATTTTCTTGTAAGAAGGCGTTATACTATTGCTATCATAGTAATTTCATTGATATTCAGGAGTGATTCGCTCTAATCTTATAACTCGATAAATGAACTAAAGGAAAATATATCTTTGTTTCGCATACTTATTAATTGTTCTCGTGTTTAATTAATACCTTGTGGCTCTTTATTTTAAATCTTTACTTCTTCTTTAAAACCCTCGAATACAAAGCTTGAAATAGTGTGCAACATAAGTATAGTTAAAATAACATATATAAAAAAAACATACTTTCAATCAAATTAAACGGAGTGTAACGTCATTATATTGATGTTACAGAAATAGACCGTATCTTATAATGCATATGTTTACCCTAATTCCTTGTTATTATTTATGTAATTTGAGCTTAGTTATACTAGCTTAATGAATAGTAAATATAAATGTTATATGTGTTGTTTTTAATGCATTTTCAGAAAATGTTAATATTTGTCAAAACATTTTTATTTAAACTATTTGTCAGTGCAATTTTCACAAAATAACACTAGCTACTTTTAATTGTACAATTCCAAAACGATCCATTTAAATTTGCATGCCATTTACCGTATCTGTTGCTTTTCGAAATGTATTTTTACTGTTAGCGTATATTTAAACGCTATTTCTTTGTAATGCTGTCAGAATTGATTATGCACACAATTCATTTAATTACTTGAGTGAAATATATACCTTGGTGTTATTTACGTTAGTTTAATTTGTGAACAATTTTCAACTCTTCAAATGTATACGTATATTATTTGAATTTGTATTGTTATCGAATATAGAAAAATTGTGTATAAATCTTTTATCGCAATTAATAAATCTTCTTTTTAGAGACAATTAGCTACGTGTTTGCTGTAGACAAACGTAGCATGACAGAGCATCCGTGAACCGTTTGCCAAAGGGAAAATGTCTCGAGGTGTCATCTACAGAAGACACATAATTAAACTCATTGCTTACAATCTATTTTGATTAAGAGGGCACAAAGGAAATCTTTCAACCAACGCAAGAAAGGTCTTCTATTATTTATATTTTTAAAACCATTAAACTCTGTATATAAGAGTTTAAGTATCTTCGATTCGGAACACTTGTAACTGAGTTATAAACTTACTGATATGCAAATTATTTAAAACTTTAACTTCAAAGTACTTAGAAATGCTAAATTAAAAAAAATTCTGTGTACATGATATTAGAGGTAAACTTTTCTCTTCAGGACGGGTTATGTTCCATTTTAAATAATTGCATATACACTATTAGCATTTGAAGCGAGTTCAGCTATTGGCTTATTTTTTTAGATATAGATATATCCCAGGACGACTTCTAAAGGAAAATCACAAACCCTATATTGTTTGGGTTTGTGATTTTAGGAACTTACAAAATAACGGTATTTAAAAAACGGCGTATAAAGCACACAGAACTTAAAAATATTACTCGTGACATATTTTAAATCAGACAAATTCAAAAGTATGTAAGAATACGATGAATTAAACTTCTTGAATAAATGTTACCGCTGTTTAAAAATATAGTCAATATTGCTTATCGATTTTTAATCTTTTCCAGCGAAATTGTTTTCTACAAGGAAATGTTTTAAACGGTAATGGATACGAGACTAGCCATCTTTGTAACTGATCTAAGTTTATTTTTGAAGTTATACTTCTTTAGGCGCGTTATGAAAAAATGATGAAAGAAATTTATGACGCACGCGCACCTGTGACACAAAATTAACAGTTAATAATGAAAACGGTGAAATGGACCTTATTACATAGGGATAAGGTTGATTTTTTGTGTAGTGATAATGGAGTTGTCGTTTTTTATTTGCGATAGTTGTTGCATAATGTGCTCTATGAGTTGGGATTAAGGTTCGTTTTTGGTTGCGTTTTTTTTAGCTACGTACTGTGAACGTATACGTATATCATTTTTACATAAATATAATGCATTCATTTAAAATAATAAATGTTTTGGTTTTAAAAATAACGACGACGCAATAAAATTATCAAAATTATAAGCTGTCGTGTATTATCTTAATTATAAGCCATTGTGAATGAATGAAAACGTGATGTCATCACGATGTTTAAAAACAATTAAAGTATTTTTTGCACAAAAGAAAAGAAAGTGTTTAACAATTTTGAAGGGAGTTTTGAGAGATCCTTTAGCAATTTTGTTCACAACAAGTTGGTAAGAATTCTAAAAATCCTTAAACGGGCAAAGGTAAATTAAGTTTTCTGTTTGATTACCTTGTTTTTACTTATTTTTTATTTATTTTTTAGCTGTTTCCTTTTTTCTGACGTTTTTATCGGTTCAGTAAATAAAGGGCATTATGGCAAGATGTCTCAAGAACTTAATACTTAAGAGACTTTGCCACGCCTAGATCATATAAGCTTTAGCAACACGTAAATATTGTACACAAGTAACTAGCGAAAACAAATGCAGGAATATAATAATTACTTACATATTTGTTTCAGGTGTTCAAATTAAATGGAATTTATTTTAATTAAATTTATTTTTTAAAGCTTTTCTAACTATTGCTGAACATAGGCCTATTTTATGAGCCGGCAAGAGGCACAATCTTGCGTAATTTACATCCACCGACCTCGTGCACATTTACACAAGTTGTCACTCCATCTCAGGGGGGATAGTCCAATACTGCAATGGCCAGGACGAGGCTGCCACTCGAAAACCTGTTTTACGAACGGTTGTCGGTTCTACGAGCTACGTGGCCGGCCCATTGTCACTTTAGCTTGCTAACCCTACGAGCTATCTCGGTTACAATTTCATGTACTGTTTTAATAGGGATTATACTTACTGTATTTCTTATGACTTTGGCACAGTTTAAAATTTATAGCGTCATATAGATGAAATAAACGACGTCCTAGTACACTTTACACTGCACCCTTAACGTATTTAAATTCGACATCGAGTTGAACAAGACAGAATAAATTTTCATTCATTCCTTTCGCAGTTCAGTAAAAGAAATACAAAGTTCTCTTTGTTGTATTGAATACATTAGCGATCACTTATAAACTGTTCTTGGTAAAGCGTAATTTAATTATTTGTTAATAAATAGGTAATAAAAATTTTGTATTTGTTTATTTTTTTATTACAGCAAGAAAATGAAAACTATAGAGCAAAGAAAAATTGGAATAAGGGACTTATGAACATAATAGAAAAGATACTCCTGATAGGACACAGATAGGAAACAGCAGAAAACTTTTATTTGTCTAAGCACCTAATATCAAAGTATTAAACGACCAAAGGTGCTCTTATCGGTAAAAAATTGCGTTGAATTAGAAAATTTACGTATTTATGCGTTAAGGTAGTAGTAATATGGTTGTAAAGAACTATTATAATTTGGTCTTTGACTGATTACATGGATCCATTACTTATTTGGCTAGGATATGACTTCAATTACATTTCGCTATCGCGTCATTTGCGTATAAATGGAACTTGCTATCAGTTATCGAAATAACTTTAAAGTGGTACATCAATTAAAAACAATAGATTTATATAAAGGTTCAATTAAGTACCGATTAAAAACGGCACAAGATTTTAAAAACGGTACTTACCATGTTTGAAGAATTTTAACTAGTTAAATAATTGTTTACGCAGGTCACGAGCAAGTTCCGTTAGCTTCGCTCTGGCTTGAAGAACATCCGGTCTACTTAAAGGTTAAAAATAAACCAAAAACTATGTCTCAAAGTTTTAAGATCGTATAATTTAAAGAGATGGTACATATTACAACACTTACAGTTTTTATAAACGAAAAACACTTTAAATATTTACTTTCGATCATAAATGAAAAATGTTCTGATTATAGACAAGAGAATATACGTACAATCTTTATGAAATGTAAAGACAACTCGAAACAACGAAACAAATTTGTTAATAACTAAATATACTTCCTACAAATACTTGTAATAAAACTACTATAATGAATTTGTAGTTAACACGTTAATTTAATTTTTTCTTAATATAACCTTTTGATAACACAAAAAAAATATTTTAAATGATATTTAAAGTTTTGTTATATATGCATTCAATATTAAAGCGTAAAACCCAGGTTTAACATGCATGTCTTTCGCTTCTATTCTCCTGTTTCTGGAACTATATTGCCTGTTTATGGGTGCCATGAGGAATAATAAAAGTATGTACCAGCCTTTTGTACAGTATCAAGAAGTAGGCTAGCGGTGTTTACAGTCACATATTATCTAATGCAGACTTTTGCGTACGTGTTTTACAGGAAGGTAAGTAATAAAACAAGCTGTCTTTTAGAAATACTTTTGTGGACTAACTATTAAAGGTGCTCATTTGCAAACAAATGGTTTGATTGTTGTTTTATAATTGTTAAGGTTAGTATAGGACAACTACACAAAACGTGAACTTATGATATCATATATTGTAATATATTTGTTGTTATTTTTTATTTAGAAAACATCTATTTTTGACGTAATTCTACATAGCCAGCAAAACAAGACAATTGACAATTAAATCAAAGCATAAATACCACTAAAATGCACACTGAAATTAATATTTCACAAAGTACAAACAAGACAGATGTAAACATTAAACGGTAGCGATACTTTGAATACGGTAACTGGAAATAAACAAGTAATTTTTATGTTAATAACATGTAAATACAACAGCCTTCAAACGTGTATGTTAATATATTAATTAGTGTCGTTTAATTAAATAACACCGAAATAAATGTGTTGTTAATAAAATAATACAGCGCAGCTTAATCCAAAACTTAGTTTATTACAACTTATGTTTTATTCACCGGATTATTACACATTATCAACTTACTTTTCTTCCATTTCCTATTACTATAAATATTGTTCTTCACGTAGGTTTCAATCCTAAAGTAAATCCTGTTCTTGTTTTTTAGTTAGTTAGCTTTATTGCCAGGCTGATTATGATGATAATGAGGTTTATAGAGAAGTCACATGGGTATAGAAAAATGGGTGAAAAGATTTATACTATATATTTGCTTTGGTTTGCATACCTCTTTGTGAAACCACTCGTATTCTCGCTAAAAGAATGTGAATTACGTAAAAACTATAACACATTTAAAAGTTTTTCTTATTATAATAAAAAAAATATGAAATTTGGTGCTTGTTGGAAATATATTTCTAGAATATAGTGAACAGGAACAATATATAATGAATTTATGGCTAGTATACATTAAACTCTGTAAAATATACAATGAACTCAACTGAACATAGCTTTAAAAATCATGCAACATTCACGATAGAATTAAATTTCAGCGAGTAATAAATATACAAAGAAATTAAAAGGAAGGTATCGCAAAAATATTTTTCTCTGTTATATACAATGAAAACAATGAAGACAAAGAACATTATTATTTTTGCCGTAGTATACAGCCACGTCAAATACAAGTGTCTAGATTGATTGTTCCTGGGTACATAAAAGCCACAGGCATAAGATAAAATAATTCATCAAAACTTCAAACAACAGAAAACGTATTTGGTTTGTTATATCATGTTATTAAATGTCATTACGTTTAACGAAAATTGTATAGGCATTCTGAGTAAATTGATAAAGCCTTGTTGACGATGGTTACACATCTGTTTTCTATCTATTTAAAACTATGAAATTATTTTACTTGCTTAGCCTTCTCGTAATTAAGCATGGGTTTTAATTTATCAAAAGCAGATATCTAAAAATTCTTATGCGAAATAAATAGAAAGTTTAAAAAAAAAGATGTAGTTCGCAACATTTCGCGATTATGTTTTATGCCTTAAGTAAGGTTATGTCCAAAAAGACTTTAAAAATTTCAAACCTAGTGTTTCTTTTTTGTATTTATTGTCTTGAGAATATATCAGTACTCCTGAAAAGTAAAGATTATTCATATAATTATAATTTGCTATTTTGTAAAAATTTCCTATGACTGAATTAAACAACATCGTTGTAATTTGAATATGAAATTACAGCCTATGACGTAAGCGTGTCCGTCATGTTTAACCTTTGAGAAATTTAAGCTGAGGCTTTTTGCTTGACACACGTGTACAAATGTGCGAAAATCGTGAAGCTCGCAGGTCCATCAAAATACGGAAGTCAAGATGGAGTTAAAAGGTCGTATATGTAAAATTTGTTGCATTTGTTATATTTTTGCGTAAAAGGTGTAAGTAAAAACGGCAATATATTATAAAATTACATATTTAAAAATAACTTCAAATTCTTTAGAGAGGTCGTAAACTATGATCAACGTTACTTTCCACTTGACTGCAACCTGTAGGAAAACAAGTTGATCTTGTTTAAATTCGATATCAATGCCTCCTTGTTTATTTATACCCATTATACTTAGTTGATGCGCGAAACTAGAAACAATTTAACAAGAATTTTGAATTGTGAATTGACTACAAAAGAATAACTGATAGATTAAACTTATTAAAAATTAAATATACATATAATTTCTCATATATTTAAGGATGCTTTACTTAAAAAAAGGATTAAGCCTATGTGGCGGTCATTCCGTTGAACTCACTTTTTTAACATTAAGAGTATCTCCTTCTCATTCCTTCTGACAATGACTTCTCCTTTTCATAATTAAATAATTAAACATTGTTTTTTAAGCAACACCATACAGTCCCTTCGTCTTATGGCGTTTTGATGACTTATAAATACGTAAACTTACTTTTATTTGGTAATTAAATACATATATAGATACAAACGCCCAGACACGAGAAAAACACGATGTTCATAACGCAATATTTTTCCCGTAGTGGGAATTGAGCCCACGCCCTTTGGAGCCATAGTCAAGGACACTCACCATTATGCCAAGCGGTTCGCCAAAACATTGACTTGGAGTGATATATTGAATATTATTTACTAACTATGCGTAGAAATCTATTAAAGTATAAAGCTTTTCTGCTTTCTTCTTTTACGTAGTTCCTAGAAGTAATATTGTTATATCTGCACATCGTTATGTTTTTTGTTTAAAAAATCAAAATTCCATAACCAATGAATGAATAAAATGTCTTTTTAAAAATGACAATTATATTCTGCAATGTTCTGGAAGCTGTGAAATTTAAAATAAACAGTATGAGTTATGAATCTGTTAAATTTATTAGCAATCGATTGAACTATGATAGGCCCTATTGAATTAATATACTCGAAATAATGACAATTCAAAACTGTTACTAGCAGGATTTAAACATACGTTAAAAATAAGAAGGATGTTAGCAAGATTCTTTTATAATTGGTATAAAGTGGAGCTCTGATGCGCTCTATTTTTTTTATAAGAACTTGTTTATTTTTTGTTATAATACGAAGTAAGAATAATAAATAAATTTACTATTACATTAGAAAGCTGTTGTATTTACATTTTACATACAAAAAAATGCTTATTTATCTTTAATATTTTTGGTACCCGCCGTTCACTGTTTACTTTTTCCTTGTTTGTACTTTGTTAAACGTTAATTTCTGTTTTTACTCTGCCCGAGCACCTGTACGCTTTTAGTTATTTATCAATTATCTTATTTCGCTTTACCTGATCGATAAATAAGTTGAAATTTAAATTTGTAAACATTGAAAATAGCAGTAAATAAATAAATCTAAAACAAAACACCTTTCAACACTACTAAAAACCCCCTAATAGATAGGGTTGTATTAGGGGAGGCCTAAGTCCAGCATTGGTCTATCACACGCTGATGATGATGATGCCACTACTAAGTTCTTCGGAAGGTGTTGGGCAGAACCTCGGTTAAAAAGTTATAATAAATAACTGGCACCTTAAAGTTGGGGTCAGAGCAACGTGCTGGCTGTTTTCTGCACCAGGCGCTGACCTCGAAGCAGCCTTCATAGGATCCAAAATTTTAAAAATTGAACCAAAATAGAAAAACTACAAGCCACGGGACAATTATAAGTACTTTTGTCAGACCGATAGTTCAAAATTAAGAAACTGAAAGATAAGTCAATTTAAAATAAAAACTCTGACAGTTAATCTAAAACACTGAGATACGGACATATACCAACTTAGTCTGCCCGTGATAATGGATGCTGGAAAGAATCCGAAAGTCGGAATAAAAATATATATAACTACCGCGAAAAATCCGTATACTAGTGTATTTGATATGCATAACAATCGGGTAAATAAAAGAAATGATTATGTTATATTTATTTAATTTTTTGTATGGCATACGCAGGCAGACGAGCAGTCGGGCTACCTGATGAGAAGTGGTCACTGACGCTATAGCATTGCCAATACCGCTGCCTACCGTGAGACAACGAGTGTTAAGTCTTGTTTACCCTTTTTATCAGTCAATACACCTAGGTGCATTTGGTTGCGACACTTTGCTAGCAACGTAGCGGACGCTACGTAAACAAGGAAAAGCATGTTTATCTGCCGTTTAGGTATTTTGTTCCACTGTATATACAAATGTGCTCCGCGTACGAATGGTGACTACTTCCCCCTAACACCTTATCAATTCACTCTTCCTCCCACGACGCATTCATACCACATGCGGTGTTGCCCGGCCGAGTCGCCGAAAAAGAAAATATTTTGTCAACGTTATATTAAGACTACTACAATACGGTTTAATTACAAAGGACAAAAAACTGTAAGAATTTCAGTAAAATTCAATATTATATCTTAAATTAGTCTAAAACTGTTAGAGATTTATTTTCCGATAAAGTTCAAGTACATAAAAACGAATATAAATGTGAGACTTATTTTCACCACTAACCGTGCTGTGTACCTACGTCCTTCCTCGAAATAATTTGAGTGAAATTAATTTATTAATAATTTATGACGTATAACGTTTTTTATGAGGTAAGTTTTTGTCCTTCATAAGGTTTGATATAAAGTTCGGAGCTCTTATTAACTTCAATCACATCATTAAGCAGGAAGGTTTCAAATAAAAAAATCAACTTTAATAATTCACAAATTCTCTCCACTACTCAATATTGTTATTATTGTTTGTGTGATTGTCATATAAGGGGGTTTATTATAAATTTAACCTGCAACGTCTTCGGTTAAAGAGCTTAAATTAAAACTTTAACTTTATAATTTTTATTACATTTTGCTCTTTTACTTTTATGTATTATTCTGTTTTTACTTAGCAATTTGTGTGTATAATTATTTATGGTACTGCTATCAAATGTAAAATCACAATTCAAATGCACTTACTACGAAACTTATTATATTATTACGACAAACCTTGATATTAAACAAGCAAAATAATTGTGATAAATAATTGATTCATCACCATCATCATCATCATCAGCCTTTGATAGTCCACAGCTGGATCATGAGGCCTCAATACCACATCCTTTCCATTAGGGGATGGACTCGCATCCCACCACGCTGGTCCAATGCGGGCTTGGTGGTGACCTGACTTTTACATTGCCCATCCGATGCATGGATTATCTTACTTTTTCAGACTAACTATGGGTGATTCAGCCCAAATTGCCCTAACTAATCAGGGAAACAATAATGAAACATTCATGCTTGAGTCCCTGCAGGATTCGAACTCCACGACCTCCGGTTTCTGAAAAGATGCTTAGCTCATACCACTACGTACGGCTACGGCAGTTAAATAATTGATTGGATTTTAAAATTATATACCTTTTTTTACTCTGACGCTTATGTTAAGTGAAATCTTTATTTACGCAAGCAGAGTACACTAACGAAGCCTTTCTTATCAAAGCCTTGCCATTTACATTGCAATGCTTGCAATTTTTACTTCATTAGCAACGGAAAATACATATTACTTGTTATTGCCAGCACTTCATTCGTCGCTTCTGTTTATTTCATACAATTACAAAAGTGAATTGGGAGTATTATATTGTAATACAATCATTGTACAGAAATGCTATACACATAAGACTAAGTATATACATATTTAAGATAAACATATCTACTATTCTACTAGATTCAATTAAATATCTTCCAAAGAAATTGGTCAACTTTTTGACTCAATCTGAGTTAAATGTTTTGGAACTCCATATAAGATTTCCATTGTTGATGTTATAATCCTATATTATTACAATAAAAAGTAATGGTGCTTGTTAAATAAACCCTGTTTAAAGTCTTTCATGACACTACATAATGCAACTATTATTATTTAATGATTGCTATGATTGATTGATTGACTGATTGAATATAATATCTGGACTTTATTAGTTGTTATTACACTATTAGGTATATGTTAATTATTTATCCCACAACGGAAAAACCAAGCACCCCCTAATGGAGAAGGCATGCATTAGGGGAAATCATTCTCCAGCAGGGGACTAACACAGGCTGATGATGATGGTGATGATAATTATTTATATTTATTACATAGATTCGTAGTGAAAATATATCCAATAAAATGGCGGTAAGGTTATGTTATGTATTATGTACCATGATTTGCCTTCGACTTTAATAAAATGCCATAAATATAGTGTTGCTGATAATAGTAGTTCCAATCCGAAGCCCTCGCACTTGAACGTTTAGCATAAGCTAACTAACCAACAACGTTTTTGCTATTAAGGGTATAATTTATTGCAATATTCTAAGACTTACGAGCTATTGAATTTCATGCAGATTTCTAACTTTAACGTGGGTTAACGTGGGTTAAAATAAAAAAATCTAGTTGAAGAGTTGAGCCAGAAATTTAATAATGGTACTTATACTTTATGTACTCGCCGCAAACCAAGAATTTAAGATTAATTAGCTTAACGGTATAATGTGCTCATTCAACGGCAGAAGGTACTGAAAATATAATTCAATGAAAATCAGTTTTAAGTTTCCTGTCTGTTTTGTAACGTCCGAGTAACAAAAAGTACAAGGAATATTTTTGCCATTTCTTTATTTTTCATGATATTTTCATAGCATATTTATGTAACCTTGAACTTTCTACTAAGTTAAGTAAATTTTAAAATCTACAATCTATTTTATGTATTTATAGAGAAACTTAAATAATATGACAGAAAGAAAACAGAAACGAATCATTTTTATCTTTATCATTAATTGACTGTTTAAAAGTTTTGTATATTTACGCACTTGGCTTTATTCCTATAACTGTATACAAATTGAATTTTACGTTTTATTTTATATACGTGTGTTTCGTTCCAAGCGTTTCAATTATGATCATTCTTTCTTATTACTTATAAAGTAGGGATAAGCTTTAGTGTAGTACTATTTTGTTATCAGTAATTGAATTGACGTTTGTAAATAATAAAAAATATACGGTGTCAGAAATCACGACACTGGGCGGTTAAAAAATTGCATATTATTAATATATTTATATTAAAAAATAAAATATATTAAAACCTTTGAAAAGAAACTGAATGCAAATTAAAATTGTTAAATGTATACATTAATTGTATACATATTGCAATTGAAAACTCCATGTTATAAATTTAAAATGTACCAGTAAATGCAGGGTAGTGTAGTGCAAGACAACGTTTTTCCCAATTCTATTGCGAATGGTACCTTAACTTTAAGATATATAGCAAGCAATGTTTTCGAAAAGAATATCTTAAGTAAATCAACAAAAGTAAGTATGCTTTTTATAAATTACTATCTATTAATAATAATTCACAGTAACGATTCTTATTCAAAATAATGTATTGCAAAAATGTTGAAAATCAATCAAAATGTTTAGTTCATACTTGTAGGGGTAGAATATGCACAACCAAAAAATAGGATAAAAATATTGTATTAAATTTGCATCCAACTATTCCTACCAAGAATTTTAAAGACATATAAAACATTATAATTTCTTTTGACAAGATTCAAGGTTGGTCGTCTTAGCGTTCATAAAAAGGCCTATGTCCAGCTCTCTATAAAAATGATTTAATTTTTTTCATTCATTTTAAGGTTAATTAAATCAATTTTTTTTTTGGACAAAATGTTTTGGTAGGTATTTCTCGTTATTTCAACTGAAATACTTGTTGAATACATATTTCTCTTTCTTAAAATAGATTACTATTTACAATGTAAACATAAGAAAATATGACAAAAAACGTATTTATTTAACAACCCATAGATGCTGATTTTTTGCTTTTGCTATATATATAGCCTTTAAACAATTCTGAGGTCCATACTTCTTTTTTAAAGCGTTTTCGCTTGACTCTTAGTATTCCTACTTGTTAATGTAATCAGTCATCTCGTCACCGAAACCAAAAAGTTAATAACAATTACCAAAAATAAATTATAAAGAAAAGAATTTTTTATATTGTCTTTATAGCGAATAATTTATTGAATTACTTTTACTATGATCCACGCCTGTGTAGTGCGTTCATAAATAAGAAAAAAATGATTAAAATTAGACTTTTTGAGAACAATTTCATGCGCAAACTTTCAGGCGTCTGAAAGGTTTAATATAAACTTTGGGGACGCTCATTAATTTTTATCACATCATTAAACTGCACGGGTTCCAAATAAAAAAAAAACATGAAATACATTGCAAGTTTTAATTACAAATTCATTATATTGAGTAAAAAATTATTCACTGTCGACTAGGTGATAGTAGTAAAATGGCGATGTTATATATATATACTAGTTTGCTTATCATATATCTTTTTACAAAATAACCTTAAATTATAGGATCATCATCAGCCTGTGATAGTCCACTGCTAGACATACGCCTCCGCTGATACACCCCTATCCATTTGGGGGTTTTGGACCGTATCCCACCACGCTGGTCAGTGCGGGTTGAGTAAAGAATTATAGGATGTCAGTGTCTAATTACTAACATTTCATTTATTCAATAAATGTGGTTTGCAATGCAGCAAATGTTTTATTCACTCATTTTACTACTGTTCCACTGCACGCATCGCAGGATGAGAAAATGTCGCAGGGTGTATTAAAATATTCTGTATAGTTTAATATAAATAAGGTGTTGCTTTTATTTGTGTCTCTCATGAGATACAAAGTTTTATGGATTTTACTTCAATGATGATTGACTTCTATTTAAAGTTTCATATTATATTTCAACTCTTATATCACAATAAATATTAGCCTATGTCCTTTACCGAAATCTGTTCTCAGTACGTACCAAACTTCATCTACATCGGATCAGTGGTTTAGACCGTAAGACGGACAGAGTTACTTTTCGCATTTATAAGTATATTTATAGTATGGATATCGTGTACCCTTTGAATTTTGGAGCTTAAATATCTAAAATTGTAATCATGGTGGCACTATGTGGATGAGGTTGACGCCATGATAGCTAGAAAAGAAACCTTATAATTAACATTAAATAACTTTGCAATTGACCTATCACATTCCCACAACGTATGTTTATATTTAAAAACTTTTTATTAAAATTTTATTGATTCCTTTTAGATGCTTATATATTGTACCGTATGGGAAATATTCATTATATTTATAATGTTTAAATGTACTAACGTGCCTGTTTATTACAATATACACATAAGCATGCAGATACTTCACGGTCGTCCTAGTTTTAATTGAATATCGTTGGTGCGATCGACAAACTTGTTGACTCATCTTGAATATAATGAATTTCGAGCTCTATATAATTTTGCAATAAAGAAATAGCCGGACAACGGCTTGATCTTCAATGAGTTTCAATGGTGATGGGTTTTCTACTAAAAAATAACTCAAAACATGACAAACTTTTAATAATTTGCATTATTGATTCAATTTTTGTGCTTGTGCGATATAAGAAACTAAAAGCTTTTTGTTTCTTATATCGCACAAGGTATTAAGGACTAATGTATTTCACTGCCTATTCTAAGGATAAAAGGTAATAAAGTCTCGACAGATTTTCCACCCTAATGTTTGTGTAAATTTATTAACGTATGTACGCGGATTAACTCCCATCGCAAGCTTTCAGGAGTTATCGTTCTTTAACCGATAAATTTTAATATATAACAAGGAACAGCGCAGAAATAATAAATAATAGTTTTAAGTTTTTTGTCTCTTTATATAAATCCCTTCATTAGTACAAGTGAGGTTCATACTAAATTTGATTTAAAGGTTTTCTAGTTTTTCTAGTTTCCATTGCACTATATTAACGTCAAAATTTGCCTACAGTACTTTTTATTGTTATATGTATATAAGCTAATAATATTTTTTCTCAGATTGGCATTTATTATTTACAACTAATTACAATTATTGCAATTAGTCAATTGCCCTTGTTCGTTGTCGTGGGCGGAGGGGTCGTCACAACCGCCTCGCAACCACAACGCCTTTCATATATAATAAACAAAATTAAACTAAAATTGTAAGGTCGTAAGGTAATAAAAATTATATATGCATGTTTTTTTGTATTAGGATTCGTGAATAAATGGTGTACCAGTTTTCTCGAATGATATGTTACCAATAGTTTTATTCAAATTTATTAAAAGATATTCAGATGATTATACAAGTAAAAATTCTTTTTAAAATTTTAAATACATAATAATTCAACATGTTATGCTCAGCTAATAGCAGAAAAACAAACAGTGAAACGCGATTATAACATTAATTAAATATTAAAATGTTCTCTTTGACCCATATTTTCTCTTATAATTATGACACGAGAATTAATTGTCATAACTTTATTCTATGTAGAGCCTGAGTTATGACATCGCAAGAGCTCTTCAGGAAAATCTAATTAAAGCTAATGGTTATCGGTCCAGATCATGTCTTTCGACCGACTAAGTGATTACTTAGTTGGGCAAGCCAATGTTAAACTGAAACCCTGTTAGTAAGTGAAATTTTCTGTGCGTTATATTCTTAATTTATTCTATTTGCAAAGTTATTTAAAGTGTCTAGTGTCATTTTATTTTATCTGTAATAGTATTTATGTATATATTCATTCAAATAAGGTACATTTTTTCTAACTCGTAAGATATTCGTTATAATATTTTGTTGCTTTCTGTATAAATCGGGGTACGTGATAAAGGAATTAAATTAATTATAAATCAATACTGTACATTTAATTTGTATTGTTCATAGTTTAGCGTCTTATTACATTTTGACATACATCTTTGTATTAGAATCATTTATAATACAAAGATCTACCTTTTAAAATTTGGTCACCATTTGCAATATAAATGGAAAACAACGTGTTTTTTATGCAACAAGTTCGTAGGCCGGGTTATGACTCAAGGTGTTACGTCTAGTTAACCCAGTATTTACGCGGGCTACAGCGCCCTCTAAATCGGAATGTAGTAGAGCTTTCGTGCTTCTGCTTTGCGGTAGATAGCAGGTAAGTAGTGCAAAAAAAATTAAGATAATTAAAGATGATGATTTACAAGAACTAATTATAAATAACCAATAATAAGTATTTAACATTAATAATTTAATAATATTTAGTTTAATTATATTAAATAAAAGTATTTTAATTTATATCATAAATAATACATACGGATGGATAGTTAACCTCAATTATATCAGACACTTGAAAAAGTATATAAGCACAATTTTTTCACTAATATTCACAAATAGTAAGTAATATCAATCAAAAATAATTAGGACAATTAAAGATGATAGATTTAAGAACTAATCATAAATAATCCGATTAAATTTATGGATTCCTAAGACGTACTTTGATATATCATATAACTGGTAGTTCAGCGCCATCTGTTCGCTTACAAATATAGAATTCCTAGATGTTGGCTTACTTATGCAGCGTACTATAAATCAGAATCTTTGAATATTATCACTAGATGGCGCTTATCTAAAAGTTTACATAGATACATCACAATGTTGATATATTAAATGAATAAAAATATATACCATTATATCAAGTTGAATAAACATCATTACAAAAATTAATATATTTATATAATAATATATATACTATAAATTTAAATAATATAAATATATTATTAATAATAATATATATATATACAAAACGAACCTTAACCCTATTTCATATGAGCACATTATGCAACAACTATCGCAAATAACTTCAATAAAAAACGACAACTCCATTATCACACACAAAAATCAACCTTATCACTATGTAATATGGACCTTATTACAATATTCACCGTTTTCATTATAAACTGTAAATTTTGTGTCACAAATCGTAAAATTTCACTCTCATCATTTTCATAACGCGCCTAAAAGTATAACTCAAAGATCCTGTCATTGAATTCTTATCTTAGGATCAATTTTAATTTACGACAATAATTTCAAGGGAAAGCAAATTTACACGAAGAAGATATAATTAAATTATAAGGGCATTGTTAAACAAGTTTTTATACTCTCGGGGATTTAAAACAAAGTTTGTTTGGAAATATTACAAGTTCGCGGCAAACAATTAATACATACTGAAGCTTTTAAAATTTGTTTTGGTTACAACGTGAATAATGTTACACACTGGTAACTTTTATAATACTCAAACTTTAAAGCGGATTTTAAACAATATTGAGATGGGACGTTTTACGTCAGATGTCTATTTTTTCAGAAGGAGGATGAGGATGGATTTTGTATGCAAACATCTATAACGGCTTAAATGCCTCTAGATCCCTATTCTCTTAGATAAGCTTTAGGATTTTGTCAAAGTAGCTTTATTATATCCGTTTATGTTCTGTTACACGATATTGCAGTAAAAATCAATATTTTATATTCTTTTTACTTGTATCCGTTACGGTACTTATTGCCGCTTGAGCCAATGAAATGTCAGATCAATATCAATATAAATAAGGTGTTGCTATTGTATATGCCTATCATTAGATACAAAGTTTTATGGACATCACTTCGATGATGATTGATTTCTATTAAAACTTTCATCCCCTATTTCAACTGTTCCACCACAATAATTATTAGCCTAGGTCGTTTATCGAAATTTGTTCTCAGTATGTTTTTCACCTAAATCGGATTACTGGTTTAGATAATAAGACGGACAGATAGAGTTACTTTCGCATTTATAATATTAGTATGGATATCGTTACCCTTTGAATTTTGAAGCTTAGATACCTAAAAATTGTAATCATGGTTGCACTATGTGGAGGGAAGGCGACCCCATGTTAACTAGAAAACAACCCTTAGGAGAAATTAATATTAAATAACTTTGTAATTGACCTAACTGCTATTACATTCCCACAACGTATATTTAAAGACTTTTTATCAAAAAATAATTGCTTATATATTGTACCGAATTAGATATTTTCATTATATTTATTATGTTGTTACAATACACATAATATGCACATACTTCACGCTCGTCCTAGTTTTGATTGAATATCGTTCGTGCGATCGACATACTTGTTGACTCAGCTTGATTTTCTCTAGCTTGAAAACTCTTTATTCTCATTTTGTAATAAATAATTAATCAACCTAGCTAATTAAATTTTAAATGATTACCTCTATGCTTTTTAAATTTTATTTAAACATTCCACGTGGAATTAAAACGATAAAAATATAATGGCCAGTAAGTTATTTAAGAGATTATATAGTTTTGCCGAAATATTACGTATATTGTTGGGTCCCATGCAATAAATTTATAATGCATCAATCTACACACATATATAGACCCGTTCTTTAACACACTGATCACGATATCTTTAAAGCTGTAAAGCCCATTGACTTGAACTTCAGTGTGAATATTTCTTTTGCCAAGTAGAGATCGGCCATTCATAGCTGATCTCTATTTGGCAAAAGAAATATTTTGTAGGTTAAGATATGTTTTCTGAAATTCCACCACCAGAAGGGTATTGTGGGTTACCACGCGGAGGAAGTCGCGGACAACGGCTAGTTTTAAATATATATCTTCATCCAACATTGAAGTCTTCAACTTGCTTAGTGGTTGTCAACAATGCTTTCACTGCTTCAGAATAGACCTTTTTGCCCCTGACCTGAGAAGAACGGGCATACGAAGCAAGTATAAATTAATTGATTCGTTTTCTATAAAAAATAACTCAAAACATAAATAAGTTTTTAATTAAGTGCATTAATGATTCTATTTAAAAGCTTTCAGTTTCTAATATCGCACAAGGCAATAAGTACTAACATATTTCATTGCATACTCTGAGGATAAAAGGTAATAAAGTGTCGCCAGGCCTTGCACCCTAATGTGTGCGTAAATTTAATAATGTATGTACGCGAATGAAGTGCCCACCGCAAGCTTTCAGGAGTTAATGATCTTTAACCTTATGAGATCATGTCCTAATGCAAGAGCAGATTAATAAAAATATATAACTAGAAACAGCGTAAAATATGGATAGATTCTTGACCGACATCACGAATCAAATTTTAAAATATATTAATGCTTTCTTATTTGAACACATTATTGTATGCACACAAATAACAATGTTCAGATTATAAGAAACAAAATAAAAATAAATTCAAGTTAAAAAAATGTTGTAAGCATATTTTATAATTAACACTACCACAAACAAAGTAAGACTGTTTAATAAACTTATTTTTTTTAATTATTTATTGTGCTACTAAAAATTAATCAAATTTCATAAAAATATTTAATAACATTATTCTTTAGTAATAAAAATTCTTTTTAAAATTTTAAATACATTAAAATTTTACATTAACTTCTTAATATTAGGATGTCCTAATTTTTCGTGTCAGCTTGTTCAACTTATTTAATACCCATAAAATAAACAGCAAGTACGGGCTTATTACATTAATTAAATATTTAAAGGTTCTCTTTGACCCATGTTTTCTCTTAAAATTATGACACGAAAATTAATTGTCATAACTTTATTCTATATAGAGTGAGAGTTATGACATCGCAAGAGCTCGTCAGGAAAATTTAATTAAGGCTAATGGTCATCGGTCCAGACCTTTTCTTTTACCCGACTAAATGATTACTAGGCGTAAGCGTTATTTCACGTCATCAGTTACAATAAATGGTTACGCGATATGAAACACAGTGACCGTTTCGTGTGAAATTAAAAGTAGTTTTTTTGTAAACACGTTATTCGGGAGAACTCGGCCGTCGTCGTCTTCGTTCGTCTGTTGAGTGAGCGTAAATCGATATATTTCTTTCGCATCTTGCCTACCGACGGGCCGTGCGAGAGAGATGGCAGATCGAGACTTGCCGAGTAAGCGAGAGCCGACTAAATGCGTCACTCGCTGTGAGTGTGTCGCAGTTATTTAAATAAAAAGTAAAATAAAGATTTTTATTTAAGTAGCTTAATAAAAAAATAACTGAACGATGTATATAAGAGTGAAAGAGAGTTATAATAAAATCGTTCGAAAGTATAAACACAACAAAAGTGAAAACAACTAGTAAATATTAATCATCGTCATTTTAACAGTAAAATATAATTTTAAATACGCCGGTAGTAATGTTTTTATTTAAATCACAGTTTCGTTGTCAGCAATATTCAATCAATAAAACATTTTATAATTGTAAACCGGAGTAAAGTACGCAGAAAAGTAAATTAATATTGATTTAACTATTGGGCATCAAAGACGAAACCGTTATTTCGTTTCGTATGTAACCGTATAGTTGAAAAACAAAGGTAACCGTATAGTCGAGAAACGTACGTAACCGTATAGTTGTGAAACTTATGTATGCACTGTAGCTGGATGAAAGTCGCTAGTTATAAAATTAACTACTTTAAAAACAAGCGACGCCGTCCACGTAACTGGTTACGTTTCGTTTTTTAAAAGTGACGTAATGACCCACGTCTAGTGATTACTTAGTTGGGCAAGCCAATGTTAAACTTTGAAACCTTGTTAGTAAGTGAAATTTTCTGTGCGTTATATTCTTAATTTATTTCATTTCTAACATTATTTATAAACTACTACTATCACTAGACACTCTAAGTCTATGTCATTTTATTATATTTAAAACAAATGATTTGTTTAAAAGATTTTGCATAAAAGACACCTACTCAATTCGGAGCACATGTATGTATATTATTATATATAATGCACATGTATGTATATAAATTAGTTATAAGGTATTCGTTCAAATATTATGTTATTTTTTATGCAACGGGTTGCGTGATAAAGGTATTAAATTTTATAAAAATCTTTATTGTATTTATCTCATCATCATCAGTCTGTGTGAGTCCACTGCTTTACATTGGCCTCCCCTAATGCACGCCTGCACGTGGTGCACCCTGCCAAGCAACGAACGAGGCTCTGGCGAACCACCCACCAACCCGCATTGGACCAGCGTGGTGGGTATACGGTCCAAAACCCCCAAATGAAAAACGCCCCGGCCCCCAGTTTCCGGTAGCCTTGCTATTCCTGGCCAAGGCGGCGGCCACGGTAACGGCAGGGCGGGGGGTGCTGAAACGGTGGCGTGCATTAGGGGAGGCCTATGTCCAGCAGTGGACTAGCGCAGGCTGATGATGATGATGATGATGATGAATGCACGCCTTCTCCATTTACGTGGTTTTTGGATTGTATCTTACCACTCTGGTCCAACGCGGGTAAGTGAGTGGACCGACTTTTTAAATGACGCATGAATCATCTTACTTTTCCAACAATTGGGTGATCGGCCCAAATCGCCGTACCTAACTAAGAAACAACAATGAAGATTTTGAGTCCCCGCAGGATTCGGACTCACGACCGCCGGTCTCTAAAGCACAGACGCTTACCACTACGCTGCGGAGGTAGGTAGTTACTGCATTTATTTATATATCTGTATTGTTTATTTTGACAAACATTTTTATATTAGAAACGTTACTGTAAAGTATTCATTGTATATACGCATTTATTACAAATATGCTATAATATAATTTACCGGTGGTAGGTCCCCTTACTTGGGCGTCTGGGTGGGAGCCACTGCGGTGCCTATTTCTGGCGCTAAGCAGTAGTGCACTTCTACATTAGATAGATGTTTCCTTTTCTTATTTTAAACGAACCTTTTTGTTTGGCTTCTTGAATTAAGGTAACATTTACCATCAAATTGTAACTAGCTTCTGAACTAGCTTCTGTTTAAAATCCTATTAATTTCTACATTTAGTAGATCTTTTTACGCCTGTCAAAAAAAGTTATTTACAAAAATTTAATGGTATAGCCGCTCTTGCCAGTTACTATCTTTAGATAGCTATTCTTATGGCTGCCCAGAGCATCAGCTCTTCTATGCCTTTAGCAGATCATGCTTCTTAAACACATGACGAGTCGAAATGTTATTATATTTCCTTTTAACTTGGAAAGCGGAATGTATATATTGCGTGTTCCATAATATATATTTCATAAATCAAATTAAAAATTGAATTAAATCCTTATTTAAATTGGGAAAATTTTAAGTTATATGCTTTTACCGGACGTATTTTTTATTACATTCCGAAAAGTTAGCTGTAGTGTTGCTGTTATAATATAAGAAGAAAATACGAATATCATACTAATATTATAAAAAAAAATAATTACAAAAATTACGATAATAACGAGAAAGCAATAATTACCAAGCTCTTTTGTTCCTCATTTTGTAGCAATCCAATAGCCAGCGGTCTAAGCCGGACAATGAGTTACAAAAGCTGCTTAAGCGATTAAGCCTGTGGCTGCTTTACGTGCCGCTGGCCATAACTAGACAATATCCATTATGCACACCAAGGATGTGTTATTAATGCGTGATTGAGATAAGGATTTCAAATGTTAATAATGTATTCCAAACAATTTCTGTTGCTTATGCTTATCCTCGATAATTAATAAGATCTGTCAAACTTATTTATTATAGTTTACCGGAACGTCTATTAAGGTTTATTGTAAGAATTTTTCTTTACTATCATATGAATATTTAAATTTATAATACAATCTACATCGTATGATATTAAAATGCAATATAGTGTTTGAAAAATTATTTTGTGATTATGTTCATAATTCTTGAATGTATTCTATCGCTACATACGGCCACCCTTTAATATGCCTTCATCGCACATTGGATGGTATTTGGTTTTGCATGAATTTACTTTATTATGACTATAAACCCGAAATCATATATCAGTTTTAGAACTTTGAAATGAAACATTGCAAACAATTACTCACTAGGTTGATAAAACTGTTTGTTTAATATTGTGTTCCCTTGAAATGTTCATTATTGAAACACAAAGCAATTTCAACTTAGTTAATTAACCAGTTAGCCACCATACAATACCTCAGTGTACTGATATTAATTTGTTGGCCACCCTTTTATAAGTGATCGTCTGAGGTGGTACCACCACGGTGGCTATTTATGCCGCACATTAGTATTGTATGTTCCGGATTGAAGGGTACCGTAGCCAGCGTAATTACTGGGTAAATGCGACGTTACATCCTATTATCTCGGGGCGGTAAGCGGATTTGTAGCGTCTTAAGGTGAGATTCTTACGTGTCACTTACCATCAGGTGAAACTCCTCGTTTAATCACTTTAAGAAATAAAAACTGGTTTAAACTTTGCTCCGTAAGTCTGCCGTATTGTTTAAGAATATTTCTTGGTGAACGGTGATAAAAGTCACAAATATAAAGCGTACGAAACATTATTACCCCACATTATCGTACTGTTGTGCACCCTTGTTTAAATCGAATACATTTTATATACAATGATGACAGATATTATATTATACATAAAAGGATTGGTATTATCTACTATAAAAATACCACTGAGCAAATTTACTTTGTTTACACTGTATTTTAATTATCTTTTTGTCCCAACTTTTGCTTTACTCGAGCATTCCTCAGGGATATAAACAAAGTCGCCATTGTTATGTTGATTATAAAGTTGCCTTATACATAAATAATAACTTTGCTTATACAAAATAAAACGTAAAATCTGAATGCTACGTTATATTATTTTTTTTATAAAGTTTGTATGGCCAGTATAGGTCGATTATTTTATATTTATGTTCTTATTTACAATAGTGTAATATAAGTAGACCTCTAAGTAAGTGTTATAGTATGGTTATAGTTAGTCACTTTGCATCACGCTTTTAGGGCTCTCGATAAACATTCAATGAAAACTTTAATGGATAGATCGATATGCAATCATCTGCAATTATCTACGGCCAAAAAGAGACATAATGCAATGTTAAGTCAGTGCATGTCCCCTTTGGAAAACGACCGACATGGAAAAATTTATATAGGTATTAGATTTTATTTGCATAACAACTAGCTTAAAGCTCGTACTACTATATGCACGTTTTTACTTTTGTGTATAGCGTAACAAGCCCAAATTGTTGCATCTTTGACAATAAATATATGTAAATAATTAAAATTTCATTTAAATACAATGGTCAAGAAAGCATCAAAAAGTGGTGGTTATTTGTAATGTTATTTCCTAGTATGCTTCATATATTTAGAATATTTTAAAAGTAAAACGATGTTAGAAATTCCTCGACTGTCGTATCATTAGTTTGACAATAGCCTGAAATTGAATACTAATTATTAGTACGATAATTTGTTGTTTGTGTATTGGTTATATTAGTACTCGTATAAGCTTTTGTATAGCTTAAGCTTTTAGAAACCGGAATGATTGACTAAATGTCTAATTCAACTTTAATTAGTTATCTTATTCTTTTTTGGTAATATTGATAAAATTTATAAATACCCTTCACCTTTACTGGGAAACAAGTATTGTTGTATATTTTTGTCTTAAGAACATAATATTACTTTAAAAAAACGTAAATATTTAGAATTTCGAAGATGAATGTTGATTTAAATAATAATCAAGTAACAGTTTACAATTGATAACTGATAACCCTTGTTCTGTAAGCATATTTTGTAATAATAAGTAATTACTTATGTCTCTCTACTTAATAATGTTACTGTATGTCTACTTATTAATTAAGTATAATTAATAAGAAGTCACAGCTTATTATTTTGTTACAGCAATTTCTATATATATAAACAAATATGTTTGTTATTAATGGTCTGGCAAAGTAATATTTACTTTCGTGGTTTTAAGAAAAGACGTCGACCGAAATCCATTACCCTTAATTTGATTATCCCGTAAGCAGGAGAGCTGTCATAACTCACAGAAATATATAAATCTTACGAACAAAGCATTGTTTTATAAATAAATTATTAACATACATATTGTATTTCTACGATACTTTGTTGATTCTTCTACTCATTTTGGTTGTGACATGGCGTTACATAAATGGTGGACAAAATTACGAAGGAAAAATATAACCTTTTAAATATGAGTATGTACAGAAATAACATATGTTTAATTTAGACTTTTGAATATCGTAATAAAAACTTGTTATTAGCTGAGCTTATAGACATGCATATCATTATCACAAAATGTAATCAAAAATTGGTGTAAATAGTAAAGTTTTTAGTTACAGGACAAATAGATAAGTTTTATAAAAAATGTAAGTAATAATGAGTTTCAGAAGAACTTTTTCATTGGTTTTAATATTTCATTATAGAAAAGCTCGGCAAAACTTTTTCATGATGATCATGTTTTTTAACTAGAGGGACTGACAATAAAAACTTAGTTTATGTTTGTTGGCGGGTGTGTTTTCACGATGTTCACCATTTTGTGGACTCACGGCTATTTATTTTAAAAAAATATGATTATTACTTCCGACCACATGTCTATTATATGTCGACACTCTTTAATTTCCTTAAGGTTACAAGTATATAATTTCATAGTCATCGTTTAAAAATATCAATTCGGAATTTTTTATTTTTACATTGCACAGAAAATAAAACTAACTTTTTAGCATCCAGCAGCGGATAATATTTTAAAACTATAATATACTTGACTTAAAAAAAATTCTGAAAAATGTAGAGGACTTCTTGATCAAGTTTTTTGTATTATATATTAAAATAATATACTCTCTTTCATAAAACTTATTTGAGAAATTTTACATATTGTATTTACTTGCGTCGAATGAGCATGTAAAAAGTCGGTCCACCAACCAACCTGCATTGGACCAGCGTGGTGGGATACGGTCAAAAACCCCCTAATGGATAGAGGTGTATTAGGGGAGGGCTATGTCCAGCTGTGGACTATCACAGGCCGATGACGATGATTATTATTTTTAAATCTTTTACCATTTTTAATATTGGAAGTCATTTAGTCAGTAAGTCCGAATACGTGTAAAAGTTAATATGACATCAAGATTTAATAGCTGTATCTAATGAAACGAATTTTATTCAGATTTGATGTGGTGATTAATGCTACATTTTACTTCCGTAGACAATTTTGCTTTGTCGTAGAGGCGTTTATATAAGTAATTCTAATCCTTTGAGAGGATCAAAAGCCTGTGCAATGTAATTATGTTCTTAAACAGTTTATAATTCTATTTTATATAATTGTTTTATTACACTAATATTCTAAATGTTACTTGTATTTATATTCCAAGTAAATCTAAAAGAAAAATGTAATATCGTTTGTAAGAATTACTGTTTATTGTAAAAACTACATTTCTGTTTATTAATAAGTTCAACTTCTATTTATGGATAACAAAAATGCATTAGCATTAGAAACTACAATATAAACATGAAAAATTAAATGGTAGCAATTTTGACATAAAAATGTTATTTATTACTAACAAGTCCTTAAATTAAGGATGATAAAGACATTATTAGGAACGCTAAAATAATAACGCGGAATTAATTAACTATTCTTATTTTATTTCTTTTATTTACGTGATTATTATACATATCAAATCCACTAATTTACGGATTTTTCGCGTAACTTAAATATATTTATTCCCGACGTTTCGGATTCTTTCCAGCATCCATGATTTTTTCATTCTTTCCAGTCTGCCCGTGATCATAAATATTCACTATTACAATTTCACATTATTTTTATGTTGACATAACCGTGGGACGGTAAATTATCCGTGTCTAGTCGAGAATTATAATTTCCATTACAGAAAGAATCATCTGCTACAAAATTTGAAGAAAAACACTGATATTCTAAAATTATAGTTTCACACGCGACGAGTGTTGCCGGCCATTAGTAACATTTTACATCCAAACACCAACGGTTGAAATTAATGATTTTTTTGGTGTATGCATTTTGTTTTCCTTTTTTCCGGCATGTTTTTGCTTTATGTTATTTATGTATTTTATTATAATATGGGTGATGTTCATATTATGACTATCGTTCATAGTAAACTTTAATCATGATTGTCTTGAATCACCTAACTTTTGGGGCAATTGGGTGGTTACCCCACACTGTGCAAGGTAAACAGGAATATAACATTGAGATGCTCTCCTCACCATTTGACATCCGGTTGAGGCAAAGGTCAATATTACATAACCTATTACAAAACCTCTTAGTTTAATTATTACGAACTCGATGAATAACGTTAAAAAATAATATAACTATATATATATATATATATAACGTATATAAAATAACGTATATAAATTACGTACTGCATATTATTTACTGCTAATAGCAATCATATTTCTAGTTATTTCACGTTTTTGATTGGGGGAGCATTCGGAAACGAATGCAATTTTGGGTTCATATTTAAGTCGTGAAATATAGGCTACGCTTTTGATTTATTGATAATACGCGGTTATCAGTACCTACGTCATAAACTTAAAATTTAATTATTTACTTTTTTTGCGCATGTTATAGTAATTAAATCGAATATTCTTTGTGGTCTTAAAAAGGACAGACCCACAAAGAATATTTTTAACTATCTTAATAATAAAAGCTTTCCGAGCAAAAGTTGCTGTAGTTGCAGGACGTTTTTTTCGTATTCTGTGGATTATCTTGTGCCCAAATATGGTGTCTAAGAGAATAATAAGCTTATTTAATTAATTTGGCTTTTACAACATTTCGAAAGTCAGCATAGTTTAGCAGCAAGAAATTTAATTTAATTCACACTGCACATTTATACGACTATATATAAAAGATTTTTATTTGGATACCTCTAATGGCCTTTTACCGCACACTTCTTTATTAGATAGATGTTCCCTTTTCTTAGATTAAGCAAACTTCTTTTGGCTTCTTGAACGAACAAGCTCTGCCAGTTTCTATGGGTGACATACAAACGTATAAACGTATTCATATGGTAAATCTCCTTTCACTCCTTAAGAAAACATATAAACAACCTTTTAATGGTATAGCTTTAAAGTGACTATTCTTAGGTGGCTATTTATTGGTGGACAGCAGAGAACCTGCTAGACTATGCATGTTTAATTATTATATTTTCTGATGCTTGCTTCCAGTCACTTGGCTAAGGTAAACTTCATATACCACAGAGTCCAAAGGAAGCTACCGTTACCTCGATTACTATGCATGCACGCAAACCATGTTGCTTAATAAAAACACATAGTGATTCATCATCATCATCATCTTCCCCAACTTGAACCGGGTACTGCATGGAGATCCCACCTGGTCGGGGGTCGACCAACAATCCGTATTCCTAAACGTGCCCTTCACTCCAGAACCTAATGGGCCCATCGGCCATCCGATCTTTGGACCATGTGACTGGCCCACGGCCACTTCAACGAGCTAGTCCTTTGCGCTATGTCGGTAACTTTCATTCTCTGTCGGATGAATTCATTACGAATCTCGATCCGGTTAATGTCGATGGTGTTACTCTCGAAGTTGTCGATAAATATGTCTACCTCGGGCACATATTGCAGTCGGGAAGACACAGCTTCGAGTGGGAAGCCGATAGGAGGATAAAGTTGGGCTGGGCAGCGTTTAGGAAGCTACACTCTCACGTCGCTGATACCGCAGAGCTTAAAGACAAAAGTCGTTTACCAATGCGTGTTCCCCGTGATGATCTACGGGGCAGAAACGTGGCCTCTGACTATCGCACTGGTCCACAAGTTTCCGTAGCTCAATGTGCTATGGAACGCGTTATGCTCGAAGTCTCCAAGCGTTAGTGTTTCATAATGACTCAGGATGTTTTTATAATTTATTATAACTAGGATATCAAAATATCAATATATTGCGTATAATCCAATTCTTAATTTAATTTGGGTATATATGGAGTTGTTTGCTTTTTCAGTATATATTTTTTGCTACATTTGAAAATGTAGACTGTGGTGTTGCTTATTTTTTTTATAATTAAATAAGAAAACAGAAATTATATTAATATTACGTATAAATTTCATAGAAAGTAAAAATAAACTAGATATTTTGTTGCTCACTTTGTAGAAATCCAGTAGCTAGTGGTCAAAGCAGGATATTGAGTTTCCAAAGCTGCTTAAGCTATTAAGCCGGTGGCCGCTTTACATGCCACTGGGTATAACTAGACAATATTTATTATGTACAACATAAACAATTTCTGTTGCTTACACTCTTCCTCGAAAAATAATGGTGAAAAATATTGTATACAACCCAATGTATTATACGAGGGAGTCACTGAAAATTTCGGGGATCAAGGATTTGGGGGATTCAAGGTAAGACATAACATTTTTGTTAAAAAATGTATTTAATGCTTTTCGAAATAATCTCCGCAATTTGACACATTTTCTCAAAGATGGAATCAATAATTGAAACAACCATTCCATTCGGAAGGATTGGTCTCCAAAATGGCCGTTTTGTAGACGGCATGGAGAAATTTAAATAGGTTTTAGATTTTATTTGCATAACAACAAGCTTAGGGCTCGTACTGCTATATCCAAAAAAAAAATACTTTTGTGTATAGCGTGACAAGCCCATTTGTTTTATCTTTGACAATAGCTATATCCAAGTACTTTAAACTTGCGTTTTAATCCAGTGGACAAGAAATCATTCAAGAATCAATCAAATCTAATAAAAAATGGTATAAATAGAAAAGTTTCTATTAACTGGACAAATAGGTAAGTTTTATTAAAAATGTGAGCAATAATGAGTTTCAAATTAACTTTTTTATTTGTTTTAATACTTTACCATACAAAAAGCTCCAGCAAAACTTTCCGGTCTCAAATTAATTTGATCACGTCATTAAACTTGAGGGACAGACAATAAAAACTTATTTTATGCTTTTTGGCGGATGTGTTTTCACGATGAAAACCATTTTGAGGAATCACGGCTATTTATTATGTTATGAATGTTAGGTTTGTTATGAATATTAATTATATTATATATGTTATGAATACTAGTTGCGACGACAAGTGTATTATATGTTGATGCTCTTTAATTTTCTTAAGTGTACAAGTTTATTGTTTAATCGTCATCGTTAAAAGTTTAAATTTTCAATTTTTCTCATTGCTCTGAAAATAAAACTTGAACCTACATAAAAATATTTCCAAAAACCTAAAGGAATTTTCGATCAATTTTTGTATAAATTAAATTTCGGCACCAAAGAAAAATATATATACTTTTTTAATATTTAAATTAAATCCTAGAGTTACAATTGCTAATTCGATTCGCGAAATTGCTGATAAAATTTACAGGTCAAAATGGCTGTGCACGATAACAGTGTCTTTGCATTAGATAGTTCCTGTTTATAAATTTAAACTTGTCTGCCGTTGCTCCATGACATGACCTCATTGAGTTAATTAAACCCAACACCTGAAAGCCTGCGGCTAGTACGTCATCCGCTTCGGTGTACATTATTAAATTTCCTCGCACATTAAGGTGAGAAACTCGTACACATTTCATATTCATCCGACGAGATTGTGTTATTTTAATGCTTAGAAGCTTTTACTTTATTTTTTGTAAAAAGCTAGAAACAGTAATATTATGTTGCGTCTTTTTATTTTTAAAAACGACATAAAGTTGCCACAGAAAAAAAATTCATAGTATTCTTGAGCACGCTTGACGTGTCTATTGATGGATAATCGCCTGGTATCAATCCATTATATGTAAACATTATGGTCCATTACATTATTGTATTGGAAATTTACTGTTCAGAAATATCTTTGTATCATGTGATTTTTTTTAATATTTTAATACTACTTTGCATTTAAAGCTTATATCGTTTAAGTAAAGTTAAGTTTCTAACGTTAGTTTCATTTAAATGATTGTCATTTAAGTCTGTTATTGAATTTAGTAAATTATAGAGTCGTGTTTCAGATCCAAATAAGAATAGGCCGTAGTTGTTGCTTACATTAGTTTAGGACTGTTGTAATTACGTATCTAGGAATGAAAAAAAAAACAAGATGATAGTTTAAGTCTTTAAGTATACCGAATAAAAGCTGAAATTTCAGTCTTTTGATTTGCATTTCCAACCGGTCAGTCACCATGCGTTCTTTGGCTAATATAGGGACTACGCATTTGGGCGGCATTGGCAATAGCAATAGAATAATAAAGTAATACATATTAATGTTTGTACGTTGTATAAATTATATTTATACGGCTAATAAGTAACAAATGTTATTTTTCTCGTTAATTATCAAAAATAAAAGTATTTAACTGTCTAAGAGTGTGCTAAACCACTCGTTTTCGTAATTTGTGCACGTCTCGGCAATTCGCGTATTCTACATCCCCAAATAAGGCGAAATAGTTTCACCTAAAAACCGTTTTTGGCATTATTGTATAAAGAAATTATACAATAATTAATTATTAAAAAAAATTATTTCATTTGAAATAAAAAGTTATTTTAATTTGTATCTGAAATAATCAAAATCAAAAAATTAAGTGGTTCTGAAAACTATAAAGGTATAAAGTAATTGACGATAAACACTTTTACTTACATTTTTTTTTCGGTTTTTTGCAAGTGTAAATAAATCGCGGTTGCTTTCACGTCGATGTAAGACAAATAAAAAAACTTTATTTACAGTAGTCATTTTAATTTTTTTTAAAATTTTTTTTAAATTTTTTTAAAAAACCCAAAATTTTTTTGGGGGAAAAAACCCAAAAACCTTTAAAAAAAAAAAAAAAAAAGGTTTTTAAAAAAAAAAGCCAAATTTTTTTTTTTGGGAAAAAACCCCCAAACCCTTTTTGGCCCAAAACCCCCTTTTAAAATTTTAAAAAAAAAAAAACCCTTTTTTTTTAAAAAAAATTTAATTTTTTAAAAAAATTTTTAATTAAAAATTTAAAATTTTCCTTTAAAATTTTTTTCCCCCTTTTAATTTTTTTCCCCCGGCCCCCCCCCCTTTAAAAACCCCCCCCAAAATTTTTTAAAATTTTAAAAAAAAAAATTTTTTTAAAAAAATTTTTGGGTTTTAATTTTTAAAAATTCCCCAAAAAGGGGCCCTTTAAAAAATTAAAAAATTAAAAAAATTTTACAAAATTTTTGGTTTTAATTTTTCCCCAGAAACCCGGGTTTAAAATTTAAAATTTTTTTTTTTAATTTAAATTTTTTTTAAAAAAAATTTTTTTTAAAAAATTTTAAAAAAAAATTTTTGGGTTTAAAAAAAAAAAAATTTTTTTCGGGTTTTTTTTGGGTTTTTTTTTCCGTTTTTAAAAAAAACCAAAATTTTTTCCCAAAAAAAATAACCTTTTTTCCCCTTTTAAAATTGGCCCCTTTTCCTTTAAAAAAAAAATTTTTTTTAAAAAAACCCCTTTTTCCCCCTTTTTAGGGAAAATTTTTTAAAAAAAATTTTTTTGGTTTATGAAACCCCAAAAAATTTTGGGTTTTCCCGGGAAAAATTAATAAACCCCTTTTTGGACCAAATTTTTTAAAAAATTTTTTGGGTTTTTTAAAATTTAAACCCCCGGGGGCCCCTTGGACAAATTTTTTTTTTCCATTTGGGTTTTTAAATTAAACCCCCTTTTGGAAAAAGGGGGTTTGGGGGGTTTTGGGTTTTAAATTGAATTTTTTAAATTTTTTTTTTTTAAAAAAAAAAAATTTAATTTTAAAAAATTTTAAAAAAAAAAATTAATTTAAATGAAAAAAAAAAAAAAATTTTTTTAATAAATTTTTAAAAAAATTTTAAATTTTTAAAAAAAAAAAAAAAAAACCTTTTCCCGGACCGAAAAAAAAAGGGAAAAAAAAAATTTTTAAAAAAAAAAGGGGTTTTTAATTTTTTTTTTTTAAAATTTCCCCCAAAAAAAATTTTTTTAAAAAAAATTTTTTTTTAAATTAAATTTTTAAAATTTTTAAAAATTTTAAAACCCAAAAAATTTTTAATTTTTCCCAAAAAAATTTTAAAAAACAAAATTTTTAAAAGGGGGGGTTTTTTTTTGTTTTTCCCAAAAATTTTTAAAAAAATTTTGGTTAAATTAAACCCTTTAATTTTAAATTTTTTTTTCCCTTAAAAAATTTTTAAAAAATTAAAACCCAAAAGGGGAAAAAGGGTTTTAATTTTTTTAAATTTTTTTTTTTAAAATAAATTTAAAAAAAAAAAAAAAAACCTTTAAATAAAAAAGGTTTTTTAAAATTTTTTTTTTTTTCCAAAAAAAATTTTTAAAAACAAAAAAAATAAATTTCCCCAAAAAAAATTTTTTCCAAATTTAAACAAATTTTTAAAAAAGGAAAAAAAAAAAAAAATTTTCAAAAGAATTAAATTTGGGCCTTAACAAAAAAATTTTTGAATTTTAAATTTATTTATTTTTTTTTAAAAATTTTTTTAAAAAAAAAAATTTTTTTTAAAAATTAAAAAAAAAAAATTTTTAAACAAAAGGGAGTTTAAAAAATTAAAAAAAATTTTTTAAAAAAGGGTTTTTTTAAAAACCCAAAAAAAAAGGGGGGTTTAAAAAAAAATTCTTTGACCCTTTTTTTAAAATTTAATTTTTGTTTTTTTTTTTTTTTAAAAATTTTAAAAATTTTTTTAGGAAAAAAAAGGTTTTTTTTGGGTAAAAAACCCCCTTTTTCCTAATATTTTTTTTAAAAAAAAATTTTTTAAAACCCCAATTTTTTTTTTTTCGTTTTGTTTTAATTTTTTTTTTTCCTTTCAAAAAATTTATTAAAAAAAGGGTTAAAAAAAAAACCCCTTTTAAAAAAATTTTTAAAAAAAATTTTTTTAAAAAAAAAAAAAATTTTCCCTTATTTTAAACCTTTTTTTTAAAATTTTTTAAAATTTTTAAAATTTCCCCAAAATTTTTGGCCCAATTAAAATTTAAATTAAATTTTTAAAATTTTTTAAAAATTTCCCGGGAAAGGCCGGTTTTTTTTCTTTTGGGTTTAAGAAATTTTGGCCCTTGGGGCCCCCGGGAAAAACGGGGGGAAAAGGGGTTTTTTTTTGGGAAAAATTTTTTTTAAAAAAAAAAAAAAAACCTTTTTTTTTTGGGAAATTTTTAAAAACGGGGGGGTTTTTTTTTTTTTAAAAAAAATTCCCAAAAAATTTTTTAAAAAATTTTTAAATTTTTTTTTCCCTTTAAAGGTTTAAAAAATTTTTTAAAAAAAAAATTTTAAAAACCCAAAATTCCCCTTTTTTTTTTTAAAAACCTTTTTTTTTTGGGGAAAAAATTTAAATTTATTAATTTTTAATTTCCCCTTTTTTTTTCCCGAATTTTAAAAATTTTTTTTATTTAAAAAAAAATTTTTTTGGAAATTTTTTATTATTTTTTAACCCCCTTTAAAAATCAATTTTTTTTTTTTTGATCCCAAAAAAAAAAACAAAATTAAATTTTGGGAACCCTTTTAACCAAACCCCCAAAGGGGTTTTTTTTAAAAGGGCCAAAAAAACCCCCAAAAAAAAATTTTTTCCCCCTTCCCAAAAAATTTTTCGGTTTTAAAAAAATTTTTTTGGGGGTTTTTCCCATTTTTGGGGAAAAAAGGGGTCGGGAAAAACCCCGAATTTCCTTTTTTTTTGGGAAAATTTTAAAATTGGTTTTTTTTCCCAAAAAATTTTTTTAAGGATTTAAAAAAAAAAAAAAAAAAAAAAAAATTTTTTAAATTGGAAAGGAAATTTAAAAAAAAGGGGAAAAAAATTTAAATTTTAAAAAAAAAAAAAAAAACTTTTAAAAAAAAAATTTTTTTAATTTAAAAAAAACAAATTTTTAAATTAATTAAATTGGGAAAATTTAAAAATTTTAATTTTAAATTAAAAATTTAATTTTTTTTTTTAAATTAAAAACAATTTAAAAAAAATTTTTTAAAAAAAATTTAAATTTAAAATTTTTAAATTTCCCGGGAATTTGAAAAAGGCTAATTTCCCAAAGGGGGTTTTTTAAAACCCCAAAATGAAATTTTTTGGGGTTAAAAACCCAAAAAAAAATTCCTTTTAAAAAATTTTTTTAAAAAAAAAACTTATAAAATTTTTTTAAAAAAAAAATTTTTTTTAAAAATTTTTTTAAAATCTTTAAAATTTATTTTCCCGGGAAATTTTTTTCCCCTTTTAATTTTTTTTGGGAAAATTTTTTATTCCAAAAAATTTTAAAAAATTTTTTTTTTTAAAAATTTTTAATTTTTTTAAATTAATTTTTGGTTTTTTTTCCCTTTTTTTTTTTTAAAAAAAAAAAAGGGTTTTTTGGAAAAAAAAAAAAAATTAAAATAAATAAAAAAAAAAAAAAAAAAAGGGTTAAACAAATTTTGGGAAAAATTGGGTCCTAAAAAATTATTCCTTTAAATTTTTTTTAATTCCAATTTATTTTTTTTTTTTTTTTCCCAAAAAATTTAAATTTTTTATATGTGTTGTTTATAAATGCATTTTTGGAAAATTTAAATTTTTAAAATTTTTATTTAACCTATTTGTCGGTGCAATTTACACAAAATAACATTAGGCACTTTTTATTTGTACAATTCCTAAACGAACCATTTAAAATTGCATGCCATTTACCGCCTCTATTACTTTTCAAAATGTATACTTACTGTTGGCGTATATATAAACGCTTTTTCTTTGTGACGCTCTGACAACTCATTATGCACACAATTCATTTAATTACTTGGAGTAAAATACGGACCTTGGTGTAATTTACGTGAGGGTTAATTATTTCGACAATTTTTAATGTTTTAATTGTTTGGGGTCATATCAGGTTTTTATTGTTATTGGAATTTGGTTTCAAAATTTCTGGTATCACGTTGTTTGTCCCCATGGATTCCCCAAAAATTAACCGATTTTTAAAATAATTGGCCCACCGGCGGGTTTAATCCAAACTACACTTAATTTATAATCGCAAATGTTTTATAAAAATTTTTTTCATTTTATTTAATGCAAAGGGCCACCAAAACCAGGACAGTTGGGATTATTCTTGGTTGTGTAAATAAATTGGGCGCGGGTTTTTGATAAACTTTGTTATAATAGAATTGCACCAAAAAATTGCCGTTTATTAATTTTGTTGGTTAATTTTATAATTAATAAATCTATTTAAAAATAAACCGCAATTTCATAACGCCGATTTTCAAATAAATTTAAAAAGTTAAGTTAAAAAAATTTCTTTGTTGGGGTTTAAACTTTTATTGAAATAATCCAACCGATTTTTAAACCAGTGGTTATTTTCAGCCAGGTGGAACTTAGATCATCAAGGTCACGTTTTTTACAAAAGCTTTTATCTAATTTAAAATGGGTCCCTTGACTGAATTACCTTTCCGTTTATCTTAAGCCCTTAAATTGTTTAAATTACAATTAAATTAGCCCAAAGGTCAGGGTCTGCTAGTTGTGTTTCATTTATCCGCAGTTAATCTTTCTTAGAACCAATTGTTTAGGCCAAAAGCAACCGATGTTTAAAACGGAAACAGAAGTTAAAGGGAAAATGTCTTTGGGTGCCCCCCAGAATTTGGTTTAAAGCCCAAAGGCTTACATTATTTTTGAAAGAAAAAGGAAACTTTTAACCAAAGAAATAAAATATAAAACAATAAATACATAATTAAAGAATTGATTCGGCAACAATGTTTATTTTAAAGAAAAACCGCAAAACTATAAATCGAATGGTTCCAAAATTTTACAGTTTTTAAACTGACCGATACAGAAAATTTTTAAACCGTCCGTCAAAACGGTAAAAAAAAAAATGCTGGAAGACATTCCGAGGTAAAACTTTTTCGTCGCGACGGGTTATGTTAATCTTTGCACATAACGGTTCAGCATAATGGCAATCTTTAAGATGTATATACTTTTTACGATGAGTTGTATTAACAAAACAAATATAAGGAACTTACAAACAACGGTTAAAATAAACCAAAACAAAAAAGTTGGTTTATGAAGGAACAACCTTTTTAATTATATCGTATGTAAACATAACGGCAACTTCAACAAAGAACAACTCAGACGAGCGACATATTTTGCGCCGCGTCCGTTTTCTAGCGGTATTGGCCCTAGCTTTAGAAGCAACTTTGAGTTATCGTGGTTTCTAGTTGGTTAGGACAATTCGGGTTGATCACACAATCGTCTGAAAAGTTATGATGATCCATGCTCGGATGGTCAAAAAGTCGGTCGACCCAATAAACGGGTTTGGACGAGCTTGGGGGCCCCAAAGAATAAAGGGGCCATTGGGAGGCCTATGTCCCAGTGGATTAAAGGGTTAATGATAATGAAGGGATGTTGATGAATATTTTTAAATTGATTTCGTTGGGACTTGTTAAGGAAAATAAATTTATAGGTAATAAATTGATTGCCCGTAGCAGATCACCTTTCCCAAAGTGGTGTTTTTTTTATTGTACTTAAAGGCTTTGGTTTGGTTTTTAACCTAAAAATTGGATAAACCAATCCTGTTTTGAAATAACAACACTTGTTTATAATTTTATAATTTTTATTTTTGGTAAAAAATATAAATCAAGTCAATGAATTAAACTAGAAAAAATTATCCGCTGTTTAAAATATATTTGTTCTCTCAATTTTTTTTCAAACGCATCCTTGGCTTTACGGCCTTTGACAAGGGCTAAAAGTTTAAAAATTTATTAATAATTATAAAACAAGTTTTTCCTTAATTAAACTAAATTAATTTTTTTTTTAAAGCATTTTATTAATCATATAAATTCCAAATTTACGGATTTTTTTCGCTTTAAAAATATAAGCCCATCTCATTCCCTTTTGGCATTCCATTGATAGGGTTTTTAAAATAAAGTTTGTTTCTTTATTAATGTTTTAATTAACCGTTTCAAGTTTTATTTAAAATTGATTCCGGTTATTTCTTAATTTTAACATTTTTTTAAAAAAGTAATTTTTTTTCCCTTGGTTTAAAATTTTATATTTTGGGTTTAATTTTTTTTTATTAACCATTAAGGTTCAAACCAACCAATTTCCTTTTTCTTTTAAATTTTTATTTATTTTTTTAAGCATTCCTGTTGCTTTGGGTGTCTGTATTCAATGTTTTTTGCAAAGTTTTATTTTTGGTTATAAATTCTAATTTTCTTTTTCCAAAATATGGTTTGGGTAAAAATTTTTTCGTCCGGTTTATAGGTTTTTTTCTTTGGCTTTTTTTAAATTTTTTGTCCAATGAAAGGGGGTTAATAAAGACCAATTTCCCTCTTTTAAATTTGGAAATTTTAATTTTATTGGTTGAATAATTTGGTTAATCTTTCTTGGCAATATTTTTTAAAAAGCTTCGTTTTAAAAATAAAAGCAATTTTTGTCGGCTCCTCTTAATATAAGGTTTTGACGCAGGCCACCTTTTCCGAAAAGGGGAATTTCCAACACAGTTAACGGCGACATGGAACCGTAGGAATTTTGGTTTGTTGGTCCCAAACTTCTTGCCTTTTGGTTCGTTTAATGAAAACTCCAAAAAAAAAAGGGATTTTTTGTTTTCCCTACTTATTTCTTAGGAAATAAATTTGGGTTTGGTTAAAATTGAATTTACTCCTTTAAAACTAAAGGGAAGAAAAAAAAAAATTTTAAAAAAATAATTAATAGCTAACTTCAGGGAGCAAAATTAAAAAACATTTGAATTATTTTTTGGACAATAGAAGAGTAAATATTTAACAATTTCAAAAGAAGCTTTGAAAGAAATTTGAAAATATTTTATAAACAAGTTAACGACCATTTCAAACATGATGAACGGATAGAGGGTAAATTGCCTCCGTTTCCTTTCCAAGCCTTTCCCTTTCCGGGACGTTTTCATCGTTTCCAGGGGTAATTATCGACAAGATGTCTCAAGAACTTGATACTTTGCTTTGATTTAGAGTTGGACAAGCAATACAAATACCGTAGACAAATAACCAGCGAAAACAAACGCCGGGATATATAATTTACCCGAATAATAAATTATACATAATTTAAATAATGCACAAAATAAGCATGGGAAAGTCGGTCCACCCAAAACCCGCATTGGACCAGGTTTGGGAAAGTCCAAAAACCCCTAATGGATAAAGTGTATTAGGGGAGGCCTTGTCCAAAGTGGACTATTAAAGGCTGGTGATGATGATGATGATGATGATATTAAATAAAATAATGAACATTCTTGTAAAGTTTTTCTATCCACTACATAGGGCTGTTTCATGAGCCGCCAGTAGCACAATCTTGAGTCACCTACGTCCACCGACCTCGTGCACACTTACACAAATCGTAATTTCCATCTCTGGTTCTTTCCTGCAATAAGCCGGGACGGAGACGGTTCTACGAGCTACATAGTTGGCCCATTACCACTTCAGCTTGCTAACTCTGCGAGCAATATCAGTTACAATTTCATATAACATATGTCGCTTTTATAATTAAGGAATGATTTGATTGCGTTATGATTTTTTTTAAAGCGCAGCCTTTATTATTTTTTATGAGTGCATTATATTTATATAAGAATGCTTTATATATGAGTTAGCATAAAAATTTATACCTAAAAAAAAAATTAGTTAAGTTGCAATGAAGGCAAATCCTGTATCTACTATCCTGTATTACCGTTAATAACATTTTCTTGTAGAACGCTTGCTATGCCTTGTATCATATGGCCTATGAAAGCTTCGGATCAATGTCGTTTGAATAGATGAAAAATCTATAACCAACATTGACAATATATCTTTAAAGAGCGTTAACGTTTTTTCAAGTAGTTTTAATTAAATTAAACTATTCTATATGATATATATCTATTAACTATTCTAGATGAAACAATAAACTACGCTGTACACTGCATTCTTGTATTTAATTTCAGCATCGAATTAAACAAGACAGAATAAATTGTCATATTTTAATGCTCCTTTTGAAGTTTAGTATAACAAATTCAAAGTTCTCTTTGTTGTATTGAATAAATTTCGAACCCTTAAACTTTATTGGAATATTTTAATTCCAAAATTGTGAAACACCTTTGTTAAAAACAATTAACAAATTTTATTGCCCTTTTTCCAACTTCAAACATTTCTATATTTATTTCATTTTAACCAAAATGATCATTTATTACAGCTAGAAATTAATCAAGAAATTGAATTGAGAAAACTATAAAGCAAAGAAAATATTGAAATAAGTGAATCACGATCACAATAGAATAGACGATATTTTATTGGACATTATATTTTAAGAGACATACTTTGAACGCGTTACCACGTGAAATCAAAAATAAACAACACCTATAGTTACCCGACTCGTCCCGATAAAACTCCCAAAGATCCGAAACTTGTCGCCACCAATACCGATTTCATGTGAGTTCAGCTACTTGATATATATATATATATTTTTTCAGTGATTTGTCTCATATAAGTTTTAAATGTCTAAACACCTAAAATCAAAGTATTAAGCGACTAAACGTGCTCTTATTGTTAAAAATGGCGTAACAGATAAAATTGTTTCGTGTATTTATGCGTTAAGTTGAAATAATATGGTGCTAGAGAACTTTTACACTTTTTTGGGCAATTCATGGGGATTTATTTTAATTTGGCTAGGTTTGACTTCCAATTATAACAATTTCGCTCTTTAACCGAATATAGTTTATAGATGAAACTTCGTATCAGTTATCGAAATAACTTTAAAGTGGTACAACGATCAAAGACAATAGTTTTATATAGATGTTCGTGTAATTACGTACTAAATACGGTAAAAGATATAAAAACGGTGTTTACCTTGTTTATCGAATGTTACATAGTTAAATAATTGCAGACGCAGTTCACGAGCTAGCCCCGTTTGCTGCGTTCTGGTTTGAAGAACATCCTGTCATACACACACTTTATATATACACACTTTTTAAATATTTACTTTCGATTATAAATGAAAAATATTTTGATTATAGACAACATATATACGAATATACATACAATCTTTATGAAATATAAAGACAACTCAAAAGGACGAAACTATTTTGTTAATAACTAAATGTTCTTCCTGTAATCGCACTACGAATACTTGCAATAAATGTACTAAAATGTATTTGTATGCTACACGTTAATTTCGCCTTTTTCCTCATATCACTCTTTTTATTACTCATTACCTTTAATAGCATAAAAAAATATACTTTATATAATAATTTTAAAAGTTTTTGTTTATGTATGCATTTAATTTAAAAGCGCGGTTTAACATGCATGTATTCCACTTCTATTTTTCCTGTTTCTTAACTTTATTGCCCTGTTTATGGGTGCTATGAGGGAATAATAAAAAAGTATGTAACAGCCTTTTGAACAGGTATGAAAAGTAGGTTAACGATGGTTATAGTCACATATTATCTAATGCAAGGCTCTTGCTCGTGTTTTCAGAAAGAAAAATAAATAAAAACAAGCTTCTTTTGAGATAGAAATCTTTTCAGAATAACTATAAAGATTTCCATTTACAAACAGATGATTTGGTTGTGACACAAAACTTGAAATTGTGATATTTTTTTATATAATTTTGTATTATAATTTTGTAATTAAAAAACATCTATTTTGGCCGTAATTTTGCATAACCATCAGAACATGACAACTGATAATAAACTAAGAGCATAAATACCTCTTCAAAAGACAATAATTAACATTTAAAGAAGTACAAACAAGAAAAATGTAAACATTAAACAGCAGCGATGCTTTAAATACGGTAATGGGAAATAAACAGTAATATTCTTATTAATAACATGTAAATACAACAGTCTTCCAACGTATATGTCAATTTATTAATTACATTTATTTAATTAAATAACAGTAAAATAAATTCGTTGCTAATAAAATAGTACAGCGCACCCGAACCCGAAACATTGTTTATTAATAGTTAACTTTTATTTACAGTAATATTATATATTTTAAATATACTTTTCTACAATTTCCTATTGCTATAGATCTAGGTATGGGTTTAAATTCTGAACTATATATTTTTTTTAGTTAGTTTATTTCCAATCATGATGATAAATTGATAATTATGAGGTCTACAAAGACCGATGATTTGATTGCTTAAAATTTAGTGTCATCTAAAAATCACATGGGTATCGATATATGGGTGATAAGATTAATATTTGCAAATATATTGCCTCTGTTTGCATATTTCTTTGGTAAATCACTTGTATTCTTGCTAAAAAGAATGTAAATAACGTAAAAATTATAACACGTGTAATCATATTTCTATTTCCTGTTTAATCATATTCATATTTTATAAGATAAAAATATTTAAAATTTGGTGCTTTCTGGAAATATACTTCTAGAATATTGTAAACAGTTACAATATTTTATGGGTAGTACACATAAAATTTTGTAAAATATACAATGAACTCAACTAAATGTAGCTTTAAAAATCATGCAACATTCACAATAAAATTTAATTTTTAGCGAGTATTAAATATGCTAATAAATTAGAAGGAAGATATCGCAAAAACACTTTCTCCATTATATACAACAAAAACAATGAGGACAAAGAACATCATTAATTTTTCCGTAGTATACAACCACGTCGAAAATAAAATGTGTAAGTTGATTGTCCCTAATTTTATCAAAAACGGGAACAAAAGATAAAAATCCCTTGGGAAGATTCTACAATAGAAAATATATTTGGTTTGTTATGTATAAAAATATATTCAAAAACATAATTTAAATATCATCTGTAACGTGACATTCAACATTGTATAGGTATATTGAGAAAATTGATAAAACCTTTTGACAATAGTTACACATCTTTTCAAAATTTGAAATAATTTCTTTTTGTTTTCATTTTGTAATTTCGGTAAAAAAATGTAAAATTTAAGAATTTAATAAAATAAAAATTTAAAAAAGGGTTAAACCTTTAAACTTTTTTTTAAATTTTTTTAAATTCATTTTTTTTAAAATTTATTTAAAGGAAAAATTAAAAACATTCCTTGATAAAGGAAAAGATTCCAAAATTAAATTTTAAATTTTTTTAGATAAACTTTTTTTCTTTTGTGGAAAGGAATAAACAACATCCTTTAAGTTAAAGAGTCCAAAATTTTACCTTCTATTTAAATAAAATCTTTGGGTCCATTCCTTTTTTAACTTCCTTTAAACTTAAAATTTCCAAATTTAGGGCCCTTTTCAATTTTTGACTAAGTGGGTATTTCCTTTTAAAATTCAATATTTACAGGCTCTTTACCAAAGTGTTAAAATTGTGTAATAAAAAACGAATAAAATGTGCGAAATCGTTATCTTCCATCAGTATGGCATACTAGCTCGCAGGTCCAACAAAAAAATAATACAAGGCATAGTTGAAAGTTTTTGTGACATTTCAATCTCCATTTATAATAAATTTAATTTTCATGTTTTTGCTTATAAGTCAGTAAAGGTCAAAAGACAAAATACTAACTTATTATAAAATTGAGTAGGTAAAAATAATTTTAAATTCGTAAAAAAGCTTATATATTACGATCGCCTTTTCCCTTGAATGTAACTAGTATATAAACATGATGCAACCTGTTAAAATACGAAACCAATGCCTCCTTTCTATCAGAGACCTTGTTTACTTTTTGAAATTGGTTCCGTTCAAAATATGTGTAGATTTTGCCCAAAACAACTATGGGTATGCTAGTAATGTATTTCTTTTATTTTACATTTATACCCGTGACCATGGATCCTGTAAAGTGCCTGAAATGTCAGGAAAATTGTATACCATAAATTAAAATTAAATTTAGATTCAAATAGAAAGTAAAATAGAAGAAAAGACAAAATGAACTCAGCTGGCCTTTTTGAAATCTTTCAAAATAATCAAATATACATTCTAATTAGCAAATTTCTTTGATATGTATATTAAATTTGATAAACGTTGGAGTTATCGTTAATAAATTCATTTGTGTTATAATAACGTTTAAGACACATAAACGTTCCTTTACTACATTTTTAAATTTGTTAGTGCTTAAATTCTTAACGTTTACCGGGATTTTTATGAAAATGCGTATATACATTGTCCCATAAAAGATTTACTTATTCTTCGCAGTAGTAGTTGCTGGAAGAATTAAATTATTCCAGGAACTGTTCGTTTCTAATATTTACCTCATGTGCATCGCAATGCCTGAGAATTTAATTTCTATTTTCTGCACATACATTAGGTTTTCGAATATGTTTTGAAAACCAACGTTATAATTTAATGTCTGTAAACAATTTTCTCTGTGATTCCCTGGGGCCCAGGTACCAAAGAATGCTCGAATTAGTCATTTTGCAGGAAAAAGGTCGTAATACACTGTTTACTATCGGTTAGTGTAATATCACAGCTACGCTATAATCTTGATGTCTATTACTTTGCAGTGTTATGATACTGAATTTTCACCTGAAGCTAGCGAAGTAAAGCTGAAATGGAATGAAATTTTCATTGATTTACAACATTATTATAATACTTTATTTCGAATAAGAATCTTTACTGTGAATTATTATTAGTAGGTAGTCATTTATTAAAAATATACTTTTATGAAGTATACTTTATTAAAATATTGTTTGCTCTATATCTTAAAGTTATGCTACTATTCGCGATAGAATCGGGTAAAAACATTATCTTGCACTATATTGCCCCGCATTTTCCGCATTTTCCCGGACGCAGGTAGGTAGGAGTCCCACAGGGATCTATTTTGGGGCCTTTTTCTTCCTGGTCTATATTAATGACCTACACACCAGGTTGAGAACAATAACGAGATTGTATTATTTGCTGATGATACTTCTTAATATTTAGAATAAAACGACGTAATTTGCAAAATGACGATGTAAATAATACCTCTCAAAAGTAAAATACTGGTTTAGTGCAAATAATTTATTGTTAAACAAAAATAAAACTAAATGTATAAGGTTTACAACTCCTAATGTTCCTCAGCTGGGTGTGATGTGGTCGTAGATGGAGAAGCGCTAGACCACGTACATTGCACTGTATTTCTCGGCATCACAATAGATTCTAAACTGCAATGGGGCCCTCATATTCATAGACTGGCGAGTAAACTTAGCTCAGCGGCTTTGCAGTAAAAATTAGACAATTAACCGATGTTGAGACAGCCCGTTTAGTATATTTTAGTTATTTTCACAGTATAATGTCTTATGGCATTCTACTGTGGGAAACGGCATGATATTAATACTATTTTTATAATTCAAAAAGAGCGATTCGAGCAGTCTATAACCTGGGTCCCAAAGAATCGCTGAGAAAAATGTTTACAGAAATTAATGTAATGACTGTTTTTCTCAATACATATTTGAAAATATTATGTATGTTCATAAAATAAAAATGATTTTGTAAAACATTGTGACACACATAATATAAATACTAGGAATAAGCATAATTATGTTCTTCCAAAACTAGGCTCGAAGAACGATGAAATCCTTCATGGGACAATGTATACTCTTCTACAATAAAATACCAGAAAACGTTCAGCTTTTATCTGTAAATAAATTTAAAAAGTTGTAAAGGAACGTTTGTGTTAAAGGATATTATTGTTGCAATGACTACTTGATAGATAACACACCTGGTAATGAACTGTTCGCTCCAGGCTATTTCAAAGTAGTAAAATGTATGGTTTTATGTAAAAGTTTTGTAAAATTTATTGAAGAAAAGGAAAAAAAAAGTCCGCTTGACTTTCTCACGCCCGTTCTTCTCAGGTCAGAAGGCTTCCATTTACCAACCGGTGGTAGTTTGTCTGACAATCAATAAGAAAGTGTAATGCTTCCATATTGAATAAAGATATTTGACTTTGACTTTGACTTTGACTTGACTTTTCTGCAACATTTTTAATTTATAAAAAGGATGTTTTAATTGCATTTTTTGTTATATACATTTAAAATTGATTTGTTTTCCATTAGCATTCAAAAGTTTCAATGTAATTTTTAATGTATTAAAATAATGTGCCCGCTCGCTAACTTTAGTGTAGTCCATTTAAATGAATATAATTTAGTAGCATATTTTTATTCTCTGAAGGTTAACTCAGCGGTTCAATTAAATCGCGTAAGATTGTGATTTCTGACGCCGCAGATTTTTTTTATTATTGACAAACGTGTATTGAATTACTTATCGCAAATTATTAAAAAAAACAGGACCACATGAAAGCTATTCCCTACTTTATAAGTTATACGAAAAAAGTTATCATAATTGGAGCGCTAGGAACAAAACGAATACCCCTTTCTATTGTATTTGGCCCAAAAAAAGCTATGAGAACCAGTGGATAAATAGCAAAATTTTTAAACTGTCAATTATTATAAAGATAAAAATTTTCATATCTGTTTTCTTTCCGGCATGTTATTTAAGTTCCTCGGGCTAAAACTGCAGTTTTAATATTTTTACAAGGAATACACACAGGAACGGTATGTAGATTGTTAAAAAATTTCGTAGTACAAAGTTCAAGGTTAAATATTAAATTATAATAATATGATAGAAAAATAAAGGAAACAACTAAAATAATTTCCGTTGTTACTTGACGTGGAACTCATTATGATCTAAGTATTTAATTCTTTTACCTAGTAATTTTACCAAGTTACCATGGGGTCGGCTTCTACTCCATCCAGATTTACCTAAATAACAGATTTTACGCTGACCGACTGGCATCTACCAGTAAACAGCATTCTATGCAGCAAATCATCATATTAGCGTAATAAGGCGACCGATCTACTTATAGTACTAGATCTTATAGCACGTGGAAACATCTTAGAGAGGGAATGTACTTTATTCCTAGGCCTAGTCCAGTAGTAATAGGTGCAAAAATATAAAATGTTATTTAATGATTAATGGCATAAAGTAGAGAATATAATTGTTATTTACCACTGTTTTATAACTTTACTGTATTTATTCCTAGTATTATGTAATTGATACTTAAGTATTAGGTAAGCGGTTTTCTTGTCAAATACATATTAATTTATTTTTAAAAATAGCTGTAGCATTTAGTATCAATTTACCGCAACCAGCATATATGACACCGAGTACTGTAGGAATGATTTATTCAAAACATTTACCAAAAAAATAAAACATACAAAAAACGAAATAAAAAGTAAGTATAATTGTATAATGAACAAATTGACGGCGCGCAGGCTAAAAGGCACAGGTTAATACACAAAGGAAATAAGGAAAACGCCACGAAAACGCTAGCACGTTCAGTTAATTAAAAGTTATTTCTGAACAAAGGCTATGAAGTCAGTTATAACATAAGCATTAATGTGACTGGGTGGTATTGGATAAAAGTGTTTTTGTCTATATGTGAAAATAAATTTGTTATGAGAAAGCAAGAGTTCGTAAACTGTACATCTTATATGGCAAGAAACGCATGTTAAAATTACTTTAAACTGACTTAGATAAAATTACATAAGTTCATAAATATTTACAGTAATATAAATATTTAATAATAATTACAGTTAGTTGATATACACTTCGTAAACGGAATTATGAGACGGTGGTAGGTCCCCTGTTTACAGGAGACCGTCTGGGTGAGTACCACCGCGGTGCCTATTTCTGCCGCGAAACAGTAGTGTGAAAACACTGCTGTGTTCCGTTTGAAGGCACCGTAGCCAGCGCATTTACTGGGTAAACGAGACTTAACACCTATGTCTCACGGTAGGCAGCGCGTTGGCGATACCACTGGTATTGCCAATGTCTATGGTGTCGGTGACCACTTTCCATCAGGTGGCCCGACTGCTCGTCTGCCTGCGTAAGTAAAAAAAAAAAAAAAAAAAATTATGAGACAATAAGCACGTTCGTAAAATAATACAAATTTCAATTATCTAGGTTCGGTAGCACCAGCTTTGCCTAGTTTTGGGCTGGATGATGTTGGGTATTTCCAGAAATATTATTATTATTACATTATGCTGCTTTTTATATTTTCTATGGCGTAGAGACGTGAGGTTGATGACAGCAGTGGACTGCTAAAAACTGTTTTTTAAGATGATTTGATTTTTTAAATTAATTTTAAGGTTAATTAAATCAATAATATTTTTTGGACAAAATGTTTTGGTAGGTATTTTTACTGAAATATTTATTGAATACATATTTCCCCTTAAAATAGATTACCATTTTTTATGGCATACGCAGGCAGTCGAGTAGTCGGCCACCTGATGGGAAGTGATCACCGACGCCCATAGACGTTAGCAATACCAGTGGAATCGCCAACGCGCTGCCTACCGTGAGACATAGGGTGTTAATTCTCGTTACCCAATAAATACGCTGGCTACGGTGCCTTTAAACCGGAAGACAGTAGTGTTTTCACACTACTGCTTCCGGCGAAATAGGCACCGCGGTGGTACCACCAGACGGTCTTCTGTAAACAGGGACCTACCATCGGTAAACTACTGTTTACTATGTTACTAGGTTTACTTAGGTTAACTATGTATTATCGTTTTAGGACTTACATAACAATGCATAAACTTGTAGATACATTGACTAAAAATAAGGCACAAAATTGTTATTTAAGCCCAACGTGAAACTGAATAAACTCTGTCTATTAACTACTAGGTACTTGGGATTTTGTAAAGTTTTAACCCAATACATAAAAAAGGAAGGAAAAAAGACCAAAACCGGACGTAATGTCTTAATATACAATATATGTGCTACTTTATTGAATCTTACAAAGTATAATTCTTTTATTACAATTAAACATAATATGAGAAATCTTCAACCAAGGTTTCGATATTAATTAAGAAAGAATTGCTCAATCTAGTCGTAAACTGCTGTCTGAAAAGAATTAAATCATCATTATCGTTCAACTAAGAATTCAGGTCACGCCTCAAAATCCGAGAAAAACATATTAATTACTTTTACCATCTTCCATATCTTATGTTTATAAATCAGAAAAAAATGCTTTAAATTAGACTTATCAGAACAATTTTATGAGCAAACTTTCAGTCGTCTGAAAGGTTTAATTTAAACTTTGAGGACGCTTATTAATTTTTATCACATCATTAAGCTGCACGGGTTTCAAATTTAAAAAAAAAACTTGAAATAAGGTCAAGTTTTTAATTACAAAATCATTATATTGAATATAAAGTATTCTAGTTGTCTAAAATGGGAAGTAATATATATATACCAGTTTGCTTATATATTTTTACAAAATAACCTTAAATTATAGAACGTCAGCGTCTAATTACTAACATCTAATTTATTCAATAAATGTGGTTTGCAATGTAGCAAATGTATTGTTCAGATAAATGACTACGGTTACCCGAACTTCATCCGCGAGCTATAGGAGAAATGTCCGCGGGTGTATTAAAATGCTTATGTGATATATATAAGGTGTTGGATTTGCTACCATTAGACATAAAGTTTAATCGATTTTACTGCAATGATGACTGATTTCTATTAAAACTTTTATCCCTATTTTAACCATTTTATCACAATAATTATTATTCAGGCAATGTCCTTACTCAAAATCTGTTCTCAGTATGTGCAATTTCATCTTAATCTGATCAGTGGTTTGTACAGTAAAGACGGACAAAAGACAGACCAGATAAACAGAGTTACTTTGCATTTATAATATTGCTAGAATAATGTAACTAGAAAAGCAGCCTTAGGAGAAATAAATATTAAATATCTTTGTAATTGACTTAACTGCTATCACATTCACAAAATGCATATTTTAAAACTTTTTATCAAAAATTAATTGTTTCACTTTAGATATTTATATATTATACCATATTAGTAAAATGCATTATATTTCCTATCTTTAAATGAACTAACCTGCTTTATATTGAATAGTTTTGTAAGAATTACGGAGTACTTTTCAGTCAATATTTTGCAGCGATTATTTTATTTATTTTGTTACACTTACTTTTTTTTTTAAATCGTAGCTTTTGATTGATAAAATCCTTTTATTTTATTGCAAGCTAGGCAGGAGATAGAGGGCAAACTAAATCTAACTTTCAAAGGTTTGTCTATCGCATCACGTTGTAACAAGAGTTATAAAAAGACTTAATAGGTTGTCTCAAAATATTATTAACTTCATACTTTTCATGTAGAAACACCACATTAAAGAATAGCAGGTTTTACTATTTACGAAAAAGCGAATTAAGACCACGGTATTGATTTCTATCGCAGACCAGTAGTGAATAAGCACTATTTCTTATGATCGGACATCTGGTAACTGAGCTAAATGGGTAAATAAAATGTAATAACAAAACTATGAGGATACTGACGCTTTATTTCCCATGGGCCGAGAGTAGTGTTCATCATCAAATAGATAGTTCAGGTCACCTCGTCAAATCATACAATAAGAACACGTAAGCAAAATGTTAGAAATCCCATGGCCATAGACATTATACAGGACTTGAACGAGGCAATAAATTTATAATGCATCAATCTACACACATATATATTGACCCCGTTCTTGAACACACTGATCACGATATCTCTTATGCTATAAAGCCCATTGACATGAACTTTATCAAATGCTTTAGAAAATTACCAACTGCTACAGCCAGAGCGTCATCTTTAGCTTCTAGCATAAACTTTGATTCAATAATTTGGAAAATATTATTGATTTGCTTCATGGCCTCGTATCGGGTCGACAATTCTTGTATAAATTCAAACATTAACCGTTGTTTTTTTTTTTTTGAATTGTTAATCCAACACCGTGAGCTAATTCACACGGCATCGTTCTTTTTACCTTCTTTCTTCCTCGTTTCTCTTTGTCTATGTCCATATCATTACATTTTTTTGTGCTGAAAGTTACAGCATTGACTGCAATCGTGTTTCGTTCGGTAACTCAATACTGATTCAAGGTTTTTAGTTTAACGGTTCCTATATCCAGAGTCATTTTGGGAGACTGCAAATATTACTGAACTAAATTTACTTCCTCCAGTACAGCAAGCCAAAATTGTAAATAGGTTAAAAAGGTAAAATCACAAACAGCCGGCAGGCACGTATACCTCGGTTTCTAAAGCACACGCCAATACCACTAGGCTACGGAGGCAGTTATATTTGAATTGATTGTATATCTACGATACTTTTTTGATTGCTTCTCTTTTCGGATGGTATATAAATGATCTACATCTTTCCTTCGCAATTTGTCCTAAATTGTATGACTATTTAAATATGAGTATCCATTTTTAGACCGTTTACATTTTTCATTGAGTGCATTTTACATATACTTAAATTTGAATTTCTAATATCGTTATAAAAACTTGTTATTTGCTGAGCTTATAAACATGCATATTATTATTACAAAATGTAATTAAAAAATTATGTAAATATAAAAGTTTTTAGTTACAGGATAAATATAAAAGTTTTATAAAAAAATGTAAGTAATATGACTTCATATGAAAACAAATGAAAAAGTTTCAAAGGAACTTTTTCATAATAAAATCATGTAAAAAGGTCTACAAAAACTTTTCGGTCTCAAATTAATTTTGATCACGTCATTAAACTTGGGGGACTGACAATAAAAACTTAGTTTATGCTTGTTGGCGGGTATGTTTTCACGAACACCATTTTGTGAACACACGGCTAAATAGCCATATTTTAATTAAAATTAAAAAATGTTATGAAAATTAGTTGCGACGACACGTGTATTATATATTGATACTCTTTAATATTTTTATTCGTACAAGTTTATTATTAAATTGTAATGGTTTAAAAATTTCAATTTGTAAATATTTTTTTTCTTTTATTGATCAAAAAATACAACTGACTTACAGCAACCAGATAATATTTAAAACTATTATACACTTGCCTTCCAAAAATGTTTCTAAAAACCTTCAGGACATCTCGATCAGCGAATGAGTGAGCGCATCATCTCTCAAGCTTGTTAGACTAATTCAAATTCAAATTCTAATATCTTTATTCAATATAGATGTGTAACAGTCACTTATTGATTGTTAAGGACGCTACCACCGGTTCGGAATAGGACGCCTCCAACCTGAGATGAACCGGCGAAAGAAACTCAGCTGGCTTATTTTGTCATCTTTTAAAATAATCAAATAATCATAATTTTAGACAGACTATATATCTCGAGGAACAAAAGTCTGTCTATCCATATCAATGACCACATTTTATATGCGGATGGAGGGACCATGAACTGCAATGTGACTGAGACAAAAAGAGCAGTGCGCGAATCTGTTAATTTATTGCAAATGAAACGTGTATTTAGAAAACAAATTTCAGCAGCAAAGAATAATACTTATTTTTTTATATTTCAATCAAATCCTTTGTAAGCAGTAGTCACGTCTTGATTTACAATTGCTAACGAGATGAGCGAAATTGCTGGTAAAATTGAGTATATTACAACAAGGCAAAAGTGCTGGGCACGATAACAGTGTTTCTGCATTAGATAGTTTTTGTTTACAAATTTAAATGAGTCTGCCGTTGCTCCTTGACATGACCTCGTTGAGTTAATTAAACCCAACACCGAAAAGCCAGCGGCTAGCACGACATCCGTTCCGGTGTACATTATTGAATTCCCTCGCACATTAAGGTGAGAAACTCGTATACATTTCATTTTTATCCGAGGAGATTGTGTTATTTTAATGATCAGAAGCTTTTTTTTTATTTTATTTTAATTTATATCGAAAATAATCAGTGGTCCTTAAAACTATAAAATTATAAGATGATTGACAATAACAACTTTTACTTAGACTTTTTTTTTCGCGTTCTTTTTTAAATTGCAAATAAATCGCGGTTGCTTTTACGTCGATGTAAGACAAATAAAAAAACGTTATTTACAGCAGTATCTTTATTTTAGGCTTTTATAAAATAATATTTTTATATGTAATATATATTATATTTAATAAATGCGAAAGTAACTCTGTCTGTCCGTCTTCTTCTTTAGACGTTAAGTCTACAATATTGAAATTTCTTTTTCTCGGAATCTATTCTTAGTATGTACCAAATTTCATTGAAATCGATTAAGTGGCTTAGACAGTAAAGGCGGACATATATAAAGTTATTTACGCATTTATAAAATTAGCATGGATAACACAAATGAGGTCTTTATGGTATGTGCCTATCGTTAGACACAAAGTTTTATGGCTTTTGCTTCGACAATGAGAGATTCCTATATTGACTTTCATCATCATATTAACGCCTAGTTCATCCTCCCGTAGATTGAAACAAAAATTCGAATTCATAGAAAAACTACATTTAAGGCTCGTTTTAAGTAATTAGAAACAAAATTTCATCCTTTATGCACAACAGAGACGATATCTATATAAACTTTCATCCCTTATTTCGACTACTTTTACCGCAGTCTTCGGAGGCTCGAAACCTGCGGGGACTCAAAAGTTTTCATGTTGTTTCCTAGTTGGTTAGGGCAATTTGGGCCGATCACCCAATTGATTGAAAAGTAAGATGATCCATGCGTCGGATGGGCATGTAAAAAGTCGGTCCACCCACCAACCCGCATTGGACCAGTGTGGTGGGCTACGGGCCAAGACCCTCTAATGGATAGGGGTGTATTAGGAGCCCTATTTCCAGTAGTTGACTATCACAGCTGATGAAGGGAGATGAAGATATCTAGAATAACTTAGGATGCACCCTTTTTAGGGCTAAGCCACCATTCATGACATGATTTTTTTACCGATAAATTAATTTTATTCTTCCCATTTTGTATCTAATATATATTTCAAGATTTACAATTATTGATTTATATACGCATAATAATTAAGATGTCGAAGACATATTTACATACATAAATGTACCAAAAGGGGTATTTGTATTGTACATCATGTTGAAAAAGCCAAATATTTTTCGAGGTTTTTCACTGAGCCCAGTATTTATATTAAAAGCCTGGAAAATATAATATGTATTGAAAACGATATTATACTTTTTAATCGTTTTATTTAAACAAAACCGTAAATCATCAAATCAAATCAAATCAAATCAAATCAAATCATTTATTTCAGACTAGTAGGAATACAGTCCATACACCATAAAAAATACAATACAAATACAAAACAAGAACAAGAACAGCCAGCTTTACAATAACTTTAAAAATAAATTAATAATAACTTACATTACACACTTAAAAATAAATAGTAAGGGATGGCCAATCTACAAAGTATGCAACCGAATCCAATGTTTTTGAAACGGACAGTCTGCCCGTTCAGCTATAACCCGTAGAATGCCATTTGAGCTTCTACGAAGACGGCTAAGCATTGAAGCTGCTCTTTTTCGAACAATGGCATGGAAACCATCAGTATGCGCTTCGGCAAACATTTGTGACGCACTGCAGTACCAAGGCCTTCTCAAGAGCAACCTGAATGCGTTATTGTACTGCACGCGCAACGCGTTAATGGTTTTAAGCGTATAGCTGACCCACAGGCTACACGTGTAAAAAAGTCTGGCAGAAAGCCTTAAAAAGTAGCACCTTTATGTGCTCAGTACAGCGAGAAAACCTGTGAGCCAGCATATTGCTTCTCACCGCCAACGCCCTACGCTCCCTCTCTATGTCATCATTGTCAGAGAAGTCTTCCGTAACCCAGTGTCCCAGATATTTGTAACTTGATACCTGCTTAAGTGCAACACCCCCAAAAAAAAACTTGTGGAACGGAAGCGATCTTATGCCCTCGAGACTTAAACATTATTATTTCACTTTTAGTTACATTATATCTGAGCCCATGAGCACTGACATACTTCTCGCATATGTTTAGTAGCTTCTGAATGGCACTTATCGAAGGTGCTAGCAATACCATGTTATCAGCATAGCTGAGGTTATTGACACCTTTACCGTCAATTGAACACCCTATCCCAGAGCCACTGAGTTCCTCAATAAGCTCATTTATGTACAAGTTAAACAGACTTGGCGAGGTTAACCCTCCCTGCCTTACTCCACACTTTAGTTTGTACTCATTAGATAATTCACCTGCCCAGCGTACAACATTAACTTGATGGTTGTACCAATATTCAAAAACACCAACAAGTTCTTCCGGAAGATTACAATTTGACCTAAGTTTATACCAGAGCAACTCATAGGATACTAAATCGAAGGCTTTAGATAAGTCCAAAAAACAGGCATATACAGGTGTTTTCCTGTCAGTATAATACCGAACGACATGCTTCATACACAGTACCGCGGCTTCTGTAGATAGCTCTTCTCTAAATCCGAATTGTGCGTCATTCAACTTCACATGACGACTTAATACCCGATTAAGTAAACTGTCTAATACTTTTGCTGCAGTTGTGGCTAACGAAATAGGCCTGTAGTTGTTCTCATCGGAAAGGTCACCGGTCTTATTCTTGACTATTGGTGCAACCACTGTTTTTATACAGTCAGTAGGTAAGTATGTGTGTCGTATACAGAAAGTAAATAACATAGACAATACTCTGGGCAGGTGTACACCCGCATGCTGAAAATGCTCAATACTAAGCCCGTCGTGGCCAGGCGATTTGCCTGCCTTCATGTTTTTAATCACGAAGCCCACTTCTTTAGAGGTGACTTTATACACCGGTTGAGACGACTTGACAGGCACAGCAGTAAGCGCCTCCAACACACGGGTTTGAGGTGAAGGTTTTATGTAAAAGTGATCCTTAAGCAAGTTAGCGATTTTATGTGGATCGTTCTCACCCCCAACAGCAAGTGGAACCGCTTGTCTAGGGCTCAGTTTCTTTGTGCACTTCCAGAAACTTTTAAAGTCATTTTTAGCATGATGCGCTGCCAAAATATCCATTTTTAACTTTTCTGAATTGTTTTGGCACCATTTCAATCTGGCTTTAAATGTTCGCCTAGATTTTGCCATACGCTCATACAAAGGACAATTCGCCGGACTACCCTGTTGTTTCCAAGCTAGGAAGTCAGACCTCGCCTCCATATGGATGGCTCAATCCAACCACACCTTTATATTTTTTTTTTTCTACTCCGGTTACAATGAGTCGCGGTAGCTTCAGACGCTTTACGTAATACAGTAATTATCGAATTATAAAAATTATCAATGACTAACCTATGATTTTTGTTACTACACATTTTTTCACAACAAAGAGATAATTCAGATGGAAAATCTATTTGTCTTAAGCCTCGATGACATAAGTTTCGATACCTTGCAATCTGTAAACTATTCCTATCCCCCCATATAACATTATTACAATTATTAACATGTTCTACATTACTTATTCTAAGAGGAGTAACAGTACAAAGGTTAACACCAATAACAAGCGGTAAATGATCGGACCACAAACAGTCATATTCTACCTTCACGTCTATCACCGACTGCCAAGCACTTTCTGTTACTAAGCAATGGTCTAACCAGCTTGTACTGCCATGCGCGTCGCTTACAAACGTGAAAGTGTTAGAGTTTACTCCTAAACAATTAATATCTGCACAAATCCAGCCTTGGTCATCACAGAATTTCGTAAGTTCGATTCCAAATAAGTCGTTAGGTTTGGCATTAAAGTCTCCCAAGATATACACAGAAGCTAAATCGGTTCCGTCTATAATAGCACTTATTTCACTTAAGCAATCAGTGAACTCAATTAAGTTTTCACTACAACTCACTGGCATATAGACAGATATTACAAGAAAAAACCTGCCCCACATAGTGACTTTGATTGCCGCTAGGCGTACATTGTTACACGGTATCACTGACACTGCCTCAAAAGCACTCTCTCGCCATAACAACGCCACACCTCCGCGGGGTCTGCCTCGCAGTACGCCAGAAGACAAATCCATTGCCGACGTGCCCGTTGAACCAAAATTATTATCAATAGTACTGAGAAGTGACAGATCATGTTGAAAAAGCCATGTTTCCTGTAAAGCTAATATGTCAGCTTTTTTACAAAGCGTCCTTATGTGATCCATAGAACGCGTAAATGATTTGCAATTATAAGTTATAAATCGATGACTAATTTTATCATTTAATTGGCTTTGATCCATTTCTAGTATAATTCTTATTCTTATAACTGAAGTCTATGAATCTCCTAAAAGCTATTCCTTCAGGCCACATATCACCCTGCATAAATATTTCAATTTTTGCTTTGGTACAAAAATTTATACGCGTCATATTCTTTGAGCTGTTTCATATCTATTTTTTCCAATGTAACAGTAACATTTGTTTTCCCTTTAATATAGTTTTCAATATCCTTAGGAGTAGTGCTTTTATCTACATTATTTATAAATAGCGGAACTTTTATGTCTGCAGCCTTAAACTTGCAGTCGGATGAAGTAGTCGCTATGCCTTTTTTTCCAATAAATTTGTTGACATATCTTCTTCTTTGTACTTCAACCCACTCGCTGCTTTTATCTGGCAATTTCCAAGATCCCGTCGCACGCGCAACATCTACGAACGAGCGCGCGGGTACGCTGTTGTTGTTAGTAATTTCGCCTACATTATTGGAAACCGCAGTTGGCCTCATTGCGCCCTGGTTCCGTTCGGTCAACCTCGGGAATTGTCGTGTCGAAACCGCGTTACTGGCCTCCACGCGCGTCGTTGCAGATGAGGGTGTAATGAGTGGGAGCGCGTCTATGACATTTTTATGCATGAGGGAAGGAGATGGTTGTACACAGCTGACTTTCGCGACGCTACTGTTCAAAGTATTCGAGTCAAAGGTCACATGTTCTACCTCCGGCGTTTGCGCATTATTAACAGCTGATGTTGTATCAAAATTATTTTTCATTATATCCTCTTTAGTTCTTATCAATTGTTCTACTGTAGCATAATTACTTTTAATGAAATCTAGCTCATTTTGCAACTTTAAAATATCTTTAAGCAACCTGGTTACATCCACATGATCGAATGTAACTGGAGGCAATTTATTTAAATCACAAGCCACAAAAGTAGGAATTTTTTCGGGGTCTGTCGTCTTAAATATTTCTATGATATCAAACATGTCTTTGTCACGTTTACCATCTTTAATTTTGCGTTTTACCTTTCGTGTTTGTGTAGGAACCGCTTGAAAGAGTAGTGTTTTTGCCGTCTCAATGTCCTCAGACAGGAATGCAGTTGCACAAATTCTCACTATACTTTCACTGTCCATTATTTCATGTTTATTTTGCACAAACGTTAACAGTTCATTTAACACCAAATTACAATTATTACATTTAAGAGTAGTCGACATTTTTATATAATCATCTAAGATTTGACAACCGCTCGCGTTAACGACATACGTTAATAAGTGACAATATAAATAATACTCCTTCCAAAGTAGCGAATCGTTTTAGGGTTTTTAATTTGCTATTAAACCAAAGAAAAACAAAATGTATTAGATCTTGACTCCAAACATAAATTTAAAGTGGCTATGGATGGGGAGGGGTTAGACGAAACGTCAACTGTATTTCTTGGAATAAATAGAAGCAAAATTGTAATGGGCTTCAATATTATTAGTCTGGCAAGTAAATTAAGCTCTGCAGCTTAGGAAGTGAAGATAATTACATTATTATCTCTATGAAGACACCTTGTTCAGAATATTTTAGCTACTTCAATAGTAGTCTTATGGCGTTCTACTGTACGGAAATGCGGCAGATGCTAATACGATCTTTGTCCTTCAAAAATGTGCAATTCGTGCAGTGTATAACCTGGACTCCAAGGAATCACTAACAAAGCTGTTAACAGAAAAAAAAATATTCACCGTTAGTTCTTAACATATATTTGAAAACGTAATGCATTTAAAAAAATAGACATGATTTGCTAAGGCATTGTGATGCACATGGTATAGGTACAAGGAACAAACATAATTTAATTCTTCCAGCAATTACACTGCAAAGAATAAGTTAGTGTTTTAGGGGACAATGTGTACATTTTGATAACAAAATTTCAGTATGAGAAGTAACGAATTGCATTTTAATTTTAACTGACGACAATTTTAACGTATAAAATCGTTACTTTTCCAGTCTTATGTATTTTACGTATTGTTTCTTATATAACAATGAACACTTTCTGTACTTGGGTACAGCTTTTCATAACATAGTATGAAATACGTTTTGTAGCGAAACCAAAATAAAGTGAAATGGTTATTGGCCAGACCTTGTTTTCACTCCGCTAAAACATTACAAGTGATAAATTTTCAAAATAAACTCAAAACTTTATCAATTTAAAGAGATTAATAGAATTGTATTGATACAGTATTTGTTATTGGTTGGAATAAAAACCTCCTCGTCCTCATCTTTTAGTATTTCTTAATTGAAATACATGCCTCAAAACCAATTTTAACAAAGAGAACTTCAGATCTATTTCCTCCAAAAGGGTTTGACGGTAAAGAGGTAAGATTTCATCCGGCCATTTTGGTAATTTATATTCAGGCTTTTAATTGAATTGTTTTCCAATTTGAATTCACTGCACAAGTGTTTGCTAATAAATTCTAATTTAACTCGTATGTAGTATTTAAAAACTTTTAATGCTGTTAGTTTACTTTTGCTATTTTTACTATCATATCCCTTACTACATTTTTATACATTTTGTTCTTATAAAAATATCACCTTGATAAAGTATAAAATAATTGAATAGGAATAGAAATCCTTAATACAAGACATTAACACGCAACAGTTAAAATGAGCAACGAAATTACAAAGAAGATTTCACCTTAATAGTAATTTAATTTTACTACCTAAATAATATTCTTTTTTATTATGCAACATTTGTGCAAATGGAGTTATATAGGGCAATATCACGTAACTGTAATTTACTTTAAATTGCCGTCACATTTAGATTCAAACCTAAATATTTCCAAAATTAAACAATTGTTGTTTAGCAAAAACTTTGTATGTCGCTGTGCTAATTTTATTGTAAATTAATTACCATTCAGGAGCTGAATGAAGATAACTTTGAAACTTTGAAAAAATAAAAACAGTGTAGAATAACCTGATAAAAGAATGGTTAATGAGAAGAAAAGTAATGAACTATATATAATTTGCTACGGAGTTCACAACTTACACACTACACTACCACAACTCTGTTCGCTACTTTATATAATGCTTCTGTCAACTGTTAAGACGTGTGTTAATTCTTAATCAACGATACGGCGCCATTTTTTACATAACCGTTATCGATTTTAATCGATCATTTATCAATAATTGACGTTTCCGATTGAACAGCATTCTTAATTAGATTTTAAAAATAGTCATCATAAAGTTGTTATTTAATTTACCAGCAAAAAAATGCTATTTTTGTATTATTTTTTGTTAACTTGTCCGTTAGTGGACAATTGGTTTACTGCTGTAAACCATTGTTTTTTTTAGATTATATTCGGCGCCAGGTTCCTGGATTTTTCGCCCCCTGATTCTGGCATGAAACGTTAGATTAAAAAAAAATTGAATGCACTGAATTTTTCATTTTTAACAATCCCATACGCAGTGTTAATTTAAATTGGCCAAAATAATAGCAACACACGAAAAGCTAAAATAACAACCGCGAGGTAATGTGACTTATCTGAATATGAAATTTTCAATCCTAAACAAACTTTCATAAATCTTAAACTCAAACAGCGAAAGCAACTCGAAGTTCGTCATAATTAACTGTCTCTTACGGATATGATAATAAAAAAAACTTGGCTAACGTTACTTGATTTACCTTTAGATATAAATAATAATTTTGTCAAAAGTATTTACGAAACATTTATTATAAAATATGTTCTGAAGACAAATTTATAGAGATTCAGCGACGAAATATATCAATCATTAGAACTTTAACAAGTTTATGATAAAACTTGGGATTATTTAAGATTATCCTCAATTTCTTTATTAAGATATTCTCGGATGTTATTATTAATGCATTATTCCCACAATTATACTGGGAGATATAAATATTTGTCAAATATGAAATGCAACTTCTTTCCTTGAAATATTTTAAATATAGTAAATCATACCGCTTTGTCTACGAGATTTAAAAAAGCGTTTTTGCTCTACAGTAAGTCAATAATAAAAAAAAAAAAAAAATAACAAAGTTCATAGCAAACTTTGATTAACAAGCGCAAGAATAGCAAGCAATCACCAGTTGGCAACGTTCTAAAGTAAAAACAAAAAAACTTAAATTTCTTAGACCGAAACGTAACACCTCATATAAAATACTTTATGTACAATACACTCTCATTTCGGTGGCGGAGCTGAAAGCTCTCGTGAAACTTTTAATGGTTTCATTAAGCCCTTTCTAATGTATGTTAGAACCATAATGTTGATAAACGTAGAGCATTAGTACTCTACATTTTATATGTCATTTCATTCTTTCATTAGGTACGTCGTCGTATTTTGAGCGAACTAAAAATAAACAAGATATAACAAAATATCATTTGCTAATTTCGGACCTAATTAAATAAACAATTGCGTATAATAATTTTAATGCAAAGACATTAGAGTAATAATGGGTTATTTAAAATTTTAGAAAAAAGTACTAGTAGTTTTAGCCCAGAAAAATCCATTTCAAAAATTCTTTTTCTGGCCTAAAAGTACGAAGTCTAGTATTAATTGCCTATTATATTATCTAGTATGGATTACCATTTATTCTCATTTTTTTATACCTTATCAAAGTGATATTTTTATGAAAGATTTATATGCAATTGAACAAAAGTTATAAAGATTAACTAAAGTTATTAAGTGTGATTAATGTGGTGAGAATAATAAATTAATAATATTATTATAATATTTAGAGGATTACAATATTGAATAAATAAAACTAGTTGCGCTGAGCAATAAAGAAAGATTGACACATCATACATATGGAAAATGAAGAGAAGATAACAAAATAGGCTAAAGTAAACTAACAACCCACCGGCCGGACGGTCACATAAGCCGCAGAACTGACTAGAAGTTCTAGAGTGGAGACCAAGCCTCGGCAAACGTAGAGTGGGACAAGATTCAGTGACGACATTCGCAAAGTGCCGAAGGAGAATAGCCGAAGATCGAGCAGCGACGTGATAGGGGGCCTATATTCAGCAGTGGACTGACACAGGCTGATGATGATGATGAAACCAACAATTATAAATTTTTTAAATACTACATATGCGTTAAATGAGAATTTATTAACAAACCGTTGTTAAGTAAAATCAAAGTGGAAAACAATTGAATTGAAATCCTGAACATAAATTAACCAAATGACCAGATGAAATCTTACCTCTTTACCATCCGACCCTTTTGTGGGAAAATATATTAGAAGTTCTCCTTGTTCTAAAATGCGTTAGCAATTACTTAAAAATTAAATAAAAGAAGTGAAAGTTCGAAAAGTTTTTTTAATCGGCACAATAGTTTTGAGTTAATTCATTACACACATGCAACATACTTAATAATATTAGTATAGATACGTGAGTGTCGACTTAGCTCAGCCTAAATGTTGCTTTTTTAATAGGAAATAAATAAAATAAAACATGTTTTAAGCAATGCACAAAAATTTATTGCAGTATATATTTTTAAGGTTATATTCGTAAGAAAAAAAATCCATTAGACTAAATTATTAATTTCACCTAACATTTTAACTTAACATCTAATTGCATTTAGAACCAACGAGGTATTAATCATATGCTAAATACTGATATTAGCAGACTGAGAATAAAAACCGACATAAAGATTAAACACCTTTTTGACACTTTGTTACAGGTATTATATATATAAATATAATAAAACGGTTGCCACATGAAAATTTGCTATTTCGAAAATATTTACTGTTTAGTTAACTAAACGAAATAAAGGTTTTAAAATAACTTACATCGTCCCTTTAATATTTATTATGTTATATTAAATTAAATTTGTTTAGATGAATCCTGCTTAACCTTGCGGAGCGAAATCTGCCTGAGGGCAGTGCGGCCTCGTTTAAATTAATATTTGAATTAGAATTCTGTCCCAAGTGATATGTTAGTAACATTTGATGTATTCAAATAATTTAAAAAATATATGCCTAATACGGGTACACATACATTTTGATGTACTTTCAATGAAATTAGCTTTTCGTTAATTAAAATATAATTTTGAAATATACATGTATAAAACTGAGAATGATCGGCAAAATCGAGTGAAGAATATTTACTTGATATTGCCCAATAAAACTCCATTTGCCCAAATGTTGCATTTTAAAAGATAATATTATTCAGGTACTATAAAAATATTGTTGTAAACAAGAAATTTTCTTCGTCATTTAGGTACTACTTTTGTATAAGAATTTTATATGTTATGAAACTTAAGTTATGAACATTGACATACCTCACGAATCGAAATTGTAGTACAAGTAAAAGCCAAAGTGAACTAACAACATAAAAAGTTTTTAAATACTACATACGAGTTAAATTAGAATTAATTAACGAACAATTGTTCAGTAAATTTATAGTGGAAAACAATTGAATTAAAAGCCTCATTATAAATTAACAAAATGACCAGATTAAATCTTACCTCTTTCCGTTCGACCCTTTTGGGAAAAAATATATTAGAAGTTCTCTTTGTTCGAGCCGACGTTAGCGATTATTTACAAAATTGGTTTTGAGGCATGTATTTCAGTTGAGAAATGTTAAAAGATGAGGAGATTTTATTATTGCCAGTAACAAATACGGTATCAGTACAATTGTATCAATCTTTTACCTTGTTGCCATTTATTATTGCCATTTTTAGCATGTTGTCACTTTAAATTGATTAAGTTTATAATGGAAATTTATCACTTGTAATGTTTTAGCGGAGTGAATAAAAAGGGCTGGCCCATAATTTTACATATTATAGAATTCCGGCAAGAATATCTATCATACTGCGTTATGATGATGATTAAGATATTGAGAGAGTTATAATAATTATAATTACAAACATTAATGAGTTCCTAACTGGTACAGGCCAAAATTAATGTATTCTGTATTAACGCGTCACTTATCGCTGACTATGTATATGAATATGGCATGCATGAAGAGAAGATGAATCGTGTTTAATACTAAACTCACGTCACTGCGTCATTAGTAACTCGTTATAATATTGTGTCGCCGTAGCTGGAGGTCATTTATTAGACTAAAGTTAATATAAGTATATTGTTTTTAAGTTCCATCTGAGAAATTGTTAGAAGGACAAAATCGCCTTTTTTAAAAGTAAGGTGGGAGCCCAACGGCCAGGTACGTATTTTACTACAAAGCAATACGTCTACTAGAAATTTTGCTAAGTGTGCGTAACCAAACCGCCATTATTACTTGAAATGGGTTAGAAACCTGTGAGGCTCACTATTCTATTATGATTATGGATCATTTGTTAAAAGATGTACTTTTGACACATAATGAAATGTTACGAAAGGTCGTTTTTATTTGTAAAAATGTAACCCATTTGTAAGGACGTCTTAACGAAATAAAATACAGATAAAATCAAGAGCGCCCTTTGTTATTGTTACTTCCAGAGATTTTAAATAATTCTGTTTGATGCTTTCTTTTTCAGTTGTTTTTTCGCTCTGGCCCGTAAGCGCTGTGTATTAGTTGTAATGAAATTATTTTATTTTACACAGCGAAATTCATGTTATTACTTTAGTCAGTTGTAGTTAAAATAAATGATTTTTTGAGTACTTTTTTTATTCATAAAAGGATTATTTATAAAAAATACTTTATGATGAATTATTTGTGTGAAAATGAATTATTTCTGTTATTAGCTTTAAGATTACTTATAATGAAAAATGAAAAACTAAAATTACATGTTAAAACATAGCTGTCACTTCTGATATCATCTGCATTTTATTTTATTAAGAAATCGACTTTAACTTTATAGAGCAAAGGAATATTTAACAGATAGATTATGTATCAGTACATTTAAGGGCACTGACGTCCTGTTTCAATTATCTCATGAAGTCAAAAAATCGAACCAATAATTTGTGCTCAAGCTCATTGCCCCAAAAAATTGTTTCATCATTAGCATTAAGTTTACCATGTATACGGAATCAAAAGGAATAATATTTCATGATCCCTATATTACATTTACGGCATCCAATTTCATCGAAATTATTGTACGAAAATTAAAGTAGGACATATACGTGGTGTATTATTTGAACGTCGAAACTTTGAGCTTGAATGATGTTTAATGAATATCAATGACAAACCCTGAAACACATTTTAATTATGAGTTGTTTGAATTATACAAAGGTAGCAATAGTTAAGTCGGTCCCGAAACAATGAATCTATATACCGTTGATTACTTTCACTTCGAAAAAGATTAATCGTCAAAAGCAATGTTTCAAATTAAGCAACCCTTAAGTGGACACAATTGTAATTTTAGATTTGTTAATGCATTGTACTGTGATCTAACTTATACAGTCTAAAAAATTATAACAAATGTGTCCATAATATTTAGAATGAATACTCATTTCTATACAAAGTATCTCAGCACATCAACAAAATAAAGTGTTTTTGTTCAAATGAGATGAAGATTTAATATTTTTTACTCTGAGTTTGTGCCTCATTTTGTTTTTAATACCTCCGACGGTCAGATTCTATGCAGGATCCTTGGTCAAGGAACGGACAGAATTAAACGCGATTAAAACCAATAAGTATATTAGCAATACTAATATCATAAATGTGAAAGTAACTTTGTCTGTCGGTCTGTCCGACTTTACTGTTTATACCACTTAATCGATTTTAACGAACTTTGGTATATATTTAGAAGAAATTCCAAGAAATGAAATAGACTATTAATGACAGCGGCTTTTTGCAAAATATTACAGTTAAAAATACGTTATTGTCGAAGCACAAGTCATAAATGATAGGCCCAAAAAAATCTCCCCATTGATATTTTATTAACATTTTAGTATTTGTCTTACATCGAGGTAAAAGCAACTGCGATTTATTTACACTTAAAAAAAACCCAAAAAATGTCTAAAAAAAAAAAAATTATGTTCATTGTCAATCACTTTATATCTTCATAGTTTTAAGAACCGCTGATTAATTCAGGTATAAATTAAAATTAGCTTTTCTTTCAAAACAATTAAAAGTTGTTAATAATCAAGGGTACATTACACTTATTGTGTAAAGAAATGCCAAAAATGATTTTTAGGTGAAACTAATACGCTTTATTTGGGGAAGTGGAATAAGCGAATTTCCGAGCCGTGCACGAATTGCGAAAATTAGTGGTTTAGCACACTCTTAGACAGTTAAATACTTTTATTTTTGATAATAAACGAGAAAAAATGCCATTTGTTACTTATTAGTCGTATAAATATAATTTATACAACGTACAAACATTTTATATATTAATTTACTTTTCTATTGTCAATGCTGCCAAAATGCGTAGTCCCTATATTGGTCAAAGAGCGCATAGTAACTGACGTTCGAAATTCAAAATCAAAAAAGAAATTTCAGGTCTTTTCGGTATACTTAAAGACTTAAACTACCATCTTGTTTTTTTCATTACTAGATACGTAAATAGAACTGTCCTAATTCTCTTCTTAATTGTCCTTACTAATGTAAGCAGCTACTGCGGCCTATTCTCATTTGCAGCATCAAACGGTCTGAAACACGACTGAATAATTTACTGAATGCAATAACAGACTTAAATGACAAACATTTAAATAAGATCAACATTAGAATCTAATATCGTAGCTATAAATGCAAAGTAGTATTAAAATATTGAAAAAATCACCTGATACAAAGATATTTCTAAACAGTGAATTTCCAATACAATAATGTAATGCCCTTTTACATATGATGGATCGGATACCAGGCGATTATCCATTCATAAACACGTCAAGCGTGCTCAAGAACACTATTAAATATGTCTAATAATATTACTATTTCTAGCTGTTTATAAAAATGATGAAATAGCTTCTAAACATCAAAATAACACAACCTCGTCGGATGAAAATAAAATGTATACGAGTTTCTCACCTTAATGTGCGAGGGAATTTAATAATGTACTCCGAAGCGGATTACGTACTAGCCGCAGGCTTTTAGGTGTTGGGTTTAATTAACTCAACGAGGTCATGTCATGCAGCAACGGCAGACAAATTTAAATTTATAAACAGGAACTATCTAATGCAAAGACACTTATCGTGCACAACACTTTTGTCCTGTGTAATATACTAAATTTTATCAGCAATTTCGCTGATCTAACAAGCAACGGTCTATAAGTAACGGATTGATTTTATATAATAAAAAAAAATGATATTTTTCTTCGCTGCCGAAATTTGTTTAATAAAGTATATATATAAATAGTGCAAGTACAAAAATTGATCGAAAAATCCTGTAGGTTTTTTGGAAATATTTTTTATAAAGGGTCAAGTTTTAAAATATTATCTGGATGCTGAAAGTTTTATTTTCAGAGCAATGAAAAAATAATGAAAATTAAAGCTTTAAACGATGACAATGAAATAATAAACTTGTACACTTAAGAAAATTAATCAGTATCAACAGGTAATTGACTTGTCGTCGCAACTAATGTTCATAACATTTTATTAGATAGATGTGAGTCTACAAAATAGTGTTCATAGCGAAAACACATCCGCCAAAAAGCATAAACTAAGTTTTTATTTTCAGTCCCCTAAGTTTAATGACGTGATCAAAAATTTGAGACCGAAAAGTTTTGCTGGAGCTTTGTGTATGATGAAATGTTAAAACAAAGTTCTTTTAAAACTCATTATTTTCATAAAATAGATAAGTTTTTTGTCCCTAAACTAAAAACTTATCTATTTATGCCATTTTTTTAAATACATTTTGTAAAAATAATATGCATGTTTACCAGCTCAGCAAATAACAAGTTTTTGTACGATATTATAATTTCCAATTTAAGTATATGTTATTTCTAAGCAAAAATGGCTTCAATTAAAAATGTGAACGGTTTAAAAATAAATACTCATTTTAAAAAGTTATATTTTGCCTTCGTAATTTGTCCATCATTTATGTGACACCATGCACACGACGAAATGAGAAGCAATCAGAAAAGTAATAATCGTAGAAATACCAGATCATCATCAGCCTGTTATAGTCCAATGCTGGACATAGGCCTCCCCAAATACACCTCTATCCATTAGGGGATTTTGGACCATATCCCACCACGCTGGTCCAATGCGGGTTGGTGGGTGAAATACAATATGTGAGTTCACATCCGAAGAAATCACCGATGAAAATATCGTACAGAACATTAATGCTAAGGAAGAGAATGCGAAAAGTGATAGGGAAGAGGAAGTCGAGGAACCATTACCTACCGCAGAAGAGGTATTAAAAGCTGCAGAATTATTATCACGATTTTTTCACAGTGATATTGAAAATGATAATTTGACCATAGCGATGTCTTCTATACACAATAGAATTATAGACTGTTTTTACAATAAAATGAAAAAACAAAAGCAAACAAAAATTACAGATTACTTACAGTAAAAAATAAATTTGTATGTGTTATAATGTAGTGATTACGTGCAATTTTGATTTTGATTTAACATGTATATATACATATATAATTACTATTTTTCTGTATTACAATACTTAAGTCCATACATATTTACATAAAAAAGGTTTTTTATTTCACAAAACGCTTTGCTGACGTTCGCTTATTATGACGTGTTTGTCAATTCCTTTCGATGTCATTATAAACGGACTCTACTGTATTTACAAAACTATGGTTCTGAGCAATCAATTGTAAGGTGTTATTTCATTATTTAACGTTTAAATCTATTGCGCCGTTACATCTGAACTTTACATGTTACCCACAAGTACTAAAAAAATCAAATTTTACGTTATTTTTTTTAAAGTTACATCATATCACAGGGTCCCTGTGGAGGGGAAGGTCCAACTTATCAGTATTACTAAAGAAAGAATCCGCTGCCACTGCCTCCGTAGCCTAGTGGTAAAGGCGTGTGCTTTAGAAACCGGAGGTCATGGGTTCGAATCCTGCGGGGTCTCAACAAATTTTCATTGTTGTATCCTGGTTAATTAGGACAATTTGGGCCGATCACCCAATTGTCTGAAAAGTACGATGATCCATGCATCGGATGTAAATAGTCGGTCAACCCACCAACCCGCATTGGACCAGCGTGGTGGGATACGGTCTAAAACCCTCTCATGGATAGGGGTGTATAAGGGGAGGCCTATTTCCAGCAGAGGACTATCACATGCTGATGATGATGATGATGAAAGAAAGAATAGGGTAACCTGCGAAAAATTGATGCGAAGTTGTCTTATTCTACTTTTGGATATAGCAGTACGAGTTGTTATGCAAATAAAATCCAAAACCTATTCAAATTTCTCCATGACAGTTGTTCACCAAGGGGATATGCACTTCATAATGAACGATTTTAGTGGTTGTTCTAGAGCTTTCCTTTTACATTTCATTATTCCTCTTTTTGGCCTTAGCTAAATGCAGATGTTTGCACATCGATCTATCCATTAAAGCTTTCATTGAATTTTTATCGAGAGCCCTAAAAACGTGATGCAAATTGCCTAACTTATAACCATACTATAACACTTACTTAGAGGTCTACTTATATTACGCTTTCTACATGAGAACATAAATATAAAATTATCGACATATACTGGCGATACAAACTTTAAAACAAAATTAATGTAAGTGACATTTAGATTGTTGGTTTTATTTAATATGAGCAACGTTATTATTTATGTAAAAGGCAACTTTATATTCAACAAAGCAATGGCGACTTTGCTGATGTCCTGAGGAATGCTTGAGGAAAATAATGCAAAAATACCGCGAAAGGGTTATGGCAATTAACATACAGTGTAAACAAAGTAAATTTGCTAGGTGCTTTTTGTATAGTAAATAATACCAGCTTTTTTTGTGTATATTACAATAACAGTCAGCATCGTATATAGAATGTATTTGAATTTTAAAAAATGTACACTAATACAATAAATACACAATAATGTTGGCGAACAATTTTTTATATTATCGCGGCTTTATGTTAGTTACTTTTATCAGCCAAGAATATTTATAAACAATACGGCAGACTAATAGAGCAAAGTTTAAAAATTTTCTTTTCTTAAAGCGATAAGATGAGCAGGAGTCACCTGATTGTAAATGACACATAAGAATCTCAGCTTAAGACGCCACAAATCCGCTTACCGCCCCGAGATATAGGATGTAACGTCTCATTTACCCGGTAATTACGATGGCTATGGTACCCTTCAAACCGGAAGATACGCTACTGATGTGCGACAGAAATAGCCACCGTGGTGGTACCTATTCAGACGATCACTTATAAAAAGGTGACCTACAAATTTATATCAATACCCTATTGTATTTTCAATAGCTTTGCGTTTCAGTAATAAACATTTCAAGGGAACACAATAATAAACAAACAGTTTTATCGACCTAGTGAGTTATTGTTTGCAATGTTTAATTTCAAAGTTCTAAAACTGATATATGATTTCGGATTTATAGTCATAATAAAGTAAATTTCTACAAAACCCAATACCACCCTATTGTATGTACGATGTAGGCATATTTAAGGGTGGCCGTATGTAGCGATAGAATAGATTTAAGAATTATGAACATAATCACAAAATAATTTTTCCACACTATTTTGTATTTTGATGTTATACGTTGAAAATTGTATTAAAAATTTAAATATTCACATGATAGTAAAGAAAAAAACCTTACAATAAACCTTAATAAATTCGTTCCGGTCTATATAATAAATAAGTTTGACAGATTTTATTGTGTTTTATTAATATACAATATTTTTTACATTATTAATCAAGGAAAAGCATAAGCAACAGAAATTGATTGGTATACATCGTCAACATTTGAAATCCCTATCTCAAGCAAGCATTAATAATACATCTTTGGTGTGCATAATGGACATTGTCTAGTTATACCCAGTGGCATGTAAAGCGGCCACAGGCTTAATCGCTTAAGCAGCTTTTGAAACTCAATGTCCGGCTTTGACCGCTGGCTATTTGATTGCTACAAACTGAGCAACAAAAGAGCTTGTTAAGTATTACTTTACGTTAGTATAATATTCGTATTTTCTTCTAACAGCAACACTACAGTTACTCAGGAATGTTGCAGCAGAGCAGATTAATAGTTTGGGATGAGTGCACGATGGCACACAAAACATCTTTGAAAGCATTAGACCGCACGTTGCAAGATTTACGAAAGAACCAGAACAGGTTTGGTGATGATTTTGTTGGTAGGTAATTTTCGCCAAACACTCTCACGATCAACGATAGCTAATGAACTTAAGGCATGTTTAAAGTCATCTTTCTTATGAAAAAATGGATAAGTGAGTCGAATTGCAGATCGACTAATTTCAAATGTCCATGTCAAAAATGACCAATGTTTACATCATATTTCTTACCAATTTTTGTCACTTTACTTGAAACTATGACCGAACTCAATGGTTTTCCCAAACATTGCTCAAAATTACAAAGATGGTTGAGCGAAAAAGTTAGCTGCAAAAACCTTTGATGTCAGATATTTCTTTTTATTCCCTGTTTAGTTCATCATAGTCTGCCCCGTCACCAAGGAAACTGGAAGCCTGAAACGTTGGGAACAAAATATATGCAACCAACGCAATATATCCGTGGATTACAGGAGTTTTTTCAATTTCATTATCAGCCTGTGTCAGTCCAAAGCTTCACATAGGCCTCCTCTAATGCACGCTTGCGATCTTAGGCTATTCTCATCCAACCCACAACGGCCACTTTTTAAGTGTTGTCACCCAATTTTGTTTTCTAATTTCAGACCACACTACGTTTGTCGTGTCTCGGTCTCCACTTCAGAACTTTTCATGAGCTTCAGCTGGGCCGGTTTTCGTAAAGTTCGTCAAGTTTTCTTCTGATTCATAGTGTCTCAAATCTGCGTCCTACCTGTCGTGAAAACTACCTGTCATGAATACTAACTTTAAATGTATATAAAGTCTAGTGATTTTATGTATAAAAATAAAACATTAATATGACGGGAATCAGCCATGTAATATAGTAAGTGCAAAATTTACTGGCGACGTTAGCAGTTAAGTAGGTTTCCAATATGTTGAAGTCACGTACTGACCATAAAAGACGGTCGTAAAGTCAACGGGGCTGGCTTCGTTTTCTGCTTGGATTATTAGATTTATAACAAGACATTTTCCAGACAGGTTATCAGATGAGTTTTGGGCGGTTTATTAGGAACAAAGTTTTAAGTAGGTGTGGAGTTCATGAGATTTAAATGATTGTCTAAAATATCTGAATGTTTTGGTAAATTTTATAATCTTATTTTGTTTATTACATTTGGTAACGTTCTCGTTATGTTTCTAAATGTTTATTTAATTGCTTTGAAATGTCGTTGTTTGAATCGTCTGATAACGCTTTCTGCGATATTTATTTTGTTAGCTTTATGGATCAGTGTAAGTATATTTCATAACCAAAAAAATTTAGAGTAAAAAGCAACATGAGAAAATAATTTTATCTACAATAGCACCCAATTACCACAGTGCTCGCCGCCATCGCCCCTTGCGCCGCCGACATAGGTCCCTTCTAGAGAAAAACCACAGGCTATGTAGCATTATGGTCGTTAAAGATGTTCCTATACAAAATCTTTAATTCTTGGTATATTAAGTACATAGTATCTTAAAAAAGATATATATATATATCAGACGTAAAACAATCTATCTTAATTTAATTCTAATCCGCGTAATGTGTAATATTATACACGCTGTAACAAATATACTAAAGCTTTTAAAAAACATATTTTAAAAGATTTAGTATCTATTAATTGTTCGCAGCGTACTTGTCATTTTAACAATAATATAGTGCAATGGAAACTAGAATAACCATCTTTGAATCAAATTTAGTATGAACCTCACTTGTACTTGTGTAAAACTAATCTCACACAAAAAATTTTTCTGTCCTGTTTCTAGTTATACATTCAAATTTATCGGTTAAAGAACGTTAACTCCTGAATGCTTGCGGCGGGACTTCGTCCGCGTACATCCATTATTAAATTGGCGATACTTTATTAGCTTTTATCCTCAGAATACGCAATGAAATACGTTAGTACTTAATACCTTTTGCGATATTAGATGCTGAAAGTTTTTAAATGGAATCATTACTGCGCATTATTAAAAATTTATTCTTGTTTTTTTATGCCCGTTTTTCTCGGCGGTCTATTTCGAAGCGGAATCATTGTTGACTACCAATAAGGTTGTCCATCGTTGTTGAAGACTTCACCACAAGTCGAAGATTTCTATGTTGAATAAGGATATTTCAATGTTTTAAACAAGCTGTTGTCCGCAACTACGTCCGCGTGGTAAAGGCAATCTCCCTTGTAGGTAGAATTTCAGAAACAATATCCTCATCATGATCGTAAGCCTGTGATAGTCCACTGCTGGACATAGGCCTTCCCTAATATACCCCTCTTCATTAGGGGTTTGGACCATATCTTACCACGCAGGTCCAATGCGGGTTTGTAGGTGGACCGACGTTTTACATGCCCATCCGACGCATGGATCATCTCAATTTTCAGACAATTGGGTGATCAGCCCAAATTGCCCTAACCAACTAGGAAGCAACAATGAAAATTTGTTGAGTCCCCGCAGGATTCGAACCCACGATCTCCCGTTTTCTAAAGCACACGCCCATACCCATAGGCTACGGAGGCAGTTCAGTTAGTGCTTGAAAAAATATCCTAACCTATAAAACATTTCCTTTGCCAAGTAGAGATAAGATCTAAGAGCGGCCGATCTCTATTTCGAAAATGAAATATTCATACCAAAGTTCATGTCAATGCGCTTTGTAGCTTTAGAGATATTCAAGAACGGGATCTATATATATATATATATACATTAATGCATTATAAATTGATTGCCTCATTGAAAGCCTGTATAATATCTATGGTCATGGGACCCAACATTATTTGCCTAATGATAGAAATATATTGGCAAAATTATATAATCACTTAAATAATTTACTGGCCATTACATTTTTTTCGTTTGAATATCACTTGGAAAGTTTAAATTAAATTTAAAAAACATCATAATCATTATCATTAGCAGGCCCTATCCATCCATTGCCGGACATAGGACTTTCTCAATGAACGCCAAAACGGCCGATCCTTAGCTACTCGCTGCCAAATTGAGCCTGCTACTAAACGAAGATCCCACCTGGTCGGGGGTCGACCAACGCTCCGTCTTCCCGAACGCGGCCTCCACTCCAGAACCTTTTTGACCCATCGACCATCGGTTCTTCTGACTACATGACCGGCCCACTGCCACTTCAACGAGCTAATCCTTTGTACTAGACGGTGACTTTAGTTCTTTGCCGGATTAATTCATTACGAATTAGCGCGTGGAGCAACGGCAGACTTGTGGACCGGTCCTATAGTCAGAGGCCACGTTTCGGCCCCGTAGGTCATCACGGGAGTACCATTGATTGAAGACTTTCGTCTTCAAACATTGCAGATTGGCGGCGACGTGAGAACGTGGCTAAGCTTCCTAAAAGCTGCCCAGCCCAACTGAATCCTCCTATCGGCTTCCCTCTCGAAGTTGTGTCTTCCGCAATTCAATATATGCCCAAGGTATTACACATACTCATTGACAACTTAAAAAACATAGAGGTAATTAATTAAAAGTCATTCAGCTAGATTGATCATTCATTTGTTACAAAATGATATAGAGTTCGAAGTTCATTAAACTCAAACTGAGTCAACGAGTGCGTTCATCGCACGAACGACATTCATTTAAAACTAGGAAATGCGTGAAGTATGTGCATGCTTATGTCTATTTACCCCAACTAAAAATATGTGCATACTAATTTTTTTTGGTCGTACTATTTCTAACATTTTACTTACATGTTCTTTTTATAAGAATTGACGAGGTGACCTGAACTATCTATATAACGCTGAGCATTACTCACTGCCCATAGGAAATAAAGCGTCGGTATCGTCATAGTTTTACATATGGCGTTTTGCTTACCCCTTTAGCTAAGTTACCAGTACAGGTACGCTATCAAAGGATGTAAAATGAACGATGTTTACTACTGTTCTGCGGCAGAAATAAATATCGTGGCGTTAATTCTCTTTTTCGTAAATAGTAAAACCTGTTTTTATTCAATGTGTATATAAACGTAAGTTATGAAGATATTCATGTTCTGAATCAAACTTTTAATTCTTTTTTTACAACGTGTGCGATATGATAGACAAGCTTTTAATTTTTTATTCATTTCTTCTTTTATAATTATCTTGGGGTCACCTTCCATCCACATAGTGCCAACATGATTACAATTTTGAGGTATCTAAGCCCCAAAATTCAAAGAATATACGATATCCTTACCAATATTATAAATGCGAAAGTTACTCTGTCTGTCTGTCCGTCCTTACTGACTAAACCACTGATCCGATTTAGATGAAATTTGGTACATACTGAGAAGATATTACCAGAAAGGACATAGGTAAGGGTTGAAATAGGGGATAAAACTTTGTTTTAAAGATAGGCACATACAATACCAGCACCTTATTTATTTTACACTATACAGAATATTTGAATACACCCCGCGGACATTTCTCCTATTCCACGCGGACGAAGCTGCGAGTAACTGCTAGTCATATGTAATTAACAAAACATTTGCTACAGTTCAAACCAAATTTATTGAATAAATTGGATGTTAGTAATTAGACACTAACTTCCTATAATTTATGGTTATTTTGTAAAAAGCTATATGTATAATTAGCACACTGGTATGTATATAACAAAGCCATTTAACTGCCATCACCTAGTTGACAGTGAAAACCATAATACTGTATTATTCAATATAATGATTTTGTTATTAAAACTTTTACCGTATATCAAGGTTTTTAAACTTAGAACCCATGGAGCTTAATGATGTGATGAAAATTAATAAAGGTCCTAAAAGTTTATATTAAACCTTTCAGACGACTAAAAGTTTGCGCATGAAATTGTTCTGGAAAAGTGTTATTTTAAGCATTTTTTTATGATTTATTAACATAAGAAATGGATGATGGTAAAAGTAATTCAATATGTTTTTCTCTATAACGACGTTTAATAAACTTCTGTGTTTTTATTGCGCTATTTGTGATATGAATTTCGGCGCGTGTACTGAATTCTCATTAATTTACGACTAGATTAAGCAATTCTTTCTTTCGAAAAATTTTAAATTATCATCATTATAAATAGCCTTTCGCAGTCCACTACTGCTGGACATAGGTCTTTTTTTATGAACGCCAAGACGGCCAACCTTGTTGTTGTCCATTAAAAAGAGTTGCTCATAATTGCCACGCTGAGAAGACGGATTGGCAAATTGATTAATGACACTTGTACTGAGGATCTGTCTTACTCTCACTGTAAGGTAGATCCGACGTCAAATAGGTGGTGGGTTCGTCACATCCCTACGCAATAATATTTCTGGAAGTATAACCCAACATCATCCAGCCCTAAACTAAGCTAAGCTTGTGCTATCTAACCTACATAATTGAAATGTGTATAAATTAGCGAACGTGCTCATAGTTTCATAATTCTGTTTGCGCAGTTTATATTAAATAACTGTAATTATTAAGAGAATCCAGACTTCAAAGGAAAACATGATTTTCTGTTATCAAGCACCCATACGACAGGAAATCATGTTCTTCTTGCATACATCCGAAAGTCACAGACACACTACAGTAATAATATTTTAAATGTTAATTTAAATCAAATCCACTTTATTTACGGATTTTTCACGCTATTTAAATATATTTATTCCCGACGTTTCGGAGTTCTTTTCAGCATCCATGATCACGGGCAGACTAAGTTGGTATATGTCTGTATCTCTGTATGTTTTCGAATAACCGTCAGTTTTATTTAAAAATTGACATATCTTTCAGTTTCTTAATTTTTAATGTTGGTTTGACAAAAAGTATTTATGTTGTTCTTCGGTTTTGTAGTTTTTATACTCTACGTTTAATTTTTAATATTATTGGATCCCATGAAGGTGGCAAAGATCAACCATCTTCTCTATTAAAATTTGGATATTTTTAATTTCTATTGCTTCCGAATCATCCTTGGTATAAATCGATGTTCATTAGCCAGTATTTTTGGTTCATCAAATCTAATATGATGATTACGCTTGTCTAGATAATAACAAAATCCGTAAATAAGTGACATTTGATATGTATAATCCGTAAATAAAAGAAATAATTATGTTAATTTATATTTTTATAAACACAATTTTCTTTAAGGCCGTTTAATGTAATTTGAATATGCTTTTCTCTAAGTCCAGGTTTTTCGTTTATTTTTTGGATAACGCCAATGTTTAGCAACCTATAGACTTCATTAGGCTAATATGATGATATGTTGCATAGAATGCAGTTTACCCTTTGCGTTGTAGAGGGCAGATGCCCGTCGCTCTGCGTAAAATCTGGTATTCAGATAAATCTGGATGGATTAGAAGCCGACCGTATGGTAACTTGGGATAATGGCTAGGTAATGAAATACTCAGATCATAAAAAACAAATCTTATTATTTCAAATATAGACCATCATCAAAATGAAATTATGATGTTTTATGTTTTATAAGCCTCAAAATTCTTTGTGGCAATTTTAATAATTTTTTTTTCGTCCTATCTTTTTTAGCTGTACACTTGTGTACGTCTACATCTACAAGTATGAAATAAGAAGCATTTCCATTGATTAACAACATTTTTTATCATACATTATTTTGAATAAGAATCGTTACTGTGAATTATTATAAATACATAGATAGTCATTTATTAAAATCATACTTTTGTTAATTTATTTAAGTATACTTTAGTAAAAAATTTCTGCTCTATATGTTAAATTAAAGCTACCATTCGCAACATAATCGGGTAAAACATTATCTTGCACTAAACTGCTCCACATTTTCTGACACATTTCAAATTTATAAAATAGATTTTTCAATTTTATTTTTGTTTGTATTTATGTTAACAATTTATTTGCCTTGAATTTGCTTTCATAGGTCCCATTGCAATTGTTAAAATATTTAAATTATTGCGCCCGCTAACTTTATTGTAGTCCTTTTAAATAAATATAATTTACTAGCTCATTTTTAGTCTCTCTGAAGGTTAACCCAGCGTTTTCAATTGAATCGAGCAAGATTATGATTGCTGACAAACATCTATTAAATTACTTGTAAAATATTAAAAAAAAATAGGACAACGTTAAAATTTCTCCCTACCTTATAAGTTATAAAAAAGGAATGATCATATTTGAAACCATGCGCTTCGAATTGAATACCTACGCCTGTTGGAAATTCGGTCAAAAAAAAGCATTAGAATAAAACCAGTGTGTAAATAACAAAATTTTTACATCAGGCATTGTATTAAGATTGTTAGAAATTTACTCAACTCTCGTAGTTAGCTCAAGGTAAAATATGTATATTATAATAATGTCATGGCCTACAGAAAATAGAAGAAAGACTAATAACTAAAATAATCCCTTTTTGTTGCATTCTCACTGCATTCACATTAAATTATCCGCAATACCATCTGCCGTTGAATGAGCACATTATATATATTGTATATATTATTTTGCGGTGAGTACATCATCCGCTTCAGTATGCCCTATAAAATTGCTTAGAAATCTGGATGAAATTCATTAGGTCTAAGCCTATCACATCAAAATCTGAAAATATTTTATAGAGTTATGGTTAAAAATATCAAAGCGATTGCATTAAATGTGACTAATTTAAGTTTTTTAGACGCTGTTGCTTATAATTTACACTAAACTCTCTTATATAACGATCAAACAATCAATAATAACAATACTGAGTAGAGGAGAGAATTAGTGAATTATTAAAGTTGATTTTGTTTTAATTTTGAACGCTTCCAGCTTAATGATGTGATTAAAGTTAACAAACGCTCCGAATTTTAAATTAAACTTTATGGAGGACGAAAAGATGCCACATAAACAACGTTTTGATAAATTGAGTTTCAAGCAATTTTTTCGAGAAAGAATGTACGTTACACAGTACGTTTAGTGATGAAAAGTGATCTCAGATTTTTATTTGTTTTTACGTACTTGAACTTCAAATAAAGCTCTAACAGTTTAAGACTTATTTAAGATATAATACTGAATTTATCTGAAATTATTTTTGGTCCTTTGAAACTATGAACTAATCTAAACTAAAAAGAATAAAGTATTATTGTAGTTTTAACATAACAATGACATATTTTCATTTTCAGCGATTCGGCAAGGCAACACTGCAGATGTGGAGGGTAGTGGGTGGAAGAGCTGTTCCGTAAGGTGTTGGGGAAGTAGTCACTATTCGTACGCGGGGCACATTTGCACATACACTTGAACAAAATAACTAAAGGGCAGACAAACACGCTTTTGCTTGTTTGTGTACACATACCGGTCACCATGTTGCTAGTTAAGTATCGCGCCAGTTGCACCAAGATATATCGATCGATAAAACGTAACGTGTTTTTATGCGCGTGACAAAACTTTTTACCAAAATTTTATTTGCATTTGTAAGTAGAATTGTTATGTCAAAATAGTGATGAAGTGATTGATTGAGGTTTTGATTTTATCTTGTTTTAATATTCCCTTTAGGCTAAGTGATCCTAAATTTTAACTTTACTTTCCTTTTCCACGGAGTGGTGGGTGTAGAGGGATGGCTACCGATTTATTCATCTGATAAGATTTAATATTACCATCCAAATCATATAATAATAGACCAGTCATTACGTATCAAAGAAACATGTGCCAAAGTGATAAAAAAATATGTGAAAAAATATTGTCTTTTCACAACACAATAAAAGAAGTTAAGACAAAGAACATCATTAATTTTTTCGAACAAATACAGGCCCGTCTATCACAAGTGGGATTTATTGTCCCTGGGTAAAGGCGTAAACAATAGAAATGATAATTCATAGAAGTTTCTTACAATAGGAGATACTCGTATATTCGTTATATTGTGTATGAAACACAAAAACAAACTAACAAATTTTAATTTGTATGCCGCAAAATTTCATTCATTCAGAGATTAATAAATTTGTAGACTACGATTACAGATCTTTTCTGAAAGTTTAGCTTTAATTTATACTTTAAGAAAAATATTTATTTTTTAAATTAAACTTTTATCAAATTAATTTGTAAACATTAACCCAATACTGAAAATAACGAAGAAAATATGACTTTAGTGGCTTCCAAAAAACTGAACGAAATCATATTAATAAAGTGTGACTTTAAAACTTTAAACAATAGGGGCAGAATTCTTGTTACTTTCCCTAATCATTCTTCAATCATTCATATATACCTTCTTTGACTTGTGCATATAACAGTACTTCTGTAATATTAAGACAATTTAGCATGTACACTGAATGTCCTTGAATTGTTCCGTTAAGTAAATTAACAAGGTATCAACATTTCGGCTTCACTTCGCTAGCTCAAGGTAAAAATTTTGTAACATGGCACTGTAAAGTAATGGACATCACGATTATAGCGTAGCTGTGGTAGTACACTAACCGGGTAGTGTACTTCAGCTATTTACACAATGTAATACGACCTTTATCCTGAGGACTAATTCGAGCAGTCTTTGGTACCCGGGCCCCAGGGTATCACTGAGAAAATTGTTCACAGACATTAAATTACTAGCCGTTGGTTCGCAAAACATATTCACAAACCTTATGTATGTGCAGAGAATAGAAATTAAATTCTCAGGCATTGCGATGCACATGACATAATTACTAGAAACAAACATTTCCTGGAATAATTTTATACTTCCGGCAACTACTACTGCGAAGAATAAGTAAATCTTTAATGGGAAAATGTATACGCTTTTTCATCAAAATCCCGGTAAACATTATGAATTTAAGCATTAATAAATTTAAAAATGTTGTAAAGAAGCGTTTATGTGTAACGTAATTATAACACAAATTATTTTATAAACGATAACCTACAACCCAACCTTTATCAAATTTAATATACATATCATAAGAAACTTGCTAATTTGAATGTATATTTGACTATTTTAAAAGATGCCAAGAGGCCAGCTGAGTTCCTTTTGTGTTTTCTTTTATATTGAAAAAGATATTTGAATCTAAATTGAATTTTAATTTAAGGCATACAACTTTCCCGACATGTCAGGCACTTTACAGGATCCATGGTCACGGGCATAAATGTAAAATAAAAGAAATACATTACTAGCATACCCATTGTTGTTTTGGCACAAAGTACACATATGATTTTGGACAGAACCTATGTCAAAAAGTAGACAAGGTCTCTGATAGAAAGGAGGCATTGGTTTCGTATTTTAACAGGGGTCATCATGTTTATATACTGGTTGCATTCAAGGGAAAAATTACGGTGATCGTAGTTTATTAGCTCTTTTAAGAATTGAAAGTTATTTTTAAGTATTTAATTTTATAATAAGTTCGTATTTTGTCTTTTGACTTATACTGACTTACAAGCAAAAACATGAAACATTTAATTGATTATAAATATAGATTGAAAGGTCACAAAACCTTTAAATTTTACCTTGTATTATTTTTTGTTGGACCTGCGAGCTAGTATGCTATACTGATGGAAGATAACGATTTCGCACATTTCCTTCGTTTTTTCTATTACAAAGGTTTAACACTTGTGTACAAAGAGCCTGTAAATATTGAATTTCTTAAAAGAAAAGACCACTTAGTCGAACGAAAAGCCTCACCTGAAATTTCTTAAAGGTTAAAGATGATTGACAGACTTTTATACGTCACAGACTGTAATTTGATTTCCAATTTAAAACGGTGTTTTTTCATTCCTTCATAAGATAGTTCATCTAAATAGCAAGTTAAAATTATATGAATTGTCTTTACTTAACAGGAGTATTGTTATGTTCGCAATACAATTAAGACAAAAAAGAATGATTAGAAAATATAAAAAACGTTTTAAAGTTTAACATTTTAGTGATAATCTTCATTAAGGCTGCATAAAACCATTTTAGATAGCAGTAGTTGTATATAGATAGTCTTACATAAATAATCGTGAAAGGTTGCGGTTGGTTCGCATAAGAAATTTTAGACTTTAACTTTTAATTGAATAATGCTTATGATTAATTAGAATAAGGCAAAGTAAGCAAAATTATTAAATAGTTTTCAAAACCCACCTACCAACCCGCATTGGACCAGCGTGGTGGGATACGGTCCAAACCCCCTAATGGATAGGGGTGTATTAGCGGAGGCCTATGTCCAGCAGTGGACTAACAAAGGCTGATGATGATGATGATGATGAGTTTTCAAAAAGGATGTGCGTTTCTATTTGTTTCGGATAAGATTTTTTTTAAATAAAATATACCCATGTTAAATAAGGATAAAGCAAAGTAAATAAAATTATTAAATAATTCTCAGAAAAGATGTAGTTTTCTATTTGTTTCGAATAAGAACGTTTAGATTTTTTTAAATGAAATAATAACTAACTGATTTCGTAGTTCTCAGAAAAGATGTGTCACCATCGTCAAAAGTTTTATCAATTTTCTCAATATACCCTTACAATGTTCGTTGAATTTAACGTTGCAGATGATATTTAAATGATATATTTGTGTATATTTTTCATAAATGACAATCTAAATATAATTTCTATTGCTCGAAACTTTAATGAATTATTATACACATCTAACGTCTGTACCTTTTATGTACCCAGGGACAATCAGTCTACACACTTGTAATTGACGTGGCTTTATTGTACGGAAAAATTTATAATGTTCTTTGTCTTCATTGCTTTTATTGTTTATAATGAAGAAAAATATTTTTGTAATATTTTCCCTTTAATTTATTTGCATAATGCTAATCGAGGCAAATATGTAGTATTAATCTTTTCACCAATTTTTCTATACCCATGTGACTTCTGGATGACGCTAAATTTTAAGCAATCAAATTATCGGTCTCTATAGACCTCATCATCATCATCATCAGCCTGTTAATTGACCTAACCTAATAAAAATAATAACAATATATACTTCAGGATTCAAACCCACGTGAACAACAATAATAATAGTAATAGGAAATGGTAGAAAAGTAGATTTAATATGTTAAATAATCCTGTGAATAAAACATAAGCTGTATTATTTAATTACCAACACATTTATTTCCCTGTTATTTAATTAAACAAGAGTAATTTATAAATGTACATATACTTTTGAAGGCTGTTGTATTTGTTATTAACATGAGTTTATTGTTTACTTGTTTTTTGTTTGTACTTCATTAAATGTTAATTATTGTTTTTTTGTTGTGGTATTTATGCTTTAAGCTTATTATCAATTGTCTTGTTTTGCTGGCTATGTAGAATTACGTCCAAAAGCGATTTTAAAAAAAATTATATATTTTTTAAATAAAAAATAACGGTAATTATAATACAATATATTATATGACAAATGACATAATTATATATTTATTTGTGTAGTTGTCCTTTACTACCCTAAACAATTATAGAACAATAAAAAAATATTTGTATGTAAAATGAGCACCTTGTACAGTAGACCGCGAAAGCATTTCTAAAAGACGGCTTGTTTTATCATTTCCTGCCTGTAAAACACGTGCGCAAGAGTCTGCATTAGATAATTTGTGACTATAAACACCGCTAACCTACTTCTTGATACTGCAAAGAACGCTGTTACATACTGCTATATTCCTCATAGCACCCATAAACAGGCAATAAAGTTGCAGAAATAGGTAAATAGAAGCGAAACACAGTGTCTTTACATTTCATATCAGAATGTTTTTCATTAATAATAGAAAGTAAATATTTAAAGTGTTTTTTGTTTATAAAAACCGTAAGAGTAGTTGTTGATTTCTTTTTACCCTTTAAGTAGACAGGATGTTCTTCAAACCGGAACGAAGGAAACTGGGCTTGCTCGTAACCTGCGTTAACAATTCGATTGTTGTACCACTTTAAAATTATTTGTTTAACTGATAATAATTATCACCAATACGCAAGTCACACCAGAGTAAAATGTATATAATTGAAGTCATATCCTAGCCAAATAAGTAATCAGTCTAAGGCCAAACTACAATAGTTTTTTTGGCACCATACTATTACTAACTTAACGCATAAATACGTAGAATATTGTAATGCAACGCCATTTTTTAACAATAAGAGCATTTTTAGTCGCTTAATACTTTGCTGTTAGGTTTTTGGACATTTAAAGCTTTCATGAGACAAAGCACTGAAAATACACTCTACAAATGGCTGAACTCACGTGAAGTCGGTATTTGTGGCGACATCATTCGGACCTATCGGAGGTCCTTCAACGGGACAAGTGGGATAAATTCACGGTCGCTTCCCGTCTCGCACTGAATTTATATTAGGTGTTGATTATTTAGATTTCACGTGACAAAGTGTATAGAAACATAATGTTCAATAAAGATAATCTTTTCTATTGTGTTCATAAGTCCCTCATTTCAATGTTTTTTTGCTTTATAGTTTTCTCGTTTTCATTTTCTTGCTGTAATAAATTATCATTCTGGTTAAAATGAAATTAATATAAAAATGTTTGAAGTTGGAAAAATAGGCAATAAAAAGTTGGTAATTGTTTTCAAGTAACGGCGTTTCGCACAATTTTGAGTCATTAAATTACGCTTTACCAAGAAATGTTTATAAATAATCGCTAATGTATTCAATACAACAAAGAGAACTTTATATTTTTTTACTGAACTTCAAAAGGAGCGCTAAGATATGAAAATTTATTCTTCTTGTCTTGTTCAACTCGATACCGAAATTAAATACAATGATCAGTGTACAGTGTTCTACAGCGTTGTTTATTTTTTAATCAAGAATAGGACGAAATATATGACGTTATAAATGTTAAACTATGCTAAGCTCATAAAAAATACAGTGAATATAATCAGTATTGAAACAGTATATGAAATTGTAACCAACATAGCTCGCAGAGTTAGCAAGCTAAAGTGGCAATAGGCCGGCCAAGTAGCTCGTAGAACCGATGACCGTTCGGGAAACAGGACCTCGAGTGGCAGTCTCGTCCTGGCCATTACAGTGTTGGACTATCGCCCCGAGACGGAGTGACGACTTGTCTAAATGTACTAGAGGTCGGTGAATGTAGATTAGGCAAGATTGTGCCTCTGCGCGGTTCATTAAGAAGGTTTATGTTCCGCAATGGATAGAAAAACTTTGAAAAAATCATATAACTTAAACAAATAAAATAAATATGTAAGTAAATAATATATTCCTGCATTTGTTTTCGCTAGTTACTTGCGTACAATATTTACGTGTTGCTAAAACTTATATGATCTAGGCGTGTCAAGGTCTCCTAAGTATTAAGTCCTTGAGACATCTTGGAATATATATATACTGAAACTATAAAAACGTCAAATAAAGGGAAACGGCTAAAAATAAATAAAAACAAGGTTAGCAAACAGAGAACTTAATTTACCTTTATCCGTTCAGGGATGTTTGAAGTTCCTTACAACTTGTTGTGAACAATATTGCTAAAGCCTCTTTCAAAGGTACTTATTCTTCTACTATTCAAAGAATACTTTAATTGTTTTAAATTTCGTACGTGATTCAATGAAAAATTATGAGAACCGTAAAAGGAATATTTATTTACTTATGTAGGTTAATGTAGAAGGCAAAAAATATGCTATATATTTTTAAAATATACACGTATCTCTTTTATTTAATAGTAGTTACATTTACATTTCAATACGAATATATTTATTTCATTTAATGTACATATTATATTACATTAAAATATAATGTAAAAAGAACCGATTTTATTGTAAAGCCATGTAATTTACGTGATAATATACGTGGTATGTTTTTTTAAGTAAGTATCGTTTTACAATTAAAAACGGTGATCAAAGATATCGCAAGTATTTTATTTTTACATGAAAGCCTTTACCTCAATCTACTTTATGTATATAATTTCCGTGAATATTGAGGCACTGGTCACCATTTTTTGAATTCACTCCTCAAAAAATTCTGCCACCTCCCTTGTTAACCACTGTATCAAAAATGTTTTGACTTCGTTATCGTCTTGAAGACTACACAGCAATGCAATTGGATTAAAAGAAAATAAAACAGAAAGATAAAGCAAAACAAATTAATGTCCTAAATGCTGGACCAAAAGGTCTAAGCTCATAATCGACACTGGTATTCTGCTGACACCTAATGCACTTACAACTGTTTTTAAGTTATATGTACTTTTTTGGCACATTGGGGAAAATTTATGAGAGCATTTTTTTACAATGCGCATTCAGACCATCACAAAAATATTTATTATATTTAATATTAGTTGTCTAACTAAAGGAAGATCAATCAAATTACTTATTTCGTTGATACATTGTGTTAAAATCATGTGTTACATTTTTTGCGAAAAAGTTAACTATGGTCGTTACTGTGGAGAAACATCTTCGTTTTTTAATTGGTTCAATTCACCGAAAGTCAATGAGCCATCCATGATTTAGTTTTTTTACAACTAATGTGAATGTATGTATATGACATTTACAATAGCTGATAATTAAGTCATAATTTTATTGCGTCGTCAGAAATTTTTAAAACTAAAACCTTTATTATTTTATATTGGTGCATAATATTTATATAGAAATGCTATGCATATAGAAGTTCGCAGTAAGTACTAACACTAAAGTACTAAGTACTAAAGCTAAAAAATCAAACTTAGTTCAGTTACAAACAAGTCCCGTATCCATTACCGTTAAAAACATTTTCTTGTCGAACTCTTTCTATGCCGTTCACACTGTACTATAAAAGCTTAGAGAAATCAATTTCACTCGAATAGATGAAAAATCGATAAGCAATATTGACAATATGTTATTAAACAGCGGCAACATTTATTCAAGTAGATTACCTCATCATATTCTTACATATTTTTAAATCCTATTGATGCTGTATTTTTATACTGCAAAAAATGTTGATACAATATGTTGTTATGAAATCCACTTGTGCTTCAAAGTTAGGTTAAAATCTAAAACTAGCCTTAACACTTTTAGTGGATGAACTGCTTCGGCTGTTTAGTAAAATAGAAATTTATTAATTCCGTGCGAATAAATCCATAATCAATTTAAAACGTGTCATTCATCTTATCTGTAAAATTTGTGTGAAGCCGCCTTTAATTTATATTGTTACGGTTTTACTTTGAGTAAAAAGTACTTGTATTCTGAATCGAAGATATTTAAACTCTTACATTCAAAGCTTAATGGATTGAAAAATATCTTAAAAGATCTTACTGGCGTTGGTTAAAAGTTTCCTTTCTTCTCTCTTAATCAAAATAGACATTGAGCAAAAGTTTAATTATTTACCACTCGCGCTTTCATGCAATGCTCTGTCATGATACGTTTGACTACTGCAAACACGTAGCTAATTGTCTCTAATAGAGCAGATCTCTAAATTCAAATAATATAACGAATTTATAATTTAAAGCTCTAAAAATTGTATGATTGTGAAATAAGTAAATAACACCGAGATACCTGATATTTCCATCAAGCAAATAAGTAAATTGCGTTAATTATCAATTGTCAAAGCATCACAAAGAAATAGCGTTAATAAAAAAATATAATGAACACGATTTCAATAAATTGGAATACTTAGTAAACAATCTCCTTTTAACGTGTCATGTCTTAATGAGATTTGTGATAAGAAGATTTGGTGGTAGCTTACGAACGTTTTATTTCATTCGCCAAGGAGCATTGAATAAATAAATAAATAATTTAGGACAGCGTCTAGACCCAAACTAAGCAAAGCTTGTACTATGGCAACTAGACGATTGACTATTAGACAAACTTACTTTTTTTTTGTAAATAAATAGATACAATGTTAACACTATGTTCATCACAATATTTTTCCCGTGGTGTGAACTGAACCCACATTCTTTCACGCAATAGTCAGGATCTGTAACCAGCACACCAAGCGGGTCGTCAATGTTTGTATATTATTTATATTTTCACTGTACTGCGATATAAGCATTGGATGATAATTAGTAGTCGTTAAAGTATGACCCTCTCTCAACGTTACGTACGTACTTAATACGGACTATTATATATCCGCTGTACGCGCGTCGTTAAGTCTGCTTTTGCCAACTGTAAAATCGTGTGTTAATTGTTAATCAATTCATAAACCATCATTGTTATAGATTTTAATCGATCATACATCAATAATTGACGCATCCAAATGAACTGTATTTATAATTAGATTAAAAAAGAAAGATTCATAACATTGTTCTTTTCTTTTATCAGCAGAAAATAACTAATTTTGTATTATTTTTTTGTCCTGTACCCATTACCAGAACGCCAGACCGTTAATGGCTAATTGATTTAATACTGTAAAGCACTGTTTCGTTAGAATATATTCTTTGCTAGATTTATCAAATTTCGCTACATTGTTCTTTGCTTAATGAGAGAAGTAGGAACAAATTTTTTCAAGTTAGATTTTATAGTCCTGATTTGGCTGGAGTAATAAAAGTAAATTTTATAAAATCAAGAAAATAATTTGATAGGTTATGTTATAATGTGTAGTCATAGAAGAATTGCAAAGGTGTTAGGTTGAAAATTGATAGCATGTTTATACTAAGATGATAAAGACTAATTAAAAATATAAGCTAAAACTAGGTGTGTGAGCAAAAAAGACTTGCTTGCATATATTAGCAAAGCAAAAAGCCTTTGAGGAGTATTAGAGTAACGATGTGGCAAATAACTTTTTTGCCAACTTACAGGCCCGTGTTAAGCTTTGCGTTGTGTATTTCCTGAATTTTTCTCGATACCTGCATGAAAAATTAGAGTAAAAACAAATTATTAAATGCACTGATTTTTAACAATCCTATAGACGGTGTTATTAAAATTGGCCAAAATAATAGCAACACACGAAATAACAGCGTGATAAAGCGAAATATGCAGATTTATAATTTAATTTTAAACCAATTTATCAAGATATCCAACACAATATATTCTATTAAATATTGTTTAGTAATAACACTAAACCTATAAATCATACAAAAATCGTTACTTAACAATCATCATATCATCAGCTTGTGTCAGTCCACTGCTGGACCAAGGCGTCCCTAATGCTCGCCTTCTCCATTGAGGGGTTGTTGGACCGTACTCCACCACGCTGATCCAATGAACTCAAGTGGTAGGTGATATGCGTATGCTTACTCCTAATACCATAGGCATATAATTATATATTTTTCAAATCATTTTACGTAAAAAGATTTAGTAAACCTTTAAGCCTTTATCACATGTAGTACAAGAGATCTTAAATTACAGAAAACATAAATAGACCGAAACGTTACACCTCATATAATATACTTTGTGTACAATATCATTTTGGTGGCGGAGCTAAAAGATCTGGTGAAACTTTTAATGGGTTTCATTAAGCCCTTCCTAATGTATGTTGGAACCATAATGTTGATAAACGTGGAGCATTAGTACTATACATTTTATATGTCATTACGTTTTTTACAGTAGGCACGTCGTCGTATTTTTAGCAAAATGAACAAGATATAACAAAACATCATTTGCTCATTTCGGACGTAATAAAATAAATTATTACGTATTTTTGCTACAATTCAGAGATATTAGAGTAATAATGTGTTATTTTTAGATTTTTTAAATGGATTTTTTGGGCTAGAAGTACCTTGTCTAGCAGTATTAGTATTAATGTTCTCCATGCGTACTCAATTATTTTATACTCACCTCTCATCAGGGTGACATTTATATTAGAGATTTATAATTAATTAACCTAAAATTACGAAAATGTAGAGAAAGATAACAAACTAAGCAAAAGTAAACAACCTGAAAAGTTTTTAAATACTACATCATCATCATCATCATCATCATCAGCCTGTGATAGTCCACTAGGTCTCCCTAATACACCACGCTGGTCCAATGCGGGTTGGTGGGTGGACCGACTTTTACATGCCATCCGACCTGGATCATCTTACTTTTCGAACATTGGGTTGATCGCAATTGCCCTAACCAGACGAAACAACAATGAAAATTTGTTGAGTCCGCAGGATTCGAACCACGACCTCCAGTTTCAGGCACGCCTATACCACTAGGCTACAGGCAGTTACATACCAGGAGAGCAAATACATATGCGTTAAATAAGTATTCAGTAAGTTCAAAGTGGAAAACAATTGAATTAAAAGCCTTAATATAAATTAACCAAACGACCGGATGAAATCTTACCTCTTTCCGTCCGATCCCTTTGGGAGAGAATATATCTGAAATTCTCTTTGTTCGAGATTACGTTAGCAATTACTTATAAAATTAGTTATAAAAATTAGAAACATGTATTTCAATTGAGAAATAACAAAAGTTGAGGTGATTTTAATTCCTACCAATAACAAATACTTTATCAGTACAACTGTATTAATCTCTTACCTTACTGCGTTCATGTTGTCACTTAAAATTTTTAAGTTTAAGGTTAATAACGAAAATTTATCACTTGTAATGTTTGAGCGGAGTTAAAAAAGAGGCCTGACCCATAACCATTCCGCTATATTTTGGTTTCGCTATAAAATCAACGCAAGATTGTGTTTTATACTGTGTTATATAAAGCTGTACCCAAGTATAGAAAGTGTTTATTGTTATATGAGAAACAATACGTAAAATCGTCCTCAGTTAAAATTAAAATACCAACCGTTACTTCTCAATACATATTCAAAAACCTAAGGAATGTGCGGAACAGAGATCCCCCAAAGGTCTGTATTTTTTTAATATTAAAATCTTTGGTAATTATGTACGTAAGATTTAAGTTTTCCGTTTTTTAATGAAATTCTCTTTTAAAAGTGACTCGCAACTGTTGAAGAAGATAAAAGTGATTTGGTAGTAAAAGCTAAAATAAGTAGCAACATGTTTGTCAGATTAACCTCAGTACTTAACTTGTATAGTTAAAAAGCCGTAAATGGATTAAAGGTTTACAAAAAAATAAAAGAAAAAGCCATGCGACAACAACACAACAGTTTTGAAAAACCGTGATAGTGTGTGTAAAAATGTTTAATGCATTTACTATATTTAGTTAAACTTTCTGCACTGATACAAATATGGAAAGGCAAACTGAGCGTGGTTAAGACAAATAGAGTTAAACAAGTAAAGAAAAAAAACTTAAATAAATTGATGATAAGCGATGGCTTAAAATAACATACTTAATATACTAAAAAGTTATATATTAATGTACTGCAATATTATAGGTTATTAAATTATTATAATAAATACACATATAGCGTAACTCTTAACTATCATCACCATATATTTATTACACTGGGGCCGGAAATATAAATGTGTTTACATAAATATTTTGTAAGAAACTATCTCATTATATGAACTATTTAGTACAAGCGTTATCATCACTATAGTATAAAAGTCGCTTTCGCTGTCTGTCTGTCCCCATGTATAATTATATCTTTAAAACTACGCAACGAATTTTAAAGTGGCTTTTTTTACAGAATATAGTTATTCAAGAGGCAAGTGTTATATAATACAATACTTGGACGATATTGGAGAGAAACTCTGCTTAATTTACAGGTTACCAATGTGACGTCGTAAATATATTTTTTGCGCTCACTTTGTAAACGCTGACGGAACTGCACAAGATAAATAAAAATGATGATCAACAGTAATGTATGAATTAACAAGGTCAATTAAAAAGCCCACGATGGTATGTATCTATCATTCGAAGGTAAAACACAATATTTTTTTTTTATCCTTTACTTTTTGCGGGTAAAATTTAATATTTACGAAGTCATTTTAATCAATACAGCATTGATCCTTATTCAAATAAGTCACTTAAATTGATTGTCCATTAAATATAGAAAAATATGGCCCGTTACAGTTAGGTGTAATTGAAGGTGGGTGTATTGGTACTTAGAAATGAGATTTAGTTTAGCATTAATCTTTCACTGGTATTCATGCTTAAACCCATAACCCATTTATATACTTTAAATATAATTATATAGAAAATTATGAAATTGTTAGAACAGGTATGTATACTCAGAAATAAAAATAAATCGTTGGAATTTCTATTTAAATATTAATACACATAAGAGAAATTCATTCATAAAAGGAAATGTTATAACATTTCCTTTATGAATAATTCATTAATATCTTTTGTAATGTATACCCGACGGCCTGTTAAACTCTTCCTGCTATTTAGAAAAGTTCAAATTTATTATTTCCGTGAGAATAAACAAAAAGCAATTTAAAATATGTCGCTCAACTTAATTGCTCTTTCGTACTGGCATTGTACAGATTTTAGGCTGGACATAAATGGAAAGGGAATTGTTTTAAAAGTTAAATGGAGCGGGAAAAAAACATTTTCCTTTGTTGAAAGTTAATTTGTTTAGCTTATTAAAGTCAGGTTTGCAGCCTTTTTGTAACTTGATGTTATGGAGGAGGTAAGTTTTTTACAAGGTGCTGTATGCCAGCCGATCCCATTTTAGCCACAAAAAAGCAGTGTACTATTGATTTCCGGTTTGAAGGGGACCGTTACCATCGTAATTACTGGGCAAACGTGACATTAAAATTCATGACTTACGATAGTGAGCAGGTTTGTGGCGTCATCTGCGGCTTTTGTTAGAGCAGGGCAGGACTAGGTAAACGTCCTATTCGTCTCATCACTTTAACCAATACACAATAATTATTTCTTTTGTTTACGCGAATACAATACATTATTGAATAAAAGGTCTACCCTGTGACCACGGCCGCTGGAAAGTGGTCGAAACGTCGGGAATTTAAATATGTAAAATAAACGCGATAAAATCCGTAAAGTCCTTTTGTTCAACTAATTAATAGAAATAAGGTGAAAGCAGATACATATTAGGACACGAGGATTTACTGCATGTAATAATGTGAAAAACACTTTTTCTTTTTATAGCGATTTTAAGTTAAATTTAAAATTTGCGTATAAACGCTAACAAATATCTGCAATATTTATCCTGATCAAATGTTAAAGTAGTGATGTATAAAATTAGTTTATTAAGAAATGCATGTGTGCATGTTATTTAACGATTAAAAAGTGGAATAGCGTTCCTAATAATAATAAGTACATTTTCTGCCTTTAACACAAATACTAGGCTCTATTTGTAATATTAACAGATAACACTAAAAACAGTGTTCATAGCACTTAACGTGGAATTCACCCAAAAATTTGATATATTTGAGCAAGAACCTCGAAAAATCTTTGGCTTTATCAGCATGCTACACAAGTAATATTTCACAATAACCTTACGTTTTAGGTATGTATAAACATCTTTACAATCATAAGTACTAATAGATGTAAAAGCTTAAAACACATTAAATGTGACGATTAAATCAGGGTGTTTTTGTTGCAATGCAATGCAGATGTAAACGCTACGAAAACAGCTTAAATAACGAATAATGGCTTGACCTAAACAACGATCACAACAATGCCCATAGTGCATATTTATTTATTCTAGAACTGCAATAAATAAATTTCAAATAGTAAGTCTATAAAATAATTAAGTTTACAGTAATGATTCTAATTTAAATATAAACATCAAAACATGTAATTTTTATTAAAACATTGTAAATTGCTTAGGATCCTAACTAAACGATGAAAGTATTGATCCATATGAAATTTAATACCGTTACTATATTTTTCATTTTATGTATATTAAAATTGTAATTTATGGCATACAGTTATAAGAAATATCTTACAATTTTTAATAAATTTACGTTACGACTGGAATTACGGCTCATTAAACATTAAAGCAGTTGTTATACACTACTTTAAGTCGGTCGATATTTTGGTTTAACTTTTCTTGTTTAGGTATAATGTTTGCGATAAAATTATACTCTGGATTTAATTACGTATAGCATAGTTTCTGTCTACTAGTATCTCTTAAGATTATGCTTTTGAAGATTATTTGCAGTAATGTTTTATTTTATGACGTCATCTTTTATATCATAAATAATTGTGAAGTTTAAAAACAATTTCAAAATTGACACTATAACACAACCTTTACGTTAGATACAAAACGTAAAATAGAAATATTCAAATCAGTGCAGTAAGAGCGAAGAAACGAGGTGACATATAGAAAATAGCCTCCAAATTGAACGCCTCCTTGTTTTAAATAGTCAGTCAAATAGCGCCATTATTTGCTGAAACAAAGATTTGCCCATAAGAGGAGAGAGCACGAGGATCTGTGATGATGAACACCCTAGCGGCTGAGCTAAAACATGTCTAAGCAAGTACTGCGAGACAACAAGCTTGCTGCGCCACGGGGCTGGGACTCCATAATTAATAATTAAAAATTTAAACCTAAGCATAATACCACTGCGGCTATAATAATAAAATCCGTTTATTTTGCATGGGTCGAATTACAGACTAAAAATAATTAAATACAATTAAGATCTGGAAACCCTCTGCCAGCACTGACAACAAGACATGACATCTCAGTCTACCCGTGATCACTACCGCTAGAAAGTGTTCGAAACCTCAGGAAGTTAAATATTAAAATGAGACACGATATAATCCGTAAAGCCATTTTATTTAATAATGTATAGTATTTGCGTAAACAAAATAATAATAATTGAAGTATTTTTAAAGTTGTTCTTCTTTTATCGCGACAGGGAAAAATTTTCTGATTTTTTTTTTGGAAAAACCCAAAGATTCCCTAATGTTAGCTATAGTCAAGTCACCAGTTGTCACTTGGCTATAGCTAACTTTTATCATCAGAGATGGTGTTAAATTCACAATATATCTTAATATTTTATTGCAAACAAAAAAAAGAACATTCCTCTTATCCTATCTTCAAATGAAAATGACGTATTTACCTACAATAAATTTAAGTTACCGCTAGCTTGTAGATTTGATGTTTGCTAAATAAAATTAATAAAAAAATAACATTCTTTACTTTATTATTTGTATACATTAACAACTTCGCATAACGATATTCAACTTTATATAATTCCTTTTTATGATAATTAACAATTTAAATTTTATTTAAGCTATGTATACATCTAGATTACTTAACTACTAAATTTTCATTATTGTTTCCTAGTTGGTTAGGGCAATACGGGCTGATCACCCGATTGTCTGTAAAGTAAGACGACCCACGTCGGAGGGGCAAGTAAAATGAAGGTCCTGCGCCAGATCTCTCTCCGGTCGTGTCGGTAATCAGTTCCATTACATAAGAGTGAAAGAAGAAAGAGTACAACTGTGTTTGTTCCTTCATTTGTGCACTGTAACTTGTCCTGCGTGGTTGGCTGACCTATTATACAGGTCGACCGCCGTAGTCGAAATTGACTAAGAGGACATTATTCATTATATTTATTATATCTAGATTATTGTGCTAAATATAATATTTAAAGATTAATAAAACTTATATTTACTTGGCTTTATTGGCTTCCTATCTGGTACAGTAGTTACAGTAGACACGTAGATTTATGTATTTACGCCTCATTTACCGCATCCTGCTAGACTATGTAAATGAATATGACATTTTCTAAAATAAGGTGAATCGTGTTTCGATACTAGACGTCAATGAGTCATTAGTAACTTTTTATGATATTGTGACACCGCAGCTGGAGGTCATTTATTAGATTAAAATAAATATAAGTATACTTTTCCATTAGTGAAATTGTCAGAAGGATAAAATCGCCTTTTACACCACAATACATCTTTTTGTTAAATGTGCCTAACCAAACCGTCTTTATTACGAGAATTTAGGATCACGGATCCTTTCTCAAAAGATGTACTTTTAATACATAATGAAATGTTATGAAAGGCCGTTTTATTTGTAAAAATGTAACCCGTTCGTAATGACGTCTTAACGTTATATAATACAGATAAAATCAAGAGCACCCTTTATTATTGTTACCTTCCACAGATTCTAAATAATTCTACTTAATACTTTTTTAATCCGTTTTATTTTCGCTCCGGCCAGTTTGCGCTATATATTAACTATGACGGCATTAAATGTTTTTGTTCTTCTGAGCCAAATTTATTTTATATTCTCTTGGTCAGGTGTATTTAAAACAAATTAACTACTTAAAATTGTTTAAGTCAGTAAAGGATTACTTTTTTTGTTGATAAATCAGAAACTATGTATTAACGTAATAAAATACAGATAAAATAAAGGCCGCCTTTTGTTATCGATACTTTCCAGAGATTCTAAATATTTGAATTGCGTGTGTAAAGGCATTATTTTTTTATTTTACACAGCGATGTTATTACTTTAGTCAGATGCAGTTAAAAAAATAGTTCAAATGTTTTAATCAATAAAGGGACCCTTTTTATTAGTAAAAGTGTTATTTTAAAAATGTATGGTATGACGAAACTGTATGCACTATTTCAAGTTGCGTATTGAAGCTGTTATTTACCTTAAGCTTATTTAAAAATTTAAAGTTATTTTACACTCGATACTTCGATTATCTCATGAACTCAAGAAAATCTATCCAATAATTTGTACTTAAGCTCAGTAAATAAAAAATAAAAAAAAATTTTCATCGTTATCATTAAGTTCACTGTGTATACGGAACCAAGAGAAATAATATTTCATGATCCCTCTATTACATTTACGGCATCCAATATTATTTTGTGTGAAAATTAAAGTAGGACGTATACATTGTGTATTATTTGAACATCGAAGCTTTGAGCTTAAATGGTGTTTAATGAATATTAATGAGAAACCCTGAAACACATTTTAATTAAGAGTTATTTGAATAATACAAAGGTAGCAATAGTTAAGTCGGTCCCAAAACAGTGAATCTATATTCCGTAGATTACTTTCACTTCGTAAAAGCTTCATTGCCAAATTCAATGTTTAAAATTAAGCAACCCTTAAGTGTACACAATTGTAATTTTATATTTCTTTTCAAATTGAACTATAATCTAACTAATTTAGTTTTAAAATTCAGATTAACAATATATTAATAACAAATATGTCAATAATATTTACAATAAATACACATTTCTATACAATGTATATCAGAACATCAACAAAACAAAGTGCTTCCGTTACAGGTTTAAATGAGATGAAGATTTAATATTCTTTTCTCTGAGTTTTGTGGCTCATTTTGTTTGAATTTTTCCGACGTTCAGCATAGGATATGCAGGATTCATGTTCACGGGACCGACAAAATTAAACGCGATTAAAACCGTTAACTATTTTATCTACACTAATATTATAACCGCAAAATCATCTCTGTCTGTCTGTACGACAGTTACTGTCTTAACCATTTAATCGATTTTAAACGAAATTTGATTCATATTTAGAAGAGATTCCAAGAAAGGAAATAGGCTATTAGTTATTGCGATAAAAGTGGTCGAAATAAGGGATGAAAGCTTATATGGATGTCGTCGCTGGTATGCATAAAACGATAATTTTTGTTTCTAGTTACTCGCCTTAATCACTTTTATCAAAATATGGACTAGCCTATTTCTTTCTCCGAATGTATTCTAAGTATGTTTCAAATTTCATCGAAATCGGTTCAATATTTAAGACATTAACGACGTACAGACAATTTATAATGTATATCACATATGAAAGTATTATTTTATAAAAGCCTGAAATAAAATTGTAGCCCTGACTTTTTAACACGTTCACTGCCTAACAGGCCGATATCGGCGTGCCGCGGTACTTCAGCTGGTGGGGGCGAAGAAAACTAATATCTCCCTCTGGTGCGTAACGATTATCTCAGGTGTTTGTAATAATTTGGCAGAGACGAATATATATTTCGTCTTGTGGTCAAAATTGTAGGTGTTTTGTATTCAAAACATGAACGGCAGGCTTTATTGACCTAGCGCGCACTGACGTTAAAAAAACATCCGCTAGTGCGGCAGTGGGCATATTTCAGCCCGTCCTCACAACAGGCATCTGGCGACCCGATGCCGCACAGAGCGCGCGCCCCGCCATTTAGTGTTGTGCTATCTAACTGATCTGACGTAAGGTTTGATATTATCAACGATGTGCAACAATAAATGAAAATATCTATTTTTTAAAATAGAGTCATTTGCCCTGCAGTTATTGACAATGAAAGTGACAACAATGAATTAATATTTTCTACTAAAAAAATAAAAAGAATGTGGAAACAAATGTGCACGGAAAACAAAGTACAAACGGTAAGTTTTAGTTTACTACCTACACATGTCAACATATCAAATTCACAAAAAAATTCCCTCCCCACTCCCTTTCGTGGGTGATTCAGTATCGATATTATCAGTGTAGATTTCGAAAAATAATGTATTCTTTCTAAATATTTACCTATATTTTTTATTACATGCTTTTTTTAATGTACTAAACATGTACACACAGTAAAATTTAATCGTTTTAACCCTAAAGGGAGATGAAAGTGCTCGTGAAACTAAACAACTGTCCCCAGGAACATATGCTGAAATATAAAAAAAATTGACAAACTATCCATACAAAATTGACAATTAGTTGATTGATTTACTAAAGTACTCAAATTTTATTCATATTTCAACACTATGTTCCTTGGAAAATGTTCACTTTCATGAGCATCATTGACTCCTTCAGGGTAAATAACGAATACAATTTTTCTTATTAAACATACTGTGAACGTTCACCTGCACATAAAACGAAACGTTTAATAAATGAACACTCTTTTCCATGTTAATGATTTATTTTAATAGCTGATGTCAGAAAATTTAGTTTTTGGCATCTTTTCAATTGAACTAAAATCACGTCCGCTCTACCTCAACACTCTTCGCTCTCGCTTAAGTAAGTCACAGTAAACATTTTTTTTGTCAACACCGGACGTTTTCAGTAGCCTCCAGTGGAAGAAAATCTCATATTCTGAATCCAGTATGGTTTCATGAAACTAGAAGCACGTCTTAATTTAAATGTTTCTTTGCTTTCAGTGTTATAGTATGTACTGAATATCTGCCACTCATCTCACACATTTCATATTTTATTTAATTTATTACTTACTTTACATTTACAGGTTCCGTTCAACCGCATTCGTGATCACAGTATATCATTTACTAACGCTTGCAAAATAATATATAATAATGTAAAGACGAAAGATTCCGTGCAGTTGTCGGATCGGAGAACATAATTGCAATCTTCTCACTCTCCGGTTGCTGCCAATTTTCGTTGTCTCGCTCAAACTAACGCTCTATCGTTATATGGTCACGGACCCTCAACATCGATGTAGAATCGGCACGGAGGAATGAAGACGTCCACAAGCTACTAATGGTTACGACACGGAAGAACGTAAAAAGGACCATGGAGACCATTTTAATGAAGAATATGTGAAAAGGATCGTGGAGAATTAAAAACCTTCTTTCAACTTACTTCTTGAACAAGAAAAAGCTTGAAAACAATGTAAGATGTCATAAATAATATAAAAGAAGAGCTTACTTCCATTAAATTCAGATTCTCAGAAATTGATTGGAATTAAACGCAGTTAAATCTCAGCCATGATGACCTAACACAAACAGTGATGCAAATAAATCTAATATTACTCAAAGGTCAAAGACAAATATGTGAGATTTTGCTAGAGCATGAATTTACCTGTAACTCAAATTGAAGAAATAAACTATTACTGATAAAGTTGAAAATCAATAATATAGAAAAAGATAACTCTGGAGTTATAACGTTGCAAACAGTTGTCAACAACATACAAATTAATATGCAAAAGAACAGTAACAGAAGACGACAGCAGATCTGGAATATTGGGAGTTCCGGAATCACGAGGATAAAATTCTCAGGAGTTAACAATTCGTCTATGCTACTCATGAAGTTGACTTGCCAAAGGATATGTCTAATCCACGCTACAGAGTTCAGCCACTATGTCAAAAACAATAACGGCCTAAGTCAATAATTATTAAGTTTAAGTCGATTTGAAAGGATAACATCTTAGCAGGTATACGAAAAAGGTTGACCACTCTAGACATTTCAATGCCCGTGAAGTGAGCGCATGTTTGTTAACGAACACTTGGATGTAGGTAACAAAAATTGTTTAAAACTTGTCATAATTGCATCATCTAAAGGATTTAGTACTGTTGGACAAAAACTGTCGTATTTTATGAGAAGAAACGACAATTCACATTGTATAAAAACAAATTAGATTTAAAGAAACTTTAGAAAATATAAACTTAGATTGTTTAGTTTTGTTTTATGTATATATTTTATTTTATTTAAATTTAATTTTATCAATTTGTGGCATAATATATATAAGAATTCGAGGTCTTCATATAAACTTACATGATAAAACTCAAACTAGTCCGCCATATGCTAACATTATATTTGAATGTCATTATTATAATATAAAACACATAAAACTACAAATATATACTGAACTATGTTTTTTTATCTCATTTTTGCTTTTGCTTACGTTACTTGATTATTTTGTTATAAATAGTGAAAGTAATTATAAAAAAAATGGGCTCTTGGATTATTTATCGGAATCAAGCTGTATTATGATTAATAATTTACAAACATTGAAACACATGCAAAAAGGATCGAAATTAATTAACATAACATATTTAAATTTACAATATTTTTTAATTTTTTCAATGTTGATGGTTTATAGTTTAGAATTTATTATAATTTTTTTAACACCTAATAAGATAATACTTTTGATATATTTTACATTGAAATGGCTATGAAGAACGGTCTTAATATATATTACCAGAATGTTCGTGGTCTTCGAACAAAAACGCATCAGTGTTATAATAATATTAGATCCAATAACTACGATATCATAGTTATGGTTGAAACGTGGCTATGTAATAGTATTTTTGATAGAGAATTCTGTGATAATCGTTACGACGTATTTCGGTGTGATAGAAACTTAGAAGCTACAAATAAAAGGATAGGTGGTGGTGTAATGATTTGCGTACTGCGTGAACTACAAGGGTATTACCACGATACTTCGTCTTATGTCCCATCGGAAATACTTTGGGTTACTATTCGGCCAAAAATCTCCATAATGATAACGATCTTGACATAATAGCCGCATATGTTCAGGGAATGATTCAGGACAACATTGTGACATTAATAATTTGTGCTCTTTATTTAAAATTGTATGCTCGGTCACTCCACTAAAATACAAAATAATATTTTAGTTTTGGTGAATTTATCTTACGTAGAATGGAGTAATAACATACCAACTATTTTTCTAGAAACAGTTCAGAAATAACACGGGGTTGAGTAAACAACTTTTTAGACATAATTTCTTTCTGGGCTACTCAATATAATCACAATAAAACATTAGTGGAAACGTTCTAGACTTAGTTTTTTGCAATTTTATAATTGAATTAAATATTTGTGAGCACCATTACTAAGATAGATACCGCCCACCAGCATTGATTCTTAACGCATCAGAAATCTCTTTTACCTCTAATAAGCCCGTATACACAAAAATTTGCTTTTAATAAAGGCGATTATTTAAAATAAACTATAACTTAGGTCTCATACAATGGATAATGAATTTTCAAATAGAAATGTAAACGATGCATTGATATATTTTATGAAGAAATAAATAAAAACATTCTAATGCATGTACCGTTATTAATGTTAATAAAAGTAAGCGAAGTTATCCTATATGGTACTCGAAGAGCCTTATTAAAATCTTAAAGGAAAAGAAAGCCCACAAAGATGGAAAAAATTTGGTAATAAATTGGATTACACTGAATTCTCACTCTTAGGAAACGTTTTCATCACGTTCATACTGCATGTTATAATAAACACTTGTTTAATAGTCAGCAAACCCTCGCTAAAATCCTAAGTTTTTGGTCATTTATTAAATCAAAGCGTACATTAGTGACTACCCAAATGCATTCACATTGAATAGCGTATGTTTAAACAGAGGAAGTGATATTGTACATGGGTTCAATCGATATTTTAATAGCATGTTTGCACTGCCCAGCGCCAATTACAACCCTTCAAACAGTACTAACGCACAAAATTGTATAACGTTAAATATAAGTACAGTTCATGTAACTGAAGCTATCGTTTCATCACTATTAAGAAATCTGGATACTAAGAAGAGCGCTGGCACTGACTATATACCACCATACTTCATCAAGCAATGTGCTGCAGCACTTGCATCTCCTTTAACTAAATTATATAATAAGTCAATTACAGAGTGTGTATTTCCAAATAAATGGAAACAGGCTAGAATCGTGCCCTACATAAAAAAGGTTTAAAGAATAAAATTGAAATTATCGGCCAATCTCAATTTTGAACATATTTAGCAAAATATTTGAGAAAATAGTGTTCAACACTGTATATCCTTTCCTGGCAAATAATAACCCAGTTGAGCAACACGGTTTATGAAGAAAAGATCCACTATCACAAATCTTACAATACTATCAAATTATATAAGAAAAACATGGAGGAAGGACAACAAGTAGACGTAATATATACAGATATAGAAAAAGCGTTTGACCGGTGGATCATTTTACTCATACAAAAACTCGAGAGGCTTGAGATTCATGGCGATTTGCTGCGTTGGTTATATCTTATTTAACAAATAGGTCCCAAGCAGTTGTAATGGGCGGTACAGATCTAATTTTATAAACATCACTTCTGGGTTCCACAAGGTTCCCACTTAGGACCTCTTTTCTATAACGTGTATCTGTACGACATTCATAAATCTTTCACTTTTCTAAATTCCTAATGTATGCAGATGACACAAAAATATTTCTTAACATTAATTCATTGGAAGATGCAAAATTGCAGGATGACATTAATCAATTATATAGATATTACGCGCAGAATAAAATAACCGTAAATGCAAATAAATGTAACGTAATTAGCTTTACACGAAAACGACATCCTATATTACAAACATACTTTATTTATAACACTCCATTGGTGCGTACAGATCAAATCCGTGACTTAGGTATATACTTAGATACTAAACTTAACTTTAACTACCATATTAATGCAATTCAACAAAAGCCTTCCGATCTCTTGGGTTTGTTATGCGAACGTGCTCCCGTTTAGAAATCCGATAGTATTAAAAGTGTCTACTTTGCATATGTCCGCAGTGTTTTAGAATTTGGATGCAACATTTGGTTACCAAATTACACAGCACAAATAAATAGATTAGAAAAAATTCAAAGAAATTTATTAAATTTTAAATTTTAAAACTTTTATTCTACAAAATCATACGAACAAGATTGTAAGCAGCATGGATTCTACCTCTTTACAAAGAAGAAGAATCCTTTTAGATATGGGATTACTTTATGATTTACTTAATTCGAAAATAGATTGTTGCGAGCTTATAAACAAGTTAGAGTTACGCGTTCCAGCTCTGCGTACACGCCACACTCCTCTCCTAAATACATCTTTACACAGGAGTAACTACGGCCGCAATGAGACCTTTAATAGACTGTGTAGATATATAACAAACATTTTAGTAAACTCGATCCTTTTTGTTGACAAAATCAAATTTAAAAGAACGTCTTGAAATACTATCCCAAAAGATTCCGAATTTAGATTTTAAATTTAATATTCAATTTCTACTTATTTAATGTTATTTGTTAATCATCTGTGTTGTTATCTGTACTAGTACATTAATTGTGTAAATTAAGTGCTGTAATTTATAAAGCATGTGTAATGGTGTAGTGTTTTACTTTAGTTATATGCTTCTCCATTGGTATTTTTATATTATTAATGAAAACTAAATTTATTGTGTGATAACATTTGAATATGTGGTAATCTTTTATTGGCTTTTCTACTTTAAATACTCTTTATTGTTTATTGTGTTCTAATTATAAGCTGTTGATTACCCTGAATAAAGAATAAAATAAAATAAAATAAAAATACTGTAAAGTTTTGTCTAAATCCGTTCTTAGTTTTAGCGTCAAAGAGTAGCGAATATCCTTACAACTTAACTTTGTTATTTATAATATTAGTGTAGATTAATTTTATTCCATATACCCGTTTGGCATTACAGAATTAAAAGATAAACCTACACCACAGACATCTATAGGATTGTCTTCACTTCGCTCATCGTTATTAAACAGATTTAATATGTATAGCTCAAGAAGGTGCAGTCCTTCTCTAAACAATCTATCAACTTTTGAGCTTATGAACGGCGGCGCAATAAATGAAAGTGAATATCATGACTTGATAAATCTCAGATACAATAATAAAACTATAAAAAAAAAATAGAAAGGAAAGTTTGAAAGGCAAAACTTACATTCAATTTTTCTATTGAAGACTGCATGTCGCGAGAAAGCAATTAAAATGCTGTTTTTATGACAAAAACGTAATAAACGATAGAGATTTAGAAACAAGGAGATAAGAAGAAACAGAAAATACGAAAGAAACCAGAAATACTGCAGAGAGAACATGAAGACGAAGATGAGAAAGAAATAAGAAATGCTGAAGATGCAGAGAGAGGAAAAACGGAAAATCTAAGAAGGAGATGAAGGGAGGAAAGTGGTGAAAGGCGATGATGGGAGTATAAACGCTGCAAGTGAAGTTTACGGATATAATAATGATGTTTTAGAGGATGAGGAGTGCCAGTATAATAGTGACAATGAAAGGTGCTGTCAAGGTTTGACCGGTTAGAACCGTTACTTTAAATGAAAGCATTTAAATATTTTTTAGAAGATATTTATGCAGGTATTTTTTTTGTAACGGATCAATTTAAGATTGAATGGTTACGAAACTTTAAATATGGTTAAAATACACTGGAAAAAAAATAATGGCGAAAAAAAAACCAAAACTGGTTATTATCATAAGCCACGAATAATATAAAATGCAAAAAATTTCTTTTACTACCACAATGCGTTTTAACAAAGTGCCCCATATAAACATTTGGTCATAATAAAATAAAATTTCCAAATCTTTGTAACATATTTCCAAGACAGGCCAAAAAATTTTTTTGTAATTTTTTTTTATTTTGAATTCCCTTTTTCTCTGTTCCAACACACCATTATTTCTATGGGGTCAGGTCGATATCGGCCGCCTTTTATGTTTAATTTATCTTTACGTTTGGCAGATCCCGGGCAATCAAACCTAAGGTGTTTGGATTCGGGTCATTTAACATATAAAAAAAAGAGCTAAGTTTTCCAAATTAAAGCAATTTAATCATACAGTGTGGTGGGTCCAGAAAGCCCGCCCGCGCTGGAAATATCAAAGGATACGATAAAGAATAAAAAAAGCCAATTAACCAAATTTAAATTGTTTTTTTAAAACAAAGAAATTGGTTAATAATTTTACCAAATATATTTTATTTGAACGTTATATTTCAAAAGAAAGCTAATAATGGCTTGTAGGTCCAACTATTACGCTATATTTTGGGAAGTAGAATACGCGAATTGCCGAGACGTCCACGAATTATGAAAATGAATGGTTTACACAATCTAAGACGGTTAAATACTTTTCTTTTTAATAACAAACTAGAAAAATACTATTTGTTTTGCTTATTAGTCGTATAAATATAAGTTATACAACGTACAAACATTTTTACACATATTATTTCAATAGTTTATTGCTATTGCTAATGCCGCCAAAATTCGTAGTCCCTATATTGGTCAAAGAACGCATGAAGACTGATATTTGGAAATGCAAATAAAAAACAGAAATTTCTGGTCTTATTAGATATACTTTAAGATTTAAATTAACTTTTTTTATTTCTAGATACGTAATTATAACAGTCATAAATTAATGTAAGCAACAACTGCGGCCTTTTCTTATTTGCAACACCAAAGGGTCTGTAACACGACTCTATAATTTACTGAATTCAATAACAGACTAAAATGACAAACATTTAAATAAAATCAACATTAGAATCAAATATCATAGCTTTTTACTTAAAATACCAAGTGGTATAAAAAAATAAAAAAATCACCTAATCCAAAATATTTTCAAATAGTGAATTTCCCATGTTGCATGTAATGCACTTGTTTACATATGGTAAATTGAATACCAGTCTTTTATCCATCAATAAACACAAAAACAATATTAAATATTTTTGAAGCAACTTTATATCTTTTTAAACATTTAAAGCCACAACATAATATTACTTTTTCAAGCTGTTTATAAAAAATAAAGTAAAAGGTTCTAATCATTAATATAACACAATCGGATGAAAATGAAACGTATACGAGTTTCTCACCTTAATGTGCGAGGAATTTAATAATGTACTCCGAAGCGGATGACGTAAGCCGCAGGCTTTTAGGTGTTGCGTTTAATTAATTCAACGACGTCATGTCATGGAGCAACAGCAGACTAATTAAAATTTATAAACAGGAACTGTCTAATGCAAAAACACTGTTATCGTGGACAGCACTTTTGTCCTGTGTAATGTATAAAATTTTACCAGTTTCGTCTAATAACGAATTGTAAACCAAGACATGACTACTATTTACAGTGGATTTAATAAAAACATTTAAAAAAAATAAGTATTTTTCTATGCTGCCGAAAATTTGTTTTCTAAAGTATATAAGCCTGCTCAGCGTGGCAATTATGAGCGTTTTCTTTCCAATGAACGCCAAAAAAGGAAAACGGCTCCAAGTTCCCGGTAGTTCCACTATTCCTGGCCACGGAAGCGGCCAAGGTAACGGTGGGACAAAGGGTGCGAAGAATCCCCGGGTTACGGATCGCTACCAGCAAAAACTTAAACTGGCTACGTATAATGGACTATAATAGAATAACGTTGAGACTTGGCGAACACCTGGCCGAGCTGGAGGTAGAACTGGGCAAGATCCGGTGGCACGTTTTAGGGTTGTGTTTTGTTGTGTTGTGGTTGTGCAAGTCCGAAGACAGGGAGAGGTCACCATAACCTTGCCATCGGGTCACCTTTTCTACTTCCGAGAGGGCGACCATCCGTCACAAGGCGGCGTAGGATTCCTCCTACTCCTCCTCCTGATACAGGTGCCCATTTCGACACGCCCTGACGACTAAGTGGAGGCCACATTCGAGGATGTGTCCCGGGCCTTACACAACACCCACAAGGCCCACTATAACGTTGTCAGGGGGGTGTTAATGCCAAAGTGGGAGTACGACAGGGCATTGAATCGTGTTTAGGACCCCTTGGTGTCAGTAGTCGAAATCACAGGGACAGATGCTGGTCAACTTCCTCGAAAAGGAAGGGCTCTTCTTAATGAGTTCATATTGTAAGAAGAGGCCTCACAGGAAGTGGACAAGGCAGAGTCCTGATACTGTGACAAGGAACGAGATAGACTTCACCATGACGGACCGGAGATCAGGAATGTCTCTGTGATCAATCGGTTCAAAACCGGAAGCGATCACCGACTGGTGAGAGGCACCCTGAACTTAGATTTCCAGCGAGAGCGGGTCCGCTTGGTGAGGTCTACTCTCCGACCTAACTTCCGGCAACCGTGATGGGCTCGCCAAATTCCAAATGGAATTAAAAAACCAATTCGATGCCCTTAACATATCGGAAACCGCAATGGCAGTTGACGAGGCCCTTGATGCCGTGGTGGACTGCATACGGGATGTGGGTCAAAGGTTTTGTAGGAGTAAGCATGCTGGCAAGAAGTCCAAACTCTCCGATGAGACGCACAATCTTAAGGAGGAACGTCGGCAGCATAAGGAGGCCACTTCGACAGATGTGAAAATTCTTTCAAAGCGGATCCGCAAACTTATACGCCGAGACCTTCGTTGCTCAAATATGCAACGAATAACTAGAGCGATTGAGCAGAATAGAGGGTCGAAGGTTTTTGCGGAGAAATTCGGAAGAAGCCATCTGTCGAAGTTCAGGAACAGCTCTGGCTCGACTGTTTCTACTAAGCCTGTGATCTTGTCGGAAATAGAGGACTTCTATTGCAAATTGTCGGAGAAAATTCGTAACGAATTTACCCGTCAAAGAACTTACATATTGCATACTGCATAGTCACTGACGTAGTGCATAGGATTAGCTTGTTGAAGTGGCAGTGGGCCGGCCATATAGTAAGAAGAACCGATGGCCGATGGGCCAATAAGGTTCTGGAGTGGAGGCAGCGTTTGGGAAGACGGAGTGTTGGTCGACCCCCGACTAGGTGGGATACCGATCTCCGCGCAGTAGCCGGTTCAAGTTGGCAGCGAGTAGTAGGGGATCGGCCGTCTTGGCGTTCATTGAATAAGGCCATGTCTAGCAGTGGACGGATAAGGGCTGCTAATGATGATGATGATGAAAGTATATATATAATAAGTATAGGTACATAAATTTAATGTGAAGTCTTAGTTTAAGTTTATTGAAAATATTTTTTTTAAGGACCGTTTACTAATTTCTATTTCGGTTTATTGAATTTGCAATTTTTAAACCATTACGATTAAATAATAAATTCGTACCTAAAAGAAAATTCAGTCATCATCATCAATTGTCATCGCAAATAATATTCATAACATTTTTTATAAATAGCTGTGAGTCTACAATATAGTATTCATCGTGAAAACACTTCCGCCAAAGAGCATAAACTAAATTTTTATTGTCGGTCCCTCAAGTTTAATGACGTGATCAAATTAATTTGAGATCGAAAGGTTTTGCTGGAGCTTTTTGTATAATGAAATATTAAAACAAATGAAAAAGTTCTCATTATTATTCCCATTTTTTATAAAACATATCTATTTGACCTGTAAATAATTATGTCTTCGTTTTTAGTAATATAAGCTATATAATGACTGTTGGTTGCCGTCATAAAGTAAAATATAAAAAAAAACTTTTCTATTTACACCGTTTTTGATTACATTTTCTAATAATAATATGCAAGTTCATAAGCTCAGCAAATAACAAGTTTTTAATACGATATTAAATAATTTAATTTAACTATATTATGTTTATGTTATCATTTATGCAAAACCATGTCACAACCAAAATGAGAAGCAATAAAAAATCTAAGAATCGTAGATATACTGCTATATGTGTTTTAATTATATATATAAAACAATGCTTTTGTTCGTAAGATTTATATATTTCTGTGAGTTATGACAGCACTCCTGCTTACAGGATAATCAAATTAAGGGTAATGTATTTCAGTCCACGACTTCTCTTAAAACCACTTAAGTAATTATGACTTTGCCATTAATAATAAGTATATTAGTTCATAGATAAATAGAAAATGCTGTAACAAAAATTTAAGCCCAGGCTACAAATTAATTTAATACAAAATATAGTAACAGAACAAGGGTTATTAGTTATCAATTGTAAAGTGTTATTTTATTATTGAACGTTAAAATAAGTTGCGTCATTACAGCTGAATTTTTGAACATGTTGTACACAACTACAATTTAAGGAATAATTCTAAATGTTTTCCTTACTTTTTTAAAAGTAATATAATACACAAACATTTCTTTATAAAATATAAAACAGTACTGGTATCCGTATGAAGGGCAAGGTCAAATTTATCAATATTACCAAAAAGGAATAAGATAAAAATAACAAAAGAATATTTTATATTTGTCTAATTCAACCATAATCAAATATCATTCTGGTTTCTCATCCGAAAGCTTATACGAGTGCAAATATAGTCAATAAACAAACACAAATTATAGGACTAATAATTAGTATTCAATTTTAAGGCTATGTCAAACCAATGTCACGACAGTCGTGGAATTTAAAACATCGTTTTACTTTTCAAATGTCTTAAATATATCTAGCATTCAAGGAAATAAGATTAAATGAAAAAATGGTTGTCATTTGTTACCACTTTTTAATGATTTCTTATCCATTGTATAAAAATAAAAATTTCTTGGATATATTTATGGTCAAAGATGTAATAATTTGGCTTGCTACACTATACGAGTACACAAAAGAAATAGCTTTTGGATATAGTAGTACGCGCCCTAAGCTAGTTGTTAAGCAAATAAAATCTAAAACCAATTTAAGTAGCTAATTGCAGATGTTTGCATATCGATCTATCCATTAAGCTTTCACTGAATATTTATCGAGAGCTATAAAAGCGTGACGAAAAGTGCCTAATTCTTTACCATACTATTACACTTAATTGTAGGTCTACTTATATAACGTTATTCTAAATGAGAACATAAATATAAAATAATCTACCTATAGGTACTGGCGATATAAACTTTATAAAAAAATAATGTAAATTGGCATTTAGATTGTTCGTGTTATTTTGTATAAGTAACGTTATTATTTCTGTATAAGGCATCTTTATAATCAACAAAACAATGGCGACTTCGTTGATATCCCTGGGGAATGCTCGAGGAAAATAATGCAAAAATACCGCGAAAGGGTTGGGTAAAGTTAATTAAAATACAATGTAAACAAAGTAAATTTGCCAAGTGCTATTTTTTATACTAAATAATACCAGTCTTTTTTTGTATATTTTGTGTATTTCAATTTTAAAAAAATTACATTAATACAACAAATACACTATAATATAACACTAAGAAAACTGACCGCGAACAATATATTGTGGTATCGTGGCTTTATATTTGTGACTTTTATCAGCAAAGCAGTATTTGCAAACAATACGGCAAGCTTATCTAGAAAAGTTTTAAGATGTTTTTTTTTTCTTAAAGCGATAAAACAAGCAGGATTTTCACTTGATAGTAAGTAATAGGGGCAGGGTTCATTAGAAACTCAGTTTATAAACAAATTTTATAAATATTTAAGAAGGTAAAATTTTTTTTTACGATAATTTGTTTTTTTATATAAATTTTTCCCTTTCCAACCTAATAATATTTTCGGGCTAGGCACAATGCCATTTTCATTTTAATTTATTTTACTTTTAAGATCCAAGGAATCAAAACGGGTTTGGGTTAAGGCTTTCTAACCAATAAAAAAAAAAGATAATGTCACTTAAAAAGCAATTTAATCACTAGTGCTGGGGGTCCAGAAAGCCTGCCACGCCCGAAATATCGGAATGATAAAGAATAAAAAAAAAGTACTTAACTCATTTAAATTTTTTTTTTTAAAACAAAAAAATTTTAATAATTTATATATATATTTAATTTGAACATAATTAAAAAAAGAAATTTAATAAGGCTTTAGAAAAACTATTACCCATATTTGGGGAAGTAATAAATTGCGAACGGAATTCGAAAATGGATGGTTTTAACACCTAAGAAAAACTTTTCTTTTGATAACCTAGAAAAATTAATTTGTTATTATTATTAGTATAAAAATAAGTTATAAACGACAAACATTTTTACAATATTACTTTTTCTGGAAAATTGGTCCTATTTTCAAAGAACGGAAGATATTTTTGGGCAAATCAAAAACAGTTTTGGTCTTATTAGGTATATTTAAGACTTAAACTAACAAATTTCTTAAAGTTGAGAAATCCAAACAATTCAAAATTTTTTATTTAACCCAAAGGGTTGCTTTTTAATTTACTGAATTCAAAGCAAATGACAAACATTTAAATAAAATCAAAAGAATAAATATATTTTTTACTTAAAAATGCCAATGGGTATAAAAATAAAAAATATAATAAAATATTTTCAAAAGGAATTTCCCAACAAAATTAATCCCTTTTTAAATTGAAATTTTTTTCCTAATCAAAAAAAATTAATATTTTGAACAACTTTATGTCAAACATTTAAATACAACTTTTTTTTTCAGGATAAAAAAAGAAAAGGTTTTAATTTTAATAAACCAACGGATGAAATGAAACTAAAGTTTCACCAATAAAGGGAGGTTTAATCTAAGGATCCGGCCTTTTTAAAGGTGTTTTTTAATTAATTGGGCGGGGACAACGGACTTTTAAATTTATAAACGGGTCTATGGCATTTACTGACATACTTTTGTAATGAAAAAATTTTACCAGTTTGCTAAGTTGTAAACAAACATGCTTGATTTCATGGATTTATAAAAATTTAAAAAAAAAGATTTTCTTTGCAAAATTTGTTTTTGATAAGCCTCTCAAAATGGGCTTTTCCCGGGCGCCAAAGGAAAACGGTTTAATTCCCCACATTTACAAAGGCTTAAGGTGGGACAAAGGTGCAAGAATCCCAATCCAAAAACAAACAAATGGTTTGGCTGAAAAGTTGAATTGGGAACACCTTCCAGCTGGAGGGGAATCGATCCGGTGCTTTTGGTTGTGGTTTAGAAAGTCCAAGGGGAGGTACCAACCCGCCAGGGTCCCCCCTTGAGACGACCATTTCCCAAGGCGGCGGATCCTCCTCCTTCGGTGCCCATTTCGACACGCCCCGAACGGGGGCCACTTTGGGTGCCCGGGCCCCCCAAGGCCCACTAAACGTTGCTGGGGATGTTAATAAAGGGGGCGAAGGCATTAACTGAGGGGACCCTTGGTCATGCAAACCAGGGACGATGCTGGTCTTCCCTCGAAAAGGAAGGGCTCTTTTAAGTTCTTTTAAAGAAGAGCCCAAAAGGGACGGCAGGTCCTGATCTTTGGAAAGGAACGAATGACTTTCCCAGACGGACCGAGATCGGAACCGGGTAATCGGTTCAAAACCGGGCACCACGGTGAGAGGCACCAACTAAATTTCCAGCGGAGCGGTCCGCGGAGGCTTTAAACTTCCGGCAAACCGTTGGGTGCAAAATTCCTGAATTAAAAGAGTGCCTTATATCGGCCGCTGGGGCAGGCCCGATGGGTGGATCGGGATGGGTCAAAGGTTTTGGGAGGGGCGTCTGGCGGGTCCAAATTGATGGACGCTCAATCTTTTGGAGGAACGCGGGGAAAGGAACCACGAGTGAAAATTTTTCAAAGGGATCCAAATTTTCGCCAGACCTTTCGCGCCAAATATAAAGAATAAAGAGGATTGGGAGAATAGAACCGAAGGTTTTGGAGAAACGGAAGCCATCTGTCAGTTCGGAACACTCTCCACGTTTCCTAAGCCGGATCTGGGAAAGAATTTCCAAAATTGTGGAAAAATTAATAAGAATTACCCGTCAAAGAACCAAGTTCGCAGGTCACTGACATGTAGGATTGTTTTGGGCAGGCCCCCTATAGAAGAAGAACCGATGGCGGGAAAGGTTCTGGGGGAGGCAGGTTTGGGAAGACGGGTTTCGACCCCGACGGGTGGGATAAATCCGCGCAGGCGGTTCTTGGCAGCAAAGGAGGGGGATCCCCTTTGGGTTCATTGAAAACCTGTACAGGGGGAATAATCAAGATGATGATGATGAAAGTATATATATAATAGGTAATAAATTTTGGAAAGTTTGTTTGTTTTTAAAATATTTTTTTAAGGACCTTTTTTCATTTCGGTTTATTGTTTCAAACCAAGATTAAATAATAAATTGAATTTAAAAGAAAATTCATTCATCACCCAATTGCAACCTTTCATAACATTTTTAAATGCGAGTCTAAATAGTTTCTCAAACACATCCGCCAAAAGCCAAATTTTATTGTTCCCTCAAGTTTAAGACGGATCAAAATTTTGAGACAAAAGTTTGTGGCATTGAAAAAAACAAAGAAAGAGTTCTTTTTAAACTGTTATTATTACATTTTTATAAAACTTTCATTTGTTCTGTAAAAATTATTCTTCGTTTTTATAATATGTTTTATAATGTTTTGTCTGACTATAAATTGGTTGGGTTTAAAAAAAATTTCTTTCAAATTTTTTAAACATTTTTAATAATAAAAGTTTATCAGCAAAAACAAGTTTTTTAAAATATAAAAAATTTAATTTAACTATATTTTTTTATATATTTATAAAACCGTCAAACCAAAATGGAAAAAAAACTAGTCTTGTTCCAAATATTGGTTTTAATAATATATAAAAATGCTTTTGTTCTGTTATATTTTTGTGGCAACCCTTGCTTGGGGAAATCAAATTGGGTAATGGTTTGTACGCTTCTTAAACCACTGGGAATTATTACTGCCCAAAAATATATTAGTTATAAAAAATTTAAAAAAAATTTAAATGGGGCTAAAATTAATTAATACAAAATAAGTAACGCCTTTGGCCAGTGGAGGGGTGGCCTTAGAAACTGGAGGTCAATCTGAAGGACCAAAAATCCTTTTGTTGGTTACAATTTGGGGCGATCCCCAATTGTTTTAAAGGTGATCCGCGATCCCGGAAAAGTCTCCACCCCAACCCCATTGGACCAGCGTGGTGGGATACATCCAAAACCCTAATGGAGGGGTATTAGGGAGGCCAGTCCCAGGACTATCACGGCTGAAGACAAATATAGTAACAGAACAAAGTTATCAATTGTAAAGTGTTATTTTATTATTGATTGAAAAGTTGGTCATTACAGCTGAATTTTAACATATTAAATACAATTTAAGGAATAACTCAATGTTTTCCTTATTTTTAAAAGTAATATAATACACAAACATTTCTTTATACAAATAAACAGTACTGGTATCCGGTATGAGGCAAGTCAAATTTATCAATACAAAAGGAATAAGATAAAAATAACAAAAAGAATATTTTTATATTTGTCTAATTCAACCATAATCAAATATCGTTCTCAATCATTCTGGTTTCTCATCCGAAAGCTTATACGTGAAATATAGTCAATCAAACAACACAAATTATAGTACTAGTAATTAGTATTCAATTTTAAGGCTATGTCCAACCAATGTCACGACAGTTGTGAATTTAAAACATCGTTTTACTTTTCAAATATCTTAATATATCTCATCTCAGAAATAAGATTAAATGTAAAATGGTCGTAATTTGTTACCACTTTTAATGATTTCTTATCCATTGTATAAAAATAAAAATTTCTTGGATATATTTATGGTCAAATATGTACACAATTGGTTTACACTATACATGAGTACACAAAAAATAGCTTTTGGATATAGTAGTAGCGCCTCTAAGCTTGTTGTTATGCAAATAAAATCTAAAACCAATTTAGTAGAAGACCAATTTACAGTAAGAGAGAGCCGTAAAAGCGTGACTAAAGTGCCTAATTCTTTACATACTATTACACTTATTTATAGGTCTCATTATATAACGTTATTCTAAATGAGAACATAAATATAAAAATAATCCACCTATACTGCATATAAACTTTATAAAAAATAATGTAAATTGGCATTTAGATAGTTCGTTTATTTTGTATACAACGTTATATTTCTGTATAAGCATCCTTATAATCAAAAACAATGGCGACTTCGTTGACTATCCCTAGGGAATCTCTGAGGAAAATAATGCAAAATACCGCGAAAGGGTTGGTTAAAGTTAATTAAAATTAGAGTCCGACTGAAACTGTTTTCCGGCTGAAACCGAAACCGAAACGAAAGTTCGGTCGTGGCTTCAGTTTCGGCCGAAACGAAACCGAAACTCACGTGAACAAGTATAAAATCTTAAAATACTAAAATATAGAGCTTTTTATGCCATTATTTTGCTTTATTACAGTCATGGAATGGAGACAGTATATTAAACGTGTGGTAATCGTTTATTGCAGTTGCTAATAATATTTTTATGTAACAAAATATTAAAAATATATATATTTTTTTAAATAAATTTCTTATAGCAGTATGAGTTACTAATAAATAAATTAATAATTGTGACTGTTGCATTAAAGACTAAGTATTGGTATTTTGAAATCTTACTAATTAATACTTTGGTTTGTATTTGTAGTTCCGAGGGGATCAAAAATAAAATGAGATAGAATATAATGACTATGATAGCTTAATTATTTATTTTTCTACATAATCTCCGAGTCCACCTACACACCAAGTCCAGCGTTCCAAGTTTCCAATGCTTCAATTCCTTTAAAAAAAGGATTGTCTTGGTCCTGCAAAAAGGTCACCACGGCATCGTTTACTTGTTATATATAGTTTTAACACATGTTTCCTCTTAAGTATTGTATCAATTTGGAGAAAAGATGAAAAATAGCTAGGCGCCAGATCTGGTGAATAGGGGGATGCTCAACCAATTGTACGCTAGTATGCTGAACGGTGGCCATCGCTAATGCCAACCTATGCGCCGGTACGTTGTCAAGATAAAACAGCTCGCCCGTTCAAAGTTTGCCTCTTTTTTATCACCGACGGCATTTCTCAACCTCGGTATTAAAGCTGCATAATCTGTAATGATGGTTCCATACTCCAGGTAATCAAACAACAATATCACTTCTGAGTCCCAAAATATTGAGGCCATACCCCAGCCAGGCCATATACCACGGCCACGGCATGAAGATCCTTCGGGATAAACCCGTGTTTCGTCCACTGCCACAAAACTAGATTTAAAGTTTTTAGAATCTTCTTAAAATTTGTCCAACGATATCTTCGAAGTCGATTTTGTTTCTGATTCTCGGCACCCATTTTGCGAAGACTTTTCTCAAATTCAAAATTTGTGTCAATATGCCTTGAGTACCTCTATATGAAATGCTCGTTTTTTGGATTAGGTGTCAGATGGTAATTCTTTAATCGCTAAAAACAGTTTTTTCGAATATGGCAGCATATTCTTATTGTTTCTTGTTCATTACTGGCTTCGATGGACGTGTGCAACCATGTTCGTTTTCCGTGTACGTTCTCCCTACTCGAAATTAAGGAGCTCACTTTGGGACAATTGATTACGACAGAGCAGTCTCTTCTCATGTTGCCTTTGAGCCGCAGTAAATCTCTTGCGTTGTTAACTTTTTATAACAGTGGTTTTTAATGACAAGGTCGCACTTGGGTTTTCTTTTTTTTCGAGAACATTTCGCCACACATAGCAAACAAATGACTACATTCAGAAAAAATAAAGAGACTAGAAGATTTTTTTATTAACACAACAAATATCTGAGTTACACTTTCCAGTATTATTTGTATTTATTTTTTGGTTACCAAGGAGTAGATATTTTGTTCTCACTACTATTAGTTCCTTCCTCGTCTTTCTAGAAGAATCATCAATTTCTTTTGTTAAAACTGGAATGTTTGCCTGAACTAAAATCGACTGATCTGAGCTCGATTGTAGCAATGATACATTTAACTTTCGCAACTATTTTGAAATTGAAAACACTTCTGAAACCAGTTCCGGTTTCGGCAAAACCGAAACTGCGGCGAAACTTGATTTTTGGCCGAAACTCGGCCGAAACCAAAACCGAAACCGAAAGTTCAGTCGGACTCTAATTAAAATACAGTGTAAACAAAGTAATTTGCCAAGTGCTATTTTTATACTAAATAATACCAGACTTTTTTTGGTATATTTTAATACCAGCCAGCATTGTATATAGAGTGTATTTCAATTTTAAAAAAATTACATTAATACAAGAAATACACTATAATATAACACTAAGAAAACTGACCGCGAACAATATATTGTGGTATCGTGGCTTTATATTTGTGACTTTTATCAGCAAAGCAGTATTTGCAAACAATACGGCAAGCTTATCTAGAAAAGTTTTAAGATGTTTTTTTTTTCTTAAAGCGATAAAACAAGCAGGATTTTCACTTGATAGTAAGTAATAGGGGCAGGGTTCATTAGAAACTCAGTTTTGAAGGCCACAAGTCCCAATAACATAAAAAAATAAATTAACGTTTACCCAGTATCTTCCGGCAGAAATAAACACCGATGTTTAAAAAAGAGACCAACCACTAAATTATATCAATACGCTGAGATATGGTATGGTGGCTATCTGTTTAATTAAAATAGCTTTCAATTGCTTTGTGTTTCGATATTGAAACATTTCAATAGAAAGCAATGTTAAACAAACAAATTTACTGACCTGATGATTTATAGTTTGCAATGTTTCATGTCAAAGTTCTGAAACAGAAATATGATATCGGGTCTCTAGTAATGATAAATAAATTCCTACAAAACCCAAAATCACCGAATGTACGATGTTGGTCATAAATATACCATGATGGAGGCGTATGTAACGGTAGAGTAGACTGAAGAATTATGAACATAATCTTTATTGCTCACTATTTTATATTTGGTTAACATACTTTCTTATTAAAAAAATCTCATAATAAACCTAAAAATACGGTTCGATTATTACGAAATTATTTTCAAACTATTAATCGAATATAGTATTCGCGTTTACAACGGAAAGTGTTTGGTATACATTGTCAATATTTGAAATCCCGTCCTTAAGCAAGCCTTAATAATACATCTTTGGTGTGCATAATGGGGATATTGCCTAGTTATATCCAATGGCATGTTAAGCGATTAAGCCTGTGCTTAATCGCTTAAGCAGCTTTGGAAACTCAAAGCCCGGCTTTGACCACTCGCTACTGGTTTGCTACAGAGTGAACAACAAAATAGCTTGTTTATTATTCTTTCTTATCAAATAAATATGTTAATATTAGTATAATTTTCTGTAAAAAAATAAGCAAATTCCAAATATAGCAAAAAATGTATACGGAAAAAGCAATCAACTTCATATATTATCAAATTAAATTAAGAATTAAATGTACTGTATATTTTGCAGCAAAATATACAAAGGTCATTTTGATGTTCTAGTTAAAATAAATTATGAAAACATCTTGAGTCATAATATGTTTAGAAAGCAATATGGTTTGCCTTTACGCATAGTAATCGAGGGGACGGTAGCTTCCTTCGAACTCTGTGATATATGAAGCTTGCCATAGACAAGAGTCTGGCATACCATCAGGAAGTACAAAGAAGTACTAAAACATACATAGTAGCAGGTGCTTTGCTGTCCACCCGTAAGAACAGCCACCTAAGACTATTTTTAATCTTCTCCCCAACAATAATATTATAAAAAAACATGCCATAAGGACGCCAAAAAGTAAAAAAATATGTGCACCAAGAAAAAAGTGATTTCACCTGTTGGAGTTCAATTATTAGAATTTATGTTAAATGTACGTACTACGTAGGCGACACTTGTCACGCGAGAAATTATAATTTTAGGATATCAGGATGTTTATTTAAATTTTATCGACTCGACTAGACACGGATAGTGTAACATCGTTTAGTTATATAAACGTATAAATAATGTTAAAATGTAACAGTGTAGTGTCTGAATATATATTAGCTAGATGTTGGTTTTTTTTAAAATAGCTCCTCACTTCCAGAGCCCAACCCTATACAGGGAACCATCCAACATCAAATATTAACATGAGAAATGCTGATTTCATTTTAAAATTTTTTTGTTTAAAAACGATAGAAATATACATGCCATCGCTTAATGGCTTAAAGGCACTAAAATATAAGAAGAGATGCTATATCTCATTGCGAGATTCCAATGGTGTTATATAGGGTGTCCCAAAACTAAAACCGAAACGGGAAGAGTTTTGAAACAGTCCTGTATATAATTTTTCTTGCTGATAACGTCGATTAAACTATCCTTGCTACAAATGGTAGGTCAAGATCTTAAAGGTCTAAGGATTATATTTTCAAAACACATTATTCACAACTTACGCTGTATCCACAGCTAAAACTACGGCACGCCTACGGGATTCGTAGCCGAGTACGGCCACGTTACTTACTTCCATAGCTTGAATAACTATGACAAAGTTACATTAAGCGTTTAAAAAGTTACGAAAGCATAGTAGACAATAAAAGAATATCATAACAATATATAGTGAACAGTTCATTAAAACTACAATGCTTAAATGAATTATAATTATAGATCTAAATTTATCAGTAAGAAAACATAAAACAACCAAAATAATTTAGATTTTTGTTTATTATCCTTAGATGTTGTATTATTACAATAAAATACGCAAGTGTTTAGCATAACTTTTAATTGAAGTTTTTACCAGTTATACTAAAATCATTAATTTATATATTACGCGTATGCACGAACCATGTACAAAGTCGTACTTAAAATGGGGTTTAGGTTAGATTATTCTAATGAAAAAATGTTTATTCAAATAGTTTGCTTTCGACTTTAATAGGACAAAACATGCAAATACAACAGAGCTCATTTCAAGACATATCAAATTTTTGTCACAGATAATAATATAATATGATGGCCATAAGTTCGCCGATATAATTAAATGTAAATTTCATAACACAGTGAACAGTAAGCTACACTTGCATACCATGTCAATAAATTAAAATAGGACTTTTTAATTTATGCTAAGTATGATGCCACAACACGAATAGCGCTTCAGCACTGTAACCGAGAGTATAATAAATGGGACTGGGCCTTCAGAATTAATTACCTGCTTCATATTCCTCAATCCACGTCCAACCCTTATCATATTCTGTATCGTTCCTAATAATGTCTTTATCATCTATGATTTAAGGGCTTGCTAGTAATAAATAACATTTTCATGTCAAAATTGCTCCCGTTTTATTTTTCATGTTTATGTTGTAGTTTTATTGTAATGCATTTTTGTAGTCTATAAATAGAAGGGGAAACTTAAAAATAAAGAGTTAAGTTTTACGTTGGCATATTATTGAAAAACAGCTCTGTACCTTTTACAATATACTGAATTTCTTCCAAATGATATTACATTTTTCACAACTTTTTAGAATTACTTCGAATATACATACAATTCACCACCCATCAACCCGCATTGGACCAGCGTGGTGGGATACGGTCCAAAACCCCATAATGGATAGGGGTGTATTAGGGGAGGCCTATGTCCAGCAGCGGACTATCAAAGGCTGATTATGAGGATGATAATGATAAATACAATTAACATTTAGGATATATTTTTAATAAAACAATTGCATAAAAGAGAATTGCAAACTATTTAAGAACAACAATTATATTGCCCAGGCTTTTAATCCCGTAGAACGATTGGAATACCTAATATTTATGCCTCTACAACAAAATAGACAAAACACGAAAACGAAACGACGAAGAAAATGTAGCAGTTTGTTTACCTATTTGTGACAATTTGAACGTAATTAAGATAAAGATAAAAATTCAAATAATATGTTTACAAAACGGTTTACATTTTTAGAACGTACTAAACTAGCATTGTAAACCTAAATTAGTTACTATCCTCGTCTCTATGTTCGTTCTATTACGGGACCAAAATTAAGTTAACAATTTAATAACGCAAAGACTTCATCAAATGTAAATATTTAATATATAACTAGAGTCCTTCCAGTTATTACGAATGTTATGTTTTATAATAAAAAATATCAAATGAAAACTTTAAAACTGAACAGCGTTCAATAATTGAATCGACCTAAATGGTTTACACAAATAGGAGGACGATTTTCGAAATATTGTACCATGGTGAATTCACCGAGAAAATTTTCAATAAATATTCACATTCAAATTCGGTTACACAAATTTTAGAATAAATTTGAAGGTTGGACGCTCGCAATAAAATACAACGTATTTTATTGTATTGCAATGTTTTTCTATTTACAATTTTTTTATTTGAATTTTGTCTAGCTATATGTTGTAAAAGTTCCATTATACGTCCATGACTTCGACAAAAAATAATAATAACCTACTAAACTGTCATTACAAAAATTTTATTTATTTAGTAGTTTATTTTGTACAAAGGTATGACGACTGCAGAAGATGCTTTTGACAAACATGACCGAACTTAACATGCCCATCATACGTTTATTTGACCTTATAACACGAAATAAACGCAATTGTTAATAAAGTAAACTGCCTCCGTAGCCTAGTGGTATGGGCGTGTGCTTTAGAAACCGGAGGTCGTGGTTCGAATCGCAGGGACACAACAAATTTTCATTGTTGTTTCCTAGTTGGTTAGGGCAATTTGGGCCGATCACCCAATTGTCTGAAAAGTAAGATGATCCATGCGTCGGATGGGCATGTAAAAGTCAGTCCACACCAACCCGCATTGGACCAGCGTGGTGGGATAAGGTCAAACCCTAATGGATAGGGTGTATTAGTGGAGGCCTATGTCCAGCAGTGGACTAAAACAGGCTGATGATGTGATGTGATGTGTGTTAATAAAGTTGGAATTGTACTAAATTATAACTTAAGATTACAACTGTATATCCATATATATTTATATTTCTTTTTATAATTGTTAAAACTATCTGATAACAAAATCTAAATCTTCGGAAATAAAATTGCATATCAACTTTTGCTTAAGTGGTTCAAGCAAATTGTCAATTTCAAGAAATTGGACTATTATTTATTATCTTTGAACCAATAGACGTTAGCGCAATCTGATCTAAGAGACCATTCATCTTAATTGCTTTTGTGGGGATGGCAAAATTGCTTGTATAAACGCGGTTCCATTTTATTTTATATCCATACAAATAAAAGAAATTGGAGGGTCTGTTTGTAACATTATAATAACCTTATTTATTTCATTTTTAATACATAATTAGTAATTGTAACAAAACAATATTTTTTAGTCTTTCTTTTTGTTCTATCGCAAATCTCTGAAAATGCTGGTCCGATTTTCACGAAACACACTGAATAATAGCTGATGTACCTAGGAGTAGCGTTCTTTTTAAGGAATAAAAAAATTAAAGATTTTTTAATACATATTACCAGGCAAATAAAGCCGTGGGTAATAACTAGTCTTAATTAAAAAAATAACCGCAAGGGCTTTTGATATCACTGCGATTAGCTAAGTGACTTTTATTTAGAGTCAATATGAATGCCAGTGATTTTGGAAATAGGTTTCTCGCGTTACTTTCGCAAAATAAAATCTTGTTTTTCGTAGTTGCATTTAACTAAAAAAGACCAACACACATATAGATTCGATATGTAATTAGCTGGTAAATAAATGAATTTTAAATAATAATTTTATCCATATATCGTTTCAAGCTAAATTAGTTTTAATAGTGTAAAATGAAAGATATATTTCTAATTTGATGATTCTATCATACCGCTCAACGTAAACGTACGTTTTACACAGTATAAAAATTTTAGGGAGTATTACGTTAGACTTTAGGGAGTTAAACAGTTTTGAATAGCCGTCTTAGGAACCCTATTAAAATTTATTACAACACGTGATAATCTATATACTTTTTTATTATTAACTGCCTTCGTAGCCTAATGGTATGGTCTTACGCTCTAGAAAACGGAGGTCATTATTTCGAATCCTGTGGGGTTTCGACAAACTTTCGTTGTTGTTTTCTAGTTCAAAAGTACAATGCGGGCTGATCACCCAATTATCTGAAAAGTAATATGATACATACGTCGGCATGTAAAAAGTCGGTCCATCCACTAACCCGCATTGGACCAGCGTGGTGGGATAGGGTCCTAAAACCTCCTAATGGAGGAGGCGTGCATTAGGAGAGACCTATATTCAGCAGTAAACTAACACAGGCTGATGATGATATTGATGATGGTGATTACACACTTATTAATAAGATATAAATCTTGCGCAGATAGACACTTTAATTAGGTTCTTCAATATATTATGTGTAAGAAGCCATAAAATCAGCATAAATTTTCATCGTCAGTCTAACGTGTTTTTTTCTAATATCGTAACTGTTTAATTCATATATTCCTCTTAATTTTGTTATTAGAAGTAAAACCTAATTCTTTATTCACTTCACAAATGGCCATAAACAAAAATTTTTATCATTTTCAGGCACAAATTTTCGCGTTTTAATTTATGTACGATAGTCTCAAGCGACGCTAAGTCACGTACGGCAAACATTTGGGACACTGATTTTTGATTTATCAATTGATTACATTATAGGTAAAAATTCGTGTTGTTTTATGCTAATAATTAGTCTATGACTCAATATATAGCATGGAAAATCGAAAAAGAAAGGCCATGCCTTCCTTTTTATCCATTTTCCATGACTTTTATGATTCGGCGATGGTAAAATTATATGCAAATGAAACTTTGATACAAATGTATTCTATACATCCAAAAATTCCAAAAACAAGAATTTAAAACATTAAAGCTATGCATGGCGTTCATATCTCAGGATGAACGGTGTAGATGTAACTTCACAAAAACTTGATACTGAAGTTCAGCGGTGGAGAGGGCTGCCTTACTTCTTTTTAACTCACAGTTTGCGTCTCATTACATATTGGAAAGATTCTCGACTTTTTGCTTATTGTGCACTTAAAACGCATTAACCTAACTATACTGTCTAATACACTGATTTAATAAACACGATATTTTCCATATTTAATTAAAGCCTTGTTCAGCAGTGTAGGTAATTCAATATTTAATAAAAGCCACAAATGGGACGGAACATAGGAACTAGGACTCTGATAGTAAGCTATAAATTGATGAGTAACCAAGTTGGTATATATAACTATTTACACTTATCACTGTGACCGTACGGTTGATAATTGAAACGAAGTAATTAATATTTTTGATTTTACTTTGAACGATCATAAATGTAAACTTAATTATTATTTTAATATATGTCATAATTTGCAAAATATCGTAATAAGAAGCGGCTACCAAATGAGCATAATAAATACAAATTTATTGCTGTGCTTACTTTAATGTTCGCAATAGAATTACGACAATAATGAAATTGCAGTTAAAATGAAAACGAATAAAGTTTAAATATTGAGATTTTCTCAATAATACAATATAATACAAATATATAGTTTCACCATTTATCATTCATAAAACGAACTCGAATTTCGTGGCGTTTTTTCTTTTTTTGTTAGAGATCTTATTTAAATGTCAAATGTTTCACGTTAACTTTTTTATTAGGAATATTATGACGAACAAAGCTATTTAAAAAACGGTATGCCTCAGGGAAATAACAAAAGTATAACACGAAACGACTGGCGCAAAAAACAGAACAAAAACTGTAAACACTGCTAATTTCCCTAATGTCATTTGAATAATGAATTGGAAAATGGTACTTTATAAGAATCAATCCATATTCCAAGTATAATACGTGTCAATATTAACATGAAGTTATATTGAAACCTCTGTTAATATTTTTATTTACTTTCAGACAATACTTTCTTCTTTAGTCAACAAAAATAATTTACTGCCTTTTCAGAATTAACTTTTTTATAAACACCATAAATTATGAGTTTATTTTCGCGTGTACGGATATTTCAAAATATTAACAGCTGAATACTGCTTGTTCTTTAATACTCGATATTTAAATCAAACTAGAACTAAAATGCGAAAAGTTAATATTAATCTGAATCTATTTTCTCACGTTATTCTAACGAGTAATATAAACCATGTGTATAAAATAAACACGAGCTGTACTCGGTTATTGGAACATTATTCATAAACTTTAAACGGAGAACAAGCAATATATTCTAGATATTTGAATCTATTATAAATCACGATCTAGTTGAAGGGCTTAAAATATATTACAACTGGTTATAATAGTATTCTAATGAACTGGCTTTAGCAACGTAAGATACCAACCTTTCGTTGGTAATTAGCTATCGATTGAAGAGGTGAAATTTACTTAAACAAAGTCTCATGTAAAATAATAATGGCACTAGAAGACTTTCAATTATATGTATGTTTAATTTTCATACATATAGGTGTGTAAAATTACAGTTTAAACATACATATCTCTCCAAGTCAAGTTAGTGTAAAGGTTTTTGCTCTGGCGCCCTCATTTTATTTTGTTAATATTATTATAAACTGCTAGCTTTAGTTACAGCCAGAAAGTAATTAACTAAATATTATAATTAAACATATGTTCTATATTTCAACGCCCAGGTCTTATCTAGGTTAGATTTCATATTACTTTTGTTTTTAATTTCCCGTAATTAACTATATTTATAATATAAAGGATCTTACTTGCTACTAATTCACTTTTTAGGTATTTACTGGTACTTCGTAAATTATTTTTACTTATATAATTTTAATTACAGTAATCTTAACACTGCATACTGCAGCTTTTTTTCAAACGTAAATTTCTTACTAAAACCAGCTAAAATGGCTTGTTTAGTAAATCTAATGTTAAAAGAATAAGCCCATCAAGAATTAAGATGTGATCATGATAAAAAAATAATGGATAAAAGCGTAAATTAAATGATCACTTGTTTTTTTACTAAAGTGCTAAATCATTGTACTTATCCCATATATTTAATAAGTCTGAGATTCACTCGCTATCTAATTTTCAACCCCCGAGAGAAAAGTTTCCACACCAATTTTTTTTCAATTAATCAGTTGTTTTTTTTTTAAATATTTTATTACTATGTGGCCGTGTCTGCCTGATGATACTTTATACATATAAATATATTTGGCCTTTATTAGGCTAATAAAAAAGTAGAATATGAGAAAATGCTCAAAAAAATAATACCAACAAATGATAAACTCCAATGAAGTGAGCAAACAGAGGATCTAATTTTCTTTTATACGCGGGCGTCTGACTTTTACCAACAAGTCCACTTATTGTCCTCGATATTTATTCTCCTTTAAAGATTTTGCCTATATTGTATATCAGAATCTGCAACCGTGCAGTGTCTTAAAAATAAAAAAATATACGTACATAGCTCATACAGTGAATCAAATCATGATAACATATTTAAATTCTTAAATGTTAGTAATCAATAATCGTAAACTTTGTTGTAATGTTTAAGGCGATTAGGTTAGAAAATTTACCATGCATAAATACAATTTTATTAAGTTAACTAAATAACCTTTGCTTAATAAAGCGGAGAGAAACCCTTTACATTACAAAGGTTTCATGAATTAGTTATATAAATAATTGATAGATGTCTACAAATTGAATGATTAATATTACACCCCTGTGGAGGTACCTCCTTAACACGCCATTTCGAAATCGGATACTCGTATTTGTAACTACTGACGTTTTAAATAAAATAGAATGAGGAAAGGCTTATTCTAAAAACTGTATTACAAAAAAGCCTTTGTTAAAACTTTATTTTATTAATTTATTTTATATAGTTTTTGAATTTTATTCCATTAATTTGTTTAGTATTATATAAATATAATTTCCATAGAAGATAACTATGAAGGCGGTCCATTACTTACCGTGTGTCGCGAATTAATGGAAAAATATTGAACCGGTAGCAACTTTTCGAATCTATGTAAATATAGGTGTTTTTATAAAAGGTAAATAAAAGTAGCTTTTAAGATATAACTTCGAAAACATGTATTACACCTTGTGTTGGCAATATTGTTAAAACCGGGGTTCGAATCCCGCGGGGATTTATTAACTTTTCCCAATTGCTTGTGAAATACGATGATGCGTCGCTTGGACACGTCAAAATTGAGTCATACCTTATCTCTTACCGGTCTTACCAGTCTCTCCTCCCATCAGACTTAGAGTAAAGAAGGAAAATGAAGTATAAACATATCTTTTTATTGGTAATAGTGATGAGATAAGAACGATGTTCACTTAGTGTTTTGTGATACCTGCCCGGCCCATGAGACAAGCAGCTTAAGACGCCTCAAATCTGGGCACCAGCCCGAGTCATGAGATGTCTCGTTTACCCCGGTAATTACACTAGCAACGTAAATAGCACTTTCAAACTGGAAGACAGTATTGTTTATCCACTATTGTTTTGCGGCAGATATAAACACTGCCCAGACGGTGCTTGCAAAAGGGTCCTACTTACCCTCCCACTTGTGCACTTGTATTTCATATGTTTTGGTGGATTTTAAATATACGTGGGTTGCCATTGTCCTAGTTGACTTGGAGGAAATTACATAACTTTAACTTTTAATAAAACGACTTACGTTACGTTTTCCCATAGTCCTATTACTTTTCAAGATAGAATATTTTTTTTACGTTTCTTCTTTTGGTTATACGATCTAAAACAAACATTTAACTAATCACTGCCCTACGTAGTAAAGTACTTATATAGAATAATATGCTACACTATTGTAAACCTTAAAAAAAAACAATAAAAAGCCGCGAAGGTATACGAATAACCCACAGTAACATTTTTTCGTTAGAAGCCGGGGCCGGTCGCTGGTTATAAATTAAGAAAACAGAAACTAAAACTGCTAAGAAACTATGTCGGCATTGTATATTAGAATGGAAATACCATCTTATAGCATATTTATAAAAAATGTTAAATGGGATACTGTTTAATAATAACATATTTAAAATATCGTTAAAGTTGCTGCCACTTATAAATTAACCATAAACAACGATAGCTTACTTTTACAGTGGAAACCAAGATCTATTTTAAGCATCATTACTGTACCATGGTATAAATCTATTAATTTAAGCACATTGAAGCAGGTATTTTGCCTTGAATTTTTAACGTTTTTGTGGCACGTTTTACTAAAAAAAAAACGGTCAGATGAAATGTGATCACAATTGAATCATAATCATCATCATCATTATCATCAGCCTTTAATAGTCCACTGCTGGACATAGGCCTCCCTAATACACTCCTATCCATTAGGGGTTTTGGACCGTATCCCACCACGCCGGTCCAATGCGGGTTAGTGAGTGGACCGCCTTTTTACACGCCCATCCGACGCATGGATCATCTTACTTTTCAGACAATATGGTGATCGGTCCAAACTGTCCTAACAACAAGGAAAAACAACAAAATTTGTTGTTTCCGCAGGATTCGAACCACGACCTCCGTTTCTAAAGCAAACGACAATACCACTAGGCTACGGAGGCAGTTACAGATCACAATTGAATACGTTAACAAAATCAGATAATTATTTCTTTTATTTACGCGATTATACATATCAAATCCACTTATTTACGGATTTTCGCGTTACTTAAATATATTATTCCCGACGTTTCGATTCTTTCAGCATCCATGATCACGGGCAGACTAAGTTGGTATACATACATACAGACATATACATACATTCAGACATATACATACATACAGACATATACCAACTTAGTCTGCCCGTGATCATGGATGCTGAAAAGAATCGAAACGTCGGGAATAAATATATTTAAGTAACGCGAAAAATTCGAAAATAAGTGGTTTGAAAATCATAGATAACAAAAAATACATTTCGAAAAAAAGATACAACTTTGGAAAAAGTAAAAACAGCGAAGAACAAACTCTAAAGAATTGAGCTAACAGAATCTAATTTACTTTTGTCCGCTTCGGGCATCTATCTTTCTAAACAAGGTAACTTATTTTCCTCTATATTGCTATTAAACCTCTTACCTTTTCACCGAAATTGGTCTTTATATCAGAAAAAATCTCTTGTGTTCTTTTAATATGGCTTTATGTTTTCAAATATGTATGTGATAACAACAAGTTTGCTTTCCTGACAAGTCTATAAATCGTAAATATGTTGATTTTTTGATAAATTTGATTTGTTTGATACATTTATTGTTATTTATACACGAATGAGTACATTTATGTTTTAATATGAAAAAAGTAACTAAAAGCCAAATGAAACGGTTGAAGTAAATTCTTTTTAAGCATTAAAATTTTCGATTCCCATTTTAGAAATGGCATAATAGGTAAGATTTGACAAATATATACATTTGAAAGTAATTCAAAACAAGTATTGTTGTTATGTTCGAGCAAATGTTTTAACAATTTTAATTATATCGATTACAAAACAAAAGTAATGGTATCACCATAAGTTTCAGTAGTGTAATAAAATAATCCTTAATATTAGCGTTGGTAGTATTCATAAAGGAATAAAGTAGGTAATTGCCACTGCGGTGCCTGTTCCTTCTGCGGAACGACCTTTGTGCTCTTTATTAATTTTAGACAGAATAACAGAAACAATTAAATGTTACTAATGTTTTGTGACTATCACTATTTACAATTGCGAGGTTATTAGACTACTAAACCTCCTCCAATAAAATGTAGTTAGTCCACTGCTGGACATAGGCCTCCCTTTATGCACCCCTTATCCATAAGAGGGTTTTTGGAACGTATCACCCCGCTGGTCCAATGCGGGTTGGAGGGTGGACCGACTTTCTACATGCCCATCCGACGTATGGATCATCTTACTTTTCAGACAATAGAATTATCGTCCCAAATTGCCCTAACCAACTAGGAAATAACTTAGAAAAGTAATTGAGTCCCTGCAGGATTCGAACCCACGACCTCTACGATACGGAGGCAGTAGTAAATATCATACATGTTTTGTAAATCGAAGCAAACTGTAATTCAGAGTACAAAACAATAAAAATATTTATATTTAACAGAACTACATTTTAGATTTTTTGTTATTTCAATTAAATTGTATTAATAAAATAAACATCAGAATCTATAAAGTTGACGAACAGACACATAAACAAATTTCATTTGCTTATGCCTAATACGATCGAAATAAACATTTTCTATATTTTCTGCGTATATTTTTTCGTTACCTTAATACATTATGTACGTATAGAACTTCCGTCAATGATACAGAAACTTTCCATTACTTACTGTGAATGTAGCGAATAAAAGGAAAACTACTGAACCGTCGGCAACTTTGCAATGTATGGGAATATTGAGTTAAATAATTAAGTAACTGACTCATTCAAGATGTATGACAATACAAACATTTATTAGGCCGTATTGTTTGCATTGTCGTCAAAAAATGATAAGTTATTAAAAAAACTTTTTGTATGCTTTTTCCTAAGAAATACTCTAGTTTAAGTGACTTTTTGGACTTGCTTTTTTGAATTAAAACCAATTATTGATAAGGTAAGTACGTAGCTCTTATGACGAACAATTTTAAATAAAATAGGGAAGCGAAGAATAGCGTATTATTTGAGGAAGATAAAAGCACTATTTAATATTTAACACTATTAGAGTTTTCGCCTTGCAAGGACTGCTACGACTTATCTACGAGCGTCGTAGCTTTGAGAAAGATTTAGTATTAGTGTAATAATTATTGTTATTGTAAAATACGTAACATTATAAATCCAAGTTTCAGTAATATTAATTATACAAGGTTTTAAGATTTTGATAGAAGCCTTAAACGAAGCCGATATTACCTTTGATATAAGGGATGATGAGCTTCTATAATGATCTACATCAATAAGAATAAATGTATTCCACCAAAAAGAGATGGAATTTAGGTAACAAAGTCTATCTTATAATATTAGCGCCACAAGTTTAGTACTGGAATTGTCAATCCACGTGTGATGTTTACTAAAAGGAGGGTTTGACGACTTGGCGTAAATTGAGTTTTACATTAGAGTTTGTGTACGTAAAATCTAGCTGACGTGTAAATACCCAAATTAAGCGTGTTGTATATCTAACAAGAATATAGTTTATAGTTTTGAATGAAGGGACAAATATATAGATCGTAACGACTTACCTTGGAAGTTAGGTTTTACAAGAGACATTGTATAAATGTTAGGGCTTATTTTAAACCTATTCAAAATTTAGTTGTAGGTGGTAGATATATAAGATATATAGAAATTCTACGACAGTTTTTATTTGCTTCAGTGATATGGTCATGCGATAATGTGTAACTCAATTTATTTTTGACTGAATATTTATATATTTTTTTTAATAACCAACGATTAGATAAAAAAAAATAATTTTATCGGCAAGGCGTTCTTTTCAAAAAAATAATTATATTGTTTATTGGAAAGGAAAAAAGAAAAGATATAGGAACATAGCGATATTTTTTTAGGTTATGCTCTCCTAATTACAAACGGAATAAACAGTCATAAAGGATTTCTTTCTATAAATCTATATTGCATGCATAAATATGTTTTAAGCAGAGTTTAAAGTCTATACATTATTTTGGCAATATCGTAATACATCAGACGGTATTTTGCCATCAACTTTCAATCGAATATCATAATCGGCGTAATATCTTCTATAATACCGTATTATTGCCTCTCTCGAAACAGTCAATTTCATTTAAAACCGACCGAATAAGCTTACTTTAATAAAAATCGCGACAAAAGAGTTTGTTCAGTTTTAGTAACATTAGCAGTTTTATTGATTTTATTTAACGAATAATTCTCATTCATTTGTCACTGCGTAATTTGCAACAGAACTCATAAAAAATGAGTGAAGGGCGTTCTTATGCTGATTAATTTTTATTACTATGTTAAAGTATGCTTTAAATGCAACTTATCAATAAGTTTTAAAATATTTTTATAAATATGTAAATAAACACCCCGAGTATTTATAAGTATACGGAAAATAAAAAGTAATGTTTCTTTTTATTTACGACCGATCGGATATCTTAAGAATTTTGTCACTTGTTTTCATTCAATATCTAGCAATGCAATGTGGAAAAATAATATAGTGCAACATTTTCTTGACTTATTCGTCGATTTTTATAGTCCTGTTACATTATATTCACGAGTATCTATTAAATAATAATTGAATGACCACAGCAAGTCATCATTTTAATAATGTATTAGATTTGTACCGTTGCAGATAATATATAGCAAAAGTACAGATTTGTATTGTGTAATTTGTTTAATATAGAAAAAAATATTTCCTTCGTTACATACGATATTGATATGTCCAGCTGAACTATCAACAACAAAAACACAAATACATCTCGTAACCAAACAATACTTCATTCATTGCGTATAAAAAACGTAAGCTGATGTAAAGCCCTTAGAATTTTTTAGGGACAAATTTTATTGTATGTGGTGTGGGATGTTGATCATTCTCTACTAAAAATGCACAAGTTTTTTAGATTTAGCTTATCCTGCTATAAAGAACAATATATTGTGATGTTAAACGGAACATCACAAAAAATATAATAAAAAAATTAACATTACTATTAGACTGAAACTAAAGTTGCACTTAACGTTTAGATTGGATTATGTAGTTGCTTTTTTTAATATTTTATTTCAAGGTCTCTTGAGTTGTTACGGACTTAGCACAATAGAAGCAATTTATATATTTACAACAGTACTAAAAATAAAGGGACAGTCTGATGAAATTATTGATTAATGGAAAACTGTATAACAGCGTTCCGCAAAAAACATCAGCCGACTACGATCTCTAATGAATTAAGCAAACAGAATATTTCATTTCCCTTCTATATTTCAGACCCATCTTTTATATACGATCTCGGATAGACATCACGACACTATAGACATACTTCTTTCTCTAAATACCGGCTTATATATTCTGACACTGTTATTTTACGATAAACGTCTACATTGCACTTTAGTGTCCATATAAAACAAGTTAAATTAAATCCATAGCTTATTACCATCGTGAATTACAAAACGGAAACAAATAAAATAGAATGCTTCTTTAAAAAAATCAATTGTTTTGACAAATATAAATATTTTAAAGCGATTTAAAAAAGTATTGTTGCATGTACCTACCTATGCATTAAAAGTAGCTGCTATCATTTATTTCAAACAATCGATCTCACATATTCGCTTTTAAAAAATAAATACCAATATTCATTCATTGTTCTATTAAATGACATGTAACGGCCCATCATCATCAGCCTGTATTATTCCATTGCTGGACATAGGTCTCCCATAAAGCACGCCTTCTCCATTAGGCGGTGTTTGGTATCCGTATCTGTGTCCCACCAAGCTGATCCAATGCGGGTTTGTGAGTGAATCTACTTTTTATACCTACGACGCATGGATCACCTTGCTTTTCAGACAAATTGATGATAAAACAAAGTTGTTTCCCCGCGAGATTCTTACCCACGACCTCCGGTTGTTAAATCAAAGGACAATATTGCTAGACAACGAAGGCGATGGCAATGCCATAGGTAAGGCCTACGGCTTAGCAAATTACTGTATGGTCAATAAAAAGATACTGTTTATATTTATAGATTTCTTTGAAGTCAGAAGAATACCTCCAGTTGCTTTATTATCTGATAGCTTAACCAACTGCAAATTTGTCTTAAATTTGATTTTTTTCTTTACAACACGTGACAATTTTAAATATTGAATTAATGCATTTCAGAACATTATCCTTTTTTGTTGGAAAATGTTTTCCGTTAAGCAAAATATTACAAACTGTGGCCGAACGACCTTTAAAGAGTTTTCGTTATTTCCGCATAATATAGATTGATCTAAACCTAATACTTCAAGATGAATATTAAATTAATGGAACAAGTAAAGTAAAATATTACGAAAATCTAATGATCGATAAATATTTTTAATGTATAACCAAGTATTGTTTAATAATTAGCTAAACCCAAGCTAAACTCAAGTAATTAAAAACTAATTAAATATGCTTATGCTATAAATAACTTATTTATTGTAGCTTTAAGTATACAGGTACGAGGTCTTGAAACGTATACTGCAATAAGCACTCAGTCTTTGATCTATTCTATTGTCTATAAGAAATGTTCACAAAAGAAAGACTCCATTTTACTTTCGAAATATACACAGGAAAACTTATATTAAAAGTTTTATTCCTTGCCAAACCATTAAACACAAATACTATTATGGATGTTATTACAGCAGGTTTACGTAAAGAACTTACTATTGAATGTTAAATTAAGCTAGGGTAAATATTGCATTGAAATGGAAATATTAAGAGAACGCATATCATCCAAGATAGTTGAAGGTTTTATTTTACTATCATATTTCGTAAATAAATTATTGCGTGAACAAAACTTATCCTTTTTATCATTTAATTTATTTATAATGTAATGGAGATCTCTATTTTAAAAGAAGTTTTTGTATAAGAGAAACGTCTTGTATTATACTGTTGTCATAATATTATTTAAAAAAATAATAAGGTACGAGGTATTTACATACATATACTTGCATTTCGTTCAATCGCCCCGATCCTACGATAACACGCGTAAACACTGAGCAACTCGTTTCAAATTTACCTCTAAAGACCTTATTTATTTTATCCCTACTTGGGTTACAAAATATAACGAAGGCCAATATCTTCTATTATAACTTATATTTTCTATTGTAATACTTACTTACTTTTGTCGCTTTTAATTATTAAGCGACGGGATGAGCAGGACATTCACCCGGTGGTAAGTGATCCGTCCGTGATGCCTATTAAAATCACAGCGCAGGCTGCACAAGTCTGCTCGCAACACGAGTTTAATTTACAATTAAGACTAAAGGAAGGGTAGTAGAATGTCAGGTAAAAATATAAAGCATTATTTTTGGGTACAATGACAAAGAATTTCTGAGCAACGTCTATCTATCTGCCTGTCCTTACATTTAGACTAAGTATTTACACTTTTAAAACATTCCTTATTATCATAATGTCGTTAAAAATTACCGGTAAATAATATTCCTGTTTCAACTAGAATTCTAAATAAATGTAACTGAAATACTTAAAACTTTTAAATGTTTCATGTGCTTTTATTGTAGATGATACCAAAATACACGAAATTGAACAAACTATTAAAGTAAGCGACAATAACAAGTATTAAAAGAAACGTATAAGATTTACGGTAACCTTACTACCGAAGAAGATAATTTGTTTTTAGTAAAAAGCCCTCATGCAACAAGACAAAATAGTGAATAAAGATGAAGTTATAGAGAATATGAGTGATGCTAGACTGAACCACTTAAGGGATGATTTGAAACCTACGGTTTGAAAATATAATAAGAAATGAAAATATACTATACTGTTCGTATCTTCTAAGAAATTGTTTTCTTTCACTCAAAGAAAGTAGTACATTCGAGTCCGTATTGCTTCTTTCAACTATATAAAAACGTTTCAAGCTTATCGTATCAGGGACTGTAGGAGATGAAAGGAAAACTGCTGATCCGAAGACAACTTAGCGATTCCAAGTGAGTATAGACATCAATAATTGAGTAACTCAAGATTGCCTAATAAAACTTTCCCTAGAGTGAATTCTGTGCAAAGCTTACTATCGGTGCTCTACTGGCAATATTTTGTTAATAGTTTTGAAGTAAACAAGGTTTAGTTCTTTGTTAACATTTAAGGAACTTACTTAATTAGGGAGTTAACATTATGTGTGTATGTAATTTATATATGAAAAACAAGAGTACTCATCATTATTTTTTTGTTTTTGCATTTATGGGATAGCTGTTTAGATTAATTTCATTATTTACGTATTTAGGTTGACAAAAACCGCAAACTAATCATAGCTCATATACCATAAGTTATTTTTGCCAAAATCAGAAATAACCTCAGAACCAAAACACTGGTAAGTGCCCGGAACGTCAGGAACAAAATATATGCAGCGATACACCCGGAAAACGTGGATTAAAAGGATTTTTTTCCTTTTCATATCAGGCTGTCAGTCTACGGCTGGACATGCCACGACATGACATGGTCATGACAGGCCACCCATAATGCACGCCATTGCTTTCGATCTTTAGTTATTCCCATCCAGCCCACACCGGACACTTTGCGAATGTCGTCACTCAGTCTTGCCGCAGGGCGTTCTAAACTTTTTACCCGCCTCGGTCCTCACTCCAAAACTTTTTATAAGCTTCTTCTGGGCAGCTTTTCGTCGAGTTTTCTCATCACTCATACCACAGTGCCTCAAATCGAAAGACCTACCTGTCCATGACCTTAAAGAGTTATCATTTAGTAATTTTTTGCAGTCGATGAAGACTAATGTAAAATGTATATAGTCTGGTGAGCTTTATGTATAAAAATAAAACATAAATATGACGGGAATCAGCCATGTAACATAATAAGTGCAAAACTTACTGGTGACGTTAGCAGTTAAGTAGTTTCGAAAATTTTGAAGTCACGTACAGACGATAAAATACGGTCGTAGATCAACGTCTGGCATCGTTTTCTGCTTGGATTATTAGATTTATACCAAGACGCTTTCCAGACACGTATTCTGATGAATTTAGGGCAGTTTATCAGCCACAAAATTCTAATTCGGGGTGGTGTTCATGAGCATTTAATGATTGATCAAATTTACTTCACCTAAAGTATCTTAATGTTTTGGTAAGTTTTATAATGTTATTTTGTTTTTTATATTTAGTGTCGTTCTTGTTACGTTTATTTTACAGCCTTGAAAACAGCCTGTGTGGGTTCTTAAAGGGCGCCATGACCTCACTAGGAGCTTGCTAAATATTTTTGAATGTTTATGAAGCGATCAAGCGATCAAATCTAAGAAAAAAAATCTTCGCTTCAGAATAAAATAATCGTATACTAATTAAGATAATATTTTGGAGTAATTTTTAAAATGGTTTTATGAATTACATTTTGTTAAAACATTAAATATTTTTTATAAATGTTAACTATACATGAGGAACATATTGCTCATTAGGTTCTTCTTTAATTAAAGAAGAAATCTTTACAAATTTATAGGGTTTTGGACCGCATCCCACCACGCTGGTCAAATGCGGGTTGGTGGTTGGACCGTTAGACAACACAACTTTTACATGCCCTTCCGACGCACGGATCATCTTACTTTTCAGACAATTGGGTGATCGGGCCAAATTGCCCTAACCAACTAGGAAACAACAATGAAAATTTGTTGAGTCCCCGCAGGATTCGAACCCACGACCTCCGGTTTCTAAAGCACACGCCTATACCACTAGGCTACGGAGCCAGTGATAATACATAGTGATTTATTATTAGGGAGGTACTGTTTCTACCTAATATCACACAGAGTGTAGGTATCATACATTACACAAAGCCTTACAGGATTTGAATAGTTTGCTCAATGTTGTACTTAATAATGAAGTCATAAATCGAAAAAGAGCGTAAAAAGCTAATGCTGGGTCTTATCACTTTCCTCTGATAACGCTTCCTGCGATATTTATTTCATTAGCTTTATGGATTAGTGTAAGTATACGTTAAAACAAAGAAAATCTAAAATAGCCCCCAATTACCACAGTAACCACCTGTCATCGTATAAGTTCATATTAATAGACGAATATTGTAAAGCAATCTATATCAGAAACCTAAAATTTATTGTTATAAGACCTATACTTCTTTAAATTGACGACCCGTTTGGCGTAAAATCAAGTGACCCAGACTTAAATGTATTTAATGCTTGAGTGGATGCACTACGACATGGTCTAATAATTTTAGAGTAAAGTTACTATAAGTACTCAAACAAATATTTTTGCATCTGTGTTCTAAAGTGCATCATTTTTAAAATGTTTGTTTACAACAAACATTTCAAAAAATATATTATGATTCTATCTATCAGTAAATAATTTATTATAATCATATGCTGGTTATATTAAATCGATTACTAAAAAATATTTTTAGATTACAATTTAACACTTAATGACCTCTTTATTCTTTTCTTGGAAGGAAAATATAAATATTTGCAAAAGTATAGAAGGACTGTTTTTGATATACCTATATTTGAAAATTTAACCAAAATCGTTTTGGTTACGTAATTACAATATGAATTACAAAATTACAGATATAATAAATTTTAATATAAGAATTAAAAAGAGAATCAAATCTATTAAAATACCAAACGCTCAGTAAATGTTTAAGTTAATTAAAACAGTAAATCTCCTTTTACACTCACACGCCCTTTGTCAAATTAACTCTGGTTCTAAGTCCCGGGCTTATAAGCTCTGCGTGACTTTTATTAAGTTCTCATTCAAAGGAAGTGCTAGTTGCTGTTGTCAAATGCAACAAAAACCATCAAAATGATATACTAAGCTCACATCATCTTGGTTTAGCGGTCCCCGAGTTCCAATCTTTGTTGCTGAGTATTAAAGATCATGCAATAAAGCCCTACATGTAGCTACACGGAAGAAGTGCAAATAGCAAAACTATAAATTTGTATGGATTCGTAATGGTCGCATTTTGTGCGTAAAGATGAATCGTGACAAGCTATTCTCATCCATAACACTTCAGTATTAAAGCTTATACGTTAAAGGCTTTAAAGTGCTAAGTTAATGTTTTTTGTTATATTTTTAATGTTATGGAGAATATTCAGTAAAATTTAACAATAATACAGATTTAGATATTTATTATCAGAACGTGTTAGGCATGTGGACAAAAACTCGCCTAATTTACAACAACATTCTGCAATGTAATTACAACATTATTGCTCTTACTAAAACACTGCTTAACTCCACAGTGAAGGATCACGAATTTATAGACTCAATGTACAATGTTTATCGCAGTGATAGTCAGTACGAGGGCGGCACTGAAAACTTTGGGAATCAAGAATGTGACACAAAATTACTATTTAAAAATGTATTTATTGGTTTTAGAAGTAATCTCCGCAACATTTGACACATTTTTCATATGATGGGACCAATCATTGAAGCAACCATTCCATTCGGATGTTTCGGTATCCAAAATGGCCGCTTAGGCGTTCTCAGCTTCTTCAGGAGATGAAAATTTCTGACCACGCAATTTATTCTTTATTTTAGAGAGAGTATAGAGAATATTAGGGCTCTTCGGTCTGTGCGTGAACCATGTCAAGGAGCGATGGTCTAGTATTGCTATTTTCTTCGGTTCTAAAACTCTTTCTAGTTCTCGTTGCGGTTTGAGAACTCGCATTGTCGTGATGGAGGATCGTACGGATCGAGTTGCAGTTCTTTTACAGGAGTTCAGGAAACCGACTTTGCTTCAATAGCAAATGCTAGCATTAACTCATTTGAACACAACTTAACTGTTTTGTTACACCTAAATTGTTCATGCAAGATTATTTGTATTTGACTCATGCCAATGTCTAAAGTTGCCTGAATTTCGCGGTATGTCACATGTCGATCTTCCTCAATCAGCTTACGCACAGCATCAACGTTTTCTTGTGTGACTGCAGTTTTTGGACGACCTTGACGGGGACCATCACTGAGCTTGACCCGTCCACGTTGAAATTCAGCAAACCAGCGATTGACACATTATAACTAAAAGAGGGAAGAGAAAAAACATAAAAATATTTCATCTTGAAAAGTAATAGCACTATATGGGAATACAATCAATGTCTTTTTGGCCGATACATTTTATGTATTATTCTTATTACTTTTTATCTATGACATTTGTACGGCACATAAAAAAGGCAATAATGCAATATCATAAAAGATATAACGCCAACACTTGCTCTAAAGTCACTTTAGTATTTGATCCGTGTCGATGTTGATCATCATTTTAGATTCCGTGTTGGCATAAAGTATACTTGATTGGCATATTTTTATTACATGCCTTTTATTGGGTGCTTCAATAAAAATTGAACCAGAGAAATTATAGATTTATAATATCACTTTATTATTTATACTTGTTTATTGAAATAAATGAGTTTAAATCTCTTTTGATAAAAAGGTAAAACTATATTCATAAAAAACGTTAATTTGAATAATATTTTCTACTGTAAACAAATATTGGTTAGGACAGTTTGGGCCGATCACCCATTGTCTTAAAAGTAAGATGATCCATGCGTCGGATGGGCATGTAAAAGGCAGTCCACCCACCAACCCGCATTGGACCAGCGTGGTGGATATGGTCCAAAACCCTAATGGATAGGTGTATTAGGGGAGGTCTATGTCCAGCAGTGGACTATCAAAGGCTGATGATGATGATGATGATGAAACAAATATGATGTAAATATCACAATCACAAGTGTAATTTTTATTCGTATATTTTATCCGTTATATGATTGAATAAAAACGATTTAAAAAAAAACAAAATTTTCATATTCACAATAGTCTTATTTTCCTGGATTCCTCCTTAGTATTGTTTTCTAAGCCCTTATTAATTTTTTTAAATGCTTAAGATACATTGCAAAAAATTTTAATAATTTTACGTCGAAATTACATTACACTTTAATAAAACTACTAACTAAATGAGTCTAGAATGTTCTTTTAATTTTTATTAACACAATAATATATAAATATACAGTACAATTTTAACGTCTGTTAAAATTAAAACATAGAATTTATGTATTACATGCAGAAGATTGGTTTTGACCAACCCTTACATAATATCCCCCAAGTCGAATAAGACAATGGCGACCCATTTATACGTAGGAAATACAAGTGTACGCGCAAACACAGGAGGCGGGAGAAATAGGTACCTTTTTAGAAGCACCATCAGCAGTAGAGCCATACGCAGTTTTTATTTTTGTCGCAAATAAATAGTGTGCAAAGACCACTGTTTCCAAGTTTAATGGTGCTCTTCACATTGCTAGTGTAATTAGTGGGTAAACGAAACATAAAATCCCATGTCTCAGGGCGATGCCGAGATTAGAGACGTCTCAAGCTTTTCTCATAGGCAAGGCAGGTACCACTAACCTCCCCTCGAACAGGTTCTTGCTTTGTCGTAGCGGTGGGGTTCAGTACCTGCGGTCTGCCCAGCCGCAGTGATGCTAAGAGGATTATGGCCAGCCTATGGCGTGAGGCCAGCCGTGGAGAAGGCTGCTCCGAGCGGATTGAACAAGCCGGCTTTGGTTGCGCCTAGGAGGGTGCTAGGGGCGGGTCCCAAAAGGAAGGTGTGCCGCCCTTCCTCTCCTTCGCAACCAAGGAGGAGACGCGGGAGAAGAGGCGCGTTACTTCCGACGCGCCCAGAAGTAGGCAGATGGCCGTAAGGCCAAGATGCTACTTCGACGGCTAGCGCTGGTGGGTCCGCAAAAGACTGCCAAAGAGTTCCCCATCTCTAAAGAGCCAAGAAGAGACAACGTGGTGGTTTTAGTCGGTGCGAGTCCGACATAACCCGTCTTTGAAAAAAAAGTATCGCTAACAACCAAGTAAACGTCCTACTTTTCTGGTACGACTGGTAAGAGATAAGGTATGACCGAATTTTACACGTCCAAGCGACGCATGGATCATCTTATATTACAAACAATTCGGAAAGTTATTAAATCCCCGCGAGATTCGCCCTCCGGTTATAAAGCCCATACTACTAGGCTACAGAGGCACTGGCATTCAAGATAAATAATACAAAAAAGGCGGTTTTCCTTTCCTGTTTCTGATACAAAAACATAAATTTTACCTTAAACAAAAACACTCAAGTATAAAATTATTTTAACAATAACGTCAACACAATGTAATACTTGTCGTCGGACTTATATCCTGAAAGCATCTTTTATTCACCTTTTTTAAAAAATACCTATATTCTCATTGACTCGCAAAGTTGCTACCGGTTCAATAGTTTTCCATACATTCGCTACACACCGCAAGTAACTTACCCCTTTTATAAATATCTTCTATGGAAATTCTATAAAAAGTACTTTTTTATTTGTTTTCGCTCATATTCTGATTCATATTTTTTTATTCGCTCATATTTTTTTTTTATTTTATTCTACAAACATATTTGTAGAATAAAATAAAAAAAAATCAATAAAACTTCAGATAAACAAAATAAATAAACTACTTTTGGGTGTCCGTTTTAACAATGCCTTTTTTTGATAATATAGTTTTTTAGAGTAATCCTTTCCTTGTTCTGCGATTCTATTTTATTCAAAATCACAAATATCAGAGTAATTCGAATTCGGTGGCGTATTAAGCAGGTAGCTCTACAAGGGTGTAATATCGATCATTCAGTAGCTTGATTTAATTCACTAAATCCTACGTATATTTATTTATTTTCAAGATACTGCATTGTTGCAGATTCCGATTTAGCAAAGGTTATTTAGTTAACTTAATAAAATTATATTTATACATGGTAAATTTTTAACCTTATCGCCTTAAACATTTTAACAAAGTTGACGATAATTGATTACTAACATTTAAGAATTTAAATATGTTATCATGATTTGATTCACTATATGAGCTATGTACGTATATTTTTTTATTTTTAAGACACTGCACGGTTGCAGATTCTGATATACAATATACGCAAAATCTTAAAAGGAGCATCAATATCGAGAACAATAGGTGGACTTGTTTGTAAAAGTCAGACGCCCGCGGATAAAAGTGAATTAGATTCTCTGTTTGCTCACTTCATTAGAGTTTATTTTTTTTGGTATTACTTTTTTTTAAACATTTTCTCATGTTTTACTTTTTTATTAGCCTAATATATTCATAATTCAGAAAATTAAGATCATATCTTTTCTACATAATTACTCTTATTAATAGATACAAGGTATCATCAGGCAGACACGGTAATTAAATGCTTCAATTTCAATTTAAGTATCTAAAGACAAATAATAAACATCGTTTCACACAGCCTTTATCAAACATTATATGATAAAAGATATCATAAGAATATGTACGTATTTTTGGTAACTTTTATATATTTTTTTTGACATTTGAATAAAATATTAACCCTTCAATATTTTTTATAACACAGTGATGTTGACAATTGATTTTGTATTTTAGTAATCATAACTTTCCAATTTAATATCGGCTGTATTCACATGTCTTGGGAAAATTAAATAAAATCGAAGAAGGTTGCTATTTCAATTTAAACAGGCGTTCAAGCTTCACACTTACATATCTCAATTTAAATTTGTGGAAATAAAATTATAAAAAGTAAGGGAAATCGTACTTCTAGAACCATCTGCAAAATCATATTACATAATAATTCTGAATACTATGTTAAAAAAATATAAAAACTCTATATTAACCAAAGCAACTTTTATCCGTATTCAAACAATAGCAAGTAAATCCATGAAGAGAATGAGATCCAAATATAATCCAGATTATTTCAAAACTCCATATAATATTATACTGTCTATAATTCTATCAGGAAAAATTAAACCAAAAGCAAATAAATCCCGATAACTTTTAAAGGCGGAGTAAGATATATATTAATATTCCCTTTTGAAAAATAATTAAAATTCAATAAATAAATAAAAAATCAAATCTACTTATCTTTATCTATTTTAATTGTTTTTAGTTTAAGTTATAAATACTTATATAAATAAAAAATCTAAAATAGTATTTTAAAGTATTCAAATGCTTCTCTTTTGTCGTTTCTAAAAACACGAGTATTAGGATATATTTCCGTAATTTTGAGTTCATGAAATAGGTAAGGAGGTATGATGAAAACAAAAACAATTTCATGTTTCGTTACGAAACAATTCCAGATGTGTTCGAAGAATTTGTCTTACCCCTGAACTCTTCTTTGTTTTGATAAATAACATTGGCTGTGTTAGTTTACTTTAACAAAATTTATTATCTCGTTCATGTGAATTAAAATCCAAAATGTTTCTAATAAATTTTACCAGCTTAAAGTAACAATTGCTTTTTTCTGTCAGCAATGTTTCATTTAAATTCAAGATAATTTTTAGTTATCTCAATCTCTGTTATTATATAACAAAGAAAAATGGATTGAATGAAAAAAGATTAGCCTATAATAGTCGGTACAGTGAGTGGGGACATTAAATAAACTTAGAACGGAGATTTTTGCTGCTGGCAGAACTAAAATAAAAATTATATAAAAGTAAAAAGATGAGTCAGAACCCTAAGCGATCGCCTTAACTAATAGGCAACCACTGAATTCTGAACGGTATATAGGTACGTGATCATACTTTCCGATATTGAAACCGAAGTAAGTTAGTTATTAGTTAAGTTTTACTGAATGGAAAGAACGTTTCTCATTAAAATTCGTTGCAGATTTATAGAAATCAAAGTTGATAAATTAACTTTGTTTCTAACCAAAATTACTATGCTATTAGAGTACGTGGTAATTTCGTGTCACATTAATAAAAAACAAAAAACTAAAAAATTAGTTTTGGTATATATAAACAAACTTGTGCCTTAGTGATGATGTAGCGTTAACTGGTAAACTGCCTTGTAGCCACAGGCTTGCGCTTTACGTGGGTTCGAATTCTGCGGGGACTCAACAACTTTTGGTTAGGGCAATACGGGGTGATCTCATGTAAAAAGTCAGTCCTGCACCTTTTCTCTCTCCGGTCGTGTCGGCAATCTGTTCCATCAAGCTTTGAGAGCATAAAGGAAAAGGGAGTGTATCTGTGATTGCGCGTATATTAATCAATAATTAATTATTAATTAATTACTCCTACGCAATTGGCTGATCTCTAATCTAGATTAGATCTCCTATATCGGCCGCCGTAGTCGTAATGAACTGGAGGACAATAATTGGTCCATGTTTGAATAATGTAAATGCAAAAAAGATAATATATACTAGGTACACAATTAAAACTTTATACGCACATTTTGCATAGTGTCATAACAGATGATACTTAACGAAACCATTTCGTTCCACATAACGTCTGCGAATATTAAAACGTTTATTATTTTTGTCGAGTCTGTCATGTTAATTTTGATAAAGAGGCTTTGAAATAATAAAAATGGAAGACTCCTACATTTTCTGTGAAGAAGCTTATAAGATATTAATACTCTAAGTATACAGTATTCGATAAATACCGCAAAATTTTAATTTCAAAGAAAAGCTTCTATTAAAATTCTTGCACTATACCTCTCTACTAAAATAATAAGCATATTTATGTCGTTAATTAGTATTTATTTTTAAGTATAAACGTTACAAACCTAAATATGTCACTTCGTATTAGTATTCTTACAGATAAACATTTACGCCAAAATTAAAAAGGAAAAGAGTGTGTGTGTGTTTGTGTTGCATAGGTAATTCATCGATGAATATGTATCGAGACGACAATAGGTTAATTCACCCATTCGAAGCTAGGGCGAACCACTAGCTTAATAGAAAGCTATATCAATTAAAAACTTTTATAAATGAATCGCGCGTCTGGTAATTACTGGAATAACTAGCATCGGGTATTTTCTAAGACTTAATTAGCTCAGGCGTCCATACACAAATAATTGTACATTTCTTACATATAAGGAAAACAAAAAATATTAAATAAGCAAGTGTCTTCTTCAATAACGTTGTAAGATAAAAGAATCCATTCTACTTTGATCAGCTCCAGTGCGTTATTCATTGCATAGCAGTGTTATAATATATAAAATGTCTCAATTTATTACAAAACGATTTATGGGTTAACAAGTTTGACTTCTTTACGAATTTGCAAATAGTTTCAGAACACCAGTAATAAACGGCTTGTTAAACGGTGTGTAAAATGCCACGCTTTGTTTTTAGGTTTTGCATTATAACATTACCAAAAACTTTATGTACTTAGTTCTTAACAAAGAAAACTTAAAAAAAAATGCTAAAACTTAATATTTCCCTAAAACACTATCTTTTTAAATAAAATTATTCATTTGTAGTTAATAAAATACATAAACAAAAATCATTTTGTTTTAGCTGCCATGAACAATAATTTGCAACAAAAACTTACAAACAATACATAACCGTTCATATCGAAACAACAATAACTAAGTTTACTGTCAGCAGTCGCGTCGATAACTCTATTCCTAAGAGAGAATACCCAATTATGCTATCAGTGGTCTCAAGGCACATGTATTTAGTTGGAAACTACGTGATAATCATTACCCTTAGTTAACCCTCATATTATCCCTTAACTTTGTTATCACAATGTACTTCATATAAGATGAAATTTAATCCTCGAGTCGATTATACAGCCCGTACCGTTATAAACCCTATGTTATCAAACATTTACTAAATTGAATTTATTATAAATATAAGAGATAACTTACAAGATAACGAAAAAGTGTTTTTTGAATTAAAATTTGTTATAATTCAACTGAAAAGATTTTATATTAAGATTTTATACTTCTGACTAAATTACTGTATATAATAATAATTCATGAAACCACACTATCTACTAACGAAATGAAAAACACAGAATATAATAGATAAAAACGATGAGGCAAGCAGAACGATCACCTGGTGGTAAGTGCCTTGCCCATAAGAGAAGCGGTGTAAAACGTCACAAATCCACTCACTGTCCTGAGATACAAGATGTTATGCCTCGTTATCTCAGTTATTACACTGGCAACGGTTCCCTTGAACCAAAATTAAGTAGTGTTGACACACTGCTGGCTTACGGTAGGAATAGGCACCACAGAGATACTACCCCAAATGGTCCTTTGAGAAAAGGGAACTAGCTCCTTTAAATTTGTCGTTCGATCTAAAAAATATTATGTCATATTCCACAAACTTAGTAAAAACTATTAATAAAGTTAAGAAACCTAAACTTAGAAATATTATAGCGGTAATTTTGTAATATTTTAAGAACCTAATAACGTTTCGAACTCTTTTTGAAGTTATTAATATGAAATCGATAAAGTATGCCACGTAAACTTCGTGTGAGTAGTTACTTACAGCTAGCGATTTATAGCTTGCGGGTATCCATTAAAATTTACTACGGTGTAAGTTCCATTGAGCCTTTAATGTGTTTTTGCATTAATTATGTCAAAAATGGAAAACTAAATTGTTTCTGTACAATATATACAATAAAGCCTGTAGCGCGTTTACATTTAGTTGTTGAGAAAATATACCATATAATGTCAAAGCGTCCGCCCCAATAGGAGCAGCCTAGTCCAGCCACTCTTAAGCTAAGAAAGAAGTAGCCATCAATAAGGAGGAGGGTTGGGGATGATGGAAAGCGATAAGCTTGCTGCCATCACTATTTTCAGCTGTGTAGATTGAGTCGCGAGGGGATAGGAAAATTAATCCGTAGACCGCTTTCCCTGTCTTCCGCAAATCAGGTACCGCATTTCAGATGCTGTCTGGAGGGGCCATGAGAGAAGTTACAATTATTTCTTACCTATTTCGGTAAGTTTCGGCTGTTACGGCACTCGGGGTAATGTCCACTCAATAACGAAACACTATGCGCTAGTTTGTTCAATTTCGTTGCTCTTTCAGCTTACTTATAAAAAAATTAATACTAGACACATTTCACTACCTTGGGTCCAGACTACATAAAAAGCTATAATTAAAAAATATAAAATTTAAAAAACATTGACAGAAAATCCTTATAAATGTTTTACCTTATAATCTTTAACACATTTGAAACTACAAAACCATTTCCAAACGCATATTTATCAACGCTTATTTAACAATTCACTGTGGTGTGTTTATGTCAACGCTTAAAGCAATTGCGGCGCATTTCTCATTCTTCGTTAAACAGTTTAAGCCTTTACACGATAATTAAAAGCAAGCTGTTGCTTTACGTCAATAATAGGTACCGAGGTGGTACCTCCTCAACAAACGTCCAGAAAACAGAATAAGTGTCACCTTAAAATAATATATTGGTACTTTTAAAATTTGACATATGTATTTCATTTGAGTAACTTAACATCATATTCCAAAGGCCGAAATAAATTATTGTTTAGCAGAAATAATTTAAAATTAAACTATGTGTTGTGTACATTTAAACATAAATTTGTTAATCAACTAAGATGATAAGCATAATACAAGGCAAATGTCTAAAACTATATAACCTATTTTGTAAGTAGCATTAAAATTCAAAGTTGTATGATATGTAGTCAACCCATCCGTTAAGCAATTTAAAGCCATGAGGACATTAAACAAAAATTGTCCCAAATAATAAAAAGAGTAAACAAAAAACACAAGGGGAATTACGGCGTTCGCGACAATTCGAGGTTACAACCGCGCGGCAACATACTTTATGGGAGCGTAATAAATTGCTCGTTAAACTTATACACGGCAGCCGCGCCTCTGATTGCCTACTTAGCGGGCACGCGATGCCGAAAATATTGCCGTCTTAATGGCAAATAACTTTGAAATTGTTAACGCGTTGTACGAAATTGGTTACGAGATATTAATGTTAGAATATTGTCCTATCGCGTTCCGAGTAATTAATTATATCGTTCGACTGCGATGATACTCAGATATTAAGTACTATATCACTGTCGATATTTATTATGCGTTATTCTTATTGCACAACACATAAGTGTAATAGTGATTTAATTACAAATAGAATATATATATTATTTATTACGAACAACACACATCATCTCATCCTTATTTAAGCCAAGCTGGTACTTTGAAAATTGGAAACTAGATGACTAATAAATTTATAAACTTACTTTACTAAATAAATAAATATTATATAGATATATAGATATATATACAAACACCCAAACACGATAATAATATTATTAGAGCCACAAACTGCCAAGCGGGTCGTCACATCGTTTATAATTATACGCGTATTGTAAGCAACATACCCTAACAAATATTTTTTACAAATTACTTGGACAATCAGACCGTACACCTGATGGTAAGTGACACGAAGGCACGCATTAAGAAATATAGAAATAGACACTAAAATCTAGTCGCCTTTAAATAACTTTCAGAACGGAACACAGCCCATGCAACACCACAATCCAGTTTATAAAAATCCGATGATAATAGTATCTTTAGACGGATCTTAATATTTAGAATATTTGTTCAGAATTATACAGAATCAATACAGAAATCTATGGTGTTCAATCGTGTGACATGAAGTATTAAAAACTGTTTTTCATATGATTATAATCCTACTTGCAAATCAGAACAAAGCAATCTTTTTACATTCCAGCCCTGTGGATTTTCTGTGGAAACTCCATTTACAAAACAAGTAAAGAAAATGAAATGATTTATGAAAACGGGGGTCGTCGCCCGGATAATTATTTCACTGGACGGGTGTCGATGACCTCACTTGAAAAAGCTTTTAGGCCGAGGGCCCATTACTACGTAGACGTGTCAAGCGCTGCTTGCCCGCAACATAGGCCCTTAATGAGTTGCCTGGAAATTTTATGTTTAGTGCCGCAAGTAGTGGCTGAAGCTATAAAGCAACAATTAAGAAGTAAATAAAAATGTTTTAAAAAATATTATTATTTGTCTAAAAACATAAGTGTAGTTGAGGTACTCGTAATTTTTGTTACGATTAAACATATGCGTATGTTACGCATATACTGTAAATTAAATTTACTGTAACGAATATATTAGTATTACGAAAGGGAAAAACATAGTTTATTAAATAAGAAGTAGAGTTACGACGAGTCAATAAAATATATTTATGAAATTTTAAACCTTAACTTTTTAGGGCTACACTATTATAAAAGTATTACGAGAGTTAAAAACCCACTAAACCTACTTTAGACGGATATTAAAATTAACTTCTAATAGCAATAAGAAATTAGTTATAAACTTCAAAGCAAAGTGGAGGCAATTACTCGAGTTGCTTTACCACATCGTCTTCCCTTCTTTGCCTTCACTAATTGCTACAACTCGCTTACGTATTTATGCGCTGCGCATATTATTTTTAAGCGAAAATTATTTTCTTAATTATCTTGTAACCATCGTACAATTTAGCTTTACGCTAATGCATTTTTGACACCGCCATTAGAAACAATGATTAACGTCATTTCAAAAGTAATGGAGGAACGTATTTTCATACAATTTTTTAATTTAAATATAGGTATTAATGAAATCAATATTATAAAATTAAAAGCATTTCATCATCATCATCATCATCATCATGAATGAAAAATTAAAAGCATTTAAATTGTTTAAATTCTAACTCTAAATCTTGGCTTTTTCATTCATTATCAGCCTGTGTTTGTTCCCAGGTGGACATGGGCCTCCCCTAATGCCCGCCTTCTCCGTTTAGGGGGTTTTCGGACAGTATTTACTTATTCATTTAAGGCTAGCACTATATTAAGCAGCGAAATAGTTTCCATACTGTTTTGCAGCTTAATATAGACTGTATCATTATCCCGAACAAATAAAACAAAAAAAATTTGACGACTTTAGAATTAGGTAATATATTATCAGTACTTTCACGTTTAAACCGTTTAAACGGAAATTTGCTTTTTTATGACTGTATATAAGTTTTCTTTATTGGTCAATTGCAGCTTCCTCTGAAACAATTATAATACATAACACAATAAACTTTTTCAGACAGATCTCTCCTCTCTGTACTCTTGAAGTCTGCCGTACTGGGATTCTAAATATATATAAGAAAAATTTATCAGTAACAGTTAAAGCTTCGATGTTCATTCTGCCTGAAGACAAATGATAAGGACTCTATTTAGTCATATAACTGGTTACAGTTATAGGTTTTTCATAACCGTTATAAGGTTACTTATATTAGTTAAGAAAAACCTACACCTACAGAGACTTACGACTTAACGAAAGTCACAAAAGCGCCTTGAATTTTTTCTGCAGAAATGCAAAAAACTCAGTATTATTTCTGTTAAAACCCAAATATGATGAGTCAATAAAGAAATTGCTTTGAGTCACACCTTGGATTAGGGCGTGAATCCCTTAGGCAGTTTAATGCGATGCTATTTAGACATCATGTGTACGAAAACAATTACATGGCGAATAAATAAAGTCTAAGTATAATTCAAACTTTATTCTTATGCCAAAGTGTATTGTCCTATATGGAGTCCGTTGCACAGGATAAAGAAAGTTATGTTATCGCGTCTAACTGAAATGTCTTGTAAGAAAAATAAATATATATATTTCTAGCACATGGCAAAAACGAGTGTAAAAATATTTTTTTAGTTGAATGAATTAATGATCTAGCCCGTGGTGTTCTACTGCTGGGCAAAGGCCTCCCTCAACGCTTCCCATTAATAAGTTTTCTGTGTCAACCGCTGCCCACTGTCCTTACATTACCCGAACATGTGTGTCATTTTTTTAGTTTTATAGTTTAAATTATAGACATATATTTTTAATGTAATAAAAATAATAAATTGAAATGATCTAGCGAGAAGCGATATCATTAACCATCATTTTACCATCACTAGCTTACATGTATTTGTTTAAAATTAGAGCTTGTTTACGTAAATTCCATGTCATGTTTATTCTTTCGAGTTTAAATGTATATTGTACTAAGCACACAATAAATTTTAGCGTATTTAGTCGTTTATCCTGACTGTTAAAAGTGTACGCTTTACTTTTCCAACAGCGAAGACCTTCAGATGGAAGGAGCGGCAGGGTTTAGTCCCCAACCTACTACTACCTTTTTTACTTGGGAAAATGGCAACGCATACCAGTCGTTGCGGGGGCAAAGTCCAGTTATGTCAGACTGCCACCGACTAAAACTAGAACGTTGTACCTTCCTGACGCCTTTAGGGCGAGGACGCTAGGATGCTCTCGCACTCTTTTGTAACCCTAACATGCTGCCGCTGAGGCATCGCCGTCTTTGGCCTGTGGCTCACTCCACTTTAGGGCGAATCGGAACTGAAATAGGTATGATAAACCAACTGTTCCTCCTTTCTCTCATCCTGATCCTAGCACGACTTTGCCTGCTGAACTTGTAAATTTTCACTTTCAAACTGCCTCCGTAGCCTAGTGGTATGGGCGTGTGCTTTAGAATCCGGAGGTCGTGGGTTAGAATCCTGCGAGGACTCAACAAATTTTCATTGTTGTTTCCTAGTTGGTTAGGGCAATTTAGGCTGATCACCCAATTGTCTAAAAAGTAAGATGATCCGTGCGTCGGATGGGCATGTAAAAAGTCGGTCCACTCACCAACCCGCATTGCACCAGCGTGGTGGGATAAGGTCCAAAAACCCCCTAATGGATAGGGGTGTATTTGGGGAGGCCTATGTCCAGCAGTGGATTATCACAGACTGATGATGATAAGTATTCTATGGAGCTTACACTGAATAATTACTCTTTGATTTTGAAGTCTTCCTCTTTGGGTGTGTTGAACTTACCGGATCGTCGCTTTAGGCGCCGTGGCACTTACTCCAGAACTCTTCTCTGGACGGCGGACGCGGTGTATTTTAAACTTTAACTGACTCTGACAACCTACGTATATTTGAAACCTGCGTAAACTCTGAAAATATTTTTACAACAAAAGAGGGAAAAAATCTGCGATGAAAGAATGCAACAGAAAACTTTTCTTTTTTTTTTCAAATCTATTTTTGAACAATTAGATTAAGGAAAATTTTGAATTTTATCGGCATAAAACTTATTGGAAAAAATAAAACAACGAATTCATTCGATTTGATTTTTATTTTCGTAATATTCAACTGTTGACAGATAACAAATGATCTTACAATTTATCCAATTTGTACATAATTACTTAAGAAAATATGGCAACACTCATATTTTAACAATAAATACGCGCTGATACTCCTGTGTCATATTGACGTACTCCAAATATTCGACTGATATTGAGCAGTAAATGGAAATAAGACATATCGATAAATTCAAACACGTTACTTTTAATATTTTTTAAAAATGCATTTTAAAAATAAATACTAATAATTATCTTTACACATACGATCTAAGCGACAAACGAATAAAGACAAGATGATTTTAAAATTTATTTAATTTATTCATTACTATATTCCTTTTAAAATTTATTATAAAATACTATTTTAACACATCGAACTTGAAAAACTCTCAAAGGAGAGAAACAGTAACAGAGATCCTAATAATAAAGTACAAATATTACTATTATGCATTAATTACAGTAAAATTGATACTGACTCTTATTCCACAATCGAAAAATCTGTAGGCAACCTAATGAAACGTGTGTACTGAACACAGAAGAAAAATTATTACGTCATAGAAATAACGAAAGAGGGTCTTAAATCAATATTTGCGTCTTTTAGCAAATATTTGCGGATCAACAAATGTGAATTATAATCCAATAGGATCTCCAACATTTTCGCAATCATATCGAGAAAGTAATCATTCACAGTTAATATGATTACTCGCTTTCATAAATTTCGATGTGACAAATCAGTAGATTGCGTACTGAAATGGTTGATTTTGGTAATACTGGCTGTAAAAGTCATTTATAGACAAAGTTATAACAAAATAACGAGTACATTGGAGTTAACATATTTTACGAGCACGGACAACGGAACATTTGTCGTGACGTCACAACATAGTCAAAAAGCAAATGCGGACAACAAGAATTTCAAAATGTTTATCATTCAACATCTTAAAATTTGAACAAGATACGATAGAATTTACCACAGAACGGTGACGAACCGTACAATAACACGGCCCGTCCATCGTCTAATATGCTCCCTAAACACTTTCAACAGACAACTTCAATCAAGTCTTGACCGACGCGGCCCGACCGAACAACATGTCGTAGAATTTCTTTTTAACAATCACCAATTATCGCGGCCCAAAGCGACACATTTAGATACGTAGAGTAACAACAGATTATAAATCGAGAACGGAACGCGCGCCGGGAAGCCGACGGCGTAGAAAAACTTCACCCGCCAAAAATTGACGCGCGTATACCAAACGAAAAACTAACATCTACGAACCGCTATTTATATTCTGATATGAAGTAACGACTATGCTAAACGTATTTATTGTGCGCGAACATGCAAATACACGGAAGACGAGAGAATTGTCCAATGTAAGGAGGCGGTTGTTGTTCGAACGCGAGTTCAAAGGCAGCCCCCACAACCGTCACGATTGCAACGCGCATCAAAACATCGGGAGTGGAAATCATACGGTAGGTAGTGCTCTAAGTAATCATTCGGTGACACGTGAAATATATCGATTCGAAATGTAGAAAATATTTACATTTATTTACCATTCACCATTCGCCATTCGGTCAATGGCGACGCGCTTACCTTCAGTTGGCGTACAGTTCAATCATTCGTTCAATACGAGACGCCATTCCGGATACGCCGTATGTAATACTGTAACACACTCCCGCCAACTCACTCCATCTTCGTTAACTTTCATTTAGAAACCGCACGACTAGGTATATATTTAACGTTGATAAATTTCAGAAAACTATCTATCTAAGTTACCTATAGTAGAGCCAAAGAAGACAGGGACTTTATGAAAGCAAAGTATAGCGTCAAAGGCTAATGTCGCCAATAATGACGTGTTCTTATTGTTTAACCAATGAAACCTTCCGATGCTAAATCGATTAAGTTTGACGTCAAACTTTGTTTTAGAAATTCCATGCCTTGTGTAGCTCTTGTATAGACTTATAATCAATATATCTACCGAGGCAAGTCCTCAGAGTACGCGATCGCCCGAAAACATTAAGTTATCGAAAGAAAGAAAAAAAACACGAGCGCAAGTTACCGTCGTAACCTTTGGTAATACACAACGATTGTATCAATCCACTAAGAGACTTTTATTAAAAACGCTTCTGGAGTAACGAGTAAAACCGAACACTATAACAAACTATCTATTTGTATTAAATTGAATAACCACTTTATATCGAACCAGACGTAACAATGCACAGCATAGTAAATGGAAATACTAATGTCAAAAGTTAATTGTGTTCGTTATAGTTTAGCCAATTTAGGTTATGAATAAATGTAACAGATCTAATACAAGCACTAATGATGTCACAAGGCAACGCATGTTACTGGTGAGCCGCGGCCATTTTGAATTCCAACACGATGTTTGACCTAAAAAAGTGTCCAACATTTTAGCGCCAATTGAGTTTGACATTAGACTGTTTACCTACATTCTATCACCAAATTGGCAAAACTATAAATCTGTATGTTCCCTTAAGGATAACGAGCGCTTTATCCTTAAGCGAAAATAACGAAAACGCTCACAGCTCCTCCGAGAATTCTAATAATCACAATATCGTGCAACTCGATAAGATACCAACATGGCAACATTAATTTGATAATACACAACACTTAGTCACAGATAAACAGCAAATAGTGACGTGGCGAATTCAAACTGAACGACAATCTTAAAAAATGTTTGCACGGCTAAACCGTTACTCGTAATAATAAAAATCACTGAACCACTTATAGTTATTACGCGTGTACTAGTATTTATTATAAATAAAATTACTTTTTACTATTTATCGAGTTTATTTTTAAATTTTAATCCCTTTATTTCAGGTTATCCGCAGCGTCGTCATCTCGGGACAGAGTCGAAAATAAACACGAAAAATCCGTATTAGTTCAATAAAAAAGTAATTTTACTTATAGCCGAACGCTCGCAAGAAAATCTGATTTAAGACTCAAAGAAGAAAATCATACAGCTTAACGCTCCGGCGGCCATCTTGTCGTCAATAAAGCGCGGGAACTTGCGGTCGCCGACTACGCCCCCTCGTTGTTTTGCTTGAACAGCAGAGTTTCCTCGAAGATGTACTTTTTGAGTGTCTCCTTCGGCAGATTGTCTAGCTCCATCGCGAAACGAAACGGTTCCTCTGATACCGGCTGTGAAAATTATCATTAATAAGTATGTATTAAAAAAAAACTAAAACAAAAATATAAAGAAATACATATAAACAATCTTTACAATAACTAATAAATATTTTTGAACACAAAAGTCACAAAACCACCTAGTAACAAAGTATGCAATGTTTATGCTATGGCAACTAGATGACTGACACGTACATACATTTCATCATCATCAGACCTGTGATAGTCCATGCTGATGACATAGGCCTCCCTAATACAACCTCCATCCATTAGGGATTTTGGACCATATCCCACCAGCTTGGTCCAATGCGGGTTGGTGTGGACCACTTTTCATAGCCCATCCGACGATGGATCATCTTCTTTTCAGACAATTGGGTGATCAGGCCCAAGGATTGCTAACCAACTAGAAACAACAATGAAAATTTGTTGGTCCACGAGATTCGACCAGACCTCAGTTTCTAAGGCTACGCCTATACCACTAGGCTACGGAGGCAGTACATACATTTACTTTTATGTAACTAAATACATTTAATAAAGAAACAAACACTTAGTCACAGGAAAAACACTATGTTGATCAAGCAACGTTTTTCGCGTGGTGGAAATCGAACCCATACCCTCTGGCGCAATAGCTAGGATCACTAACCACTACACCAAGCGAGTCATCGTTATGAAGCAACACCATGAGGATTGTCACTTTATGGTAGTCATATGGTCATTTCTATAAACTGGCCACCTTGAATATTGGTTATCATGTCTTTTATGTCATTAATTACATAAACAAAAGCCAAATAAGTGGAATTGATGTGAACGAAACGACTCATTGCAATGAAGAGGCGTCGGTCGCCAACGATAGACCCATTACGGCATTTCTAATTACACAAATTACATTTTTTTTTATTTCATATCTCATTAGATTCTTATATATCCCACCTACGAAACGAAATGTCATTTTGAAACACAGTTCTGCTTTTAGTTATTCCCCAAGCGCTGACCTGTATAATAGGAACCTACCACCTTCGGAAATAAAAAGTTATTACCCGAAACTATATATACTCCCTGCCTTAAGATGGAGTAACATAAAAGCTGACACGTTCGTAACAACATAGTACATAGAGTAACTCAAAACACGAGCAAGATACAAAGAACGCAACGGCATAATAAAAGTTACATAGCCGCAGTACATCGCTATATAAAACACTGGGCATATAAAACACCACAGCAAAATACTGTGAAATTTATTAAAAAAGTGGGGAAGATCCGAGAGTTGAACCTTATTAAAATTGAGCGTTCGCGGTTGCTACGTAATAAGCGATGACGTTAGCAGAAATAGATGGCAAAGTTCACGGCCGCGTTCGCGAAGATCTATATAAGCCGTTTATAAACTTTAGCAAAGTTTTAATATTCGAGATTTAAATAGTCTATAACGTGATGGATTAATAAAATTTAAATTTAACCGTTAGAACCGTATTTCAATTCAGCAATATAAACCAAAAAAATATTAACTTATTTATATTTTTTCTAGGCGATAATCCAATTATTTAATTATTTTAAACTTGTACACTGCATGGAATAACTTGTAATCCAAGTAAAGATCCTACGTAAATTAGTTACACATACAACACAATGGCGTAAATACTATTTTCATGTCCAAACTTAGAAGAAGATTCACACTCGATTCTACCGTTAGGTAAATCGTCGTAACGTTGCTATGGTTACCGTTATTAAAAACCATACCGGTTACCACAGCAACCATGTATTTACTGCTCAGTATCCTACAGGCGTAGACGCAACATTCGCGTACAAGATACGCACCTCGTCGTTGGGGTCGTAGTACTGCTCGAGGTAGGGATGGGCGAGCGCCTCCTCCACGGTGATCCGCTTGTGCGGATTGAAGGTCAGCATCCGGTGCATCAGGTCCAGGGCGCGAGGATCCGCGCCGGGGAACAGATCCGCCCAGGGCACGCGCGGCTTGTATGGCAGCGACTCCAAATATCCGCGCGCCTGGTTAAGGTGACAATTTGCTTAATGCGTTAACAACTGTATATTGTTGTTGTGTGTCCTAGTTCAAGTATCAACCCACCATAATCTGTCTGCTAATGCTTATTATTGTATTTTCTTTTTTTCTTTTATTCTATAAAAGCTGTAAGAGAGCTGGTGAGAAATTTTAATTATTATTATTATTGGTACGCAAATAACACATGATATTTAAAGGAAGGATTTTATGGGTCTTATGGCGTGTATTTAGATATGAATTTATTTTTACCTCCGAGGTTACGAGCTCGTGGTGCTGTGTACGTCAGGAGTAAAAGTATAAATTATAATAAAAATACACATAACATTAATTTCAAAAAAAATAAAAAATCGTAAATAATTACAGCAATATGGGTAAATCGATCCAAGGATTTAGTAGGTAAGCAAATATTTTTTTTTACAATGGATTGAACAAATATTCCGACGCCTAACCCATCCAATGAAAATTATCCCATTGGGTTGTTAAGGTCAGACGACAAATAAGATGAGAATGAACGTCCTTAATTTAGGTCACCGTTAATTATTAATATTGCTTTCTTTTGAAAATTAAAATATAACTTTGTACTTGTTTGATAACAAATGAAAAACAGGAATTTCTTTAGATTACGTTGAGAATTCCTCCTAAAAAGACAGGGAAAGGGTCTATGAACCCTCTGTTAAGGGCGTGAACTATGGGTTGTCCCATGTGACCAAATAATATCGTGTAAGAGTGCACAATCGTGTCACTCTTTATACTAAAAGGGCTAAGGTTAATATAGAATGGTTTTGGTAGCGTCATTCTTCACTCCGCACAAAGAATACATTTCTAAAAAGGGTTGAAAGGTCCCGTATCGCACAAAAAGTCTAGAAGGGAGCATTTATATATAGTACAATGTGCTTCCATAAAAGTAAATAGCTATTATAAATAAAAATAGGTTACGATAGAATCAGAAGTTCCGAAAATATGATTAAAATGCTCTACGGTCAGTCACCTCCGATTTAATAAATACACAAGTAGTTAGTAAAAATATATCTGTTTCATTTAAGTACAATTATTTTGGCGCGAAAGAAAATTAAAATTTCATAAAAATACATTGTAACCCGTAACAACCAAGTAATAATGCGTCTAACAATGATTAGTTACCGAGACGTCGACAATGCTTGATCTGAAGTGTTTAAAGACTAATGATTTACGGCAGAAATCAGTAGTGTGAAACACCTAACTAACCACGTAGCAGTGCTAGCCCCTTGAATTTACGTTATTATTAGATTGAGGACGTGGTAGGTATAGCATGGGGCCGTCTGGGGAGGTACCACTGCGGTGCTTATTTCTGCCGCAAATCAGTTGTTCGAAATGACTGTGCTCCGCTTTAAAGGACACCGTATCCAGCTTATTTACTGGGTAAACGAGCCGTAACATCCTATGTCCACGTAGGCAGCTAGACTTCCCTAGTATTTCCAATGTCCATGGGCGTCGGCGACCACTATCCATCAGGCGGCCCGACTGCTCGTCTGCCTTCGATAACAATAAACAAAATGATACAAAAAAGCGCACGCAGAAGGTGGAAAGCGGAAATGTTCCCCTCCGCGGCCATTTCCATTTCGCCAACACAAAAGCGGCTAAATGAAACAGTGAACTAACTTTTATACGCAACGCGAACTACTTCCGGCAACGATGTGAACTGAATGTACGTCCGAGCTTTATTTTCCCCCCAATTTCAAGTAACCACTTCGACCGTAATGGCGGTTGTTGGTTTGTTTTCCATTTTGTTGTTGTTTTTTTATTACGCTTTGCACACAATGCGTCGGTTTAAATATTTGTACCAGATTTGGATAACGTTTTTGATTATGACCCACTAAAGCCACAATGCAGTCACTTAAAAACTTGTAAATTAGTGCAACAATCGTTTCTTGTTACGATTAATAATGTGACTACAAGATACCTTGAAAATACCTGCGATAAGATAGTGTGTATCAGTATTATCGCCAGATTATAATGTCGATTTAGTTGAACTCTTAAAGACTTGTAGATTAGGAAACTAAAATAGATTAATTTATCCAAACAACTCAACATTTACAGTTTATCAACAAAGCAGCAATAATAATTACTTTGGATATGTATTCTTTTAGTAAATACTGTATAATTTTCGAATAGAGAAATTTCCAAGATAGAACAAGATAATCATCTCGCTAGTTTTTTTACGCTTCGTTTTCTGCTCCTACTTTTTGTCATGGTCTCTTAGGTGTCATTTCAAAACGTTTAAAATATAATTCGTGTATATTTGGCAGCTTTATAAACAATTACGCTGTTTTTGGAATAATAATAATTAATTAATGATCAATTGACGAAGCAAAATCTTAGAGAAATTAAATTAAGCTACCAAGTAGCGTGCTCAAGGTTTCAGAAATTTACATCTTGCTGACAAAGCTAACGATGTCTAAGCTAAATTAGAACTTCTAATATTCAGAATCGACAGTGTCAATAAAGGCTAATGTCAAACAATAATAGAGCGAAATAGGAGACCATTTAATTATTTCTTTTGTTTAAGCGAATACGTGTAGTATTATTGAATAAATGGATTATTTTATGGATTTTATCGCGTTCATTTTACATATTTAATATAAAATTTTAATTAAGGCAACAAGACGCCTGACATCTTAGTCTACCCCATGACCAGGGCCGCTGAAAAGTGTTCGAAACGTCGGGAATTTAAATATATATAATGAACGCGATAAAATCCGTCAAAAATCCTTTTATTTATTCAAAAAAGGAAACCATTTTTTATCTCAAATAATTTCTAATACGAGCGCTTTACGCTTTGGCGCACTAAGACTTAAGGCTTTAGAGGTAGTTTTAAGTTTGTTCTACCATATATAGTAGATACCATCTTTTTTAATATAATGAAAAGTTTTCAGTCTAAGCTATAAACCCTTATCAGCTGTAAATTCACACCACAATTTAATACTCTAATTTACTAAGTCGCAGTGATCTTTTCCCGCCATATTAGTAGCAACAAGCGTCATGTTAACGACACGTCACGCTAATACTATAAAGGACAAAGATTTGTTTGCTTTGAATCGACTTTAAATATTCTATCACTATTAGAAATCTAAAGTTCTTCGAGTAATATAGGCTACTTTTTCCGTTCCAAAAATCTAAAAATAGCAAGTCAAGCCGTGGACGGACTGTTAGTAAGAACAAGTATAAATGTTACAATACCCTCTCGTTGATGATGCAGTCCAGGTCTTCCTGGCTGGGGGAGCCAAGCACGCCCAGGATATGGTTCAGCTGGTCCAGGTAGTGCTTGCCGGGGAATATGGGCCGGTTGGAGAGCATCTCCGCCAGGATGCAACCCACCGACCAGATATCGATGGACTTGGTGTAACCCTGTGTGGAAGATAAACAACGTAGGTATTACTTATCAGGATTCAAAGCACTAAGTAATAAGAAAAATTGTTTTAAACTTTAAATAATATTGATTACTTCGGATGCGGGAATTTTATAGTCATCTCTGTATATAAGTATATAAATTAAGAGATATGAAATATTGTTTTAATTAACGGTTACACGTTTATATCGTTCTATCTAGTCTAGATCTACACAGTCAGACAATAAGAAGGAATGAAATTGCCACTGCCTCCGTAGCCTAGTGGTATAGGCGTGTGCTTTTGAAACCGGAGGTCGTGGGTTCGAATCCCGCGGGGACTCAACAAATTTTCATTGTTGTTTCCTCGTTGGTTAGGGCACTTTGGGCGATCACCAATGGTCTAAAAAGTAAGATTATCCATGCGTCGGATGGGCATGTAAAAATCGGTCCATCCACCAACCCGCATTGGACCAGCGTGATGGGATTATTTTATGTTTGGGGTATTAGGGAGGCCTATGTCCAGCAGTGTACTATCACAGGCTGATGATGAAATTGCCACTACTAATCATGAATGTAGGAGAACTGATAAGCAAATTTTTCTCACCTTAGAGTTGAGCATAATCTCCGGCGCCCTGTACCAACGGGTCGCAACGTACTCCGTGAGGAAGCCCGTATGGTCGTGGTCGGGGTCGGCGACGCGGGCGAGACCAAAGTCGCAGATCTATTAGACATACATTAGACATTGATCTTTTAAATTGTTTATTCATATAATAACCTAGAGCCAAGAGAGCAAAGCCGGCCCATATACTAATTTATATTGTAGAGATATTGAAATGAATAATTTTTTCCATTAATTTTGTGTATTTTCTATAGCTTCTAAGACTCAGCGTTCTACGTACGTAATAATGTACGTTTAAGTTACGTACATTATATAGAATTAACATTAGAGTTGCCACGAATAGTAAATCTGGCCGCATACCGAATAATCAGCATGGCGGTATGCCGAAGCGCCGTATATTCGGCCGACGAGTATTCGTCATAAAATACTTGCTTTCCGATTGCCTGTCCGAGGTTAGAATATAACATGAAGACGGTATCATTTATGTTGTAAACCGTAACTATGATTACGCATATATTATATACGTGATTAAATCTTAACCATTAGCTATCATCAATTTCTACAAAGCATGTTTTAGCCATCACAGTTTAGGTTCAATTTTACTGCTCAATTTTACTCACAAAATTATTGTAATTTCGTAATGTAAACATATATAATCTTGAGTAACGTGATGTACCTTTTATTAGTACCACCAAAAAAAATTGCCAATACGCCGAATACCGAATAGTAGTCGAATACTCGAGACACTTTTAATAAACAATTCTTTATAAAAAATATGACATATAATAGATATGCGACTGCCTCCGTAGCCTAGTGGTATGGGCGTGTGCTTTTAAAACCGGAGGTCGTGGGTTCGAATCCTGCGGGGACGCAACAAATTTTCATTGTTGTTTCCTAGTTGGTTAGGGCAATTTGGGCCGATCACCCAATTGTCTGAAAAGTAAGATGATCCATGCGTCGGATGGGCATGTAAAAAATCGGTCCACCCACCAACCCGCATTGGACCAGCGTGGTGGGATACGGTCCACACCTCCTAATGGATAGGGGTGTATTAGGGGAGGTCTATGTCCAGCAGTGGTCTAACGAAGGCTGATGATGATGACTAGATATGCCAATAAAAAGATGGAAATGATGAAAACAATGTTAGACACGGCAACGATATTGAGTCGTACGTATAGCGTAATTATTATATTTCATGTCAAATGTCATTTAATATCTAACATCTTGATGTCCGTCAATAGAAACACTGTTTGTTCAATGCAATATTTCCTCTTTTAGATATAAACACAATATATATTTTTACAATATATTATCTCTACATACCATAGGGATAAATTACACTATTATTAAATAAACATATATTTGGCATAGTAACGAATCACGAGAGTCATTATACAGACACAAACAGTACATCAATTATGTTTGAAAACGTTAAATAACATTTATAATTAAGCTTAGAGTGTTCAATATATTATATACAATTAAAATGCGGCAATAAATTGATATAGTAATTTTAATTAAACATATAAATTCTTATAAACAGCGCTATTTACAAACCAACTACGACTTAATCCATAAACAGAATCTCACTGATAGAAAATATTTCCTTTCCATAATTAAACCGGGTTTTATCATAGCAATTTTTCGTAAAAACCAAAACGTTTCAAACTGAGATATTATAACGGCTACAAGATACAAAATTTAAAACGTACGAAGGGCTTTAATCAAAGAGTCGTGGCACCGTCTTTGAGTCGGTAAGCGAAACGTCGGATATTAAACCTTAATTACGAAATGGTATTCAGCTTTAGTGAGGTCGGACGGAAACTGAAAAGAGTAAAAATCTGAGAGCCGTTTTCTTTGGGCTTTCTTAAAGAAAGTCTTAGTAAAAAAAAATTTTCGTCTAGAAAAATAGACGTGTAGGAAAATAATCGTAAAAATAACACACAAAACTAAAATAGCTATATTTATCGCTCACTACGTAGATTAAAAATGAAAAAAGTAAAGCGTTTTAATTGGCTGACACGTTGTATCAAGTACATAAAATATTACGTTACTTACAACTTAATAATCTCTACCTCTACATTATACACATTAATGCAGAGGTATCGGAAAAAAATTCACTAACTTATAGAATATATATGGCGAAGTTTTTGTTTTTTTTATTATTAGCATGAAAATATTAAAAGGGTCAGTATCTAATAATATGACACGCCAAGTGCTCTATCAAATCTATGACTAAGAGACACGGACGGAACGGTGTTTTAAAATATTTTGTGTTTTCAGTTGATTTTCCTTTCAGATGCAATATCGGGCGGGACTTCTGGCAGATGGTAAGCGAATTCATGAATTTTTATCCTCTATTATTCTGGTCAGTATTGCATTAATGTCAAGACAATAATATAAGTTATTAAATAAAATGACTTTACGGATTTTATCGAGTTTATTTTATCCCGTGTACCCCGTGACCACGGCCGCTGGGAAGTATTCGAAACGTCGGGAATTTAAAAATGTAAAATAAACGCGATAAAATCCGTAAAGTTATTTTATTTAATAATGTATAATATTCGCGTAAACAATAGAAATAACAATAATATAGGTCTCATACTTTAAACTAAATATGTATCTACCTTCTTAAGAAAGATGCAAAAGAATACAATGTATCTATGTATATTAATCCTACATATCTATATTAAAAAAAAATAATTGCTGTTCGTTAGTCTCGCTAAAACTCGAGTACGGCTAAAACCAATTGACTGAATTTTGGTCTTGAATTATTTATAGAGGTCCAGAGACAGGCCAAATGGTGAATAGGTATACAATTTTTTTAATTTCACCTAATTACAGTTGGTAGATATAGTAGAGTTGTTAACTATCAGTCAGACTATTATGTATATTGATAAATGTGATACAACTTTAGATCTCTTATTTATCCATTAAAGTAGTACGTAGTCTGCCGGATCACCTAGTTTTTTATATAAATTGTATCATCCGAATTTTCTTTTTACGAAAACAAAAGAACGAAACGTACGTAACGTGAATTTGAAAGAAAAATCACCTGTCCACAATAGATATCTATTTCGCCAACAGAGTTCAATAGATCTAAGACCAGAATAGGGTCAAGGTTCCTAATAATTTTCAAGGGCATTTATGGGTTACTACCAAAGCTCTGACGCCGAGTGGAAATCTCTTTGTGCATAACGTTTTATGTTAATCAAGCATACCGAATACACTTTTTCCTTTTTTTTTCGATAACTTAACTGAAAGGACAGTTGCTGTCATTTTTTTTATTTAGTTATTATTTTAGACACAGAGGAAAGGATATAAGTTTACGTCTTTGTTAGTACAGTAGAAAAGTTTGGTGAATTTCATGAGTTCAAATAAGTAGTGTTAATGTCAATTGTCTATAGGATTGAATGTTAAGATCTATTAAGGAGGCAATAACAGATATAAAATAGATCGACACCCTCCACGTTAATTGTATCCCCAAAATCAAACACGCTCTCGTAATTTTTTGTAAAGATCAATATATTACTTTAAACTGTTTTTATTAAAAACTACGACTTTATACGTGTTACGGTTGCCTAAAACTAATTACAACATCCATGTTTTTTTTTGAACACGCAAATTGTACGATGCATTTGCAAATAGCACAACTTTCATTTTGATGGTTACAACAACGCACGTGGAGGTTCCTGTCATTCTAAACGGTGTAGTTGAGGCTCCGACGGCAAAAGCCGATACTGTTTTGCGACAAGCTTGTACGTAATGGAGGACAACCTTCCCGCACTAAACATGGCCAATACCGTACCATACCATACTGTTCGTACCTTAAGATCACAGGTGGTGTTGAGTAGTAAGTTAGATGGCTTCAAGTCCCTGTGCAGGACGTTGGCGGAGTGGATGTACTTCAAACCTCGCAGGATTTGATATAGGAAGTAGCAGATGTGATCGTTGCTCAGTTTCTGTAACAAAAAAAGGGTTATTCATATAGCTATATTATGTTGTACAATAGACTACTAATGATTTTATTGCCTAATAGTAGCAACCTTTTAAGCTCTCTAGTCCAGTGGTATGGGCTTACGCTTTAGAAACCGAAGATCTAGTTGATTAGGGCAATGCGGGCTGACCACCCGATTGCCTAGTGAGTAAGGTGAACCATGTGTCGGATGAACATGTAAAAAGTCGGTCCTGCGCCTTATCTCTCTCTGGTCGTTGTGGTTATCCGTCTCATCAGGCTTTGAAAGTATAAAAGAATAGGGAGTGCGCCTATATTTGTGCGTACACTTATGTACTATAATATCTCCTGTGCCGTTGGCTGATCAGTAATATAGACCGGCCGCCGTAGTCTTAGTTATAAACGACTTTAAAGGACCTTACTAGTATTACTAGTAGCTTTTTAAATAGAAACCAGTCTGTTTGGTGACACAAGATGCACATCATCTTTATCAGGCTATTTTCCAATATTTGTGCAATCTATGGAGTTAGATGCAACTGCCTCCGTAGCCTAGTGGTATAGGCGTGTGGTTTAGAAACCGGAGGTCGTAAGTTCGAATCCTGCGGGGACTCAACAAACTTTCATTGTTGTTTCCTAGTTGGTTAGGGCAATTTGGGCCGATCACCCAATTGTCTGAAAAGTAAGATGATCCATGCGTCGGATGGGCATGTAAAAAGTCGGTCCACCCACCAACCCGCATTGGACCAGCGTGGTGGGATTCGGTTCAAACCCCCCTAATGGAAAAGGGGTGTATTAGGGGAGGCCTATGTCCAGCAGTGGACTATCAAAGGCTGATGATGTGTGATGTGTAATGATGCAGTTAGGTATTATATATTTTTTCTTAATAATTCTTATTTTTAATTACCTGGGTCTTCAATAGCTTATATAAATCAGTTTCCATCAGACACTGAACGATGTAAACGTCCTTCATTTGGTCAATTGTCTCCGCCCTTAGAATATCCCGGATATCAATGATCTAAAACAAAACAACAATATTATACTCCTATAAAAACATTTTATTAAAAATTTCAATAATAAGTTATTTAATTTATCAATTATTTCAATTTTTTATTATTTCAATTTTTCATACAATTTTTTTCGCGTTCAGTTTTAGCGTCAGTCACAAAAATAAAATTATTGGAAATCTAATATGATAAAGGTGAAAATTACTTCGTAGAAACGTAGTGTACTATGAGAGATTGAGTGGACTAGTATACACAAAGCGGTTATATATATATATATATATATATATGTACAGTTTTTATTAAAAAAAATGTGCTGACAACAGAATAATGGGTATGTACTTAGTTCGACAACAAGTTATATATGTTTTTATGCCAAACCTTAATGTAATATACATACTATAGTTTAAAATTGAACAGAGATTCTGTCTACAATACAAGAATATAACTTACATAAAAACAAAAATAAATTAAATTGAAACTAGACCATTTGCGCTGAAAGAGTCCACAGGGGAATAAGCCGGAGAAACAAAGTGCGCAACAACAGCTTATATAAATGCCGGAACAAATATTGCTGCAGTTTGTAGAAATAAAACAATACTGCAAATAAACTTTATCCTATACCAGGACTAGCTAAGTATACTCGAAACTGAAATAAGAAATGTAACTTATAATAATCAAACGACGTATGTACGTACGTACGTTTATGGTTTTCTATAAGTTGACTATCATTTAGTGATAGAAATTTTGGTCAAAATAAATCAATAAAATCGCTTGAGATATAACGCCATTTTGCAGCTATGGCGTTACAATGTTTAAATCAATTCAGAGTTGTTTCTAGTGGATATACATACATTTTCATGCTTGAACCGGGTCAGTATTTTTATCTCGCGCAACGTCCTCTGGCAATAGGTCTGGTGTTCGAAGGGCGAGATTTTCTTGATGGCCACTTTAGTCATTTTCACGTTGTCCACGGCGGATCTGTGGGAGATGACAATGGTTAGTTACGTAAGTTAGTAAGGGGGGTCATTTTTTAATTTACATATTTTTCTATTCCGTGCCAAACAAAAGGACGAAAACATAACTTTAAGTTGATTCATTTAGTATATATCGAGATTGCTCATGACAGACGAATAAATGAACATGTTTACAGGAGACCGTCTGCGGTGGTACCACTCCGGTGCCTATTTCTGCCGCGAAGCAGTAGTGTGAAAACACTGCTGTGTTCCGGTTTGAAGGGCACCAGCCAGCGTATTTACTGGTAAACGAGACTTAACATCCTGTGTCTCACGGTAGGCAGCGCGTTGGTGATACCACTGGTATTGCATACGTCTATGGGCGTCGTGACCACTTCCTATCAGGTGGCCGAATGCTCGTCTGCCTGCGTATAGCTATAAAAAAAAAAAACCTTATAAACATTGAACCGTCCATCAAGTTTAAAGTCAACTATCTCTACTATTGATTACTGAACAGCATTAGCGATTAGAACCTGACTGAGAGAGATCGATTGAAAATCGTCTTCTGAAATTTTAATCCAGCACATTTCTTTCGCACGTCCGTCCAATCGATTTGATATTCCAGGTATCAATTCGTGAGAATAATTATCTTTGCACGAAAGTGTTTCGAATTCAACGCTCGTTTAGACACGAATTCCTTTTGATGTGAGCCTCGTCTCGTCTGATAAAAGATTGACGACCTCCTTACGTGCGAGACTTTTACGTCGTAAATACTTTTATATACATTTCACGAATGACTGATGGCTGTAGGAGCGAACTGAGTTACAACTGTTTGATGGCAACATTAAAATTTGGAATAATTTTATTACTCGTTTCCGCTATTAGAGAATGGAACAGTGACATTAACGGAATGTTAACTAAACTTTATTTAAAAATAAGCTATTCCCCGCTAATTCTTCCGCGTTGTGATGGAAAGAACGAAACACCAGTGCCTTTAAAATTCGTATTATGAATACGGTCATTAACGATGTCTCGCCTGTGTTACTGTAGCGATATTTCTGTAGGACTATTTAACATAAATATTTCCATTATACAATGAATACGTGTAACTCCCAACATATATTCCCAACATTATAAGCGCTCTTGCCTAAAAAGTTCGTTGATACTAGAGCAGGTTTATCCGACAGATTCAACACTTGTTGATTTAACAGACACCAAAATTTTAAATATTTATTTGCTTAAGTTAGATAAAACGCACATGTAACATTGTTATCCGAGACAGCGTAGATCCGTCAAAAATAGATAATGTAAAATCGACTTTTAAATACAAAACTTACGTATTTTTGTCACAATAAAAATTTAGTGTCAAATCAAGTCAAAGTATTTATTCAATTTAGGCTTAATTTATGAACTACGAAAATTTTTAACCTACATTTAATTTAGTTTATTACATAGTTCATTATAACTCAAATAAATAAAAATGGAAAAATTTCACATCCTACTTTTTCAAATAGATACGGCGAAACAAATGTTTCGCCGTATCTATTTTGTAATTAAAGTTTATGGCTTATTCTGACGTATAAGCTATGTTATCGTAAGATATTCTTACAAACTTTCACGTGTGTAATATTACATATAAAAGGTTTGCTAAGAAACGATTATCATTGAACACGAACGTGTGGTATTTGTTGATATTGCGTATTATTCGTAACCGATACTAAGAATTGAATACGCAGCAACGTTCAAAGTCATTAGATACATCAAATAACATTTTTGTGGCAATTTTTCGTTAAATACATATTTTTATCTTAAAACAGTTATGTGAATGTTTTAGTATTCCATGTATGTTACATGTATTACAAGGAAGGTAAGGCGCTTATAAATTTACATATTCCTGTATATCATTACAGCAAAACATAATATCATAAAACCGTTTGTTGATAAACAAAATTCTTGATTAGATTTTAATATAATAGCAGTTAATTTATTTAATTTAAGAGCCTAGTTATGGAGCTATAAGAAATGTAAACTGTATTAATATCAGGCATACATCATCAGCCTGTTTTAGTCCACTGCTGGACATAGGCCTCCCTAATACACCCCTATCCATTAGGGTTTGAACCGTATCCCACCACGCTGGTCCAATGCGGTTGGTGGGTGGACCGACTTTACATGCCCATCCGACGCATGGATCATCTTACTTTTCAGATCATCATATTTCATTATATTATATATTAGATCAGACATATTTTCATGAATATTTTCTATTTATTTATTGTGGTATTGATTTTCATTCAAATCTTAGTTTACAACGAACACTAGTAATGCACACATCGTTAAATTATTACTATGAGTAACTGCCTTAAAAATGCGCCTTGAACGAGGCAAAAAATTGTCTAGCAAAATTTTACATTCCAAGATAAAAATAGAATATAATCAGCCTAGGTTTTATTCGGTTTTTAATTTTAATTTTTATAACAAAACTGTTGCTATAAAAATGATTTCTTTCCGTTTTTGTAAATTTTTTTAGCACGATAAATCAGTTAAAAAACATTATTAACTGCCTACGTACGACTAGGCTAGTGGTATGGCCGTGTGCTTTAGAAACCGGAGGTCGTGTGTTCGAATCCTAAGGAGACTCAACAAATTTTTATTGTTGTTTCCTAGTTGGCTAGGGCAATTTGGGCCGATCACCCAATTGTCTGAAAAGTGCTGAGATCCATGCGTCAGATGGCCATGTTAAAAGTCGGTCCACCCACCAACGGATACGGTCCAAAAACCCCCTAACGGATAGGGGTGTACTGGGCCCATGGCCAGCAGTGGACTATCACGGGCTGATGATGATGATGTTGAAATATATATATTCTATACCAGACCATTACAAACATTTATGAAAAGTTTCTGACGTCAAAAAAGAGTGCTTGGGCTCTTTACACTACCCATATCAGATTTTCCTATAAAGAAAGAATTTATATTAAACATGACTATTTCGTGTTAATACTTGTGTTATATGTCAAATATTAATAATATTATTATTCGCCAGACACATAAGACTAGAATAAAAATTATTAATAAAGATTTGTCGCGTGCGTTGTTGGAGAAGAGCTAGTACAAAAAAATATATTACGTACAACTTTCCTTATAAAAAACTTTCAAAAACATGATTTAGCCCTAAAACTGCATGCTATCCGGTCGAACTTGTATTCCACAAAGCTACCTGTGGGGTTTCGACGGGAAATACTGACCCGCTCTACTGAACACGGTAAACTTTTTACAAGTCCAATTTCCTCTTTTTTACGTTAATGGTTACAAAATTGGACCTCGATCGACACCGGCTGCGGTCAGAGAATTAAGTTAAAGCATTATAATAGATTTAATTTACCTTACACTAACCATGTCTTTTCTTGACACAAGTCCGTCTGTATATTTGCATACATTTTTATGTTTGCACTATTTCAAAGTAAAATTACTCTGAAACAAAAAAGTTTGCCAGTCTAGGTTTTCTTTAGCCTTCTATTCTACAGATACAGTTTTTGAATGATAGATAAATTTTTATTTTATGCTATTCAGAATTTTAATAGATTGTAATATTTTAACTTGGTGCGTAGACCGGTAAAGTACAATCGCAATTCTTTATTAAAATATTTTCCCTTAAAATAATTTTACTACATCCAAATTTGATTAATTAAACTTAATTAACTTAAAGTTAGATAAGTGGGAACAATTACTACTAACTGAACTAATCCAATACTAAACCGACCCATTAAAATTAGTTACGCTGTTTACGCAAATGTATAACAACTTGTCCGTAGTAATTTGCGTTCGTTTATTTTTTATGGCAATCAAGTAGTAAAATTTATATTTCTTTTACATTTTATAATATCAGATTTCTTCAGCTAATTGGTTCGACAAACTGATAACAATGTTTATTACCAGACCAGTTGTCATGACCGAAAAAGTTATCCAAAACGAACCAAAAACAAATATACGAAACAAAGGCAGGTGTGTGTTTTAACGAGAACATTTTATATTTCTTTTATCATTAGATTAAACAGAACACAATACACATAGAGAAAGTTAATCTGTTGTTATCAAAAGGAAAATAAAACATTACATCATTATCCGTTCCGAGGGTAAGAATGAATTCACTCCGAAACATTCCTCTGTAACTGAAAACAATATAAAGAATCCCGCTAAAGGGAGAGGTATCGTGCTACAAAAAAAAAGAAAAAGAAAACGCAACAAAGAAGGCACGAATTTCAACGTTGCCTCAGCAACCTGAAATATATTCCCGTGGGAGGGGGCGGTGGGAAAATGGGAAAATAACTGGGCGACCCCTTTGTACCGTCGGGATGGACCGTTTCGCTCATCTTTTCTCGTAATACGATCGTTACCGTGATAAATGTTCCTCGGGTTATATCCGACGCTGGTTGATTCGTTCGTTTATATTTATTAGCTGAAATTACACTTTTCCCACTACTTTCTCTCAGTGGTTTGGGCAACGAAAAGGTTGACCCCAAAATGGAAGAAAATGTCACCATAAAAGTTACTGATTGTAGAACATTTTATTATATTTAAAGGTTTTTTTTATTTTATAATATATCTTTGTGTCATCAATATGATATAAACACAACCGTTCGCATTGTGTAGCCTGTATAGAGCATTTTTTTTTTATTTAAATGGCAATACTTTGGAGCAGAAATGTTATCTGATTTTAAGTGATTCGTCCTGCCCATAAGAAATGCAGCTTAAGATGTCACACTCAGTTTGCTACTCTGAGAAATGGACGGGTACGTTTTTGCTATTGATTCTGTTACAGTGCCGGAAATTGAAACGGAATGCAGTTGTGTTTTTTATGTTTTCTTTGCGACAAAATAACGCAATGCTCTCCTGTAATGGCACCTTAAAACGGACATTTTTAATGCCTAAAAATAGGACGCTTGTATCGTCATCGTAGTAGTAATAAATGCAATTTAATGCTCCATCGATTTGATACTGCCATGTATGTTGTAGTAATCAAAATTCAAGTTACGCTTTTTTTAAGAAAACCCTTGTTTTACGCACAATTTAAGAGCTCAATAAACGAAAAATATAAAAAGTGATTTATTTTGGGTATTAACAAGACGCTTAAAGTCGTATCTTTATTACGACATGGGCGTAAAATATATTGACCACCACAAAATTTTACGTGAGCGAGTTTGTTTTTTGGGATCAACTTACGTGGGAGGTATCAATGTATTGTTTGCGCAATTTTAACGTAACGCTTTTTGACGTAACTACTTTCCTAAATGTAACAACAAATAGAATAATCTATTCAATGAGCCTATGATTTAGTGTTCCTTGAAAAGTATACTTGTAAAAGTGTACATTCTGGCTAAACACCTTTACCATATAAACATGCAAACACTCAAACGTTTGATACGATAAGAAAACAAATTGTCATGTTACGAAACATACTTTAACCAATACGTAAATCTCACTCATATTGTTCTAATTAGTTATGCAGGCAACAGCCAGCAATGTTATTTGAAATATCAATAATTCGAAAATTAATTATTTAGGTCATTAATATAAATAATCCTATTTTAAGACAAAATCAAAGCATACAAGACACGATAAAAAGCGTCGTAAAGTTAAATCTAACGGGCATAACGTCAACATTCGCCAGTAACAATCGACGTCGATAATTAAGCAACGTTTTTAACGAACTTACGGGTCTAATAATCCGTATAGTATAGCATAGAAGCATGTCTTGGACTTGCGTATCTAACAATCTATATAATATAGAAGCAAGTCTCGGACTTACGGGTTTAACAGACCGTATGGTATATTATGGAAGCATATTTTGGACTTACGGCTCTAACGGTCCGTACAGAACCAAGTCATCGAATCAGACAGCACTATTGTTCGCGGAAAACAATGCGGATTAGATTCGCGCACGTCGCCCAGTATCCGCAGTCGACGCGGCACAATGACGTATGTTGTACACAATGTGGTCACGGGTGACTCATTTGAGCGGCGAATTGATATTAGCCGGATGACATTCCGATCTGATATATCTAAAAGATAACTCAAATTTTGAAGGAGTAATGCTAGATTGTTTAGTCAAGTCGCAATTGTGTATGAATATATACAACAACACTTTGAAAATGTTGATGTTTTGAAATGTTTACTCATCTTTTAAGTGTATCAGTAATCTCAAATAGAAATCAATAAAATGATGATAATGATAAATGAAATGTATTTTTGTGTTTACGGCAACGGATGGTATGGTACGCTTTTGTGATTCTTATATTTGATTACATAATTATCTACTTCTAAATTTAGAAAGGAATTTATTTTTAAATGAATTAACATTATTTTTTTCGAAAAATCTGTTACTTCAATATCTTTATTTAATATAAAACGTCTTTATTAAATATTTCTTCAAATTTCAGAATGTTAAGTCCTTAAATCACGATAATATTTCTTGTGGAGTATAATGCGTATGTAAACTATAAAATAGTTTGTTTTAGAGATCCATAACATCATATAAATATTTAATTAATTTAATTCATTACCAAAATAAGGTTGATTGGAGCGATCGTTAGCGGCGTAATATTTAGCGTTTTCAAATCATTAGCGCGTCACGAAAAGTTTTCTTTTGATCAGGTTAAGCAAATGTCCAACTGGAAAATAGTTTTTTTCTTATTCATTAATGTCACAAGCTACAAGGCATATTAATCGATGCCGTCCTTAAAAACATATCCACAGAAGTGTAACATCCACATTTATTGGCACCGGCAACCTGGATCCGATCCCCTCGGGCGGAACGAGTGAAATAGTCAACTGCAATTTGGTGTGACGATCCACTTTGCGTTTGACGGATGCCGCCCGCGGTGCTATAAAAGTATCACGTGTCAAGCATTAAGAATAATCAAACATTTTCAAATGAATCGGAAAAATAAAAACTTTGTGGCTTCGTCTAAAACCTATCTTGTTTATAGACACAAAGGTCTACTATATGCAGGGTAAATAACGCAACAATGCTATGCACCATTTGCAAACTTGTGCAAACACTAGTGTGGTGTGATTAAAGGGCATCAAAGTCTGCGTAATTACCAGGCACTAAAACATCCTACGCCTGGAAACGGACAAGTGACGTTTAACATTTTTTTTTAATGGGCAGGGCGTATAATTATCATCGGGTTCACGTCCTGCTCGTCTCGTATAGACATCTAAACAATAAGTTAAATCAATACATCCTATGTCTAATGTTAAAATAGATCAATTCTGATATCCGGACGGGCATTAATAATTCATCCGACTAATGTAAACGCTCCCAGTTCCGATATCCGCCTAATCCGTGAATAATGCTAAATGCCTTGAGAGGATGACGTCATTTCCACCCCAATTCACCTCCGTTCCGGCGGACGGAGGTATTAGCCCTAAGTATCGATTCAGCGAGGGAATTCATTAAGCGCGTTTCATGGGCCTATTAGCGCTATGTAAGCGGTTTTAGGACTCTGACGTCACCGGCGCGGAGTGAACGCACCGTAAATGTGTCACTGTTAGTTTCATTATGGCTAATTGAAACTAACGCGCCAGATTACTACGATCCATGCGAAGGTCGGCGGTCCTTAATTATTTAGAGCGTCACATGGGACACAGGAAAATTGCCTAATATCCGGAACCGTTTCTGTTTAACTTTATTATCGCAACAAACAGTCATCACAAACATATTATGTATACATTATATATTTGTACTGTACACATACATTATATATTTGTATTTCATTTACAATGCGTCCGGATCGTAAGTCGCAATTCTATACCGTATACATAATTCAGGGGTAGATTTCATTTGATGAATATAAAATACCGCTCGTATGAAAACTAATAAATCTAGGGGACCCACAAGTGCATTGCCGTGGAAAGGAGGCTTTTTTAAAGAACCTTAATCGTTTCGTCCGGAAAACTGCTGGCGACAATTGACTGCAAAAAATTCACAGGCACAGCAAGAAGTGAACGTGGGCATCTAATACGAGACGAAATCCGTTAAACTGGCGTCAAATAGGGAAATCGAAGACGTTCGTATTCGGCGTTTGATAACAGGCATTGTTACGTATATAAGGCATATTACATTCAGCTATAAGATATCAAAGCTATCCATTGACGAGTTGAAGGATATAAGAGAACCGAGACGCAACAAATAATGACAAATCATTAGCGTTAACACTAACAAGTCGTCGCAATGTAAATTCACCTTGAAAACCGATCCGTGGATATTGGTACGGCGCGCGACTGTCGCGACACGTGTTATTGCGTCTCGTAAAACCACGAACGCAATCTTGTGTTAAAACACGCACACATTGACAGCAAGACAGACGCACGTATATGTATGTATGTTTTAAACACGTAATAACGACTCTAGGACTACACATCTTTGTAATTATTGCTCTATTATTTATTAGCAGTATTTATGAAATTGCGGAAGAAATATTTAGTAATTGTAAGATTAAAGAAAGTAAGTGCAACTGCCTCCGTAGACTAGTGGTACAGGAATCCTGCGGGGATTCAACAAATTTTCATTGTTGTTTCCTAGTTGGTTAGGACAATTTGGGCTGATCGCCCATTTGTCTGAAAAGTAAGATGATCCATGTGTCAGATGGGCATGTAAAAAGTCGGTCCACCCACCAAACTGCATTGGACCAGCGTGGTGGGATACGGTCCAAAACCCCTATTGATAAGAAGGGTGCATAAGAGGAGGCCTATGTCCAGCAGTGGACTAACACAGGCTGATGATGAATGAATGAATAAATGATGAAGATTAAAGTAAGTAAATTGTAGAGCAGTAGTTTCCAGGCGATTTCAGTAAAATTTTGAGATTTATAGCTTTTGAAATCATTACATCATCAGTCACAATAACAGCCAGTCGATTACAAAATATCGTTCTATAATGGCGAGGATAAATGTAAATAATTCACTCCAGAACAATACAGCTAAATGCAGATCTGTTAGTAAACAAATTGTACATAAATAGCAACTTGGCGGCGCGGGAACTGGAAAACAACAAATTTAACGTAACAACCGTTCGACAATAATATTAACTTAATACAAATAATCTCACAGGTTCTGCCATATTCTTTATTTGACACACTAAGTCATTAGAGGCGTATGCAAGTATCTGTTAATATTGTGCACCAAAGAAAGTAAGCAAAAAATATCTCAAATTTCTGTTTACTAACAATTTTGCAACGGGATCCGCGTTCTATACCGTTTCTTCCGTGACATATTAGACTATCCGTCATATTTTAAATTTATTATAACTATAAGCATTTCCGCCTCTGTGGTCAAGCGGTATTGGCCCTATCTTTATAAATCGGAGGTCGTGGGTTTTCTGGTTGGTTAGGACAATTTGGGCCGATCACCCAATTGTGTAAATAGCAAGATGATCTGAATAGTATGATGATGATGATGATGTCGGATGGATATGTAAAAGTCCGTCCATCCACCAACCCGCATTGCACTAGCGTGGTGGGATACGGTCCAAAAATTCCTTAATGGAGAAGGCATGCCTGATGATGAATATGATATACACATTTCATATGTTATTCTTTCAGTGTTTCTGAACTAAGTATTTATTAGAATTATATAATATTCGAGAATTAAGTTACACCATACAACGCAAAGAACGTCATCCTATCTCGTATTAACATTTTATTTTTACCGATGTTTGTCACCGAGATGTTGTCAATCACTATGCACGCCATCGACTAGTAACACCTTAGTTGCAACTATAGCACAACGTTGCTGAGTACAATAATATTTATATTTGTTCTATGTGTTATTTAGCTAGGGTAAGTATCGTACCGTGTTAAACAATAAAAAACATAGCAAATTAATGAACTTGCTTTCGCGTGTATTGTGTTAGGAAGGATTCTCGGGTGATTTATTATATCTATTTCACGGGTCTTCTTATGAACCGTTAATAAATTATAATAATGCCGAGCAGAGGAGTAAGCGAATTGATAAATAATCAAGTTAACGGCTGGACGGATACTGGAGGCTAGGGATACCCGACAAGGGGGCGCTAAAGCTCAATCTAGTGAAATAACTATTGCACATCGAGACGTACTATTGGCATTTAGATGGAGTTCAGCAATGATTTTGGTGAAACTATTTTATTGATCTATAATAAATACTTGTTCGAACACGAATTCTGCATACTACCAGTCAGTTAAGACTATTCAGAGAATTTCGTAGAGTTCAATATGTACGCAAATTGCTGATGTTTCGAGCCTTGAGAATGTCCCGTCTTCAGTAACGAAGGCTGTTCTTTACTTTGGAACCGCAAACCCCTTTGAATAGTTTTATTTGCTATCCCGTAATTGAATTCCGCTGTGGTTGTTTGAACGTCGAAAGTTTTGTACTGCGATTGAATTAATTCATTTTAACAAACGAATTACATATACTTTTAATCATAACTATAATAATTAAAGTTCAATATCACCTCTATATGTCTGCAGTAGAATGAGTTATTACGATGCAAATAAAAAAAAAGCTAGTTCATAGATTCATGACGAATTGATACTGTGTATGGCAAAAACGCAAAAAAAGCCATCATATATGGATATAATATGGACTTCGCAAAAAGGCGTACGTATATTCCTATACGATGTCTGTCCGATAAACAGACATTTATCCCACAAAAGTAGGGATAAATGTCTTTTTATGGTATTATTATTACGGTCGCTTATGCAAACCCATTTTGGTATTATTTTCAACCGATTTGCCTGCCGCGGCTAGTACGGCTTCGACGTCGACGCGCGGATGTAATAAAGTTCGACGTGGCGTTGAAGAGTCGTAAGTTGATACGTTTCGTACGACCGAATGGGACGCCGTGTTAACGTGTGAAACTGCGCAAAACGGGGATGACATATAAAATCAGACCAGATGCGGCGTTAAAATGTTTTCATCGGAACGGTCAAATAGTTCATGAAAGCGCAATTATGTAAGTAACGAGTGTTTTGTATCGAGGATTTGACGATTTTGATGGATAACTTATGAATCCTTAGGCGAACGATCTATCAGTCAAATTGACAAACATATTTGGCTAGTTTAATTATAAAAATAAATAAATGGCAATCAACACTAATAACACCCGATTCATCGATACAGTAGAAGAAAAAAGATTTTTGGGTTAATAATATAAATATTCGGATCTTTTTATACAAAATCACCATAACGTTAGACTGCGAAACCAAGAAAATACTATAGCAGTTAGCTTTAAAAGCAGCATTGTGCCATACGGCCGGTGCAAAACTGTAAAATTTATGTGGAGAATGAGAATGGGCAGGCAACGGCGAACCGACATTGTCACGACGGCTAATGGCGATCCGTAATTACGTAAAAGGCTTTGCCTAATTAAATTACCGCATTTGCGTCAAGATTATTAACGGGAGTATGTTGAACAGGGATTGCTCTAGTTCTAAAGTATTACTTTTTAAATTCGTGTGTAAAAAAATAGCGCAATGTTTCTTGCCAGTTTTGTTTTCAGACTGCTAGTAAGGTGCGGTTAGATTTGTTTTTTGTGGAAATTTGAAGTGATAAGATCTTTAAAAATTCAATTATCTTTATTCAAGAACTTTAATTTTTAACCAGTTTTTGATTGGCTATCAAAATTTATCAACTTAATATATAACGTATTTATAAACTACTATTTTGTTGTTGTGATTACTGAAACACATTTCATTAAAATCACAAACTTGATCTTCATCTTTAATTTCTATACATTATTTACATCATTAACTCTTCACGTGAACTATACAAGAAAAAGTACAATCTATTACGATACCATAAATATAATTAATTTATACTCTATTTTTAATTGTTTGCTAAGATAGATAATAATTTATACCTAATAAATCAATTACACCCACCAACCCGCACTGGACCAGCGTGGTGGGATACGGTCCAAAACCCTCTAATGGTGTATTAGGGGAGGCCCATGTCCAGCAGTGGGCTATCACAGGCTGATGATGATGATGATGATGAATAATTCAATGCCCATAAAAAAAGAAACTGTGAATGAAACAAAAATAAAACCTTTAGAAATTGGAACCTTTAAACGTGTACATCAAATCCACTTTCACGGATAATTCGCGTTATGGATGCTGAAAAGAATCAGAAACGTTGAGAATAAATAAAAAGAATTAACCCGAAAAATCCGTAAAATGTACATTTGATATCTGTAATACCAGCGTAAGTAAAAGAAATTAATTCTTCACACGTGTAATTCAGATGAAAAAAAAAAACGACCGCAATATCCCGTCGGATTTCTTTCGGCGCATTAAGTTACTTAACCGGAGGTATATTGTGGCTCTTATCTGCAACGAAAAGGCCCATTTTGAACGAAACCTCGTATGAAAGAAATATAGCCATTTACCGCAACTCCATTTTGTGGCGGTCGCTCTTTCAAGAAAGTGCATTGTTACCACAGCCTTATAAATTCCATTGGCGACATCGAGAAATTCAATTATTTTAGAAAAACTACTAAAACGTGTACTTTTTTTGGATTGAATAAACTGTCGGTATCATGTATGTGTTATACGTATAAATATTTGTAATTTATCACTCTACCAGCTTTTTTTTTTCAAACGTAAACTTTCTCGTAAAACTAGACTAGAAAATGACTGGTTTGGTAAATCTAGTGTTAATATTATACTACTTCGAACTATTAAAATGTGGCGTTTATTGTAAAAATTTTGTAAGTCGTTGAAAGAAGGAAAAATACCGTTACCGGTTACCGGTGGTAGGTCCCTGCTGTGTTCAAAACACTGCTGTGTTCCGGTTTGAAGGGCATCGTAGCCCGCGTATTTAGTGGATAAACGAGACTTAACACCCTATATCTCACAGTAGGCAGCGAGTTGGCGATACCACTGGTATTGCTAATGTCTATGGGCGTCGGTGACCACTTCCCATCAGGTGGCCCGACTGCTCGTCAGCCTGCGTATGTCATGAAAAAAAAAGTCCCGCTGAGTTTCTTACGCCAGTTCTTCTCAGGTAGTTTATTTGACAATCAACAAAAAAGTGTAATGCTTCCATGTTGAATTAAGATACTTTACTATCACTTTGACTTTGAAATAAAAATGATTGAGTGGCAGAAGTTGCAATCTTCGTTCTGCGTGTGTAGCTACAGATTACTCGTGAAATAGACAAATTTTCTCTATGGAAACTATCTATTATTATGTCAAATGACAAAGGCAGGCGAGAAATATTATTATTACGAGGGTTACACCATTAAAAATAGATTAATGCGATCCAACGGCTCCGTCTATACACGTTGTATTAAAATAGACTTTACATAAAATATATCACTTTAAAACTTCTTCAATCATCTTATTTTATTATGTTATACTAGAAATATTTCTTATAAAATCTGTCTCGGTGACCTAGTGATGTTAACCCTGGCTTTACAAACCAGAGCGGGTTCGAATCCTGTGAGAAAAAAACTTTTTGTAATCTGTTTCAATATGGGATATACCTAATCGCCTATTAAATCTGATTGCAGTACAAAGCAACCAAACATTATAACTTGTAAAAATTACAAGAAAATTTCGTTACAAAATCTAAGAGCATTTCCCTGATAAAATAAACGGACCATTAAAATATAAAGCTTTTAGGGGATATATCCAAAGTCTTCCAAAATCAGAAACTAATCCCGAGAGATAAATAGGCCGCAAGGACCTTTCAATGTCCTTGTTTGGATTAAGGTCCTTTCGGATATAGAGGACTCAACGGCCGATACCTTTTGAGGCACTAATCCAATTTCGATAATCGATAAAACCGCCGGGCTTTGTCTACATTAATCGAGTAACAAATTATAATAAACAACCTTAAAATTAATGCCTATAACGATGTAGATACATTGTATAAGCTTAAATTACAAAGTTCTTAACCAAGCAATAACACTAGATAGTAAAATTAATAAAGAAAGCTATTTAAATTTATTAATTCTTACAAAAAAATTTAAAAAATCACCATCTGCAATATGTTATTTAATTGTACGAGTTCTGTGTCATTTACAGTTATTCTGTATAATTTTCGGACATTTATACAAAACATTTGGACTAATAAAATCGTAAACAAGATGATAAGTAAAAATAATACAAAAAAGCTTGAGATATTTACAAACGAATAAAAAATGCCACTATAACTAATACATTTAAAGTATTACCACCACATTAACCAAAAATATTTTTTAAACATTACTCCCTGTTATACATACATATATCATTGTTCGATATTAGATTACCTATCATCAACCAAGATGAAATAGGTGTAAGAAGTAATATGACCACATACCCAATAAGAGCATCATATTAAATTGATCATGTACTAGACATTAGACGGATATCAACATACCTATTTACTAGGCGAGCGTCTCTGTAATAAAAAAGTATATATTTAATTATTATAAAATATATATTTAAACAATAACAAACGGCCTAGATCACTTTATTAAACATATAAACGTGTCACACGCATATATTCGGCATCCGATGAAAGCGGTGACGCCAAACGTCCATTCGAAACGGGGAAATAATGCGTGTATCGTCTATTGCGTTGAATTTTTCATGACACGCGCCATGCAAAGATGATCATTGTACGGAGATAATGAACGATAGATATTCAAAGTGCGCAAACGCCGGGCACAGACGGGGAGACGTGGCGTCATAACCGTATTCAATATGCCCGAGTATTTTCGTTATTTATGCGTCCCGCGGGGGAATATAAATTGTCCCCATGACAACGAGAAATGATAACCGTTCGGTTGGACCGCATACGTATGAAATGCAGTCACGTAGGAGACCCGCGGAGCGACGGCGACGGTCGCGTCCTTTTGAAATGTCTATTTTTATGATATAATAAAATAACGAATGTGATACATTTAAGCTGTTAAGATGACTTCACAAACGATTAAATAAGAAATGAATACTTTATATTTGATAAAGCTACTGCCTCCGTAGCCTAGTGGCATGGGCATATGCTTTAGAAACTGGAGTCGTGGTTCGAATCCTGCAGGGGCTCAACAAATTTTCATTGTTGTTTCCTAGTTGGTTATGGCAATTTGGGCCGATCACCCAATTGTCTGAAAAGTAAGATGATCCATGCGTCGGATGGGCATGTAAAAGTCGGTCCACCCACCAACCCGCATTGGTCCAGCGTGGTGGGATACGGTCCAAACCTCCTAATGAATAGGGTGTATTAGGGAGGCCTATGTCCAGCTGTGACTATCACAGGCTGTTGATTGATTTTTGATTTTTGATTGTATTAAAACAATGACGTGTCGATCATAGTAATTTTGTTATATCCGTTTCTTTGAGGTAAATAGAAACAAGATACAAGAAAATATTAATAAAGAAGATATCATCATCATCAACCTGTGTCAGTACACTGCTGTACATAGGCCTCCCCTAATGCACGCCACCGCTTCGATCTTCGGCTATTCTCATCCAGCCCACACCGGCCACTTTGCGAATGTCAAAAGAAAGAAGATATATCTTTTTGTACTTAAAAGGAAGGTGGTGTAGTATTTTTTTTCTATTATTATAGTTAAAATTCAAATTCGAAACAAAGAAAAAATAGAAAACCATTGATCCGGCCATATTACAATAGTTATAACCCATCGATCAAGCAGTCAATTATAAAAAATCTTCGCATGCCGGTATAAGACGCAAATAGTTTATCTTTTTTACTAAACCTCACCAAAAGCGAGAAAAAAACAACGCTGTTGAAAGTGAAACAAATATAATATAATTTTAAAGAACTAAATCTATGCTAAAGCGCTCTAAAGCTTTATAGGAAGGCCTTTCTATAGGGGTATCTATTACTAGATCGTTGTTGAACTAGTTTGGATGAACAATTCAATATTCATATCACTAAGTGATTAAGGCGAGAGCGTGCAAATGATTTGCTCCGCGTGTACTTATCGCTATACTATTAAAACGATATCAGAAATATCAATCGATAGAAAGTTGTTTCTTGTAAAGGTGTTTAGCATATAATAGCTCGAATAATTGTTATTTATTTTTTTAGAAATTAATAATTATTTTAGTCGGAATTAGTCGAAATTTGTCGTTATACATATTAAATATACTTTCCACCGCTATTTTAAAATATAATATGTAAATGAACGCGACAAAGCAAGTCCTTTTATTTAATAATTGAAATGTTGTGAATGGACTATTTGCATAAAAGTTCTTTTCTTTTTTCTTTGTGTCTTGTCTATAGGGTCAGAAGTGCAAATTATCTTGATGTCCCCACCAGAATGGTTTTATTTTTATTAAGTAAGGCATCCTAAAGCACCGGTCACCGACGAAAGATATTACGGGATTAAATTCTATAATAAGTTTTAGTAACTATCATGAATTAGTTATTTATAATTTTTCGTTCGAGTTTTAGTGTACAAAATAACGTTGAAAATAACGGTATTTAACGGTTAGTTCACAATAGCCAAGATCTGTGTTTAAACATCTTAAGAAATCTGTTTACCCACAGATAAGAATATTGTCACAGCCAGAGCTTTAAGGACTTATCGCAATAGACAATAAAGCCGCAATTTTCGTTAGCCATTCCGACCTCGATTTAATTAATAATTCAGATTCGCATCTGCTGAATGGAAGCCGATTGTATTTTTGAAGTTTTCGCGGGCAAAACCTTTAGACACTGACGAAATTTGAGTTCTGAAATATTGTTCTTGAATTTTATGCGAAATCCTATTATCAGTTATTCATGTACATTAAAGACAATGTCATAAAAGCCAATACGAATAAAGATTTCTGATCCCATAAACAAATATTTCTCTTTATAATACTAGAAGCATGTTATTTTATTTTTTTGGTTTTTGCGTCCGAGGCTACACCACCTCCAGCAGACTATTAGACGCCATAATAATAGAAGCGATTTAACGAAATCTTTCAGTTAATTACTTATTTAACTACAAATTTAATGTTTTCTGCGAGCTTACGAAACACTAGCCCTTGGGGAATGATTGAATAAGGCCAAGGGTATATGGAGGGGACCATTTTTAGGTCAAGGACCGCACTGACTTACGGCGATTCGTGGTCGCCGGATACTCAACGAAGGTTTGCAAATAAATGCGGTTTTTATAGATTAACTTGCTTCTATATATAATTGATCCATTTCAGACAAGTAATTTGCATAATTATTTCTTTTATTTACGCGATTATTATACATATCAAATCCACTAATTAACCGATTTTCCGCGTTACCTAAACATATTTATTCCCGACGTTTCGGATTCTTTCCAGCATCCATGATCAAGGGCAGACTAAGTTGGTATGTCTGTATCTTAATGTTTTGGAATAATCGTTAGTTTTTTTTTAAAAATTGACATATCTTTCGTTTTCTTAATTTTGAATATTGGTTGGACAAAAAGTACTTATGTTGTCCTTCGGTCTTGTAGTTATTATATCTTTGCGTTAAATTTTTGAAATTATTGGATCCCAGGAAGGTGGCAAAGACCAACCATCCTCTCTATTAAAATTTTGATATTTTTTAATTTCTATTACTTCCCGAATCATCTTTGGTATAAATCGATGTTCATTAGCCAGTATTTTCGGTTCATCAAATCTAATATAATGATTGAGCTTGTCTAGAACATGGTCGCTTTTGGCTTTGTTATAGCGTCGGTGCTTAACATCAGCTATACGTTCTTTTACTCTGGTTCTTACTGGTCTTTTTGTTTGTCCAATGTAAGACAAAAACTACAAACTACAAAACCGAAGGACAAAATAAGTACTTTTTGTCAAACCAATATTCAAAATTAAGAAAACGAAAGATATGCCAATTTTTTAAATAAAAACTCTGACAGTTATTCCAAAACATTGAGATACAGACATATACCAACTTAGTCTGTCCGTGGTCATGGATGCTGGAAAGAATCCGAAACGTCGGGAAGAAATATACTTAAGTAACGCGAAAAATCCGTTAATTAGTGGATTTGACAAGTAATTTGATGCAGCAGATGTAACACATGTTATGACGCCAGAAAATAACCCGTTATTATTATTGCTGTTTTGCAGACATTTTGAATCCCTACTCATTATTTGAACTATAAGAGTGCCCAAATTTTTGGCAGCAATTGTTTATTTATTTTATTTACTTATTCATTATGGATTCAACAGGACTTAGATAAGAGTTACATAGATCTATACAAATAGTTCCTACTAGCATTTAAAGATTCCCATTTTTCTCACAGCGCAGAAGACGAGTTAGTGTTAACTAAATTTTTTTTTATATTAACAAATATCACATCGGCTTTATTTAGTTAACTTTCTTTTCATTAAGTTCAAATGTAATATTTAAATTGTCTTACTATATTTCCTTAATGAAAAATAATTAGAAAGAAAGTAATTAATTTTTTTCCAAAGGAATACATGTATATTTAAAAAATGTAGTGTAATTTGATTTTTAACAAGATAACTATTACAATCAATGGAGTGTTGAGATGAACTGTAAGAAAAGAATAATGTAACAGAAGCAGCTGCACCTAAAATTTTGTAATGGATAAATCAATTTTACTCTTTAAAGTTCAGTTCAACAACTAAATAAATTGTAATTTTTAAACAAAAATATACACATGAACACCATTTCATTATTTCCATATTTTTAAACCCATTACTCAAACCCTTTTCAGCATTTGTTCCGCAATAACATAAATATGTCAAAAAATGCAAATGTATACTAAACTTTGTAAAGGCTGTATTTTAATACATTAGCCAGTTTGCATTGGAACTTTAAAATAAAAATAGTGATTAATCAGCTCGGTGGGATAGGGTCCAAAAACCTCCTATCAGAGAAGGTGTGCGTTTGGGGAGGCCTATGCCCAGCAGTGACTAACACAGGCTGATGATGATAACATGGATCTGCATCAGAAGTTAAAAATGTCTCTTTATTAATAAAAAAATGTGATTCAATAATAACATTTCATTTTTGCTCTACAATTTGCTAGCTAAAATTAACTGCAATAAATTTGTTAACAACCATTGGTATACAAGTAAAGTATGAATTTATACATAAAGTGTAAAACTGTAATTTAATTAGAACACTAAATGCAGTACAGAACAATCAACCATTAAAGCAAGAAAAATGTTTATAATACAACATTAAACTTTTAGATAAAACCATCAGATAATTTTGGGATTTATTATTTTATCAGCAACTTAATAAGTTTAGCAGAATTTCATGTATATTATTTTTTCTACAGGAATGAAGTTTTTTTTTACAAAGTACATATTTAAACTAAGAAAATATCCTTAAAAAGGCATTTTATGTTTAAAATAAACAACTTTATTCAAAATACACAAAAATTAAGTCAATTTTTATGTTTCTATATTAAAATTGCTGCTAAGATTGCTTCTGTTATAAATATTTCCTGTCTACTTTATTTAACTTACATAATTAAAATTATTTAGGAAATAACTCTTGACGTAAACATTTAATTCAATTTATCCCTATATTGTCTTGTGCTTTGAACACAATTCACTATGTTTAATAATTTTCCTTAAAATTATCTACTTCATTTCAATAATATTATATAGAAAACAGTTCATATAATAAAGTTTTAAAAGTCAATAATTGTAGTGCTTATTCTAAGGGTGCAAACCCATAATTTTAATATAATATCAGTCAAAAATCATATTATATACCAATTCATAAAATATAAAAGTAAATCATATTATATAAAAGTGAATCTATGGATATAACTAATTATTAGAATCAAACAACGTTTACATAATTATAGAACATTACAATATAAAAACTCAACTAATCAACAAAAGTTTTCTAAAAGTTTCACTTCATAGAGCTAAAACACATGTAAAATATTTTTAATAGTTCACAGCTATTTCTATTGTGAGAAATATATGTCAACTTTGCATAAGCAGCTTTTGTGTTACGAATATTAAATCAGAACAATATAAAAAAATTATTTCTTCAATACTTCGTATGATAGAACGTATCTAAATTTCTTTTTTGATAAAATATCTCAAAGCATACTAAATATGTGTATTTTACTTACACAACCATTCCGTAAGCCCCTTCGCCGATATATTGCAAGTTGGTGTATCTGGGGCCAACTTCGAAGACTTGTCCCCGGACAATCTCTGCGTTAGGGTTGGTGCTGGCGGCACCTGCGGCCTCAGCCATTGCGACGCACTCAAAAATGCAGCAACCACTTAATCAGTCTCACAATCTAAATACACAGTCACTGTGCCTTTGATTGCAATATAACAAACGACATTAATCAGATCAGTCTTAATTCAAGAGCGTCCAACTTTAAATCCAAACAAACTCATATGCCCGACCTACATTATCCACAATGTTAGCAAATCCACCACTTGTCACTCGCTTATCATTCTCGTTTGCTATACCAGACTTTCTTGGACACTCCCGTACGGACGCAATACCGTTACAAAAGTGAAGGGAGCGAGATATTTCATTCCATCTCTTTTCCTCTTCAACGGCATAGTGCGCCAATTGTGCGGTACTTAAAACAGATTATAAATAATAATATGTATGACGTTTAGATTCTCCAAAGTTTTTTTTTTAGATTCTAATATCTGGAATGAACTTTGTGTTATTATTTTGGTATTCTTTACTTGTTGTTTTTTACCAGTGCTTTCATTTAAAAACTTTTATATTTATAAAATTTTAAATGATGCACACAAAATATTAATTGAGCTGCCAGAAGTAAATAATAAAGCTTTTCTTTCTTTAAACTCTAAAGATAAGCTTAAACTTTCACTACATAGAAGTAGAAAAAACTACTTGCAATGCATCTGCATTAGACGTATCTAATGTCAGTTACTTGTGTCAATGTAACTTGTCAAAAAAACTAAATCTTTTATACGTTTTATTCATTAGCTATATATAATAAGATTGCCATTTAATTACTGGTTTTATAATCGTTCTTTGCATTGTGAATTATATTCACAGTAATCTTTTATGTTAAAACTGGTTGTCACTATCTACTGACCTCGTTGAATGCATCTTGAAGGACTGTCGGGCAATTTGTTTAGGTATGTCGGTTTGGTCAGCCAGTACAGTTGGAAATAATTACCATTACGCGCATCCAGGCAGCCGCGACAGTCACTCCAATAATTGGTGTCCAAATTTAAATAAGGTACGAATCTGAAAAGCATGTTTTAAAATGATTTTATATGAAGCTATTACAAAGACTATAATTGAGATCACATAATTACATCAGTAGTGAATTGTTTTTATTGGTCTATTTTTTTATGATATTCGTATGCTTGTTGTGAATATTTGTGCTGTTTATTCAATTATATTTGTTTACTCTTAATAGTACATTGGCTAGAAATATGTTTTCCTAATATATATTTACCTTTTTCTCAGCTGAACACTTAAATTCAACAATACAATTTTGATGAAAATTTAAGGATCGAAAATTTTAACTTTCTATCTCTGATTGCAAGGCATGTACTTTTAATGCTGTTTATATACCTAATATGTTTATTCATAAATCAGATCTAATTGTTCACATTTCCTTTAGTGAATTTGTTCACAGTTTTATGCAAAACATTTGGTTGTGCTGCATTGCGGCTGGACACTGCAACTATTTTAATTTATTAAAAAGTGAGTTAACAAGACTTAAAAAGGGGTAGGGGATTTGGTTATGGCTTTACATTAATACAAATACTTAGTGGCTTTCAAACTCACTCATTCCCATTGTTGCAATCAATAACTCAATATAATGTAACAGATAATGTGTTTGGTTGAGTAACATGTATTTCATTATACATAGATATTTTGTATTTTATAGTTATTTTACAATGTGCTTATTATTTACTACATAAATAAACTGTATCTGTTATTTAGTATAAAAAATTTTCAGTGCTATATAAGTTTGACTACACATAAAGTACAAACATAAATTTACTATTTAAAATTGCCCATTAGTTAATATTCAAACAACAAAATAATATTTGCAATTAACCAAAAGGAACATCACATTGTAACTTATTCAAAATTTTTGTTCCCATGTACATTCGGTAATTAGTAGTGTGTTCACATGATTTTTAAACTTTATGTTAAGCTTTATTAACACGTCATATTCATTAGCTATTTGTATGCTTGATGTTGTAATATATATTTTTTTGTAATATAGAATATAAAAACTGAACCATTTGGTTATAACCTAAATAGAGAGATTAAGTACTTTGTTGTTATAATTCATTACTGTTGATAATGTGTTTTTCTTAATATTTATGTCATTTATATACAAATATTTTACATCTTATTTGGGGTTATTAATATATCATCATCATAATCAGCCTTTAATAGTCCACTGCTGGACATAGGTCCTCCCCTAATACACCCCTATCCATTAGGGGTTTTGGACCGTATCCCTCGTTATTAATATAATTAAAGACAAAAGTATAATTTCATTCAATGTGTTGCATGTTCATGTTCTAGCATACATCCAGTAACAAATTTCTTCAATTGTGCATGCCACTATAAAGTTGAAGCAACAGTTGTATTGGACATGGTCCAGATTAATTATTTCACTTCATAGTTCCATACTATTATGTTGCTGCACTATGTTTTAAAATCTAAACATAGTCATTAAACTTGTGTTTTTCTTTTCCTTGGCGCTGAAATCAATTTGGTATTAAAGTGTGATTTTTTTATATTATCATGCATTTAAAGCAGTTACAGTAACTGTTTATCATTTTTCACTATTGTGTGTATAAAGCAGCAAAATATGTTATTTACCACTCGAGTTTGTGGTTATAAAGTTGGTTGTCTGCATTTTTTTGTATGTTTTGGTATAGGATGTTTGTTTAAAGCAAAACTCTTTATTGACAGCACAAGTGCGTTATGTCTGGTGAAACGCCAATTCAGACTGATGATGCCCTCCACACGCCTGCATATTTATCATGGAGGAAGCTCCAACTCAGCAGGGCCAAGCTCAAGGCCTCGAGTAAAACATCAGCCTTGCTGTCAGGATTTGCAATGGTAACTGTATAGATAAATTTTATTAATTTAACTTAATGAAATGACAAGATAAGTGGAATGTTCAACTGATGGCAAGAAACACTTTCCTAGTAAGAATCTCTGCAAATCTGCATACAATATGTTTTTTTATGTTATCTTATTTTCTCAATGATTACATCTCCACAAAGTTTTCTTTGACTGTGTCAACAAACTTCACAAAAGCAGGAGGTACTCTATTTAGAACATTGTCTTTTCAATGGTCTACAATGCATAGCATTCCAATTGTGGTCTATATTTTTTAAATTGCCTGGTAGTAGCTGTCATATTGTCCCTTTTTTAATAATTTTGCGTATAATAAGTAGTTTAATAGATATTTTTGGAATAAAAAAACTCAGGCTGGTTCAACCTTGAGAGATAGACTTAAGCAATGTTCTACTTAATTTTATTCCTTTAATAGGTACACAAAGTCATCAAGAGCATATATCCATATTTGAAAAACGTACAGCAATTCAGTGTAAACATATTAAAAATAAATTACTTAAAATTGCAGGGAGGCCAACACAAAGCTCATTTACGGTTATGCAATGTAAGTTCACATAAAAGTTAGTGCACTAAAAAAATCTTCATTATGTGTGCATAAAAGTGTCATACACGACATTGTGGTCAAATGAATAACTTAAAAGATATCAGAGATTTAAAATGCAGTAGCAAAATTCGCGATACAGTTTTGAGCATGTCAATTAATCTTAATTTTTGTTAAAATTTTACGTTATGTATAAGTCTTGGTTGTTAGTATCTCTTTAGTCAGAATAAATCTCATATATATAGATGTAGTTGCTACATATTATACTGTTTTCTCGTCACGAATCAACATTACATTGTTTGAGATTAGTAATATCTAACATCGTGCTTAGGTTACGAGACTTACTTTGAGTGTTAATTTACTTACTGGTACATTTTAGTAGTAGATGTAATTATAATGAAGTATTATTACAATGCTTATTGCCTAATTAGTGGTAAATCATCAATTGACATATCCACCTGCAATTATTTTCATTAGAAATCAATAAGGGACTCTAGTAATGGTTAGGTTGATTATTTAAACTTTTTTCCTTTTTATTTATATATCTTATTCTCTTACTTAACCTTAGCACTTAGGCTTCAGTAATTTTGTGCAACTAAGCTTTCTTTCGAAACTAGCTTTCACCTCCCGATTTTGTATTCGTAAATTTATCAAAATATCTATTCGGTTACATATGTTATTTCAATGTAAAAAATATATTTCTGTGAAATCTCTTCTAATTCTTTACAGCGTCTTTGCGTTTTCGATAAACAATCATTACTAACTTGTGAATCAATAATATTATGTTGGAATAATCGAATTGTTTTATGATTTATTTTAATCATCCGCCCGTCATTGAACTACGCTCGTTGTTATAAATATTGTATCGGAAACACCGACAGGGCCGATTTAATCTCGCAACCTTGTCAAATCGGAAGTAGTCGTTACCAAGTGTCCTCTCTTGCCACTTTTATTTCTGTAAATGGCAACTAGTTCAACATGTGAGATTACACATCCGGTACAAAATAATTATCCTTTAGTTCTATAATGTTTTGCAAATTGTGCACCGCTGTTTTAGAAATCGTATCGATAACCAAATAGAGTTCTAATTCTTACTAAATTCAAAATATAATTTTCCGGTGGTAGGTCCTGTTCAAGGAGACCGTCTGCGAGTACCACCACGGTGCCTATTTCTGCCGCGAAGCAGAGGTGAAAACTCTGCGTGTTCCGGTTTGAAGCACCTAGCCATGCGTATTTACTGGTAAACGAGACTTAACACCCTATGTCTCACGGTGGCAGCGCGTCGGCGATACCTACTGGTATTGTCATGTCTTGGGCGTTGTGACCACTTCCCATCACGTGCGAATCCTCGTCTGCCTGCGTATGCAAAAAAAATTCGAAATTCAAAAATCTTTGTTACTATTTAAAGTACTCAAAATTGTAATTGAGAATCGATTGCAGTCTCTCTAGAGTAGAGTCTTTAGAACCCTCTCTATTTACGTACAATCTACACCCCAAGGTTAACGGTGCTACTTATTGTTATGTAGTTGTCTGTAGGCAAAGACAGTAAGAAGGGACTTACAGATCAATTATTTAACGTGTTGAATTCATAACCCATATTGCCGCGACACATGTATAAAAACAATAACAGATTAGTGCCGGACGGGACGCGACCGCGTACCGATGAACTGAAACTAGGCGGCACCTACACCAATCAGACCGTTATAAAAAGTATTTTTTAACATCAGATATACTTTAAGTAAAATATATATTATGCGACATTCTTAAAACTTCATGGCTCATTCATCCCTTTCGCATTTAACTTCGAATTAATTCAATAACAATAAGTGTGACATCACTCGATATTAGTACAGACGCTCATAAATGTGTCGGTATTACAAAACCATTCGATATTACATTGGCAAACTATAATAATGGAACGCTCAAACAATACTCGCACGTAGAGTTAACGAGGTACGTTATACGAAGTGTCTTCGGCGCAGAATGTTTAAAGAACATAAAAAAAAGCGATTTGCATAAGAATAACCGAATAAGCGTGGCAAAGTAATAACTGGCGGATTTTCAGAACGCATTACGCTCGAGTGGCTTAACAGGAAAATATTATTAAGTACCTTATCGTAATCCTTAACTTTTAAAAGGTGCTTCGCCAAAAGATTTTCCCAGAATTCGTGTTTCGTGTACGGTTGACAGGGAAAGTAGACGTATTAAACCAAACATATCCACTACTATGAAGGCACATCATTCTGAATAAAAAGTCGTAACAAACTTTATATGAGATTATACTAATAAATATTACATATTCTTGACGTTATGCTTCCTGACTCTTGTCTTTAGTCAGCTTCATCTAACACAGAGTTCGTAGGTAGCTTCCCTGCGAACTAGGTGGCGGAAACTTTCTGCTAAAAGTGAAGACCACTCATAACACATGCCTAACTCACGTGCAGAAAGTACGTCTCCTAAGGGTCGTCGGCGATCGTTGTACGAACCGGGACGCCGACGGTATGGTGACTGTGTTAATCGATTGCTAAGGGGTAGTGAGAACCGCCCTGGAACGCGGGTGTATCTAGTGTACCGGGTGTGTGTGTTTCGCAGTGGTCGTAAGCGTACTTGTGTGGTGTGCAAGATTGAATGACGGGACCCCCGCTGGGTCCGAGGTCTCGGTGACCTCTTCCTTGTCCGAATCGAGGAGAACGTTTCGCGGTCTACGCTTCTGGCTAATTGTCTGCTGCTGCTTTTATCAGCAGAGGGTTATGATGATGGTTGACTACTTTATGTATGTGTTTGCGTGTTAACTTTTCAAAGTTTTTGCGGGTCTAAACTATGTACTTATCACATCGTCTTAAATGTTTAGTACCTACCTATGTAAAGATATTACGCACTTTTTTCTGTTTCTTACACTTGAATAGTTTTTAACAATCAAGAGACGCTAGCAAATTTTTCAAATATCGACTATATACACTCGTTTAATTAAAATCAAACCGCCGATCCAACATTTAACATTTATTTGCTACAAAGATTTTTTTTTTATGGCATACGCAGGCAGACGAGCAGTCGGGCCACCTGATGGGAAGTGGTCATCAACACCCATAGACGTCGACAATACCAGTGGTATCGCCGACGCGCTGCCTACCGTGAGACATAGGTGTTAGTCTTGTTTACCCAGTAAATGCGCTGAGCTAGGTGCCCTTCAAACGGAACCAGCGCAGTGTTTTCACTTACTGCTTCGGCAAAATAGGCACAGCGTGGTACCATCCAGACGGTCTCCTGTATAATATGACAATTATTATTACTGTTTAAACAGATATTTAGTAGGTGTTTTATGGCCTTTTGTTAAAACTGTTCACCAATTAACCCTACATATTTTTTAACATGATAAAGTTGGGAATAAAATTTTTTAATACCAACTCACTCACAACACGCTGACCTCTGTTGTATAATGTCATTGATTCTTATAACACCACAAAAACAAGTTCAATTTGTTTACAGCATGCTATGTCATAATATATTCTCCTGTTTGGCCGACCGTACATTCTTTTCAAATCCATCAATGGGAGTTTGAGGAAGTGCCTTTATAAAGGTTCTTAATAACACCCCGCGTCAATAATCCACTTTGTAGAATTTTTTATTGATCAAATTCGCGTCTTAAATACACTTTCTTGGCTATTGTTATAGTACATGCTGTATCGTCGTTTTTTTTTTTTTTACCAATTTATATAGTTAACTAGGATGTATGTGTAGGATAATGTACATTTGGTTGCTACGTTTACTTCCTAAAAACTGAAGTTTTTAAGTGATTATTTTTACAAAAAATAGGTAATCTACTGCTTTGGCCAAACTGCCATTTTAAAATAGACTGATATTGAGATCTGAACTCACTATCATCCCCATCGTATTTTTATGAGATGCACAATGTTCCCTTTTAACAGCCGATCGATAAGTAAAATACATATTATTTCTGCCGCAAAGCAGTAGTTTTAAAATTATACTTAGTTCCGTTTTGAAGGGTGCCGTAGCAAACATAAACACTAGATAAACGCACCATTCATACAAAATATCTTAGGCCTGTCACTTACCATCAGGTGAAGGTCCCGCTTAACTTGTCAGTATATTAAATTAAATAAATACATTGCTCTTTTATTCATTATTTTATCAATATAATAACGGATATTCAATGTATCCTTTTAACATGACTCTAATTATGTCACCAGGTAGCAATGGTAGAGGTGCAATTGAACCCGCCGAGCGACACCCGGGTACCGCCCGCGATGCTGGTAGCGTTCACCGTTTGCACCACCCTCTTAGTGGCCGTGCACATGCTAGCGCTAATGATCAGCACGTGCATCCTACCGAACATAGAGGCGATCGGGAACTTGCACAGCATATCGCTAGTTCACGAATCGCCTCATGAACGGCTCCACTGGTACATAGAGGTCGCGTGGGCCTTCTCCACTCTCCTGGGCCTCATTCTGTTCCTAGTGGAAATCGCTATACTCTGCTGGGTCAAGTTCTACGACCTGAGCGAGACTGCCGCCTGGTCGGCGTGTGTGGTTCTTATACCGGTCATGATTGTCTTCCTCGCGTTCGCGATACACTTCTACATGTCATTGGCGACGCACAAGTACGAGGTGACCGTGACCGGTATCAAGGAACTGGAGTTGCTCAAAGAACAGATTGAGATGGGCGATCATGATGGCAGAATGAACAATATGACGCTGCTGGATCAGAGCAGGGTCGTGTGATTTTGTACTGTGCCCCATATCGGAATGTTTTACGTAATGGTGAGTATACACTGGCGAGCCGAAAATGGGTTGCAACGTTCGCCAAACGTTCATAGATTCTTTTAAATTTGCAAACAAGGCGAATGAACTAACAAGCATATGACATGTCCTCCCGTCCCGTCTCGCAAGTGTATACGCACCTTAAGTTAGTTACGCTCACGTTAGATATACTTAATTCATTGTTCCCGCTGTAACAATGAAGCGATAGTCGTTAAAGTACTTTTAAGATAGTGTTCAGTACTTACATGTGTACTTATGGTGAGCGAATTTATGGCGCATGATTTTTGACATTTTTTTTTGTTAATTTATCAAAATATATACTTAATTATATGCTAATTAATTGGGTTAATTTTTTGAGATTAAAGTTTGCAGAGGATACTTTCAATTTATTATGACACAAATCACAATATGAAATTATCATGTAAACCGATATGTTTTACTAATTTTAAATTGAAAAGGGCATTACAAAAAATTGGATAAATTAAAATTTTTCCTGCTTTATTTACGCTAAATACAACCAATTTGCAGAAAATATATTCAGATGAAATGTTTTACGTAAATTCAGGTATGGCTTTCACTTTATGCGGCGAACGTGGATCTGTTTAAATATGTGTAAAAGTGCGCAGAAGCGCCGTTATCTGCCATTCTGTACACGACCTCGTTCCTATACAAAAATGCAATGTGTATTTGGCGAGGGGATTCAGGTCTCAAATATTTAAAGATTTTCTACCGTTTACTACCATACTGTGGTTTTAATTATGTCCAAAAAATTTGTGTTGCATTAATTTTTTTTCACTTGACCTATGTGTGCCTATGATTACTAAGTGGCAACACTGTTATTGTTGGAGAAAATCGATTTTTGTTAGTTAATAATTTATTTGGTCTTCATATTGTGTACGGCGTAGAAGTGTATTTTCCTCAGACGCAACCTGTTACAAATAAGTTTTTGTAGCGCTTAATATTATATTTATCTATTATATAACTTTTAAACCAATTAAGAGAGAACATTTAACTAACAATATATTATACCTGAATTTTTTTAAAGAATTAATATTAAACTGAACTTGTATGTTATTTTTATCTCCTCTAATTGATTTAGTTAAGGAGATCAAGACATAATATAAGACGATTTTTGTATAATACATAATTTTGACTTCAAACTTTATTATATAAAGTATTTGTTAAATCTATTTATGTGTAGAAAAAATAATAATACACCAAACAACTTGATTTGAACCAATAAATTAAAAAATAAATTTATTGCTGTGATATATTAATGACATTGCGTTAGAAATCTGTCAATACCTTTTGTGCCTATAAGTATAAGGTTTGTTGTTAATTGTCCAAAACGAGTGGCCAATCTACCATTTACAATATTGTTATTCTATTCAAGGATCTGATGTAATTGCAATAAAGTCCTTTTTAATCAATCAACCGATGCACTTTTGTAATTTTTCATCAATATCACCCAAAGTCATATTCAGCCAGAGTTCACTTTCTTCTAGAAGTTTTCTCGAATCCAGTACAGAAACCTACCAACGATGAATGTAATTTATAAATTAAAACTATGCTACTTAATGATGGTTAATATGTAAAGCGTATTCTAATATGGGAACTTTGTTAACAATTTTGGTTTCGCTTGGCAGAAATACTAATAAACAATGATAACAACTCATTTTTAAAAATGAGAGCGCCATTTAACGCTTAATAATTTAATGTTATTTGTAGCAAAATTTAAATACTTTATTATTTCATGTTTAAAACCGTCGTCGTGCCTGGCGGTAATGACCCTTTTTTATTGCTAACGAAGGGAGACGAGCATTCGGCCCACAAGATGGAAAGTGTTCACTAACGAGCACAGATATCGGCAACATCAGGGGTATTACCTACGCGCTGCCTACCGTTAGACATAGGATGTTCCGTCTCGTTTACCCAGAATATACGCTGACTACGGTGCCCTTCAAAACCGGAACACGACAGTGTTTTTACACTACCACTTCGCTGCAGAAATAAGCACCGCGGTGGTACTGCCCCAGACGGCCCCCAGTGAAAATGGGACCTACCACCTCCAAGTTTTCGCCCTTCCTTTGAAAACCAAAACGTAGGTTCGAACCCTGCTTTACTAGCAGGATTTTTGGTAGACACTCAGACAGCCTTTAAATTTGACGCTTCAAACTGTTTCGGTTGTGCGCATTAAAATCTCTAATGTAGTTTCATTTATTTAGAAAGGTTAATTTCTATTGTTATTGAACAAAATTAACTCTCTTTGAAAAATAAATCTCAGTATTCTCGCATACCAGAGCTAAATCAGAGATGGTATTTAAATAAACAAGTCTACTGATGCCAGAATTTAAGTCTGAGATCACACATACTGTGCTTGAATTAACACTAGCAGATTTTACTGCCTAAAGTAAAACATCAATCTAATCAAATTAAGTACACAGATTACAACGATATACGTACAACAGGAAGAGGATACTGGGTGGGATGGTCGCAGAACTGTCTCACATTTATGTCCAGCATTTTAGAACTTACACAAAGGTCGCTCTTCCAACAACCCTCTTGTAACTGACCCGTGTTCATGTGATAGAACCGACCAAATCCATCCTTTTTACCACTATCCCAATGACCTTCGTAACGATTCCCATGCTCTGTAAATTGTTCTCATAAAAAAACCATTTTGTCTCAGTATAATACAGATATTTTTCAGTTACCTTGCACGAACATGCCTAAACCATGCCTTTTATTCATATTCCAATAGCCGACATACATAGTATGATCTGAGTACCACATTTTCCCGTAACCATGACGACGGCCGTCTTTCCAAAAACCAAAGTACACGTCGCCATTCTTGTAGTACCGCCATCCAATGCCGTCCGGTTTGTTCTTAACCCACTCACCGCGGTATTCGAGGCAAAAGGTACCGTTTGGAAGCTTGTAACTGAGTGTTCCATAACCATGTCTGTTAGATAAAATTTAATACATGTTATGGCTAATTTATAAGTATGAGCTTATATTTCTAGAGAAATGACGACGACGTTACATAAGATAGCATTTTTGTTGCGATTAATAAAAATTGTTCGTTTCAATGTAAGGATCAATATTTATTACAACATCATCATCATCATCAGCCCGTGATAGGCCACTGCTGGACATAGGCCTCCCCTAATACACCCCTATCCATTAGAGGGTTTTGGACCGTACCCCACCACGCTGGTCCAATGCAGGTTGGTGGGTGGACCGACTTTTTACATGCCCATCCGACACATGGATCATCTTACTTTTCAGACAATTGGGTGATCGGCCCAAATTGCCCTAACCAACTAGGAAACAACAATGAAAATTTGTTGAGTCCCCGCAGGATTCGAACCCATGACCTCCGGTTTCTAAAGCACACGCCCATACCACTAGGCTACGGAGGCAGTTAATATTATGTTAATGTTATATTACAACAGCTGATTTCAAATCTTACACATATTACCATGACTTTATTATGGGACCTTTAAAACTAGAAGGAACGTTAGTTGGAAAAAAACATAAAACGTAGTATGTAATTTTTTTTTAATCAACTGTTTCATTAGATATGGTCAACATACTTTATCTTTCGAGAATGCTACTCCATTCTCGATAGGCCCAGTTATCGTAGTACCTACATAGTAAATAGAATCGTTAGCGAATCAAATTAATAGTAGTTTACTTGTGTCTATTGCAACAACTATTTATGTAAGGAAGTACTCTATATAACGTACTTCATGTCATGGAACCAATCTCCTTCGTATAATTTACCGTTAAGCGTCAGAAGATAGCCCTTTCCTGTAAAATATCAACCTTTTACTGATTTATGCAAAAACTATTTGTTTGTAATAAAATAGAATTATTTATTAAGAATAATAATTTTGGATAAATATGTTTAAACTTACCGTTTTTCATGTCGCTTTTCCATTCGCCAACATATTTATCCAACTTCGGTGAAAATATTGCGTGGCGTATATTGTTCTTAACAGCCTTTTTGTCATTTTGGATTGATAAAGGAGTAAAAAGCTTTGGTTTTCTATAGAATGGCATAAATAAAAAATAAAAGATACTAAAAATATTATAAAAATGTTTAAGACTATTCAATAGTGAATGACGTCATGTAATGTGATGAGTGATGTTGTCATTACTGACACAAATTTTTTTTTTTTTTAAAGTATATTTATTTTTTCTGGATCTTCGATGTAATAAGGGAAAAGCTGAGAAGTTAGAAAAGTCTTACAAACAGGCGATAGTTTTAAGTTTCGATCTTTTAACATAAAGAATATTCATTAAATAAATGGCTCTTTTACCTCCAAACGGAACATTTATTCAGCCGAATGTTAAAAGTTTTAGTTCATCTTAAAAAAAACATATTTAAAAATCTATTTATGCAGCTCCACCGCCTCCGTGGTCTAGCGGTATAGGCCCTTACTTTATAAACCGGAGGTCGTGGATTCAAATCCCGCGGGGAAAGAACTTTATTTTATCGTTGTTTTCTGGTTGGTTAGGACAATTTTAGCCGATCAACCAATTGTCTCAAAAAGAAGATGATCCATGCGTCCGATGGACATGTAAAGTCGATCTTCCAACCAACCCACATTGAACCAGCGTGGTGGGATACAGTCCAAATGGAGGAAGCGTGCATTAGGGGAGGCCTATGTCCAGCACCGGACTAACACTGCTGATGATGATATATGCAGTTTACAACACGAGTTTCTCTCCCGTCTTTGTCTTCTTGCTATATGTTATTACTGAACTGAATAGTTTGTCCGTAAAGTCAAAATTAATATTCAATAGTAAAAGACGTCATGTACGAGTCTTATTCAAACTTGCCTTAAACTCGTCACTTTGCTTTTCTTACAGCCACCAATTGTAAAGCCAAAACTTCGCCTCCACACTTCAACGGTCCAACACACAACAACAACTGGGTCCCACACATCAAAAACTCGTCATAAACCTCCAACAACTTCTAAATGGGATTCATTACCCTTATAGAGAATAATTGCAAATGTTATCTATAAAACCCGCTACTTAAACGTTAACCGAGATCTCAATACAAATATTTTATGGGGTCATATTAAAACTGGTTACTCCTTGGAGAAAACTGTTTAAGAAATTTTCCATTTAGATGCGACATTTATCTTCAGCGCTTTTGTCCTCTTTTTCTGTCACGATACATCCAAGGCTTGGCCGTTAAAAAAAATGGGATAGTCGGATACTGCGGTGCTAGCTGTACAACCATATAATGGGTCTTCTTGTTGGTGATACTGAGACCGTAGTTCGTACTAATTCTCTCCACTCGGTAGACCAAATTCTGCAAATCGTTCTATGAGGAGGCCAGAAGGACAGTATCTACATATCTTAGGTTCTGGGATGATCTGCCGTCGATAGTAATTCTCTCCTCCGCTTCCTCAAAATTCAAAAAGAGAATCAAGAATGGCGTATAAGGACGCCGAATTCCAGGCAGACGTAATATATTATGGCTCAGAATCCTCTGAGAATTGTTCGGATTGAGCACTCGATCATTATTTAGAGGCGGCCGTCGATAGTGCGAATAGAAATTATGTTCGCTGACCATGAAGAACAAGAAAAATATCTTGGTTTGTTCTTAATAATCCATAACATTGTTTGGATATCTTCAGCATAGCATTTAACTGTCTACTACAGATATTTAGTCAGGCAAAACCCTTTTGTGTTAATTGAAGGGCCAATAAATATGATTAAGGTTAGAAAATTTTATGAAAAATAAAACAAAAGAAGAACTGTAACTAATTATTTATTAATCTACTACATTAATTAAACAGTGCCATGCGCTTTCCTCAAGCCCCTACTTAGCTCTACGAGCTGCTGATAATCTTCTCTGAAGCCTTGCAGAGCTAGTTCTTGTTGGCTCTTCATAGCTGAATTCTTTGCAATATATGTAGCAACACAATCTATGCATTTATTATCAATATTAATGTCCTCTTCTGACAAATTATCCGGCTTTTTTAATTGCACTGGACTAGGTAGAATCTACAATAGCAGTAACAAAGATAAATTTATTAATAGTAAAACATTAAATTTAACCGTGACATAAAATTTATGTTTTATACATATTTAAACTACCATCAAATAAAAATATGGGCAATATATAATGAAATCATATAATTGCTTTTCATTTAACAATTTTATCACTTTTATTTAATAATACTACAAGACATTTTAGGCGACATATTCACCCAATGGGCAGTGATACATACTACCTATGGCCACTCTACTTAAAGCCACAATTCAATAGTTATTGTACATTACTGCCTTTGTGGTAAATAAGATAAACATAAACATCATGGCTAATATTATCCAATAATTGTTTGACACAATTTTGTAGTATAATAGTTTTAAAACACTCACTTGTGGTAAAAGCCCGTTAACTTCATCTGCAAAGGAAATATCTTCAAGGACTGCCTGTCGCAAGCCCATTAAGAGAACAGATTCCCTTATAAAGCCTGTTTGTATCAGTTCAAGCATTAGGTTATCTATAGATTGATGCCATGTCAAATAGAAAGCCATGGAGCCGAAATGTCTGGTTGATCTGTAAACAAAAGTAATCATGAACATAAGTAGAGTAGAAGCAATGTTGCAACCATTGTAAATATTATTTTTCTGTCTTATAAACCTGATGATATAGAACACATTAAAAAAGTAACATATTTTTTTTCTTTTAAACAAGTTAATTGCAATGTATTCATTAGCAATTAAATTCATTACATTCAGGACATTCTTACAGCGACACAAGGTCTCATGTCTAAGGACACACAGTTAACTCAATGGGTTTACTTTAAACATTATTATTTGCTGTATATCTAGCTTAATTAAGGTAGGAAGTGCTTACTTCATTGCTTAGAAAGTATGATAATTTAATTATTGCAGGGCCATATAAGAAGATACTGTTGGTTCTGCTTACAAATACAATTATCATAGTCATAGAAAATTGTCAAAAAAAAATAAGTGTAAATTTCAAATAACATTGGTCTACCTGTTTCTACTGTAACAATTTGCATATTCTTGCACTTGTTTAAGGAGTAGTTGTACGGAGGAATTGAATGAAATTAATGCCATTGAAAGAATTTAATTATGCGGCATGATTTTTTTTTCATTACTAAGTTGTATTTGTTGCTTAATCTCTTACCTCAATACATTAAAATTAGTTCTCATGTCAATGTGCTGATAAGTGATGCTGGTGATTTTCTGATATGATGGTTCATCTGGCTCATATTGGATACAGGCTCTATCCAGTATGTACTCATATTTCTCCTCTTCAAGTAATCCATTAAATTTTTCCTCATCAGAAAACATTAAAGGTTCTCTTACTTTCCGGCCCTGAATAGGAAAGTATATCTGAAAAAGGTGCTTGCTTTTTATAGATACCTACTAAAATTGTTTTGATGTCATATATTACTTTTGATAAGGAGACTTCTTTTAGTTACAGTTTAAACCCTTTAATGAGACCTATAAAATTTTTGATATTTGTATAAGTTATGTGGTGATCAAAATGCAGGTACTTAGTTGGTATAACACTGCCATTAAAATACAGTTAGTAGAGTAAACTATATTCTTACATTGTATCCAGATGTTATACTTCTCTAGTGAAGAAAAAAAATATTTTATGTAAAGCTTTTTATCAATAACTAAACAAAAATTACTTAATTACAGGTATTGCCACATGTTGCTATAAAGTTGGTTGTTTTACTGAATGTTATATTTACCTGGTTTAACCTTTTCCTTGTATCATGATCACAGCTTTGTAATGTACCATCAGGATTTCTGGATTAAATAAACAGAATGTTATAATTAAATTAGCAATAAAACAGTAAGTATCAATTGATAAGACTATGTAAGATAGATTTATAAGAAATATCAAGATTTAAAGAGAATTAATGGGATAGTGGGGATAAAAACCAGTGAAAATAAAAATCATGACAGCCATAAAATACTTTGTAAGAAAAATTAAAGCAGAGTTAATAAAAACATACAAAGCAGAGAAAACAATAAGGGACAATCACATTGTAAGGAGCTGTTAAAAGGAAGGAGTGGGTCAAGAATGACTAGAAAAAGAATTGTTAATAGGGGGTTAAATAAAATAATAGGAGAAAATGGTGTAATAGCCAAGGATAATAATAATTATCTATCATATATAATTCTCTCTTACATATTAAGTAATAATTACTAACTAAGTTGTTATACTAACAAAAAATGCAATAAGATTTGTAATCCATCAGGGAATCATTAAAAGCGAAAACTCTGTTGCTGCTGCTATATATTTTATTTTATTCATATTATTAAACTGCTGTAAACTGTGTTTTTAACCTTTGCAATAGAAACATTAATTGTAGAGTGTGAAAACACTAAGAATAAACAAAACAGCCTATAACAAAAGTATTAATAATTACTAATACTATCTCTTAACATTCCCAAATCGTAAAGTTGTAAATGCATTCGCTTATTTTATTTCTTGCAATAACATTAAACTGTAAAAATATTTACAAATTTCTCCCCATTCTTATGTCTTCTATCAACTATATATGAAATTCTATGTACCTGACATTGGCAGAGTCATACGTCAAAAAAGACACAAGCTATTAGAAAAAAAAAAACTATTACAATACAAAACTATTTAAAATAAATTTAATATTTTTTTAAATAAAATAATTAAATATTACTTGATTTCTTGCCAATATATAACTTTATTGAAATAATATTGTATTGTTATTGTTATATATCAACATAACAATAACAATAAGGTTTCCACTACAAACCATATATAGCATGGAAAAATGTATAAAGGAAAGAAATGATAGAATTGCACAAACCTTTCAACAATAAGCCTATGTTCATTGGGAACACCAAATGTGATATCTGTGAATAAATATTTTGTTGTGTCATAACCAGCTAGTGCTGGATCCTTTGAAAACACCTCATTTGTTGGCTCATGTACCTGCAATTTTTACATAAAACAGTGAATTTGTTTGCCACAGTAAATTAAATTTTATAAATTGTATTAATTACCATTCCTATTGTATTTTTCAATTTGTTGGTTGTGTACAGTTCCATGCATCATTTTTTAAAATGGAAAAACCATTTATAAAAATGCTTAAGTAGTATTAACAAACATAATTAATACATCAACTAAATAACATCAGGAATCTATAGAAGGTATGTAGTAGTGCCTACCACCTTCATAATAAATTTATTCTTCATTTAGTTATGGCGAAGTATAACCACCAAGCCTATTTCAGTCACAAAGCAGTTGCATGATAATATTAAGTGTGATAATACAATACTCTATGTATGAGACAAAATGCTGATTTGAAAGGCAGAGTATCATTTACTGTTACAAAAAAAATACTTAATTTAAAGCAGTGATCAAGAGCACTAATATTTAAGGCACATGTAAAATAAATATATCAGTTATTGCTATTGTTTAGAATAAAGATATGTGTCACATACACACAGACACACAAAATTTTACACTGTGTTTAGAAGTTACTTTAATAGGTTTTAAGTTATTTATAATCCAAACAAAATCAGATTTTTATAATACCTTTACAACTGGTGGCATTTGAAGCAAACGAGCAGCAGTATTGTTTGCCTTGGCAATCTCTGAATTCACTTCTTCATCCGTTAAGAATTTATACTTTGGAGTTTTGAGATAAGGAAGATTACTATTTGTTCTCTTTCGGAAAACTTTGGCGAAATCTGGTCTTGTTAATCGCTTTAAAATGGCTTGAACACCCGAACAGAAGAATTTAGGTCCGGGATCCTGTTCACCATCTACAAAAATAAAATTGAAAAATGATTCTATGGATTAAGGTTCCTGATATATGATGAACATAATGTAAAAAGAAACTTGATTAAATATACCATAAAGTGAAGGAATTATACTTAATTTTCTGCTAGAAATAGCAAAGACTTGAAAGTTATTATAATTATTTACAACGTTCCTAATGTTTCTAGGCACTATATGCAATAAAGACATAATTCTGATTAAATTATTTGTTATTACAACCTAAAATCTTGCGCAAAAATACATTAAGAACAACTAATATTAGATATCAAGTAGAAACATTTGACACAAGAACTTTAGGGTTAACAGCAAGTAATGACTTTTAGCCTAATACTATTTGATCTATAGAACATATTTTATTTCAAAATTACTGTTCTTCTTCGACACTAAAAAATCGCCATTTTATTTTGATTATTTTTATGTATCAGTATTTTAATAAATTTAAAATAAAACTTTTTAAACTTAGATTATTATGAAACCTTTTATTGATTAGTAATTTGAGTAAGATTGTTATTGTTTTCATAAATTTCTGCCAAAAGGTCTACTGTTCTAAATAGCAGTATGATAAGTTTTGAATTATTTTTATTCATTCACTAGCTGCCTTTATCCGTCCACTGCTGAACATAAACCTGTTTCAATGAACGCCAAGGCGACCAATCCCTTATTTTTTATTGAATTTAATATATAATTGGCCCATATATTCATTTACCTGTAATACATACTTTTTAATATGGTGAACCTATTAGGAAAATCATTTCATCATAGGCAGGTCAGGTCATTTATGTTACCCGTACGTTACCTAGTTTTGTGTTAAACTCAATTGGCGACAGGCTCTCTTATTGGTTACAAATCGCATAGGAATGCAATATGGAAACAGTCTACCTAAAAAGCATGTTAAAGGAAAAGCGAGTAAGGTTTTTACGCTTGGTTTTTAAAATATTAGTCGTTGAAAATGCTTTACTATATTTTTTCATTGATCAAAGTGTAGACGAGTGCTTTGCCCACCAGAAATGAAGCCTAAGACGCCGCAAATCCGCTCGGCACCTGAGACATGGGATGTTACAGCTCTTTACCAAATTAATATGATCACTACAGCACAGCGGCCCGCCGCCGCCTCAAATAGCCAGCATGCTAGCCATAGCAATGGCAGCACTGGCAATAACTGCGCATCATTTTTAAAATCGCTAGATCTCTTTGATCTAGACGAGTTCAAGCAAGAAGCAGATGCATTTGCCGCCGCTGCCGGCGACGCTATGGCTCGGTTTTCCTTACTTGTGAAATCCAAGAATTTAATTAACGCCCTTAAGGCATAGGTTGCGACACCCTAGCAGTAACTAAACACACCCTCCACTTAGAGTGTAGGACAAACTCACACATTCATGACATCGGCCCCACCGGTGAGGTCGAACTTACACACCCTTTGCTAAATGACACTGTAGCTTAACACCATATTAGATAGGAGCGTTGCTGGAGTTTCTTGCGCCACTTGTCCTTGTTTTATTTGCATTAGTACAGAGCTTCATGGGTTAGTCACTAGTTCCTACTTTAAAAAATTGGATATATTTCTTATATATGACTTCTATTTAAGACGACAGGTAATAATTTTTTAACGTACTAATGATAAGATTGTATCGGCAATTGAAATTTAATTGTAAAAAGATAAAAGGTTTCTTTTAATTATCTGATTTAGTTTTTGTTATAAAAGTATGACGCTTAAAATATTTTTCGTTAAAAACTCATTTGTAAATAAATGCTTTTAGCATTTCAAAATTGTAATTTGTGCTACTATTTTCTATTGTATCTAGGATACGTTAGATACATATTTAAGGAGTTTTTTATGATGCTGATAAAAATGTGCAAATCTGCTTTAAACAAACTTTTAAATAGAAATGCGAAATCACAACATTATCAATATTTAAATACAAAGGAGAAATATTTGTAACAAATACAAACATAATTATCTCATTAATTGGGCAATGTTAACTTTATTGCTTTAGGAGTAACCAGAAAGTATAGGGTCCAACATTCTATTGCTACATTAGATGTTATTCAGAGGACTGGGCATGGCATGGTTCGTGTATCCTTAAGGTATCGATTAGAAAGACGCATGCTTATAAGTCTATAATATTCATATTATATTTCCTTATTCTTCCGGTTAGTGAGAGCGAGTTGTTAGAAAGAAATAATACAATCTATGGTTGCTCTCTTGCTCATCTCAAATTTCTTCTACTGACTACAATAGGCAACTCTGTTATATCTCCCAATGTCCACTGTGTATATACCCAGCATCAAGAAAAATATCAATTCCAATTCCTTTTAGGCTTATGTTAGGTTGTTTGTTATTAGGAGAAACCTAAACAACTTTAAAATGTGGGTTAAGTTAGCAGCAATAATTGCTTAAATAATTTGGCAGTGCCTACTGTACTTACCAAGTAAGTTGAAGTTGAAAGATAACAAATGTGTTTTAAAAATTTGAATTCAAAATTTATTTTATAAATAATAACTGATTTCTGTTAACCTTATTCCATTCAAATGTTTAATTTATTTTTTAATTAGAAGATAACTTAGAATAAACAATAGATTTAAAATAATAAAAAAGGCTAAATGGTACTTATTATTAAAGAGAATAATAATTATTAAATGTAGATTTTATAAAATAAGGCATTTTTTGCACTAGCAATATTGAAATCATCTGTCATAATGCGATATCGTGTTCATGTTTAACTTATTCTAATTGAATGTTAGTTTCATTTTATTGAATTATTGTATGGATTTGTCTTTCAAGTATTTTCATATGCTTGAATTTCATAGTTATGGCGAAGAGAAAAGTTAATGATATAATTTATGAATTGGACAATGACGACATCGAAATCAGTAGCGAAGATGAAGCTAAAGGAAACAAAATAAAGCGAAGCGACAAACAAATATCTAATAAAACGACTTTAAGCCAATCTATCCTTAGTACTTATAAAGACGATGATATAGTGTTAGATAGTTTCCTGGAAGATTCCTTTAATACCGAATCTGAAAGCAACAGTCAGAATGGAGGGAAATACTCGCCTAACGTTATTTTGATCGAAGATGAGGAAATTACGATTAACGATGAAATTGATTCGGCTAGTATAGAAACATTTAACAAGGATCCGAAGAAATGCCCTGAAACGATTATATTAAATGAAGACATTGCAGTCGATTCGCCTAGCTCAATTAATGAATCTGGTGAAATAGGTTGCGAGAATAGAAAACCACTGATAACAGTTCGCTTTACAAATTATGAACTGGCAAATAAGTATAAGAGCCAAATTAAACTCTTTATTATCGACCTAATTAAGTTAGACAACAATCAAACAGATGTATTTGTGAATGATACTGAATCGGAACTTGAAATTTGGCCCGAAGATTTATGTGATATCAATCAAAGTGCTCCGGAAATTAATACTATGGATAGTTTATTTTTTGTTGATACTGACCCTAATGAAGAAACAAGGCCCGATATCCCAAAATATACTCAGGTAAGTTTAAATGCGCTTTGGTAACTAGCCTTCTGATGTTTAAAATTGTATGGAAATGAACTTTTGGCAGTGTTACCAATTACTATATTTTTTGGCACCAAAACTGTTTTGGTGTTTGGTTTACATACATAGTTTTTTCATAAGAAAAAAATTATAGCATAAAAATAGTTTTAAACATTACGGTGTTTAATGTTGTAAAAAGTTTGTATGATTTGACTATATTTATAATTCTTGTCTTTTTATTCTTAGTGTGATAGAGAACTTTGATATTAGGTTATGAAACTGAAGGGTAATCTTTTGTATTTTTTGTGTTGTGTTAAACTTGTTTAATAAGACTGATTTAACCCTGGCTTTGCTAATAATATGAGAAGAAAAAAGTCCTGCATTTTATTTTTAATTAATAAATAATTATATCTGTACAGTTTTTTTGTTTAAAATATATTATATATATATATATATATATATTATATATATATGTTTTGTAAACATTTTATAACAATGTATAATGGTTACAATCTTAGCTCTACCTGTGTTGTTTTCATTTGCTGGACATTCAACATAGTTTTGTTCAGTGTTGGCTTTGTCTGAAATCATGTGAAGGTTTGTGTATAGTTAACACTATAGATGCTTTTTTATATCATTTCTATAACAAATGTTCAAAACTTATAACTTTTATATGTTTATTTTTGTTCTTTTAAGGGTGCTACAGTCATTTCCAATGAAATTACCGAGCTTCCAGAGGCTGCTACAGTCTCCCGTAGAGGACCAATATGTTTCAACTGTGATGGTGATCATTTTTTAAGAGATTGCAAGTTACCTAGAAACAATACCAGGATTGCTGGTAAAAGGAAAAACATTACAAATAAACTTGGGTATACACTTTTAATTGCTTGCATCAATTTTTACTTAATTGATAACAATATTTGCAATATTCTTTTCATAAATAAAATTGGTAAGAATATTTCATCATTGTTTCAATACAATATTGTCATCACAATGATGATGACAATAACAAATTCTTTTTAATGCTTATTGTTAATTTTTAACTGATTTTCTTTTCTTATTTCTGACTTTTCATGCCGTTTCATGTTGTTTTAGCAATTATGGAATGTGTACTTAGTTCTTATGGCTTTGTTTTTTTTTGGATTATTGATTGAGAATAAATTTCATAAATACGTTTTTTTTAATTCTATATATAAAAAGAAAAAGTATGTTAGTAGTGAATTAGTGATGGCTTATGCTTTACTTACTTTTAAGGGAATATTGAAGATTCCTTATTGGTAAAGACAATATTGGCTGCTTTTATGTATTTCAGTGCCTATAAATATGTTAACAAACTCTTTCCGTTAACTAAATGTAGTTGACCTCTTTGTAATACAAACATCTTATTACTAATTATTGTAGTAGTTGATATTTTTTGAATACACATTCTATAACTTTTAAAAAAGGAGAATAGAAGTAAAAGTAGAAGGAAAGAGTTAATTGAAAACACGTAGATGTAGTATCATTCCCACAGAACATTTGCATACAAAGCAATAATAAATTTAGATAGTTTGGAAGACTAAATCATTTTAATAGCTTAAAGCTGTTATGAAAAGTTTTAGTCAGCAAATTTGAAACTTGGAAGAAATTTTGGATTTTCTTTTTTAATCATATGCACTTTTATCATTGCTATACTCTGCATTGCAGCCGTTACCATGTTGAGGATGAACAGAAGTATGGTCATCTAATTCCTGGAAGAATATCCAGTCAGCTGCGTCATGCACTAGGTTTGAAGAGACATGAACTGCCACTGCACATTTACCGCATGCGGATGCTTGGCTATCCTCCGGGCTGGTTGGAAGAGGCCAGGATATGCCATTCTGGGATAACAATGTTTGATTCAGCTGTATGTATTGCCATTAAACACTTTATTGGTATGTTTAGAGCAGAAATTTTCTTTATCTTCAAAATAAATCACACAATCATCTTCAAAACGTAAATTTTAATCAACAAAATTTTGACTTATAATGTAATAAATGAAAATTGGTTTATTTATCTTATAATTTCCTTCAAACAATTATTACACACCACCCTTCAAATATTTTGTCAGGGTAATGAAATTTTGGATGCTGAAGATGAAGAGGGACAGATATGTGAAGCAGGGTCCAAAGATAAATTTGATATCAAAAAGATACTTGATTTCCCGGTTTCAATGTCCCAGCGAGTTCAAGATATAAAGAGGTTAGTATGTACAAAAAAGCAAACATTCCTCAAGATGTAAAGGTTTTATAAATACTGCAAGTTAAAAATAATTTCTGTTTGAAGCTTTTTACTTACTTAACTATTCATGCTTAGCCAATGCATGGAAAATTTACTTACAGTCTTGTTTTGTTTCCTGATTCATTAAACTATAAATAATTAATACCACACTTGCAGGAGGGTGATATGCTGGTGTACCGCCAATGTCAGAGCATGACAGCAAGTTATTAATGATTGAGACGTTGGCACCCAACGCAATGAAAGCCTACAAACGAAAGAAGTTAACTTTCTTCCCATCTGGGCCTACAAATGATTCAATGTCTAATAGCCAAGCTGAGATGGAATTGGATAGTGGGGATGGTTCGTTATTGTTGTATTTGATATTTGAATGGCGAAAGTTTTGGTCAATAAAAGTTGCTATATCTATCTATATATCTTATATTTTACAGAAGTGACAGAGTTCCCTTCAGTGCCGCCTCTGCCGGATGACGCCCCACCTCCGCCGCCTCCCCCTCCCGAGAACCCGCCACCGCTGCCCGAGAACCCTCCTCCGCCGCCAGAGAACCCACCAGCGCTGCCTAAAAACCTCCCTCCTCCACCCAAGAACCCTCTTTCGCCAAACAACCCCAAACAACGCCTACCGACAACCCATTACCGCAACCGCCACTTTCACCTTCACCAACCAAGAATGGACAAGATTCCGTAGCACTAAAAATAAAGAATAACGAAGGAAAGGAAAGTGTAAAGATGACTCTGATGCGGTCTGTCGCTGATATCCCCGTACCGGACGAAGATCTGGTAGCCGTGGACGAAGTTTTGGAGGTAAAAGATAAATACATCTACAATGTAAAAATTATGCGTCATCGTCTTAATCTGCTTTAGTTCTAATTCTAAAATAGGTGCCTTAATGCTTTACCTCTTTAATTTTAAACATATTTATCGTTTCACCCCTTTTCAGAACTTTTTGACAATTGTTTTATTTTTTAAAAACGTAATTCTTTTTCTAAGACCGATTCAATAATTCGTTTATTACTCCGTCATAGACATTCGTAATTTGTCATCCTTTTCACGTTTAATGTTACATATACATGGCAGTAAAACTTTTAGCGTATATTGACCCCTCGAAGGAACTGAGAATTTTGGCACAAACCAACTTTCAAAAAGTATCTTTCTCTCTGTTTAACCTCATAGAAAATATTCTTCTTGCATAAATGCTCGTCATGCATGCCGATTATTATTTCTATATTTGATGCCTGTGTATGGTTGAAAATCGAGTTATATCTTTTGAGTACCTCTTCATGATTGCTTATAATTTTCCACTATGCACACCCGCCGACCATTTTGCAGGAGGGCAGTGGCAGGATTAGTCCCACATTGGACGACTTGGAAGAGAAGAAGAAGAGACTATTGGACGCTTTAGACGAGCAGTCGCCGACGAATATCGACACCGTAACTAATGACACACAGATACAAACTTCCATCGAGTCAGAAGGAACACCATTACCTTCATTACCCGAAGCCGGTGCATGTGAAACACCGAAAACGCAAACACCGGAATGTTCCAAAACGAATAGTGGAGTCAAAACATCACTTTTCGGCACTCCGGTACTAAACATCGCGTCGCCGTTCATGAAAGTGCCGAGCGACGACAAGTTCGCCAAAGACATCTGTGACGTCATCAACTTCGAGAACCTTCCAAATTCTACTGGGAAGTACAAGAAGATTTGCAGTCTGCTAAAAAAGGTGAAAAGTGAAGTGGATAGGATACAAGAGTCCTGATTCTGAAACAGCGCCATCTGGCGGCCGGACGCTTATCAGTGCTAAAACTCCCTGTTGTGAAAATATATTTTATTAACGGCTGAACCGAAGTAACGTCGGTGAGAATGACTGCTAGTTTTGGACCTATTGGTGGTCCTCCATCAGGACAAGTTGGATTACTGCGCGGTCGCGTCTCGTTTTCAACTTGTTTAAATCTCTGTTGTATTTGTGAATAGATAGAAGATTATATTTTTTATAAGATCTAGGTTTAATTGACTGGTTAACTGTTATACAACTGTTGGACGGCATTTTAAGTAAGAGAACCTGTTTGACCTATTTTAAGTCGTACACAGTTAGGTCTATTGCATACGGTTGAACTCTAATAAAAAAAATGTCCCGTATAATGCAATACATATACTTGCTCAGCAAATTGTTTTGTAATCATTGTCTTACGTGAAATGTGTGTGTAATATAAAAAAGGTTTATTGACAAATCAACATCTCAAAGGCACAGGATAACAATTCAAATACTACAAAATCGAACGCGTGGTAATATTTTTATTTTCATCTGGATATTATTTATACCTCTAAGGTCAAAATCCATTGACTGCATCGCACATTTACATATCAATAGACAATATTTTTACGAGAGCCGATGGGACGTAGGAAGTTCGTTTACTTTCCTTTAATGTTTACCAGACTTATTTAAAATGGCATATGATCATTAATTTTCTTTAAACTCGCTGTCATGAGGGCTCGGTCCGTAAGACCCGCCATATTTTGTTTTCAGTTCGACTGTGAATCCATGTCTATATCCGTTCTTGATAGCTGAAGCTGTTGAGTTGCATCTTGCTGTTTTATTTATGTGCATAAGTACCTAAGAAACAAATATAAATAAAGATGACATATTTTCGTGTATATCAAGATATTTCGATATATTATACTAACAACTAACACTTTTGTCACCCTTATGATCGCGGGTTTAATAATATAAAACGTATTCGCTTTTCGTATAATATGTTGACTGCCATAGCGATAAGCGTTAATCTTCGAAGTGCTGCAATATTATATTTCATTATGTAATGGCAATCAAAGACATCATTAAATTGTGCATAACATTTCGTTATTATATTGGCAAACTACATTTTTTCTTAAATAACGTTTTCTTTCATTTAATTCTTGATCGGATGAATATACGAAATAAATATATTTATATAAAAATGAGAAAAGGATCGAAAGCGTTGACTGCCATAGAATAAATGCTTTTGTTTTTACAAAAGAGCATTGTGATTTTTTTCTGTTACGTGTCCTATCGTTAATCATAGTTTTTGTCTGAATTGATCCAAGTATAATTTAACAACAGGCTCGCAACATCCGCCAGTTTTCAAGTTTTTTTCGACTTAGACATTGCGATGACCCTTTGAAATATTCAATAACATGCTTTGTAAGCCAAGCAATAACAAAACGAGGCTGCAGTTAGCCCTCAAAACCATAGTTATTTTGTATTAAAACAGGTTTTTGCGCAGCGGTACATTTTATTTGTTTTTATTAACCTTTACAGTCAGTTAGACTTAAATTAAGCAAAAAAAGGCACGTGTATCTGATAAAATTTGAAGGATCTTAAAAAAAAAACTGAGTAATTTTTTCTACTTTCGAAATATTGATTTTTGTCTTACATAATACATATGAACTTTTTAATGAATGCGTACTTCGTATGAACATACAAAATGTTTTGTAAATTTACCATTAAAGAAATCTTAAAATTTGCAACGGCGATAAAATTTGATGTTTTGCCTTATTCTACGTTTGTAGAAATAATTATCGTGAATACAGTTGTCTGTACTATATTTATTTTTAGTTATTAGCTCTTCAGGGCGCGCGCACAAACTTCAGTTTTTCGTACAATATTACTTTGGTCATTTTCTAATTACGCGCCAAAAAAAGTCTAACTTTATTATACTATTTTTCAAATTTTAGAGACAAAAACACAATCGATCGCTCTTTACTCGATTATCTGACAAATATAAGAAATGGTTTTGCTATAGAATCTTTTTAGACTTGCGCATAACTGAAGTGGTCTAGTTTGATAAAAAAATATCGTACATTGTGCCATAAAGAAGAATTTAAATTAAAGGTCATCAAGGAAAACAAACACATTTAACATTCAGTATCTTCGTTTATTTCATTGCACATAATTAATACAATCTCAATAATTGTGGTCAAGGTCACGGTGTGAAGAACTTCAAGCGGAGAATTATTCTAAATTATTCTTATATACCCAACCCGAAATCAAACAAAAAAAAAATAGGATAAAAGTAAAAACTAATCGTTAAGAAATGTATTCCTATTCGTAAGAAGAAATTGAGACGAAACAAAAATCACAGTGTTATAAAACTTGAAAGTATCGAGGGCATATAATTCTTGAAGGGCTTAAACGATCTGTTTAAGTTTTTTTTTACACAACGCAAGTATTCGAGTTTAATACGCACAGGAAAAAGGATAAATATAATGTCACACAATGAGGAAAAGTAATTTTTTTTTATAAATTATAGCACCAAGGGATATTATTTTCATTGGATGTAAACAAAATAAGTAGAGATTCAATTAATGTGAAAAAAGAGGAGTAAATATAGACATGAAGTTAATGTTAACAATTATGGAATGGTTACAATAATTCACATACCGTCGATTGCATGGTACATACGAAATATCAGTTCCTTACATATTCGATGTTGCGATCTTGCAACTTTCAATACAATCGTAGTTTCCGGTTTACATCGGCGTAACATCCAACAAATTCTAGTCATATACAAGATAGATACACGTCTATACATTTATATAGAGAATGCTTTAGTGACAGTTAACTATTTTCTCGTACAATACCTATAGATCTTACCAAGTTATCACGATGTTCATACTTACAGCTTGATAGGATTGAAACATACACATTTATATCAAATCCACTAATTTACAGATTCTCCGAGTTACTTAAATATATTTATGCCCGACGTTTCGGATTCTTTCCAGCATTTATGATCACGGGCAGACTAAGTTGGTATATGTCTGTATCTGAATGTTTTGGAATAACCATAATATGATAAATAAAATAATAATAAATAAAATTAACAATTTTTTAAAATAAAAACTCTGACGGTTATTCCAAAACATTGAGATACAGACATACCAACTTAGTCTGCCCGTGATCATGGATGCTGGGAATCGAAACGTCGGAATCAATCTGTTAAGTAACGCGGAAAATCCGTAAATTAGTGGATTTGATATGTATAATAATCGCGTAAATAAAAGAAATAATTACATACTCATTTATATATAAATATAATATACTGGAATTCGCGAGTGCCCGTTCTTCAATTCAACCCTCGGGTGTGGCCTTTTGGAGTGATTAAACTCGCGGCGGAGTCGGGGGAGCCCCATCGCGATCCTAAAGTGAAAAGGAAAATTTTTGGTAATACATTTTAAATATTTTTTTACCAACGGTAAAGATTATGCATATTAGTTATGAATTAAGTTCCTCATCATCATGTTGGAGCCTAAATAAATAACAACTGCCCAAAATAAAAGTTATGGTAAAGTTCAACTTCTGACGTTTTGAATGTAATTTATGTCAAGCTTATCCGTATCTAACGCAGTAGTCGTTTCTTTAAAATATATATATTTTTTTTAATTTTACACACGAGACAAAACACCGCAATAACAATTGAAAGCTCAAGTTGATATAATACATTCATGTCCTCAAGATAATCATCGAAGAGAGTGATAATCAAAAACTTCAATTACCAACAACACTCAATATTCTTACAACATTGCATGAAACACAATAAAATAAACGGTCACAGAGAACGCGTAATCAATATTTTAGTAAAAATAAATAATAGCCAATAATAAAACTAAATCGTTTCACTGAAAATGTTAAATTATTAATCACGCAATAAACTAATTGACTAAGTAATGAGGTGCCATAAAGAAGAAAGTTATATAATAATTGTCTAATGCCTCCATCGTTTAAACGACATTAACATTAAATGGTCAATGATAATGAATCCAGTACTATTTGTTTCATTGTATTGTCCGTAATTTATGTAACGACGCGTAATACAGTTCAACTTATTCACGGTCGTTATGCTAAAGAACACTAAACAAACATTTTTTCCTTGTCCGGATAACTTTTTAAGGAATATATGGCAACACCACACAACAAGTTTTGCTACAAGCTTGCTACTGTTTTGGGTAAACTACAGTCACAGGCTAATTATAATTCATGACTGTATATAATCTGTTGTCATTTTCGACACTGGTCACAAATAAAATACAAAAAGCCATTCGTTGATGTTTTTTTAGTATCAAACATAGAACAAATAAAAGTAAAATTTTGTTATCTACTTTATATGCAATTTATAGGTCAACACTAGAATCTTAACTAACCAGCACCGCTAATAATGAATTAAACCGGATGCGCATGTGGGTAATCAGACTCACAGATGATTGTAGCATTTGTATATAACACGCTATACTTGACCCTATATAGAAAAACAACGATCATATATACATTTCATGATTCATATACCGTTCCGCCCACACGAGTCGAGACCAATATGATGTCAACAAAAATCTTCACATTCTGTTTATTAAGATTAAACAACCTACTTATAAAAAATGGTGTTTTGTATTTCCTATCTTTGATGTATGATTCTTTTTTGAAATTGTGTTAAACACAGAAAATAGTAATTTTCTGCAGAATAATATTTCGACATAAAAAGAAAGCTTAAAACGCATCTTATACAGATGCAACAAAAATATTAAAGATGTTGAGAGAAAACGATAAAAGAAACTACAAAACGATAACCTTGACTAAGCACCGATAAAACTAATTTGATTTCTTTTAATTTGTTTCCAACTTTCGTTTTGACGTAAGGCGCTTATTGTATGATATTTTTATTGTACTTTGAATACATTAGGTATACTGTCTAAAGAATTATCTGTTGTATTCCTCAATCCCACAGATCTATATCAACTTTCTGTCCTTATTCACTGTACACTTACAACGCAACATTTAAAAAAAAGCGGCAACAAATTGCGGGAAAGTTGTCCAATATTACAAGATTTTTATAATGAGAAATATATTAACTATGCTACACTACATTTAGATACTAAGATTTTATAAAAATGTGTTTCTGTGTGTTGAACATTCCTAGGAGTCAAAGATCCGAATTTTGGGGCAAAAATGCTTCGACGTAAAATTTTGCGTATGTATGATGGACGCGTAAAAAAATAATTTTCAACGGCCATTTAAAGGTGCTACTGCTTTCAAAAGTCCTGGTCCGCTAAGCCATCCATGTATATGCCAAATGTAGTCGTATCTATTTGGGTTATGGAGGTTGGAAGCCAATCGTCTTGTAAGCTGTAATCTATTATTGATCAGTTATCGTTGCTTTAACAAGTTAATTCTATCACAAATTGGAGTATCAATAATAAATAACTAAATAAAAAGAAGGCACAAAGATGCAGGCTAGGACGGCTAGCCATGACTACAGGTTAAAAAATCTATTACATAAATTATATACAGGTTAAAAAACAAATATTTCATGATTGTAGCCAACTCACATTGGAATTGGGGGCGGGTTTTGCGGCGTCTTGTATCTGGTTACGACGCGGGCGCATCATGTACATGGCGACAGCGAGGGCCATCATCATAAACATCATCATGAAGCTGTTCCCTGCAGACTCGGGCCGGTCGACACCAGGCAGCTGGTCTAGGCACTCGCTGTCCGTGCAGTAAGCCTGCCCTTGACGGAGCTGGTAGTCAACAAAGCAAATACAACAAATAAATATAAAATACAAGGGTAATACATGTTCAATTAGTAAGCCTGTTTTAAATTATCATCATCATCATAAACAGCCTTTAGCAGACACTGCTGGACATAGGCTTTTTCTAATGAATGCCAATCATCATCATCATCATCATCAGCCTGTGACATTCCACTGCTGGACATGGGCCTCTCTTAATACACCCCTATCCATTAGGGGGTTTGGACCGTATCCCACCACGCTGGTCCAATGCGGGTTGGTGGGTGGACCGACTTTTTACATGCCCATCCGACGCATGGATCATCTTACTTTTCAGACAATTGGGTGATCGGCCCAAATTGCCCTAACCAACTAGGAAACAACAATGAAAATTTGTTGAGTCCTCGCAGGATTCGAACCCACGACCTCCGGTTTCTAAAGCATACGCCCATACCACTAGGCTACGGAGGCAGTATGAATGCCAATATGAAGTTCATTAAAAAGAGTTGCTCATAATTGCCACGCTGTGCAGGAGGAATTGCCATTTGACTGATTCCACTTGTACTGTGGATCTGTCTTACTTGCATTGTAAGGCAGATCTGCAGTCAAGTGGGTAATGGGGTCATTACATCCCTATGCCAGAATTAAATTGTTTCCTTTCTAAATATTGACAGCAACAAAAGTATTAAAAGAAAGATGTGATATTACACTATGAAAATAAATTCTGTGTTCCTTGGATAAATTTGCCAATTATCTATTTAGCTTCAAAGTTTGGTAGCCATCTTTATAAAATCATCAGAATGAGTCATATGAAAATCATCACATTTACATAGGCTCCCCTCTCTTGCAAACCCCTTTATGTTAAAAGGAACCAAAATAAACATCCTTTGTGTTTAATAGTTGGTAATTTGCCAATGACCTACATTCTAATAAACATAACTAAAATAAATAAATTTTACTTGTCATATGTAAGCTATAATCCAGAAATGCACTCAACCAGAATATTATTGGGCTATCAATATTAGTGATAAATATTTGATAACCTACATTGTTCATAAAAACATGATATGATAGTTTAGACAAGTGACTGCTTAAATGTATTAGTGTTATGTTGTCCCTTTAAGTCTAGTATTGAATTTGAGTTAGTATTATCAATTCATCAAACTTTACCATAATTTTAAATAAGAATGTATGCTTGGAAAAGATATGCAAATACTTATAGATACTAATTGTTTAAAGAGAATAAGGGAAGTAGAAATTTATGGATTTAAAAATTTATTAAAGACCCAAGCTTTAGATTTTATTTATGGCTGATCAGACAGAAATATGCATTAAAGAATGAAGTTTTATTCTGGTAACAAGTACATTTATTATTTTGCACATAACATTGGCCTTTCATATCAATTTTCCACATACTAGCTCTAAACAATTGCTGATAAGCTTCAAGCATTTATCGGTGCCTTGTTAGTGTGGCTAATTTAATGTTTTTTGTAAGAACAAATTCAAAGACTATGAAATGGTAAAATATGTTACAAATGAAAACAATTTTGAGAGATAGAATTCTCGAAATGCATTTAAGAATGCTATGTTATGAAAATATTTTTACCCATTATTTTTCCTTATATTATAAACAGCCACAATTTCAGTTAATTTTTAAGTAACGCATATTATATACAAAATAACGTTAATAATAATAGTACCAAACGTTAATAAAATGTAGACGTGGAATATTCTGAATCTTAATTGCATAAAAGCAAATTAATCCAAGGCCGTCAGACTGAATTAAAATACTGACTTACCAAGGAAATAAGCCGCCGCATCGCCAATTCATGATTCCACAAGCACTCGCACGGATCCATTTCATCGGCCATCTCTGCGTAAATAGAGTATTATGACATGATCATTTTCCTTCTCAGTAACACAAAACAAAATTACTGGAATATTTCGTCGCTTCAATATATAATACGACTTGGTTTAATATGTGATGACGTTAAAAAGGAACAAAAGAACTATTAATAAAACCTTTACAACGAATCCACAATTAGAATGTACATTTGTTTTTATTTACAATAGTAAAAAAACATTGCCAATGTTCATCTGTCACAGGAAGGGAAAGTAATTTATCATCTAAAATATGGGTACCTTAGAGATGTATTTTCCAACAAAACAAGAACTATGCAAAAAGTAACTATTCCGTTGTTAATGAAAATAAATGCACCCGCGTATGTATTGGCAAAATAAACTGAAAATATATCTGAGTGTCTACGCTTGAGACGACATTTTTACACTGTGATTGTGTTTGCTTGTTGATATGTGATTGGTTACCATTAATGATGAATTTCTTGTCGTGACCAATCACAAAGCAGAGTGACCTTATTTTAAAGAGTTAATGTTACCAGCATAATTTTTGTGTAGAATCAGTAAATATATCTATTTTTAATAAAGTACTTGTGTTGTTTATAAATTATTTTCTTATCTGTGTGAGACGAGTATTTTTAACAATATATGAAATATTATATACTTGGAAATAATCGAAATTGAAATAAATATACAAAAATGTCTCTATAAGGGATTAGGTTCGAACGGAAAGAAAACAGCAAATTTTGCTAGGAGTACTTTATTTTGTTCGGCTTTCGCGAAGTTCTCATGGTATTGTGATGTCAAGACAGTTCCGGTTTTTTTTCCTTTTCTTTCTAATGATCTCTGGCTCTGTGAAAAGAACCACTTATAATATGCCAGGTACGCGTCTTCCCACCGAGTGACTTAACTGCACCAAGGGCTTCCAAAGGGGAAACCTCTACTTGTGCCATCCCTTTATGGTTCCCGCTAACATGCTGAATTGAGGGCTGCCCAGGTGGGCCGAGGTCTGGGCTCGATCGCTTTCTTAGGGATAACTATCCATAGATTGAAGAGCTCTAACTAACTTTACCACGTTGGCGGAGGGAGAACGCTTCTATTTAATCTGGTGTTAAGCTACAGGGTCATATAGCCCAGGGTGTGTAAGTTCGACCTAACCGGTTTGGTCGATCTCATGTGTGTGTGCATTATCCTACCCTGTGTAGAGTGTGTGTGATTACTGCATGAGTGGCGCAGTGGCAGCACACAGAATTTCCGGTCCTTGAGCACGATAAGAAGGCGACAATGATTGTTTTTAGAACTAGCCACTTTTAAAAATTATAATAAAACATCACTATTTTTAAAATAGAACTCTTTGCTAATATTGTTGACTTCTAATTTCATTAATTTACGAATTTAACCCAAGAAAACTTTCGTACTATGGGTTTTACATTATGACTTCGGTATTTCTAAATCAACAATAAGGTCATGAAAGACTTCTTCGGTTGGCCCTTTACGATGAAACCTCTTTTCTTCTCGTTTAATGAGTTTAAACGTGGTCGCACCAATCTCAATAATGCTCTGCGTGAGGCACGGCCTTTTGCCGCAAATACTGAAGTTAAAATTAGTGTTTTGTCGTCTATGAGATTCGGACAAGCTTAAGCATAGGTATGTGTCAAGTGCACACAATCCTCCACAAACATTTAACCTTACGATGCTTTTGCCTGGTCGATATCTCATTATTTGGTGCCCAAAAACTCCATCGTGTTCGTTGGTACAAATATTTAAGGGATTTCTCAAAAGAGGGAGACCTCAAAAGCTGTGTTCAACATGCTTTTGGGTAACGAAAGCTGGATTTATTGCTATGATCTGGAAACCAAAAGACAATCTGCTGAGCGGATGTTTCCTTCCGAGGAATTGCCAACTAAATGATGATGGTGGCGTCATTCTTGGGAATGTCATTATGCGACAACTGTTTTAAAAGATCAAAAGTCAGTTATTACAGAGTGTTATACTTATAAATATTTGCCACTTGCCTTGGAAAAAGTTCGGGAGAAACGAATTCGCAGTAGAATCCCCCATCACTACGACAACGCTTCCTCGAGACGAGTAATAGCTTGGTCTACCGCCGTATAGCCCTGATCTGGCACCTTGCGAATTTCATTTATTTCCGACAATAAAAAAATACTGAACTAAGTAACTTAATGAGTGCTTGTTATTATCAGCATTTTTAATTCTTTTGTTTTAATTACGAAAAAAGGTTTTAGCAATTACATCAAAAACTTTTTATAAAATTGATGTATGTAATGTAACTCGTTAATTTTAATGGACGAATTATTATCAAACCACGCCATACATGCGCTCCATGGACTTTTTAATAACAGTACTGAGCATGATAAGAAAATTGGTAATTGTAAATACGATGTATTTAATTGAGACCCACCGAATGTCTTGTAACCTTATATATTAATTGTAGTTGGTGAAGAAGAACAAGATTACTCATTTCTCACGGCTCGTGGCGACCAATACACATTTTTTTTATATAACTTGTCGGAATGTAGAAGGGCCTAAAAATTAAAGCGTGCACAGGCCGTATTCTATATTAGCACTAAGAATCCCCAATATACTCATCTGTCTTTTATAATATTTTATGTAATAAAACATACAAAAATCAAATTAACAAAAGCTCCCAAATGTATCTGAAATACAGTAGTAAATGCTAAGTCTAGGGCGCCTTTTTTCCAACTTTTTTTTACCATCAAAGTGCTCAGAAGTAAACGGCAAAAGTATAGCCAAAATTACTTCTTTGACCGACCGTGGGGTCGGTCAAAGAAGTGAGTGGTCATTGGAATCATCGGCGATGGAGATTTTATACAATATTATACGTGTGTGTAGATTCTCAATAGATCTTGCATTTTAAGAGCGCATATTCATATATTTAACAAAGTTATCAGGTAATTAACCAGCAACTGCCTCAGGCAGTGGCGGATGCGGTGTATAAAAAGAATTAAATATTTTAAAGCTTTGAAGAATTCACCAAATACTGTATCAAGATTGTTATAAATTGCATCGATCCGTTTGTTCCTGTATACAAAGATCATCCTAATGCCCTTAGGCTTTTTATAGCTCATTTAAAAAAATGCATATAATCAATGACTCAACAAACGGTAAAATTAAACAACTTATTTGAATTATTTTAAATTAATTGTATTATCTTTACATTCATATGGGCTTTATTATTAAAACAAATGTATAATGTAAAACGAATAAAAATATAGCAAGGTATACGACGCAAAATCAAAGGGACGGCTGGGGCAAGGGAGTGTAAATTACCGGCAAGGATATAACATCTGGTATATCAAAATATCAAAAAAAGTAGTCTTGAATAATCCTTATATGTGGTTAAAAGTTTCTTCTTCGTATATTTCTTTATTCGAATTGTTCTTCGTATATTAGATACAAAATGTTAACTTTTATGCAGCCTTTTTGTCGGCAATTCAATTGATTCGTCGGCTTCTAATTAAATCAAAATCTCTCAAGTAAATACGATCTAAGATTGATGCGTCAAATTTCTGGCTATTACAGATGAATGCAATATTAAAGTAGTCTTAATAACAATTAGTTAAATTATGTGCAATGGTAATTCAGCTTTTTGATCCTCCAAATGGTTTTATAATACTTAGATTAAAATTACTTTTATGCACTTTGTCGCAATTCAATTGATCTCCGATCATAATCAATTCGAATAATAGATCAATATATTATTTTACTATTTCGATAGATTGCATGCGGATACTTAAGGCATTAAACTAAATTGGTTGGAACAAGTAATTCAACTTGATCCTCCAAAATGGTTGTATAAGTAGGGTGCTAAAGATCTACAGAAGCATCTGCCCGGAAACAATTTATAGTAATTATCTGCCTTCTGCGTAGTGCTTTTATATGAGGCCCTTTTGATGTAGATCAATGGATTGGAACATAAACATGATATCATCTTAACTAGTTAGACTGGTATATATCAAAGGGTACGAGCGGTTAGACAGTTGAAACGATTTATGTTTTTCTCTGAGTACGCTGGCTGTAATGAGCCAAAAAAAACGATGGTTCAGGATCAGACTTATCAACGTACTGAAATACAAGCGTTAGACGTGAAACAGTGATTCATGTTTCAAGAACATGCGACAGAAAAACATGATCAGGAACTGTTCAAGTACAAAAACTGAACATAAACGGATCGTTAAGAACAGCGACAGAAAAGGACAGAACACTTCAAGAATGGATTAAGGCTCGAGATCGTACAACTAAAAGATAAGCTCTGACCCTGCATCAACAGCTGTCTTAAGGAAATAAATAGGAGCCGAAAAATTAGGAAATGTGCTACTATCTATGCATACACACCTGTAAAAGAATAGATAAGAAAAGAATATGAAAACAGATAGAAACGGGCCAAAGCTAAAAAAGTTAAGAAGAGATTAAATGAGGGAAAGACTAAAAGAAATGCTACAACCAAGGAAAATATTAAGATGCATCAAGAGTCATCATCAACAGAAGAAGAGGAGTGCTACTGCCTTGTTTGTATGTCAGTACAACAGGAAGCAGACTCAGAAAAATGGATACATAGCACAGTATGTTAAATGTGGGCGCATAGAAGAGTGGTAGCCTTAGTTATGTTTGTCACAATTGTTACTCCACATAATCTCGTTACCATTCACGTATTTTTTAAATATTATTTTTTCATAGGAATAATGTTTTCAGGTCTTTTTTTTCTGTAAGTTTATAATATTTGCAATAGTTGAGAAATCATCAGCATCATTCATTATGAGTCTGTCTGATAGTCCACACATAGATAGTGGACATAGGCCTTCCATAGTGCACGGCATCTCGTCCGATCTTCGGCTATTCTCATCAAACTCACACCGGCCAATTTGCGATACCCGATTGCCTATAAAGAAAGATAATCGAAGCTTCGGATGGACATCTACAAAGTCGCTCCTGTGCCTGATCAGTCTCCGGCCGTTTTAGTTATCCGTCCCCTTACATTATGAGAGTGATTGTCAGGAGGTGCACCTTTGTTTGCACCTTTACTCGTGCACTGATTTTCAATATAGATCGGCCGCCGTAGTCGCATCCGACTGCTTCCATCACGATCCCTATCCCAGAAATCGTCGTCTGTTAAATTTTAGTTCATTTGTTTTGTTCTGTATGTAAAAATGTTGGTATTTTTTGAAGTGCTTGGAGAAGGCGGTCAAGACTTGAAGGAAAGATGTCGTTTGGAGACTTCATTAATACGAATGATATTGTTTTGGCTCCTTCAATTTGAAGAGTTGTCTGCTGTTACAGGTATAGTGGATCTAATTGCGATTTGGCTATAATAAATGTAGCTGGTACCGTTGCATAATATCACATGATAAAGCCTTCCTAATGAAATGATATTTTCAGTAAATAAAACAACTTGTCAAATTACTGTAGCGGGAGTCTTTCAGATCTTTCATTCATTATCAGAAAACTTTGTACAGTAACAGGTCCGTATTAGCGGGGGACGCGTTCCGTAAATATGCCGCGAATACAAATACCGTAAATAAGGGACGGTTATTCATATGGGAATATAGGAGATACGTTCCTAGGTGACAAAATAAAGAAATAAATATCCAAGTCAGTTTCAGGCAAATCTCCATCTTGTAGTTCAAGCAATAACTGAATTTCACTTGATTCTATCTGTTCAAACCCATTCTTTGGTTTTTGTAGGTGGTAAGTTCCCTTTTTAAAGGGGGCCGTCTGCAGGAGGAGCGAAAAAGACTACTGCATTTCGGTTTGAAGTGCACCGTAGCCAAAGTAAACTAGTCTTAAAATCCTAGGTCTCCTGGTAGGCAGCGCGTTGGTGATACCACTGGTATTGTCAGTGTCTATGGGCGGCGGTGCCACTACTTTCTATCAGCTGGCCTGACTCCTGTCTGCCTGTGTAGCCAATAAAATCTAAAATCTAACTCGTCGTTATCCAACTTCAGTGTGTTAGGAATCTGTTTTTTCAATGATACTTTCATGTTTACGATGTATTTTGCTAGGTCAAATTTCTGTCAGCATTACATAACATTCATATCAGGTTTTATTCATATGATTATTTTGTAATATCCAATTGGACGAGCCTTAAATTTTTAAGGTCAGAATAAATGAATTTTCCACGTACAAAAAAGTATTTGCTTTATCCGCAGGGTGCATGATAAATAATATTAATAAATACTACACTAACGTGAAGACTTGGGCGGGACTATCAATAGCAGGCTTTCGATCACTGTTCCAAGGATTTAGTTAAAACTTTCTTTGCAATTAATTAGCCCACAAATAACACGGCTGCCTTATACCGCACATTACATCGCACGATGTTTTTATAAATATTCATTATTTTGTTATTTTTAAATACTTTTTTTTGGTAATGACTGTTGTTTTTTAATCCATCAATTACCACCATTAGCCAACAACAACACTAAGCTTTTCTTAAAGGCAGTTGTGCTTAAAGTAAGAACAACTATGATAAAACTGAAGTTTAAGCCTAGCTTAAGGAGCTATACTTAAACGTCGTTGGTTCAGCGATCTAAAACTCGTGCACAGATTATTAATCTCAGCTGCAATAAAAAACTAGGAATATATATATATATATCACTAGCAACCCCCCTTGAAGGTGGAATTTCGTAAAATCCGTTCTTAGCTGACCTCTACTCGGCGAAAGGAATATTCCTACCAAATTTCAAGTCGCTACGCCTTATGGTTCTCATGGTGGGAATCTCTTTTATATATATTGATTATATATACATATCATTATCATCATCAGCCTGTGTTAGTCCACTGATGGACATAAGCCTCGCCTAATACACGCCTTGTTCATTAGAGGGTTTATGGACCTTATCCCACTACACTGGTCTAATGTGGGTTGATGGTTGGATCGACTTTTACAAGCCCATCCGACGCATGGATCATCTTACTTTTCATACAATTAGGTGATCGTCCACAATTGCCCTAACCAACTAGGAAACAACAATGAAAATTTGTTGAGTTCCCGCAGGATTCGAACGTACGACCTCCGGTTTCGGTTCACAGCAATTAAAATCTTGGTGAAAATTCATCAATTACTTTTTGAAAAAACAAAATCCACAATGCGTAGGGGATTTTTAGTTGCAAATTCAATTTCAATCAATATTCACACGTGCAACAAACTTAAATAGCAAATAGTTTCTTTTTTTTTATTTTACAGCTTCCGTATCTGAAAAAAACTGTTTCAACAACAGACAACTATAAACAACTTACAAATATAAACAAGGGGCATTGCGAATAGAAATCTAAAATAATACTCCGAAAGCTAACGAAATGCCAGGTTAACTATTAGCTTTGCAATAAAAAAATATGAAGGAAAAATCACGCTCGGAGAAAAAATTAATTAAGGTTTTAATCGAATTAATTTTCTATTTCTTAAAAAGTTTAATGTGAATTATGTATGAAATCAGTAGCAAAAGCAAAACTATCATTTATGTGATAATTTTGGTGTCCTTTGAACAGCTATTTTGAACTGCGATACTGTTAATAACACTAAATGTATAGAGTGTGTGGTTTGTTAACAACGTAGTCGACATAGTTAGAACTGTCAGCCAAACACTACATGGACATTACAAATCAGTCTAATGTCTAACTATATCTGGATCGTCTTTTCACTGCAAAGTAGTTATTTTTTAACTTGATATCTAAAATATCGAAAGACTATAATTACTCATCATATAAGCTATGTTTAGCTTTTGGTAATGGTTACTTTTTTATTTGTGTCATTAAACATAAGACCCTTCTATGCTTACACCCTACGACATGAACCATCCAGGGTCTTAAACGTCGGAAGTAATTTTAAAATAATTATTAAGTGTGCCCGATATATTCCGTAAAATGTTTTATTTATAAAATATAATATACTAAAATGTTGTGCTCAAAAAAGAACATAATATTTTTTATCGAAAACCAACTAAAGATAAAAATCTATAATAATATATTCATTCACGATCCAGTTTTAATAATGAAATACCAACGTTGTCCATTTCACACGTTCCTATAAACGCAGAGAGCTTTCCTTCGGATTCACATTTCCTTTGGCCATTGTTCTTGAGCATTAGGATGGGGCACTAAAAGCGTTTACGCTTTCACAACCAGACGGGCAATTTAATATGGATGTACATCCCTAGATCTAGTATTGTGATATCACTCGTTTGATATCAGCGTTAACTGCGATGGCGGGAAAGATCGAAAACTGTGAGAGGCGTGGCCGCGACGTTCCCGCCCAAACCGCTAGCGGGAAAACCGCCCATAGATAATTGATTTTTATATCTATAGTTTTTATATTTAATTTGCCATGATAGTATAGATTATCAATAAATATTGGCTATCATAGCATTAATAAGCGCTGAGCGTGAATACTTACTGGTTATATGTTAATATAGGTTTTTTGATTCATTTTCTAGAATTTTTTTGACTAAACTACTTAATAACTCGACTTAACGATTAAACTTATGAGGACAAAACATTAATTAAACAACCCTGTTATTGTTGCCTCTATATTTGGTTGGAAAAATGCAGTAAATTAAGCGAAAATTGTATTACTACAGGCCAGTTTTTATAAACCTGTACTAATAATTCTTATGATATTCTATCTTTGTGAATCGATGATTATATTATGTTATGAGCATAAAATGTCTTTTGCTGTATACCTTTACATTACTTGATCATATAAAATATTACCATATTCAAACAAGTCAAAGTATTAAATTTAAATTTGTAATTATAGAGAGATTTTACATCTTGCGAACTACCATTTGTTTAAAAGAAAGAGTTCTACACTTATTAAATTAAAGTTTCACAGAATGTTAGGATAGGCTTTAAATTAACACGTTTCAGTTATTTTGGTAAGAACTTAATATCCGAACTTATCATTTCTACAGAAAAAGCAAAAATATTTTTAATACATTAATATATCCGTCAGAATTTTCAAAGTTGTTTTCGTATAAGTATTTTTTACGGTCTAAAATTAAAATTAAATCGAAATTGTGATGCATGCTACCTAATGGCCGATGTGTTACGATGTGGGCAAATTGAACGAAGTTAAGTTAATTAGCCCGAAAGAGACACAAAGTGGGCAACGTCATCTGGCCGGAGGAGACGCCCCAAGTCGGTGCGTCGTCGGACGGCGCCGGGCGTCGGCACTTGGCTGCGGGCACCGCGGCGCGCGGACATGGCGCCAGTCAAGCGCCCGCCGAGCCGCACGTAAGTACACCGGCCTCGTATTACGAACTCCTGACGGTGTTCGGTTTTTTAACTTTTTTTATTACTTCTTTTTATTTATGGAAACAGATAACAGTTTTGTTTAAATACTCGGAAAGTTCTGTTCAAACTTTACGACAACTTTAAATATTTTTTTCTAATACAAAGATACAATTTGTTTAAATACGGTTTTTTATCTGTACCTTTAAGTCAACCAAAAACAGTAAGCAGGAATAAAATTTTCAGAGCTTTTTATTGATTTTAGTCAAATAATATTTAAATATTGACATTAAGCGGTTACATGTAGGTAATTAATTATGGATGTTGTAGATTATTTTATTGCTCCGTTATTATAACATTTTTTTTCCTTATAAAATTATATTTATTAAACGAAAATTTCCACTTTAAATTGTTTTTATCGATAAGATATAACTGATTCACTCTTAATTCAGTAAAATTTATTGCTAATTAATTTTTTTTAAATAAATTGAGTCTCATTGAAATTTCATGCTTAAATCTTTTTTTTAATAATATATTACAACGCTCGTTTTGGTATTAATTTTAGTCTCGGGTTTTAAATTTTTTGGGCGTAATTTTAAATAATATTAGTAACCGAGCGGCCTATATTAAGATTAAAAAACATAAAACCAAATTTAAAAATGTACATAAAACAAATTACCATTGAAAAACATTCTGAAGATTGCACAGGCAACAAGTGTCCTAAGACTTTGATATTTGCACGCGACGTCGAGGAAATTTTTAAATTAATAATCAATTTAATCCTCTGAATTATTATTTTTAACTTCTGCAACGGATTTTGGTTAACTGCGTAAACAAGATATTGTTGTTGTAGTTGTAGAAGAAGTATATATACTTATTTTCTGTGTAAAAACTATTCATCTATCACGCAATATCTTGTAAAACTTTTTGCATTCGATTAATTCCATACGTCTTTAAACTTAATAACGGTTTTTTTATAGAACTCATCATAGTACCCCTATGGTATAAGGTAATCGAAGAATGAGTAAGAGAGATGTACAAGAGCATCTGTTGAAGAAGGTTTTGACAAATTTTCATAGCGTCATAGGCTTCAAATATTTTAACTAATTTATTCATGAAATGAATTTTTCTTTTTTGTGTAAGTCATTTTAGCTCTGTGTAGAGACTGATTTGCTTACACTGAGAGTATTTAAAGCTAACTACGAAATTGCTAGGAATAAACGGATATAATTTATTAAATCTTCGAAAATACAGCAATCTTAAATAAGTGTTGTTACTGAAAATTTACATATGCTAATACAATGTTAACAAAAATATAATAAAATTAGTGAAGTAAATTAAAAACCTTAATCTTTTTACTTATTTGATTAACGTAACGGACTCCAAAAATTTTTATATACGGCGATATTTCAAAGTTTTTTGATTCGTTACATTTTATTATATAACTAGGGTATTTTAAAGTTTTGTAAAAATCGTTTATTTAAATAAATATCATAGTTTAAGGATTTTGTTACGCTTAATCAATTTGCAACTATTTTAAAATTATAACCTATGTGTGAGACCCATCCGAGAGTTACTAGACAGACCATGAAATTAGAAGTGATAAAATTCACAAAACTTTACTATATATCATCAATAGATAGTATTCCCATAGGCAACATAATTAATTTATTTTATTATAAAAGCTGTTACAGTCGACACTACAAAAAATAAACATGACTTGAACCAAGACATATTATAGTAACGATATAGTATTGGAGGTTTAAACCGATCACACTCACAAGGGCGTGATTGTAGTGGTTTTTGCTTTTTAAGATTTCCTTATCATTTTTTAACTTTTTTGTAATATATACTAAGTCCCATTGGTAAATCAAACAATGAATAATCTAATTCATACTTTACTACATTGCTGACGGTGTAGCTTGCATTTTGAAAACATAGTTGAGCAATTAAGTATTTTTACAATTTAGTGTGTTAATAATTATTACTTTAGGAATGTAAGAATTATAATACCAGTGAAAGTTCAAGTGCAATAATCTGAATCCGTAAATTCTTACTGTATGTAATGTTTCACTGTACATTTAAAGTGTCTTGTGCATTTTAGTCGAATACTATGAAAAAATACTTTAACATAAAATATTAAATACATCTACAGTCTATAAATACATTGCAAACTGTATTTTTTAAATCTATATTTTTTGCAACATTTATGAGTTAAATTGACGATACGGTTGTAGTATGGCAATATATGTCAAATTCCAATTTGGCGCGCGTCGTTAGTGTTGTTGTGACGAAGTGAAGCTTTTTCGCGGGAAATCATCGGCCCGTGTGTGTGACAGCCTCTCTGGTCACTGGACATCGAACGTTGTGGTTAGGGCTGACGCTCTAGGAATTAATTTCCTAAAATAATTACTTCATATTGGCAATTTAATTTATTGTAAATACAATAAAATGATAATTAAAATGAATATTAGTATGAAAATATGCTGGTTAAACGTGCATTAGTTTAGGGTGTAAAGTTATGTAAATTTGTTTAATCTTCTTTAAAGATACGCAATAAAAATCTATTCCGTTCGACGAGAATCATTCTGTAAATTTAATAGACAAAATTAATATATAAGTAAAATCAATCTCAATATTTTTGAAATTTTTAGACACATGATCTCGAGTAAAAACAGATTTGGTGATTTTTTTATCTTGTACCACATAAATATTTATCTATTTATTTAGTTACACCGACGGAGAGAATACTATTACGGGTATTACAGTTATTATAATAATAATATTTTTTTTTTGCTGTCTTCATTCTTACATACTGTTTTTGGAAAGAGATGAATAATTTGAATTATGTATAGCTGTTATTAGTTATCTGTAGTCAACCCTACGGCTCGGTGACCGCTCGCCAGACACGTAAAGTGGGCCCTCGGTCAATCGCGGTGTGTACTAGCGTTATAGGATTTGTCACTTCATTACGTGCAGGCGTAATGGAGGGTTTTTGAGTGGGCACCGATTATTTTTGGCGCGTTAATTATGCCGGGAACAAAGATCAAGTGCCCGCGGCTTCATCGGACATGTTGTGCTGTGCCGATGACCTTAATGTTATTTTGCACAGATAATGTATTGATTAAAATTTTTTGACATTTTAAATGCATTGTCTATGCTCCAATCTAAATATTCGAAGTTCTAAATTTTAAAGATTAGTAAATGCTAATAAAAGTGTTAACATAAATTTAAATCTACTATTTAACGTGTTTAATTTGAGGCGGTAATTTAAATAAATTTTAGCACATTACTCAAAATAACTAAAGATTACTTTTTACTTAAGTTTCGGCGATGAGTTTTATTAATAAGAAAATGTTACGCGTAATATCCATCTGCCGGATTGAAATCTCTTTTAATCTTTTATAAAGGTTTTCTTTTTTCAAATATTCTTATACTGGAAATATTTATTAATTTCATTAAACATTATCATAAAACCATAATCGGCCTTTATAAGTCCATTACTGGACATAAGCCCATTTAACTTCTGCTTCTCGTTTCCAATTTGAATCGGCTACGATATATAGTCCAAATAATTAGGAAATTATAAGCTATTAACATAAGAATAATAGGCAGTTACAATAACGACAATTGTTCCTCCAGCAGGGTGAGGCGACCCAACGAATTTTGGCAGTAGCATGGCAATAAAGACGCCGACGCCGGCCGACGGCGAACGCGAGACCTGGGGCAAGAAGGTGGACTTCCTGCTCTCGGTCATCGGGTTCGCCGTGGACCTTGCCAACGTGTGGCGATTCCCCTACCTCTGCTACAAGAACGGCGGCGGTAAGTACAGATACGTACTTTTAAACGTACACACCTCACGACGGTTTTATCGTGTCGAGTTATGTCAAAAAATGCTTCGACAATATTCCCGAAGTGTACATGAATTGTTTCGATTTACGGAGTGGGAGAGTTCACTGTAAGGCCTACAGTACGTACCCTGCTACGGCTCGATGCCGTAGATTCAGTGTTTACGTGCTTCTAGTAGCTCTGATATAATCGGTTTAAACCTCGGAGCAGCCGATCCTTGATGGAACAAGATTCTCATTTAAGATTTTGGGCCCGTATAACTTGATTAACTGACTGTCCGTGCTACACAGACAGTCAGTGCTAGTTTGAATTACAAATCACTGTGTTGTAATCTTTAGACGACTACTTTTTTAGTTACATTTTATCTTTATAACGGCCAGATCTCAATTACTTATAATCAGAGGTTATACAGTGCCATTTAACTTAACGTCAACTGTCTCCGTAGCTAGTGGTAAAGACGTGTGCTTTAGAAACCGGAGGTCGTGGGTTCGAATCCTGCGGAGACTGCGCCTTTGTTTGCGCGTCACTTGTGCACTATTATATCCCCTGCGTTGTCGGCTGATCTCTAATATAGATTGGCCGCCGTAGCCGTAATCGACTGGAGAACATTATCATTATTAATTTTAATTCACTCTTTATAACATTGAATCTACTATTATAGTTATTATTAAATAAGGTACAAAAAATATTTTTATTTGTACTAAACTTACTTAAGGTAACTGTTTGTAATGCAGTTGTCATTTTTTTACAAATATGAGACTAAACATAAAAAAAATTCCGAATTTACGCTTTAAATTTTGTATACAATATACCCCACGTTCAGATCTTTTGCTAGTTCTGTGATCACGGGACAGAATGCAAATGATATAAAACGTCTGGAACATTGAAACAAAAATAAAGACCATAAAATCTGTAGTCTTGTGTTAAATTATGTGTAATATTCGCATAAATGCAATAAAGTAAAACTTTATTGTGTTAAATGCTATCGTAATACAATATAAAAATGTAACTACAAAATAGCCGGTATTAATATTACTACTTCATTGAATCATGCCCTTTCTTTGAGAATAAGGGTCAGGTTTGAGTTTCCGATGTAAGTCAGCATCGCTCTAATTCTCAACATGAATAGCTGAGTGCGTGAGGCAAGGCCGCGCTAATTGTCCCACGCTTCCGTAGAGAAAGCTCTAAAATTTACTTATTCGCCCGTTATGAATATCATTCAGCCTAATAATAATCGTAATATTGGGCTGAAAGATATCTTCGTTTCGTATTATCGCTAAAAAAGTTGGTTAGTTGGAGGTTTATGAATCAATGCATAGAATAAAAATACGGTTGTAAACTCATTCAAAGTACCTAAACCAATTATATTAGATAGATTATAGACTATTATATTAGATAGATGATAGATTACTTATACTAATTATATTAGAACAACAAAACTTATATATCCGTTTAAATTTTGAGATAAATTACAGCCCTTCATGTGTATTTCATGTCGACGGTACAACTGCATTAGTTTTTTAATACCTATTTCGTATTTAATCTGAATCTGATTCTTTTACTATTATCTCCACAGCAATATGTAAAATTGAAAAGAAATTTATTAAAAGAAGTAGTCAAGATATATGTTATTACAATGCAAATTAGTTTATTTTTGATAAAATCTCATTTAGCAAAAAGATGTCGAAAAAATAATAGTCCCACTGAGTTTATGTAACCTATTCTACTCTGGTCAGACCATTTATTTCGAACTGGTGGTATTTTATAATCAAGAAGAAAGTTTTGATGAATGATTAGTTTTTTGTAGACATGGGATTAGGCTCAATACTATGCTCTGGTCCAAATCTTTTAATTAAACATTTTAATAGAGCTTTGAAACGATTCATCGTGTGCCTATCTATTAAGAGGTTAAGTTAATGAAGAAAGTTATTAACAATCCACTTTTTACGGATTTTTTAAAGTTTATTCTTAATTATAATTTCCGACGTGTCTGACTCTTTAAAAATTTACGCGAAACAATCGCAGATATAAAATAAATCATTAACGGTTATTTAAGTTTAATAACTTCTGTTTTGGCTCTTTAAAACTACAAGTAAATTTTATCATTTCATTATTTTATGTAACGTCTTAATGAATAATTCAGATTATTTAACGTATCAGAAAAGGATAAAAAAAACGTCTTAACTACAAATACCTTCGGCAAGCATAACGCACTATCGAAACGCTGCATCAGATCGACTTAGCCTATACGAAACTCTTCAGTGCCTACATGCAGCGTGGCCGCTTCCTAAGATGCCAGCAATGGTCGGCTGATTGCACGCGAACGCAGCCTGTAGGGCCCTCCTCGCTTAATAGTCGGTTAACAATTCTCGCTCCGCTACAAGCGGTGTCGAGTGCTCCCACCCGCCCCTAATTGAGCCCCACACACGTGTATGGAGATGCCTTATTCGCCCCCAATTGTTTTAGCGAAGGCCCGTAGCAAAGAGGTTGGTTACGTAATAGGGAGATAGATAACTTTTATATATTTTGTATTCTTCATCTAATGTTTTCATTCGAAAGCAAAAATAAAAGTTTCAGGAATAAGTATTAAATGCATTGATGGTTTAAAAACTTCATCGTGAACATCTTGATCTGTATTGATTGTTTGATTTCTAAAAGTTAATTAGTTTAATACGACTGTTTCGGTTTAAAATTAACCAAGTTTTGGTACCATCACGTTGTTAGAGTGTTATACGTGGCGTAAAGAAGTAACATTACTAATCGTGACTTTATATTTTAATACATTATTGGCGTATGTATTACTATCACTTGATTCTCGTTTAATCCAACCTTCAAGTAAACAAACAAGCTTACTTTCTTGACATGTAATTAAGACAGTAAAGTAATTATGAATATTAGTTGTAAGAACATTAAACTCCATTTTGTGACGTTTTCCTTACATCTTTAAATAATAAGTAAGGACTTTTGAGAAAACCTTAATAATGAAATAAAGTGAACGCATTTTTAAAAGCGTATTTTGAAACAAGTATACTTGAAAGACTTTTATGTAGACGTGTAGTGACTGCCCCTATGCGAGAAAAAGAAAGTTTTGCCATAAAGCAACTGGTGATTGCAGTATGGATAATATATTTATGTCTATTCATATGAATACAGATTAATCAAATCATGAGGTCGGACATGAAAGTTATTTAATATTTCACAACACCACAAAATTAAAAAAAGAGACTAAAAGATTTTCTTATGTGTATTTTAACATTGTTGATTGGTTTGCTTATTAAATTTCCATAGACCCGACGAATAAATTTTTACTAATAATTAGAATATAAACATGGGATCTACTTATAGAATTAAACTATAATTTTTCACACAACAGTACAAAAAAGAGGCTAAATATAAATAATTTGAAAATGTATCAAATCCACTAATTTAGGATTTTCGGTTACTTAAAAGTATATTATTCCGACGTTTCGGATTCTTCAAGCATCCATGATCACGGCAGACTAAGTTGGTATATGTCTGTATTTCAATGTTTGGAATAACTGTCAGAGTTATTTTTAAAATTGACATATCGTTCGTTTTTAATTTTAATGTTGGTTTCACAAAAAGTTTAATCTAGTGTTTAATTTGAAATGATTGGATCCCAGGAAGTGGCAATGACCAACCATCCTCTCTATTAAAATTTGGATATTTTTAATTTCGATTGCTTCCGAATCATCCTTGGTATAAATCGATGTTCATTAGCCATATTTTGGTTCATCAAATTAATATAATATTGGCTTATCTAGAACATGGTCCAAATTCAGATTTCTTATAGCGTCGGTGCTAACATCAGCTATATTGTTCAAAACCGAGCTACTATAAATTTTAATTATAAATTTAGGCATTATGTACAAATTATCGATAAAAGTATAGTTGCAAAAATTTTTTATTCGAATACGGTATTAAATTGTTTTGTTAGTTTGAAAAAAAAATCTTAACAAAAGCCTATTAACAAAACTCAATAAATTGGGTACATTTAAAACTAATCAACGCTGTACCGGCTACCAATAAAAGTAAATTTTAAATATTGCTTCTTAGTTTATATTTCACTAACTCACTCTTCTAAAGTTGCAGAAAGCTTAAATATAATTTGTTTTAATAATGCATTACTTGAAACGCATTCAAATGAAACAATAAATTACTATAAAGTGAATCAGTAGAACAATTCAATAACACCATAGTCTACAGACAACTATTGTAGGACGGAAATGAGAGGATAAAGTGAGCCGACCTCAGCCGGAACTACATTGGGGTCCGTTTGATCATTCACACTTTGTCTGCACGCGACGGGGCTATTAAAGAATCCGGTCAACTTTATAAACTTGTTAATGGCCGCCCTCAGATGGGGACATATCCTGGATTCTACATACTCATTTACAAGAGGAAAAATTTCTATGAAGTTAATTCTAAATCTCTATTTCTAAATCCTAGGCACACTCGCTAGTGTAGGACATGAAATGTTGTTTGCATTAGCGATGAGGATAAATATTTTGTTATATTTGGTTTGGGTCCGAATATCTTTGGTAGTCAAGGCTATAACGAGTTATAGCCTTGACATAAACTGACATCTAATCCATTCGTTAAAAAAGTTTACCATTTGGTTTAGGGCGGATGAATATATCTTAGTTGAACTAATAACGACTTGAAAAATGCACAGGAAAAAGATTTTACGGACATTTCACTTGATATTTATGTTTTGTTAACATTATGTTCTAACTGTAAATAATGTAACTGGTTTACCTTTATACAATTATTAAGAATAACACCGTTTTTTAACGTTTTAGAGTCTGGCAGTCCGTAACAAGTTTTTTTTTAAATATTCCTTTCAACAATTGATACCACTGAATTATTGGTGTAGTCCGATGGTTTTTTCTTCAATCGCTTACAAAGAGTTACGCTAATCTCACTATAGCGTCCCGACTTTTTTTCCTACCTAGCACGATCTATTCAGGCTATATTGGGTTTTATTTCTTCACTAAACTCTTCACCGGGGTAGACTTTTCACGAAGACCAATAGACGTCAGTCCCTTTTAACCGTAATTGTTGATAACTTAAAGTCAAAGTCAAAGTCAAATATCTTTATTCAATATGGAAGCATTAAACTTTCTTATTGATTGTCAAATAATCTACTACCGGTTCGGAAATGGAAGCCTCTGACCTGAGAAGAACCGGCGTAAGAAACTCAGCGGGACTTTTTGTTTTTTCCTTTTTCTTCAATAAATTTTACAAAACTTTTACATAAAACCTTACACTTTACAACTTTGAAATAGCCTGGAACAGTTCATTGCCAGGGTGTGTTATCTATCAAGTAGTCATTACAACAATAATATCCTTTAACACACAAACGTTCCTTTACAACTTTTTTTAATTTATTTACTGATAAAAGCTGAACGTTTTCTGGTATTTTATCGTAGAAGATTGTCCCATGAAAGATTTCATTGTGCTTCGGAGCCTAGTTTTTGGAACAACATAATTATGCTTATTCCTAGTATTCATATTATGTGTCTCACAATGTTTTACAAAATCATTTTTATTTTTATGAACATACATAATATTTTCAAATATGTATTAAGAAATAACAGTCATTACATCAATTTCTGTAAACATTTTTCTCAGCGATTCTTTGGGGCCCAGGTTATAGACTACTCGAATCGCTGTTTTTTTGAATTATAAAAATAGTATTAATATCAGCCGCGTTTCCCCACAGTAGAATGCCATAAGACATTATATGTGAAAATAACTAAAATATACTAAACGGGCTGTCTCAACATCGGTTAGTTGTCTAATTTTTTGACTGCATAAGCCGCTGAGCTAAGTTTACTCGCCAGTCTATGAATATGAGGGCCCCATTGCAGTTTAGAATCTATTGTGATGCCGAGAAATACAGTGCAATGTACGTGGTCTAGCGCTTCTCCATCTACGACCACATCACACCCAGCTTGAGGAACATTAGGAGTCATAAACCTTATACATTTAATTATATTTTTTTTAACAATAAATTATTTGCACTAAACCAGTATTTTACTTTTGAGAGGGTATTATTTACATCGTCATTTTGCAAGTTACGTCGTTTTATTCTAAATATTAAAGAAGTATCATCAGCAAATAATACTATCTCGTTATTGTTCTCAAACTGGTGTGGTAGGTCATTAATATAGACCAGGAAGAGAAAAGGCCCCATAACAGATCCCTGTGGGACTCCCATACCTACCTGCGCCCCGGGAGATCTCTTGCCGTTCACGTCAACTACATTTCATATCAACAAATATTTGCTCAGCTGTTCATAATAATCAACATCAACTTTCGTCTTTTACGTAATTATCATATTGCCGTGACCGACTAAGTAGTTGTTATCATTGTTTAATCCTTGAAAGTAGTCTGCAAGACAGCGCTGATATCATTACACTGTCACTAGCTACATAATCAAGTGGTTCCCATCAAGCTGCAAGGGTAGGTTAGCTTTTAGTACCGCTACGTAGCAATTTATTACCCTAAATAACTCAATGTGCATGCATCAAAGCGATACAAAATCTGCCTTCACGAGGAAGTTCCGGCTCGGCTAATTGCATCGCGGCTCGCTTCGCCCCATCCCTTTGGCGTCCATGAGCAAGTAATTGACAATCAGGTTGCCCTTTGCGACGCCGTCGTGAATTTCGTTAGCTGACTATTGCTCAGGACATATTAACGCAATTAACTGTAATAAGGTAATGGAGGGGTCATCGTCAATGTCGATCGCCTGTGCAGCTCTAACGAAGTTAGACGCCGATGCGACGCCCTTATAGAGTTATCGTGTCTTCTGCTCTTTATACAAGAATATTGGAAGTTGAAATTGGTTTAGATGCAGCGTCAAAGGTAAATACGTACTCCTTTAAAACTTAATTGCATAGATGGGCGATGTATTTGTGAAAGTCCGCGATGTTGTCTTTTTCGTTTCGATGTTGTTTTTTTAGTGGTATCTTGCAATGATTTTATTTTTCAGTTTTTAAGATTTAAAATAGACAGAATAATTTTTTTTTGAAAATATGTTACTTAATAAGAGTAGTTCGTTAGTGTTTCTATAGAAACGCTGAAACTTGCAGCGTTATTGAAAATTAATAAATATTTAAAGATGAAAATAGAGGAAAATCTTTTAGCATCATTCGAATATCGCTAAGTGCATCCCACTTGCTATTATTTTAGAATATTTGAATAAAAACTAATTAATGAGGATTTATCTCGGAATGGAAAAATTGTAGTACTATTAAACATTAAAAATGTAAAAAGATCGCTGATTACACTAATTTTCTTCGATACTTGGGGGGATTATGATGGAGCTTATTTTTTAAGCTGTTCTAAAATGTAATTGCGCAAGATTATTCCATTTTTTTTCTTTTAAGCAATTTTTTGTACCCCTGTTGATTGCAACTACTTTAATTTCTTAACAGATAATAGCATAACTTTATTAAGTGTATTGTTCAGTATTTTGTTGACGTAATTAAATTAACTTTTAGACTGCGTTTGATAACTTAGTGATTTTTTAATGTTATCCATGTCTAGTCTTCACTTACAGCACAAGACAGATGCTAGCTCCGCGTAAAAACTGTTATCCAGGTGACACTGGTTGCATAAGACGCCGCCGATCTTAGATTAATTTGGGAAAATAGCATTATATAACTATTATACTAAGAACAATATAAACGCAAATTTCTAACAGTCAAAGGTACAATAAACAACAATTTCATAAAGAACTTGGTCCTATAGCTCTGTCTTTTTTGTTAAAATGTCCTTTGCATTTTTTCGTGTTTCAGCTCAGTGAATGAATGTTATAACGTAACCGCTTTATCAAAACTAATTATAATTAGTTGGATCATGACGTAAAAGCGTTATATCCTTCTCATTTCCTCTCAAACGATATCAGTAAAAACTAATTCCTAAGTAAATAGAGCACCCTAAATGCGATCAACTATCCAAAATATACACTGTAACATTATTAACGAGTACATCATTATAACTACTCACAAATTTCCGTCGCGTAATTGATTGGGCGACGATCCATCATGCGCCCTGCCATCGGTCTGATCGTAATGGCTTTATTTGGTCGCAATCCTAGTCGCCGCTTGACTTAATGAGGTGCCAACTTGACCACGATTGACCAACGAGCTGCGACGCGGCCCTTGAAATAATTCGCCGGATCTCATACACAGCTTTCGTTTCGTTTATGTTACCAGCGTTACATAAATAGTTTGTTTTAAAAAGTACTCGGAGGGACAAGCGTTTATGTTACTAGCGTTATATAATATTGTTTGTTTTTAAAAAGTTACTGGAGGGACAAAATTATGCAGCACTTTTTGTGGTGTTAAAGTAGTGTAGTAAAAAAGAAAGATGGTGAGATGTCACTGATTTTGGTTACGTATTAACTATTATCAATCACGATAGGCGATTTAAATACATGTGAGTCGGACTCAGTCTGGACTCATCCAACAGATCTTTACTATATCTTCATTGATTTATATCCATTGTCGTATATATCGAGGCAATATAACACAATATTGTCGAAGAGCCGCTAGACAATACGGCTTAAGTCCCTCCGCTGCCTCTCCCGATGATTTAATGCTCTCGCCGTTCAAAATCTCATAATACCCAATCATCCGGACCCGTCGGGAATGGCGGATCTGAGACCGGGACTATTCGATTACTAAGTCCACTCCGATATAAAATTGCTATGGGGTCAGTGGAGAAATGCGAACTCGATACGCAAGCCTCTTTACATCCGATTACGCTTTCAATGATTCGCAATTTAATTTTTTTTAGTATTCAAGCGTATTGCTTTTTTTCAAAGTCATCTTTTAAGTACGCGGGATGCCTGTTAATAAGCCAGTAGTTTCACTTTGGACTTTCAAAGGGTATAGTTTTTAAATAGCAATAGATAGGAAAGGAGACAGTTTAAGCAAAACGAATTTATTTTATAAATGCATTTAAACCTTAAACATATTATTAAATAAAACGACTTTACGGATTTTATCGCGTTTATTTTTACATTATAAATTCCCGACGTTTCGAACACTTTCTCATGTTTTCCGCTGGTTACAGCAGGGTGTTACTGAAAGATTCACCTCGTCTTAGTTGTCAATCGAGCAGTTCACTGATATTATTTAATATTTTTATTCCTGTATTAAAGTGTAGTAATTTTGTATTATTCTGCACTAGTATTGAACTCAGAAATTTGTTATACTAATACAAATATACACTCTGTCTATATTAAGTTGTTAAATTCCGTATGAGTTACTGAAGTATTATATAAATATTTTATTCTTGAATATAGGTTTATACATTATGGTCGATGAGTCATTCTTCTGATGGATATGCATCAGTCGCTTATTAGATTTATCTTTCTAACATCAAATAATATTTATCGTTATGCGATGTATACAATTAACACTTTTATATATTCAGCGTAGATGGTCTGATAACAATATAGATCAGTGGCTATCGAAATCACCGAGGCATCAGAACAACTGTTGCGTTATCTTATGATCATACTAGTTGCGTTATTGAAAATTATCATTTAATTTGTAGAAAGCAAATGTCTAACTTCTAGATGATATGCATCAAGTCGGCCTTATTGTCGAGACTGTCTTTGGCAGTATTTTTTGAACATCAGTGAATATATATTTATCGATCTATTGCGTGTGTTTGCTCGTACACTTGTGTACTATAATATCTCCAGCGTAGTTGGCTGATCACTAATATAGATCAGCGGCCGTAGTCGAAATCGACTCAGAGGACATCATGATCATCATGCTGCATGCGGCAGCCCGGCTTAATTTAATGACAATCAATACCTCTGTAAGACTCGTAACACAGTTATTTGAAAATTCATTCATTTGATATTTTGTATGTAAACGCAATAAAATTTTAGACTTTTAAATAATCTATGAGTTGAAATGCTTGGTTAAAATATTTTCTACTTAATTTTGGTTGTTACATATAAATAGATAGTGGAATATTTTTATATAATATTTATTTTAACCTTAGAATGGTAAATTTGAATTTTTTTGTAGGTATTCTTTCAAAACTTTCACTTTAAGTTTATTAAAATTACTCGGTTTGGCTAAAGCCAAGGTGCTAATAAATATAAGAAAAAATATAATCTATATCTCGAATTAGGAAACCTAACACTATTCAATGACAGTGAAATTGGGACCTAAAAACCAGAAAAAACAAAAGAACCTGGACATTTTTAGCAAATAAAATAATAATAGAAAAAAAAACGAAATTCGTGCAACAATAAATAATGGTAAACGAATCAAAGCAACCGCTACATCGTCAAGAAAGCGATAGAATCCGACACAATTTCCAACTTAAACGACTCGCCGACCCTCCGAGACACCCCACTTTGGCCGACTTGCTGAGAAACTTAGCCTTTCATCCCCTTTATACCCGACCTGTTGCATCCGGCAGTAAAATAAATCCCGCATAACTGCCAGCCACCCTTAAGTGGTTGCTCGGCGTATATCGAAGAAGTCGCGGATTAAGTTTTCTCTCTTTGTGTCTACGCCACATTGTAGTTAGGACGGAGTTGAAGGTTTTTTCTTATTCAATGAAGCAACAAGATGAGCGGGATGCTTACTTGATTATAAGTTATAAGGCCAACTGTCGTCCTAAAATGTTAAGTATAGTTTATCTAGTAAATTCATAAGATACGGTGTCATTTAAACCGGAACATGGTAGCTTTGAATATAGTATTTTGAAGCAGATAAAGACGCTGTAGTTACACTTCTCTTGTGATCGCACAATGAGCGCAATGGACTAGCTTTTTAATGTCTCTCTTAACGTCGGGGTTAATTTAAAGGAAAGAACGACATATATTAGAAGTGTACCAACTACCTGATGGCAAGTGCCGTTCTAAGTGAAAGTGGGTGACGAATTTAGTGTTTGTTCTCTGTAAAGTCACATAAAGATACGAACACAAAATATTTAAAGAATTACAAAAATATTTTATTTATTAACTGCCTCCGTAGCCTGGTAAAGGCGTGTGCTTTAGAAACCGGAGGTGGCGGGTTCGAATCCTGAATCATTGTGTTGGACTCAGACAAATTTGGGCGATCCTCAAATGTCTGAAAAGTAAGATGATCCATGTGTCGGATGGGCATGAAAAATCGGTCCACCCACCAACCCGCATTGGACCAGCGCGGTGGATAGGTCCAAAACCCCCAATGGATAGGGGTGTATTAGGGAAGGCATATCTCCAGCAGTTGACTTCACAGGCTGATGATGATTATTTACTGAGTTGAGAAACTGTCTATTATAAGCAGCCATCTCTTTCCAAACCTGTTTAAACCAACAACCTATAAACTTAAGTAAATAAATAATAAAACGATACATACCAGAATCGATATATAATATTTTTTATTTACTAATTAAGGCTACACTATATATCAAATCCACTAATTTACGGATTTTCGCTTTACTTAAATATATTTATTTCCGACGTTTCGGATTCTTTCCAGCATCCATGATCACGGGCAGACTAAGTTGGTTCACAAAGCTATGATTTGAGGAACCAAAATACTAGCTAATGAACATCGATTTATACCAAGGATAATTCGGAAGCAATAGAAATTAAAAATATCCAAATTTTAATAGAGAGGATGGTTGGTCTTTGCCACCTCCTGGGATCCAATAATTTCAAAATTAACGCAGAGTATAAAACTACAAAACCGAAGGACAACATAAATACTTTTGCCAAACCAACATTAAAAATTAAGAAAACGAAAGATATGTCAGTTTTTTAAACAAAAACTCTGACGGTTATTCAAAAACATAGAGATGCAGACATATACCAACTTAGTCTGCCCGTGATCATGGATGCTGGAACGAATCCGAAACGTCGGGAATAAATATATTTAAGTAACTGAAAAATCCAAAATTAATGGATTTGATATGATAATAATCGCGTAAATAAAAGAAATAATTGTCTACACTATATGTTCTACATTTCCTAAAAATTGACAGTAATAAATATGATTAGTTTTTATTGTACTTCAACTATAACTTCCATTCGTCGGATAGACGTTTAAAAATTTCATCCCAGTTATCATGACGAAAAATAAGACGTACGCGTTTTAAAAATCCTGATAAATCCTTACTACGAAAACGACGTAAACTCACTCATCATCAGCCTGTGTCGTCCACTGCTGGACACTAGGCCTCCCCTAATGCACGCCACCGCTCCGATCTTCGGCTATTCTCATCCAGCCCCACCGGCCACTTTGCAGAATGTCGTCACTCCATCTTGCCGCAGGGCGTCCCTACACTACGTTTGCCGAGCCTCGGTCTCCACTCCAGAACTTTCGACCAGCGGTCGTCAGTTCTGCGGTTTTTATGACCGGCCCACTGCCACCTTAGCTTACTAATCCGGTGGGCTATGTCGGTGATTTTGGTTCTCTGTCGGATCACGTCATTTCTGATGCGGTCCTTCAGAGATACTCCGAGCATAGCCCTCTCCATAGCTCGCTGAGCGACTTCTAAATTTGTGGACCAGTCGAACCGTAAGTGTCCACGTCTCGGCACCGTAGGTCAAAACGGGTAGGACGCACTGATCGAAGACTTTCGATTTGAGGCTTTGTGGGATGGGTGACGAGAAAACTCGACGAAGTTTAGAAAAGCTGCCCAGCCCAGCCGAATCCTTCTTTGGCCCCTCAAAGTTGTTTTTACCTAGTTGGAGCGTTTGCCCTGAGGTAAACGTGCTCGAAACAACTTCGAGGAAGTGCTGTCAATTGTGATCGGTCCCGGATCAACGTGCTCGTTAAACGCAGACTTGGTTTTACCCAAGTTCATCCGGAGACCGATGCGTGCAGAAGACTCAGCCAGGCTTTGCACCATTTTTTGCAGGTCCTAGCGGTCTCAGCCATGATGACGATATCGTCCGCAAATCGAAGATGTGAGATGTACTCGCCGTTCACATTTATGCCGTGTCCTTCCAGTTGAGCGTCCTGGAACATGTCCTCAAGCGCGGCAGAGAACAATTTCGGAACATGACGTCTCCTTGTCTCACACCGCGGTGCAGGGGATAGGGCTCCAGTCTGCCCACTTTGGACTACGACAGACATAGTGGCGGCGTTGTGCAGACATCTCAGCATCTCGATATATCGCCAATCAATTTGGCACCGCTGTAAGGACTCGAGGAAGACCAGGTCTCGATGGAGTCAAAGCCTTCTCCTAGTCCACAAATGCCATGCACAGGGGCTGCATTCGTCTACACAGACCCTCTTCTTCTCTCGGAATCGACCCCTTTAGGTGGGGTCTCTGCGCTTGGTAGTTTTATACAGAGGTTTGATTATAGTTATAAGCAACTGTCGTCCTAAAATGTTAAGTATAGTTTATCTAGTAAATTCATAAGATATGGTGTCATTTAAACCGGAACATGGTAGCTTTGAATATAGTATTTTGAGGTAGATGAAGACGCCGCAGTTGCACTTCGCTGTGATCGCACAATGAGCACACTGGCCACTAGCTTTTAATGTTTCTCTTAACGTCGGGGTTAATTGAAGAAAAGAACGACATGTATTGAAGTCTACCAACTACCTGATTAGGGCAAGTGCCGTTCTAAGTGAAAGTGGTGACGAATTTAGTGTTTGTTCTCTGTAAAGTCACATGAGGATACGAACACAAAATATTTAAAGAATTACAAAAATATTTTATTTATTAACTGCCTCCGTAGCCTGGTAAAGGCGTGTGCTTTAGAAACCGGAGGTGGCGGGTTCGAATCCTGTGGGGACTCAACAAATTTGAGGCGATCCTCAATTGTCTGAAAAGTAAGATGATCCATGCGTCGGATGGGCATGAAGAAATCGGTCCACCCACCAACCCGCATTAGACCAGCGCGGTGGGATACGGTCCAAAACCCCCCAATGGATAGGGGTGTATTAGGGAAGGCATATCTCCAGGAGTTAACTTACACAGGCTGATGATGATTTATTTACTAGTTGAGAAACTGTCTATTATAAGCAGCCATCTCTTTCCAAACCTGTTTAAACCGACAACCTATAAACTTAAGTAAACAAATAATAAAAGCGATACATACCCGAATCGATATAAAATATTTTTTTTTATTTACTAATTAAGACTACACTATATATCAAATCCACTAATTTACGGATTTTCGCTTTACTTAAATATATTTATTTCCGACGTTTCGGATTCTTTCCAGCATCCATGATCACGGGCAGACTAAGTTGGTTCACCAAAGCTATGATTTGAGGAACCAAAATACTGGCTAATGAACATCGATTTATACCAAGGATAATTCGGGAAGCAATAGAAATTAAAAATATCCAAATTTTAATAGAGAGGATGGTTGGTCTTTGCCACCTTCCTGGGATCCAATAATTTCAAAAATTTAACGCAGAGTATAAAACTACAAAACCGAAGGACAACATAAATACTTTTGCCAAACCAACATTAAAATTAAGAAAACGAAAGATATGTTATCAAGACCAAAGATATGTTTATCCCAGTTATCATGACGAAAAATAAGACGTACGCGTTTTAAAAATCCTGATAAATCCTTAGTACGAAAACGACGTAATAACTATGGTACCTTATTATGTATTAACTGCCAGTGCTAACGCTCTTCTAAAGAACCAATGTTCAGATAAAGCTAATTGGGCTAAGAATCCTAGGTCCTAAGTACTTAAAAAAAGACTGGAAAGAAAATTATTTTATTCGTTATATAAGACACTAATAATAAAAAAAGTTGTTGTTACTGTGTTTAATTTTCGAAATTTTGGTTATTCTTTTATATATAAATTTGGTGGATTAATTTAAAATATATCAATTTAATTACGGTAAGCACTTAGCGACGTATAAGGCTGTAGAAATTACAAGTCCTTTTTATATAATAATCGAAAATAGTACTGATGCAGTTATTCCTCCAAGTAATTGCCCATATCCATACACGTTCAGTGTTGATTACTTTATCATCTACCTACAGAATTAACTTCTTGAACGGAAGCGAGTCGTTTAGCAATTGGTACTGTTATTCATTTATTAGTTCAGCTCGGTCGTCGCTCAAAATTCCCTTAATAGGGAAATAATGACACATTACTCGTACCTATTGAAGCAAATCTCGCGTTAGAGTCTATATTATATAGATATTGGTCGTATTTATGTTGTGGTATTTAATTTAAGTCTATGCAAGTTTTTTTATATATGTACTTGTAAATATCTACACTTATGCACTACGTTTAAATATTTCGTGGGCGGGGTGTTTGACCGTATCCCACCACGCTGGTCCAAATTGCTGGCCCTTACCAACTAGAAAACAGCCATGAAAATATGCTGAGTGCTCGCAATAAAGCTCGTCGTTTAAATTTATTTATCTTTTCAACTGATCTCTTCCTTTTAAAGTGTATCTGTTGAAATAGGGCCATAAAACCTATAGATACTTATTAAACATATGTCAAATGTTCACATGAAAACAATAAGATAACGTTTCATTCAGTTTCTAATCAGTAGATTTGTAGAATAGTTAAGATAAAACTCTTGAACTCGATTAAAAATATCCAAATTTAAGAGGATTGGTCTTTCCCCCTGGGATCCAATAATTTAAAAATTCAACGAGTATAAAACCAAAAACAAGGAAAATAAATCTTTTGCCAAACCAAATTAAAATTAAGAAAGAAAGATATGCTTTTTAAACAAAAAACTGAGGTTATTCAAAAGAATGAGACATATACCAACTTACTGCCCGATTGGGATGCTGAAACAAATGAAAATAAAAATATTTAAACGGAAAACCAAAAATTAATGGATTTGATATGTTTAAAAATCTGTAAATAAAAGAAATAATTGTTACACTATGTTCTAATTTCCTAAAATTGACAGTAAAACAGATTTGTTTTATTGTACCAACTTAAAATATTCGTGGATGACGTTTAAAAATTTCATCCCGTTACGGGACGAAAAAAGACGCAGGTTTTAAAAATCCTGAAAATTTGGGGAAAACGATTTAAAACCAATCTCACCGGTCGTCCAGTCATAGGCCTCCCTAATGCACGCCACCGCTCCACTTCCCCTTTATCCGCCCACACCGGATTTGGGAAGTCGTCACCCATTTTCCAGGCGTCCCCACTACGCTTTCCCGTGGTTCCACCCAGAACTTTGACCCAGCGGTCGCGTTCCGGCTTTGGACCGGCCACGCCACCGCTAAAATCCGGGTGGGCATGTCGGATTTGGTTCCCCGATCACGTCATTTTGATGCGGTCCCAGAGATACCCCGAGCATGCCTTCCATAGCTCGTGAGCGACAATTTGTGACCGGCGAACCGGGTCCACGTCCGGCACCGAGGTAAAACGGGTAGGACGCACCCGATCGAAGACTTTCGAGAGGTTTGGGATGGGTGACGAAAACTCGAGAAGGGAAAAGCGCCCAGCCCAGGAATTTTCTTGGCCTCCCCCGTGTTTTACCGGAGGTTTGCCGAAGTAATCCCAAACAACTTCAGGGGTTTAATTGTGATCGGTCCTGGATCAACGTGTTTAAAATGACTTTTTCCCCAAGTTCATCGAGACCGATGTGCAGAAGACTAAAGCCAGGTTTGAATTTTTTTGCAGGTCCTAGGGTCTGCCATGAACATATCGTCCCAAAATCGAAATTGGAAGCTCTGCCACTTTTGGCCGGTCCTTCCCGGAGCGTCCTGAAATGTCCCGCGCGGAGAAAAATTTCCCCGGAGAATGAGCCCTTGTCTCTTACCGCGGTGGGGGGGATAGGTCTGCCCATTTGGACCCAGACAACATAGTGGCGGGTTGTACAGAATCCCTAATCCGAATATCGCCAATCAATTTGGACCGCAAGGACTGAGGAAAGACCAGGTCTGATGGAGTAAAGCCTTTCAAGTCCAAAATGAACCAGGGCTGTTTACCCTTGTCTTAAACCGCCTCACGGGATGGGTCTTGGTGCAACCCCTCCAAACCCGGCCTGTTCTCGAGGGTGCGCTTCGTCGAGTTTTCGTGCAAGACGATTCGAGATGACCCTGAAAACAACTTATAGACATGACTCAGGAGCGATATTCCGATAGTTCTTCAAAGGGTTTTATCACCTTTTGAAGAACATACGACCAAACCCTGCATGCCATGCCCTCAGGAGTTCTCCCGAGAATAGGGCAGGAGTAAAGACGTGCGGAGTCTTTTCAGCACCGGCTTACTCGGCGGCCTCAGAAGCTCCGTCGTGACCCGTCCTCTCCCGGGCTTTTCCATTTTGAAGTTGCTCAAGAGCCCTCGATTTCGTCTAGGCCAGATTTCGGAAGATCCTCCGACACATGGCGGTAAGAGGGCTCGAGAATCCTTTTCATCCGGCTCCGGTGCTGGAATGCGAGCGCATAACTGGCTGTAAAAGCTCTAACCTGGCAGAGAACCTCTGTCAGAAGCGACGACTCTCCGTTCACTTTTGGTCAACTTTCGTTAGATGGCTTCTTCCAAGTTCGTTGGTACGAAGACTTTGGACCCTCGATTTGCCTCGAATAGCCTCTGTATTGAGAGCGTATTGGAGGACGGAGGTCGCGCCTTACCAGCTTGGAGATGGTCTTGTTAAGAACCCGCCGTTCTAACGAAGGACTGTTGATCATTTCGTCGCTTTGCCATGAGATCTAGTGTTTCTCCCGAAAGTTTAGACTTTTGCTCGTACGTCGCAGACCGCAGAGTTTTGCACCCTCGTCCCGGAAGAATTTCTACCACTGATCGAGTTCCTCGTCAACGTCCACGTCGATTGTATTTTCCAAGGCAGCAAATCGATTTTCCAGATTGATCTGAAAATGTGCTGGATCAATGATAGGCTGGAGCAGATTAGTTGGAGCGTAGACTTCATCAATCGGGACCGTCAGCTTTAAATCTATATTCAGGGTGCCTCGAAGTCGGTGATCACTTCCGGTCTTAAACCTTGTGATCACTGGAGACATCCCTTGAATATGCGCTTTTGTCCGATATAATGAAGTTCATCTCATTTTGGTCACGTAATAACTACGGTACCTTATTAGTATTAACTTGCCAAAGTAACGCTTTACTAAAGAACCACTGTTTAGATAAAGCTAGTTATAAGAACTGAGGCCCTAAATACTTAAAAAAAGACAGGAAAGAAAAATATTTTACTCGTCATATAAGACGCTAATAATATAAAATTGTTGTTACTGTGTTTAATTTTCGAAATATTGTTTAATCTTTTATATATAAATTTGTGGATTAATTTTAAATATATTAATTTAATTACGGTAAGCACTTAGCGACGTATAAGGCCGTAGAAATGACAACTCTTTTTAAATGAAATATTTACCGTTTTAATTTGTCCATTAAATATATAATAATCGATAATAGTACTGATGCAGTTATTCCTCCAAGTAATTGCCCATATCCATACACGGTCAGTGTTGATTACTTTATCATCTACCACAGAATTAACTTCTGAACGGAAGCGAGTCGTTTAGCAATTGGTACTGTTATTCATTTATTAGTTCAGCTCGGTCGTCGCTCAAAATTCCTTTAATAGGAAATAATGACACATTACTGTATCTATTGAAGCAAGTCTCGCAGTTAGAGCATATTCGTCGTATTTATGTTGTGTTATTTAATTTATGTCCTAAATTCAAACCATTAAATCGTTTTATGCAAGCTCTTTTATATATGTACTTGTAAATATATTCACTTATGCACTACGTTAAAATATTTTGTGGGCATTTCGTTTAAATACTTCGTGGGCATTCGCTTTTTCCATTAGGGGGTGTTTGACCGTATCCCACCACGCTGGTCCAAATTGCTGGCCCTTACCAACTAGGAAACAACCATGAAAATTTACTGAGTGCCCGCAATAAAGCTCGTCGTTTAAATTTATTCATCTTTTTAACTGATTTCTTCCTTTTAAAGTGAATCTGTTGAAAAAGGGCCATAAAACCTATATATACTACAATATGTCAAATGTTCACATTAAAACAATAAGATAAAGTTTCATTCAGTTTATAATCAGTAGATTTGTAGAATAGTTAAGATAAAAACTCTTGAACTCGATACATAACAATTTTTCATAAAACTCGTACACTTCATGGAGAATATTTCAAAGAATCAATAATAAAGCAATCGTGAAGTGTCTCTGGTTTAATGAAAGAGAACTGAAGTAAATGGGAGCGTCTTAAAAGGCCAATTACCGCACAATTTGCGTCGCCCGCGACTCCTCGCCCGATATAAGATTATTGTCTTCAGGGAGACACCACTTTGGATTGTAGACGCGTTGTGAAATCGAATGGAATTCATTGGAAATATCGTTTACGAGTTGATGGAACTAATAATATTGAAAACCGAGACAATGGTGCTATTTCTTATGATTGGATCGTGATATTACATGGATTTAGATGAAACTGAATTTTTAAAGTAAATTTCATGATGGTTTTATTTTAATTATAAAATGTGAGGTTTAGGATATTCGCTCTGTATGTAGTAAAAATTTAAAAATGGTTAATTCGTCTGTTAAAATGTAAATTTTCACAGGAGCGTTTCTTGTGCCGTACTGCATTATGTTGGTGGTGGGTGGGATTCCTCTTTTCTACATGGAGTTGGCGCTGGGGCAGTTTCATCGGAAAGGCGCAATCACTTGCTGGGGCAGATTGGTACCATTGTTTAAAGGTATATAAATAACTATCATCTTAGTCTGAACATATAAAGTTCACACGGTTGCCTTCTTAGCGGCATGGCGATTTAAGACCATTATTGTCACGAGCGATTACGTCGAAGCGCGATGAAAGTCAGCTCAGACGCTATAATGAGTCTTCCGACGCTACTTCTTGAGCAGCCTGATAGCACACTATGTGTAAGCTAGATTAGTGCAATTCAATTACGCCACGCTACTTTATGGCAGCATCATTATAATAGTATCATGCCACCTAATGTGGCATGATAAATTTGAGTTGCACAATCTTAAATTTTAAAGGGATTCTACAGGGCACCGTCTGGTAGTCGTGCCTATTTCTATGGCAAAGCTGTAGTGTATTAACGTTGTCTTCTTCCAGTTAGAGGCGTACCGAAGCTAGCGTTATTACTAGGTAAATGCGGCATATTACGTGATTCTTATAGATAGGAGTATCACCTAACATCTGGTAACGTCCTACTCGTCGATGTGATCTCTTAGAAAAAAATCATAAATATCTATTTACTCATATTTTCGCGAACGGGCGATATTTTGAAGATGTGCCGCCGGCGTAAGGTGCCCGCTTCTGTCCCTCGGCTGCACTTAACTTCCATAATTGACACCATTCGTAAGGAGCCCCTTAAGTGCTCGCTCCATACGGCTCTCAAAGGCTCGCGCAGATTTGTGGGGGCTTACGGCCGGTGATTTCATTTCGACCGATTGTCACGTCGCCCCGCTGAGTAGCTGCGCGGTCCGGATTTTTAGAGGAGGAATGAAAATTGGTAATGGATTGGAAAGGTTCTTAGTGAGTCCATATTTCTGTGGGGAAAGGATTTCGGAGTCGCTCCATCGGATCGCGGTCTGTGACGCTTTTGTTGCAAGGGCGTGAATTTCTTTTTTTGCTTTTATCTTTTACAACTTGAGGCGTTATAGAATGTCAGTGGGAAGTTATAAATTATTAAAATTTGGATATTATTTTTTTTATTACATTGCAGAAAAAGTATGCTTCAGTAGTTTTATAATGATAATTATTTGGTAGATAATATCAACATTAGAATCAAATCAAGCCGTTCATCTTTAAGCATTTCAGCTTTCTACAAATGACTTTTAATACTACTATTGTGGAATTGATATAGGTTAGAATAAGATAATTTCTCTAAAAATTTTTTTTATATATAAATTATATAAAGACTTTACATTTACTTTGGTAAAATTACTTTGGTTTAAATAACATTACTCTTCTTATTCCTACCCATCGTGTAAAAAAATTGTAGGAATACGCTTTACGGTTACGATACAAAAAAAACTTAGTGCTGACGAACGCCTTTGTCATTATGTACTTATATTTTTCAGTTACCCTATGCTTACTCATGTCATATAAGACGTTGTTCCAAATAAATTTTATAATTTCTGGCTCTCAGGGATAGGATACGCTGTGGTATTGATAGCATTCTACGTGGACTTCTATTACAACGTGATCATCGCATGGGCTCTGCGCTTTTTCTTCGCTTCCTTCACTACTATGCTGCCGTGGACTAATTGCAACAACGAGTGGAACACACCTAATTGTCAACCAGTAAGTTACAAGAGTAGGCTAGTGGTAAAGGCGTGTGCTTTTGAAAACGGAGGTCGTGGGTTCGAATCCTGCAGGGACTCAACAAATTTCCATTGTTGTTTCCTAGTTAGTTAGGGCAATTTGGTTCGATCACCCAAATTGTTTAAAAAGTAAGATGATCCATGCGTCGGATGGGCATGTAAAAAGTCAGTCCATCCACCAACCCGCATTGGACCAGCGTGGGGGGATACGGTCCAAAGCCCTCTAAGTCCAGCAGTGGAGTATCACAGGCTGATGATGATGTTGATAATTTTGAATCGTCATAAGTTCTTGTTTTATAAAAATAAATATTATTATAAACCTACAATACAACAATATTCTTCTTACTTTATCTAGTTTGAAGCTAACTGGGAAGCGATGGCCGCTAACAAAACGAAACTCAACGTGACATCCGACGTCTTGGCATCCACACAGCCTTTTACATCCGCGGCATCGGAGTATTTCAAGTAACGATAATATTTTTCTTATATTTAACTTTTAGGTTATGTTCTTTTTATTTAGATTGCTTATTGAATGTAGGTTTATTGCAGTTACAGTAGAGAAACGACAACACTACTTATTTGTGTGTCACTACTTATTTATCTGATCAATAATTGAATAATTATAAGAGTTATGTTAAACTTTTTATGTCGTTGAAAGTTGAATATGGAACATCTTGTGGTGATTTATATCGAGGGTTAAAAACTTGACTTTTTGTGTCGTTTTTATAAATTTGAAATCTCATTTGACACTAAAATTACTGAATTGTTACAAAAAAAGCTTCTTTCTTTAAGAGAGTGAGCAAGCCTATAGGAAATTGTGATATTTATTATAGTATGGGCTTACCGCCGCTCTTAATAACAAATGACAAACTATCAACGCTTTATAAACTGTTACTTTTACCGTTTATAAAGCATTGTTACCTTTTACTTTAATATATATTAACTATAATTTTATCAAGACTTGTTCCTATTACCCATTGCTTTAGTTATTATAGAATAATTATTTGATTCAACTGACAGTATAGCTTCCGACCACGAAGATTAAGAATAAAAAACCTTCCATTAAAAGATTCGATATCAGTCTATCACATACCGTCGTTTTGTAAAGGCTAGAGTGTCTAGGTTATCGGAAAAATTAGTTATGGTGTTTAACTGTCACGGAGTCAATAGTTAAGCCAATTTTGGCTGGTAACATTTGTGTTGTAATCCATTGAAACGAAGGATCCTTTTACATTAAGCGTTCTTATTGATGTATTGTCACCAAGATGTCCTCCACCGAATACAGTACAATGGTGCTTCGTAGCTGCCTCCGTAGCCTAGTGGTATAGGCGTGTGGCTTAGAAACCGGAGGTGGCGGTTCGAATCCTGTGGGACTCAACAAATTTTCATTGTTGTTTCCTAGTTGGTTAGGCAATTTGGGCCGATCACCAATTGTCTGAAAAGTAAGGTGATCCATGCGTCGGATGGGCATGTAAAAGTCGGTCCACCTGCCAAACCGCATTGGACCAGCGTGGTGGGATACGGTCCAAAAACCCTCTAATGGATAGGGGTACATTAGGGAGGCCTATGTCCAGCAGTGGACTATCACAGGCTGATGATGAATGAATGAATGATGGATGGTGCTTCGTTGTTATGAATTCCTTTGTTCTCATTTATTCCATATCTAAATTGGGTTCAAAAAAAAATATACACTGTCAAGTTAAATTAAGTTAGTTTTAGTGTTTAATTTAAGCAATCGCGGTACTTAGTAAAAAATATATTCCAGTCGGGCTATATTGGAGTTGCAAGGCAGCGAAGGGTTGCACGACCTGGGCGCTATAAAATGGGACATGGCTCTGTGTCTTCTGGCTGTTTACATCATCTGTTACTTCTCTCTTTGGAAAGGCATCAGCACTTCGGGCAAGGTACTAATATTCGTTTTGTTTTAGGTGCCCACTGTCAGATACTTTATTTTTTTTAAAGGCACATTTATTAGGCGAATTAGGCTGCTTTATTAGACGAATTTTGAAATTTTTGTTTACTTATTTATTAAGGAATATATATGGTTCTGCCTCCGTAGCCTAGTGGTATAGGCGTGTGCCTCAGAAACTGGAGGTCGTGGGTTCGAATCCTGCGGGACTCAACAAATTTTCATTGTTGTTTCCTAGTTGGTTAGGGCAATTTGGGCCGATCACCAATAGTCTGAAAAGTAAGATGATCCATGCGTCGGATGGGCATGTAAAAGTCGGTCCACCCACCAACCCGCATTGGACCAGCGTGGTGGGATACGGTCCCTAATGGATGGAGGTGTATTAGGGAGGCCTATGTCAGCAGTGGACTATCACAGGCTGATGATGATGGTTGTAATAGCTAGTTTTATTAATTTAAACGGATGTTCAATAACAATTTGGCCCTACGAAAATATTTTTTGTAATATTTACGAAAATTGTACTTGGAATTGACCTAGCGTTAGCTTGGTTTAATGAAGATTTAGTTGATTAAAAACGTGCTTATTGCATATTTACCTTACAGGTGGTTTGGTTCACGGCGCTATTCCATACGCCGTTCTTCTCATCTTATTGGTACGTGGGATAACACTGCCCGGTTCCGCGACTGGCATCCAGTATTACTTGAGCCCTAACTTCGAGGCGATCACTCAGCCGCAGGTATCCTAGCAGATTGGTTATTGGATATAAGTCAGCTATTGTTGGTCCAAGAAAATTCTAGAAAGTTCTCTCGTTTCAGGTTTGGGTGGATGCAGCGACTCAAGTATTCTTTTCGCTTGGACCTGGATTCGGTGTACTTTTGGCGTACGCGTCGTACAATAAATACCACAACAACGTGTATAAGTATGTACTCAGTTGGTTACTTTAGATTAGACTTCCCACAGACTTTATAAAGAAAAACTTAGACATTGCAAGTTTAAATCAAACAGTAAAAATACCTTTTACCCATCTAAATATTTTTATGATTAGATCGGTTACACTATAAAATTTACTATAATTTAACACTTGTACTGTCTTCTTTAAAATTTGTTTAAAAATTACTCATCTCAACTCTCAAAGTTTCTGTAATTCTATATTTGTTAAGAAATAGCGTCTTAAACAAAACAAAAATTATAGGTTAGTATTTACATTACCAAATATTGTACACGTCATTACGTCTTTTAAAGTCGAATGGAGAATTTTAGCATATTACGCAAAAACAGTCGTCGTAAAAGAATAAGAATTAGGCTTTATTATATAACTACAACAAAATATTTCTCAATCAACAGGGACGCTCTATTGACCAGCGTGATCAACTCCTGTACTTCTTTCGTGGCCGGCTTCGTGATATTCAGCGTTTTGGGTTATATGGCACATGCTTCTGGTAAGGACGTCAAGGATGTTGCTACTGAAGGGCCCGGCTTGGTTTTCGTAGTGTATCCAGCAGCCATCGCCACCATGCCAGGGTCCACCTTCTGGGCTCTCATTTTCTTTATGATGCTCCTGACTCTTGGACTCGATAGCTCGGTAAGTAGGTTAACTCTTATAAATGGACATCATATTAATAAATAAAAATACACTTTTAGTGCAACTAACTTTTTACGGAACACGTGGTTAACAATCTATGATATGGAATATTTTACATAGCAATTTCCATATGATATTTAATTTAGAATTCTTATGAACATCGAGTAGTAAGTTAAAATCAAATGACGTCATTGCGTTCTTGTTTCCCAAAATGTATTACGGGTTAGTCACGTGATAAAGAAAAATTTTATATATAAATCGTAGGGAATTATTATCGGGAATATTCTTCGTTGTCACAATAAAAACCACTTGAACTATTTTTATTAAGAGCAGCATATCAGTTGAAAAGTATCTGCATATGCAAGATTTAATCTCATTTTACCTGATATTACCATTCCAGTATAGTTTAAAGAGATATAAATAAACTGTTTCGCAGCAAAAGACACTAATAAAATATGTATTGCACTAATATGAAATGAAAACAGCGCTATTTCGTTGCAGTTCGGTGGCTCGGAAGCGATAATAACAGCTTTGAGCGACGAATTCCCACCCATCGGTCGTCACCGCGAGATATTCGTGGCCTGCCTCTTTACTCTGTACTTCTTCGTGGGCCTGGCCTCTTGCACGAAGGGCGGCTTCTACTTCTTCCAACTGCTGGACAGGTACGCCGCTGGATACTCGATGCTGGTGGCCGTGTTCTTCGAGGCGATCGCTGTTTCTTGGATCTATGGTGAGGGTATTTTGATGATTTTGATGTTAACTGGTTGTAATTTAAATGTTATAAAGATTAAATCGCTGTTTTGTCGGCTAATTAATAGGTATAGTAAATGTATAATGAAATAGTACTCCCTAACTTACTTAAGTCGCCGGTGAGTCCGCTTTTCACAGCAGTGACCCGGTGCACTTATGATCCTTAGGTTTGAATTCACTACTAACGAAGTATTGAGCAGATAACATGCAACATACGTAAAACTTACGAGACAATCATATATTTCACTTTAAACTGGTAATATAAACGGAATGCTTTGGAATGTCGTGGTTTTATATAGAATTTAAGTAAAAAAAATATTCTGAAAGACTTTTTTACGCATGAATGACTTCGGTAAGTAAACTGTCGAATGCGTGCCGAGAGCGTTACGAAAAGTGTGTTCTGACAAACGGACGAACGGACGTAGAGATGAAGAAATATAAGTTTAAATATTTGTAGATAATTATTACACACACTATACATCATACACACATACATAATCAGCCTTTGTTAGGCCACTGCTGGACATAGGCCTCCCCTAATACACCCCTATCCATTAGGGGGTTTGGACCGTATCACACCACGCTGGTCCAATGCGGGTTGGTGGGTGGACCGACTTTTTACATGCCCATCCGACGCATGGATCATCTTACTTTTCAGACCATTGGGTGATCAGCCCAAATTGCCCTAACCAACTAGGAAACAACAATGAAAATTTGTTGCGTCCCCGCAGGATTCGAACCCACGACCTCCGGTTTCTAAAGCACACACCTATACCACTAGGCTACGGAGGCAGTTACACACACTATATGATATACAATCAAATATAAACATACTTACATAAATATGAAGCTAATGAAAGTTTACTTTAATAACGTGGTTTACTGCAATCTTGTATTCTATACGTTATTCTTATTTGTTAGGCACGGAACGTTTCTGCGAGGACATCCGCGACATGGTCGGCTTCCGACCGGGCGTGTACTGGCGTGTCTGTTGGCGGTTCGCTGCACCCGCTTTCCTGCTCTTCATCACGGCGTACGGCCTCCTGGATTATCAGCCTCTGGCCTACGAGGGCTACGTGTACCCTGCCTGGGCTAATGGGCTGGGGTGGGCTATTGCGGGCTCTAGCGTCGTTTGCATTCCGGCAGTTGCGATTTACAAGATTATTACCACCAAAGGGAGCTTCTTAGAGGTTGGTAGCGGATAAGTAACACTCGCTTTGTTGTCAAAATGCGATTCTTATTTCATTAAATACGGTACATGGCGAAAACGAGTGTTCTATCCGGTGGGGCTTTTGTCGGACTTTAACCACCTGACACTAAGCGCTCTATAACTTTTAGACGATGGCCAGGACAGAGCCATTGCGTAATTTTTCTATCCATGATTTTATAGTCCACAGAAAACCCAACAGAGGCATGGTTTGAAGAGATTCAAAGTTTACTACCAGGTAAACGTTCTACTTAAAAAGGTTGTTAAATCCAATCGGGATAATCATTACAGTCAATCCAAACTTAGATCAGACAGGTTTTTGTCAATCTCCTCCACCTCAAACACATATATTATAATAAAATAAAGACCGATCATAACTTGCTTATAATCCGTTTTAACTCACACTTCAACAAATTCAATACAACTTTAATAGGTAGCGTTATCGTATAAAAGATACTTTTAACTGATTTTATCGCGTTTATTTATATTTTTAATTGTATGACGTTTTGAAAACTTTTAGTGGTAGTGGTAGAAATTGAGATGTCATGAGTCTTGTTACTATTAATGAAGCGATCATAATTACAGATCTTAATTAAAATTTAAAAATAAATGAAAAATTCGGACTTCTCATTTGCCAAAGGAACTTATTTGATCATTACATAATGCCTACATTAATGTTTTAGCGTCTGCGTGTACTGACAACACCTAGCAGACACTGAGCGCAACGCGGCACACAATGGCGTCGTCGTGTCCGAGAGCGGTGGCGTCCGTTTGGCGTCCAACGCGGGAACCCCCATCAGCCCCTTGGCCCCCATGGCCCCCATGGCCCCCACAACCCCCACCGACGCCACTTCCCCAGGGCCGGCGTTAGTCTGAGCTCAGCTTTCCTTCGATGTCTACTACGTGTAGCCTAACCAAAATAAACGCGGTTAATTCACGGTTTTAAGTGAAGGTGTACGGACAATGTAAACAGAAGAGGGAAATGGCGGCAAAAATACGAAATACGCGGGAAACGAAACGAAATGGCGCGGAAAAGATGGCGGCGACAACATGATATAAAATAGCTTAGACGTTAGCGCTTTGCTTTTTCATTTATATATAGTGGTAGGAATCTTATATCGATTGTGTCTATTGATTTGCGTCCATTTATAATTTTATAATGTAATAGGAAAAAATACAATTGTTTTAAAATATACTGTAATTTAGTTTAATTTATATGTTCTATAAGATTATTAAAAATATTAAATATATATGCGGCTTCTAAAATAATGCAACAAAATATATCTAAAGTTAAGACATTAGACTAGTTAATAGAAATATTATAGAGTTAAAACATTAGAAAAAAAAGTTGTTTCGTGACATAGATAACAATATATAGAAAATCCTACATCAAAGCCAAATTATACTTTAAATTTATGTTGTCAAACTCATAGCAACGACGCGGCGTTGTACCTACGGTGTTTTTATTAGTCAACTGTCAGTGATGAATTGTCAAAATGATTGACATTATAATGACAATTTATCAATAAGAACGCTAGATGAATGACGCCATTTCGTTGTCATTAGTTACAATGCCAACATAAATTCCTAGTAAAACTTGGCTTTGATGTAAATAAAGTAGACGTTTATTGTGTTAGTAAAATGTAAGACGTAGAAATAGGATACATTTTAGCAAATTGAATGTAGATTAGTATGTAAAATTATTCGAAATAATTCAGCAAGCCGTCAATGTGTTAGCAGTAGCTTGTGTAACATTGCCATAAATGCAGTAAGGTTGACGCAGGAGCAATTAGCTATCAAACTTAGAGACAAATGTAGTGTTTTGCTTTCAAATAATATATTTGATATTCTTTTCTTATATTAAGTAGCAAATTTATTATTTGTGAAGGTAGATTTCAATGCTTTACTTGCAATATTACAGTGATTTTTTTTTATTATTTTAATAAAACTATTTATTAAATTAGCTATAATTATAAGAAATGTTACGTGTATTAAATGCATTAATTAGTGTAAGAATATATTATTAATTATATAAAATATTATTGGCCTAGTGTAGGTTTCGAAATGACGAAATAATGTTTTCTGCATTTTACCGTAGCATATTTAATCATAGATTAATAAATTCTATATTTGTCGTTGAATCAATTTACGGCATATTAATATTAGATATAGCATTTAAGTTTTTAGAAATAATTCATTAAACATAAGGAAAACACAATGCTGTGTAGATAATAGAAAAAGTAGAGAATACTGTATTGAACTTTAGATTGATGTAAAAGTTCATATACCCACATAGCGTAAGTTAAATTAAATCTATTATAATCAAATCTTAAATTTTATCTCTTGACATTTAAGATATTTGCTTTTAGAAGAAATAATCATAGTTATTATCAAGTAGTATCGATGTTAAATTGTTCGAAATTTCAACTATATTCTATATTATGATATCTTAACAATTCTAATATAGAAGCTATTTAATAATTACTTACACATTACTCAAAAGGTGTCAAATAAAGGTGAAAAATCCTTTTGACTTACTCATGTTTAAAATAATTAGTAGGATGTAGATGTTCACTAGAAATATTTTGATCTTTAAAAACAACTTTAACTTTTGAATCTCTCGGTGTTGTGGTAAAGCTTGAATGTTTAACTTTGGGCTCCATTTTATGAAATGTTGACTTTTTCTGTTATTACTCTGTTTGTTCACTGTTAGTTATAAATGATACTATTCGTCACTCCGTTGTGGGCAATGCGGATTGATGAATTGTCTATCATTTTGCGTTTTTTATAATGGAATGAAATGGGTCTGTGAACGCTCCACGCGCGCTGTACACTCTTTGTATGCTTGTGTAGAGTAGAAGTTCTGTAGTTGGCCATTTATCGTAGACAACATTATAAAGGTTTACAATAATAATTATACTCAATTTAAAATTAAATATCGTGTACGCAATTTGGAATTTTCTTGTAGTGGATAAATTAACAAGCAAAATTTATATAAATGTCGCTTTTATAGTGTTTTAATTGTTGACTAATAGTCATACCAGCCATTATGACTATTAGCCTTAATTAATAAATTTTATTATTCGTACGAACTGTGACTTTTATTTCAACATTTACAGGTTTTGATTAAAGCATCTCGGATTTAAAACTATAGAGATATAAGAAACCTGACAGACGTTTACTTAATAATATTGATAGTTTAGCATAACAAATAGATTGTAACAAACATTTAATGTTTTAACACAAATGGAGAAAATTTAACAACTGTGTAAAAGATTATTTTACTTTTATTTTTTGCATTACAAAAGTTAATTGTGAAGTAAATGTAAACTTGGCGGCAAATCAAATTACACTCATTGTTCTTGTTCCCTCGTACTTGTTAAGACAGTTTTGACTGATCTGTACTTTTGGTCCCACATTGATCTCTAAGCAAATACCGGATTCCAGTTTTCAAGTTTTATGTTCCATTAATTTATGTCTTAGAGCTTTAAAATTAATTTATAACCGAGAAATTGAAATAAAGTACGCAAATGAAATGTTTAAACAATATTTTTAAATTTAGCAAATACACATTATTATGTCGCTCATGAGATAGCTACCGTAGTATATGATATTTGGTGACCGTAATGAAATTTAAAATAATGTAGTATATTCACGTAAAATGGACAATTTAACTATACGCAGACATAGCAGCAGTTTTTCAAAAATCCTCCTAAGTTTTTTTTAACAAAAACGTAAAAAATATTTTGATACAGTATGCCTGCATACAGCATTTTTTCAGATACGGCCTGAATCAGCTGTTTATTCGAAGCAGTTTAAGTATTGGAATTATCGATTAGCGATAGTCGCATACATCACAGTCATAAGGACGAAAGAAGTCGGGAAAAGTAGAAAGTGTACATAAAAGATTGAAATTTTCAAAGGATTTAAGTTTGTACAAAAATTGAACTGCCATGTAATGGCATGAGTATCAAGCAGTAACCGGTGTACTCTTGTTATGATAATAAGAATAGTATTTGAAAAGATCTATTTGCTCAAAAGTTCAAACATTAAAGGTATCAGAACCGACCGACCCTTTCTTTGGAAAAGAAGTTTTTGCTTATTGCTTATGCCTATAATGTTCTTTAAGAACCAACGGCGATTGGACTAAAAGCTTGGTAGTAGGTTAGGCGTAGGGGACCTAGTAGAAGGGCCAAGACCACAAAGCTGTTTATTACTATCACGACATGGTAATACCAAATGATATTCTGGTGCTAGGAGCGATAAATCGCCAGTGTACTGTTGGTTTTAACAAGATTATTAAGGTAACCCTGTGTACTATCAATCTCGTATAGTATTCACGCATTATAGAGTTTTTATTTCTTAAGCCATTAGTGTAGTGAGTAAAGGCCTCTCTTCGCTGTGACTATTCATCTTTTTTGCTAGTCATGGTAATCCAGTCTTTCTCAAATTTGTCCAGTTCATCCCGCCATCCTTGCCTAGGCCGGCAACGCCGTCTTTTGTTTTTCGGGGTCCAAAAGATGCATTTTTTAGCCCAGAGAGAGTCAGACATGCGGCAGATGTGGCCAGCCCAGTCCCATTTAAGCGATGCAGCTTTTTTAACTTGGCCCTTGACCAATAAGCAGAAGTCCTCTATAGCGATTACCCAAAGAGCTATGGAACGTAGTATGCTAGGCATTAAGCTCACAGACCATATTAGCAATGACACGATCCGCTCAATCACACAACTTGCAGACGTGATTATAAAATTTAACGCTTATTATTTTATTTAGTAGTTATTTTACATATTGCTTTGTTGCGAGAGTAGAGCATCGCAAGGAATTTAAACGCAATTAGACGCATGGTAAATATGGTCTGCACAATCACTTAAATAATATATTATGCATATCCGGCGTATAAGGTAACTTTTATTTAGGTCATTTAGAGATTAAGCCATATAAGCAATGTAGGATAGTGAAGAAAATAACACAAAGTTGCTTCACGCAAAATTCCGGTATAAAACCTGTGACCACTACGACAAATGTACAATTAAAGAATATAAAGTTAATAATATTTCTCACTTTTTTAAAATCGAAGGCAAGCGTAGTAATTATTATTCTAAAATAATTTGCCATGACAGCGACACCTATCGCTGCTACGAATAAAGCTACCCACTTGAAGGCCCTTGGTATTAACAAAGGATAACTTCAGCTATTATAAATATCAACTCGTAAACTGAACTGAACAAGTAAACTGAGTTAAGGGCACTTTGATATTATGAACGTCAGATTGATTTAGATGATTTTTGGATAGAGAAAGACCGACGCAATTTTGTCTTCGTTTCAGCCTGTTAAAGCCCACTGCGTAGCATAGGCTTTCTCCATAAGAAGAAAGAAGCGCGATCCTGCGCCACCTTCATCCACCGACTTCCTGTGTCCGACACAGTGATGGCCAGTACTAGGCGTGAGCGTTATTTCACGTCATTAGTTACAATAACTGGTTGCGTGATATAAAACTTTAAAACCGTTTAGTGTCAAATTAAAAGTAATTATTTTTGTAAACACGTTATGCAGGCGAACTCGGTCATCGTCGTCTACGTTCGTCAGTTGAGTGAGCGTAAAGCGCTATATTTCTTTCGCATCTTGTCGGGCCGAGCGATAGAGATGACAGATCGAGATTTGCCGAGTAGGCGAGACAGCGAGTGACGCATTTAGTTTTCATATGTATGACTAATACAGAGAGATACCATATTCGAGGGACCCTTGTTGGAAGCAGATGAAAGTAGCTAATTATCAAAATAACTAGTTTTAGAACAAGCGACGCCGTCCACGTAACTGGTTTCGTTTGGTTTCTTAAAAGTGACGTAACGACCCACGTCTAGCCAGGATGCTAGCCAGGATCATCCTCGTAGGATGGCAATTGGATCCTTTCTTCATTAACATTTTTCAGTTCTGTAAGTCTATTGCCATTTCAGTTTGCTAATTTTACGAGCTATGACGGTTACCATCGTTCTTCTGCGGATGTCCTGTGTGTAGTACCTTCTTTGTACGGCCAGCAGTAAAGGACCAGAAATAAGGCGTCCGGTCCATGGTCATATTTCATAGGCCATATGCCCTGTTCTATAGTGGTGGCTAGAAAGGAGACACGGCTGCCTCGTATTCCGCCTAACACAGGTTCTCTCAAGAAATTGCACAAGTACTTGTACTTTCCGAAACAGAGAAGGCGCTGGAGAAGTACCCTGGGTTAAGCAACACCGAGAGCTGCGTAGTGTGATGCACGATGTTTCGCTGTAGAGGGCAGCATATTGGAGAGCAAGAGCCGTCCTAGCAATCAACGAAAATGTGATGGTCTGGAAAGAAGCCGCGAGAAGAGACAGAGAGGCAAACAACAGCCTGGCTATTCGCAGAAAAAGGTCAGGGGTCTTTACACTGGGCCCCTGGGCAGCCGATTAGAAGGTTCCCACACTCTGAGGAAGGACTCAATGTGGGGTGCTGTGCTGTTTCACTCCGGCAAGGCACCTAAAGCGACGGTCCAGGTTGCCCAACACATCACCGCAGTGAGGAGGCCTGCTAGGGCCATGTCTCGCCGGGGTCGCCGAAAACTGTCTACAGTACCCGTGGCCCCGGCTACAGCGACATGAGAAAGGAGCAACCGTTGGTTTTTTATTGGGAGTACCAGCCGCTTCATCTTGGCCGGGGAGCCCCACATGTCCCTGCTGCCCACTTATTCTGGCGGTGAGGAATCCTTGAGCTGTTAATTTAATTTTTTAGACGCCAAAAATAAGGTGGCTTTTATATTGTAAAAAGTTAGCCAATGTGACCATCTTTCTTGTTAATTTTATGTTACGTATATTCATATAAGTTCTTATAATGTTTAAATTTTTTTTAACCTATTTCAACTATACTATATTGATGCAGGAAGAAATTTAAATAATACTCTAAATTTTCCTCAATATTCGAATGTTTCCATTTTTTTTATGTAAATTTACGATTAATAGATAAAAAAATGTCTTACACTTCAAATACCTTTTTTCACTTTAATTATCTGTGACCACCTGTCTAACTGTTAACGCCTCTGAATAGCATAGTATTTCTCAATTCACAGCTTATCATAAATTTGACATAATTTCGATTATATTAAATAAACTATGGAGAAATCAGGGGAGCAACCTCCGTTCCAAAAGAATATTTTTAATGCTATAGCTCAAGGTGATTTAGACGAGTTCAAAAAAATATTGTCACAACATAAAGGCAGTATTGATTTGTTTGACGAATATGGCATGACCGCACTTCAGCATGCTGCTTATAAGGGTAACAAGGACATGGTTCAACTTTTGCTTGACAGAGTGCGTTTTAAATTTCTTATATATAATATTTTAGACATACAGCGTATGATTTCTTGTAAATTAACTCGTTGATTGCTGTTTTACAGGGCGCCGATGTAAATTCCGGTAAACATGAGTATAATTACACCGCCTTACATTTCGGTGCGTTGTCTGGAAACTCTGAAGTATGCAAACTTCTGTTAAATGCAGGAGCTAAATCTATAGCAACCAATTCCGTTGGACGTACCGCTTCGCAAATGGCGGGCTTTGTTGGAAATCATAATACTGTGGCAACTATTAATAATTTCGTACCTCTCAGTGAGATATCTTATTATTCTGTACCTAGAGGCCAGCAAACAGAACCATATCTACCTCCAATATTAGTTGATCCTATGCATAAATTTATTTTAGGTGTTAACATTCATCCAGTCCGATTAGCACTAAATTTACAAAATTCACCCATCCTCCTCGACAATGGAGATAAAGCTAGTATGGTTCTTGAAATGTTATGCAAAAGAGAAATGACAAGAGGTAGTGACACAAATGAAGTAATGGCATTTAAGTATCACTATTTGTCATACATTATGAGGGAGATCTATAATATAAGAGAAAAACAGAAAGTTAACGCTGACAACAAAGAAGAAAAGAAACATGACCCCATTGAGATATTCTCAAAGAAACTTTTAAAGCCCGGCAAAGACGGTGTCTCCTGGATTTAATGAATGCATTCTTGAAGGACTGTGTTCTGAATTTCCTTACGAGAATGCACAACATTTCACCAAATGGTGTCCGACTAACTAGTAAAGACCCACCACCAGCTCTGTCAGTAATTAATTGCACAATAAATGGTCAGCGTGGCTTTGTTGATGCTATTCCATACTGCAGTACATGTGGCGAGGAGAAACCGGAAAGAAGTGTTCAAAATGCAAAGCGGTGCAATACTGTGATAGAGAATGCCAACGCTTCACTGGTTTGTGACAGAAGGCATGCAATCGAGATGCGGCAGCACCAGTCACAACTTCTAACAATATCAAACCTGATATAGATGCCACTGAGATAACTTCTCAGTTGCAAAATCTAGTAGCGGGATAAGACTTTACATTGTATGTACTAATACTTGGGAATTGTAACTTTTAACATGCTTCTATTTAACTGACCAGATTATAGTTAATTGAATATTTCTGAACTTCAAATTGGATAATATGTTAATTAGTTATCACTGGAATTACCTCATGCAATTATGTACATACTTGTGGAACAAATAAATGTTACTGGTTAAAAACTTTTAGGTAGAAAATTTATGATGTTTCAACTTATTTCTTGTGTTAAAAGTGTATGTTTATTAACTTTATTAGAGATGTATATTTTGTGCACCATAAAATAAATTAGATTATTAAAATTATTGATTTTTATCAAGTCATCTATTGATTTCTGAAACTTCATGTGCTTTGTTTTTTAATTCATCTGTTGTGCCATAGGTTTTGACTATTGACCTGACTTGCTGTGTCCATTTGACAAAATTTTTGTTTCTCAATGTTTTAGTACAATTTATATCTAGTAATAGAATAGTGTATGTTGAATGTCATTTTAGCTTTTCTTTTCTGAAATTGATGTTTGGAATTTCAAAACCTAATAGTGTCTGTATATACATAAAAGTTGTCAAAAAGGTTGATACACAATTTGTACTACACTCAATGTGGCAGATAGCAACAAATAAAAATCATGTTTAAGCCCTACATTATGTTTATTACTTTTAACCTTCAAATTCCTTAACTTATCTGAAATGTGAAATATTTCTGCGGTCTATTAATATATTTGCTACAAAATATTCTACAGTAGACGTATATATCAAATGTGAGAAATAAGTTTATTATTATTAATATTTCATGCAAATAAAGTTCTATTGTCTGTATATTATACTTTTAGATTTCATACCTTGACGTTAGATGGCGTTGCTTTAAACAGAATCCTGTCCAGTAATATTGTAGTTATCAATCGACATTTTGACCTCATTGCCGGTATTTCATATAAACTATAGAACATATATTTCATAAAGTTTGATACAGTGTTAATGAATTGATTTTGCTTTTTTACAATTTGAGTCAGTTATCACTTACAGATGGTTGAATGAAATTTCGAGAAGGTGAACAACATTTTCATGGTAAATTAAAAACTTATCTTTCCACTATAAACAGAAAAAAAAATGTATTCATGCTATTTACGAAGGTACATTATTAAATGGAGTAACCTTAACTACATTTGTTACTAGAAGAAAAAAAAATCTTCACAAAATTCCCTTTGTCTTCGCTCTTAGGCAGAAAAGTTAAAATTGTTCAGCAGCGTGAAAATAAATTTTAACATAATAAACGGTCATATATAATTCAAATTATATTTTAGCATTGACGACTTTTTACATTATTTCAGCATAAATAAAGATATTTAAATTAGATTAATGAGTCGTAATGGGCGATATATTTACACCTCGAGTTGGTTATAGCAGAGATTTTTAACGATTTTTATTTTAATTTTATTCAGTGACATCATAGCTGTAACATAATGGCAAAATATATTTTTAAAACAATCAAACAGTTTTCTCTTTATAATATTAGTATAGATTTGTATATACATATATTTATAAATGACACAGAAATTATGTACATAAGAATTATAAATAGTGTACATGTAAATAAATAAACGTAAATACACATGATACTTATAAAACAAAATATATTAGACTGTTATAAATATTCATTCACGTAAAATACTTTATGAGGTAGGTGTGACCCAGATTTTCACTAAAACTAGTATATAATAGCTACCGCCATGAGCTCAAAAATATTGCAGAGAATATTATGCATGAATTATACATATAAACATTCTTCTTCAATCATTCTATCTAATAAAAAAAAACTCATCAAAATCCGTTGCGTAGTAATTATTTTTTTTATTTACGCGATTATTATACGTATCAAATCCTCTAATTTAAGAATTTTTGTGATTATCCAAATTAGATTTGGAATAGATGCAATTGAGGCAACACATGGCAACGAAGTGGCGTAGTACATTTAGATTTAGTGATAATACGTGCGACGCTGCTTCGTTGCTACGGGTTACTAAGTTTACATTTAATGCTAATAAAAATGGCTAAACTATGGATATTAATAACGATTTTGGTATCAGTTATATATATACGTTCTATTCTTCTTTGGTAATTAACAGATAATTAATATTAGGAACGATTATGAGTAAGACATACCACAATTATATTTGGTCAAACTTGCGTACTGGAGCAAGGATATCTTTTCTTTATAACATATTTTACGTGTCACATAGTTTGTGCATGATGGACTACTAAACTACATATTTAGCAATTTTGTAGTATTTGCGCACCGTGTGTAGTATGGTCAAACTTGGTCGATACAATAGTTCCAAAATAATTTAAAGCAATATTGTTTTTTGCGAATGTTTTTCAATTATTATTTGATAGGAACAGTTAGCTCTAAAACGATTGTGACAGTTGGCGATATTTATTGATTGGATTGTGTTTGTCAATAGATACATTATGAGGGAGATCTATAATATAAGAGAAAAACAGAAAGTTAACGCTGACAACAAAGAAGAAAAGAAACATGACCCCATTGAGATATTCTCAAAGAAACTTTTAAAGCCCGGCAAAGACGGTGTCTCCCTGGATTTAATGAATGCATTCTTGAAGGACTGTGTTCGTGAATTTCCTTACAGAGAATGCACAACATTTCACCAAATGGTGTCCGCACTAACTAGTAAAGACCCACCACCAGCTCTGTCAGTAATTAATTGCACAATAAATGGTCAGCGTGGCTTTGTTGATGCTATTCCATACTGCAGTACATGTGGCGAGGAGAAACCGGGTAAGAAGTGTTCAAAATGCAAAACGGTGCAATACTGTGATAGAGAATGCCAACGCCTTCACTGGTTTGTGCACAAGAAGGCATGCAATCGAGATGCGGCAGCACCAGTCACAACTTCTAACAATATCAAACCTGATATAGATGCCACTGAGATAACTTCTCAGTTGCAAAATCTAGTAGCGGGATAAGACTTTACATTGTATGTACTAATACTTGGGAATTGTAACTTTTAACATGCTTCTATTTAACTGACCAGATTATAGTTAATTGAATATTTCTAAACTTCAAATTGGATAATATGTTAATTAGTTATCACTGGAATTACCTCATGCAATTATGTACATACTTGTGGAACAAATAAATGTTACTGGTTAAAAACTTTTAGGTAGAAAATTTATGATGTTTCAACTTATTTCTTGTGTTAAAAGTGTATGTTTATTAACTTTATTAGAGATGTATATTTTGTGCACCATAAAATAAATTAGAATATTAAAATTATTGATTTTTATCAAGTCATCTATTGATTTCTGAAACTTCATGTGCTTTGTTTTTTACTTCATCTGTTGTGCCATAGGTTTTGACTATTGAACTGACTTGCTGTGTCCATTTGACAAAATTTTTGTTTCTCAATGTTTTAGTACAATATATACCTAGTAATAGAATAGTGTTGAGTGTCATTTTAGCTTTTCTTTTCTGAAATTGATGTTTGGAATTTCAAAACCTTATAGTGTCTGTATATACATAAAAGTTGTGAAATGTTGATACCCAATTTGAACTACACTCAATGTGGCAGATAGTAACAAATAAAAATCATGTTTAAGCCCTACATTATGTTTATTACTTTTAACCTTCAAATTCCTTAACTTATCTGAAGTGTGAAGTATTTCTGCGATCTATTAATATATTTGTTACAAAATATTCTAAACAGTAGACGTATATATCAAATGTGAGAAATAAGTTTATTAATATTTCATGCAAATAAAGTTCTATTGTCTGTATATTGAACTTTTAGATTTCATACATTGACGTTAGATGGCGTTGCTTTAAACTTAATCCTGTCCAGTAATATTGTAGCTATCAATCGACATTTTGACCTCCTTGCCGGTATTTCATATAAACTATAGAACATATATTTCATAAAGTTTAATACAGTGTTGATTAATTGATTTTTGCTTTTTTTACAATTTGAGTCAGTTATCACTTCGAGAAACGAAAATCACGAAATTTCGAGAAGGTGAACCACATTTTCATGGTAAGTTAAAGACTTATCTTTCCACTATAAACAGAAAAAAAATGTATTCATGCTATTTACGAAGGTACATTATTAAATGGAGTAGCCTTAACTACATTTGTTACTAGAAGAAAATAAAAATCTTCACAAAATTCCCTTTGTCTTCGCTCTTAGGCAGAAAAGTTAAAATTGTTCAGCAGCATCAAAATAAATTTTAACATAATAAACGGTCATATATAATACAAATTATATTTTACTGGCGGGTGAGTCCGGCTCGCATTGGCAGACTTTTACATTATTTCAGCATAAATAAAGATATTTAAATAGATTAATGAGTCGTAATGGGCGATATATTTACACCTCGAGTTGGTTACAGCAGAGATTTTTAACTGATTTTTATTTTAATTTTATTCCGTTTCTGTTATTCAGTGACATCATAGCTGTAACATAATGGCGAAATATATATTTAAAACAATCAAACAGTTTTCTATTTATAATATATTAGTATAGATTTGTATATATATATTTATAAATGACACGAAATTATGTACATAAGAATTATAAATTGTGTACATGTAAAATAAATTAAATAAATAACATGATACTTATAAAACAAAATATATTAGACTGTTATAAATATTCATTTACGTAAAATAGTTTATGAGGTAGGTGTGACCCAGATTTTCACTAAAACTAGTATATAATAGCTACCCGCCCAGGCTCCGCACGGGTGCAAAAATATTGCAGAGAAATATTTAGCATAAATTATACATATAAACATTCCTCTTCAATCATTCTATCTAATAAAAAAAACTCATCAAAATCCGTTGCGTAGTAATTATTTTTTTTATTTACGCGATTATTATACGTATCAAATCCTCTAATTTACGAATTTTTATAATTATCCAAATTAGATTTGGAAAGATGCAATTAGTAACACATGGCAACGAAGTGGTGTCATTAGATTTGCGATATCGATGCTGCTTCGTTGCTATGGGTTACTAAGTTTACATTTAATGTGAATATAAATCGCTAAACTACGGATATTATTAACTATTTTAGTATCAGTTATGTATATACGTTCTATTCTTCTTTGGTATTTAACAGATAATTAATATTGAGAACGATTATGAGTAAGACATGCAACAATTATATTTGATCAAACTGTCGTACTGTGTGTGTGTTGTCGAACAGCAGGAGCACGGATATCTTTCTTTATAACATATTTTAGTGTCACCTTGTTTGTCTCATCATGGTACTAAACAATATTTAGCAATTTTATAGTATTTGCACCGTGTTAGTTTGTAAACTGGTAAATTAAAAAGTACCGAGTAAAATGGTTTCATAACGTGCGCGTCAAATTCTAAAATTAGAATTGGAATTTTACGGTCAAAAAATTAAAAAATGTTTTGGTATCGTATATATATTTTAATAATATATTCATGATAAAGGTGAATGCATTTTTAGATACTGTAAATCCATTATTTAATATTTCAAACGATCGTTGTTATAGCATAAAATTAATAATCGTTTTTTTTAAAGACATTTATCTAATGAAACATGGTGGTCCTTATGGCTGATTTTCTCTTTCCGTTTCTCTTAAGTCTTAAAATGTTTTATTACAATGTAAAACAACAAAATCTTAACCGCAGCAACGCGTGGCAGGGTCTGGTAGTAAATTTATATTTAGCCGTTGTTAATGTTTAAATTTCTCGCAACATAGTTAACACTATGTATAAAACATTATTATGTAAGACATATAAAAAATTAAAAAATATTTTCAGACATTATTGGAGACATTATTAGGGGTGTAGGACGACATTCGCATAGTGACTGGTGTGGGCTGGATGAGAATAGCCGAAGATCGGAAGTGGCGGCGTGCATTAGGGGAGGCCTATGTCCAGCAGTGAACATAATGACCATGAGTTAAATAAAGTGTCGACTATTAGTTTTTTCAATTCCTTGAAATTAGAGGATTCTCGCAAACTGTGCAATATTCGCTAAGCAGCCTGGTGATTAAAATACTACCTTTAAGACCACGTAAAATTTAAACCATTAATCGAATGTAGACAATCGCCTTTAAGAAAATTATTCTTTATCTAGATACTTTAATACTTTGAAACTTTTAATTATAGGTTATAATTTCACACTATGTAACGACATGTTTCTTTTAAGATCGTGTGATTTGCGTTAAAAGAATGTAGGGTTTTATCGCGTTTATTGGTCACGAGACATATAGACCACGGCCGCTGGAAAGTGTTCGTTGGGAGTATAATAATGAAACATGTTAATAAATGCGATAAAATCCTTTAAAATTTCTTTTATTCAATAATGTGTAGTAGTCACATATATAAAAGAATTATTTATAATGTAAGATGGTCTGATAAAGGAAATACGATTGACTGTCGACTGTCTAATTAAGACTTTTAATGAAAATAAAATAAAATATTCTTATGGGCAATGAGATAGAGCAAAAAAGTATTAGTTTATGGTAAGTGAAGGTTTATATATACCAAACTGAATGAGGAGTTAAGTTAGACGAATATACTGCTCCTATCATATCTTTGGAGAACCATTGTCATTGGACGTAATTTTGATATTTTTGCTGTATCTATATTTATGTTTTTTTAGTAAGTTTTCTAAGCCTCATCATCATCAGCCTGTGATAGTCCACTGCTGGACATAGGCTTCCCCTTATACACCCCTATCCATTGGGGGATTTTGGACCGTATCCCACCACGCTGGTCCAATGCGGGTTGGTGGGTGGACCGACTTTTTACATGCCCATCGGACGTATGGATCATCTTACTTTTCAGACAATTGAGTGATCGGCCCAAATTGCCCTAACCAACTAGGTAACAACAATGAAAATTTTTTAAGTCCTCGCAGGATTCGAACCCACGACGACCTCCGGTTTCTAAAGCACACGCCCATACCACTAGGCTACGAAGGAAGTCGGAGTTTCTAAGCCTCATACGCATAACAATCTAGAAACAGTAATCTATAAGGACATGCCTCAACTCTTATAATTGATTTTTATATATAGCTTTTTTTGTGAAGTCATTACACAATTGAGGCATAGTTTTAAAAAATAATACAGTTTCAGTTTTAAATACAGACTAGTGGTCCACATTGTGGTCCTAAAATCCATTTTATAAACCTTTTTGGTCATGTCTAAAAAACGTTTAATTTTAATGAAAAATTATCAATATTTTTCATTCGACTTTCGCTTGTGTTATAGCTTATTGGAGATAGCAAAAAAAAGGACTTTAATGCCAATTATTTAGACTCACTTTATGGCTTAGGCAATACTAGACATTAGTGCAAGAGAAAAATAATAGGATGTTAAAAGCATGAGTACCCTTTATAGGTGGTCACATCATAGCACCGCGGTGCCTATTTTTGCCGCAAAGCGGTAATGTGAAAACATTATCATGTTCTGGTTTGAAGGGCAACGAAGCCAGCATCCTGGTGATACCACTGGTTTTGCCAAGGGGTACGGGCGTTGATGACCACTTTTTATCGGATGGCCGACTGCTCGTCTGTCTTCGTATGCCAATACAAAAATGTATAAAATATGTAATGTACGAAGAGAATAACAGGCGAAGACAAGCTATTAAAACCATTTGTTTATCTTGATTGGCATACAAATCATGATTGTATTTGGAAACTTTAAACAAGACAGAAATTGCGTCTCATAACTCAGTATATATCTGCAAAACCAAGAAAGAAAGAAACTGGCTAAAAAGAATACTAGAAAGCTGATAAATTCTGATTTTACTTTTAAAAAGTTTCGTTCCATCGAAGCTCCTAAACGATGATGATACTGATAGCATCGTTAATGCAAATTACTTCTATTGTGAAGGTTTTTATTATAAAAACTCTCATAAAAAACTATTGACTAGAATGACTCTCTTGCGTTATGAGCATGAAGAATATCCAGGAGTTGGGAGGTTATTTTATAAACGGAAATTTCTATTTCAATACTACGTGTGTTGAAATAGGAATTTCCTATTTGAATTCAGGAATAAATAATTTTTTTTTGAAGATTTAACTTTGCAAGGTAAAACTTTATAATTAGTAATATAATTCATTCTCTTGTTTAGGCGAATACACGCTTATATCGTCTATAACGTAGTTTATAGCGTCGGGAATTTAAAATGTAAAATAAACGCAATTAAATCCGTAAAAAGTTCTTTTATTCAATAATGAGTAATATTTTAAGTTTCAAATGAACAGACATTACTTTTTTTTTGTGTGTATCTTATTGGATGGCCGTGTTACTATAATTTCTACCACAATATAATAATGTGAACTGAAGATGACGATATAATGTTATAATAGGTCAAATTTATTACGGATATTAGTTTAAGTTCTGACATTACACCTTGTGGAAGTCCAACGTTAAAACCTATGGTCCATATTAAAATGAAATAACTTTTTTACATCGGTTACAATGATGAGATGTGCAAGTGTTCACCTGTTTATAAGTAATTGCTATGCCCATTAGATTGGTGTTCAAACACTACTGCTTTGCGGCAAATATAAAAAGGTTCCTCTTTTGCCAAAGGTTTTCATTTAATTTTTCATTAGCTAACGGCCTGCTTAAACCAGCAACAGCAAGGAGATTAGTATTTCATTGGTCGGAGGTCCACCAGCACTCCGCCTTCCCAAACGCGGCCTTCACTCCAGAACCTTATTGACCCATCGACCATTCTTCCTTATTAATATATGACCGGCCCACTGCCTTTTCAACGAGCTAATCCTTTGCACTATGTCGATGATTTTAGATCTTTGACGGATAAATTGATTACTAATTTTCTCCGACAAAAAAATTCCGAGCATGACGCGCTCCAAAGACGTTTTCTAAACATTGCTTTTTTTCTGCAATTTTGCATAAATCGCTTAACACAATTTAACACTAGATATACTAGCTTTTTTTTAAACGTAAATTTCATAGTATAATAAGTCAAAATGACTGGTTTGATAAATCTATAGTTAAAACGAACACAAACATATGTGATGGTCCATATTTACGCAACGTACCCATATGAACCATATACCCTATATATAAGGCGCTTTTATTTCGGCCTGGGTCTTTATATTTAAATAGGACTTCAAAATAAAAGCCTAAGTCGAAGCTTTTTTAAATAAATTAAGGCTCTTTCGAACATCAAATATGCTATCAGTTTAAATAATTCGTTTTTTCAAGAACTACATCTAAATAAATACAGAGAGCTAATTGTTCTTACTATTATCATTTTGGGGTCTATTGTTTACATAGGTTTTAAAATTGCTCTAGCGATTGTTGAAATTTAACTTGTTTGAAAATATGGTGGCCTTTCTTACTCGGAGACATGCAGCATCCCAACTGTAGGAGAATTTTTTAAGTCGGTTAATTACTTCCAAAGCTTATGAATTAAAAAGAAGAACAATTAAATCTTTTCTCTTTATAACATAGTCTGAATAACAATATATCCTATATAAAAACCATTTGGGTCTCGACAACAACGCTGATTAGTTTCTACTATAAAGATGTTAAAATAAAACCAATTGAATAAATTTAATCATAATATATTTAAGTGTTTGTTATAACATTATCATAAAATAATTTCATATGTACAATATTTACAATAGCTGTAAAAATAATACCATGCAATATGCATTATACACTATACTAGTTCTCGTTACGACATAATAGTTAAATCTAAAACATGTTCGAAGCTTCGTAAAACTACATCATCTCTTAAGGCACATTTTATCACATCTTTATAAATATCAGCTCTATATCGCTATGAGGTAGGTGAATGTCACGTGGCTTACGTAGATATAAATGCTAATTTATTGCCAAACTTACCTATACAAATAAATATAATTGGGAGTTTTTGATTGCGGTAAAATAACCTTTTAACACTAGATATAAGGTATCAGCTTTTCAGCTTAGAAAGTAAATTTCCTGCTAAACCCAGTCAAAACAGCTGGTTTGGTTATTCCAGTGTTAAATGATTACATTGTGTAACAAAATAACGTTTTATTAAGTTTTTACTGTCTGTTGGTCTGTCTGTTTGTCTGGCTAATCTCTGGAAGGATGGGTCCAATTTTGAAAGGACTTTCACTAAAAGGTCACATCAGCGATGTGACTGGGAGTGAAGTAAGCTACCTTTTTTCAGGAAAAAATATCTAACAGAATTTGTTTAAATATTACCGAACGAAGTCGCGGGCAATTGCAAGTCGGTATAAATAAACCAATATATTTCACCCTTCACCGAGGAGGGCGCTGATGGTGAAGCTTTTCACTCGACGGCAAGGGGCAGGAGCTGGTGGGCTTGGTGATGGTACTCTCGGTGGTGGGATAGGCAACGCCTGGCTCCAAGGTATGCCTGCCATTGGAGCACCTGGCCAGAATCCTAGCGGCATTGGCATGTGCAGCTGACTCAAGTATGGCAGTCTCGGCGGGTAAGAATGGCGGTGGTGTTATATTCTCTGGTACTGTAACGAGTGGTGCTGGAGATTCCACTAACGGTGGTGATCTAGGAGACGCCGATCTTAAGCTTCCTTCTTCGGAACAAGAAGACGCGGCGTCGGAGCAAGCGCGTTTAGGTTCACTGCTTTCACCGCTAGATGGCTCTGCGCTGTCCGTGTCCGCGTTCTTTCGCTTGCACTTGGACTGGCCGCACGCTCTGAAGCCCTTCGCAAACGGATTATTGTCGATTTTGAGTTTTGTGATGCGATCGTTCTGTGAACAAAGGGAAATATGATTATAACTTAAATGCTCATATCCTCCTATATTGTATATTATATAATTTACAAGCAACTTATGTGTTCCAAATGCACCTATATATAATGGTAGAAATGCTGGATGAAAAGATACATGGAGTTATTATTAAATATTTGTTAACGCAGATGTGCATTATGCATTGTACATTTAATAAAACATTAATCGTGAATTCTCCTATATATTGCATATGCTAAATAAGTGTAACTTCATTTTGATTTGTCTATATTAGATTTAACGAAGTAAGAATTTAATAATTTATGTCATACACGTGACACTTCTAAAACTCTCTTGATTAGGTATCTGCTTGGGATTGAATTCGAAATTTCGTATTAAGATTTAATTTAGGTTACACCAGTAGAATCGTATTATTTATTTTTATTATATTAAACGTTAATATCCATCTTGCCTTTCTCTGCCAAATTTCTTAATTAATCGGACATTGAATATAAAAGTAATTTTTTTAATGCCAGGAATAAAAAACTCAATAGCGTTATAATTTTAGATAATCCATAATTAAAAAATTGACAACCCAAATTACAGTTACAAGTTATATTGTGAAGTAACAACTATCACATTCTAATTTATTAATATTTCGGCATCGTCTTATATTAAAAACGGATTATTTATTACCAAACTTATTTGTTTCACTTTTATTCAACACAACTGTTTTAGATCAATTTTAACCGTAACAAAAGCCTCAAAGTCAGACAAAATGTGGTTTAAAATTTTAAGAACTAAAGCGGCTTTTTCATTTACTACATTGAATTTAAATTTTCGAATTGATATTGATTTATTAATATATCAGTTATAGCTAGAAGTGTTCCTTATGTAAAATGCATAAAGGCGATAGTGCGATCGGGGAAGCCGCCCGAGGAAACTGTCTTATCTCCACGGGAATGCAATTCAAACATCCGTTTCCGCATACGTCCCCGGCCGCTAATAGCTAAGGGATAATTGTAGCACATGTGGCGGTGCCGGGTTGGCGACAGGCCAATTAGCATGGCATCCACGTCGCCCGCCTACGGTTACAAGCTCTCGTAATGGCGCCAACGCCAGTTCACTCAGAGCGTTAAAGTCCCAAATACAATCACGTCAGTTTACGCAATGACGAAGATGTCACGAAAAGCAAAGCTGCTCGATGTTTGCCCACGAACCGGGAATTCGGTATTATCTGGCGCAAATCCTGACCGCAAATAACGTCCCGTGAAGATAGGTGAAATCATTTGTGAGCGTTTGTTTACTTTGCGTGATAAGGCGGCGCCGTCGGGTGTCACTGCTAGATAACGCTGCAATACCACCAGATAAGGAGGCACGCTAAAAGCTGAAGTGCACTTCGCGAGTTCGCCGGATAATACGAGAAGGGCGCTCGGAAGGTGGCGCCGCCCTCAGTCCGCCCTGTCGCCCGTGACGTCACGCCGCAAGACTCTGGCGCTTTTTGCGGGACGTTTCACATATTGGCGACTGTCGCCAGTTTTTTCTTCAACCGGGAATTGTGTAATTAGGCTCCTATTTGGTTACGATATCGGCCGTAAAGGGAGAACTTTCGAAAAGGGAAAAAACAACTGTAACAACGTTTTACAGTAAAGTGGCGCGACGATTCCGATAGCTATGATTGCTGTTAAAGTATTGTATCGCGTACAGTCCTTCATCCTCGGCCCCTGTGACCGACGAAGTGTGTGTACCACAATGGGGGAGGGACACGTCGTCGCCGTAAGAATGCCACCTAGTTACGCCTCGATATAATGAGGCGGTGGGCGCAAAGGGAGTTTGCTAATTCGGCGGTAATTTGCAACAATGGACGGTGCGATCTCGTGTGCAGGGATAATGCGCAATGATACTGCCCATTGTCCGAGAGGTTGCCGTTACTCCCGGATTATCCCACAAAGCGGGCCGGCCAGATCGCCGGTGCACAAATCGCCATCTTGAATACGTACAGCAAAGGGACCGCATATAAGTAATTAGCGCTGCGGATTACGCAAACCAGTAGATGCGATGGCAACGCCGCGGGATATCTTTGTATGGAGATTCTAACAGTAAATCCTATTAAAAGAGTAGCGTAACGTGTTTGTTGGAGGATTGGTAATGTAATGATTCAAATGCATGCGGCCTTAAATAAATGAAGGGCACAGCTTGGGCTTATTAAAAAATTTGCGCAACGTTGTTGTATACAACAGAACTACTAAAAAATAGAGTAAATGAGAGGTGAACTAAGATAGTAATTGTTTAATAATTGGAGTTAAATTAAGAGTTATACACATAGCTTAAAAAACCAAGGAGATATCAGGACTATATCCGTTACTTATTTTAAACAGATTCTTTGTGTTTTTTTCCCATTTGCGACTGTCTTGTTAATATCAATATTATTAAGAAGTTTTACTAACAATGGAATTTAGTTAAAATTTGATAAAAAAAAATATTCAAAACATTGATATATAACACAAAAAAATTGTAAAGGCTTAACATTAATGCAAATATATTAATAATGAAGTAAGAGGTTGACTTGGGATTGTCTTCACTGATATAATAAAGGAGTAGTATAAGTAAAATCCAAAAGAAAGTGTTAAAAACCTATGTAAACTTGTGGTCAAAAGTATTGTTAAAGACCGTATTCTGCTATAAAAGATTTCTGGTCACGAATAAATCTCACATCTGAAGCATTGTGACTAGGTGTAGAAGGGAGCTGTTATCGAAGCCGTACAAAGTGATTGTTAAGGAATAACTGTATCTCACAGCGTGTGCAACAATGGCGCCTTATGTGTACAAACGGGCCGACGGTGGCATCCAAATTAGACGGCTTTTGTTTTCACAACAGCTACAAGTGACCACTCGTCGACGCCATCTTTAATTTTTTGCCGTATACCGCTTGCGCGTAAAAGCTTTGGCGCCTAAAATACGACAGATAAAAAATCGGCCGTACCATAAGTGCAAATCATTGCGTTCCTGGAATGGTATAGCGTTTTCTCGGAAATCAAAGTTGACGAATCTTCAACGGAATTCCCGTGTTTTTTTTTGTCCGATGTCAGATTTAAAGTAAATAGTTCGTCAATTGACTTTATAACGTGCAATTGTTGTGAATTCCGATTAATATTTAATTTCATTTGCAGTATTCTACTAGTAGTTTCATGCAATTCATGTCTATGGATACTTTACTACTAAATACCATTTTGGTACATTTAATCTTTCCTTTTGTAAACTAATTTTAAAGCGGTACTAGTAAATGAAGGCTTAAAAAAAAGTTAATCAAATTAATACTCGTGTTAAACTATGATTAATTCCATTGAATTTATATGATAACAATGATTTATTTATACGACTCATGAGTCAAGCTATAAAATGCACGGTTAATCATTGACCGATAAAGTATAAGCGAGTTATTAATTATAGTATCTTATTAAACCTTAGGTACCTTACTTTGTTGCGAAAACATCATTGGTATGTAGGTACAGATTAAACGATGAATATTAAATTTACGTCCCACGTAACAAACTTAATATTATGCAGGTTTTGTTCGTTTTAACATCAATTTCTCTTAAAACTCAATATTTAAAATAATACTTGACTTGACTAAAAGAAACGCCAGTAATGTTAAAAGAACTGTTATTTCTTTTGATATGTAGAAAAGAAATCGGTTAAAAACTTTAACTGGTGTAGAGCAACTTGTAAGCGTTTATATTATACTAATGCACAAGCTACACGATTGAAGATACGCTTCGCATAATTTATAAAATATTTTTTCTAGTATTTTTACTGTATGCTGTAACTTGTAAAAGATTTAAGAACAAAAATTAATAATATGACATGTTATAAAACAAAGTAGCTTACTACAGTGTGTGACAGTTTTAAAATTAACCTAAACTTTTTATTGAATTTAATGTTATTGTAATATAAAGTTTACAACTGGATTTAATATGCGTGGAGGTCAAACTGAACGAAATAGTGGGAAGTACCGATTTTAAACAAAGCATTTGCACAAATAACAAACGCGTAGTACATCGAGTCGTATCAAACTCAAATATTAATATTATCTTTAATAACTAATCGTTTAAGGGTCGTTTATCGTATCACGTTAGACACCATGTTATACAGTTTATAGTCTGACCTAATTTAATATAGAATTAATATAAAAAGAGTAACCAGGTCAACGAAATGGTGTAGTTTATCTGGCGTTTATATTGCCACCAAAATATCTACTTATGTACTCATAAATAGACAGCTGACTAATATATGTGTTGATAGTTTGAATCACACATCACACATACACACATCATCAGCCTTTGTTAGTCCACTGCTGGACATAGGCCTCCCCTAATACACCCCTATCCATTAGGGGGTTTGGACCGTATCCCACCACGCTGGTCCAATGCGGGTTGGTGGGTGGACCGACTTTTTTACATGCCCATCCGACGCATGGATCATCTTACTTTTCAGACAATTGGGTGATCGGCCCAAATTGCCCTAACCAACTAGGAAACAACAATGAAAATTTGTTGCGTCCCCGCAGGATTCGAACACACGACCTCCGGTTTCTAAATCACACACCTATACCACTAGGCTACGGAGGAGGATAGTTTGAATAACGATCAATAAGAAAGTGTAATGCTTGAAGAATATATTTGACTTCGTCGTGAAATTATTTCAAAGTTAAAAAAACAACTCCATGCGCAGGATGACGCTCCTTCACTATGCTTTAGATCTTATATGGCCAAAACCACGAGTTAAGGGCTCATGGTTTAGCCACAAGACCATAAACTGTTTCCATAAAGTATTCTTTTACATACCTGGTAAGCTGTGACAGCGATGAATTCGGTCTCGGGGAACGAGAAGGCGGCGTGCGGCGCCCCCCAAGCCAGAGCGGCCGCGTCGCGCGCCCTCACGACCACAACTCGTGGGCGGTATTTGTGCATGGAAGTTAACACCATCTGTTGAAGGAAGATCTTAATTAGTTTCAGGTACATTGTATAAATATTTGCAATAAATAAAAGGTTGGGACGTACGGGATGTGACTTCGATAAGTAAAAAGCTCATCCATGCAAAAGATCGATTTGTTACATTAAATGAACCGTTTTTAATGAATACATTACGTATTAGTACGTAGTAAAATATAGTCGGTACATATAACGAAACATTTTTAATTTTTTTCCGTCTGTCTGTCTGTTCTCTAAAATGGTTTGTCTGATGTTGACGGGACTTGCACTGGAAGATAGCTCATGTAACTGGGAGTAACTTGGAAAAAGTAACTAACAGATTTTTTTTTTTTTACCAAGCGGGTAAAATCTCGGGTGACAGCAAGCGTTGCTAATATCCTAAGGAGGAAATTTTGATTTGTTGTTTGTTTTGCATACGCTCCGAAACAACTGAACCGATTTAAATGTGTTTTTTTTTATTACTAGAAAGCTTCATTAGCCTTAAGTAATATAGGTTACTTTTTAACCTAGAGAAATTCATTCCAAAAATCTGAAAGTAACACGAGCAGCAGAGGCATGCGTTGACGCGCGCAGCCTTTTGAGAGTTTGTTTTTCCAGTAATTATCATTTGCTAAGGTTTAAGGCTATATTTTCACACAAATTCTTTGTATTACAAACATGCATATTTAGAATATCGGCGAATAAATATAAAAGAAATAGACGCATGTGAGAAATTTAAAAATAAGATCTGGTAGCGAAATGGGGGAGTAATTAGTTATATTAGTTACTGTCATTCTCAATCGTTCTAATTAAAATTTGTGCCCCATTTACATTTATAAGCATCATTTATTTAACCATAACTCATAAAAGAAAAAATAAAATTATAAAAGTTGCTTTTGAGCACTAGTACATAAATTTAAATATCAGCAGACTTCCACATGACTTTGTGGCGTGAAGTTTGCGCTCTATGCATATATGGGAGTTCATTACGTTGAACTTTAATATTTAAATAAGAAACTGCGATCAAATTCTCTATTGTCAGTAGCATATTATTACAAAAAACAGCAAAGCCATATATCAATATTAGAAATAATAAAAAATATTTCGAAAGAATTAAAAGTCTATATCCAAAACCGAATAAAAAATCGACAAGACAGACAAAAATTAATTAGCGGCCATCGATACTGGCAGTTTCGCTCGGGCGGCAGTGGCGTCGCTGCCGTCGCGTCGGCGGGCGGTGTCTGCGCGCAAAAGGCCCTTATCTGTGGTACTTGACGCGCGAAAATCTGCTACCTGCGCGGGCGCCGCAAAGCGACCTCTTCAGGCGGAAGGGTTCAGCCGCCATTGTTTCAATTGTATGTTTTCGGCTTCCCTTTTTACGTATTTACTATTCAGTTAAAAAATTTTAACTATTTTTTTTCATCATCAATATACACGGAACACGATCGCTTTGAGTGGGAAAACACGATCGAAGCATTCGTACAAGAAACTGCGCGAGTAAAACACAAAAATGCATTCCATTTTCAAAATTGCCCGCGAACAAATACGGTGCAATCGTAAATAAAAGATAAGGCTGTCTAGACATACTAATTGTAGCTTGCGAGAGCTTTTTTTTTACCGCTAATTGCAGTTACTTCGCGTCTCGAACGAGCATCACCTTTCCCTACTCCATTTAAGATTACGTGTTCTGTTTACTTAAGAGCGTTTTTAAAAGAACAAAAAACGGTGTTCTTATAAACTGTACTAAGATAATAGGACAAAGGACAGAAGCCAATATGTAAGTATACTCTATAGTGAATGAATTATTGATATTTGTAATGTATCGTTATGAAGCTTATAGTTACAATTCTGAAATGACCTTACATTGTTTATATATTTTTTTCTTTTCACTTCAGATTCAGTTCGATACTGGCCTGTTGGCAGGAATGAAACGTAAAAAAAAGGAATGAAGCGATTCTCATCAAATCTTGCGGCATTAACACGTGGTGGGAAGATCGATAGATATGGAACTGACAAATGTGTTCACATGTACCTTACTGCGACACGGACAGATTGACAGGCGGACTATGCAGTTTCGCCGCGTACGGAAGCTCGTCCATCAACTGGATACGCGTTCGATCAAATCAGATTGAAGTGACCGATATTTGGTTTTAGATATTAAAACGGCGGCCGAATCTATTGACATATTGTCTATGATCGTTGTTTTTTTTTTTAATTACATATTCTTTTTTTAAAATTCCTCTCAGTCGCTTTACGATGCAAGTTTGGCATTCTTTCAAAGAACACCTTGCTTCCTGTCGTTCGCGCGACATAATTCTTGTAATAGCATGTGTCGTCCGAGAATGTTGAATTTATTGCGGCACGCCATAATGCTATTCGTTCGTTGTGAAGCGACAAATGAGATACGTCAACGACAATGTTTTGCTGAGAAAATTGCGGTGAATTTGCAATGAAACAATGTTATCAGTTGCTTGTAAAAGTTAGTTGCGGTTATTTATTATGTTATACCGGTTTTTTACAAAATTGTATACACAAATCTATATATTTAAAAGAGATTCCCATCTATATATTGACTCAGCACGATATCTCTGGAACCATAAGGCGTAGCGACTTGAAATTTGGTAGGAATACTCCTTTCGCAGTAGAGGTCAGCGATTTGAAATTACACCACCGGGTCGAGTTGCTAGTAAATTAGATTGAGTGACTGTTTGTTTCATTAAAATAACTCTTTTTAAATGAGTACGATGTTATATTGTTGATATTCTGTCTATCTGTTTGGTCTGGATAATCTTTGGAATAGCTGGTCTTTGGTCTTTCACGAAAATATAGTTGGTGTAACATAGGCCTCTTAGAATTTTTTTTATATACATTACGGTAGTACCGCCTAGTATAAGTACACTTTTATAAGAAAATGTTTCCTCTTGTAACTAACCTAAATAAAATATATAAACATGTCAATTTCTATATAATATATCCTCGTTGCTAATTAACACTAAAAACCTAAAAAACATAAATAGGAAGCGACATATCTCCGATCTACACATGTAAACATTTGGAGCGTTTTTTGCAAAGAAGCTGGACCGATCCAAATCTTTCGTTGTACCAATTTCGGGAGCGTGAAGCGATATGTAAGATATGGGGTTGCGTGGGGCATAAAAGTTTTTCCTCAACACAAGGGGTTGCATGTGCTTCGGTGAGCATTGATGGTTCGCGGCGATAAAAGTTTTAAGTTTCCATAAATATTTTGAACTTGAACTAATAAAAAACTTTCATATAAAAGAAGGTTTTAAGAGGAGAATTGGGTGTTATTAGTAAATCGTCTAATATATTCTCTTTTAATCAAAGACAATTAATACACATATACCAACTATTTTAAAGTAACACATAATCATACACAATTGTTAATAAATTATCATTGCATTATACTACTAACCGATTAGTAACTTTGAATTACGCATTGAACTGCTAACGACTTACATAATAACTTTAAGGAGAATTAGACTAACAATAGACAACTCGTCAATACCATTATTTTATCTCTTACTTAAGCGACTTCACGCTCAAGAAACAATATCTTAATCCGTTCATTACAACCATTTTGTGTGGAATCACTAATCCCCTTTGTAATTAGATAACTGTTTCCCACATAAAAACGATGCCAACTATTGTTCAAGTAAAAAGCGATGGTTTTACGAAAAAACGGACGGGAAGGAATAATAGGGGGTCCTTTATATCAGGTGTAACGATTTGAAGTGCGCAAACGATGCGAACACTTCATGCTAGGATTGACCGGCTCCCGGTAAATCGGTGGCGTGAAGCTTTGTCAGATACGCCGCCGCCATTGTGCGTTTGCCAGGAGATTTAAAAAAAAATACAACCACACTCGACTTGTCTGTGATACGCGCGCTTTTTTAGTCTGTGCACTGTCTTTGAAATGTTGTGATGTCGGAAATTTAAACCGTATTGCAATGTACTTCATTGCTTGCAATCGGTAAAGTACACTATACTAATATTTTGTCTTCAAGGTCGTCTAACTATGTAACAACTTCGTATATAAGTTGCAAGATCATATATGGTAAAGACATTGCCGCCCGGCGTAAATTTGTCCACGCGCCCTGTTTTTGAATATTTAAAAACCTCAAGTCATTTGTGAATTGGTTATAATGTGATATCTTCAAGGCTTTACAGTATATACGATTACTTTAAGATGTCGCTACTTATTTCTTTTTTGATTAAGATGAATTTTAGGCCTAATATCCTGAAGACTTGGCAAGATATCACACAACTGCTACGGTACCCCGCAAAATCGGAAGATACGGATATTGGACATAAATAGGCATAGTGCTAGTATTTCTCTGATCGGTTCCTTTATAAATCGCTAACCTACCGATAGAACCGCAAGTTACGCTAAAATATATAAATATAAACAAACTAATAAAATATAAATATATATAAAAACATCATAACACGTGGCCATTGTGATGATTATCACATCAAAACTTCCATAAGCAATTACACGATAGCCGTACAAAACTTGAGACCATAGACAAACACGTAGGGCAAACATTTATGAAGCGGATTCCGAGGGGAACAATTTGTTCATAAGTTTTGTTATGTTTGTACAAACCACGTATACTGTGAAATGCGCGGTATAGTGCATCATTAATACAGGTGTCACTGGTTTGTAAACAAACCGCCTAGAATGGAGTACAGTTAGCACAATGCCTTTCAAGCTGTTTGTTGCTTGAGACGCGTACGCATAAAGGGTCCCATGGTGCGCGTATTACCGAAATGAGAGCTCTTTTAATGACCCGTATCTCAAAGCAATACGGTTCAATATCCTGTGGCAAAGCTTATCAACAGCGTTGTTTGACAGGAAACATTTTCTCCGTGTGTGAAAGAAGCTCGTATATGAACTCGTATCTGATGGTAATACGGTTTATTATTCCGTGGCATATATTTTGGCTGCATTGTTAAACTTGAAACATCTTTTTATTGTTAGTATTTCTAGTTATTAGAGTTTAAAGTTCGTTCGGATAGAGTTCGAAATTGATCGTTTTGGGCACGAAGATATGCATCGGTAGGCGTTTCCATGTACGCGGGATATAGTCACGAATGTTCCCGTATGTCGATGTTAAAATTGGATAGAAAAATTACCAGTTATAAATTCTTTTACTCAGTTTATTTGAAACGTTTATTTTACTTTCGTTTCTCAAACTCAAAGGGTTGATAAAATGAGCTTATTTTATCAGGTGGATGAATTGAATAAATTTATTTAATGTTCAATAAATTTTCACGACTTTTAAGGAAACAGTGGAATTTTCTTCCTTCTATCCTTTATATTCATTTATTGGAGGATCGGATTTTAGTGCGCAACATGTTGCTGCATAATAATAATATTTTAAGGCCATTAAATTTATCATTTTATTTATTTTTAAATTAATTTATATATTTTTAGTTTATGACTCTTTGATTAGAATGAGGGGAGAAAATTTCATGTACAAGATTTTAAATCAACAAGGCAACGTCCAAAAAATTTAATCACAATTTAGATAGTGACTTAAATTTTTTTTATTTCATAAGGTACATATAAGTCCTCTTTGTCTAAAAAGTTTTAATAAAACTGACTATGAACATAACTTAGATGGTGCTACATAAGCTTATGCTTTAGCACCAATGCTATAATTTATAATCCATGTATTTACTATACTTTGTCATAACTATTAATATAAAAGTGTAATGTAAAGTTTGACACTTACATGTCCCTGTGCGTCCATCGTGTTATTTGTCAGCTTCAGTTTGCTAAAAGACACCGGGTTGGCCGTCCAATGGTGGCCAGGGGCTGGTGAGTCAGGGTGCAGCATCAGCCTCCTCGGAGACTGAGGTTCGGCACCACCTGCTGCCGCCCAAGCGCCGCCCGCCCAGCGCCAGCGACGCCGCCCGACCAGAGAAAGTTCCAGAAGGACGCAGTACTCCTCGCGTGGGTCCAGGCCGCTCAGGGAAATGCGAAGGGACGGGAACATGCGCCTGTGGTGGACAGAATTGCTTTTTTAAGTGAAATGATACATAACAATATTGAAATTTGGAAGAATATAGCGTTTGCAGCTTGTTTCAGTCTTTGATTCACAGTTGGAAGACGATGTTTTTCTGTAGTTAACAAATTTTTGTTGTGGTTTTTTTTAGTACGATAACTGAAAAACTTTTTCTCTATAATTAATAGAAAAGTAATTGATTATTGGTTCATTACTTTGTATGACTACCTACAACTGCAGATGGAAAAGAAAGGAAAAACTTTTCTTAGTAATAAAATGGGTCAAATGCAGTCCATCAACTATATGTTATATAGTTGATGGAACGTATCTTTAAAAAATATATACCAGTATTTAGAATCGTAGCAAAATGCTTAGATTATCTAAAGTTTAATAATCGCATAACAAAATAGCATAAATATGTATACATTTGTATGTAACTGTACTAACGATCACGACTAAACAACAAACAATTCATATCAACGCATACTTTCTAAACGCTACACGAATCACGAACCGAACAAAAGACAAGCAAAACAAGACAAACACGACAGAGCACAATAAAAGACACCCCTCGCCCTAAAACAAACCTAGCAGAGAAACAAAGAAGGCGATAATAAAATTACAGCTCCCAAAAGCGTACGAGGCCATTAATAGTAATATTTTATCGTGATTATAAAAGCCGTGTGATAGCGGCTAGTGTGGTTCAACTAGGGCTTTTGGCACCCGTTTGTTTGACGCATCGATATGTCGATAGTGTCGTAAATGATGCGAGTGGCGCCGAGACTTATCGACGGCCCGGACATCACTGGCCCGCCCGCGCAGCGACTTATCCTTTCTTATGTCGCCCTGGTATACGATTATTGATATCGGTTCTAGCAAAAGTTATTATAAATTAAAATGAGAAAAAAATTAAATCAATGCTTGTGTCAAAAAAGGATAAATATTTGGAATAAAAGGTGATGTCGTTAATTGTATTTGAAAAAATATAACAATATACAATGTTTTTAATGGACGTCGTAATTTTGTATTCACAAACAAATATTATTTTGTATTCTGTTATAGATTTTCGTATACAAAGTATATAAAAGTAAATTAATTAGAAAGTTTATACAAACATCATTGATTTGCAGTATTAAATCTATTTTGTTGGCTCTTAATATCGTGATATTAAAGCAACTTTGTATAAACCATAAACCGTACCAGTTAATTGCTCACGGACATGAAAGTGCTCAAATTTTGCCGCTTTAATTAATACCATCAGGGTAATACTATGTGCTAAAATTAAACATTTTACGATAATGCATTATTAAGAACCTTTAAAATACCTTAACTTTAAAAATAAGGCTCTATCTATTTATTACTTTTGTGCTTGAATATACGTCTACTACTAACGTTAATTAGTTATTAAGTGATAAAAATAGTCTTTCACCATTTTATAATTACAAGACGTCTGTAAGAACGAAAGACTGTTCACATAAGTACAGGCCTGTCATAGTTTGAGATCATATTTAGCTATCAAAAAAAATGTCGCGGCCGCCGATTGACGTTCCATTAACCCTTTCCACTCCAAGGCTGTCTTTGTTTTTGTTCTACCAGCTTAATTGACTAATAGTATCTTACGATTCTAGAATATGTTTCATTTGTGATTAAAACATTTAAGTAAAAAAAATCCCTCCTGTTTTAAAATTTTCCGCAAAAAGAGGTATTATACCATGTCGAGTATCAATTGACAGTGGAGCTAGTGGAACAAAATCAGTGTCGAGTGACACTCGACATTGGAATGGAAAGGGTTAAAATATAACTCCAAGCACATTCCATCCTAAGAGTGGAAGGATATCAATTGCATTAGCATACACCAAGTAGGTAGTTGGACGCGTCAACGCGCGACCCCTATCGGGCGGATTGGACGATCCATCAGTCATAACAATCGCTATCGGCGGTCGACCGCGGCCGGCCGCTAATGCAACCGGCGATAACGCACCGACACAGGATCAATTAACAACACACTAAATTAGGGCCCATTTAAGGTTTACGAGCGCCGCTACCGCCTTACGTGGACGGTAGCGACTGACTAAAACGTTGCGACGATCGCTCCTACATCGATTGGCTGATAAAACTGCGTGTTTTGCTTGAGAACGCTGTGTTTTTTTTTATAATTGGCGTTGTTATTGACGGCCAGTGTGTTGGTGAAATGTTTTTGATAGAACAAATTTGTTGCACGAATATTGAACAAATGCTTAAGGGATTCGTTGATATATTAATTGTTATAGAAAAGACCAATATTGTTATATATTACTTCACAACGTTTACTTGTACATTTTCATATATTTTTACAAGTATTCAAAACGCTACTAATAGTTGAACACCCATGAAAACGGGCTGTCCAAACATGGCTTAGCCTTAAGTTAAATATGTACAATCAATAGTACACGTTTCGTGTTGACCGTACGACAAATCTCCACCGGCTACCGTTCCGCCGCTATCACGGCGGCCACTTATCGCCCTTGATGTCGCCGACAAAGGAGCGGACCGCGCCCGCGTCCGCTTATGCGAATAGTACGCTTACATTAAATAATCAATAAGCTTGAAAAAATCACAATAATAAGGCGGCTGTGTGGTCGGATACCATACACGTTTATAACCAAATAAATCATGAATAACCTGGCCATACTTAATCGAATCAATAAAATATGGCGCAACCAAAATAGATATACATTCTATACTAAAAACAAAACAAAACACGAAAATTGATAGTATACGGATACGAGCGATAAATTAACCGCGTACATTTTATCATATTGTACGTTAAAAATGAAACATAGGACGTTCTAAAATTTGATACTTTAACGATACGATTTGGGCGTGGATGCAAATGAAATAAGGAGGACCATAAAAGTGTAGGGTCATAAAATCAGGCCTCTTGAGTTTGGCCGGACCAGTGGCACAATGGGACCACCAGAATCGCGGTCGGCGTATGGAGTGGGTCGTAAATCGGTAACAGCTCGCCAATTGCCGCACGGAGGCGCTAACAACCAGGCAACGGCTACATCCGCCGCACACTGACATCCGCACTCGAAATCCTGTAGTGCGAAACGCGATTTCACGCGCCACGTCCGGTTGGTGAGGACCTTCGCTAAGAAAATTTGGCCTATATCCCAATGTGAACATTATTTCAGTTGCAAAGTACTTTTTAACAATAAGTGTGATGTAAGACGATAGATTTAATAAAAATACAACTAGTGGAACCCGATTTATCTAATGCAGTTAACCTATTGCGTGGCAGAGGTCAGATACCAGTCCTTTAGAACTCTTAGTTGGTAGCAGTCTATTAACAAGAAAGAATTACTAAAACCAAGAAGAAATAGTATAAAGTTACAACACCTAGCTTATCACATACTGCACTTGAATAGACGCCTCTTGAAGCAAACGCGTGACGTGTACATTATGTACACAATTGCACTACCGAAAGACACGAACAAACATCCCTAGCCCGTAAACTGCGATATCTTTACTGCCCGATTTGATGGGCGTTTTATCGCTCAAGTTCATTACCGCGTTTAAGGACAGCGGTGCCGTTGTCCGCGACATGTGTTTCATTTACACAAAGGATAAACAGCCCCACTAATTCCCGAAGCCAGTGCCTCATCCCTCCCCTCCGCGCCGTCATTGGCGCGTATACGAGAGCTCGGCGGGATTTTTCCCCGCCAGATGTGGTCCTGGACAAACACGGCCATTGTCTGGACACATAAAAATCGGACACCTGGAAGTGTCAAAATGTTCACTCGCACGGCCGCCCGTGTGAAGCGCAGGCACCGTTCTCCACGGATCGCGTGTTTTCACTGTGATTAACGCTGGGACGCTGAGCACACTACGAATGGCATAAGTTGCACAAAAACGCTTGGAAAGCTCCCATCTGGTGGGTTTAGAGCGAGCTAGATTAGCTTAAAGATAGACTAAGGCAAATCGGAGCTAATCCGATATGAAGTTCTCTGCTTATTGATTTCACCTACTCTTACATACGCACATGTATAGGAATTATATATATATTGCTAACTCATTTTTAAAACGGAGACAAAACCCTATACTCAGATACTATAATAATACACGTACAATACTGTATTATGCTTATAGTAAAATATGAGAAACGTTCGATCCTGACAGATTCGACCGTCCGTATGTGTTCTGTTGGATTATGAACGGTCGTTATAAATTAAGCCGTAAATGGTAGTGGGGCACGCAACGGGCGGACTCAGCGGCGGGTTTTGATTGTCGAGTTACGAACTGTTAAGTGCTGACGATCAAAACAAAATGACACGATTGCCGCGCGCTCGTTTCAGCACGGCTCAGATGGGGCTGACGTCAGTGAGGCAATTTAATAAGGCTCTATCTATTTATTACTTTTGTGCTTGAATATACGTCTACTACTAACGTTAATTAGTTATTAAGTGATAAGAATAGTCTTTCACCATTTTATAATTACAAGACGTCTGTAAGAACGAAAGACTGTTCACATAAGTACAAGCTTGTCATAGTTTGAGATCATATTCAGCTATCAAAAAAATGTCGCGGCCGCCGATTGACGTTCTATTAACCCTTTCTACTCCAAGGCTGTTTTTGTTTTTGTTCTACCAGATTCTAGAATATGTTTCATTCATTCGTGATTAAAGCACTTTAGTAACAAAAATCCCTCCTGTTTTAAAATTTTCCGCAAAAAAAGGTATCAATCGACAGTGGAGCTAGTGGAACAAAATCATTGTAGAGTGACACTCGACATTGGAATGAAAAGGGTTAAAATATAACTCCAAGCACATTCCATCCTAAGAGTGGAAGGATATCAATTGCATTAGCATACACCAAGTAGGTAGTTGGACGCGTCAACGCGCGACCCCTATCGGGCGGATTGGACGATCCATCAGTCATAACAATCGCTATCGGCGGTCGACCGCGGCCGGCCGCTAATGCAACCGGCGATAACGCACCGACACAGGATCAATTAACAACACACTAAATTAGGGCCCATTTAAGGTTTACGAGCGCCGCTACCGCCTTACGTGGACGGTAGCGACTGACTAAAACGTTGCGACGATCGCTCCTGCATCGATTGGCTGATAAAACTGCGTGTTTTGCTTGAGAATGCTGAGTTTTTTTATAATTGGCGTTGTTATTGACGGCCAGTGTGTTGGTGAAATGTTTTTGATAAAACAAATTTGTTGCACGAATATTGAACAAATGCTTAAGGGATTAGTTGATTTATTAATTGTTATAGAAAAAAACAATATTGTTATATATTACTTCATAACGTTTACTTGTACATTTTTATATATTTTTACAAGTATTCAAAATGCTACTAATAATTGACTACCCATGAAAACGAGCTGTCCAAACATGGCTTAGCCTTAAGTTAAATATGTACAATCAATAGTACACGTTTCGTGTTGACCGTACGACAAATCTCCACCGGCTACCGTTCCGCCGCTATCACACGGCGGCCACTTATCGCCCTTTGATGTCGCCGACAAAGGAGCGGGCCGCGCCCGCGTCCGCTTATGCGAATAGTACGGCTTACATTAAATAATCAATAAGCTTAAAAAATACACCCAATAATAAGGCGGCGTGTGTGGTCGGATACCATACACGTTTATGACGCAAATAAATCATGAATAACCCGGCCATACTTAATCGAATCAATAAAATATGACGCAACCAAAATAGATATACATTCTATACTAAAAAACAAAACAAAACACGAAAATTGATAGTATACGGATACGAGCGATAAATTAACCGCGTACATTTTATCATATTGTACGTTAAAAAAATGAAACATAGGACGTTCTAAAATTTGATACTTTAACGATACGATTTGGGCGTGGATGCAAATGAAATAAGGAGGACCATAAAAAGTGTGGGGTCATAAAATCGGGCCTCTTGAGTTTGGCCGGACCGTGGCACACAATGGGACCACCAGAATCGCGGTCGGCGTATGGAGTGGGTCGTAAATCGGTAACAGCTCGCCAATTGCCGCACGGAGGCGCTAACAACCAGGCAATGGCTACATCCGCCGCAACACTGACATCCGCACTCGAAATCCTGTAGTGCGAAACGGCGATTTCACGCGGCCACGTCCGGTTGGTGAGGACCTTCGCTAAGAAAATTTGGCCTATATCCCAATGTGAACATTATTTCAGTTGCAAAGTACTCTTTAACAATTAGTGTCATGAAAGACGATAAAAATGCAACTAGTGGAACCCGATTTATCTAATGCAGTAAACCCATTGCGAGGCAGAGGTCAGATACCAGTCGCTTTAGAACTCTTAGTTGGTGGCAGTCTATTAGCAAGAGAGAATTACTAAAATCAAGAAGAAATAGGATAAAGTTACAACACCTAGCTTATCACATCTGCACTTGAATAGACGCCTCTTGAAGCAAACGCGTGACGTGTACATTATGTACACAATTGCACTACCGAAAGACACGAACAAACATCCCTAGCCCGTAAACTGCGATATCTTTACTGCCCGATTTGATGGGCGTTTTATCGCTCAAGTTCATTACCGCGTTTAAGGACAGCGGTGCCGTTGTCCGCGACATGTGCTTCATTTACACAAAGGATAAACAGCCCCACTAATTCCCGAAGCCATTGCCTCATCCCTCCCCTCCGCGCCGGTCATTAGCGCGTATACGAGAGCTCGGCGGGATTTTTTCCCCCGCCCAGATGTGGTCCTGGACAAACACGGCCATTGTCTGGACACATAAAAAATCGGACACCTGGAAGTGTCAAAATGTTCACTCGCCACGGCCCGCCCGTGTGAAGCGCAGGCACCGTTCTCACGGATCGCGTGTTTTCACTGTGATTAACGCTGGGACGCTAGAGCACACACACGAATGGCATAAGTTGCACAAAAAACGCTTGGAAAGCTCCCATCTGGTGGGTTTAGAGCGAGCTAGATTAGCTTAAGATAGACTAAGGCAAATCGGAGCTAATCCGATATGAAGTTCACTGCTAATTGATTTCACCTACTCTTACATACGCACATGTATAGGAAATATTGGTTAACTCATGTTTAAAAACGGAGACAAAACCCTATACGCAGATACTATAATAATACACGTACAATACTGTATTATGCTTATAGTAAAATATGAGAAACGTTCGATCATACGACAGATTCGACCGTCCGTATTGTTCTGTTGGATTATGAACGGTCGTTATAAATTAAGCCGTAAATGGCAGTGGGGCACGCAACGGGCGGACTCAGCGGCGGGTTTTGATTGTCGGAGTTACGAACTGTTAAGTGCTGACGATCAAAACAAAATGACACGATTGCCGCGCGCGCGTTTCAGCACGGCTCCAGATGGGGGCTGACGTCAGTGAGGCAATTTAATAAACCAACGGACAAACCGATTCGATCCGGACAAGCGGTCTGTTTTGATGTGAACATTCGCGAATGGATAAGCCAATTGCTATGCTGAATTTTATGCATTGACACACTGTATGACTTGATTAGTCGTTTACAATCGTAGTGAAACATGGCTGGAGTGGTTTTGGTGGTAATATAGTTGCGAAATTTGTAAGCTCTTCAACCGAAAAATTGTTGAAAACTATCCACACTTGACAACGTTTAAAAAAGGTTCGAAATTTACATTTTTTATTTATTTTAAAATACACAAAAGTTTAATGATCAAACATTCGTCTATAACTATTATCACTAAATCGTTAATAAACCTTATTTACATGATAAAAAATATTTTAGAGATGACAATATTTTACCGCCTTACAGTGAAAAAGTGCTCTAATATTGGATATCTATAGGATAAATTTTATTCAAATTACTGCTGCCAATTGATTTGACATCTGCAACAGCAACAACTTTAAGCTCACCAAAAAACATGTAAACAGAATACCAATAGAACATCTTAACGACCCAAAAAAGTAGACCTCTTCCTAAGCAAAACACGAAATGTTTTAAAAAGCAAACAAATACGAAACAAGCCGTACCATATGCCGCGAGTTCGCCTCTGCAAATAGAGTTAACTCAAAAAGCTACAAGCCCGTAACCATACAAATAAACCAATTGGGCGCGGTCACAGAAAAAAACATGTTTCGAGACATATCGCTCAACATTAGCATATTGATGGGCGCCGTCTATCTGTCGCTCTTTGTTTAAAATCAGCGACAGCGCCTTCGATCATAACGATTTTGACAAAAACTCGTTTCATTTCGTTCGGCGTTTCTGCCGATTGCGACTGCAGGTGGCGGCCGAAAAAAACCTGTGGCTCGGACAATATCGGCGCATTACCAATAAATAACCGCTTTTTCCCCCAAAAAAAGGTCAGAAATTTATTTGGTGATTGATAATCTATATGATCCGTTGTTTTATTACGGCAGCTGAAGTGGGTGTGTGTGTTTTTTTCTTGTTGAATATTTGAATAATGACGCAATCTTATCGCGAATCATTCAGTTTATATCAATTGACTTTTTTATTTTATTGTCTGTCGACTAGGTTGTAGCGGTTGAACGATATTGATCGTGATTTCTGTTGTTAACTAACCTGACTGACAATAAAAAGTTCAAATATACAATTTGCATAATGTAAACGTCATTAAATAATATTCAAAATCATCTACAGTCCAATAAAATTGTTACAGATCATGAAACAAATTTAAAATTTACGACCTCCGTTTTTTTTTAATTGCACCAAGCCGACGACGCAATGACACGAGACAAAGATGGCACCTGCGTGACATGTTTATGCTCGGGTCAACTGCGCGCCAAATTTACGGGCGGCGCACTAGCGCCGCCGTTCGGAAATTGGAAATTTTTAATCACCGCGGCCCCTTTGCGTATAAAGGTGGGCCTTGCACACCGCGCAATTGAATCAGTTTCGTAATGCATTCGCAGATTGTAAAATCAACTCTTTGTGAGTGCCGCTGCAATTAAAGCTCGTCTCACTTATCCGTTTGATATCCATTTTATTATTGCGATATGAGCATTGCGAATTCGATATTTAAAACTTTTATGCAACCGCCCGCGTTTCCCGTGAACGATACGGTACTGCGGCGACGACGCTCGAGTTACGGACCTACATGTGATTATTAATGCGATTACATTATTTTTTTCGTAACGTCGTGGACGAAATTAATATCGATTAAAGCCAACATAAGTTATGTGAATCGAGTGAAAGCGGTAAACTGTTTCAATTTGTCTCGAGATATTTATGAAATGCGTTTATTGTTATGATTGTATTTTAATTAAGGTTGTAAGAAATGTTAAGAGGTCAAAAAAATATATTTTGCGAAAAAATATACAGCTGATACTTACACGATTGACAACAATTTGTAAATTAATTCGCTTATGGTTTGTTTATCAAATTTTTATTATTTTGCAAAATTTTGGAAATCTTGCAAATTAAAATTATTAAATACATACAAAGTATATAATTTCAATAACAATTTGACAAATCACACCATTGTGTTTATTAAAAAAAATACAGTAAAATCAACAGCCATCAATAGACAATGTAGAACGAATTATTCCACAGATAATACACAAAGCGCGCGCCGTCACGCAGATAATGCACAAATCGCAGCCTATTCTATTTCCGTTCAAATTTGAATTCGGAACGGCGCCGGCGTCACCCGTTCCAAAGGCGTTCGTAAATTGCGAACAGTTGACAGTCGTTGCCGGTCAACGGGCGGGACAAAGCTTATCGGCGGCATCTACCGCCTATTATGCCCCGTTTGACGCACCTAACGGCCGGCCGACGGATCGTAAAGATAATGCAACAAGTTGTACAATCCGAACGTTTTAGATGTGGATCGATTCGACATGCGATGCGATGCGATACGATAATGGGGCGTTGTTTCGCCGCACGGATTCGGGATACGCGCACGCTTGGACAAGCGTTTGCGGTGTGGCAAGGAGATCGGTGCATTTGATGTCGATTGTTTTTTTTAATTTATCTCAAGTTGCTTATGGTGATCCGACTCAATGAAACTGAGATTGTTAACTAAAAAAAAATGTGTTGCAAGTGCAAACTATGCACAAAAATATCAACAAAAAAGATAAACAAACGAAGGTTTAAAAAGCGTTCGCCTGGCATTGAAATGTCAGCCGGTGCGGTTAAAAAACTAGAAACATGCAGTTTTTCCGATTACAATCGATGACAAGGAATTGCCTTGTAGCAGAATTGCCTTGTGCAGAATTGCTTAGCAGAATTCCTAGCAGAATTCAACCGACAATAAAATACACGAAGACAAGTGTAAAAGGCGATATCGGCCGCATTAACACATTGTCAGCCGTGCCTCACCGCCGGCCCGCAGTACTAGCGGTGGCGATCGCCCGTTAGCTCCCAACCCGGCATAAATCACCCCGTTTTACGGCCCCACGGGACTTTTTAACGTCGGACTTAATGAAATGCGAGCGCAGTATGGGACCCGGCTAGCGACATTAAAAACGACAAACCGTAAGCACGGACGTTTTCTAATTATGGCCCTGTCAGATGAGCGCTTATAACGTATGAATTGATGATCGACTGACTGCAGCACGGCTGATCGCTATCTGAAACGGCGATCCTGGAGATGTGTCTCGTGTGGCAACGCCTTTATAATGGCCATAGACAATTTTTCTGTTTTTTTTTTGTTTGCATCGCCATAAAAATATAAAGGTTGTAAAATAGACGTTTAGAAAAATTATTAATAATTTTCATGAAAACTGTTTTCAACAACACAATATAATATATATTTGATTATATACTTCATTTTGTTTAAAAAATACTGGCACTAAACTAAATAGGAAGTATAATGAACGATATGATTGACAACATAATACAATATATATTAGCATATTCCTGCACGGTTATGAATTTATAATGAACGCAGTAAGATCTGTAGTTTAGTTGATTTGCAGAAAACCAGTCGTCGAATCGAATCACATATCGATTCTCCAAAGGCGCCGTCGACGATTAAATCTTAGAAAAAATGTTAACATCTTCACGAAGCTTTGATTACATTTTTAAGATTAAGGAGCGCCAGAATTAAAAAGCTATATAATATTATACAGTTTCTTCCTACATATAATGAAACAAAATATCAAATGCTTCACAAATTAAAGATAAGATAATCATTACATTATATGATTCTGTAATAGAGTGAGAAATTTTCATTCACGAATATTATTTTAAGACACCGCCACATTGTGATAATTGTAATTTTTTAAGAACGTAATAATAATAAATTTCATTAAGAGTTAATTTGAAGACGGCTCCGAGATTTATGAAAAAACAGTAGGTACAATGTCAAAATAACAAATATCGGGTAGTATCTGACATATGACAACAATAAAAGCGCTTTTTGTTTTGGAATAAGGCTTTGCTTTAATAAATTGCATGTCTTTTCTTGTATATACATTCAGCATTATTCCTCTGAATGGGTATCAAGTTAATAGAACGACCTTTACTTACTCTAACGCAGTATGTAAATATGTAGAATAGTAAGCAACGTAATTAGCGACACGGTCCATTCACATTCCGAGAAGCGAGGATGCGCTCAATGGAATAAAAATAGTACAACCAGCCCGTTCTCGCTACCACAAAAACGGTAAAAGACGTACGCGCCCTGACGATCCATCAGGCGCAGGATATTCGCTCGTCCTACCGTAATGCCGTACTGAGAAGCGGCGCGTTTCATCACTCTAATTGGAAACTTATCGGCTTGCGTTACAGTTTATTATCCATTGGCGTGGTACTCGTATTTTAGGAAGCCGTTCTTAGAAGCAAAAGCACTGTTCGCGAATTAGCCGCGATGCTACACTCAAAGGGGCCGCCGCACGCGAACCGTACGGCGTACAATTAATGCGGCCCGCGTTAATTGTTGTTAACACGCGCGTGTGGCCCAAGGCATCGGGTAATGGCGTATGATCGGAACAACGCATGTATTGTGCATCTACGTAGTGGCAAAGCTTAACTTAGGATAAGTAAACTAAAGATATATACATAAGCCAAAGTAGATATGGAAATTTTGTAAGCAAGCGACTAAATGCCGTTAAATGTGTTCGGTGGTTACTAATACTAACGATGACGAATGTCTTATTGGCTTAGTTGCATTTACAGAGCAGAATTTTGTAGTATGCCTATAAGTCAATACATAATATAGTCGCCTGACTAACTTTACTTTATAATACAAATCTTGCTGAAAACAAAATTACAGGCAGAAATTTTGTTAGGCATTTTAAGGACATTTTAGAAATCGATGGATTATTTCTTTGCTAAAATGTTATGCTATGATAGTTAGGTTTTAGTAACTTTATATGATTCAACTAAGATATCGAGTGCGAATTAAGTTCGTTGGAAGGGTAGTGTAGCTAAGAATTAGCACTTGTAGCACGGCAATTGTAGGAATAAGTACTATGTAGTGTTTAAGTACAAAAGGTTCACCCCGGTACCACACCACGGGTACCGGGAACCGCGTCAAGGCTGCTGGTAATGTGTCGAGCATAAAGACGCCGCTGTCACCGCAATAAGTGGGCGGGTTGCGACATCCCACACGCGCTATTGACATTGAACAATTGTCACATATTTCACGGAAATGGGCCCTCATTCGCCTCGTTAGGCCCCTTGATTCGACACAACGTCTAGAAGTTTCAATGACGCAAGTTAATTTTTAAAACATTAAAGTTTAGAAGAGAAAAACAATACATAAAGTTTCGATTATATGCACCCTAACGTAGCTTCTAATCTTGTGTGAGATAAAGCTTACTATGGTAAGCTGGCTAACAAGGGTCTAGAAGCATAACATCAGGAAATACAATACTTGCAATACTTATAAGCATTTTAAAATGATACAAAAAAACGCGCGAAACTTGACGAAAGCAATGTGTCATGTCAAAAGTAAAACGCAATTCACAGATTATATATAGACTCTTTAGACCAATCTCTTTATAATAACGTCTGAATAAAACATTTAACTTTTTTCTAATGTACTCAGCATCATTATATTTCCGTGTAACAAATAGACTGCGGTGACACTTAAGCGACACTTTTATTCGAGAGTCGTGCATCATTGTGGGCACCCATTTTCGGTGCGGAGTAAGCGCGGCGTCGTGATGATGACCTGTGACCAAGTGTAGAACACGCAATTTCAGTCACTATGTAAGTATATTAAAGGCTATTATTGGTTGGATGTATTGTGGGGTTATCGGGTCGGGTTCCAGTAGCGGGGCGATATGGATCGCGGCGTGACGTTTCGATATGTCGCGATGTCGTTGCGATGCTATCTCCTGGCTCACGGGTGGTTGCTCCCACCTTAGCGTCTTGAATGACGCTGAGTACTGTAGCATGTGCTGTACCATTAGGAATAACAAGTACTTGTTTCAATCGTCTCTATTTACTTTGAGAGATGAGGTGACTCGTGTATGATCGTACGGATATAGGATACTAAAAATATTTATTAAGCTTTGCTTTACTGTGGGCGATTTATTTTGTGTTTATTCTTTCGGCCTCGACAATCAGCCACACTAATGATTTGTTTCTATCAGTTACTTTTTTTTAACAGTAGCATTAAGTATTTTTAAACCTTAATTGAGATTTAACGATTCGTCTCCCGAGCACATGTTATTTTTTGATATTCATTAAACTCTACCATAATTCAGAACTATTTTAAGTCGATACCAAATCAAAACCTAATTTCGGTTCAAGATCTAAATGAATAAAGCGAAAAAGTATAAAACAAACGTCGAATGGAGGGTTGCTATGATATATGGTGGCGCCAGAGAGCATTTACATACGGCATGGCATGGGCTGGCCGGGGACGCGGCGCACGTCCCAGATCTTATCCCGGACCGAGTTTTGTGCTTCGCTGACAGTATACGTTGCAACCATTAGGTCCTATTTGCATGAGTTGTATTTTAAATTAACATCAATTTGTTATGGAACGTGACTTTTTTAATTTATAATACGGCCAGGATTTTGCCATTAGATAAAAAAATACATCGGCCGTTCGTCGTTTAAATTTTTAATCAAACATTACGATGTAACGTCATTTGTTTTTTATTATTTTATTATTAAGCCGATTAACAATGGTATCCAAATAAAAAAATAGGTTTCGAAACAGCCGTTCTAAATTCAAATCGTCAACGTGACTAATCGTCCTAACAACATTAAAAAGAGGACAGTAGACGAGGCAGCTTAAATTGCTTCCCAAAGCGTGCGTTGCGAGAAACGAGACAAATTTACAACGGGTGCATGTCACTCGCGGCGCACGTACTGCGTTGTTCTTATAATTTTTATGAGCGACGCACCCCACGCCACGGCCGCAATATGGACACGTTCGGACCCAGGGATCTTATCGCGGTTTCTGGTATTAGATCCCATCGGACTCCCGCCGCTCTCCGGCGGACGGGAGTATTAAGTTACGAACAAGGACTACCGTACGCGGTCCTAGAACGTGGGATCAAAGAATCACTCAGGTTCAAAACGGATCAAAATCGCAAACAACGCGCAAGCAATAACCTCGAAAAAAATATCGCATTAAAAATGAAACCATCCGAATCAAAACGCCTACGCAAATCTGATACCGATTTGAAATATTTCCGAGCTTGATGCGATAACGAATGAAAAAAAAAACGAAATAAAAATACAAAAACAAAAGACAGTCGCGCACGTCGCTGGCCCACATTACAAGTTGTTGGCGAACCGAATCGGAGCCCGTGAGAATAATTCCCGGCTTCCACGTAACATGGGTTAAACGCTTGTATCGGCAGATACCGATCTAACCCGCGCTCCCCGTTGGCGCCATAAAAACAAAACATCCACAACACGACCACTTTCTTCCCTAAATTATTCGTGGAATTTACGACGTTTCGACGGACAAAATGTTATAACCTAATGAGAAATTATCATCAGGGCCGCCGTTACCGGGCAAAAAACAAATCGTGCGCCGCGCTGATGTGGGGAATGCGTATTTTTTTTACTGGACCACGTTCCAAATTCAATTTATCGTTTTCGTGTTTCACTTTTTTTTAACTATGTATTTTTATTCGAATCCATCGATTGTTTCAAACTGGCAGGAGAGAAAGACACAGGAGCTACGGTGACCGCGCATATTTTTCCGACTATTCCCCGCCCGTACGTGGAAATAGAGTGTGATTTGATTGTGCGTGATGTTCATTGCTGCTTTAGTTGCGGTTCGGCGATGTTCATTGCGTTTGTACACGGCAATGGAATACGCCGTGGCTGTGTCGCTGCTAATCAAGGGTCCTGTCCCTTGGGTGTTGCGATATGATCGACGACGGAGACGCGTGCTTCGGATACTTGGTCCCGATCCGGAATTACCCATTACATTCGATGACGTTACGCATTTTATAACGACAAAGCCCTCACGCCATCTAAGCCTTTATTAAGTTAAACGCTCTCAAACGCTTTTAAGGTGTACAAATAACTTTACAGTGTATTAAGTTTTTAGTGTAATCGTGCTTCGGTGCGGGACTGTTCTACTTTTTGAGCACGTACTCCAGTTTCAAGTCGACGTGATAATAATGGGAAAAGTTACAACCAACAAATAGAGCAATTTATCTAATTCGAAAGATTAATATTTTTAGTTAAGCTAAATTATAACTGTAGTTAAATAAGGCCATTCACACAAGATTGAAAACCCTTTTTCTATATATAATAATATATCTTTCAGTTACACTTACATTAGAGCTATTTCATTAGAGGAGCACTTAGAAATTTCATGCGATGTTATGACCTATAAATATGATCGTACAAGAAAACACTAATCGTAGACGTAATAAAGATAACAAAATAAACCTATCACTTCATAGCCAAGCCACCCTACCAATATTTTCACGTCACGTAATTTCCTGTACGCCCAAGTCACCACGTGGCTGACAAGGGCTGCCACAAATTCCACCGCCAGCGACGTGACACAGTAGAAGGGGATCCTAGGGCTGTCACAATCTGATTATTGGCCTCGCTGGGCGGGGCGCGCTACGGGCGGCCGTCGTCTCCACGGGCGGTCGGCGCCTGCACCTCTCTCTCACACCCATTAGCCACCGCCCAAGAGAAAATGAGAGGGCCGACGGCCCGTGCAGGCGACAAACGACCCGTAAAACAAAAGGAATGCTGCCCGGAGACGCTTTGAGGCGCCGGCGCCGACCAATGGCCCGTTTTAATTACGACACAGATCGAATCAATTAATCGGTACACGTTAATGCGAGCGTGTTCGACCGCGGCCGAACGCTAACAGTGCGCGTGGCTAACGCGGCGTCTAACGCGGTTACAGCAATAAAGCGGTGAAAAACATTAATTGGACGCACTGCTAAGCGGATTTGACTCTGTAACGCAATCATTGTATGGAAGAGGTTCAAGCGCGTGATGTTACAGAAATGAAGGAACCAAAGAAAGCTGCAACTATAATTAGCGTTTAACATGATGACAACAACCGGCAAACTGAAGCGTTTAATTACTGTAAAGCCAATTACTACTACCAAATCTATATTACATTTTGTTACTTTCTATGATATATATGTAATAAATGCATATATAAGCAGTACTAAACATATACGACAGCAACTGACAAAATAAAATGATTAATAATAACACCTAAAAAAACCATTGTACCCTCGACTAAAGTCGTTTTGTAGAACAAAATCACAAATCAAAACACTACCGATTACGACCATAACTATAATGATACTTTTAATTGCATCGCATTTCCCCGGGCGAATTCGGTCGCCCTCCGGTCGAACGGAACTGGTTCCCGCCGTTTTCTGTTTGTTTTTAAAATGGCGGGAGGTCCGCGCGACGACACGCGAGCGGTCCGGGCCTCGCCCATTCGTCATATTTCGGTCTCGGGGGCACGGAGCACAAAAAAAACCAAGCCCACAACCACTGACGTTTGTTTGCTTGTGATGATCACAGTCTTTATTGTCTGCGGCGGCGGACAGATGAACTCTGTCCCGGTTTTTGTTGGACGTTATTTTGACTGGTGTTTATTTGCCGTTGTGGGTTATGATTATTTTTATTGCGTTCGAAGGGTTTGTCGTGTTAGGCTTGTTTGGATATATTAACCGTTGTAAACGCATTTAAACTAATCTCATAAAAAATAACTTTAACTTGCTGAATATATTCCTTGAACGAATCTCGTAAGCAAGATGGATTTCCAATGGTGGTGGAAAAGAGCATGGCTGCCGGAGCAGGTGCTAACACCGCCTTCACAAGCGTACCGCCCCACCGTACTGTTTGCGCTACCAATTCGCTCCTCGCCCCACCAAGGGAGCGCTTGTAAGGTCTAAAAGCCCGTACGGCGATCCGAGCAACAATCCCGAATAACTCAATTACCTCGCGGCAAACGAATTCGACTCGTGGCGCCCGCGTCGGCGCCGTCCTGCCCCGCGGCCGGGTCATTAGTACAAAACAAACAAAACTGCCCCGGCGTATAGGCGGCTAACGAGATTTACCCGGATAAAGCTATTGCCGCGGTGGTCCGTGACGTCACTAATTGTCACTGGCAAAAAGCCGTCGGCGGACGCGGCCCGCGGACTGATGCGCCCGGTAACGCACTTTTTCTTGGCGACTTCGATATCGCGCTGATTACACCTGACCCGTGTAAACGCAAGATTGTGTTCACACGTCACCGATTCTGGTGTGTTTTTCTTGGTTCAACGAAGCGACTGGTCTGACTGACGTTGAGCGAAGCGAATTTCCTATCAGCAGGGTCTAAGAATTCACTAATCCGATGATAACTTTAAGACATTTTAAATAAACGTACTTTTATTGATTAATATCAGTAGCAGCGGAGCCTTTTTAAAGCAGAATTTGTTTATAGTAGAAACATAAAATCGAACACGTTTTACAAAGCTTTTACTAAAGAAAAAAGTATGGCATTATAATCAATTACCATTTCCAAACCTCTTACATCAGTGATTAAGCAAACTGTAATACGCTGAACCACCCGGTATTTCTTAACTAATCACAATGATCAAAATCCAAGATACTGAACAATTCAATAACGCAACAAGACATCGAAATATGGATACATCACGCATCACGAGTGAAAGTCCCGCTAACGATTTGTATAATTACGTGCGCCGAGGAGCGCAGGAAATTTGGAGGCGCCATGACTAAGCCCATACCCGAGCGTTGTATCTCACATCGCATTATCGATTGCCAAGGAAAAAAGTGGGGGGGCTAATTGCGGGCCCCGCTGCAAAGCAAACAAGCTTATAATAAGCTATAATTTGCGTTCGCCCATTTAGAGGAATGCACGATGGCAGCTGGCTGTTTCTATGACGTAGGTCCGAATCGTTAACAAGCCCCGCGTCAGATTCGGCAGCCTTAATGGCCTTTCGTTTTTTTATTGTTTCTTCCATGTTATAATTCGAAATTTGAATTGTTTATGGTTTCTGTGTGTGTAACTGTCGCGACAGCTGCACCGTTTAATTGACAGTGCATTACTAAGATGCTTGACTCTTAGTTTGAAGCAACGTTGGCTCGTTACTCGCTTCGCTGGGGTATTGATTATGAGTTTAGATATCGCGTTAGATTCCTTAACATGGACTGTTCCCTAACAAGGAGTTTTGTGTTAAATGTTATTGTTTTCCGTTTAACATTAATAATCTGATTTTTATTAACAAAACTGAAAATTGTAAATAACGATGACGCATTTTATCACCATGAGCCTTTTCAAAGCACATATAAGATTTAAAATAGTATAAACATCAAATACATGGTCGTAACAATTATGAAATGGCCAAATATTTTAAAAATTCGTTATGAATAAAATATAAATAAAAATATAAAAAAAGAAAAATTATTTTTAAACTTAACGTAAACACAGCACGTATTTTCGTCGCATCTAATTATGGATGTACCCTGATTCTTATCAAAGCAACATATCTCGATCGATATCGCATCGATCTCGGCATTTTATTTGTGCACGCTAATTAAAAACACAAATGCCATTCGCTTATTTTTATTATGAACGCACCATTAACGGGCATTCGCTAAAATTTTTTTATAACATGTTATTTTTAATCAATCCCATGATCCAATTATATGACATCAAGTGAAATTATCTCTTCGCATTTGACAACTGTCTAACTGAAAGCTACTTATAACATAATAAACATGTATCAAAATAAAATTATTAACGGTTGAATTGTTTCAGGAGCCATTTTTAATCTGTTCACAGCATTAATGCGACTAAAAAGATTGCCGCTTTGACTAAAGCTAACTAAAAAGCGCTTTGCTATTAGAATTTATCAAATAACGATTAGGATGAATGCTGTTAATGAACGTTTTAAGATAAACTAAGAAAACGTTCTGCACTCTATTGATTTGAACGTGTAAATGTTATAAAATACGATTTAAAATTAACTTTATGCAATATGCTTCTTTTTTAATTGTGCGAAGTCGGTGTCGGTTAACGCGCAGTATTTTATGAACGATGAAATGACATCAATTTCTATCAACATTTGAAAACAAAATATCCTATTGACTATACTGACTGACTATAGTATGTACGTAAATTATCAGCGTATGCTGTATAATCAAAAATGTATAAATTAACAAACCAGCGATTCAAACGGTACAGACGTGATGCATATAAAATAATTACACATGCGTGTGGACATAAACGAGAGATTTTTCAGTTACTCTGAAATCATTTACAATTATCGGTTGTAAATGTATTCAAATTTTAACAGGCGATTAAATCCGTAAAAAGTACTTTTATACAATACTGCATAGTATTCGCGTAAACAAAACATTTAATTAGGTACTAAATATTGTCAAATATCTTATGAAAATCGTTGGCAGAAATTGGTCGTTATTTTTTTGAAGAAACATCTTTTTTTGGTTAAATTTTTACAAAGATAACGATGTATTGTCTGTGGTCGATGACATTAGGTATATCGGGAGGGCAGTGTGGCAGATGACGCCCCGCTCGGCGTGTCGCCGTCTAAGACAAAAGGAACGTTCTGGACTCACCGGCCCCCCTTGGTGATGATCATTTCTGTGCCGATGTCGTGGAAGCGGCGCCACAGTTCGGCGTTCAGGAGACGCGCTTCGCACGCCGGCGGCTCCGCGTCCGCGCCGACTCGGTGCTCTGTGAACGGTGCGTTACATAAATTCACGTTTTTTATCTGTGCTCAGTTTGACGTAAGAAATTGGCCGTAAAATTTTCAATTGACAGTTTGAAGCGCTGCTTTTTATTCGTAATTATAGAGCTACTGTCAGTTTTTGTCTTCATCAATAGATTTCAATAGTATTAAGTATAAATACAGCAAGGTTTTTGTAGCATATAGGAAAATATGTAAAATAATACTTATGTTTTATAATCTACTGCGATCAAAATTTATATCTATGATTAAACTTATTACAGTAAAATTATTATTTTGTAGCTTGCACATCTTTTGCACTGTAATTACAATAGACTACGTGTAACCTTAAGCGTCGATATTTAAACAAGGGAAAAATTTCCTTAGTTTAGATATACACGCTTTGTTCCTACGTTGTCTCATACATCAACGCGCACAGCTTTATATATTTCGTCAATAGCTGCAATATTAAATTTATAATAAAAAGGGTAAATTTTGTAGTTACATCAATAACAAATTTTGAATATTTTATTAAATTAAACGAAAACTTTGTAAACAATCTTATATTTTTAAAAATACTTTTGTTATAAAATGAATTTCAAGTTGAAATTCAAATTACAAGCTTCGTTATAAATTATCTTAAAATATAAATCATTTTTTTCAAACTTTTAACGCGATTAATAAAAATTATACATAAAGTTAAAGTTTTATGCGTAAACGGAACTGTTTTTAAAGATTTATGAGTTTTGAAAACATGTTGGGGTCATATTTAAATAATTAATTTAACAACCGCGTTTAATCCGTGAAATGGTATTGATTTTTAAGTTTAAGCTTTTTTCTTACTTCACATTAAATTAAAAGCATTTTAAGTTATAAAAAGACTGTATAATTGCTATAATGTTTAGTTGTAAACATCATAACCGTTTTAATGCTTTACATTAAAATCATCATGTACTATACCAGATACCCGGTAATGCATATTGTAAGATAACAAAATGCAATTTACGTATGCGTACAAAAATTGCTAATATAACAACGAATTAAATAAATCGTAAAAAATTTAATACAATGTCAAGCTTTAAAGTTACTTTTAATCTTTAACGTTAAATTGGAACTACATATCTCCGTAATTATTTCTTTTATTTACGCGATTATTATACATATCAAATCCACTATTTTACAGGTGATCCATGATCTTAAACTTTGACCAACAATTCGGCCCGTGATCATGGATGCTGGAAAGAGCCCGATATGTCGGGAATAAAGCTATTTAGCTAATGCGATTGTAGATTTGGTATACATTTTTCTAAACAGAATATTTATAAACCAATAATATTTGTAAAACAATTATTTTTTTTACTGTATACGAAGTGGTCTCCGACGGTCATAGGCATTAGCAAAACCAGTGGTATCATCAACGCGCTGCCTACCGTCAGACAGGATCTTATGACTCGTTTACCCAGTAAATATGCTGGCTACAATGCCCTTAAAACCGGAACACGCTCCATACTTGCGAAAGTAAGAGGCACCGCGGTGGTACCGCCCGAAAAATCACATGCTTATCAAAGATCAGCTCGTAAGTGTAAGAGACTTTGGTTGAACTAGACTCCTTTTTAACATTACTCAACTATATTTAACACTATTATTATCATTAAAAATTATTTTAACATATTTCAGTACAAAAAGTTTCAATTGATCTTTTGACAAGCCTTACAGCCTCATGTTGTTAGGTATTGGCATAAAATTATTATTGTAAAAAGCAAACAGTTCTATTATGCTATTGTAGTTCATAAGCGTGTGATGACTAATTCGCACCTACGTTTAAAAAGCCGTTTCTTATTGTAATCATAGTCAAACAACATATAATATCAAGTGACTAATTTCTAATTATATTGTTAAAAACAAATATTTTAACAAGTATTGCTTTGGCTGTTTGTGATAGATTTATAAAATATAAACGTATTTATGTATAGTATTAAATATAAAAAAAATCAATTAAAAAGAGAAGTTTAATCATTAAAAAAGAAAAGTTCCAAGCCTGCAAAAACAGTCAAAAAGTTTTACCATGTTAGAAACCTAAAATGAAGTACAAATAAAATTTAAAAAGTTGTGATAATTTGTGATCCTTTGCAAAAAAAGTGATAACTAATAATATGCTATAATATTTGGATATTTATAACGCATTTAATGTTGGGAAAGCTCTAAATCAGACCGGAAAAATGTGAGTCCTGTATAAAGAAATACAGAACTCCAATCAATGAACCTAAGTGTGTCCGTAAACGTATTCCCCATAATTCTATATCTAATTATTTAACAACTATTTAATTCCATAAGCACAATTTTTTCAAAGTAATCTTAAAAGGAAAAGACGACGGTTTCTTGCTTCAGGACATTTATACAAATACATACTAAAAATGCAATATCATCGTAGTATATATTTAATGTTTAATACATATATGTACAAGTTTGTATTTTAAGAATTCCTAATATATTATTAATACATACTTGGCGTTAATAAATAAATATTCTGGTGCTTCAAATTATGCATTAATCCGATGAATTTAAGTGAAAAAAGTAACAATTATACTTTGACTAGAGCTCAAGCTTATATAAAAGTTTTATTACATATTATAATTCGCCTAATTATTTATTATTTGAGGCAATATAGGTACTTATATAAATATTATTTACGATAAACGATTGTCAAGTATATAATACAAAGGTGTAGTAGGATTAGATAAAAGTTTTCAATAATAACATTTATAAGAATTTATGTTCTTCTTATGATGTCAGGAAAGACAAATTAAAATGTATTCAAAGGTTTTATAGACTAACTTATTAAGCTTCAAGATGGTTGCCATAAAATTTTATTTGCATTTTGAATTATGATATAATAAGTTAATGCATTCCTTTGGCTTTGATGCATACAAAATACATAGCGTGGATATACATTGCTAAAAATTAATAAACGATATATGTTAACATTTATCATTGACATACAGCTTTTTGTAACAATAAAACTATCTCTTGGACTAGTATATCTCGAGAAATTTTTAACAATTTAATCGTAATTATTATTAAAAATAAACATAAGAATGTCCAATAGGCAGATTTGTATTAAGCAATTTACACAGACGTACGAATATCGACGTGGAAAAGAGTTCAACGAGTATTAAATTTTTGTTACGTATACAAAGGCTACCTTAATTTATAACAATAAATATTCGATTAAAATAACACCAGACAGCTCAATTTATAAATTTGTTAAACATCTTCATGTCGTTAATATAAAGCTACGAATAAAATATATGTTTAAAGGTCTGTTAAAAATTTAGTTAGTTAACTAATTAATTGACAAGAAATATGAAGATAGAATTGATTATAAAGTATAATCTGTATAAATGGTCATTTTCAGCCAATTTTCTTGATACTACAGAAACTCACAAAATGATGGCAACATTATACACAGATACTGCAACTCAACTTTCGGTAACATTGCGATAAAAGTAAACTGTGACACTCTATTATTAATATTATTATATACAGAAATGATCTTCGGAGATTATACTAATTCATTTTATATAAACTCAATACGTACTATCATTTTAAACTTCAAATCTACCCTTGCATTAAGACACTACATTTAACTTGTCTTAATAGAAACTAAAAAAACAATTGAACAATTTGTTTACAAACATATCACATATCTCAAATCAAACAATCAATACTCACGCAAACCACTCAACGAGGCCGCATGCAGCATTTGCTGTCTCAGCAGATATTCTCCGAATTGTGTTTCCATCATTATCCTATTGTGAACACGTAACAAGTCACGTCACAGTCTCATAACAAATGTCCCGTAAACATTAACAAACAACACGTGCTGCTGTTACGAAAGCTCGGTGTACACTGCGAGATTCGAACCCACGGGCGTCGTATGCGCATAACCCCGCCTTAGCTCCCATTGGCCCCACGGCGACTAATAGAGGCTTGTGGTAGAGTCGACTCTACCTTGATACCCGCCTTCTCTACACAATAGCTTGCGTAGGCGACCACTTTGAATGCTACAACGCTGTATTAGCATGATAGGCATTGTACGGTTGTAATGGCGCTGATATTGTATGGAACTGGTCTGTAGCCAAAGTTGCTGTAAGGTTTTTGGAGTATTAGTAATGGATTATGCGTTTATTTGTTTATATGTATGTAAATATTTTGTATATAACGATTATTAGTAAAAATAGTGTTGTCTTTTTGCAAAAATACTTGTAATTATAATCTTTTATAACCTTTTACCGATACATGTTGTTAAAATTTTACATAACTCTGCTTTTGTTGTCTGCGATACTATGTATGATTTTTTAATTTAACTTTACTATTCATTAAAGTACATTATAACATAACTTATTATCATCTATATTAGAAATTACATACAAACGAATTTATACGCGTATTTTTTAGTTTTGTTTATACATAACCTACGTGTATCCAGGATATAAATAAAACCTTGTTAATAAAAATATGTATAACGTATATATAGTCTCTTATTTATAAAAGTGTTCAATTAGTAAGGATAGTCATAAATGTTAGTCGCCGGTAAAATACAAACTCATTATATCTTATTTGCAATCATACCGTGTCTAATACCAGCATGTGCTTAATCGTTCTGCATATATTAAATAAACCCAGTACATTCCTGTCCAATTAAATTACAACGTTAAATGTACTCATAATAATAAAGCTGTCGTTTTAAATAAAAATTAAACGAATAAAATAAATAATCACAAACATCACAGCAAACGTTCACGGTTAGAAGTAAATAGTATACTAAATTAGCGATAGTAATTTTTAATGAGCTGTGTGAGCGTTTGTCGGTCTTGGAGTCCAAATCGCATCGTTACGTCGGAGATAGCGGCCGTGTACAGCATTCCAGCGTCTTAAGATGAGATCCGATAATCTTGGGAGCCAATATTTCCGTAACACATCTGTATAGTTTTATGAATAAATAATAGATATAGATTTTCTAGCGACATTGCTGAACAAGTCGTCGGTTTGCTTAGCTTATAATATTCGATGTGTAAAGAACATCAATGTTTTTAACATATCAATCAGTTGAATAAGCATTGTAGTAAAGTCACTCACATTACCTTAAATTATAAATAAAAATTTCGTCATTTATAAAACGAAAATAATTTTTAATCTTCTTTTTTCATAAGAATAAACAATAAAAATAGTTTCAATGGCGTAAGAGTTCTTGAAAATATTCTTTACTGGCAAAGGTTTCGTTGTTCTTTTTTATATCACAAAATCAGTTCAAATATCAATACAGACATAATAATTATTGTATAATTTTAGTCTAAATTTTTTTAATTAATCATAGTTTTAAAACGTCATATGTTCTGTGGAATAATTAAGATGGATGTAAAAGACACAGAAGCCGTTAAGACATCATCAAATTGTAACAATTAATTTTGTATGCAGATGTATAGATTTCCGTTACACAAATGTTTGCATGGCATAACTTTTAATTATCTTAAGCAAACACGCTTAACGCATATTAGTAACGACTATTAACTTGCTCATCTTGATAACTGATACTAACAGAGCAAGTGTGATAAATATATGAATTCGTAGAATATTAACTTTATAAATTAAATTAATCATAATGGCAGTTTTTATACATTCACAGTATGGTATCGCATAAAAGTCTGTAAGATTTCGACAAATTTTTAGGTTTATTTATATATTTTATTGAATTGTAATATAATATATAAGTTTTGTCCGTTCACATACAGAGTGAATTTCCATAACATCGCTTGTCGCTTTGGGGTACCTAAATAATCATACCTTTTTAGGGATTGTTAAGTCTAGTTTTGTTGACTTTCAAATCGCAAAATAAGAATAACATAACAAAAAGGCTGTGAAGGACTGTCCAGCACCTATTATCCCTCTAAACCCTCTGAATTTTCTATGTAATTTCTTAGATCAAACAGTCTTAATATTTTTAATAAGGTTTATTTTATAACTAGCTGTTGAGTACGACTTAGGTATTATAAAAAAAATATTAAATAAAATGACTTCACGGATTATATCTTCAGGGTTTATTTTACATTTTTAAATTCCAGACGTTTCGAACACTTTCCAGCGGCCGTGGTCACGGGGTAGATTAAGATATCATGCGTCTTGTTGCCAGTGCTGAAGCGGGTTTCCAGATCTTAATTGTAATTAATTATTTTAGACTATACTATACCGTAAAGTCAATAAATAAAAAAAAATCTGTTAGTCTTTTTTCGACAGTCCCGTCTAAAGCCGGAACGAATCGATAGACAGACAGACAGACAACAATTTTTAAAGAAATGTTTTGTTATATGTATCGGTAAAATAATTTTAATAAGGTTTATTTTATAACTAGCTGTTGAGTGAGACTTCGATAATGTAAATGAAAATAATTCTTATAGACTTTTTTAGAAAAAAATAGTCTAAATTACTGCCAGTTACATCAGAAATCCAATGACAGTCCCCTCTAAATCGGATACGCCATTCAAGAGATTAGCCAACATGAATCGATAGACAGACAGGCAGACAGACAAAAATTTTACAAGAAATAATTTATTATACGTATCGGTTAAATATCAAGATGTAAGATTCTTAAAATGCTTATTTTAATGTTACAAACGGACTCTCCGATTTCAATTATTTGTATATATATAAAAATTGACAATGCAAGAGTCGTTTAAAAGAAAGTTTAATTATCACGTGACATTACTTTTTATATGTCATCTTCATCATCATCATCATCAGCCTGTGATAGTCCACTACTGAACATAGGCCTCCCTTAGTACACCCCTATTCGTTAGGGGGTTTTGGACAATGTCCCACCACTCTGGTCTAATGCGTGTTGGATGGGTGGACCGACTTTTTAAATGCCCATTCGACGCATAGATCATCTTACATGTCAGACAATTGGGTGATCGGCCCAAATTGCGCTAGGAAACAACAATGAAAATTCGCAGGATTTGAACCCACGACCTCCGTTTTCTAAAGCAAAGTTGACTTAAAAAACATCAAAAAAAAACAAAATAAATTGATGCATATTAAATATTTTAAAAAGAAGACTTATGTCAAAATGATTTTAGCAAATGTTGATGCCGTGTATTTTTGATTAATTATTAATAAACAATATTTCTATTTGTACACAAAAACTGTGGTATATTACAAAGGAAGAAATTGCCTTACTTTTATTTAATATATTCTGACATATGACATGTAAAAATCTTTGCTATATTATCATTATCTAATTACATCTACGATTTGAATGATTTTATAGATTTGAGTAGCCTTTCACCAAACTTTATTGTCCTAACTTAACTTTTTAAACTTGACAAGAATGCGAAGACATTAATGCTAATCGTGCCATCGACTTTTAAGATGATTTGCAAATTATTAATCTTCAATCCTAACATATTTATTCTTCCTCATGTCATTAAAGTGGAAAGAAATGACTCTTTTTATTTACCGTTTTAAATCCCCGCTATAATGTACGGTTGAATACAAAACTATTTAACTAAATTGAGACGGAACCGCAGATGAGACTCATCGAGACAAATTTGTTGCAAAATTTACGGTCGTACTAAATGTACCGATCAAACACACCCGAAACGCATTCCAAACGGAACTGAAAATATTTACCGAATTAAAATAATACGAAGATTATTACTAATGTAAAATACTTCATTGTTTTCTCTTTAAAAAACGTAATGTTTGCCTAAGTATGGGCTTTTAATAATGCGAATAACCAATTACTCAATTAACATAATATGGTTAAACAGTATTTTGTTGTTTTGATTTCGGATATAGATCTTGATATCACTACGTAGTATAAAACATGGTCGCTTTCTCTGTCCCTATATCCCTATGCATGCTAATATCTTTCATACTACGCAGAGGATTTCAATGCGGTTTTTATTAAAAAATAGAGGAATTTATATGTATAACACATGCTTAATACTGTAGATATATTTTCTATCAGCATAGCTCCCGTGCGAAGCAGGGGCGGGTCGCTAGTCTCTATGTAATGGAAAACTCCGAGCTTTAGGGTAGGGTGTTATCCGTCACCGCATTCCTAGCGGAATACAGTCATCGCAATATCGCTATCAGCTTATCAACACGGCCGCCATATCGCGCTGTGTGTTCTTATCGTCGCCATTTTGTGTTACTCATTGCGCTTTGACCCTAATCACCGGAAGCGCAAAACGCAGTCTTCGAATGCCACGCTAATGACTTTTACGGATTTACGCGTGACGCGACACAGTGTCGACAGATTAGCGTGTCAGGTACAGGTTTCTATTGTTTTATATTATTTCTTTTCTTCAGTGTATTTATAAAGAATTCGTAATGATAGCATTAAATAACATAAGCTATTCACATCACATCATCAGCCTTTGTTAGTCCACTGCTGGACATAGGCCTCCCCTAATACACCCCTATCCATTAGGGGTTTGGACCGTATCCACCACGCTGGTCCAATGCGGGTTAGGGGTGGACCGACTTTATTATGCCATCGATCGATGGATCATCTACTTTTCAGACAATTGGGTGATCGAGCAAATTTCCCTAACCAACTAGGAAACAACAATGAAAATTTGTTGCGTCTCCGCAGGATTCGAACCCGACCTCCGGTTTTAAAGACACGCCCATACCACTAGGCTACGGAGGCAGCTATTACAACGCCAAAACCTACAAGAAGCAGCGTCATATGTACAGTACTATTAACATCTTGGTGATATCTAAGGTCTATTCTGACTCTAATTTGGTTATAGAAAATATTTTGTTGGCAAGAAGTATGCTTAAAGTTTAAGAGATAAACTTTAGAACAGCTAGAAAATAAACAAAGATTATAACGTAGTCATAAGGTTGTACAAACAAGACATGTCTATATAAAAGTGAACTGCCTTCGTAGCCTAGTTAGTAGGTTTAGAGTTCGGAGGTCGTGGGTTTGAATCCTGCGGGAACTCTGCTAGTTTTCTAAGTTATCTACTAGTTGGTTAGGGCAATGCGGGCTGGTCAGCCGATAGCCTGTAAAGTAAGATGCGTCGTATCTGCATAAAAAGTCGGTCCTGCGCCTTATCTCGATAAAGAGAACAAGGCTACCTGTTCTAGTGCGTATAATTGTGCTATAATATGTCCCAGGCAGTTGACTGATCTCTAAAGATCGACCGATGAAGTTGAAATCAAGCTTGAAGAAAAAATATCTTATTGCTCTATCAGTAAGCAAAGCTTTTTGAAAACGTGTTTATATTTTTGTCAAAAATGCTTAAATTTAGATTGTCAGGTTTCCTTAGCATATTTTAATCTAGAGTGATCTCAAGATTACAGCAACAACAAGATAACGGTCCTGAGCTTTATACCGATGGTAGGTCCTGTTTACAGGAGACCGTCTGGATGATACCACCATGCATTTTGCTGAAGCAAGTAGTGTGAAAACCTGCTGCGTTCCGGTTGAAGATGCACCAGAGCGAGTCATTTACTGGGTGAAACAAGACTTAATCACCTAATGTCCATCGATCGTGGCAGCGCGTCATAGGCGATACCACGTCTATAGGTGTCGGTGACCATTCCATCAGGTGGCCTGATCTGTTGCGTTCTCTGCTATGCTAAAATACTTCAAGAACCATGTTTATATGAACAAAGGTTTAGCCTAAAATAAGTAATTTTAGACTAAATCTTATTTAAAAAACTCATATATATTATAAATTTCTTTAGAACTTAATAACTTACAAGGTAACAAACATCGATATAAACAAATTTTGATATTCACATTATTAGTAGGATTAGTATGGATTTAGTCTTCGTTAAGATCTCTATCCAGAAATGACTACACGAACCATTTGCTTGGCGGATAAAATGTGTATATAATACAACTAGCGACTCGCCCCGGTTTTGCACGAGTGCAATACTGGTTTCTGTGAAATATACAAATTTATCAGTGTTTCTCTACAATAACATGAATGAAGGATACATATAAACCTTCCTCCTCAATCTATATCTATAAAAAAAACCGCATCAAAATCTTTTGCGTAATTTTAAAGATTGAAGCATACATAAGGATATAATGACATAGAAAGCGACTTTGTCTTATACTATGTAGTGTTAATGCCAAGCTTTATAGAAAGTTTTCCTGTTTGAATAGTTCTTGCACCATATTTAAAATTAAATTTCATACAAAAAATATTGTACGAGACATCACTTGTTAGTCAGAAGGTGACTGGCAGATTTAAATTGTCATTTTTGTCTCGTCACGTTATTTTGAAACAAAAAATACAACCTTATGTTTTAACTTATAATGTCAAATCACATTCTCTTTTTTTGGATCATTATTTGCGCTAACTTTTTCGTATTTAGTAAATTTAATAAAAACAGTTTACCGGATTTTAACTCAAACTTATAAAAATCTATATCGCAATGTATAGATTTTATAAGTTTAATCTCTAAACAGAATGCAACTAAATGTTGTTCATGTATGAGTTAAACATCATTTCACTGAACATTTATGTTTTTCATTTGTGTAGAAAGAGAGTATTGAATCAGTTTTACCCATTCGTTTGTGGCGACAAAAGTTTTAATTTGTTTGTTTTTAATTAGCCTTTGGACTAATGGCGGCCAGTGTCTTCGTCTCAAGAAATGAACTTTCATAGAGCGCATTTATTTATTTTTTATCTGTTTATGTGTTTCATGGTCATAACCATTAGCAGGACCCCTGGTGTGATGGTTGTTTTGTCGTTTCGTTGTAGCTTATTCTCAATCAAGATAACGAAACTAGTCATGAGAACATAGATGGTTCTGCTTTATAAGATAAACAGCGACCATGTTTAAGTATGCGTTTAAACGGTCTGCATGGAAATTGTAAAATTTAATTATTTCAATAAGTTCATCATCATCATCAGACCGTGATAGTCACAGCTGGACATAGCTCCCTAATACACTCATATCCATTAGGGGTTTTGAACCGTATCCACCACGCTGGTCCAATGCAGGTTGCTGGACATCTTGACAAACTTTCCGCTTTAGTCCTATCGTATATTAGTAAGCTTGAATACAGTAAATAAAACTAATTATATTTTTAAAAGAGTTAAAATATAACAGCGTTTGAGTCAAGTATTTATAAATAGCTTCATTATTATGGCTTATAATAAATATAACGTCTACTTTGGGTTCCGTTAACATATATGGGAATACATTTTATAAAAGAAATTTAATTTAATATCCACGTCAAATGGATAAAAAATTTAAATGGTTGGAGGGCAACTCTAGAAAATATTCAAACACAAAAAGCTCCCATTGGAATATTGTGAAAAAGGACGTTTTAAGTAATTGTAGTTTTGTATTGCATTAATTAAATTCAGGATAAGAAACGTCGCTATTAATCTACAGAATTAATAAATGGTAATTAATTCTGAGTTGCTATAAATTATAAAACCTATAACCTAATAATGTTAATCAGGACAACACTTGCGATAACTGCAACTAATACATATAATTAGAAATATGGATAAGTCCAGCGCAATGTAATTATTACCGTACGTAGATCTTTTGAACTATCATCTCACAGATTTTGTAGCGTTTAATCACTGTGTATTACTGTAGTAATTACACGCTTTAAATTGATTGAAACAGTTTAAAAAAGAATAATATAGTAAACTGTTTTACATCTATATTAATATGACTGTGATACTGATATACAATCAAAACGTATTTGCTTTTTTTTGTGCGTTTTATATGTGTAAAATTAGTTTTGGGACATAAGCAAATGACAACGCATACTTATGAATATAAGCAAGGACGAGTGAAGTCCTCCTCACCTACTAAAATTACCACGTTGTTTCTTCGTAGCGACCAAAATATGGGGTCACGGAAGGCTTTGACTGTCTTCCGTGACTCCAGTGTAAGCTGTCAAGACAGTTCCGTCTCGGCCGAACTGTCTCTTCACCATAAGGCTTGTCGGGACTAGTCATTTATTCTTCGCCGTCTGCCTCTATACTTCCTTAATAGATTTGCTCAAACTCTAGGAGTTTCCAGGAACTCCAGGAGCCATGTGAGCCAAAAGATTCGTTCTCACACAGTGGCCTCACTTGTATTCGCTGATATCCCCGTTCAGCTGCAATAGGATTTATAACACCATACTGAATGTCTCAAGCTAAATCAGCAGGCTTATTATGTATTTAACCCGCTACGACCAGCCGCAACTCAAATTTTCAGGCAAGCTTTTCTCTTATTCGCTACCTGAATTTTTGAGCCCTACTAATACAAAGCTGGAACCCATCGAGAGGGTTTGTTAGAATCCTAACGTTACAAACTATTTATACAACAAAAAATATAAATTATTGATAAAATCGCCTAATTTAGGCTTAAATAGAGTAGAAAATATTGCATAAAAAGATATAATGTCAGATGTGTTCAATATGTAAATCCAATGCAAATGCTGATTTTAGCCAGATTTATTAAAAATATTAGATATATTTTCTATATAAATTAAAACATTTATCAAGTTATAAACGTTATAAATGAATTAAAATTCAACTGACCTATTTCTGCAACGATTTTTGCAGGAACATGTAGAGCAACGAAATGAAATATTTTTGAAAATATTCATTTCATTAAATTAATTATTAAATGGTAACATTTTATTCTTTCTAATATTAACATGAATGTTCTACTATTTTTACGGAATTTATTGCGTACAAAATAAATTAAAATAAATGTGAAAAAATTCGTAAACTGTAGTCTTTTACAAAAATGAAACTAAACTGATTGGATACATTTTTATTAAGGACAGACTGAAATGTCAATGGATATGCAAAAAGACACATGATATCTCAATTATCTCTTCCATCTCCCATACAGCTAGAAAATAAACAAAGATTATAACGAGTCATAAGGTTGACAAAACAAGACAAGTCTATATAAAGTGAACTGCCTTCGTAGCCTAGTTAGTAGGTTTAGAGAATCGGAGGTCGTGGGTCTTGAATCCTGCGGGAACTGAGCATGTTTTCTAAGTTTTCTACTAGTTGGTTAGGACAATACTGGGCTGAGTCAGCCGATAGCTTACCTGAATAAAGTAAGATGATCCATGCGTCTATCTGAAAAAGTCGAGTCCCTCTATCTCGACAAGGCGTCAAATTGAGCCCTAGAGCTACAGATTTAGACTGACCGAACCAAAAATCTTTATCATGTGATATAGTATTTAAGAATTGTGGTATAAAAATTGAATGCCTAGCCAAACGAACTAGAATGATCGAGCTGTAAAGTTGTCAAAACAACACTTATAGAAAAGCTTACTATCTGTATAAGTTAATTGAGGACCAGATGTGTGGAAAGAGTTTATATCTCTGCTTGTAGCAATCCTTCAGCTATACTTAAAAAAATGTATTGAGTAAATGTCTGTAAACACTAATATTTGATAAAAAAAGGCTGCAGATTTTCTTATGCCTAGTTCTTCTCGGACAGGTCTGAGTTTGTAGAACCGGTGTGAAAGTGGATAATTTTGACGTTAATAGAGTGCTTCAAGTAGAGCAAATTTGAATAATGATTTTGACTTTGAAAGAAAGGTGCACTTGATGTCTTTCGCCTGATTTTTCGGTGACTATAATATGTCTAAGCAGTTGGACTGATCTCAATAATGATCTAGCGATGAAGTCCTGATTCTAACTGAAGACAGAGGTACCACGATCTTGCTATTTGCTGCAATAGTCAGAGCAAAAGCTTTCTTGAAAACGGTTGCCTATATTTTTATAACAAATAATGTCTGATTTAGATGTGCAGGTTTCCTTCTATCTAGGTAGATCTCAAGCTAACAGCAAACAACAAGATTACAGGCCACATGCTTTTATACTTCAAGAATCACATTGATATGAACAAAGGTTAAGCCTAAAATAAGTAATTTTAGACTAAATCTTATTTAAAAAACTCATATATATTATAAATTTCTTTAGAATTTAATAACTTACAAGGTAACAAATATCGATATAAACAAATTTAGATATTCATAATATTAGTAGAATTAGTATGGATTTAGTCTTAGTTAAGATCTCTATCCAGAAATGACTATGCTAACCATTTGCTTGGCGGATAAAATGTGTATATAATACAACTAGCGACTCGCCCCGGTTTTGCACGAGTGCAATACTGGTTTCTGTGAAATATACAAATTTATCTACAATAACATGAATGAATGATACATATAAACCTCCCTCCTCAATATATATCTATAAAATAAACCGCATCAAAATCTTTTGCGTAATTTTAAAGATTGAAGCATACATAAGGACATAATGACATAGAAAGCGACTTTGTTTTATACTATGTAGTGTTAATGCAAGCTTTATAGAAAGTTTTCCTGTTTGAATAGTTCTTGCACCATATTTAAAATAAAGACTTAGAATTAAATTTCATACAAAAAATATTGTACGAGACATCACTTGTTACTCAGAAGGTGACTGGCAGGTTTAAATTGTCATTTTTGTCACGTCACGTTATTTTGAAACAAAAAATACAACCTTATGTTTTAACTTATAATGTCAAATCACATTCTCTTTTTTTGGATCATTATTTGCGCTAACTTTGTCGTATTTAGTAAATTTAATAAAAAACTGTTTACCGGATTTTAACTCAAACTTATAAAAATCTATATCGCAATATATACAAGAGTATATGCAAATATACCTACAAACAGAATGCAACTAAATGTTGTTCATGTATGAGTTAAACATCATTTCACAGCAACATTTTATGTTTTTTCATTTGTGTAGAAAGAGAGGGTATTGAATCAGTTTTACCCATTCGTTTGAGGCGACAAAAGTTTTAATTTGTTTGTTTTTAATTAGCCTTTGGACTAATGGCGGCCAGTGTCTTCGTCTCAAGAAATGAACTTTGATAGAGCGCATTTATTTATTTTTTATCTGTTTATGTGTTTCATGGTCATAACCATTAGCAGGACCCCTGGTGTGATGGTTGTTTTATAAATTTTATAACGCGGTCGAACGTTTCGTTTATGCTTATTCTCAATCAAGATAACAAAACTAGTCATGAGAACATAGATGGTTCTGCTTTATAAGATAAACAGCGACCATGTTTTAGTATGCTTTAAAACGGTCTGCATGGAAATTGTAAAAATTAATTATTTCAATAAGTTCATCATCATCATCAGCCCGTGATAGTCCACTGCTGGACATAGGCCCCCCCTAATACACCCCTATCCATTAGGGGGTTTGGACCGTATCCCACCACGCTGGTCCAATGCGGGTCGGTGAACATTTTGATAAACTTTCTACTTTAGTCCTATCGTATATTAGTAAGCTTGAGTGCACTAAATAAAACTAATCATATTTTTAAAAAGATTTAAAATATAACAGCGTTTAAGTCAAGTATTAATAAATAGCTTTTTTACAGGTGGTAGGTCCCCTGTTTACAGGAGACCGTCTGGTGGAATACTCATCAGGTGCCTATTTCTGCCGCGAAGCAAGTGTGAAAACACTGCAGTGTTCCGGTTTGAGGGCACCAGCCAGCGTATTTACTGGGTAAACGAGACTTAACACCATGTCTCAGGTAGGCAGCGTGCTGGCGATACCACTGATATTGCCAATGTTATAAGCATCGGTGACCACTTCCATCAAGTGGCCCGACTGCTCGTCTGCCTCGTATGCCATAAAAAATCAAAGCGTTGGCTCTGAAATAAGGTAGAAGGTAAATGCTGGACTACTTTTCACCACAATTATAAAGCTGTACTATGGATGACCTACGTTTCTGTTAATCAATAAGGTAGTAAAATACTTTTACATGATAGGAAGATATTTGAAAACGCCAAGCTTTGTGTCGTAATGTACGATATAATGCTGTGGTAGTTTTGAGTAATAATGGTAACCATAAGATACTCATATATATAACCATAAGATGTTGGCATCTTTTTAGCTGCAAAAGGAGATTGTGATGCAATTGATCAGAAGGTGAGTTGTTACTTTAGAAGTAAATCAATTTCTATCGTAAAATAAAGATTTTTATTTGGGTACGAGCATTCACTTCGTTAGTTTCGTTAGACAGGAAAAGAAAATTAGAATCTACGATAATGTATTCTATAAAACGCAAAAATTTTACTTTTACTACATGCTCATTACATTTATGTAGCATCAATAAACACAGTAGTATCTTTTTTAATTCTAATGTTTGACTGGCGGTTGCTACCGCGTGGCGTCGGATAAGTGATAATTTTTTTACACAGTTTTTTTTTACACTTCTAAGGCCAAGGATTTTTCATTGCTGGCCAGAATGGATCTAAGATGTCAGATCTTTTTCTATTTGCAATACACTTTGCATTATCTATATTTTTCACAATTAGTACATATCTTTATAAATTATGTACTTTAAGGTTTTCAAAGCCATTTAATTGTAAAACTTAAATAGTTTTATCTGACTAAATAGGCGTCATTTTATTATAATATTGATATTTGATGTATATTGATATATCATACATGCATCATAAACCTGTGATAGTCATAGGCCTTCCCTAATACACCCCTATCCATTAGGGGGTTTCGGACCATATCCCCCCACGCTGGTCCAATGCGGGTTGGTGGGTGGACCGACTTTTTACATGCCCATCTGACGCATGGATCATATTACTTTTCAGACAATTTGGTGATCGGCCCAAATTGCCCAAACAAACTAGGAAATAACAATGAAAATTTGTTGAGTCCCCTCAGGATTCGAACCCACAACGTCCGGTTTCTAAAGCACACGCCCATTCCACTAGGCTACGGACGCAGTTTATATTGATGAATAAAGTAAATTGTATACAAGTGACATCTTGCGGATATTTAAATGGAAGATACGAACCAAAACTAGGTTTAACATGCAACAACCTTTTTTATAAAACTGGTTATACTTATTTTGTACAATTTTATATTTTGAGCAAATAAGTAAATCTGCATTGTTTATAAAGTATAATATTAATAAAAATTCTTGTGGCACATTTGTAAACAAAAAATATTCAGACGGAATAAACTTCTAAGTTTAAGTATTCCTAATTAAACCATTAATTTTGCAATAACGGTTTTATAACTTCAATATTTTAGTTAAAATCAAATTACTTTTCATTGTTTCATTATCTTGATATAGCAACAATTTGTAACAAAATGTCAACAACATAGTTATGGCTTAAATTGATTGATAGAAAAATAATTTAAAAATATCCTCATTTAAATGATACTTGTAGTAATAAGTTTTTGTTGTAAATTTTGAATGTAATATAGCCCAATGGTTACTGTACATATGATAAATACAAGACTCTTACAATGCATTTGGTAAACTTGACATCTCGACAACAATATCAAGGAAACAAAGTGTTTTCAGCAACTTACTGAAATAGCATTCCGGACTCTACTTAAATAAAGGATATACAACCATTTAATATGTTTTCTAAGTCGTTAACGAGTAAGGATACGTTCCTTGAGCAAACTAAAGCGGCTAGGGAAGAACGCGCCTTAGAAAAGAAACGAGAGCAATCTGCAATAAGGATACAAGCCATCGTACGTGGTTGGCTTGCAAGACAGAGATTTGTAAAACTAATAATGTAAGTAGTGCTTGGGCGCGTAAATAAGTTAGTTATTCTCACATTTGATTGGTATAGCAGTAGGGCTGCTGTCTATTTTAATAAACACAAAAAACAATTGTTTATTTAATCTTTTCAGTTACGAATTCGATAAAATACTCCCTGAATCGACACAACACGGATCACAAGATGAAACAAATCCTACACTTGATTTGATTCCAGCTTTAGATGTGTATAGAGTAACATGTCGCTTATTCTTGGTATTCAAACAGCAAAGAGATAAGAAACGGTTTGAGAAACTTTGCAAATATATAGTGCAAAGTTTGCACTCAGAATCTGTTAAATTATCATATGTTGGAGTCTTCCTCAATAAAGAGTACAGGTTTGTTTTTGCTTTTTTTTAAGTATGTTGCTATTTTGGGTATACACACTTTACAACATGCCCTTCAGGGACTCCAAAATTATATGAAAACTATATCAGGAATACTATTATTAAACCTGAAGTGTCACAAAAAAATAGCATTTTATCAATGTCTATACAATAATTAAGTTGTATGGTTAGTTAAATCTACTTTAAATGTAGTAAATCAAGTACAGTGTGATCCGCATTTAGTAATTATTACTAAAATAAAAATATTGCTTCTAAGGGTGTTAATATTACAAAACTTAGCTTACTGTAAACTGATATCTAATAAAGATTAAATAGTATTATTCTACTAATGATTTTTTATATATTGCACAATAACAATAAGGATATAAAATCCTATTTACTAATCCAGTTTCTCTGATTTGAGATTTGAATAAAAGTGTATCTACAACTTTTGGCAAAATTAGTTCCAACTTTGTCTGTTTAGCTAAATATTTGAAAGAAAATAATCTTTGCCAATAAAGTGGTCTCACCAATAGAATGCATTTGCTTCTGGAGCATGAAATTAGATTGGTTTACCCCTATTTCAAGTCTTAATTTGCAAGAAAATTGCAATTTTTAAAAGAGTTGTTGTTAAACTATTTTTTGCCAATCTGTTATTAAAATTTGATATCTAAACAAATGTATGACAAACTTCATATTAAAAAATTTAAATCATATCTTTTTGCATGCTTAAAATATATAAAACTTCATCTTAAGTAGACTTTATCCTTTAATTACAACACTAATGTGTTTAATTCATGTCTAATGATACACCATTTAAACAGATTTTGATTAATAAAATTAAACTTGTAACTTTTAGCCTTCATTGGATAGCTCACATTAAAGTTCTTCTTTACAAATGCTGTTTATACCTAGAAGAGTTAAAACCGGAATCTCCATTGGACATGCAGAGTATCCTCATACATTTGCACACTTTGATAGCTTTCACGGCTACCAACACATGGGCACTTACCAGGCTAAAGAACTTTGAGAAGCTTAGGGGTGGTATGACACAGCTGTGTGCTAATATTATGGGATCATTGTTTCACAAGGGTTACTACTTAACATTGAAAGTAAGTGTATAATTTAGTTTATTTCATTGAAAATTATTTTAATTTGCTTCTTAATATTGAATGTCCTATGGTATAGCTGACTCATCTTCTGTTATGTAGTGGTATTAGGCCCTGTATTACGTCTGGAGAAAATAAGCTTCAATCCTGGGGGAATGGTAACACTCTATTCTCCAAAGATAGAACTTTTGTTTTCTAGTTGGTTAGGCTGCCTCCGTAGCCAAGTGCTATAGGCGGGTGCTTTAGAAACCGGAGGTCATGTAAAATTGGTCCACCCACATTGGATCGGCGTGGTGGGATACGGTCTAAAACCCTCTAATGGATATAGGTGTATTATGGGTGGCCCATGTCCAGCAGAAGACTATCACAGGATGATGATGATGATGAATTTAGGACATTATGAGTCAATCACTCAATTGTGTCAAAACTAAGAAGATGCATCATAGAGGCATGTACCCAGATGTTCTCAACATCAAGGTACTTGTTGAGATCATCTTTGGCAGTCAACTTACAATATCAGTGCTTTAAGATTACTTTTAGTTTGTGAAGATCAAATAGTTGTTGTTCTGCATTAGAGCTGTTAAGCTAAATTAAACTGGATTAGATGCTGATCATAACTAGGGAAAAAATATCACTTTATTAATGCATTAGCCTTATGAATAAAATATATGAACTCTGTTTTTTAGTTTGAGTTGCTAACTTTAGTGCTTTACTTGTACACTTACAAGCTATCTTGATAGAATAATTAAATAAAAATAAAAATTTCTTTTGCAGTCACTACTCTTACGTGGTCTGTGCCGTGAAAAAGTTTGTCTCAAGAATATATCACTGACGGCAATCATTACATTGTCCCTGCGACCACTGGTTTCGGCGCAATTCTCTGAAAAGCTCGTAACTATGTACATTATACAGATCATGTCTGTACCAACACTTGTGTACCATATGCAACAAATTTCACCAGAGGTATTGTTACTTTGTATTGTATTTAACTTTGCTTTTATACTCTTAATATTGAACTAACTCTTTGGGGTGGTTTTTCATGAATGAGACTTTCGACTACATTTAATAAACAATAATATTATAACTTTCAGTCAATTGCTGCCTTTCGAGCCCACTCAATGTTTGACAAATGTCTGGAATTTCTAAGCACAGACCAAAACATGAGAATCGTATTTAACACATTAGCAGGAAACTATGCTCTGTGTTTACTTGCAAATATCATACAGCTGGCACACTTGGAGAAAGATAATGCACTCTCCGAGTCTTACTATCCCACTTTTGTGGTAAGTGTGTAGTGGTATTGGGCTTATTATATAAATGTTATTGTTATAACTATAAGTTGGTACTCTTTATTATGTAAAACTCGGCACTACTTTTCACCACAATAATAAAGCTTGTACCTGAAATTACATTAAGATGAGTACAAGGTTTAGCATCTTCGATTTTCCCTTGTTATAAAGCATTATACAGATTAACAAAATCACAGGCAGCTGCTATAAAACATTTTTCTTGTGTTGCAAGATAAGCAGTAAATTTCATTGATGGTTAGGTAAACACCGAACCCATAAGGAAATAATAATAATGTCCTCATCTGTGCTGGAGATATCATAGTGCACAAGTGTATGCACAAACACAGGTGCACTATTGTTCTATTTATTATTTTAAAAAAGTTTTTATGTCCCTCCAGGATTCGAATCCACGCCCTCCGGTTTCTAAAGCGTAAGCCTTTGCAACTAGGCTATGGAGGCAGTTAATAAGGAAATATTAATAAAACAGTGACTATAATGCATGCAGCCCTTAATAACATATCTTGGTTCTGCTAAAATTATACTGCTTTTCCAGCAGAAACAGACCCCTATAAAGCAAGTACCTATTGCCGCTTTGGGAAGAACATCTAGTTATATTGAAGTAATTAGATTTATTTTTTAATTATTTAACTTTTTCAACATACCATTTTATTGCAGTTGGTGGTGACAAGATTTTTAGATTCATGCCAACAGTATGTTGTCTGCAAGAAAGGAAATTTGAGTAACTGGCATCCAGTCCTCGGCTGGTTCTCTCAAGGTTTTGATTCTTACTTGCCTCCAACAATGGGAAACCTTCGCAATCAGCTGTCCTTGCTCTGGGGAGCGCCATTGTTGAAGAAGATAATGGCAACACCCTTAAAAGAAATGGTTGATGCGGGAGTTAGCAGTGAAGAGGGTGCTGGTCCATCCCAACCATCAACCCCTGTTCAGAGTAATAATCCTGCAGCGATCATTAGACGGGCTATTGAAGCTAGGACTAACAGGTAAATATTATCTTAAATTTTCTAGTGATGTATAATGCAACTATTATATAATGTAATATAAACCAAATAAAATCCAGAAATTTAGGTAACTTGTTATCTAAATTTTTATTGCGCTAATAAAATTTGCCCTTAATTCGGTCAAATATGGCGTGTTGCTTTATAAAAGTACTTATAATTTACCCGCTATTAAATTTAGATTTTTAGCTTTGTTATATTTTATTATAATTTATGAAAGTCCCATTTCTTATTTAACTCATTTAAATAATTATGCATATATATTTTATTACTTTTCTTTGAATTAAATGACATCATTAAAAATTTTAGTCAGTGTATTTTTCAGATCGAATTCCAACAAGAACTATAGGAAACTGGGCTCGCCTGACAGCACCAAAGCGGCATTGATATGTTCAATGTATCATACTGCGCTCCAGACGATGACCCAGGTCAAATTGGACATTCTCACAGGTATTATTCCTAGTTATTGTTATTAATATATTTTTGATCTAAGAAGAAGGATATTGAATGTAAGTAAACAAAGGCAATTGGTGTATTTTTCGCGTCTGAACATTTTGCGCTGTGTTGGTCGAATATCGCTTGATTTCTGACTATGACGACGGTTGTCCAATCAGAACGGTTTTAACAATATAAGAGAGACATTAAAAATACAGTCCAATGATATAGAGACAACTATTTTACATTCATTTGCAAGCCTTTTTAAAGTTTGTACTGGTTTTTTAGACTAAATTATTAACATACACACACTATAAGTTAAGCAAAAAAAATCTAAAATCAATAACATTTTAAAAACTTTACTGCTGCCAACGATTTGCCAAATTCGGATCAGAACTGATGTAAACAAGTAAAATTTTAACCAAGAAATTTGACTAACTTCAATCTGTATATAACCATCTTGTGTAATATAAGCGTGTGCCAATGTGCCCTCTGCAAGGAACTACCGCGTGATTTCTGCCAGTGCATTTTCAATCTCTAATATCTTTTAAGGTATTCGTTTAACCAAAATGTCGCGTATAAGACGTTTTATACACAAAGGATGATTTTTTTTAATTGCTTCAACATTTGTATAATTTTACACTACATTACTTTAAATGAGCTTTGACCATACCTTATTACGAATTTTAGCAGTGTTCTAGATTAAAGTTTTTATTGTGGGTCATTCTTAAAATATAGATATATGCGTTCGGGGACTTTATTATAGACCATTTTAAGAAGTACAGCATTCCTTAAGTCTATCGATTAGTGGTTTGGCAGCGTTCGCAATTTAATCGCACGAGATTGATATATTGAGTACCGTAATTTTTTTATTTCTCTAACTGCCTCCGTAGCCTAGTGGTATAGGCGTGTGCCTTAGAAACTGGAGGTCGTGGGTTGGAATCCTGCGGGAACGCAACAAATTTTCATTGTTGTTTCGTAGTTGGTTAGGGGCAATTTGGGCCGATCACCCAATTGTCTGAAAAGTAAGATGATCCATGCGTCGGATGGGCACGTTAAAAAGTCGGTCCACCCACCAACCCGCATTGGTCCAGCGTGGTGGGATACGGTCCATAAACCCTCTAATGGATATGGGTGTATTTAGGGGAGGCCTATGTCCAGCTGTGGACTATCACAGGCAGATGATAATAGTCAAATTTCGGGAGCACATTATTGCGTTTTTAAGAACTAAAATAAAAACTAAATGCCCATATTCAGGCTTTAATTAACTTAACAAGAATAGGTGTATAGATATGGAGGCACTAAAAAAATGTAATTAAATGTAGTTCGTAATTAATAATGCGGGCCTGGGAACGCTTGTTCAGTTTCCTCAGAAAAGTGATTTAGAAAAATCCAATACAGACGGGTGAGGGGATGTATAACTACATACATTTACTGGATAAATTTATTAGATATGTGCTAAAATAACCACTAATCTGTTACAGGCCTATGCAACCAAGACGAGATTCTCTATTCCCTCTGGCAGTTCCTGTGCACGTTGGGACCAAATTGCGGACTAAAATCCTTCTTGGACTTATTAGCCGTTAATACGAAGACCTCAGCGCCCGAGTTTCAAATGCTAATCCTCTTCGCTGATTGCATGACACACTACGTCACGTAAGCTTTGTTTTTCTTTCATATTTAAGTTGAATTAACAACTAATTATAAAAGAAAATGTGGATACAAAAAAATCGATATTTTAGAATTACAACACAACCTACTCCCAAACTCGGCACATATAAACCTGCTTTTCTTCCCTTAAACACATTGTAATGATACAAACTCCTCGTATATATTTTCAGTTCAACAGAATCTTACACACACACAGAAACACACACGCACACACAACAAAATAAATTACGTGTTTTCGGTAATTTTGGTTAATTACTACAACACGCCCGTCCCGCTCGTCTATTCGCTTTGATTGATAAAAAATGCTACAATGCTCTGGTTCCGTATAATTGAAAATTCTTCAATTTAACATGGATATATTTATGTTCAGAGAGTTTATTTTTAGATTTTATTTTGTCAAACAAATATTCTTAAACGTTAATTACAAAAGCGCAGCGTCCTGCAGGGCTTTTTTCGCTACTTTTGCATGTTTTCGACTTCTACCAATTGAATAGTGATACGGTTCCACAACTTTATTTAAGTGCATATCCTAAGATATTTAGGTACAAGTAAAGAATAATTGAGGTGTTGTTTTCGGGTTTTTTTTTAAATTTAAAGTGATATTAAGGTAGATGCACTAAATAATACAATGCGTACACATATAAATTAGTATATCAACATACGAATATATGTCCTAATAATTTATAGATGATTCAACTTATTCTTAGGTCTTTCGTTTAAATTCAGAATAATTCTTATTATAATTATGGAATATATATTTACTAATCGCAACCGTCAAATATAATTATTTCTTAATTTCTTGCATTTCAGAATTTTGGATGACATGGAGATGTACGAGCAGCAAAATCCATTCAAACTTCAGGACTTTGTTACAATGTCCCATTTTCTAAATATGTTCGTCTACAAATCTATAATGGGGCAATTGTTCGGTGAGTTCCGAAAGTAATTTTGTTTATTGGTATTCGGTATACGAAATAAAATTTGAGTATTTGCTTAGTAAGTTTTATCAAGGCTTTTAATTATTTTTTTACTTGTTCTAATTTTATTCTCTATTGAGTTCATCGTCAGTTTTGACATACACTCATTATTTATTTGATTATTTCATCGAACTCTTTTCACATCTTTTACTTTTTTGACTATAGTTTCAGTCTGTACACTTTTTTTTTTTTATCCTTGAAGTTATGCTTCCAGACTCATGTCTATAGTAATAGTAGTCTGTACTCGGACTTTTATATCGTTATAGAACAATGATTCCGAAATAATGCTAGTTCGAACTAGTGACCAATCCTTTAGAAGTGAAGGTCACACGTACAGATGGTACGTGTGTTAAAGTTTTGAAATTCGTCGGCTATGATCGGTCGACTGTAAGACGAGTCAATGGCAGTGAGAACGGCCTTATACGCGGTGTGGTGTATTCACGGTGTGTTTCTCACTGTGCTCGTAGCGAGGAGAAGTAAGACTGTGTATGTGTTGACCTACGCGTGTGAGGTAAAAAGTTATGTTTATGTGCCATGTTTACCGACTACGGACTATTATGCTTAAGGCTAGAAATGGCCTCCATGAGGCCTATATGCTCAGTATCTGGGATAAGTTTCATGCGGATGCGTCCATGCTTTTATCAGTAAAGGATAAGACTCGCCATTAAACCAGGTTATTACTAGGTTGATTAATTGTTGGGTTTCCTCAGTGGTTTTCGACGGGCCGGATGGGCCCTACACATCTACATTTCCCTACCATATGTTCATAATCTTTTTTACCGGTGGTAGGTCCCCCTTTTACAGGAAACGGTCCACCGCGGTGCCTATTTCTGCCGCGAAGCAGTAGTGTGAAAACACTGCTGTGTTCCGGTTTGAAGGGCACCGTAGCCAGCGTATTTACTGGGTAAAAGAGACTTAACACCCTATGTCTCACGGTAGGCAGTGCGATGGCGATACCACTGGTATTGCCATTGTCAATGACCGTCGGTGACCACTTCACATCAGGTGGCCCGACTGCTCGTCTGGCTGCGTATGATATAAAAAAATAATAATTTCGCCTATATATCAACACAGTGATGCCATTTGTACATTTCAGACTTGAAGTGCGTGCAGAGCAAGCTGTTCCCGCTACGCCTGCTGTTGGCCTGCCGGCGCACTGCCTGGCGCTCTAGCCGCCACCATGGCTGATACGCGAGATACGCGATTCCCAGTTCATGCGACCTGAAGCGAGCCGCCACGTAGTTGCATTCTTCGAGCTTAGCTGATTCTGATAGTACGATATACTGAATCTGATCTAGATTTCACATGGTCTGACCCTGAGAGTGATCACCACGCTGGTCAAGCGGTTGTGGGTGGACATCTTTTCCATCGAGCTGGATATCTTGCTTCAGACAACTAGTGTCAGCCAAAGTAGGTCCTAATCTCAGACTAAATCAACTATAAAATTGATAGTCCAGGATTGATCCGACCTCGGTTTCTAACACGTCATACACTAGTACGAGCGTTAAAAAGTACTTAAGTAAAAATATTCAAAATTTAAGTACTTTACAGAAGCTTACTATGCCAAAACAACAAAGTGGCTCCGGACGTCTAGTGTTCCTATTGACTAATAGACACCATAGTCTTAATCATACGACAATAAACAAGTAATAACAACATTGTTGTGTGCTTCTGTAGATTTATTGTAGTATGTAGGCTGAATAACATTTTATGAGCTACATTTAAGTCGAGTGTCTAATAGTAGCGTATTTACAATAAAACATAAATGTATTCTTAGGGTGCAACCGCGAAATAAAAACAATATTTAGTCTGGTAAATTTTTAAGCTACATAAAAAACGTATCGCATTTCGTATATAGACAGACTACCAATTACTGCAAATTCTGTTATATACACAATTATAACAGGAATATGTACCGGAGTAAAGTAAATATGCAGCGTTTGTAAAAACAATCGCAGACTTGAATAAAACAATAATAGGAATGAGTAAAGAAAAAAACGCTCTTGAAGTAATAAACATTATTCAACATTTTTAATAAGGTTATAAACTCTGCCTTCGATCTCTATATATTGTGTTATTGTTTAATGGTAATGTAAAATATTATATTCTCACAGGTTTTAGTGCAGAAAACACCACATATGATAGCGCACAGCGAGCGTGTACGACTATTCAGACGCGCAGTCGCCGATGAAAAGGTATATCATAATAAATATTTGTATTCATCATCAGCCTGTGATAGCCCACTGCTGGACATAGGCCTCCCCTAATACACCCCTATCTATTAGGGGGTTTTGGACCGTACCGACACGCTTGCTGTTTTGGTGGTTGGACCGACTTTTTACACGCCCATCCGACGCATGGAGCATCTTACTTTTCAGACAATTGGGTTGGTCGGTTGAAACACTTCGTAGATCCAAAATAACTGGCTAAATCTCGTAACTACAGGTGGTGCTGGGTCTGACCGAGCGCGCGTGCGTGTCGGGCGCCCGCTCCACTCTGGTGACGGTGCGTCGCGCGCGCCTGGTCGAGGACGGCTACCGGCAGCTGGCGGCGTTGCCAGCTCGCGCGCTCAAGGCCGTGGTCCGAGTGCGCTTCGTCAACCAGCAGGGGCTGGACGAGGCGGGCATCGACCAGGATGGCGTGTTTAAAGGTGGGGGAGTGATATGAGTTCACTTGTAGTAGTTATGCGGAAGAACGGCGACGGCGCGTCTGTAATGCTTCTCAAGTTTTCGTTTTAATTTGTATTGTAGAAGAATGGCAACAGCGCATCTGTAATGCTTCTCAAGTTTTCGGTTCATTTAGTGTTGCGGATGAAGGGCAACAGCGCGTCAGTTTGACTTTTGTATAGATATATATATATATATATTACTCTCGTTTAGCTAGTTCTGTTCTTAATTGGACATATATAAATTAATGATTTATACAATATTACAGAATTCCTGGAGGAGACAATAAAGCGAGTTTTCGATCCATCCCTGAATTTGTTCCGTGTGACGAGCGAAGAGCGCCTCTACCCTTCGCCCACCTCGTGTCTGCAGGAGAACCATTTGCAGTTATTCGAGTTTATCGGTCGGATGCTGGGGAAGGCGGTTTATGAGGTGATAAAGCTAACACAGGCATAAATTACTAGGTTTTTAGTAAACGCAATGAAATAGCAGCCCCATCCGTTTTATTGTTACTTAACATGTGTTATAATTTATATGAATTCATTCGTGAAAGAACTAGTCACCGGCATAGTGCAAAGGATTAGCTCCTCGAAGTGGTAGTGGGCTGGTCACGTCGTCGGAAGAACCGATGGCCGAGGGCGATAAGTAACTTATAAAATAAGTTCCTCCAGCATAGGCCAGGGTGACGAATGAAATTTAAAAAATTTCGAGTATAAACAAGATTAACGATCAAAACACCTTCCCGTGACCACGACCGTTGGGGTGTTTTCGAAATGACAGGAGTTAAAATATAAATAAATGCGATAAAATCAATTAAAGCTCCTTTTATTTAATAATGTGTTTTATTACGCAGGGCATCGTGGTGGACGTCCCGTTCGCGTCCTTCTTCCTTAGCCAAGTGCTGGGTCAGACGCAGCAAGCGCTCTACAGCTGGATCGACGAGCTGCCCTCTTGGACCGCGACTTGTACCGCAGCCTCACGTACATCAAGCACTTCCAGGTAACTCCACTTACATGTAGATCATTATTTTAAATTAACGAGGAATGCTGCTGGTACGTTTTCGTTCAAAACTTAATCGATGACGTATTGTATTTTAAATGAACCAAATATCTTACGACTACTTTTTTTATCAAAGCAATGACATAATTTTTCTAGACTTTACGCGACAGTTAATCGATTACGAGGCATGTTTTAGATAAGAACCGTTTTTTAATAAAAAGGAGACATGCAAAGATATAAAGATTGCCTCCGTAGCCTAGTGGTATAGGCGTTTGCTTTAGAAATCGGAGGTCGTGGGTTCGAATCCTGCGGGGACCCGACAAATTTTCATTGTTGTTTCCTAGTTGGTTTGGACAAATTTGGGCCGATCACCCAATTGTCTGAAAAGTAAGATGATCCATGCGTCGGATGGGCATGTAAAAAGTCGGTCCACCCACCAACCCGCATTGGACCAGCGTGGTGGGATACGGTCCAAAACCCCCTAATGGATAGCGGTGTATTAGGGGAGGCCTATGTCCAGCAGTGGACTATCAAAGGCTGATGATGATGATGATGATGATGCAAAGATATCGCAAGAATTTTACATGAAAACCTGTACCTTAATCTACTTTTTCACGTAACTTCCGTGAATATTGAGGCACTTGTCTTAACGTGGCACCAGTTTTTGAACCCTACCCTTTTCATAAAGTTCTGCCGCCTGACTTGTTGACCACTGTTTCACAAATGTTTTGACTTCGTAATCGTCAAGTGCAAGATGAGATGGTAGTCGCTGTGCTCCAGATCAGCGCTGTATGGTACAAAACGGTACTTAATAAACATGCCTCGTATAATTCTATATGTTCTACACTATTTTTTATTTCTATGCATTGTAGCTTAAGTTACTTGCTTCTACTTGCTACAGTACATATATACGTCTACATTACACGGCCGAGGTAATTTTCCTCAAAAATTTTATACGACTATCCTTCCTTTCGCCTTCACTGGGAATACATTTTTAATTAATATTGTAATTTGACCCGTAAATATCCAGACTCTTTGCTTTAGCGCCACAGTAAGTTTGGCTATTGCTGTATGTGCGTCGAATGGGCATGTATAAAGTCGGTCCACCGACCAACCCGCATTGGGCGTGGTGGGATACGGTCCCAAAACCCCCTAATGGATAGGGGTGTGTTAGGGGAGACCTATGTCCAGCACTATCAAAGGCTGATAATGATGATGATGATGATTGCTGTATTTAGTTAACGTTTATAGAAAATGGTTCACAAAAGCAATTTTTTTTCTCTATTTTCACTTTCTTCCGTAGGGCGACATCTCTACTTTGGAGTTGACTTTCTCCGTCGACGAGGAGAGACTCGGTGAAATCGTAACTCACGAACTGGTTCCTGGCGGGAAAGCTATACCTGTGACCAATGAAAATAAGTAAGTAACGAACTGTCTATACCTCTTTACGGATCGATGTATTTTTTAATATATTCCATGTTAAATTTTGTATAATTTATCTGTTGAATTTTTTATTATTATTGCTATTCTCCTGATTCTTTTTCGATATATTTTTTGTTGTTGCTATTACATACAAAACATTTTTCGATCTCAAAACTGAGTTGCAACGTAAGGTTTCGTAGCTTATAATGCCATTGATATACTACTTTTTAAATAAATGACTTGAGAAAAAGATAAAAACAAGTTAATATTTTTTTTTTATTTTTATTTTATTTGGAAAACTTACAGCTAATATTCTTATTATAATAATTTGTACGTTTTACATTAAGAAGCCAATTATAAGTTTTCACATATGGTCTAATCTAATTAACACAGTGGAAAAAAAAGTCACAAAATATAGCTAACAAACACTTACTTAATTATTGACTAAAACTATAAAAGTAATTTGTAGTAAGGATTGTTCTAGCGACTGTTGGCAGGGTATGAAATGGATCAATATCCATATGCAAGTTAATAAATTTTGCTGTTCTTATTACAAAAGTATTACATCTATAGTTAGTACGAGTTTTTGGAATGCAAAGGATTTTACGTTTTCTTTGGTTAATTAAAGTAACATTTAAAGTAATTTCAGATAACAACTCGGCCGAGTTAATGGATCCTTTAATAATATTTTAATAAAAGCATACATCGTTGATATTTCTCCGCACATGTAACGGAACAAAATGATAACGTCTGCATCTATCGTTATAGTCTAATTATAATAGCATAACTCGATAATTTTAGAACGTGAGCCTGTTTTTTTTCTGTTACAGGATAAACTACATCCACATGATGGCTCACTTCCGTATGCACACGCAAATAAAGGACCAAACGAACGCGTTCATAAAGGGCTTCAGAACAATAATCAATCCGGAATGGCTTTCGCTGTTCTCTACGCCTGAGGTAATTTCTCATAATTACTATTGACTATTAATCAAGTATTAAGTATTAATAAGATAACAAATTAATGTTAAACAACGTACTGGCGAATCGAATTACATTTGAATCCAAGCAATAAATTCAAATAAATTCAAAGTCAATAGTTGTTGTATATGTTAATTAACGGCCGTGTGGCTGCGGCATAGAATTCAGCTTCCCCATTTCCTCCCGCGGGTGTCGTAAGAGGCGACTAAGGGAAAAGTCACTTACAATACCATACTATGACGGCCGACAGATGGCGGTATAACCATCTCCACCTTCAGATCCCAAAATACCGAAACCCTCAACGGGCAGCAGCGTTCGAGGTGTAAAGGATCTGAAGGGACTGCGGTTGCCAACCCGCACGCCAAGCGTGGCAACTATGGCAAAATCCCCTCATGAAGAATGTCAACGACGTGCGGCCCCCAGTCCCCGGCAGCCCCACTATTCCTGGCTACGGTAGCGGCCTCGGTAACGGTGGGGCAGGGGGTGCTAAGAATCCCCGGGTGGGATTCGGCTACCACCAACGACGACTGGACCTGGCAACTTTCAACGCACGGACATTGAGGACCGACGAGAGGATGACAGAGCTGGAAGAAGAGGTAAACAGGCTGCGTTGGGATATCATAGGATTATCTGAAGTCCGAAGAGAGGGGGAGGACACGATAATCCTTGAATCCGGCAACCTGTTTTACCACCGGGAGGGTGACCAACTATCCCAAGGAGGTGTCGGATTTATCGTCCGCAAGTCTCTCATTAACAACATTGTTAAAATCGAAAGTGTGCATCCTCATCAAGTGAGCGACGCCTTAGTCGGCAAGGGTCGATACTTATGCCAGAATATCCAAAACGATATGTGTTGAGAGTATCAACAGGATATGCACGACATCGACAACCTGATGAGGAGGTCGAGGCAATGATGGCAGGATATTTCACGCGCCATACATTCTCAAACTCAAGACATGGGTTGATGAGAGATCTTAATGCAAACACAGAAAAGGAAAGACGATGTTAGAGGCTGAGACAAGTCAATTTCTGAATCTAGACGCAAGCGGAACCCAGGGCAACACTAAGAGCATTGACTTTATGGAGAGGAAGACGTCTATAATCAGATGACGTCCTTCTTTCAAAACAGCCCACAGAAAGTGGACACTGGATAGCCCAGATCCTGAATAAACGGATTGACTTTATCATGACGACAAACGTCAAATGTTCATGATGTCCTGTATCGCAAGGTTTAAAACCGGCAGCGATCACCGACTGGTAAAGACATCTGAATCTAACATTAGCTCTGAAAGATCAGTCTGGATAAAGTCCACCTTCGATCACGTCTCGGCCCATATTCAAAATGCCCATAGCTTTCAGCTGAACTTGCAATCGCTTCCAAACCCTAGAGAAGGCAAACTGGACGTCTAATATCCTGGCCATGAAATCTGTCATCGCATGTGTGGGTTCTAAGTTTCATATAGACCACCGCAGAACTGGAGACAAGCTTTCTGATGCACTCTAACCTTCTGGATACAAGACGGAAGATGCGTGCACGAGTCCTTCTGATAGAGTGCAGATTACAAGAGCTTAATCAGGACAGATCTCCGAAGATATGCGTGCGGACTCTGCGAACTTTAATACAGCTCTGTGAGAAATGAAGCAATGAACGGAGACCAAGGTTCTAAAGTCCTCGCAGAGATCTGTCTATCGAAGTCAGCTGACTAGTTGAAGACCGATAGCGTGGGACGTCATTCCAGTAGGCGAGGTTTTAAGAAGATTGAGAGGTTCTGACTGGATCAGTACCACTCGTCGTCGGTAGCTGCTTCTCGAAGCAGTGACGACCAAAGTACAAACTCACCCGGCACCCGAATAAGCCTGGCGAAATACGAAATGGCTCTCGACCAACTTAAGAACGGCAAAGCGCCTGGTGAGGACGGAATTACAGCAGAGCTTCTGGAAAGCGGGTGGAGAACCGGTACTTGTAGTCCTTCAGAGGCTCATTAATTTCGTCCTACAGGCTGGTATTACGCCAGTTTTTCAAGAAAGGCGATAAGAGCCTCTTGAAAAACTATAGACCGATTTCCCTTCTGAGCCGTGTTTATATTCTGTTCTCGAGAGTCATCTTGAATCGTCTCGCTTCCAGACTAGACGACTTCCAGCCACCCGAACAAGCTGGATTCCGAAAAGGCTTTAGTACCATAGACCACATATTTACGCTGCGGCAGATTATACAGAAGACTGAGGAGTTTAATCTGTCTTTATGCTTGGCGATTGTGGACTATGAGAAAGGCCTTTGATTCTGTCGAAATTTGGGCTGCTGCAGGCCCTTCAGCGTTGCCAAATTGACAGTCGGTATATCGAGGTGCTGAGGTGTTTGTACAGTAAAGCAACGATGTCCGTCCGACTACAATCCAGTAGTACGAAGCCTATTCAATTGCAGAAGGGTGTAAGACAGGGTGATGTTATATCCCCTCTTACCGCTACATTGGAAGACGCATTCAAACTTTTGGATTGGAAAGGACGAGGTATAAACATCGATGGCGAGTACATTACCCACCTTAGATTTGCGCGACATAGTCATAATGGCGGAGTCGCTGGAGGACCTCAATCGCTATGCTCAATGACCTCAACAGTGTTTCCCAACACGTGGGCCTTAGGATGAACATGGAGAAGACGAAAGTCATGTCTAACGTTCGTCATGCGCCTACGCCGGTGGTTATTGGGGACGCTGTTCTCGAAGTTGTTGACCAATCATATTTACCTGGGACAAGTAGTCCGGTTAGGTAAGTCCAACTTCGACGCAGAGGTCAATCGACGAATCCAACTCGGATGGGCAGCTTCGGAAGCTCAGACGTATCCTCTTGTCCGATATCCCTCAATGCCTAAAAACTAAGGTCTTCAACCAGTGCGTGTTGCCAGTGATGACCTACGGAACTGAGACGTGGTCCTTCACTGCTGGCCGTATGAGAAGCTCCAAGTCACTCAGCGAGCTATGGAGCGGGCTATGCTCGAATTTCTCTGCGTGATAGAGTGCGCTAATCAGACATCCGCAGCAGAACGATGGTGACCGACATAGCTCGCAAAGTTAGCAAGCTAAGGGCAATGGGCCGGCCATTTAGCTCGTAGAGCCGATAACCGATGGGGAAAAAGGTTCTCGAGTGGCAGCTCTGTACTAGCCTATCGCAGAGTGGGACGACCCCACGAGATGGAGTGACGACCGTGCAAGTGTGCGGGAAGTCGGTGGATGCAGGTGGCACAGGATCGCACTTCTGGCGGCTCATGGAGGAGGCCTTATGTCCAGCAGTGGACTTTCATAGGCTGATATGATGATGATGATGATGATGTTAATTAATAACTCAGTGGAAATTCACCAAATAGAAATAGATGTTTTACGCTATTTTTGTTTAACTGTTTAATATTTTATTTTCTGTTATAGCGTCCTTATAAAATATTATTGAGATGTCTATCGCTGAAGGGTAATTTACATTACTTCGGATTATATTGTCTGTTATATTGTTTAATTCAATATGATCTCATCATTATCAGTCTGTGTTGGTCTACAGCTAAGGCGTTTTTGGACCGTATCCCGCCACGCTGGTCCAATGCGGGTTGGTGGGTGGATCGACTTTTTACATGCCCATCCGACGCATGGATCATCTTACTTTTCAGACAGTTGGGTGATCGGCCCAAATTGTCCTAACCAACTAGGAAACAACTAAGAAAAGTAGTCGAGTCCCCGCAGGATTCGAACCGACCGCCTCCGGTTTCTACAGCACAAGCCCATAGGTTACGGAGGCAGTTAAGATGATCTGGCCTCCATTGATTTGAATGTTAGGAGTATTCAGACTGTTTGGAAATATTGTGCAGCTGCAGCGGCTCGTGAGCGGCGACAACGTGCCGCTGGACCTGCGCGACCTGCGGCGCCACACGCAGTACTACGGCGGCTTCCACGACTCGCACCGCGTCGTCTGCTGGCTGTGGGACGTGCTGCAGCGCGACTTCAGCGAGCAGGAGCGCGCCATGTTCCTCAAGGTCGCCCTTTTCATTCATAGCCTTGAGCCTTAACATACCGCAGGTCGTGGGTTCCAATCCTGCGGGAACTCGACAAATTTAAATAGTTGTTTCCTATTTAGTTAGGGCGATCTGGGCCCGATCACTTGTTCGTCTGAGAAGTAAGATGATCCATGCGTCGGATGGGCATGTAATAAGTATAAGTATATATAAGATACGGTCCAGAACCCTCTAATGGATAGGTGTGTATTAGGGAGGTCTATGTCCAGCAGTGGACTACCACAGGCTGATGATGACGATGATGATGAAATAGTAGAAGGCAAACAAAACAAGAACAAGATATCAAGTCTAATATTAAGTAATAGGCGACGAAATGCCGACGCTTTTGGGATAAATATGACTCGAATAACGTGTACACTTTTGACAATAGCGTAATAAAATAGTAGACTTTTTATACATTCCATGTCTCATTTGACCTTTAATGAATATTTTAAGTAATTAATATAAGCGTTATTATTGTAAAATTTTTTGTTGAAGTATTAATTGACTTCGTTTCCGTAATTAATACAGTTCGTTGATATAGTTTCCAGTCTATACGTTGCCTATGATGGTGCATAAAACCTTTTGCACTTACATATTTGTTACATTATACTGAACTACAATTAGTATATTTATATACTACAGTTGTTAACTATTTATAAGAATCTTTTTATTTGATTGAGGTAGTACAAAGTCTACCGAATCAATGAGTAATATATAATAGCAGTTTTGTTCTTCAAAGTTGAAACCTCTAACGTTACAGATCTTTAGCAGATGGGTATTATACTAAAATTAATATGTTGGATGTAAACTTTATACATAACCTTTTATTAAAATACCAATAATATTGTTGTAAATGCAATAAACTATAACTTATTATTTAATTGATGGTTTGCAGTTCGTGACGTCGTGCTCTAAACCGCCGGTACTTGGATTTGCTCACTTGACGCCACCGTTCTCGATACGCTGCGTGGAAGTCGGCGACGACGAGGACACGGGCGATACCATCGGTAATTATAAATATTATTTACATTGTTACTTATTAACTGCCTAGCTTTCGCGAGTATTATTTTTCAGCTTTTGCTCAAAATTATATATCACCAAATAATTAGAGCATGAGGCTATACTGATTCACTAACAAAGAGTTGTTGCGTTTGATAGATGAATAAAATATACATATATGTTTCCGGAAAATGACAAACTCTGGTTTAAAATCGACTTAAAGTCAACAAAAGATATTTTCTTGCTGATTTTTAGACCACGACGCCCGGTTTTTTACGGCGGGAGTTGGTAATTGGAGAATGAAGATGCATATTCACAATCTCACAAAGTGATTTTATTTAAATAATTACCTTTATTCCGTTACAGGAAGCGTTATAAGAGGTTCTTTACCATCCGCAAGAAGGACCCCTTGAACCGTCTACCGACTTCTTCCACCTGCTTCAATCTCCTGAAACTACCAAACTATCAGAAACGGAGCACGCTTAGAGACAAGCTGCGATATGCTGTCAATAGCAACACAGGATTTGAACTCTCTTAGTCAACATTTACTTTTAGCACCGTCTCTGATGTTCCCAAAGTTGAATTGGTCAGTTGTAAGATAGATTGTAAAGTATGTTTGAATTACTTATTTATTATAACTATTGTTCTAATTAAATTTTCTGTATTTAATAGATTCAGTGAAATTTTAGAAAGTAATTGGATGATGTAAGCGCAGGCTGAATGCAATGTACCCGAATTATTGAATTCAAGAGCATACATAATGTTCAATGATTAAGTAACAATTGATTTTATAATGTTTGTTAACATTTTCATCATAAATTTACAATCACATTATATGCTCATAACCATGTTCGTTTAAGAAATAGCGATTGTTTTACTAGATCTGTGTTAATATTGTAAACATTAATGCGTCAAAATCTTTGCTATATTGACGTACGGTAATGAAACTATTTAATTTTTCACCTCAATGATGTTTGAGTGTCCAATGCATATTCTAAAATGATTGAGTCCAACTTTACAATACATATAGGCTAATGTGTGTTAATGTACCATAAATATGTGTTTAGTAATAGCTGTTTAAAGCAATAAGTCCATATAAAGCAGTTACTGGAGAAACCAAAAATTACTTTGTTCAAATGTAACAGCTCAGTTCTTATATCACACTATCCTGTTTGATACTTTATTCTCTGAGGTCAGTAAATAAGAAAACAATCATAATACACCTCTATATGTAGACTTGTCTTGAAGAAATATGCTAAAAAAATGTTTTGTTTGTATTTAACTTAAATTAGTTGCTTACAATCTTGAAATTAATGTGTAACCAGCTTCCTTTTATAGTTGTAAAAGATAAACTTTGTGTGGCCTAAAAATTTTAAAAATACATACATACTCAAGGCGAAGACAAAGGTAGAACAAAATCCGCAATATAAATTTTTCAGAATGTGTAAATTTATGTCATATATTATGTTTTTTATAACTATTAGTCAATGCAGAATTATTTACTGTTTTAATATATTCTTTCTTTGTAAATATAACCATTGTTTTCTAATATTTTAATATATCGTATACTCGCATAAAGAACTCGATAAATTTAGACGTGTAACCAATATTTCACCTCACAATTTTGTGATTAAACTCAAAAAGTCTCAGATATAAGCTATGGTATCTCTGTAAAAATAGCGAAAATGGCGGTTTTACGTAAGGCATCCTGATTGGTGGAAGCGTCAATCACGCCACGTTACCCACCAATAGGAACGATGCACGTTTAAGCACTATGTTACTGTTGTATTTTAGTATTTACAAAGATACTATATGCTATTTTTTTTCTGGTACAATTTTAAATAGATAAAAAGAGGGGTATTATATCAGTAAGTCACGCCCTTTTTAATATTCATCTAGTTATTATCATATACACATTTGCATTGTAAATATATATGTATATGATTTATTTTTAGCTCACTTTCTTTTGGAAATGTTTTAAGTTACAGGTTAACAACAAATAGACAAAGATAGTATTTTGTAGCAATGTTTGTAATTGTAATTTAAGCGATTAATATATATTAACAGTATACAACTATCTATGTCATATTGTAAGAAATATTTTATACTAGCCACATAAATATGTTGTATGACACAATGTGATTCTCTGTGATAAATTAATTGATATTTATTATTTTTTGTTTTATTTACTATATCCCATATAGAAAGCGAAGAATACTGTCAATAAAATAATTACTAAGAATTAAAATACGTAGCGATATACGAAAGTAAGCGCGCGAATAAACTTTCGCATATTTATTTTACAGGGGAAGGTTGCCTTTTTCCGGGAGAATTACTACTGATACCGGTAATTATTTCTGCCGTTAGCAGTAGTGAATGTTCATTGTTGTCTTCTAATTTGAAGAGCGCCTTAGGTAGCGTAATTACTGGGTAAATAAAATATAGATAAAAAAATAATAATATATATAGATAAAAAATAAATGCGAAATATTTATAAAAAATAGAGATATATTTTTTAACTAACTGTCCGCCTGTAACTAGTCTTTAATTTCCACCTCCGTGGTCTAGTGGTATTGGCCCTTGCTTTATAAACCGGAGGTCGTGGGTTCAAATTCCGCGGGGAAACAACTTTCTGTTATCGTTGTTAACTGGTTGGTTAAGACTATTTGGGTCGATCACCCAATTGTCTGAAAAGTAAAATGATCCATGCATCGGTCGTCGGTCCACTCACCAACCCGCATTTGACCAGCGTGGTGGGATACGGTCCAAAAATCACCTAATGGAGAAGGCGTGCATTAAGGGAGGCTTATGTCTAGCAGTGGACAAACACAGTCTGATGATGATATTAAATCTACTTTTTACGGATTCTTTAGTTAAAATCTTTATATTTATTCTCGACATTTATTATTATTAATTTGCATATTATATTTACGCTTGTGATCGTTAACACTGTAAAGAGTCCGAAAGGTCGGAAATAAATACAAAGAATTAACGCGAAGAATCGTAAAAAGTGGATTTGATATGTATAACAATCGGGTAAATAATAGGAATAGGTCATTTATTTGTTTTAACTCTAACTTTTATTCATACCAATTCTGTAATTGTTACTCTCTTTTAAATATTATTTATTAAAAACCTCATTATACTTTTTAAATTATTTAAAAATTAAATTTTAAATTATGTTATGCTAAACGTTTTCTATATCTACACTTAGGTATCTGTGATAGCTTTGTGCAACCAAAATTCTTCTTTGTTCATTTATTGGCTCCAGCACGGTTTGTGCATACACCAACGTCAACTATTATGATTTATTAATTCGCCATTGATGTTGTTAATAATTATTAAAAAAATATTTGTATCTTTTTTTTCATAAATGAAATTTTCCATTTTATATTAGTAAACTCTTTCAATTGTTTCTTTATTTTCTTATACACAAGTTTATTATAAACTTATTAAAAATAGGTGCACCGTTGGACAGTCAAATAATTAAACACGTGTTAATTTTCGTAGCAACCCAACTTCCACTAACCCAACACAAAATTAAACGTTAAATTATCATATTTTATGTTAAAATATACAGATAAATATAAAGTTGCCGTGACAATTTTTGTTTTATCTCAAATCGTTGTCTTCAATTAGCTGATTATTGCATATCATTATTAAGAAATATTTTAACATCCCTACAGATTTTGATAAATATAAAACTAAAAATTTGTTAAAACGCTCTATAGGTTTAAGTTATAGCGAGTAGCAGTAGTAAAAAAATAGACGTCTTTGATTCGTGCTCTGGATGTGGAGTACTAATTTAGCGTTTGATTCAATACAATTGTTTTGTTATTTTTACAAACATTAGTATATATTCATATAAAAGATGTATGCACTCAGGCAACTTATAAGGCTAATGATGAAAATTATGAACAGTTAAAATAACAATTGTACTATATAATACAAACATATTATATGGAAAATCATCTTAAATATAAATTTTGGACAAAGTAGGGGTACATAATTTGAATATTTGTTGAAGTGAAAGTTAAGGAATATGTTTATTTTTTATTTTACTTTACAGAAAACAATATATAATTTAAATACAATTCATTAAGGCCTTCTTTTAGGTTTACAGGCCTAAATCTCCTGTTTCGTATTATTCAGATGTAATACTGCAGCGTGTGTTCCCTTCAAAAGAGGTTCAAGTTTCAAACCAAGCCAACTCGGTTAGAGCAGCTGTTCATTATGCTGTCGCCATTATTATAGGCCATCTCGTTCTGGCGCCGCTTCCTCCCCCTTCCACGAAAGCCAGTCTCGCTCGATTTTCGTGGCGTGCGGACGACTGCGTGTTTAGTGTTAAATAATTACGGTCTCATCCTTTGTCCAAATAAACTCCAAACTATGTTATATTAGTTAATTTCCATTGCATTAACAAAATTCACATTAAAAGTTGACTGGTGATATTGACAGGTGTATATCAACGTCTAGTGGTGTGCGTTTGTGATTCCCGCATAGTCGTTCGAGCATGAATAATAAAGAAGTAACCGGTGATAGGTTCGCGTTGGCAAGGGGGCTCGAGAGCTGGTGATCGCGGCGTGTCGTTGAGGTCTATTGGTGCTGCGTGTGATGAGTCTGCGGTGACGGTTGGATGGCGGCTGTAAGCGGGCCAGCGCGGCACTCTCGCGTCTCCATGAGTGTGTCCATGTCGCTGATGCAGGGCGGTACGCAGAGTGCGCCGCAGGGCGCCATCCTGGCGGCGGCGGCGCCCTACTACCAGACGCCGGCCATCCCGACGGACGTGCAGCCCGACCGGCCCATAGGCTACGGTGCCTTCGGTGTCGTATGGTACGCTTTACTTTGTCAAAAGTTTTTACATTAACTTTTAAAACTACGGTTTTTGTTCGACTATGTCAGAAAATTGATGGAAAACTAAACATTGCACTTTTACAACATAAGTTTTAAGAAATGTTTGTTGACATTTTTTGTTTATTTACTTTAAAAGCAAATGTAAAACATTTTTAATTGTTTTTTGTTTACTAAATAAAAATACGAGCTTTAAGGACCGTTATTTCACATTTAAAAAAATGCACTCGTAAAGTGCAGTTGTTAGGAAAGGTTTAATTTATTTTCTATATGTACGAATTATTTTCTTTTTAAGGTTAGCGATGTTTACTTATCGTAATTTATGTCATTTCTAATGTCTTTAAGAGTTATATAACGAAATTCATTAATATTCGAAAAGTTAGTTGGATTAACTATTAATTTCACTACACTTTATTGTATGGCACATATAACTATAGGGCAGACCCATATGATATATTTACCACATAAACTTGTTTTGTAAAAATGCTGTAAAAGCTGGGCAAATTTTCTTTATTTTGAAACAGTTTATATGTAAAGGAAAACTCGATAAAGTACGTAGGTACCTTCATTAGAATTTTATGATTTGGTCCGGGTAATTTTAGCTATTTATCATAAACCGGTAGTTATCGAGTTGTGTTAATACCATGGCGTGCGGTTCAAAAACAACGACCATTGTCGTTATATCACAATGCAGTACGCGGTACCGTGGCTACTGTGTAGTGCAACAATGCATTGGCAGATGACGATCAAATTAAATCTCTTTAAAAGAGAGATTTTCTTTTTTAATAACATTGCTTGTCCCTTTAAAAAACCCGCCATTAAATTATCTGGCCACTAGAGTCCATTAACAAAAAAAAAAAAGTGATCGCTTGCGTGGGTAACATTTACGAGCAATAGACAAGGCGTGTACTTAACCGCGGTTAATGAACCGATTTATTTGAATATATTATGGAAATGTAATTAAAATTACTCCCCCGGTTTTTTTTAATTTCCTCGCTAGTCGTAAAATAGGTTTAATAAAGTTTACGATGCATCTCTAACGGAGATATATGGCAATAAAGCCATTTGAACGGCTGCCAAATTTCTTTTCACCGATGTTTTGAGGTTCGTCAGTTGTCGATCGAACCGCAGATTTGTTTTATTTTCGCTAAAAACATACAGCTGATGTAGAATATGATAAAATTAATTAGCCATTCAAAGGATACTAAAAAGTTATTTTTGTTAATTAGATACTAAAAAAAAAAAACAATTTTTCGTTGATGATATGAAATTTGTTTAATTGACCGAGTAAACTTTCATTACTTTTAGCTTAAGATTTTAGGTGACTGAGTTTCGATTTAATTATCTGTCGCAATCTGGTTATATTGAAACCTGTAGAAACAAGAACACGAAATGGTTAAGTAGGTAAGTATTGAAAATCGCCTAACCGTAAGCCGGTGATACGGTCGTCGTCCTTCTAGAAAGTTTTTACACGGTTACTGTCGGTTCCGTTACACTTTAAATAGAGCATCAAGTTTTTAATTCAGAATCATGTTAAGCATTTTACTGTTTAGCACTAGAATAGTCGACAATAATAAGATTTTAGACGCTTGGTAACGTCTTTTCATCGTACCAAGTTGCATTATTATTACGCGTAGCGCGTCGAAAAGTTCACAACATGTGCTCCGAAGTTGGCGTTTAACAATTTCCTATTAATCTACGGTTACTAGGTGCCCTCTGTAAACACGTGGCGTTTGTTTTCATCGCCCGACGTCGACGTGTATTCGATTCAGCGTAAACGGGCATAAGAGTGCTTTTCAATATTCACGTATTCCGCAATCGAATGCACATTGCGCACTCCGGTTGCGTTCAGCGCGCTCGATTCTGAGCTCTATTCTATGGTGGACAGAAACGTTTTTCATGTAACGGTGTTGTGTTTCGGTTCGACGTCTGGCATTGAGACGGATGCAGCGCCTGCGTGCAATAAATGTTATTAGTTATGTACCTTCCGCTGACTGGTTAAGGTCGAATTTTTATGTGGCGTCTCGTACGTGCATAGGGTTGTCGGGTATAGGTGGGTTGCATTGTTGGGTCGTTGCGCGTAGGCAGGGCTCCTTTAGTCGGGTGCGTTTGTGTGAACGACCGCGACGGGGGGCGATTATTCCGGGACCGAGTCGATGGAGCGGTCGAGGGCCCTAAAACTCGCTCCCTCCGAATGCAAATGGGGACCCGACGTTAGCGTTTTTCGACTCTTTTCCTCTCAGCCGCGACGCTATTCGGGTCGCAATTAATTTGGTATCGTACTGTATCTGCTTCTATGTGAGGGGTTCGGTGGATTACAATCGTACTTTTGTCACCGACATCACGGCTTGGCGCGACCGCGTGGAGAAAGCCGTGCACCGACGAAACATGAGCTACCCACCGGCCGTGAATAGAAATCGTAAAACCTTAGCTCGACTATAGACAATGTGGTAATAGCCCGCTTTGAGTTTAGTAAGCAATTCGTGAAATGTTATTAAAACTCATTGTCGTCGCTCTCACGAAATTACACTTTGTTTGCTTTGTAGATGCTCTCAATGAGGGATGCTGCCCCTTTAGAAGACAATACACGCTCAATAGGGGATTTTAATACGATAGAACTTTAACCGTTCGTTGTTGGACAAAGCTTTTATTAGGTTTTTCAAAGTAAGAAGTTCAGGACTTTACTTGAGTTTTTTAAATATTCTACAATTATTCAGTGCAAAAAAGGCTTATACTGCATACAAAACATTTGCAAGGCAAATTAACCGGGCAAAATTGTGTGCGTAGGCACTTGCGCTGATTAATGAAGCCACCGGTGGCCGCTCGCCACAATTGATCATAGGATATTGCGACGCCCGAGTCCAGATCCCAATAAATTAATTACCAGGGGTGGGAAGGGGGGTTGATTGATCGTGCTGCTTCGTTGGGACCGCGCCTGCTTTGCCCCGTGTCTAATTGCGCCGGGATTCGAATGCGCGATGCTCACGCCTCCCATCTCCCGAGTCGAATGCAGATAGCAGCTACTCGATTGAAATCGTGCATTCGAAATTCGAACGGGCTTTACTTGTCTAAACGAAGGATAGCAGCCAGGATCAATTCGGTTTTTTCTTTTTTTCGCCGATTTTTTTTTCTTTTCCACCAGTCGCATAGTTTGCGACCGGTAAGAAAGTTGGCTTTTGTGTGTCGACGCGAAGGTATTTTTTAAAGCGCCATTCAAGCTGGGGTCCTTTTCTACCTGCTCTGTTATTCTGTTCTTCGTGCGTGAATTTTGTAGCCTACCTGTGGGTCCGTTTAGGATTGGTCTATGTACTCGGAGGTGGCACGGCGATATAAAAGTTAATATTGTTACTGCGATGTAAATAAGTGATTACCCACTCACAAACGAATTGCAAAATAATAAATGATGAATTTTTCGTTTCATTCAATCGACAATCTTTTACATGATTTTCGTTTAGAAAAACCTGTGTTTATTTCATTCACTGTCTGTGATGTGTTATTATCAAACGACAGTATTGTTTGTACTCCGTTTATCTGTTCACATACATTTTGTTGTTTACCAATACCGTTGACATCTTGCTCGCATAAGCAACTTTATGTGTGTGAGATTGACCCTAATATGTCGAAAAGAGGTCAGCAAACTTGTGATGGCAATATCTGACGTTAGTTTTTTGTTTGCTCCCTGCATAGTCATCAATTTTTTATATATTGGTTTTTGTTTGTTTTTTTGTAGTCATAAAACTTTTTTGTTAATTCTCGCAACCTATCTTTATGTGTTGGGTAGGTCGTGTTGCATGCTCGTTGTAATTGTAATCATTAAAACAATTCACTAGATTATATCTCTACTACTTTATAAGTATCACAACTTGATATATTAACTATTTCGAAGAAACGATATCGTAATAAGCATTTTATTTCTTATATGGTTTAGTCCTAAAACACGAATCACGCGTTTTAGTTTATTTAACTTTAATATAAAATGTAAAGCGAAGGAGAGTTAAAGCACTTTCTCCATGTTTAAATCATTAAAATATATTCAAAAAGTTGAGACAACCATAATTTTTAGGCCCTTTATATTCCATATTTTATTTAATTCCTATGGTTGTAGAGCCTAGATAAAGTGTAAACTGTTTTGGGGCTTTTTGCTTTATATAATTTAAAAATATTTAAATTAAATCGCAAAAACTCTTTCTCGAGAGTATCTTGTTTCGTTCTTACACCCCGCAAGTAGGTACATTGTCTTGGATAGTGGCATTATTTGCCCTTAAGTTTACCTTTCATCAGTGTTTTCTACCTGCATCCAAACGTTCGGTTCAACGAAAAGAAACTTCTAAAACTATTTAATTACGTTCCCGTGGGATTATCAATCCTTTGTATCCCGTATCTTTTTTGTATAAGCTCACAAAGAGAAGCAACAAGTACCATCAAACAATAACTGTACATATATGAAAATATTTTTTTTTACTTGTATAATTTGTATATATTTAGGTATAAAGGTTAAAAAGTTTGTTGGTCTAGTAAAACTAGCGTATTTCAAATACAACTTCGGTATGAAACATTATTCATTTATTTACAGTTTAATAGTATATGGCAACAAATATGACGCGAGACAGGTTAGCGAGTTAGGTAGCGTGTCATGGTGTTTTCGTTTTTGCGTATTCTGTCAAGGAAAGTAGGGATTTAGGAAGAGAGTTTAGATTTAGCAAGGTTTTATCATTATTTCTTAATTATATATTTCATAAAAAGCTTCCTTGAGCAAACGTGATTGAACTAATGAACTTCCTTGATCGATGATGACCTGTGTGCTTCATATAAAACAATTTATCAGTATTTGTTTGTTCGTTTAGTTATTAATAAAATATCTGGAGATACCTTCTCAAAATCTCAACACCTTATTGTTGTCGTGCCAGTCACTTACTGATCACTAAATTCTTGTGCCGTCACTGCCTTCATTGCCGCTGTGTGTGTGCTAGCTCGAATCGACTGACATTTCATTCGGAATGGTTTGCCACGAGGAGTGTCGCTTTTACGTGTTCAAAACGTGAAATCGACGCGATGACTGTTTGAGTGCGTGTTTTAACGTTTCTAGTTGTCTATATCGAATTGTACTACCTGAAAGAGATTTAAGATTGAAGAGTTTTATGAGTTTTTAGAGTGAGAAAGCGCGTGAGTATCAGAAACCAGTTTCTTCCCTTTAAAAGTCTTCTGCATTCCTACTGTTGGACATTTCACTTATGTCATTACGATACTGTCAATAAAACAAAAAAGTTAATTAAGTCGACGAGCAGAGTCCCCTATTAGATAGGAAAATTAGCTTATATTTTTATTATATGATACTTTCCTTTAGTTCAATCTTAAGTTTTTCGTTAGGCCTTGGTTAAGATGAATGTTTGGTTCGGCTTATAATGATTGAAAGTGATAGTATTTTAATGAATGAATTAGAAACACAAGGCAGTGTAATGATCTCACAGCTATATTCTTTAAACGGTCGATATCATTATTTTTGTTGGCGTATCTTCCTATCTTTAAACTGTGCCAGACATAGTTTAATTAGCATTATTTATATTTCCGTGAAATATTTAGCGAGCGGCATTAACCCGCTTGCTCCCTCTAATCGGCTCACTACATTTTTCAGATCGTTAATTTAGTCTTTTTCGCAGGACGTGTATCATTTCCTGTTAATAACTGCGTTTAGTTTTATTTATGGTCTAATGTTAAGCTTTTACCATTGTATTACGTTAAGTCATTGAAACGCGTGAGATACAGAGAAATATATTAAAGCAAAGGCTGAACTTACGTTCACGTAGTATCGGAAATCTGTACAGATTTTTCCAACGCCAAAAATGATAATAGTTTGTCTGCATTGAATGCTGCATATTTCTATTTAATTTGTAGCATGCAATCGAGGGTTGGTATCTGCAAAAGACCAGTAATGAACACAAAACTAAGCTCCTACAGTACTTGGACAAATAAATTGTTTAATATTATAACTTATATTTAAAATCTACTGACACGAATGATGTATGTATTAAAAAAGCTAAAAGAGTCATGGAAAATCTTACTTTCATGCAATCTGATGATCGGCTTATCGACGGTACACACCTAGATGCAGTATTAGTGATTTTTCATTGCGCTGCATATCTTGTACTCAACTCTCTCTAAGTTTTTTATTACATTTGTTACTTACTATTGCCCGCTACATCGTCCGTGTAACACATATTTTTTTGTAAAAAAATGTAGCCTTATTTACAAGACAGACTGAAAACGGACAGATAGACAAAAATTAAAAAAACTTTTTATGTAATATGTATCGGTTATATATCACAAAATATCTAAAATTAGTTATTGGGATGTTTTAAACAAACATTGCAATTTTATCTATTTGCATTAATTATTTTAACTTATCACATTTATTTAACTAAATTTTATACAATAATTCTATTAAAAATAACGAACTTACAATTCTCTCTACACAATACCGATGTAGTCGACAGTTACAATAACCCGGTACCCGTTATAAAAATCACTATTTGCATGAATGTATTGGCGCTCATTGCCGACATATTTCCCATGCGGTCTATACAAAGATTTCCTTCGCTGTAGTTTTTACCTTGCGAAGGGAAACGTGGAGTGCCGTTAAGTGTCGGCATAAATTACTGTTCCATGCGTTACAATAAGTTTTATGTTGCGAAAGATATTATGAGATCTGTATTTCTTTGTTTGTTTCTCTTTGGCTCTTATAGGTATCGTTATTAAAAATATTTTTTAATAACGATAATTATATTCGTGAAAGCAGTCAAATGTGTGATTATATTACAGTAACTGCCTCCGTGGCCTAGCGTTTTTGGCCCTTGCTTTTTAAAACGGAGGTCGTGGGTTCGAATCCTGCGGAAAACAACTTTGTGTTATCGCTGTTTTCTGGTTGATTAGGACAATGTAGGCCGATCACCCAATAGTCTGTGAAGTAAGATGATTAATGCGTCGGATGGGCGTGTAAAAGTCGTATCCGGTTGTGAAGACCATCAATGTTACAAATTTACTGACAACTAATTCAGCCTTACAATGCACACTTTGGTTTATGCAGGTCAGATTTTAATTAACAAGTATATCGACACTTGTATCTTTTCCATGTTTCTTTTACCATTGTTTATACCAAACCAATGAATAAAACGTTATCCGTTTATTCCATTCTTTAAAACCTTAACATTGAAGAACACTTTCACTATTGCGATAAAAACTATTTCTCAGCAGAATCTAATGCAACTCGCGCGATGCAACACGCCAACTTTTTCCAATGACAGTGTAATTGCAATTGTGTCCAAATGATTTTTTTTTTTTAAAACTTGTGTTACATACACATTCATGTCCAAAAGTTTTTACACAAGCTTGATGCGTAAACAGGATAAATAATGTACTATCTAACCTTAAGGAATTAAGGAATTTTACACTGATTGTTGCTGAATTTACAAAATTACTTTTGTTAATATGATTGATTTTACCCTAACGTAAAATCTTCTTTAACCCTATAGGTAAATTACTTGAAAATTGTGTAGCAGTTCGTACTTTGCGAAACTGTCAGGAAATTTAACATGTTCTCAAATAATATCCGTTAATGGTAACAATATAATATAGCGCTTGGCTAAAATGTTTTATTTCAATAGACAGACTTGATAGACTGCGCCTGGAAAGCTAGTTTAAGTAACTAATCAAATAAAGTGGCAAAACGAGCAGGACGTTTACCAGAAGGTGAACTTAGCGTAGAGTGCTTACAATGGTGTAATATACAGTAGTGTAGTAGTACATGTAATGTAGTACTTACATTAGAGCTGAAATTGGCACTACGATGTTACTACTCAGATCGGCCTCCTCACTCACCTACCGTTTTGTAAATGCAATTAATCAGTGAACCGACAATTCAAATCCTTTTGATTTAATCGATGTTAAGTGGTGTGTGATATAAAACTATAGTAAACACATAAGTGCATGCAAAGTTAGATGATGATACGTCGAATGGACATTTAAAAAGTCGGTGCCTGTTCATAGTTATTTCAGATTTACTAACAATCAATGCATCAAATGAGTTAACCCTTTTGGTTATGGAGTTTACTTTCCAATTGCTCTTCGTAAGGTAACTCATTATTAGTGTCACCCGAATGAAACTGGACGATTGGGCGATGACATAGTAACTCCAAAGGAAGATAACTAGGATTTTCGCTAGGACGTCTTGTAGTTTCGTTAATTCGTACCAGGGTTCGATCAACCCGATACTGTTTGTTTACGAGCACTGCTCGTGGTGCCGGTGCGTAACTGCGGGCCGTTTACGTGCCATTGACTCTGGCTAGGTGCGATCGAAATAGCGCGCGGTCGCGAATCTGTCGCGTTTTTCGTGGCTACTTCATTCGATCGATTTATATGCGATTGTTATCTCGTTGCGGTTGCATATTAACGGATGATTGAATCGTTAATGATTGATAGCTTTTTAATCATTGTTTTCCAATGGTACGTATCGGCTTGTTAACTTTTATACTATCTTTCGATTTCGTTTGTGTATTTTACATACACTAACTGATTTTGTGTTAGGTTAGGTATATTTATAGAGAAAGATTGGTACTTAAAAATACTATTTTTTCTGTATTAAAAAGTAATTGTTACACCTATGTGACTAAAATAAGGTATGCTTCATAATTTATCTATAATTTTTGTGTATGGTGTATACGTCACACATTTATCATTATTGCTATCTTTCCTTAAACATCAGTTTTGATATTTGTGCTTATAGGAGTTTATCTACTATCATAAGTCAGGTTACTTTTAGTCACAAACACTATATTGAACAAAAAATATTCTCGATATGTATGTCGATTAACTTGCGATTCATAATCTGATTCGTTTCTGCGATTTCTCCTTAAATCCGATGCTTTGAATAACCGTTCACGATTAAACTGTGGCAGCTCAGCACCAAATAATGACTCTTCAATTCGGGTGAAAGTAAATCCGCCATTGCCGCGGACATATCGACGCTATTCTCATTTTAATTCAATGTTTCCGTGAATAAAATTCACTTAATCCGAGTTTAAATTGATTACTAGTTATTGCTTACGTTAATAACAAAAAAATCGATGTTATTATCTGTATTCTGATTTACATCAAGTAAATAAGTACTTAAGTACTTTAAAATTTCATCAAAATGCGTTGCATGATCTTATCAAGTCTTAAGTAGCAAACATCTGTACATCCATACAAATTTTCGAATTTGTAATGGAAAGTAGCAGTATTATATACTTACTGTAAAAAATAGTTTTGTTTATTATGTATTGGTATGTTTTTTTCCGTATCCTGTGAGCTATTGTGGTAACGTTTGATTGCATTATTAATATATTTGATATTATTCTTATGCTTTGACACACCTCATGACCATTTCCAGTTGTTACGCTAACAATGTACCACAAGTTAATACTAGTTTAAGACCTAACAATAGTAACCAATAGTTGGTTACTATAAAAAATTAAACTAAACTATTAAACTGATAAAAATAGCTATATACCTATAAAAGAAATTGTAATTTATAATGTAGTACCAACATTTATTTTTATAAAATTTAGGTTTCGACGCGTTTTTTTTCGGCAATGATGTATGCTTCCAGACCCATGTCTTTGGTAATCACTAACACAGGATTCGCGGGAAGCTACCGTCCCCACCAAACAGGTAACCGACACTTTTTGCTAAAAGTGAAGGCCTCGAAGGACATCGATGCTTGTTACAAAATACAAAGTATTTGTCGATCATAAAATTTGTCAAACTAATAGCAGGAACTTAAAACTATTTGGATGTACCGATAAAGTAGTGAGTAAGTAACGTGTTTCATTATCCGGCCTTGAATATTGTTATCTGCGGTTATTATTAATAGCTTATTAGCCGGTCGATGTTGGCCTTTTGATAATATTAAACGCCCTTTAGGTAATTATTACATATAGAACTTCGATTACAAAGTAAAACTAAATTCGCGAAATGATTTATTTCCAGTAAGTAATAATTGTTTACACAAACAACACAAAACAGTGGTTTATTTTTATTAACGTTTGAATTCTTGACTGGTACGGACATTCATGTTTATTTTGTTTACCAATTTTCAATATTCTATTCTCACCATTAGTAATTTGGTATTTAATAAATGTGTAAGTCAATACATTGTTGTAAAAGATCAATCACGTGTTGTTACTGGCTCTTATCATGAAAAAATTTAAATATAAATTGCCTTCTATTCCTTTTTATTAATTGTTTATAGAATATATATTTTATTATTACTGCACTAGCGTGTCATTAATGGATTGTTCTGGGATATAAATTAGCCTATGTTAGAAGTAGATAATATCGCTCTTCCTCTCCTCTTAATAATATTACAAAATTATTATATAGCATTGCTCTATAGTTTTAAATATTTAGTTGTTTCTGTTTTATAAGCTCGTAAACACTTATCAAACATCTTTCTTTTTATTTTTCTTGTTAGTTGCCAATAGGCAGTTGAAGCATCGTCGAACTTCTTTCTTTTTCTTGGCACCGTAGAAGCAATGAAATTTGTATAAGAATTTACAACATTAACGCAGCATTGTACAAAAGCAATTATGTTTAAGATGCATGAACGGTGGAGAGCACCTTTTGAACCGGTCTAATAATTGATAATTTATAACGGCATTATGCAATTAATGCTCCGTTCGCCATTGTCATTATTGTAACGCGTTCTGACAGCTATTACTGTAACGTTCGGTGCTAAAGTGCAGGGGTGCTCAACATTTGGCTGGCTTTTGATGATTACAATATTTCTTTTTAATAACAATATCAAATTTGTATTGAAAGTGATAATGTACAAAGAGCCTTTTTATGTTGGCAGGTGTATTGGTTTTTTTTATATTAATGTAAGAAAATGTAAGGTTTGGATATGTTATTAATTAAAATACATTATTAAACAGTTAAATATAAATACGTTTAAGTAAGATAACGCCTGCTGCCAATTTACTCGTGCTGATTACATTTTAAGGACAAAATTACTTTATAATTTACTTAATTATTGAATTTTACTTATTCCACGGCACAATTAATTGGAATATATACTAAAACAGTCCCAATGTTGGCTGCCCCTGCAATTGCGTCGTACCGTTCCGCTTAAACGGGTGCTATTTAGAGAATACAATTAGTACTTAAGCCGTGTCGAATTGCTTCGACGTTTTTTCGCGAATAATTTCCGCCCGAAGAGCCTTGAGGGGGTCCAGGGTGCGGGGGACGCCATAACTCTCGTCACCCTGGCCCCTTTGGCGTACACCTTGTGCGTAAAAGTGCGGTTACACAAACGAACAGAGAATTATAACACATACACGAGAACAGACTGTAACACACTATTAGGCGTATATTTATATTAAGGTACAGTGTGCGAAAACCTTTACGGTTTAATAAACTTTATGGCAAGTATAAATAATTGGTAAATATTATATAAGATATTTACCAAATAGTCGGGTGGATTTTTTACCTATGCTACATTTTCTAGCTAGGGTGTATCGCTTAACATTAGGTGAACAGTCGGCGTGTCTCGTTACTTTGCCACGCAGGAAGTATTTTTTTATTTGGCCAAATAAATTATTGATTTTATTTGGGCAAAGTGTTATCTCAAAATCAATTGGCGACGGTTAAATATCACGTGAAGATCGAACATCACCGCAGTCCGCCAACAAGAACCGTCCTTCCCGTTTGGCGTCATAGTCTCTGTTTACATAAATTCCATCTGTTATTTTGCTCGAAAAAGAGTATATTTACAATGAAAGTGCTAGTGAACAATTTTTTTTAATATACTACATTGCGACTTGTGTCGGAGCGCCGCACTTTATGTGTGTCACATCTGCACCATGTGGATCCCTTTTTGAACCTTCGCAGAAATTGCAACCGGACGACGCTTGCGTTATAAATCACCACGCTTGCCTTTTTTTTGTCTCCTTATCTTTAAATAAAAACTGTCTAAAGGTTTATTTATTGAACCCAAAACTAAGTTCCGTGAGGCTTGTGTATTGGGAATAATAATATAACAAAACATTGTACATTCATTTATATCTTTCATCATCTTCATCGTCATCAGCCTGTGTTAGTCTATTGCTGGATATAGGCTTCCCTAATGCACGCCTTCTCCATTACGGGGTATTTGGACCGTATACCACCACGCTGGTGGGTTGGTAGGTAGGTAACCCACGATCTTCGGTTTATAAAGCAAGGGCCAATACCGCTAGACCACGGGGGCGGTTATACCATCACATATAACTCTTGTAATGCAAAAACTAAATATTAAAGTTTTCTTTAACATAAAATTACTCAAGATAAAAACACGTATCTGATGTCTGATAAGTTTTATTTTTGCTCCAAGTTCTTATGAAGTGGCTCGCTTCCTAAAGATTGTCACTTTGTCGTCCGCAATCAAGTTATCTCGTCTGGAGATTCTGAGGGTAGTGTTAGACTTTGCAAGTTTCAACCGCCGTTGCTGAAACTTTGAGACTCTTTCGAGTTGTTTGTATACATTATAATGCTAGGAGACTTTTAAAGTTAAATTTCGGACGCTTTTATTAGCTTTTACCGCATAAATAGCATTAGGTATTTATACCTAGTCTTAAAAGCGTGATTAACGTTAGCGAATAATAGTGATATTTAATTAATTATGTATCGTTCAGAGTATTAAGTTAAGAGATTATATTCTTTTGATTTTACCCTAAAGAGTTAGGGTAACTTGTGTATGATGAGGACAATGTCAATAGAGCTGTGAAAGTGAATATCGTGAGTTGTATATTAAAATTTTTAACGGTATTCAAAAAAAATAATATCCTGAAACGGGTCAGAATAAAATCCTTACAATCGATCTTTACACGACGATATGAATTTTAAAGTTAATACAGACTAAACTAAAAGGTATGTGTTGTATTCTGACTGAAACTTACAACCTTCACGCAATAAATAGCCAAGTTCAATACCTTTTCACAACCACATAACGAACGGGATCACCGTACATACTATTCATATTTTTTGCTACTTAGTCCCAAGCAGAATACAATATCAACCTCTCACCTTAAATCGATCAGAGGCCTCAAAGTTCTCGATCTAGTGGGCGCCGCACACGTAGCCCTACGCGTCCAATAGCGTCCATCAATCACTTCCTAATCGAGTTTATGAGCGTTTGAACACCCGCTCCCTTCCTTCCTGCGGGCGACGTACATTATCAGACCCGACCCGAATCTATGTTCCTCGTGTTAGACGTGTGATATGTAGTCAAGCCACCCGTGAGAGCAGATACGATGCCTTGATCTTATGTGTACTAGACGCGTTGAGATGAATTTCAATTCGACTTTAAAATGAATCTTGAAATATTTTATTCTTCTCTTTTATAAGATGATAATGTCATTAAAATAAACATGTTAAATTAACTTGTTGTATGTTAAAAAACATTTGCAAGTAACATGCTATGGCTTATGACTGCATAAATCACTATCATTGTTTATCAATGTAATTAGGTAGATTTTAAAATATTATTTGGTTAATTGCACCATCCATGCGTCGGATGTGCATGTAAGAAGTCGGTCCACTAACCAACCCGCATTGGACCAGCTAGGTGGGGTACGATCCGAAAACCCCCTAATGGATAGGGGTGCATTAGGGAAGGCCTATGTCTAGCAGTGGACTATCACAGGCTGATGATGTAATTGCACCATAACCATTATGAAGTTGCATTAACAGCAATAACTTTACATAGTTTCATTACAATATGTCAAAAAATTAGTATGTTTTTAAGTATGTGCGTTTCATATGTGCATGGTAGTGTTCTGTGCATTGACCTGTCAATGCCATCTGAAATTCGAGCGATTCTACACTTGTCGTGATAGCATCCAATCGGCGTTATTTCCGCAGCGTCTAGTGCATCAAACTAGTACAGTACACTACTAATAGTAATGCTGACAAATAAAATTATACTAAACATGCAAATACAAACCTACCTGATCACTAGGCGTCACGTAATCCCACGTGAGCGCGATATCTTCCTTATAAGAATTACTCCCGGGCGTGCCAGTTTTCTCGTGATATTTTCACCCGAGTTTTAGATAAGTCTGCATTGCGAGTTAAAAGCACCCCTTTCCGCGGGGCAAGTTTCTGAATTACACTCAGGTGGAACTCGCTCAAAGCTCATTTTCGTGTTGGGTATAAGTGCTGGGCATTCATCTACTTTGTGGGGCACCTGAAGGTCTGATGATGGTTAATGGTATTATTTTGTTTGGAGATATAAGTACTCAAAAGAATGTAATAATTTGTTTATATGAATATACTACTTACATATATTGAAGATAAAACTTTAATTTGTATGGATTTGATGGTAAATAACGGAAACTGTATATAACTTTAATTTTGGAGGTGTTTAAATGGTGTATTCATTTAAATTCCAACTTATTATATTATTTTAGTTTATGCTCAGGTGCTTACGGTTATATAATTTTAGGTAAATTTGCTCATTTAATGATAATTTTTCGCTTATTTGTCTAGCGTTACTATATATATATATGTAAATCATTAAAATTTTAATTTTTAAGTATAAATCATTATACATTTTATTATCATGAGGTTAAACTCTATTTTTATATAAACGACTTAATTTATGTTAACCTGTTGCAGGTAATTTGTGCATGCTTTCAATATGTTTTACTTTATAATTAAATTTTTTTATTTATAAATTTATTTTAATACGCCTAAAGTTGGTAATGTCGAGTAAATTTAGTTTATGATCTTATTTTTTTTTATTTTAAAGTCCCTGAGCTGAATGATAATTAAAATTGATCGTTGGCAATATCTATCAATATTCGCCCTTCGTATATTCGTCACGACGTTAACGTTTTACCACAAGGTGATAAAGCAAACGAAACGTGACCACGCCACTAATAAAAGCTGCGTTCGTACGTTCTGCGCAAACTTCATCCGATTATGGGCAGTTCTATATCGATACAATTCCTAGTTTGTATTATGCTGTTTTATTTGTGAACGTGCCCTTATTCGATCTATTGTGCGACAATTCGTGTTTAAGTTTCATTACGTGCAGTGCGTGATTGAATTGCGAGGATTATATTCGAACGAATAGTAATTATTCTTGCTGTTATTATTATCACTACGAAGTATGAAACAAAGTCGATTTCTCTGTCCCTATATTCCTATGTATGCTCAAATCTTTCAAACTACGCAATGGATTTCGATGCGGTTTATTTTTAATAGATAGAGTGATTGAAGACGAAGGTTTATATGTATGACACATGCTTAATATTGTAGGTATATTTTCTATTCTTCATTTTACTTTTCAGTAATATTGTTTATATGCTAATATAAAATATAGTTTAAAATCAATAAGGATTTAAGAAACTTAATAAATGTATCATGCAATGGCAACTTAATAGGAAACTAATGTATCGATGATAAATAAAAAAATAACGTACATTTTCAATTCAAATCATTGATGATAATTCTTACTTTGTCTATCAGGTGTATTTTATTATATTTCTATATATTAGGTGATATTTATAATATCCAACTTTTTATGCACGAATTGTTTTCTTTTCTTCAGCCCATAAGCGTAGATTAGTACAAAGTTTATGTGCTTTCATATCTCTCAGCTGGGCCATTTCTCTATATTAACTTTAGCCAGTTGAGCGTGGAGTTATCTAAATAATAGTAGCGTAGCATCCGATGGCCCATCGGAGGCCCTTGAAAGCAATAACTGTTCTTTATTGTTGTAGATTACTTTAGCGGAAACGGCTTGTAATGCTGGCGCAGATGAAATTTGTCGAAAACGCCTATACAATAAGTATAACAAACATCGAAATGGATTTAATTTTGTTATTGGGTCGTAACATTTAGCTGTTTAGATTTAATGTCAGTTTTAAAATTGTTTTGGACATTCCGAAACAGTCTAAAACTGATATTAGAGTGTTTGTGAGCGTTATAAATTTAGTATGTTTGAGTAGTCTTTGTTTCCATTATCTTTGTATTGGAACTATGTATTACAAACTTCAATTTGTGGGTTACGAATGGTTCGTGAAACCAACTCTGTGATATCGTTATTTTCTGGTTGGTTAGTGCAATACTGGTCAATCAAACAATTATTTAAAAATATGATTGAAGCTTAACATTTTAAAATTAGTCCCGGTGGTCGAGACCATCTTTTGCAATAGGACTACGGTAACTTCAAGTTTTATTCGTACGTGGCTATTTAAATGATGTAGGTAATTATGACCACTAGCACAGGATGTCGAAAGTCAAAAAATCTGTAGGGCTAATGTATTTAGAAAGCAGCACAGGTTTTTCTACCGGATATAGAAAATGTTCTATACGCTATAAAACATTAGAATTGTCTAGGAAACAGTTACTTCTTCGTATCGATAAACTTTTAAACATAAAATTGATCTAACACACAGTTTCGTACCAATACGTTCACCATTCCAGTACAGTACTTATCTCGTACCGTCAGCTAGTCGTTAGTCGAGCATCAAAAACCAGTATTCCAATGGAACCGTTGGCCGTTTCAGATACGTTTTGTATTCAGCGAGCGTGACCGCTTTCCGGTGCGGGCGCGATGTGAAAACCGCTTGCACAATGTCGCCAACTGTTAAGGGACGTTGCGAAATACGCTCGGTTGTCGTGTGCGAGTTCGCGTAATCAAAATATCGGTTATTATTAGGGCGTACGTGACGAGGAGTTATTGCCATTCTTTGATCGAGGAATAAATATTATATATATATATATATATATATATATATATATATATATAACATAATTATATATATAATATCAGTATAATCATATATATGTATCGTATAATCATATATATTTGTATTTATATACATTAAAATTATCCTCTTTTTGTAATAAGTGTAAATTTGTTTCTTCACTCAAAAATTAATTCAAGTCCGCCATTGTACGAAATTTGAACAAAAAGTCTTAAATAAATAAATGAATAAATAGTTATATAACTAAGGATGACATGCAATTATTCGTTATGGATTAGTCGTTCTTAATGGTTAATAATTGCGTGGGGATTAAAATAGCAGTGGTCCACCAAAAAAAAACACGTTTACCTCCCGTTATTATTGTTTGATAGAGAATACTGGACTTTCCTTACTAAATTACATGTCTTACTTAGCTTCGTTTAGATATACAGCTATAGCATATAGAGTTTCGTGACTGAAACCCACTAATTATGACGCTTTTAGTTCGGATTATTTCCTAACACCCCTATTGCGAAAACTTCGGGCGGCTCGCAGTGTACACCAACTTGATTTGAATCTTGAATAAAATTTAAATATTCCATAGGTTCTTTGTCGTAATGTGTTTTACTACTAGAACCTTTTTGCTTCGTTTATGTTTACTTAGTGATAAACAGCGAGATCTTACGTAAAATATTGTAAAAAAAGAGATTGTAATTTTACATTCACCGCGGAGCTTTTACCTTAATTCGATGATTTTAAGTAGCTTTCTTATGTGAACAAGAGATGTATAAAGATTCTAGTAAATAGCAGCCTTTTTGTCTGGCCCAGTTGGGTTCTTATTACACATTCTTTTCCGAACGAATTCTGCTGAAAAGTGCTGCTGAAGCAACGCCTTTAATAAAACGCTGGGACACAATTCATTGTTTTAAAATGTTGTAACTTATATAGAAATTCTCTTTTATAGATCTAGACAGATTACATGTGGAAAATATCTAGAATTTTCAACGTATGATATATGGTAGCGACTTAGACCGTTAGACGCGCGGATGGCTAGGTCAACGATCATCCGCCCACGATGACGTCATCGCGAGCCGTGACGTAACACGTTTTATTAGGCCATTGACTTAATAACCGCTCTTGGTCGCTTATTAACTTTAATATGAAATAGTTTGCTCGGAGATTTGTACGCGACCGTACTTGAATATGCGATTTGCATAATACAGGACATTTTCGCTGCTGTTATGTCTGAGCGTTTGGAAGCTGTATGTGATGTTAGTTGGGAATGTAGTTTATATGTTTTTGTAAGCGACGTATTTCCCGCTCATCTGCAGAAATGACTAGAAAGCGCCTTAATGTTTCATATGTTTATGTAATTTATCTATGTTTTGTTGGAACCTTAACGTAACTACATTACTTAATGTTTAAGAAAAACTGCACATTAACCGTCTTAGATAATGTCAGTTTGTAGTTAGTTTTTATAAACTAGAAAAGAGTCGTATGTATATTTAAAAAAAATTGTTGAGATCGTATTATAATGATATATTTTGCAATTCTTGAATTAGACAATTATTGTAAGTAAACGTTCAATGTATATTGTATGGATATAAATGTTTTTAGTTCGATTTTAAAATGCGATTACTAAAGTGAATTTTTGTACGTCTACCAGTTTGCGATTAGTTTGTGAGCTCGGCAAATTGCATTTTAAATGCGAGGAGCCGAACTTGTATAACGATATTCTTTCGCCATACATTAAAGAAACAATTTTTTTAACACTTTTAGTTTCTCTGTCTTAAAGTTTAAGCGGTTCAAAGATGAATAATTATAAAACGTCTCTTTTTGTTAAACTACTACTTATTAAGTAAGTTTAATTTTTCAATTAAACTATTTTAAATATTATTTTTTGTCATGGTAAACGGCTAGTAGCTGAGCAAAAAGTTTAATTTCTATAAATGTAAAGTTACGTAAATAATACTGGATTACCCCAATATGACGATATTTTAGTATAAATATTGGATTGATACAATAAATTTTCCTAAGGTTATCGATAACTAATGCCATTATTAAGCTGTTAAGTGTTGTTGACTGTCAGCTTTATAAAGTAGCTACCCATTTGAAAAGCTTTAGAGAGCTTGATGCCCCTGTGTATGCCATTTCCTACGTGAACCTTCATCTTTACCCGTGGGAAGTTTCCCCATCTCCATGGGGGACGCCATATAGCGGGTCGTATCGGACGGTCCGTGACTGAGTTGAATATTCCGAGCGGTGTGGCGCCCCCTTTCCCGCGCTTATCCGGATTTCGCGGGCGTCCTACGTGACGCTATTGTTGATTTGTAATTCGAAATTTGAATTCGTTCTTTTGTTGATTCTTTTTTTTTATTATTATTTGGTGTTATATTTTTTTTTATTACGCGTCAGCATCGTGACCGGTATTTTGTTAAATGTATATTTTTGTTTTGTTTCGTAATACATACGCTTGTTTTGTGGTTTGATGTAAGCTTTTTGTGACGTAGTCTGGGTGGGCACCACCGCGGTGTCTATTTCTACCGCAAAGCAGTAGTGTGAAAACACTACTGTGTTCCGGTTTGAAGGGCACCGTAGCCAGTGTATTTACTGGGTAAACGAGGCTTAACATCCTATGTCTCACGGTAGGTAGCGCGTTGGTGATCACTTTCCATCAGGCGACCACGTTGCTCGTCTGCCTGCGTATGCAATAAAAAAAAAGCAGAGCAAGGTTCAAACGCATCAGTTGATACAAAGCGGTGAAGTGAACTTGCATAAATCATGTGTGAATGGCTTAATGTTACTTAAACATTTTAACTGTTTTTTTAAATTACGGCCTTAAATTATAATTACTGTAAAAATAAGCAATTATTTTTTAAGATTATGTAATAAGCTATAAGAAGCAATAGCAAAAGCTCAATGATCAATACTAAATTACTTGTGCTTTGAATAATATTAATACATCAGTAAATATCCATCATTAGTTAGCAATAAATGAGGCAAGTGTACACTTTTAAATATATACATATACAAGACAAAGCTTGTAAAATGACGTTAATAAATGACGAAACCCTCCCTAAATAATAATAATTTTGCACAGATGACGAATTGCTTTTCGTTCCTCAGTAACGTTTGCAAAGTTCGAAATCTTACCTAATTTAACTGCACCGGAGACGCGGGAATGAATTTCCCGCCCGTGATTGCACCCGGCGACAAGTCGACGAAGGGTCTGCGCACATCGTCGACAGTTTGAAAATAGTAAAGTAACTTCAGCTTTAAATCATAAAAACAAGTAATATATGCCAAATATTTAATATTAAAATTTATTTATCGTATATTGTAATCGATTTAAATTTTTAAATTTAGTTTTATATGATTTTTTTCGAATCCTTGCTTCAAATCCAGTCAATGTGCACCGGCCCTTATGATGTTCCATCGGGCGTCCGATTTGAATTTGGAACGCATATTGGCGCGAAAACGATTGTTTTTGTCGATTTTATATCGGTTTCTTCTAATAAATTCATGAAATACTTTATCAATGCATATATGTTAATGTTTATAAAACGTATCGTTTACGGAATTGAATCTGTAATTAATTTTTGCCATGAATGATTAATTTGTTCTCTCGGCTGACGGCGAGAGGGTGAAATATTCTCACGTCCCAAGCTTCGAAATGCGAAAACATTGCGAATGTGTTCTTGTAATCAATGCCATAAATTTCGTTCCCACGACAGCCATTTCGATTTCGTTTCCATGGATGTCTCAAAATTTGTTTGATATATAACTAATTGCTTCAATCATTAAATATTATAGTTATAAAAGAGCATTGTATTGAGTAAGAGTTTTGTAATTTTTTTAAACAGTTATCTTTGGTAAAAACCGTTAAACTAAAAGGATTTGAAGGATTTTAACGCGTTTATATTCATGTTGATTCTTAACGTCTTTTGCGTTCATTGTGGCGTCTTTTTAACGTCGGAAATAAAAAAAAGAAAACGATTTCAACAATAGTAATAGTTACAATAAGTTCGACAATGGTGTTTGTAAATTACCACCATGCTACGACGGAACTATACAGATTTTGCATTCTCCTGCGTATTGAAGTACTTTTTAGAGAACTTATAAAATACCGGTAAATTTAATATAAACGTGGTAGGTATATGAAAATTATAAATTGCAGACTATATACGAACGAAACGCGGAAGTGAAATACAAAACTTTCACACGATATATCGAATATTATTTATGCATTTGATCACGTTCGTACTGTGATAGGAAACTGGACTGGATTACTGATACAAAAATTTAAAAGCACCTTTATCGGAAATTTATAAGAGTTATATTTCAGAAACTTCTGGATTTTAGTATTAAAAGGAACAATAAGGGTTTTAAAACATGTTTCAGCTCAACGTCTATTCAAAATTTGCTTAAGTATTATAAATCTTAGATCACAATATTTTACACAGCAATCTAAAATTTCATTATCATCATCAGCCTGTGTTAGTTCACCGCTGGACATAGAGTTTTTAGACCGTATCCCACCAGGCTGGTCCAATGCGGGTACCAACCAGCCACCAGGGTGGAACGACTTTAGCTATCTTAATTACAAGGTACCCAGTTACCAAGGTACTTGGGGAGTACTCTTTCTTATTTCTACCACAAAGAAGTAGTATGAAACGTCTACCTCTGGCGCAAAGGGCGTCGTAGTTTTCGCAATAGCGAGACGTAACATCTCAGGGTAAGCGGTCTTAGCGGCAGGTTCTATGAATAAGGTTATCTTTCTTTTGTTCTGTTCCGTTTGCATCGTTTAATAAAAGGCTAATGGTTCAAATACAGCAGAGTTCACTACAGCCAGCGATCACTGTGCAAACGATTATCCATCCATCATCAGCCTGTGATAGTCCACTGCTGGACATAGGCCCCCCCTAATACACCAGTATTCCATTAGAGGGGTTTGAACCGAATCCCACCACGCTGGTCCAATGCGGGTTGGTGGGTGGACCGACTTTTTAAATGCCCATCCGACGCATGGATCATCTCACTTTTCAGACAATTGGGTGATCGGCCCAAATTGCCCTAACCAACTAGGAAACAATGAAAATTTGTTGAGCCCCGCAGGTTTCTAAAGCACACGCCCATACCACTAGGCTACGGAGGCAGTTGCAAACGATTATACTATCATTAATTTGTATGTAACTTCTAAATACATAGGACAGCTACGCTTCCAAATACATAATTACAGAATATTTGATAGATGCACGTTAGCCGTAAACTATTCCCGCATTTGCGTCCAACGTGTGCCCCTCAAATAAACGTGATTCGTTTTTCGATTAGTTGTCCGTTTACTCTAACGATTGGCCGCAATACGGCGTGCGCTCTGTGGACATACGTACGTCCCCGTATTTGCGTAATACATGTCGGATTAGTTAGCGCTCGTGACAAATTACGCTCGCGTATATTTTTCATGTATGCCATGACGCCATTGAACGTGGAATAGGAGGGTATATATGTTTATGGGTAAAGCTATAAAGAGGTGCATTATTTTTTTTCCTTCCGAGCTATTTTTTAAGTTTTCGTGATACTAATGCGTCAAGTGTATATGAATTTTTAACAGCAATTGGCATCTGCCGTTTACACCCCAAAGGGTAAACTGCATTATAGACATACACAAATATCTATGTTATTCATAGTTACCTGCTAGTGTAGGTATATGTAATTACGGAAATAAATTTCTATGTCTTAGTGTGTGTGTCATTATAAATTACTATGCCGTTCGTTATAATTACAAAGAAAATTGTTAATCATTAAATTAAGTCAATGCAAATGAGTTTGTTTGTCCTGTAAATATGTCTTTAATTCAGGATAATACCTTTAAGGTTTTGAGTTAAGTTTATCTGATCTCATTTCAAGAAAACCGCCTCCGAGGCCTAGCGTCGTTGTCCCTTGCTTTATAAACCGGTGATCGTGGGTTCGAATCCCGCGGGAAAAGAAATTTGTGTTATCGTTGTTTTCTGGTTGTTTAGGACAAATTTGGCCGATTACCCAATTGTCTGAAAAGCAAGCTGATCCATGCGTCGGATGGGCATGCAAAAGTCGGTCCATCCACCAACCAATCTCATTGGACGGTCGTGGTGGGATACGGTCCAAAACCCCCCGTAATGGGGAAGGCGTGCATTCGGGGTGGTCTTTTTCCAGTAGATTAACACAGGTTGATGATGATTACAAGAATAGTCCAGCTAAAGTTTGATTCGAATTAAAAATAAAGCTCATAAAAATAAATTTAAGTATATTGATGTCATATTGAATTGAGTATTTATAGCAATTTATAATTACGAGGAACTGAACAATGCACATTTACCTTTTTTTTAACACAATGGATACTTTATAAACATTACGCTAAACAAAAAAACTAATTTACTTCACTTTCGTTACAGGTAAGCCCTCGGAGAGATCTTATTTAAGCGCAACAACGGTCGGTGAGTAATTGCCATAAATAATTGGATGTCCCCGTGTTCAAAAATCGCCCGATTTAAATTCAAGCAATAACAGCGCTCAGCCGGCTTCATTAGGGACGAGTCGGGGTATTTTTGTCGCCATTAACTCGACAATTTAACTGGCAAGCAGGTGTTTAATTAATTATTGTTTCAACTTTCAACGCCGCCGGCCCTCTAATTACTTCGGCCGGTTAAGGGTGGAATTATTCCCGACGTTGGCGATTATCCTTCCAACGAATGGACGCGCGAATTGATGATTTCAGTGATAAAACCAAAAGATGAAAAACTACGCAAAGTTGAATACTAAATATATTAAATTCAATATCTCTTTTGCCTGGCATTTGTCTTGTTTGGCTTTCTACAAAATTGACAGAAATAAATTAAATACAATTAAGTTATCTCTAATTGTATTGTTCTATGTGATAATCGTATAAATATATACATTTTTTTTTCTGAAAATTTTAAGTTTTATTGTAACGCCTACCAATGTTTTAAGTGTTAAACTTTTAAATTTGTTAATTAAAAAACGTATATAATTCAAACCACCGATACATCCCTGCATTTATAAGCACCCTTTCCTGAAACAACGCATAGATTTAGGCTGGCTATTACGCGATAACTTTACGCCTATCTAACTCCCTAGAAAGGGTTAGATCTAACGTGCTAGTGGGTTTGCACAGGCGACAATGAACACGCGTCGCAGTATCACAGGAAGCGGCCGACAATTTGCCCGGAACAATGACCTAGGCGCTCCTGGCAGGCCGCGTAATTGGTGTAATTAATTAGCGTGTACGCCGCCGGTGCCAGAATATCACGTTTTGTATAATCGCCTCGTAATACTGCGAGGATTACGCGTCGTACAGTGGGATGTGCGTAGATACGAACTGAAGTATACCGACTTTTTAGATATTAGCAAAAGAAATACTAGTTACAGCCGTCGACTTCCCACTAATATCAATTTCCCATAAATATTTACTCTGGGTTTATGCTGACTTGAATCGCCAATTCGTTTATTTGGAGGACACACATAATTTCGGCTAAATTATTTGAAGTTTAGTCTAAAGCCTGACCCAATAAATGAGAAATGCAATAAATAAATGTGTCGTAAAAAACAGTAAAAAAGTACTTATTTCTTTAAAAAAAAAAACCAAATAAACCCTTCTGCTATAAAATATTAGTATTGGTCAGTACCTAACCCAAACCTTTTTCGTGTACATTGATTATACGAGTTATTCCTTTTTAATAGTTATCGATTCTACGTTTCCATCTAGTTTATTATAAGCGTCGTGACAATCCATGTGATTGAATGATTTATAGCTCCATTAGATAATCTGAATGCGGTGCGTGCAGCGTGACGCACGCCAAGTCGACCGGCGGCCATATTGTGATTGGACGGACCCTTTATGATCTCATTAATAACGCAGGCGGCTGCGACACTAGCCCTAATTTTTATATGTACATCATATAGTAAGTAAAGGTACTTACTATACTTACTATATTATCCTTATAATTACTATACTTACTACTACTAATAATAGTAATTTAATGTTTTTTTTAACGATTATCGGATTAACGGATTTGTAGACAATCATCATTATCATCATCATCAGCTTGTGATAGTCCTATACTGGACATAGGCCTCCCTTAATACAACCCATCTTACAAGCTGGTCCAATGCGGGTTAGTGGGTGGACCGACTTTTTACATGCCAAAAATTGTATCTTGTTTGTAATTTGTAACGATTTTGTGTAATAATATCTACTTATGCGTTCCGGTGCCGCATCGATAAGAAATCTAAAGAGTATTAAAAAGACCCCAATTATTTTACAGTTCTTTACAATCCATTAAGTTATATATTAAATGGATATAGTAAAGAATGGTCTCGTGTCGCAATTTGTTTATTGAATAAAGTTTATCACAATTACTCTGCACCAAGTTTATTCGAAAGAAAATTAATTAACTTCGACAGGCTTGAGTTGCTGACCTTCAGGGTAATTTGTTTGTTTTCAAACCGAAATGTCACAGGGCTGCTTCGTGATTCGTGACGACTTGTAATAATGAATCAGCACTTAATTTATCCCATTTGTATGACTTAAATCCAGGTGTCACTGCTTGACAGTGGTTATTTTATATGAAATGAATAATACTGTATGAAATGTATATGAAAGAATTCATTAATGCAGTTTACCCTATGATTTGTGGTAAATGCCAGTCGATTATGTTTTGGTGATTTGGAGCCTGTTCAATAGATGCTTTTTACTATTATAATGATGAAAAAAGTATGTTTATCAGATATATAAACGGTTGTTTAATTTTTAATGACATTGCACCTATGAATCTAGTCTATAGTATTTGTTGTATAGAATTATTTGTTTGTTAAAAATTAACGTATCATCTAAAGGTCACTCGCGATATGACCTCTTTATCTATAGGAAAACGCTGCGACGTAATGTTTGCCTCAGTTATTACGTGACGCATTGTATAAATAACTCCGTTATTTTTCAGTATATCGCTTGTTTCCGCACGTAAGATATTATTTGGCTTATATAAACTAATTATTTGATTATACATTATGTAGACAACGTATTTTGTGCTTTGGCTGGTGAGAATCGTCATGTTATTTTAAATATCATCAACAGCCTGAGTTCGTCCACTGACACAGGACTACCCTAATACACGCCTTCTCCATTTAGGGGGTTTTTGGTATCCCGTATCCCACCACGCTGGTCTAATGCGGGTTGGTGGGTGGACCGACTTTTTACATATCCATCATCAGCATGAATCATCTCACTTTTCAGACAATTGGGTGAATCGGCCCAAATTGCCCTAACCAACTAGGAAACAACAATGAAAATTTGTGGAGTCTGCAGATTCGACCCCACGATCTCCAGTTTCTAAAGCACACGCCCTTGCCACTAGGCTACAGAGACTGTTATTCTAAATACTATTTTACTAATATAATAAATGATGAACTACCTCCGTAGCCTGAGTGGTATGGGCGTGCTGAAACTCGGAGTCGTGGGTTCGAATCCTGCGGGGAACTAACATGCATTGTTTTCTAGTTATTGAGAGCATGATGACCGATCTGTGCTGAAAGATATTCCATGCGACGGATGGGCATGTAAAAGTCGGTCCACCCATAACCGCGTAGACTGCGTGATAGGTCAAACCCCTAATGGATAGGGGTGTATTAGGGAGGACCTATGTCCAGCAGTGGACTAACAAACGCTGATGATGATGTGAATAAATGATTAAGATGCTCTGTACGATTGTTAGTTACTTTTCTTCTTCTTACTGTATCGACGACAAGAGCATCTTGTCGTCGTGGTGAAAGGATCAGCCAGTCCGCGTTGGGACTCGTTGACTGTTGCCCTGGGTGCGCCGGACGTATCGGGTCTCTTGATGACACGCGGGGCTTTGTACCCCAAACTTTGTTGTTTGTTACTCTATAAAGCCAAAATTACGTAATGGATTTTGATAAAACTTCAGTCACGTGGTTTATACGTCAATATGATGACATATCAGTTAAAATTATTAAAGATTTGATAAAATGTTTGAAGCACGGGCCTAAAAAGTTTAAAAGGTACAATGCTTTATTAATAATAATGTTAGTAATGCAAGTATCTTTTTAATTTTAACTGAAACGCTTTATATTTTAATGTCAGTAAAATTATGCGTTATGATTATGTATAACGCTAATGCAAAATTGATGTTTCATGAACTGGTTACGATAAACAGTATTTGTTATTCTTTAAGTGTAATCCTTATAGTACCTATAGTATAAGTAAAAGTAACTTTATGAGTGATAATAAGATTGAAATCTTAAACCCGCAACGAAGTTTATAATCTCTACCTTAACTTTCCAAAATAGCACTTACAAACTGCCATAAATCGTGTATTGTCAATTGTGTTGACGTCATTGAATTGCCATCCGCGAGTGTCGCTTTCAATTAAAATGGAAATAATTTCGGGATACGTGACCGATTATTAATAAAGGCTGGACAGCTCCTTATCGATTCAGCACCAGGCACCAATTTGCCCCGACTTGGCGTTCCTTGCACGGAAATCAATTAAATACATAGTTTATTTCGAAAAACAGAGTTTATTAAAATTAATTAAAAAAAAGACAATATCCTTTTTGTTCCATACATTTTATTTCCTACCCATTATTGCACGACAAATCATATTGCTATGTTATATAACCAATGCTCGAATACAGTTTTCATGTAGTGCATAGGTGAAAGTTGAATGACATTGAACGTTGGACAATTATAATTAAAAATAGTTTTTTTGCTCATCTTGTGACAAATTGGCTTAACGGAAATTATATAACAAGATATAATATTATTATTTCAAATCAGTAGAATAAAATTATCTCATTACTAATATATTGTGTGATTTATATAAATTACTTTTTGCATTATTAAAAAAACCGGTAAACATGCCTAATTACGAATTCTCCTGTCCTGTCATTTAACCTTATTCGAACCCGAAACCTAGAAGCGCCAACTGAACACGTGGTCCCTCGTTCGTTACGAACATTGTGTAAGGGCAGGGCAGATGCGGCGGGGGTCACCGCTCCCGGCCCCACGCAGCTGCCGATGCCGGCTTTTTGTCCTCCCGACCTGAACAGGGCTCCAAAGTACTCTAGTTATGTACGAGCGTGCGGAAAATTAGTGCAGCTAAATTAGATAGGACATTAAGTGAGAAAAACTGGGTTATTTTTGATAATTGCCAAGAAGAAGTCTGCGTAATGGTTAGCCACTGATCTGATCATTGTGTCGATATTTATTGGTGCAAGGTTTTTTTTTCTAATCACCTTAAGGAAGAGACCATAAGGATTAAACAAAGAAAATCAGAATAACGTGAACCAGATATCCCCGTTTCAATAGTCACGTCTATTAATAATTACTTTTAACATCTAGGATTAATTTTAAAAAACAACTTAAATAATGTTAGCTAGCGTCATGTTTATTTATCCTTAATACGATGTAAAATAATTTTATTGTTTTCTAACCTGTCAAATTTAGGCGTTTTCAACTACAATTTTTGACCGATACTCCACTCAAAATAATATATTTATCCAGTCCTTAGTCATAGCTTGCTGTCATATTAACTCTCACCTTTAATATACTCACGTCAACACTTTTTTGTGTAATAACAATCGAACTAACACTAACAATCGGCTTAAAGTCGGTAATTTCACTTTTGTGTCGTGGCCAGCTTTGTAAAAGTGCTTCGTGACTTGGCCCATCCGAGCCGTTGGATTCCGTTCGTTCGGCGTTGCCATTAGTCGCGCACCTCGATGGACCATTAACGTAACCGCGTCTGCGATCCGCCGTATAGATACGTACTATGGAATTTGATGTTTTTGAATAGAAATAATGTACGATTCTCGATTTGATATATGATTTTTTTTAGTACAAAGGTTTATGTTAGGTATAATTTGGTTAACGCGTGATGATTTCGGTATGTCTTTTGATATGCTATGAGAAGGGACAAGTCAATGTTACATTACGTATGTATTGCTCTATTATAGAGTACTGTTTGTACAAAAGAGATGTTAGCTATCTGTAGCTTCAGATATTTACTTCAGTTATGAAGATAGAAATAAAGTATACTTTTACGTAAAAGTGACGCCAAATACCGTTCTAAAAACCATTAATTAAAGCGACAAAAGACACTGCATTTTCTACCACTCTTAAATATAATTAAATGAGTTTAAACGTTTTAAACGTATGATAGGTACATTTCTTTTAAGTGCTCTTTATAATAGTATGATTTTAAAGTCACCTTACTAAACGAAGCTGTGCTTTCATTTATAAACATGGCGCGATGAACCTAAACTCTGTGTACAAACAAACCACGTGATATCAACTTCGTTATTTTAAAGATATATATATATATATATATATATACATATACATATAACTTAATATAGCTTTAGAAACCGGAGGTCGCGGGTTCGAATCCTGAGGGGACTCCACAAATTTTCTTTGTTGTTTCCTAAATGGTTAGGGCAATTTGGGCCGATCACCCAATTGTCCAAAAAGTAAGATAATCCATGCTTCGGATGGGCATGTAAAAATTCGGTCCACCCACTAACCCGCATTGGACCAGCGAGGTGGGATATGGTCCAAAACCCCCTAATGGATAGGGGTGTATTAGGGGAGGCCTATGTCCAGCAGTGCACTATCACAGGCTGATGATGATGATGAATACATTTCTATAAAACCATTAATTAAAGCGACAAAAGACACTGCATTTTCTACCACTCTTAAAGATAATTAAATGAGTTTTGGCGTTTTCCTAACATGCCGCTTGTTGTCTACTATATATGAAATATATATACAATAATTCTTTCGTGCACGCGTTGTATGAGGGGTGCGAAACACGCCACGTCGCCCGGGTGCGGCGTCCCAAGTTTAGGGTGCGTTCACCGTGCGATCGATTGCGACCCCCGAGTTCGTGTTCCCACCTAGCGGAGCGAGCTTACGTTTCATTAATCATCATAAGCGACCCCCCGACTGCGCGTGGCCGTACCCCGGGAAAGTTTTCGAATCGCCCGCCGAAATGCCTCGGATTAAATGTCTGTCGCGGCGCAATCCAACCGAAGCATAGTTTGCATCTGTCTTTGCTTTAACATTAATCTACACATTTAAGTTGATAATACCTTATGGCACTAAGCCTTTGACTAAATGACGGTTCTGAAAAATTCTGCGTTGGCTCAAAGTAAGCGTTTATGAGTCGCCTTTAACTTAATTTTATTAAAAAAACTAGCAGTTGCTCTTGACTTCTTTCGCGTGGTAAGATATAAGCTAGAAGAAGTAAAGTAGCCTAAGTTACTCCAAGTTACATAAGTAAAAGTCCTCCCAGCCATCCTAGAGATTAGCTAGAATAATAAGACAAAAATTTAGAAAAGATGTTTGTCTCTCAAAAACGACTCCTTCAAAAACGGTTATTTGAATGTTACAAACTGATACTTCTATTTTATTATTAGTTAAATATAACTCAAAAGAAGAAGTATCCCATGTAATTTAAAGTCTCCGAGACGAAGGCACATTTATCATAACGGCGTAACAAATCTTACAATTTACAATCTATTTTAGAAGTCTACATTTATAACTTCGTTTGCTTCATGAAACAAATTAACTTTATCTAAATAAAAGTACGTATACCGCGTAAGCGCGTCATTTGTCCACGCTGGATAGCCACCAAAGAGGAAAATACCTAATTATTATTTCGACATTGACAGTTCCTATTTTACAATCGACATCCCTCTTCAAGCTATTAAATCATTATAAACTGCATGACTCATAGTCTAACAATACATCACCGCATACCAAATTACTAGACCTTGCCAAGTAACTATAATACACAAAATAATTTCCTTGCAACCATCTCAATCCATCGTTTCCCAGCTCCGATCGAGGCGAGAACTGACAGATCCATTCGGGCCCGTTATTAGTGCATCCTTTTTTTGTGATCGTGGAACTAATCCGGCCGCTAAGGCCGAAAGGACGCCTTCCACGAAACCGCCGGTCCAAAACTGGTTTCCCACAGGTAGGTAGTTGAACGGCCAAAAATTATACATAGACCAAATGGACGCCGGAGTTGGCACTCGGCAACCGTGTGAATTGAACTTTATGCGTAATTATTTATGCGAACGAAACATTAATGTATTAACATCTTGGTGGCTCTAATTCTTCAGGTTTCACGCTAAAGGAACGTCTGTTTAGTGTTTAATTTATTTCGGCTTCAAAGTTATTCCTCCGAGCGATATTCCTGCTAAGGAATTGAGGATAACACGAAAAATTCGCTTCACGAATATTGATTACCGAGTCGTTTCCGCAAAAATGGGATATTGTTTTTTCTCAGGGCCCTCGGAATTTAATATATTCATAACGGAGAAGACGTTTTCCATCTGTTCAATGTCAGTGAAATTATACCGGAAGCTGTTTTTAATTACTTTCGAGATAATAAAATCCTTATTCGCCTCTAGAAAATATGTTATTCAATTTATATACATGATCGGCGAGTTTGTTTCCTGTATCAATATATGATTATTTGAATATGATTATTTAATATATGATTTTTGATATAATATGTTGATTTGATACAAAATCATCTCCTTAGTATTGAGCTATCTTTTAGCTTATTATTACGAATCAATTAAATTACTAAAAATTTATCTAATCCGCCTATGATTGGACCTTTTAAAATTATTCATTTTATCGAATATTATATTTGAAAGTAATGCATAATACATATACACCCGTATAGTAAACGAGACAAGACACTTAAATATCCTGTAAAGTATAAAATCCGCTTGTGATAAACTGCACCAATATTATCCTCGCGCAATTTCGGGTCTCGTTTAACTTCGTGGAATTTTAATGACGTACATTGAACACTAGATGTCGCCGTATCTTCAAAGGGCTTGTGTGTTTATTAAGTTTCTTTTATGCTACGTTCGTGAATTGCATCTAGTCGACGATTTTACGGCTCTCACTTTGAGCTGGATTAATGAGGAAATTACGCTACGCTTTGGCTACGCGAGTTCATTACTTAACCTGTATTTAATAATGGACGGGACCTGCGATGAATCCCCCTCTACTCTGTGGAGGCGCTTTTTGTAAACTTTTTGTTTGATACCTTAATGTTTCGGTCGCATTAAGGTTAGCGTCGGATAAAAGCGGGAAATCTGCATTAGGCGATGCTTCGTACATCATTTCTATAAGGCACTAATGATTAAAAAACCTACGACCTTTTTAATACTAAAAGGTTGGATTTTCAATGCTCTAGAATGTTTTTTATCTGTGTTAAGCTTCTATTTTTTTTGTTTTTTCCGTCAGAGGCTACACCACCTCCGGCAGACGTTTATTGTTCTTTATCAAATTGTTTATAATTGTTTCAGCTTATTTTACATTTATTTTTTACACAATAAAGATACATTATATTACATTATATATATATATAAATAACAATAAAATAGCAATATAAAAGAAACAAAGAAGTCTACCCGTGACCACGCCGCTGAAAGTGTTCGAACGTCAGAATTCAAAATGTAAAATAAACCGATAAAATCCGTAAGTAATTTATTTAATAATGTATAATATTCGTTCAAGCAATAGAAATAATTATAAAAAGAGATGAGAAAAAAATAATCATCTGTGTCAAGCTTCAAAATATCGTTGCTAGGAGAGGTAAATATTTAAGCAACGCTGTAATTGTTGCTAGTGATCCTATTTCCGTGCTCAACGGGCTCAGTATATTAGTCTTAAGTGTGTCTTAACCACTACTCGGAAATCGAGATTTGAATTTCATACATTATCATACATACATATTGTACGGGCGCCTCAGTTTACTTAAGCTAAAGGCTAAGTATTGGCATACTGAGAAGGAACTATCTAGAACTTAAGATTGGTTTCAGTTATCTTTTTTTTTTGCAAAAATAAGTTACTAATAACAGTAAGAAAAACTAATCTTACGGATACACTCTTGTCTCTAGAAAGTTCTTTAATACTTTTTTCTTCTAAGGAAGGTAATCAGTGTGCCTTTTCCCTTAAATAAACGCGACGGCTTTGAACTAAAAATAGGCAAAGCTATTTTCGGAAATTACTACGTGCCTTACCCTTTCGGTGAGATGGTAGAAGCTAGTTAGGATTTTGAACTCAAATACCGCACTAACAATTTAAACTGTGAAATATGTAAATTATAATATTCAGTTTCTACTCAATTTATCAAATTTTTATATATAAATCATTTTACATAGATGTCAGATTTAATTTGTCGGTATTGTGAAGAATCTTACGACATGCACGGAACAGAACTTTATGCTTATTTAGAATTCGTTAGTTCTAACTCTAATGGCTACAGGGAAATTTTGTTAAAGCATCAAACAATTTCATTAACCTTTTAAACTAAGCACCAATCTCTCTTGTCTAATGCCATCGAACTTGCATTTTAACAGTATATAGATATACATTTCGAGACATACATTTAACCAAATGCTGGTATAAATAGCGACTCCAACTAAAGGATAAGATCAAAATCAAATTAAACTCGTCTACACTGGAGCAGTAAAAAACCCGAAGTTCCGAGAAGGTATCGTATAAATAGAAACACGGTTTAACGCATCCGTTCCGATTGTAATCTGTCCGTCGCATCAGAGGGCACGGTTACCTGAACATAACTATACTTGAATCTTACTGGTTGAAATAACTTTTGGCGTCCAAACGTGTGCTCTTATTGGTGGAAAATAACGTGATACTTATGGCGTATAATGTCAAACTCTGACGATGCTAAAGTGTACTGGTTAGTTATTGACATTTGGTGACTGTTAATCAATTGGAACGATTTACATTCGGCGTCATTAGTTGTTTTTGATTCCCTAGATATCTAGATATTCCAGATCTCTTTAGACTTTAGCATACATAAGTTAGTGTTCTATGTTTATAGGAATGCACATATATTGCATCCATTGATTGATACATATAGATAATTATGTTAACGTAAATACTTCCTTTATGGTTACCATATATCTAAAACATTCGACACCATGGGAAACCAATTGTGATCTAAGTATAAAATTCGTTATAATATGCCAGTTGCGCTGTACACTGTATTTATATATAATTAATATAATTTGCCGAGTGCCAGCAGTTATCAAGGATTGGTCTACCTTCACAGTGCTCCTAGTGTTACAATTTGTAGGATACAAATATCGAATGTCGCTAATCTTATGTTACTAAGCATTAAAGCTCAAGTATAAGTAAATTGCAAGGTCGTATCTAGGTTTACCTTGTGTTAAGACTTTAGATATATTTATTGTGAAAAAATAATAAGTCACATTATTGTTCTACCCGACAATGTTAACTCTTTATTTTCTCTTAGGGCTAATAGGCTTCAAATGGCCATACAAATAGTATTCATAATTTGATTGTGTTTTTTTCAAAGTGAAAAACACATACAAAGTTCAGTTTTCCTTTCTAAGTAATGTTTTAAGTTCTATATTGAATAAAGTTGTAACCAAAATGAAATAAAAGTTAGCTTCCTGGCCTAACACGTCTCATTGACATAAATGGTTGTAAAATTTAGTTGTAATTTGTAACTCGTAAATTAAGCTCTATATGTAGTAAATTATATATATATATATATATAAATAATATTTTTAATATATAGTAAGGTTTTTCGAAGGTGTCTCTAACCAGAATAAATACAGAAAATACGTACATTAAGTTAAGGCAAACTATTGAAAAAAAATCGCGTTAAACTTGTTCAAAAGTCGCGTGACCGTCGTGTGACGGTTCGCGTGATTTTGACGTATACGTGACGTGTCCAATGTGGACCGACATTGGAATAATATTACTTCACCGCTTCTCTTTGTATCTTATTAGAATTTACTAATACAGAGTGATCATTTAGACTACATTACTACATCAGTCTACTGTGAGATTATGAACAAAGATATATACAATATATATACTACATAAAATATGGTACTAGTGCTTATTTTAACAAAACAAATCCATTGTCTAAGTCTAATGGCGCCAAATTTTGAACAGACAAGAACAGGTCACATTTTATTTGATTAATTTATATACAATATCTGTTTAATGCCGAACTTTCATAATGTGCTTTATGTGCTTTGTAAATCGCATTTTGGTTATTCTAAAATAGTTCCCAAACCGTTATTAAATTTTGGATTGTTGATCTGGGTTCAAGTGGGAAAGCGTTCCGACCGCCCCACCACCCGCCGCTCGTCCTTCTCAAGTCCCTTGGCGGGTTCGCGACCTCCGCCCCGCTGCAAGGACGAGTTTCACGTGAATAATTTGCACGATGAATGAACGATCTTGTTATGTACCTGCTCCGTTAAATCCTGTTAAATGTTTGGATATTTCGGAACGTTGATTGTCATTGCCATTTTTCGGTATTTATGAGTTGTATAAGATATATTTATATAGATTTAGTAAATGAATTGATACCGGTTTGTAACGTGAATTTTTTGTACGTGAGAATGGATGATTTTCACGATGGTACTTTATGGAGTTTTTAATTATAAAAGCTAATATGTATCGCGAGTGAGTAGAGCAATGCCCTGTCTATAAGAAATGTCGCGTAAAAGGCCAAAAGTTCGTTCGCCGCCCTATGATAAGAGATGTTGTCTTGATTAAATTACACATTATTTACCCTTGCTACGGTGATCTTCAATCCGTAATAAGAAACTGTTACTACTTTTAAGTACACTATTTCTTTTGGCAGCAATAAGCATCGCTGTGATACTTTCCTAACAGCCATTTTAATTAACCTTGATATCATAATCTATACTAATATTATAAAGAGGAAAGATTTGTATTTTTGTGTATATGTTTGTAATGAATATGCTCAAAAACTACTGTGCCGATTAAATTTTTTTTTACCGTTAAAAAGCTGCATTTACTATGAGTAAAATAGGCTACTTTTTACCCCAGAAAAAGCCAATAAAATCATTTAAAAATAACACGGCAAAGCCATGGGCGGACAGCTAATCTTAATATATTTATAAAGATTTCTTCTTTGTACTTTGCCATACTATTATGCTGTTCGACTCGAATCAATCGATTAATTCATCAACACAGCTCGTTATTCGTTATTGTATGCTAATCGATTCGCGAGAGAATTGTATTGAGTTCACACAGAATTTTCAGGAGGAAAATGTATTGTAATAATTCCATTTTTTCTTGTATTTGAATGCGATTTAAATTGGCTTTGATATTACGTGATATACATATTTATTTAAGAAACCTATGCTTTTTTGTGAAACTGCAATGTGACAGAAGGTGTGCTTTTAATTACAAAAGGTGTAGGCTCTGCTTATGATATAATTGTTACGATAAATCAGCATTATCACCTAAATATAGATACTGCTTGTAAGTTTTTTTGGTGTAAATCCAATAACAGCGAAACAGTGTGGTCATATTACTGTTTGTGCGCAAAAAAAGAGGAATCCAGTTATACTCGGCTAGTAGTACTCCGCTTTTAAATAGGAAACTTCAAACCCTATAAATGTTATTTTAAAGATATTTATATGAATATTTTATAATAAGTTGCACAGTTAGAAAACAAACAGTATTGTTAAACTAAAAAGTAATATTAAAATAAACTAGCTTTTTTTTTGATTGAGACAAACGGAAACATAAAAAATTACATACTACAATAAAACCGAAAATTATTTTCAAGCTATCGTATACAATTTTGATATAAAACGAATAATTCCAATTTTTTTCGACATCAACCATTTCAATATATTCATATAAAACAATAAAAATATTTAAGTACAAAACATACCAAAGGTTTTTCCACGAAATCAGGTATGCATTCGATTATTAAATATTTATTGTAACTTGTTATTATAATATATTAGTATAATATACGAAGTTATAGCCGTTCTTGTCGTTCATATTTACGACAACATAAGAAGCAGTAATGTGCAGCCTCTCTTTATTAAATTGATATAAATTTTCATACCAGAAAGCCGTAGTTATCCAGGAACGCAATTATTTAATGGAAGATAAACTAATATGGATGTATGCATTTTGTATTCTACGCTTCGTTATTTTGATGTTGTATATATTTTAATTAAGGCTATGATTAATTAAATGTTGCATGTATTAATATGTACTTGCTTTATTCAATTTGTTAAATGGAAAGTTGCGAAAAGTTTTTATATATTATTTGTGCTCATATAATTTTGTTAATGCATTTTGCGTTTTACGATATCTTGTTTGTAACAAAACTAGACGAATGAGTGGAAAGCAATATGTGATAAACAAAATTACTTTGGGTTTTAACGTTGTCATTAAAAAATGCTCAATAAAATTTATCTGAATGTAATAATTATCTGAAATTTCTAAATACCAAAATTACCTTCTTTCAATGTTAGTTAGTATTATTCATTCAATGTTATTTCCGTAGACGTAAGCTAAACGCCGCCGTTTAGACAATAGCGTCTAGCAGTTTTTAAAATTATCACGTATTGTGCAACCATAGGCAGTTTGACCCTGAAAATAGAAGTTGCGACACTACATATTTCTTAGTTATTAGCATTGTTGAATTTATGAATACTAATGATAATATTAAAAAAGTATATTTTAAGTATACAAAATTCTATTTAGCAATGCAAGAGGTGGCCCTCTTCAAAAAATTATTTTAAATCTTTTCAATAAAGTATAAATAAATAAATGTATGTATTGTTATTACTGTATTGTCTTTATTTTGAGTAAAATAGTAAGTAAATACGTTATCATACCGTTAAATTGAAACATATAGCATAAATGACAAAAGTATATGGTTAATTAAAGGTTACGAACGAACGTACGTAACGTAACACACGATTGAACGTATGTACCTACTTGATTGCTATAATAAAATTTTATATATAAATATTACAAATAACTTTGACTTATATCCTCGTTATTTTCACATTTATAACGTCCCGAATTCATGTAACAATGATGCCTTGTCTTAACTCACCGTTCCTATTTGTTATTCAGTAATGATTTAGTTCTGGTAGAGCGTAGTTGCGTAATTCGACAATTTGTCCGTCGCTTCCGCTCAAGGGGCTGCCAGCTAACTATCCGGGTTAATTGCGGCCATCGATCGGAATTAGCTAACATTGTTATCTCGACCGCCGGTGCCATATGTTTTACTTTGGGCCCCGTTACTAATCTTTAGTTGGAGAATAGTTTGTTTGTTTGTACGAGGCAATTTAATGAAGCGCTAAAAGTGCGTAAAGTTAATATTGAAGGTTCTTTAATGACTGACAATTATTTGAGTAAGTTGCAAAAGTTTAGTCTACGAGTGATAGGAAGGAATGAAACGCCGATGTATATACAATATAAAAACGGAGTTAGTTGATTGAAAATTGCCCCGGTAGGCTGAACCTGGTGCCGCTTTGACCTTTCTGTCTATTTTCTTCTTACATATAACTACTCTTAAATTTTTTCATACCAGTCTCATTTAGAATCTAAGCTTAACACGATTTTGTGTCAATAATTGCCAAACCATTATTGAGTGTCTCATTTTGAGATTTCTATTATGTTAAAACCTAACGAAAGTTTATTTTAATTGATACTATTTGTAGCTGTAATGGAACTTATGCATTAGTTTGAATACACAGCTAAAGGGGGTACAGTTTTATAACTAAATTCAACAATTAGTTATTTACCCAGACTATGGAATATTGCTATCAAGCATTTCTTTGCAATATACAAGTCTTTCCCTTAATAAAAATTATAGCTTGCCAAACCAGTGGCTTAAAACCAGCAACTTCAATGCTAGACTCTTTCCCGCTAGTTGCTACACGTAAGCAGTGCATGTGAATGCTCTTATGCAACCCGCAATGTATACTAGGGCTGCATTCGCACCTAAGTGGGTCGCCCAGTTGCGTTGCCAGCGCTCAGCTGATCGACACCAGTACAAAGGTCTCTGGGCTAATCGCGACACGGGCATGCTACTATGCTGCGTTGCTGGCTACGGTTGTGTGACGTCACATTGCATATATGCAGTTCATATAGTTTGGTTTGTATATGTGATAGTTGTTATTTGTTACACAACTGTAACTATTGATAGAAGCACTAGGAGTTGGTTTAAATTATATAATCAAAATATAACAGATGGAAATATGCGAAAAGACAATTCGTTCGCTGAGTTATCGATTTTTTTTCGGGACTTTGAGTTTTTGAACCTGGTGGTAATTTTACGGGAAATTTTGAAAGTGCTCAGTAGAGCTGAAGTGATTAAATAGTTTTTGACTTTGTGTTTGAACATCAATTTAATTGCAATTTCAAAAATTAGAACGTACTGGAAATTGTGATGGTGGCTCAAATAAACTTTGACGTATCCGTACCTCCATCTGTCCATCATCGCAAGTGTTTTTTGGAATAATTCGCTTAATTTAAATGATTTATTAAAGGCTATGTAAATAGTTTGACTGCCTCCGTAGCCTAGTGGTATGGGCGTGTGCTTTAGAAACTGGAGGTCGTGGGTTCGAATCCTGCGGGACGCAACAAATTTTCATTGTTGTTTCCTAGTTGGTTAGGCAATTTGGCCGATCACCCAATTGTCTGAAAAGTAAGATGATCCATGCATCGGATGGGCATGTAAAAGTCGTCCACCCACCAACCCGCATTGGACCAGCGTGGTGGGATACGGTCCAAACCCCTAATGGATAGGGTGTATTAGGGAGGCCTATGTCCAGCAGTGGACTAACAAGGCTGATGATGTGTGATGTGATGTGAAATAGTTTTAATATGTCAAATGAATTTTTTGGCATCAATGACGTTTAATCGATCTGACATTCAAGAATTTGCTAGTTGCAATCGTTATGTCAGCTTTTATATTTTTTTTATGTGGTGCAGGATCTCAGTACTAATCGCATAGCATTTTTTTGTTTTGTTGCTCTAAGTAAAAATACTATATGAAATACCAACGCATTTCGATAATCAAAACGACTCCATATATCAAATTTAGATCCCTTTGCGCTAAGCAAGTCAAATGGTGATAACCTATATATCTCTAGTGGACGTTTTAAAACAGATAGCTTGAAAGCAGTCTTCAAATTACTCGGGAAGAGAGCTACGAATAAAAAGTATCAAAAAACACATTTACAAGATTTCGATTAAAAGGTCCAATGAATAATTTTAGACGGGGTCGAGGTTGCTGATCGATCAGCACAAGATTATAATTTATATAATAATAAATGCCGTTGTCTCCCGAATATTTGAGCCGCCATTAACCTTACGTTGGCAGTTATCGTGTGCATCGATCACACGACCGCCTAACACCGTTGCCGGATTACGAATGACACTTGTCAATGTATTTCTAACGTTAGTTCGATAAGCGACGCCATTTCCCCTTTTAGAGTGCCTCTCAAATTAGTGCTGAATAATATGTGATGTTGAAAAGCAAAACAAATGAAATAAACAAAATATTGCTATTTTTGGTAGATCGTGTTAGTGTGGCTTAGATTAAGATTTTGTTATTGGTTAATTAGTAGATTTTTAGTATGTGAACTGTAATGGTGATACATCACAATGTAAAAGGGGCGCTTCGAAAATATATCTGTAATGGAAAAATATTTATGCATTCCGGTTGTAGGGGAACCGTAGCTTATATATTAACTGAGAAATACGATGTAATATCCCATGCTCCAGGACGATAAACGTACTAGTGTCGTCTCACACCGCGTTTTTGCCTACATGGCAAAAACGCGGTGTGAGACCCACTTCCCCATTTTTAAAAATCTAAACACCACCTCACTTCAGTCTCGTAGCGTAACAAAAGTTATTGCCTATTTACTTTACTTTCATATCTATGTTATGTATTAATATGAGGGCAGAGAACTTAAAAACTTATTTTGGAAGAAGCGGTCGCTAACAGCACTCTTGATATTGCAACGCCCGTGGAGGGGCCGGGGGCCTTTGATGATGGATAGCACCCGACCCACTCCGGAGAATGAATGAACGCCTAGACATTTCCCCGTCTTATTCGGTCCTCGAAGATTAGACATGGGTATGTCTTTGAAATTAGATTGGCAAACATTTGTTAGCAGTGAGATATGATCGCATTGTATTTATATGTCTGCTTGAATGTTCTGGTGAATGATATGTGGCGAGGAATCTAGTACATGTTTACTTAAAATGTAATGTAACAAAGATAAAATAAGTACTGTTTTGTGTGGTATTTTCATACGCTCTTATTTCCCCTTAAATTTTTAATAACTAGATCCTGTAAAACCACTGGTATAATATTCCTTACTAAGATAAATATGTGCCATCACTACGGACACAGAGAAATAATGAAAAACATGGCCTTCAATAACACTCTATTGAAGACTAAATATTTTTAATATTTTGACGAATTTTTCGTTAGAACTTTTCATAACAAAACAAAACGAAATACTCTCGATATATAACTTAAATGCTGAAATGGTTTCTTTTAAATACATGCATAAAACGTAGCTCAGTTGACTTCAATACCCGTATTGTTACCAAAACGTGTGGCCCACTAACCCGCTATATTGTCAGCGAATGATTCTGACGGTCATTTTGTCGGTTTGTTCAATAATTGAAGGCGAAAACAATGACTATGCTATATTTGAACATCTTCAGCTTTAGTATTGACATAGTTAGTAACTAAGTAATAATTTAGGTCGAATAAGGGTTCAAAAATTATAAAATAATTATTTGAAAGTCTTACTCTCTATTAATATTGTAAATGCGAAATTTAGTGAGGATGGATGTCTGTTATTGTTTCGCGAAATTAAATGATGTATTTTAACACTAGATATACCACCTTTTTTTTCAAACGTAAATTTCCTAGTAAAACCAGTCAATGTGACTGGTTTGGTAAATCTAGTGTTAATAAAACTTTACAATAATTGAGCTTATATATGAGAAGAACTGATAAGATATGATAAATAAGGATATATTTTTGTTTATTTAAATAATACTAAACAGTGTACCGTTGTTTTAAAAAATCGGCCTTTGGCGAGCCATTTTTGCATAAACAGCGAAAACCTTTGGGCTTAGACAAATTTACTATCGCAAATCTCATTTACCACGCAGGTAAATCCGTGGGCCGAAGCTAGTAGTCTTAACTAGAGCTACGTAATAGAATTGTACTCCGTTGAAACGAAGTGAAGTCATATGCAGCTTCTATTAATGAGTGGTCTATGATATTTCTATCGCAGAGCATAAACTATGGATGTCACGAATATTCGGATAGTATTCGGCCGAATAATGTGTACTATTCGGCCTAATACCGAATACTAAATTAGGAAAAAAGACGCTTAATATTCAAGTTAATTTTCATGATTTAATATTTGGTAATGACTCCATATAACTCAAGATTATATGTCTTAGTCATTATTATTTCTTTTATTTAAGCGATTATTATACATATCAAATCCACTAATTTACGGATTTTTCGCGTTAGTTGTATATATTTATTCCTGACGTTTCGGATTCTTTCCAGCATCCATGATCACGGGCAGACTAAGTTGGTGTGTGTCTGTATATCAATCTTTTGGAATAACCGTCAGAGTTTTTATTTAAAATTGATATATTTTTCATTTTCATAATTTTGAACTTTGGTTTTGTAGTTTTTTATATTTTTGAAATTGTTGGATCCCAGGAAGGTGAACCAACTTCTCTCTATTAAATTTGATATTTAATTTCTATTGCTTCCGACCATTCTGGTATAAACGATGTTCTATTTAAGATAAACTTTTTATTTAATGCATATGAATCAATCAATCGCTTAATAAAGTGTTAGTTATTTCGACGCGCTATTTACTTTTTTAACTCTCAAGGTGCATGTTATATACTAAGAAATCATACAGCTTACGAGTTTTATTGACCATTTTTATATGTAACAGTTACGCTTATATCCTCTAACGAAGCAATATAAAAAATGCTTATGTGAACACAAAGAAAATTGATGTCGTTGACCACACACGATTTTCTGCAAACGCTGCAACCTGTTCCGCTAATGAGGTCCGTGCGGATGGCGGGCAACGGAGGGCGAGCGATAAGTTTCTTCTACGAATAACTGACCTCTATCCGCTTGGATTGGATAAAGGCGAATCTAATTCTATCCAGTATATATTTAATTAACTTAATCGCAAATTAACTAACTATATAAAAATAATAAAACTTTATAATTATCGGATACACGGCTGGTTGCAAGCAATACAAAAGTAATGATTAATAGCTACTTTAAAATTACGTTACGTCATAACTTCAAATATTTACGTCTATACTAAATTAAGATTCTATACCGTAAGGCAGTTTAAGATATATGTAGTCTAAAACCAACTATTCTGTATATAAGGTTACGCGCTTATAAATTTTTTTAGTGCAAAACGTCTTCAACTGGTTAATATTTCTTTCTCTATTTTTAAGATTCCATTTTTAATACACTTAGGCATAGGTTCTGTATTCTGTCCGTGTAAAAAAATGTAGTGCATATTATAAAATTACTATTGGCATAAATCGAAACGATTGTATGTACGTTAACAGGCCTTAGGACACGGGTCGTCGACCGGCCACAATATTTAGGCTAAAACAGTCCCATTGAATTATTGTAACAATCACCCAGTGCCAATGACCGCGTTAATTAAATAGCGAACGAGCTCATTGTACGCGGTGCGATGTTAAATTTCGTTATCAAATCGTTAACCGAAATAAGGCCGCCGCTCAAACTGTTCGCATTATTTAACAAACGCCGATTGTGAATTGTGATATCCCTTAGTGAAAAAAAGACCACAATTTCTTAAATTTGGAATGCCTTGATTCGATTTCCGACATAAGGGTTTAGTTTTCTCTTTAATTTTATTGCAATATACGCGGTTCGTATAGCGGGTTAAACAATTAAGCGGCCAATCTATACCCAAGACAAATAGCGGACGGAAACTAGATAAACAGTCTAACGTCCAATAATTTAAGGCCAGAAGCGAAAGTGCGCTTTGTCGTATCGCTGCAATGTTTAAGAACTCAATATTTCAAATTTGAAACGCATCGATTCCGGCGTAAGCATATAGTTTTTCTTTTTTAAATGTTTATTGCAATATACGCATTTAATGTGGCCAGTTAAGCAGACAAGCGATCAACCTATACCCAGGCAAATAACAAACGGTATTTAGGTATACAAAGTGTAATGTTAAACACTAATGGTGTAAACGCTAGAAGTGAACGTGATCTTTAATCTTTAATATCAATAACACTGCCCGACGTTTTTGTACCATTTAAATGACGTGAATTTCGTCTCATATTTGTCTATGGCATGAAATGGAAAAGCGGCCTGTTAATTCCGTGGACATTTAAATTCGTAATTTAAAAAAAAAACCAGGTTGAACCCAAGCGTGCTATGGCTTACCTGTGCATGGGCCGGCCAATGACCCCGACAACATCATTAATACGCTTCTTTAATTACCTTATTGAAGAATAAACAGTCGCTCGGCCGACGATAAGCGACTCGTTCTGACGCCCTTGAAGTTTTTTTTTGTTACGTGCCAGTTGACACCAGACGCGTTTTGCGTCTGCATTCATATACTCATTTCGAAATGCGCGCGAAATGTAATGTCGTGTGAATTTTTAATAATACCTAATAGTTATTTTTACAAAATTATCGTTTTGTAATATCTATTTTAATAAAGATATGTTGAGTAGCTTTAATTTTACTACCAAATACTGTATTTGTTTTGAAGAATTTAAAAGTTTAAAGATTATTAGTGATTTATGCAGCATATTATTTTACTTTATATTTCATATTTTTTAGTTTATTATTAAACAATAGGGAAAATGTAGTAGGTATACTAAAACTAGGATTGACGCTTATTATAACGCATCTCAGTTATTATATTACCATAATACATAAAATATATTTTTATATTTTAGAACACGTAAAAACCCTCTAATGGATAGGGTGTATTAGGGAGGCCTATGTCCAGCAGTGGATTACCACAAGCTGATGATGATAAAAATGGGTATTAAGAATTTGAAGAAAAACATCAGAATGCGTAATATGGTAATCTGGTGTTTATATTCATACGTATTTTAATTGTAATTACTAAATTTGATTTATATTCATAAAAATTTTAAATTGTTAACTTATTACAAATAGTAAAGGTGTTTTTACTATATTATCGTTTAAAACTGTTAATGTTTGTTTGAGTTTACCGTTTATACTGTATCTAGTATTTTAGAGTTATAAGCAATCAATTTGTGATTATTTGTAATTTATTTAAAATAAAAATGTTTTTTGTTACAGGTAAGCAACTTTTTTGCAAAGCAACGTGCATTCCTCACGTCTGGTTTGGTTTGTACGTCTAATTTAACTATAACATTGAGTTACGACAATCCGAGGATTAATTATGGCAAACGTCATTAATTAACTGTCCCTTATGGGCAAATCCTCATGTCAATGCATCAAACTAAATTAAGATTAGTCGTGTATATCATAAAGTCGCCTTAGTACAGTTTACGTATAAAGAGGCACTATATGATACTCGATTTGTTTCTGGAATCTTTTGATACAGATAAAAATATGAAGGTCACAGTTACGGAATTAGGTCCAGATGAGGTTGCAAGATTTCTCAGTTTAGTTAGCTTAATATTAAGTATATTTTCTACATATTGTATTTTTTACTGACTTTAAAATAAGAAAAAAAGATATTATGTAAGTTCCAAAAGAATTAAACACTTCAATCCATCTCATTTTTTAATTTACAATGTTTTCTTACTTATTATTCTTTAGATACTATTATATACTACTCCATTCTTGACCTTCATTATAGATATTATATTCAACTTGACTGTTATTATCACACTTTATTATTAAATAATTCAAACTGAGAAATAGCGTAAAATATTCGATCACCGTTGTATTGCCAACACTAGTGCCTCTATAAGTATTCAAGCAGGTGTTATCCCATAAAGCAATTGGTCACGACAGCTGACGTCTAGTGGCCATCTATGGTGCGAGTTTCCAATCGCCATTGGAAGCTATACGCTTATAGTAAAGCTAGAAGTAGTGCTCGACACCATAGCTGGATTATTTACTAGCCATGAAATTCGTTTGCAAGAGATTGTCTCGTTTAAATTAAATTTATGTCACATCATATATCACACAAACACATCATCAGCCTGTGTTAGTCCACTGCTTTACATAGGTCTCCTAACGCACGCTTCTTCCTTGGTTTTTGGACCACGCTGGTCCAATGCGGGTTGGTGGGTGAACCGATTTTTACATGCCCATCCGACGCTTGGATCAACAAATTTTCATTCTTGTTTCCTAGTTGGTTAGGGCAATTCGGGCCGAAAATAGTATTATTTGAATGTTTTATAGGAACGATGCAAAATTCTTAATTTTTTAATTCTTTAGCAATCTATATCCGTTTACTGCTGGACATAGGCCTTTTTCAATGAACGCCAAGACAGCCGATCCCCTGGTACACGCTGCCAACTTAAACCGAGTACTGCACGGATATCGGCATCCCACCTAGTCGGGGGTCGACCAACGCTTCGTCTTCCCAAACTCGGCCTCCACTCCAGGACCTTATTGGCCCATCGGCCATCGGTTCTTCTGACCGGTTCACTGTCACGTCTTTCTTTTGCTTCTATCTTTTGCACTATGTCTTCCTTCTTTTCAGTTCTTTGTTATTGGCCTTATATACAACACTTAAAAATCTTTACCCAATATAAGTGTGTGTATTTGTGACGTCCGCCAAAAACAGGGGGCTTGATATTGTTAATAAAAAAATATATCAAGGCGATTTATTTGTGATTCTAAGTAAAACATTCAAATGAAGATACGCCATTCCAATTTAGCGATTAAGTTCCTAGAGGTTACAGCAAACGAGTCTTTTTCCAGTAATATTAATTTACCACTTATAAATTTTTCCATTCGCATCCATCCGAATTCTGATTACGAATGTATCTAGGTCTCGATTAAACGTCGCATTTTAAACGCACAACGCCAAAACCCAGTCCGCTTTTCAATATCAATGTTGGCAAACTACGTACGTCGGTCGAAAGGTGTTTTTCGGAAACAAAAGCATTTCGAAACGCCACCTGACGTTTGCGAGTTGCTTTTATTCACGAACGGCGGAAGGCATTTATTGGCCTTTTCACAAAAAAAAATCAAATTAGATAAATAAATTAAATTGGTATGTCTGTTTGTAACATTAAAAAAAAACGTTTTTAAATGATTGCATTGAGTTATATAACCGATACATATAACAAAAAAATATTTTTTTAAAATTCTGTTTGTCGGTCTGACTGTCAATATGTTCGTTTGTTCTGGCCTATCTCTGGTCCGATTTTGACAGGACTTTTTCTAGAAGATATCTGACGTAACAAGGTGTAATTTAGGCTACTATTTTCGGAAAAGAACTAAAAGAATTCTTTACATATTACCACGCAGACGGAGTCACGGGCAATAGCTAGTATAGATATATAAGTCTTGTTTGTACTACCGTTTCAGTTGATATTGCTTTAATTTATATAAAGAAGGTTTAGTCGTTAAGACTTGGTAGTAGGAAGTATAAAAATGTTAGACAGCATTGTTTGACCTACTTTTTGATTATCTCCTAGCATTAATTAGAAGTAAAAGGAGATTCGCTTCGTTTGTACGTGGGCTTTATTGTTTTCTGTAGGCGGTTAAATCAGGCAATCTGTACTGGTAAGCACTTTTAAGAAAAAGAATATTGTTAAATAACGCTAAAAATTGTCAACTAAATTACAAAAAAATCAATTAATAGGTTAAATTTTGTTTTAAAGTGGGGGCATAGCAACTGGTTTAACGATATTAGTAGATCGGGTTCAAGAAAAAAAATGGTTCAGGCAAAAATTTTACTAAATATATTATTTATATATTGTTGACGATAAATGGGATTGTCAAATTAATATACTAATTGTTTATATTATATCAAGAACTCGCACCTCAACAAGAAATTGTTACTTATTAACTTAATGGAACGGAGAAATACAAAAAATATCTGTATAGTCTATATCAATCTTGTTAAAAAGAATATCCTATATAACGAGCTAATATAATTAAGTACATCTCTCCTCCTCCTTTGTAGATTTTCTGTAGGCTTTTGTTATTATAAATAAACCGAGTAACAATTTCCAAGACCCTGTTGCTCTCTTATAGTTCTATAACGAATTAGTTGTAAGTTAATAGTAACAAACAAACTATTTATTGAACACTATCATCATCATCATTATCAGCCTGTGTTAGCCCAATGTCGGACATAGGCCTATATTGCACATACTGCACGCCTTTTCTATTAGGTGGTTTCCTGACCGTATCCCTTGTATTAAAAAATATACGTAAGGTTATTATATATATACATATATATATATATATATATTTATATATATATATATATATTTCTTTTTATTAACTATCTTTTATAAGGTTATAATAAAAGTAATAATTCACATCAACGCCCACGAACAATACGACCTTCATTAAGTTTCATGACTCATTACGTGAATATATCGAGTGTAATGAGCGCATTCGGGCTTGATTTGCTCTGTTATCTTTCTTTTCACATAATAATAATAATAATAATTTCCCCGCATCGTACGTACGTGTAAAATGCGATTGTGCGTGCACAGGAAGTATGCCGTGGGGAGAAGTTATTGCTCGGCACCGGATAGCTCTGTTGTTACGATATTGACAATATTTTTACTATGAAGCTATCGTTATGGTTATATGCCATGCAAACAGTAATTACTGTATACGTTGATTGTGTGTGTTGATGGTAATGATTGTTTATCTTTGTACGAGCATAATTAAAGTAGAAATTGAGAGAAAACAAAAACAAACTATAATAAATTTATTCGTTTTGTGTATTGATACTGACGCGAATCTCTAATGTTTATTTGAAATTCACCAATTCTTAATTCATTAGCATCACGCAATGAAAAGCAATGGCGTCAAGAACATATTAAATTATTAACTGAATCCAGATACGTGCTATTTATGCTAACGATATAACAATTTTGCTTCTTCTAATAATGTGTCTAGAACGACAAAAAGCTTGTAGTCAAGATTACTCAGTACCCTCGCGAACTACGAGACCACACTTCACAGACGCCGTGGCCGACGCCAATCGCGAAAGTTCGTTCACTCTCCTACCGAGAACTCGTTGGACCCGAGACCGTCGGTTAGTCAAGCCACTCCTTGGCACAAAAAGTGCAAACGGAAAGAACGAAACCGCATCCTGACTGGATATTTCCCAAACATAAGAGACCAGAATGTTTCACTAGTGACTCACAGCTAGCCGAAATGCAATGACTCACTGCTTCCTTCGCGCTCACTTTATGGTGCGTGAGTGCTATACATTAGCCAAGGGGAAGATAGAATTGAATGAATAGTGTAATATATAGCAACGCAATTATTTGTTGAGTCTCGTTTCGCAATTGATATCTTGGTGACGATTCCTCAAAACGATTCTAAGTTAGTTGCTACGGATTACATTGTTTATATGAATTCCGTCTTCTATTTGGCACAGGACCAATTGTCACAGTTGCGGTAGATTTGTGTAGTAACGATTGGTTGTGTTGGGTTATCGTCAAAGGGAGTTTGTTTTCGTTCAATAAAATATTACCTAAAACATTCAATGAGTGTTTGTAACCCTATACGGTATTGTATATAGTGTATACGTGCTTTAAAAAAGCTTCTTTGCCTATTAGTTAACTTTTATAATATATGATCTCAATAGTATAAATAACACTTTTTTCACTGTAAAACAGTGTTGTGTTCAGATGTCATTTGTTTAACCTAACCTAACTTACACACAGCCCCATTGGAACAGCGTGGTGGGATAAGGATCCAAAACCCTAATGGATAGGGTTATTAGAGAGCTATGTCCAGCAGTGGACTATTACAGGCATGATGATGATGATGATGATTTGTTTAATTGTTGTTATTGTAATTGTCTTCAATGGTTAAATAGTGTTGCTTTAACATTTTTTTTGTTTATCGCCGTTACGACCTCTTAAATGTAATGATCAGTAGATGCACTTTGTTTAATGGTTTAGAAACTGATCTTATACAAAAATGGTATAATTTCAAACAATAAAAATAATTTATTATTTGACCTATGTTACACGTGAAATTTGTAACCGAAAAGGGAACTTTGCTCCTTCCCTTTCATACGCATAACTAGCTTAGTACAATTTCTTATCGACAGCTGTAACGGGGACAAATTTAACGATGTCCTACCGTCGTGTACCGCTATTATTATTGTACACTAACCGCTCGAATCGTGTATTAAAAGTGTAAAATATATTAGTTAAACGTGATAATGCTCTTTTAATATCTTTCACAAACGAACTCTCGATAGTGAAATGTTATCAGCGGAGTGTTCCCATTGTCTTGAATCACAATAAATTCAATGCAATATTGAACATGTTATAATTGCATAATGCCTCGCTGTGACATACAGTATTATTAAAATATATGCAAGACTCAAAATATTGTATTGAATTAAGTTATATATATACATATATATTATATACTAATGAAAACTTATGTGCGTAAACATTTTAACGAGTGACATAGCCAGAAAGAATAGATAAATACAAGGTTTTTCTTATATATATATATTTTTTTTTTTGGCCAATGTTTTTTATCTGTACAAATAGATGATAACATTTTAGCGTGTATTTGTATTGTCGAAATATCTGCTTTTTGCTACATGCACACGCTCTTTACGAACGATGCAATATTTATACCAAAAAACACGATGCAATCAGCGCAATGCTTTTTAAATCCACCCGACCCGAACGTATGTTTGACTCTGTAATAACTTGCTTTCTACTACTGGAATATTTATTAAAATTGGTATATAAAATCTAAGTTTGATTAGATAAAAACTATAAGTAGTAAACTTTCTTACTCTTAATCAAATTAAGCTTTGCCCTCTATGCTTTTCTAATTAGCCGTTTTTCGATGCAATAGCGTGTTCCCTCGAAACGAACTATTCAGCGTTAACTTTGTTGCAAAACCACAACAAAGACTTCAGGCCCTTGACGTTTAAGCCGCTTGAGCGAGTACTTTACGACCCGTACGATTGTACGTTGGAATTTTTCACGGACCGTCATCATATTTTAGTATGACATATACTTAACATAAATTTTTCACTGAAGACGTAAAACTGACGCTGGAATACTCGTACGGATATTTTTTTTAAATATTTTTATGATACAGTGATAAGAGTAGAAGTACATTGACTTGTTGGTAATCGATCACTATGAGATGTGAATTATGTATTCATTTTACATTTATAACTTTATTTATAATAGATATATGTTAAAATCCACAATTCCCTATTCTTACTTTGATTTTATCCCCAATTAATCACCGAAATAAGGACTGTGGTAGAAATATCGTCTCATTCTCCTGTTTGAAAGAAAATAACACTTTTATTTATTTTTTGAAATTTAATTTACCTCCTATCGACTAAATTTTAGGTTCCTACAGTAACTTGAACATGTAGAATTAAACATTTATATAAAAGATTCAAAGAAAATTTAATTTATCTAATGACAATATTTTTTTTTGTAGTGATGATTTTAACAAGGTAATTATAACTTTATCCTTCTTAGCTCGCGTTAAAGTTTTGTATGTTTTAACTTACTTTTATGTCATGGCTTCGCATGGTTAATAAAATTTTGTCATAATTATGGATTATGAGTCTTGTTATTAATTGTAGCCTTGCTTATAAGCTTAACTGCACTGCATTTATTAGTAACAAAAGCGGACACGCAAACTTTTTCGTTTATTACATTAGTAGCATCTCGTGAATTTTAGTTAGAAGCAGCATAAAAGTAACGAATAAACCGAAAAGCTGTGCATTTGTGGCGATTCTCTGAGAGCGGTGTACACAGCTCGTGTTACACCTCTAAGCCTGGGATCCCGTTACCTAGCGTCATTAGTGCTGCGTGGGCCTAGTGTCTTACGTCCTTAATTGATAACCCTAATACCAACGTAATTCGATAGGCCCAAACTATTACAGTTACAAAATTGTTCGCTTGTCTTTAAGCAATCTGCAGTGTCTAAAGTTCACTTACGACCAACGAAATATATCCGAAACTCTGTGACGAACACAGTTTTGTTACGAAACTAAAAGTAGCAGAACTGATAAATTATGAAAAATATTAATCGAAATGAAATTGGACCAGCCATCCCTGAAATTAGCCAGACAGTCACAAACATTTAAAAAAATGTTGTATTATAATATATGTATTGGTAATATATCCGATGTAATGTTAAATATTTAAAACGGATATTTTGATGTTACAAACAGGCACTCCAATTTTATTTATATGCATAGATAATTTCGAGCACTTTTGGACTCTTTCCATTACCAAAGACTGTGGTGAAATATGTCTGCATGTCTATTTCTTTAAATAAACGTCAGACATTTAATTTCGTATATTTTTACTTAATAAGTGTTCTGTACATCAATTAGTTATTTATTATTTACATTACTACGTTGAATTACGTGTTTAATATTCAAACAGCATAACATATATCAATCGGTCAAACAAAAAACTGATTTCGCAACTGACTTTCGATGAGGCAGCTGTACCATCATTACTGACATTACTCACACTGTACATTGCGCAATATCGTTTCAGGCTGAACACAAATAATTGTGTTATCGAGACCGCACCGTTGTTTTGCCAACGCTGCCGTGACAAAGGCGTGCTTTTAATCTGCTAACGCTCCCGGCATTGCAACAGTGTAACATTTTTGCTGTGATGATGATTAAATTCTAAAATATTAAATCTACATATGTATACAAATCTAGTGTCATTTTGTTTGTTGTGGCTCAAAGATTTTAGCCTAAGTTTACTTAATATTTTTATTAAAATAAGTTGCAGAGGACACGTGTGAATAAAAGGTTTTTATTATCACGATAATTAGTCTATTTAATTTTGATATTGGATAGTTCGTAAGTACTTGCATTTTTGTAAACTTTTAATGTCAGATACTCCGCTCGTATATTTAATAAATTACACAAATTCAATACTTTTAACGGTATGCTCTCTTGACGCTTAAACTAGTTACAGTATAGTCTTATCAAAGTTCGGGAATTTTGTACCTAACGTTGTACATAATAGGGGATATAAATTAACAAACATTCGCATTTATAATACCACTGAAGTTAATGTCAGAACTTCTTTTCTGTTTTTTTTTCTCTGCTTATTATCTTACAGTTGGCCGTCCGAGGAATTTTGTTTATTAGCGATATAGGAATCCGGGGTGTATTGCCGTACTTTTTCTTCCCGAAATTATTATTTCCCATGAAGTAAATCTTTATGTACGCGAAACCAACGAAGGCTATTTGTTTTTATAATAATATTAGAATAAAGTAATACAGATTATAGACTAACAAAATGACGGTTTGACAAATAATGTAACTGTACGTTAAAATCGCCATATAATAGGAGGTACACATTTACACCTAATAAATTTATACTTTGATAAAATTATAGCTACATTTCAGGCAGCCAAAAGCAGGATATCCATTGTTATAAAGATGTACTTACAACTCTCTCATCCTTGACTTACTTCGGTGATAATTTAACAGGACTTATTGTCATTTAACTAGTAGTTCAATCAATGAAGGCGTGAATTCATTCAGTATCCATTGTTACAGTGCGTTGCTAAGTCGTTGCTTTTGATGTAAAACGCACGGCTCGTTGGGTTCGTCCTCGCGACTTAAGGTCGCTATGCATCATCACGTCTGCATATTTTACGCCTTTTTATTTGTACTGTTGTCAGTTTTATATATAAACAATTATATATTTACTATAATTGTACGGTTGCAATAGCAAATATACGATGTTCAAAGTTGTGAAGGAAATTTCGTCTAACTGTTAGCTGATTATTCTGGTTTATATCTTTATTATATTAAACAACCAAATGGACTAAATGTGTAAATATCGCTTATTTACACATTTAATCCATTTTTCCATTATAATATGGTCACGGTGATCGTATGCCCTGAAAAGTTGGTCAACTGTAAGCATTTATTAGTTTTATTAGTCAATATAGTAAACGGTTACAATTCCTTAGATTGAAGGACTGAACTTAAAGTTTAATAGTTTATATAAAATCTCATTAAGCCTGAGATTTGACTTTTTGCAAGTTTTTTTGATTTTAAACAATTAATTATTTCAGCTTCTTTAAATATAGTCTTCTTGACTATGCACTGTAAATTTAATAAATAAATTGAATGTTAGAATGTATAGAGAGACAGGAGTAATGAGACAAAATCTGACCCATTTAAACTGTCTATAAACAAGTAAAAACAAAGAAGCGACTGAAGGAAACTGAAGTTTGTCAATTCACTTGTTTTATATTGTAATATGTAAATGTCACGCTTTCTCCGTTAAATTAATTGGTTTACCGATAAAAATTCTCGTCCAACTCGTGTTAATAATTCAACTAGTTACTTGGTACCTTTTGAGGCGAGTCAATTTTACCTTATCTAAAAAACCGTTAGATCCTTAACACGGCGTGTCCTCTTCCATTTCCAGTCTAGTGATTACGAACACGATTTCCTGCGAAATCTGCCTTTTCGTATTTTTGGCCATTGTCGTTTTGTATTATTATTCAAGTGTTAACTGTAATAACTTTTATATTTTTATTAACTTTTGGAATATTAATTAGCACGACTTTTGAGTTCTTTTTTCAATTAAAAGTTTTTTTTTGACGTTTCTGACCCTTTGCAGTGTCCATGGTAACGAAATAGACTCGTTAAATTCCATCTATATCTACGTAATGCTATCCTTACATTAAGAGAAGAATATTATGTAACGTTTGATACTCGCGGAATAAGAAACATTTTTTTAGATATTAAGTATACTAATTCGTTTACCACGTGTAATAGCGTGTCTGATTATCCAATCATTAATTAACTCTAATTATTTATAATTAATCAATTAATTAACAAAGACCGAAGTATCGTCTAAAGAAAATCCCCAATGTATAGTAAAGTCGATCGTACTAAAGTCGTGTATCGCTAATGGTGCGTTTCCTTGTAGTTTCCTGAAATGTCACGTTGCACGGCTTCGAGGAGCCACGCCTATGGACTCAACCCTTTGCACTTCAATCACGAACCTCGTATCCGCTTCCTGCTTTTAATTAAAACGTGTCCTTCCAATGAGCGATTGGCGTCTAATTGCTGTTGATTGCTGTGTCGATTGTGTGTTAATCGCTTGTTTGCTTTAGTTGTTGCAATATAGTCTATGTCAGAGTCAATTAACGAATTGATATGAAGTGAACAATGTAAGCCGTAGAAATGAAGTGGCAACATACGTCCAGCATTCTCATTATTGGGTATTTTCTATAATGAACTATGGTTCACTGATAACATTATTTATATTAATTTCACATCTTATTTGCTTCTTGTCTTGTGTCCTATACTGGTGTAAGTCATCATCATTTAGTAACCGTAGTATTTATTATACTCAAAAGTATTGCTCAGTTTATTTAGTCTGTTGTTATCAGGTCAGAGGCGTTTAATTCCGAACCGATAAAAGTGTTTGTAATAATCAATAAAGCAAATGTGATATTTCTATATCGAATGAAGATATCTAAAGTTAAATCTAAATAAAATTCAGTGAAATAGAAAATCTGCGGTCGCACACCCGAAAAGTTTCGAACAAGGCAACATTGGCTGAACGCAAGACGCGTCGCTCGCAAGGCGGTGGGTGGAATGTACCACCACTCTGTAACTTGTCACCCTAAAAGCAGTAAGGGTGGTGCGGCGGGGGGAAAATTCCGTGCACGCTTTGATGTACCCTTAGGGGGTTACTGGATGGTCTTGCTAGACGAATGGCAAACATTTCACTTAGAGCGCCGCTGATCCTGCTTTATCTTAAGTTATGACTCGGCCCTAAGCTAGACTAAAACACTTGGCTTGAGTCCATTAAACGTTGCGAATAAATAGTTCAAAAGATCAAACTCCGTGTGCAATAGTCCATCTAATATACGGTACTTAAAATTGTCGATCATCAAAATGTTCAATTTATAAGTTGTTCAGTTCAGTTCAGTTTGAAAAATGTTATAATATGTAGTCTGTAATTATTATACCGCGATACTTTTTATTTTCCCGATACAGTTAACTTGTAAAATTTCACACTATTCTACACTTACGTATTAGTTAGTGCTTTGTCAGAACATAAACATGAATACACCTCTTGTGCCGTGACGCTACTGTCTTAGTCATTTTCTGTAATATGCTTCTATAGTATAATTGTTTGCATGAGAAGTTAAATATTTTTTAAATTATTTTGACTCTGATATCATCTTTTTTTGTTTAATGTCATGCCACGAACATTTTACAAGGTTATTTGACAATGTATGGAAACATCAAATTCGGTATTCAGGCGATCCAAAACCGTACAGGCTTACGCTGCAACAATATATAAGGGGACCGTTGATCCGTATTTGCACACAATGCAGCTGCAACGGGGCGGAGTGGGTACAATGCCATCGCATTTTAGGATGAATTATTGCCAAGGGGTACTGGGTTCGAGTAGCCCCAACAATATGGCGCATTTGAGCAAATGTTGCGAGACTAGATAGGGTATTGCTAGCGAGTATCGTCAAGTTCATAATTAAAATCGAGTGCCTAAAATGCAATACTAAGCACATGATAATGTTTATTTTTTTTTCAAAATGGTGGTAACGATGTGAGATAAACCAAATCATAACAAATTGTAAGGAAATTCAATATTAAATTTTGTGTTTACTGAACGATCATTTTTGGTTATAACTTTAAAGCATTGAATTACTATACACGCGATTAAATTAAATACCGATTCACATTACATTTGCTATTGACCATCTCGGTATTCTACTTTGGTCGTATAAATCTTCGGGAATTGCATTACACGTCCGCCATTCAAGGGCAACCTAAGGACGAACCTTTTCCCGCCCCTTTGGGATACTTTTTAAGGATACCATCGCTCGATGGATTTTTTCCTGCTGAATAAATGTAATTATAGTTTAAGGTTGTTTTAAGATACTGGCTACGTACTATTGGGGATATAAGAGAAGTTTTTTTTATTAAAACCTTATTTTCCGTCAACGTGTTTCACTTTGGAATCAGTGATTGTGATACAAAGACATATTACATTATGGTGTTTAATGTAATAGAAAAGAATATTTTTTTTTCTCTTACCATAACATAATACTCGAATCGCTTTTATTAGTTATTGTCCATTTGTGTTAAGGAAGGTCAAGACAATCTTTTTTTAAAAGGTCACCGATTGTAAAATAATGTTCAACAGATGTTTATTATAATAAAATTTGTTGATAGAATAGTTTGATACAATTCGTACACTTTTACATGTTAAATATTTTCTTTATTCTCTTTCTCATTTTATCAGTTTCTCATCATATCACTTACTAATTATATAAATATCAATATTGATAACTGTTAACTGGACTGCTTACGAAAGTATTATAACCAATATATAGTGCCTGGTGGCATGTGGCGTGTGCTTAACACACCGGAGGTCGTGGGTTCGAATCCTGCGGGGACTCAACAAATTTTCATTGTTGTTGATCCAATTGTCTAAGTAGATGATCATGCGTCGGATGGGCAGCTGTGAACTTCCACAGCTGATGATGATGATGACATTAATTATTATTAACACAAGTCTATCTGTCTTAATATAATTAAATGCCATAATAAGTAGATCGCAAAAATATTTTTTTTCATATCCATTTGCGAAAATAATTTATTTATTTATTCTTTTTGCAAAATAATATATACAAAGGCGGCATATCTTAGGCATTATCTAACAGCCAACCTTAGGGAGGTTATCAAAAATTTAGCGTGGGGGTGCACTTATAATACCCAATAAGAAAATCCACATCTTTTGTAGTTATATACAAAAATACTAATAGATGAAATGTGCGCTTCGGTAGATTATGATAAATTTACTGTTAAGGTGTGTTATTAATCAGATATTAAGCTGGAAAACTTATTTTTGAAGGTTTTTGGCGAAAAAGTGCTCAATTTGTAACAAACAATGTAGTACAAAATTACCACTAGAATATATACGTCTAGAATTCAAACTAGAAATCTGTAATCGACAATCAATACGAGTTATGCCACGTTGCTAATCTCATATTTCATTCAACTCCGATATAAATTGAATTGTATGTATTTCCATCGTATTATTATTTACCATACTTGTAATTATAAGCGTAATTCCGTTTAAATACTTTCCAAAGATTCCATCGCAACGAATCTGGCCGTGACCGTTATCTGAGCGTGCTATTTCTTTGTTTTGGCACGCAATTTCGTAAAGAGCGTCGGGGGGGCAAGATAAGCTTGGCCGGGCCTGCGGATGGCAGATATCTCGGCGGCTCGGCGCGATGGTTCTTGCCAACGTGACTGTTCTGGAGGTTCTTGCGAGTCCCTTGTATTCTATCTTGTGCTGAGTTAATTAAAGTAATGCTTGTTGCGACACTTATAAGTTCTAAGTTTAGAGGCGTATAAATTGTTTTTACTGTTTTGTAATCAGTAATCGTCAACTGTGTGGAAGCTGAGGTTAGTCGGTTTGTCGTTAGTGAAATTATACACCATTCAGATTAAATATGAGAAATGACAATTTTTTTTCATACTAATTTAGATATTTTCTAATAGTACCTTAAGGGGTAGTGTTGGTTAGCGAAAGGGGTATATTCAGACCTTGGATTATAGGAGGAGAGAAGTTTTAAAACCTAAGTCATTTGCCTTTATAAGACGTAAAAAATATCGCTTTAGGTCTCTTTTATAACACTTTTAAATTATGGATTGTTCTTAATTTATTCAGTGATAACCGCCGTTAGCATCGTTTTGTAATTATCCTCAAATAATGGCTGCCAGTTCGGTCGCCCCCAAAAAAACCGCGCCCGATATTCGTGCGGGTTTTTGATGGACAAGGGTGCGGTTTTGTTTAAAGTTTTTCTACATTCCGCTCTGCTGGTACGAATCGAAATCGGATTTTGGTATGTACCTTTTATTTGTACATTTATCAAATCACCGATTCTGTGCAGTCGCAGTTAAATTTTAATGCCTCCGAACGAGTTTATGTTCAGCGATATTGCAGTGTTCCGATGATGTCACGCTATCTATTTTATCATGGCGCGGTTTTAGCATTGTCGCAATTGAGAACAGTTCTGTTTCACTAGGTTTCAAGAATAGCGTTACCTTATATGAATATTTGCTTGCATTATACATGTTTCACTGAAGATAGTTAGAGATATAGCCTACATTATCGTCGAATGAAAATTTATTAGGAACATAAATGTTTATGGCCTCAAATTTGTACGTTGCGATTCCTTATAAAGTAAATGGTACGTATCCATTTTGGGAACGGTTTTATAGGTATTACAACAATATAATTTTTTAAAAACCATCTTTTTACTAAAGAATTAATCATTTATATGGAGATGAATTAAATATAAATCACACAACACGGCTGTGCTCGCAATGCGTGTTCTGAAATACTCGTCCCTAGTTGTCGTCAACCGCGTGCAGGTGCGTCCTGACTGGTGACCGCCGCAGGTGTGTCGGCCATCGGTGACGCTGGGGTCGGACGTAGTTTTTTTTTGTGAGAACTACATTAGCTGCCAGTAGTAATGTCGTTTCTTTAGTTTTTTATTCTGTAATTTAATGTTAATAACGCTTGCGGCCAGATACTACCATGAGAAAAAATTATTGAAACTTAAAGCGTTTTCTGACATATGGTTAAGTAAATCCATTAAATTCGATTGGTAATTGAATGCTGTCTTTAGCTGTGTGTCGTTATTTATATTATTTTAGTTATGGGTCAAACTGCTAAAATTATTTCTATTGCTTGTGCGAATATTATACATAACTAAATAAAATGACTTTATATATTTAATAGTTCATTTTGCATAGGTCGGAGTACAGACTAAAAACAATTAATTAAAATTAAGATCCGGAAACCCCGCTTCAGCACTGGCAACAAGACGCATGACATCTCAGTCTACTGCGTGACCACGGCCGCTGGAAAGTGTTCGATACGTCGGGAATTTAAAATGTAAAATAAACGCGATAAAATCCGTAAAGTCATTTTATTTAATAAACTGCTAAAAGTTTATTTTTTGTACTAGAACTTTTATTATTTGTTATTAACATAATGATAGTGTGAAATGTGCACTTTGTTTGGTATTTATGTGTATTTACGTGGCAATGTCTGTATAAACCTTTTATTGGCACGATTCTACAGTATCGAATATACGAGACAAACAGCGCTTATATATTAAGGAAATTATTCTAATGCTCGAGGTACTAAGTGCTAAGACATCGGTGTTGTGAAGTAATCAAAATATCGTTAGAACTTCTCGGCTACTCTCTTTGATTAAACTAGCAGCTAGAATAAAATGCTTTTACGGAGAAGAAAATTGTATTAAATCTTTTGTGATATTTATGTCACAATTATGGTCTTGTTTACTGTATAAGATATCTCAGAGTTCGGTTTAAAATGCTGCTAAAACATTGTAGTACGGAAGTTAAGCAAATATTCTTAAAAATGTTGTGGGTACTCGGCGACGTTAAAAATAATTTTCTTAATATAAGTATTGTAGCTTGAAGAATTTAAGCAGCATTGACCTTAATGGCGCAACTTATACTTCATTTTATTACCCGAAACGAATTTTTCTTTAATATAATTATAATAACATATTAACATTTTCCAGATTCGAAAGAAATTACAAGTAATCGTTTTAATTCTAAAATTATATATAATAGTATAGCGCTTGTTACACGAATCTGAAACGTCGGAAATATTGTAAAAGTAATTGAACGCGATAAAATCCTTTTATAGTTCGTAAATCGCGAAAATTTATAATTTTAAACTAGGCTTAGACAATACTGGTTTCTAATCTAGTCGTGTCAACTACTTTTAGTTATAAGTTACTAACCAATTCGTGTTCAAGGCACATTGGTACAATGATGAGTCACTTTGGTAAGCCCGTTCCACCGTCGGTCGCGTTACGTGCCTCATGCAAAACTCGGTGCTGGTAGCAGCGTTTGACCCCGGTGTTAATGGCTGTATTGCGGCCAATTTTCGAAGCGGAGCTCAAATATCCCGACACAACTGCACTAAGTACTGCTATCGTTTTGTGTTTACTATTTGCTATCTGACTATCTTTGTTTATCGATTTCTTGTGACCTAAGCTTGTTGATTTCCAGGATATATGGTTGCGGATATAGATTTTTGTGCGTATTTTATGGAGTTCAATAACTTACAAAAGATGTTTTAGACACTTTCCAGTGTCCATTCATATCGGATAAGCTATAAATCTTCTAATATCTATGAAATAGTTATATTCAGTCAGTCACACAATCAGTATACGCGACAAGGGTTACTTTTAGCATCTTATAGACAAAGTAATACGGCTCATTTGCACGTAAGACAACCGAAACGTTTAGCCGATGCTCTTCACATAGTGCGTATTATAGTTTAAAAGTAGATATACACGATGAAAAGCGATAAATAAAGTGGCTTACTCAGATACGAGAGCGTTAGATAAACGCGTCTGCCTGCGCGTGGGGGGCGTCGAGGAGGCGTGGGCCATACTATGATTTGTTTACGCCGCGATCAGCTGGCACGGTGACGTGTGTGACGTCACGTGACGTGCTCCGTCTATCGCTCCTATCTGGAGGTGCGGGTGTAACGACGAGCGGTAATGTTACGCTCGCCGAATGTTCGGAGTTGCCGCGAACTCTGTGATAATGAAGCTTGTCATAGACAGGAGTATGGAAGCCGTCGAAGTCCGTGCCACAAAAAAAATTTACGGGGTGATTTTTTCGATGCTGGTTCGCAACAAGGAACGTGTTTGTAGAATCGAGCTTCGGGCGTAGTTCCATCTATGACCAAATATAGAAATAGGACGGTCGGAGTAACATTTCCCTAGCTTATCACCTGCAAAAAAGGGAGCTACCTATATATATATAGGCATGATTTTAGAATTATTATATATATTTTCATTTATTGACTTGTAGAAAATAAATTCCTATTAAACTTGTCTCGCATAGACTTCAAATATGGTTAGGTTGTGATTAAATTATATTTCTAGACAATTTAGGCTTTCCTATGCAAATTTATTCCAGCCATTCTGCTAAAGGCAACTTCATCTATAAAAATAAATTATTTAAACTGCTGTCGATTGCTCTGCTCTCAAAATAAGCAACATTAAACGAGCCAATGTTACGTTGTTATATAAAACTAAAGTATAGAAACGCCGCCTAAATATTTTTGGAAAATACCTCATTGCAGAACGCTTTACAGTATTAAAAAAGCTAAGCTGAAAACTTTTCCACAAAATTGGTTATACTTCAGTGCGATTTCAGGTTGTATCTACTATATTGTGATTATATTTATGTATCGATTACAACTTCAATATGAAGAAGTGACAACGGTTTAGAAACGCCTGATAACTATTATAAGATGCGTTATTGTTATGTATTTAAAAGTAAATGTAATAGTATCTCCATTGTTTTTGCAACTTGGACATATATGTTATGCTTGTTGTGCACAAGGGATAGTAATTATTGTTTCCAAAATTGACATTACTAAAAGTTTTACAAAGTAAACAACTTCCACAACAAAGGTTTATTAGAATTAAGCGTAACGAACGTATATTGTTTTACGGTAAATTTATTTAAATTGTGATTTATATTCAGTAACATGAATTTGCGCTTAAATTTATTGCCAAAATCCGAACACAATTATCAACACGTCAGCCATATTATTGCCAAAGTATTCAAAATTGTTATTTTTACTAAGATAAATATTATTTAAATTTATTATCATCATTTAAAGTAAATTATACCGCCTCGTTTCAACAAACTGCATATTTTTGTATTTCAAAGTATTTGTTCTCAATTTATGAGTTATTACCCTAAGTTAAATTGTAATAATATTTTAACACAACAAGAATGCTTACAATGACTCAGAGTTAAAAACATTTTTTTTTATTGTTTTTGTGAAACTACTCAATCGATTATACAGAAAATGGAAAAAAATATGAATTTTTCCCGTAATTTGTAGGTAAGGTCATCATCATTTACACCTGCTGTACTATGTAATATTATTTATTTTTTATTCATGTACAAATAGCCGTGGCCTAGCGGTATTAGCCCTAGCTTTAGAAACCAGAGATCGTGGCTTCGAATCCCGCGGGAAAACAACTTTGTGTTATCGTTGTTTTCTGGTTGGATAGGACAATCTGAACTGATCACCCAATTTTCTGAAAAGTTGAATGATCCGTGTGTCGGATGGGCATGTAAAAAGTTGGTCCACCTAACGCATTGGACCAGCGTGGTGGGATACGGCCCAAAAACCCCTTAATGAAGAAGGCGTGTATAGAGGAAGCCTATATCCAACAGTGGACTAACACAGGCTGATGATGTAATTAATCGATAATATATTAATTTATCTGCCTATGACATCTTAACAATACATAGAACATAGCACATATAAGCTAACATATTACAGGGACGACTTTGCCAAATGACTGCTGACATATATAAGCCGTTCATGTTATTGCTTTTGCAGTATGCAATTATTTAGTGGATGCGCTTCACAATTCGGAAACCGGTTGAAACATTATAACTCACCTTGAGGTACAACAGAGGCCACCTTTCATATCAAATCAATAATTTATGTTCTTTTATTAACTACTAAATGCTGATGTATGCTATATTAATATTGAGTAATAAAAAATTACTCGTGTGAATTATTCAAGGATAACCAACCTCGTGTGAAATAATAACCAATATGTATAATTGATAAACCTTTTAAGACTTACGACACACACGAGACAAATATACTATCATCATCATCATCATCATCATCATCATCATCAGCCTTTAATAGTCCACTGCTGGACATAGGCCTCCCCCCTAATACACCCCTATCCATTAGGGGGTTTTGGACCGTATCCCACCACGCTGGTCCAACGCGGGTTGGCGGGTGGACCGCCTTTTTACATGCCATAATACATAAATATACTATATTTACTTTAATGGAGCATTAATGAAAATATGGCCTGCTTATGCTTTAGACAACTGTGTAGAATAATCCTTTTCTGACCTAACAATTACACAGTATCCAATAACGGGACTTGTATAACGGCAAGCTGTGGATATTACCAAAGAAAAATTAGTTCCCGAAAAGTCATTAGCGTGGGTCGACGATATCGGGTCACACAAGGACGTCTCGTAACTGAGCCAAGCCGAAAGACCTCGACATCAAAGGCGACGGGAAATTATTTCGCCATTGTCACTACTATTGTAAAATAGGTCGGAGGAGAGGTGGAAAACGTATAGTATATTATCTATAGTATTGCTTTAAAATTATTACGTTTTTAGTAAGAAATCGTATAGTCGTTCTTATTGATGGACCGCCACTGAGATGTCAATCCCTGAGTGACCGTCGACTAATCACAATCGCACACGTACGACGACGCTTCGTTACTATAGGCTACTTTATTTACATTTATTTTAACTAAAATGTTACTTAACTATAGTATATACTACACTTGAGCTTTACGTGCTGAAAGTGTCTAATATACTATCATTAAAATTGATGATGATCCTGAAACTACTGTTTACAAAAGTATTTTCAGTGTGTAACGTTTAAAATCGTTTCGTTTGAAACTTTGTATATTGCTATAGTAAAGGATGGTTCTGTTTTCCTTTATGTTATTCTAGAGGGAGTAGAAAACTTTTGTTTTTCACGGCTTTATTGGTTTCGTGTAAGCGTAGCAACATGGCGTCACGTGATGCAAGCCGCTGACGCCGATTTAAGAAGGTAGTATAGTTCGTAATTCACGTATTTAAGTGCATTTTTGATGACATAGCATGGTGTATGCCCTAACTTTAATACCGTTTTGTAGTAAGTATGTAACACTGGTTTGGTATATTATTACACTTTGCACTATAGTATCTTGATTGTTACACTTTTTTACACCTTATTTTTATGCGATACATTAAGACCCATTTAACCTTCGACAAATAGCACTGCAGTAAAAAAACTTTTTGCGAATATTATCGCGTTATTTTTAAGTTTTTTCATCTTTATTCTAGAACAGTGTATACGTACCTATGTAAGGGCCAATTTCGACTCGGAATTATCTTCAATAAAATTGTGAGCCATGCTAAAGATCATACGTCATACACCTATCGTTCTTACAGATAATTTTCACCGAGACCTTAATAACTGAATGACAGTCGATTCATCTCAACACAATGCACATCACTTTCGTTGCCATGGATTCCTTTGTCTATATCTATTCCAACTTAATTTTTTCTATACTATAGACTGCCAGCGTTAGTTATACGCTATCAAGTATAATGATAACAGCGTTTCTATTGCAAGCGCACGTATCTCAGGCGTCGAGGGTGGTGATTTTTACTATTTTTCAATGCCGAACAGCTTGCGGACCATCCCTCGAGCGTTCTCGTCTCAAGTGCGATCCGCAGTCCTGAGTGGAACGTGCCATAATTCTTTTCGTTTTATCTCCACTCGCCGCGCACGACTATAGGTGCTTCGATTTTTTTCCCTCCGTGCACTCATACTTGCTCTTGTGTTCGAAGTTACGTGCAAGGAACAATTCCGCTCAACATTACAATAACAACATTTTAGTTATTATAGAGATGGATTTTTCGTATAAAAAACCACTGAAGTACATACCGCTTTTGTATACACAAGGGTTTGTATAGGAACGGAAAATTTCTCCTAATGGTACAATTGTTATTCGCTTACAATATCACTAAAATACAAAATTTACAACATTTTATTGCATATGCAAAGATTGCTAAGTGAAAGTAATGCAAGTTGTCACTTGAATCTTATTTAAAGCACAAGTTTAAATTGGTTTTATGATAAATAAACGCAAGAAATGTGCGTAATATTCTGGTGGTAAAATACTTTATCCCTGCATTAAAATTTTGTACCGGGTAACTTTTAAAAGATTAACGAAAGAACTTTCGTTTTTGTTTTTAAATGTGTCCACTTTGGCGTGGGCCGTTCATTGTCGCGGCTTAATTAAGTTTTAATTAGTGTTGTTAAGTCGTTCACGAACTTATTGTGCACTTTAGTGACTTATAATATAAATATAAACATAGTACATTTGCTTCTTTTCTCACCAATACGATAAGTATATGGAGATAAGCCTACTTCCGTTATTGTAATTAACAGTTCCGTATCTTAAAAGTATAGTTTGTAATGCCACTGCCCTACAAAAAAAAAATATTAAGTCTGTATTGATTTAATTACGGTAAGCAATTACCTTTATTTAGTATGTTTAAATTATAAGTTATTTTATTAAATAAATGTATTATTCTATGATAAATTGAACAATTTTTTACATTACTGTTATAAAATTCTTATGGAGCTAAGCCCTTCTTTACTCATGAGTCATCTTCTAGCCTATAGCGTTGTCTGAATCCGAGGTCTGGGTTCGAATCTGAGAACAAATTTCATTGTCTATTGGTTAAGCAATTGCATCACTCCAATTGTCTAAAAGTAAGATACACAGGCAGTAATAATATCCACCACACGCATTGCCAGTGATAGGCAAACCTAGAAGGGTGTTTGGAAGCCTATGTCACGTGACTAAAAATGTGATGCTGTAGGTCACTTAAATAAATGTATTATTATGAATTGATTGTTACCTCTGTAAGATTCTTTAGCTTCTCAAGTCACTTTACGCTTTTAGAAAGCTTAAACGTGTAGCAAGAAATCTAACTAAAAAGCCTAAGTCCCTGCAAAATTCATTAGCAATCAGCACAAATAAACGGCACAAGTTAACGCGTCCGAAATATTCTCTTTGCGTACAACGGCTGCCATAAAGCAACCAAGCCTCTAGGGCACACACGTGTTGCGTGTGTCGGCGTATGTCCGTACAAATAAATGTGTATCTGTACACTGAATAAGTGTATCTGTATACTGAATATTTGCATGTGTGTGTACGTTTGTGTGTGTGTGTGTGTGCGTGCAAGTCGGCGCGTTTGTACCGCGAAGCCCCACGTAGCGAAATGGGGCCACGCGCCTCAGCCCGCGCCAGACCTATTTGACTGTACCAGGGCCGCATAAATAACTTAGTCCCTCGCCCCACGACACGACGCTGCACCGTCGCCGCGGAACTAGTTTGGATGGAATTTTATGCCGTAATAGCATCGGAATGCCCGCACTGCTGACGGATTCCTTAGCGCTGAGGACGCCGGTGGCACCAGGACTACATGTGCATTCGTAGTTATTTCTCGAACAATTTAGACTTTGGCAAGCGATTATTATATCGCGTTTATATATAAACAACAGCTATAATAGACAATATTGAGGCTGAAATTATTCGTAACATAACATACTTACTACCTACTCTAAGCTGAGTTTGATGTCTCATTCATAATGATTACATGTAAATGAAAATACAATGGGAAAATATTGGTTTTATTGAGTCTACTAACATAAAAGTAATTTTTATGGAACATGGTCATAAAAACATGGTCGTTAAAAGTTTTGTTGTATTCGTTTAGTTTCATCAATAGCACATACGATTATTGGCCACAAATTATTTTCTTATAATCAGGTTAATTGTCGTTGGCAAGACCATAGTACCTTTTAGTTTTTTAATGAAACGCTAGTGCTAACTAACTTTTATAGTTTAAAGGTAATATTTTCAAGTTATTATTATTTCTAAGAAAGTATTAACAAGTTAATCGAAACTTTATAATCGTTTCACTTAGTTTGAATCCTAAACTTTAGTCTAACACAGGTAAGCTTACTTATAATGTTAGTTCAGCTAATATGAACCTCAATTTCCCTGGCACCGTTGACGTGGCTTAGTCGGATTTACGTAAACCACTAGGACCAGGGCTTCATATCGAACTAGGAGCTTATCGTGAGAACAAGTGGCATCGGAAACGTGCTCCGTACCGCTCCAGCATGGCTGTCAATAAAACTAAATGAGTTGATGGTATTGCGAAATGAACCTTCCACGTTGGTCGTAGAGCTCAATTTGCCTTAGATGTTTATGCTAATGTTATACCGTTGTTTGTTTTTATCGTTTCATGAATCACCTACGCCTTGAACAGTATGAGCGGGGGTCTTGAGATGTGAAAATAAAGAAAAGCATTACGAAATTATATGAAAGCCATACATGTTGTATATTAGTTTACATAACAGGCAGCACCAATATATTATTTATAGTATATCCACTGTATAACTGTACTATAGTAGTAATTATCACAACTATGTGCTATAGTATATATCTTATATGTAAGTGTAATGTATACTTTTATGTCTGGTGAAACATTCCACATATTGTAAATAAATAATTTCAAAATTATTTTTTTACCAAAGATAGTCCTCTAAAAAAGGTAATGCCGACATCAGTTAGGAAACATAACTGTGTTTTAGTTTAAAGGCTAAATTTATGTGAATGGGATGTATCATCCCATCTCACTATTTGGCAAGTTGATTTTGGCATCATACGCTCCTCTTCTTGTAGGTGCCCTAATTATAAGAAAAGGCCTATATTGCCTAAAATCAGGTTTAAGATCATTCGTCATGAAGACATGGAATTTTGTTTAATTATTAAAAAAACTTCATTTTGTCCGAATTTAGCATTAAAGAATAAAAAGACTTAAAGCAAAGATATTTATGCAAGATTTAGACCAATAGATTGTCAATTAAAAGCAGTCAGATATAAGACCGGGTTAATTTTCATACCGAGCCAAGGGTCGCGTCTGTTGAAACTTATAAAGCCGTCTGGAAATATACTAGTTGGAGTCAAGATGAAAGATAATGCTTAGTCGCCTTTCAAGTCTCTGCAGCGACAATTTATAGCCTACTTTGTTGTTCCCCAGCTATTAATTACATATAACGGGTCAAGCGCTCTAACGACTTCCTGGCGGTACCAGGTTCGAAGCATATAGCCCTATATATGGAGTATAAGAGTTACGTATTCGCTTATGCTTTTATGATGGATTATTGTGGTTTCTTGTTATTTTGCAAAGCTTATGAGTATTAAAAGTACATGTGTAAATAATTATTTCTTTTATTTACGCGATTATTATACATATCAAATCCACTAATTTACGGATTTACGGCAGATCGTATACCAACTTAGTCTGCCCGTGATCATGGATGCTGGAAAGAATCCGAAACGTCGGTAATAAATATATTTAAGTAACGCGAAAAATCCGTAAATTAGTGGATTTGATATACATGTGTAAAGTCAACGTTACGTTTGTATGGAGCCAATATTAGAAATGGATCTTTGTGGTATCAGATATTTAAGAACCAAAGGTACAACCTTTTTAGGGTAGGAATGTTATCTTCGGCATAAAGATCTAGCTTGTAGTTAACTGATTTCAATTTTTGAACTTTTGTGCCGTTCCATTTTTGTTAATGCTGCGTAAAGCTCAGTTTTTGTTTGATGAAGCTAATATTAAGCACCATAGGGTCAAATTAAAAATGCATTTAATATTAAATACTTTATATATCGAGGCTTCAGATGAACTTCACGCTAGCTCCAGCAGGTGCAAAGCAACAATTAAAAGTGTTACGCTGACCTAGACAAGCGAAACGTAAAACGTTACAACACACATTGCGCGTCTGAACTTGAATAAGAATATTCGTACTAGAAAATTGTATATTTAGCCGAGAGCGTCGCTCGGGCGTCGAGTATTTTGTGTTGCGAAAAATAAAGAAACAGAACGTACGCCGGCCGCGTGACATTGATGGAGGCCGATGCACTAAAAACGCGCTGAAAAAAGGAAGTCGATACGTTGACACTGACACAGTTACGTCCACTTCCTGCGCCCACTGTGCCCCCCGCCCGCCCAATGATGCACGTTCCGATTTGTCATCGAATGTTCCAACGTTCCGATTTACGCTTGTTTATTTTTTTTGGTTAATGTGCGTAAGTACAGAATGTTTCGTTGCTATTAACTTGGTTCTATTTTGAATATTGAATTTTGCAATTTGTATATTATTCGGTATTAAATAGGATATCAAAAAGAGAAGAATCATTTATTCGATGTTCAAATATACAAAGATTAAAATGCTTTTCAATGTCAAAATTGCTTTGTTAATGCCAAAAATACTTTTAATGCAAATTGATATATAATAAAAGTTCCAAAGATATTGCAATATACGCACGTCTATAAAATTATAAAAAAAAATGTGGGTATAACATTTTCTGGACAGCTCGGTCCATCTTTTAGAAACGATTTGCATCGGTTGATTCGTGCAAGTATACGACAGCTTTTTTATGCATTTTGCGTAAAATATAACATTTGCTGCCCTTTGATCTACGACTGTTAACTCACATAATTAACTACTAAATAAATCTCATCCGCCCATTTAAGTGATAAATAACTCCTCGGTTCACTTTAATATTGCTACGATATAAGAAGTAGTCATCCTGCCCTTTTGCGATTCCGTCGTATCTTTAATAATATCAGTAGGACTACCGGTAATTCGTTGTGCAATTTTTAGTAATTTTTAGTTAATTTTAGTAATATTATTGAGCACTGAAATACAGAATACTATAGTAATATACATACTCGGACATTTTTTCGCCTTTCAATTACATATTTTACTAAGGCTTACTATCTGAAGATATAGAATCAGCTAATGTGTTGCACAGTTTAAAAAAGTCAATGTTATCTAAATAGTTCAATATTATTTGTAAATATTCATTTTGTTTATTAGGGTGGTCAATACGATGTTTGAGCTTAATTGTGTTGTATATGATTTAATGCTAACATTTTAAATTCAATTAAATGATGGTATGTACAATAAATCGATATTGAACAGAACAACGTGACATTAAGAGTAGTCGACGGGGCGTGGGTGTCTCCTTTGTCGTCACATTTCAGGCGATCACTTCCATTTATGGAGATCGTTCGGCGTTCGTCCTTGCGTACGTTGAGAGTTTTATTTCATTCAATCTCACTCATACGAAACGAGTTGAGAAAGAGATTGTTAAAGCGATACAAACGGATCTTTTAACACCATTGCAGAGCTTCGATGTGTGTTATCATCACATGTCTTCAAAATTCAGTGATAAATACTACTAAATAACTGACTAATCTGGACAGAAACGGTTTACTTCATTATGACCTTTAATATAACAATCATCATATTTTTATATTAGACCGTGCCAACTTCACGGCATGGGATATATAATTAATCCAGTCTTTACGGATTTTTCATGTTTATTCTATGTTGTTTGTTAATAATGATTTTTAACACATCCGCATTGGCAATAAGTATGTGTATAAACAAGGATACGTTGAACAAAGCAGATGAGAATGTTTAGTCACCGTCAGGTTTCCGTTAATCACTGGTGACCATCCTTTGTCGTTATTTACGTTAGTTCTATATAAAGAGAGACGTTGCTGCTTTGTTCGCGAGCGTGGAATTGACTTTCCCGCCGCCCTTCAGTCTGCGGTTTCGTTTTCTGCGTTCGTCTCTGAATTTCGGTCACATTTATTTGTTTTGTACACAGAAATGTTTCGGTAGCAAGATTCCCTTTTTTGGTGGATTTAAATACGTTCGCATCGACTGACACGACGTCAGTTGCTGCGAATGATTCATTGTTATTAATCGTGAAGTTGATGGATTTTTAGGCGTTTTATACGCGGGTTTAAATTTATTTCTTATACATTGTGAAGATTGTAATGTACGATGCATGTTTTTGAACTTTTTAGCACCAACATATAAAGTGCTGGCCACCGCACTATTTGATAGATAATATTACCTGTAAACCATTCAACGATTTTTATCAACACTTGTGCACGATGTAAAAAATTGGTGGATTTAACGCCAAAAATAATTATTAGTAAACCAACGATAGATTAACACAGTAAATGAAGAACCTGTCTGTGTATTTTATTATAATATAGTTTCAGTTTCGAATATTTGATGAAAAAAAATGGTAAAACTTTCCGTTGCCGCATAGATGCAAGAGTGCGTTATAGGAACACAGTAGCGCTACAATAGGGCCTTAGAAACGTGGCCAGCGCCCGCATAGCCCCGCCGCGCATTGTCCCCGTTTCTAGTCGATATACAATACGAAGCCTCGTCCGATACGAGAGGCCATCTCGAGTTGCCAGCGATCGAGATGCCTCGAGATATATGACGTTCGTAAGTTAATATTCAAGTGTGCGGTGTCGGTCCGCATTGGGTTACCTTTTGTCAAGGGAACAAAAACTATGTTCCGTACGTATCCTTCAGTGCGATGATCATCATATTAATAACGTTTATTGAAAGGGAACGTTAGAAGTATTTTATTAAAATTAAATTCTGAGTTAGTTACCATAAGGACCCGACTTATACTAATGTTAGTAAAATGAAATATAAAGTTTTAACGTACGGAAGAATGTAAACTTTGTATGTATGTTTTTGTTGCTCTTCAACACAAAAACTAAGATAATCTTTATTATAACTACAAGTAATTTTACTGTATACATCAGAAAAACATGAAGACTGTGCTATAAGCTGTGGATGTTCTTTCCTTCGCGGAGCTTATAAAAAGAAATAATATCAATCATCTATCAAAGAAAGAATAAAGAAGAAAGTTGAGATATGTTTTTATTTTACTAAAACTTTTATTAATATTATGTTGAAATAAGATTATAGCTAAGACTGAGATAATCTTATAGGCTTTCTAGTTTTATGTTTCTAACGCTACCCTGTGATATGGCTCAGACATTCGAACACAGTGCATACTGATTCAAATGCCAGTCGCAGCGGCGTGGAAGTCTCGTAAATTACTTCAGATTGTTTTTTAACGTGCGCTACGTCCTTTATCATGTTCGCGAACATTGTAGCGTTGCTCGCAGAGATTTACGATGCTCTTGATGCCGTTGAAAGGCTACTAATCACGTTGCTTTATTAAATTGAACTGTATTTACTAAGATATTGGTCAGTATATATATAGTTATCATATGAATTTAACTTCTTGAAAAATTTTGGGAAGATTCGTCGTCATCATTAGCCTGTGTTAGTGCACTGCATGACATAGGGTTTCCCTAATGCACGCCTTCTCCGTTTGGGGATTTTTAGCGCTTTCAGAAACTAACTGGAATTTGAACGTAAACAAAGTTTTTTTTAACCGTGTTTGCAGCCAAACGTTATTGCTAAGACATTGCGTGATAATGGCGGCGGTGTACCAATCAAAACGCCCTATTCGTTTAACATCAGCCTTTATTTACATAAACTCCATATCATATTTGACGATAGTTCTAGAAAGCCAATCGTAGGCATAACACGGCTCATTGTCGCCGCACGAACAAACAGACACGCTCCGGTATATGTATAATTCATTGCTATTGTCTCCGAAATGTTGTTTGGCGTAGCTTCGGTAAAAAAGTGCCCGTTGTTATCTCAGTCTTATGGTTGGTCGTTTCGTAATGTTTGCACAGACGTTCCGTGTCTCAAGCTGCATAGTGCTTTACATTTGGCTCCATATTTGAAGACGCATTAGGGCCACGGGTGCTCTTTGTATTTTTATACTCGCGTGTTAGTGTTGTGGCGTTGCGTTTAGTGTTGTGCTTTGGTTCAATCGATGCTTTGAAACCGTAAGACGAGTATCGAGTACATATATACTCTTTGAATAGATCTTTTAATATGTATGTTTAATTAAATGAGCTGTATTATAAGCTACCGCTTAGTTTAGTAGGTCGCTAGATTTTATATTAATTTTTACTTCGTCTCAGCAGCTGTGTGAAAACATTTGCTGCATTCCAGTTTTATAGGGCATCATAACATTTGTCGTAATAGTGACTCTTGGATGCAAGTCAAGCTTTATTTTGTTTCCCATTTTATTTTATTTGTACGTAAACTAATACGCGTCGCCAATATTGCGAATCGGCAGGTTATCAACATGTACACTAACAACTTATATGCCTGAATGGGCTGAAGCATAGATATGTAGGTCGTTCACATAGTGTCGGTCAAACGGTATATACATAATAAAGTTAATAATCAACGTGTTTCAACTACATAGTTTTGTTCGTTAGGTACGTGACAGCTTCTAGAAGTTAATAGATCAAAATTGAAATATGTAAATATATGCAAAAGTGCATTATGACGACATACATTGCGTGTGTTGTATATAATCGCAAGCACGTGTAGGCATGACAAGAAAAAACATACTAAAAGTTTAATATATACGTTACTTTTCTCAAGTTTAACCCGAAAAAAGTTACCCGTCCTAAGTTATTGCTCGCGAATTTCCCTCGCAACAGCTGTTGTTTTTGCGCTTAGGAAGTTTTTTTTCCACGATCACTTATTATCGCAAGCGGCCGATGTTTGTTCACTGAAATGTTTGCGCAGCGTTCGTCGGTCGTTTGCGAAAAACAACTGAAATCCGATCGACGCCCGTTAGGGGGGAGTGCTCGTGGCAATTTCGCCTCGAGACCCAAGTTTTGATCGATGGATGTTTCCAGAACGAGTTTCTTGTTGTGCGGACAGTCGATCGGGGCTGATGAAAGTTTTGTGGCTGCTAATTGGCTTTGTTTTATCGCTAGCTTTCTCACTTGGCTCTGATCGCGTGTTTCTTTGTCTCGAAAACTTTATTGATATTAACTTATAAGCCATTCTGATATATAAGCTTTATAGCTGTCAAGTTTTATCAAAATAAGTTTGCAAATTTGTGTAAACATTAATAACAAAGTTATTAATGTTTCATCAAATCGTTTGTACTCTTATTACAAATAGGATTATTGCTTCAAAACATTGCAGATGTAGATGACTGAATGATTTGTTAGTTGGTTAAATATAGGCAGTTTTAATAGATAACCAAAGGCAGAAGTTGTGTTAAGATTTTAAGATAATAATGCTGAGTTATATAAGACTTATTAATGGTAAATAATATTCTCCACGTATCACTGTTGTTCAGTTACATTTCTGACTCAATATGTCACTAAACATCTCATTTTATATATATTCTAAAGTTAATTTATCTAGTACGAGATCAGAAGAACATGAAAAAAAATACACAAGATGGTAAGCGTAATGCCCTGCCCACATAAATGTACCTTGAGACGGCACAATTCGTCTCAATGAGTCATAAGATGTTACAACTTGTTTACCCACTAATTACACCAGGTTCAAGGGTACCCTTCAAATTTCGAAACGCAGTTGTATTTGTGTGCTACTACTTTACTACAAACAAGAGTTATTTGTCTTTTGGTTCGAATCCCGCGGAGTAACTCTGTTTTCTGGTTGGTCAGGACGATTTGGCCCGATAACCCAATTGTCTGAAGAGTAAGATGATCCATGGATCACATTTTACATGCCGATACAGCATACGGAGAGACCTATGTCCAGCAAACGCCTATGTAATATGACTAGCACAATCCGATGATGATGATGATGATGATTTGTCTTAACACACACATTCATTGCAACATCTGAACGTTGGTAGTAAACGACTTTACTATTATTCATAGAAGAACGGCGGCTATTGCGAAAATAATAAAATATGATTAATGAATATAAATTGTCTACGTTCGTAGTCGTGATGAGATTACAAATAACAACACGAATGCAATTTGAATGCGTGAATAACTCATTATTACCTTAATTATAATAATACCACAGAGCGAATCAAAATGCGGAGAGCGCATCGATTCGTTTGTGCCAATGTCGTAAATCAACTTCATTGAATACGTACGGAATATCAGTGATACATGTGCGACGGTCGATTAATGAAATTTGAAAGCCTTAACCGTTTAACGATTGTTATCATCAGTAACGATTCATTAATTGTTACGTCATTAATGAAATTCCATTCGAACAGTCATTACCATTGAATGGACGCACGCGATGGTTCTGTACGCGGTGTTATTGAACTTGCATACTTTTGACCCGTCCTGCGATAATATCCTGCCATTGTCTGTGGCTTTCAAATGGGCTGGTAGCTTCGCCCCGCGATGTTCCACACGCTGCTTTGGGTTTTTTATCCGTTTTTTTTTAATATTTTCTATTGTAAATTTAACATTGGTTGGCACTTGAGAACGATCCATTTTACGTTTTCTACCTGTTAAGTGACAGCCTTATTTTAACCATCCAGGTATAGGGCGATCCCCTTTCTCAATTTTGAGGTATAGGTAAGGCCCCAGGTAGTTGAGGGGTGGAGAGTATATGGGTGCTTAAATTTGCAGTTGATCTTCAAATTCTGTAAAAGTCATGATTATGACTAGCAAAAGCTTTTATCATTCACGAGAAATGTAATTGTGTTATTCCAAGAATCGGTTTAAACAAATCTTACTGTAAATCGAAACATTGCCTTAATAATAACATTAATAATTTATTCTCACAAAGGTTACAGTTTGTACGCTGATTTTACACGATGTATTACAAATAATGTTAGGAGAATAGATCTTACAAGTACGTCACCGTGTGACTTGTATTTGGTGTTTTTCGCTTTTTGTTTCAATTTAAGTTGTAGTCTCCATCAGCAACCGAACAAAAGCCTCTTCAAGACACTACTAAGTTCTTTGGCATTGTAGCCAGTTTTAAATTGTAGCCTGCTAAACTAAATCTTATATTCTATGTCTCAGTATAAGGGGGGCGTTGTTGAACCTTGCGTTGCATTAAGAGCAGAGCACATCGCTTACGATTAAGATGACGTTTTCTCTAACTTTGCAGTATAAAAAATAAAACGTTTGGGTCAAAATAAAGTCGTTAAAAATTCACAAAGCTGGAATGTTATCAGCGGGGTTGAGTTGTTTTCCCATTTCACGTTCCGCCCCGAGGCGTGCGCGAGACGCCACCGAGTTGAGTAGTGGCGCCAGATAAGTTTCAAAATATACTTTTGTTTGAATGTTAAAACTTTGTGCACTCGCCGGCGCACTTGAAATTCCTCCCCCGCCATTCATATTATTCCCGCTAAAGTTTCTAAGTCTCGGAGTATCGCTCTTCTTACTTGGCGAATTCAAATAGTTTATTATCTATACTTTCTCGGTGTTCCTAACAGTATGCAAAGTGACCCCGGGCAGAGCTGAGGCGTTCCTAAATTATGCGCCAAGGTGTTTCCAATGCTGAAACTGTATTACCGACTTTCCAACTAAACTATTATTGTTTCACCTTCGTGCAGCAGACAAAAATAGCAACGGTGTTAGCGAAAGACGTGGCTCGTCAAGAAAGTTTCGGACCCCGATGAGTTCAGGGCAACCTGAAGAGACTCGAAGTTCCTATAAAAATTTACAATAACTTAATAAATTTATTTGTGTAGAAAAATAAAATCAATCTTTGTCAAGGATGTTAAGGATGGATAAATTTATTTATTAATACAGTTTACCTGCAGATATTTCTCTAAAAAATTATTACAATACATATGAAAATTATTGACTAAACTACACATCCATATTGTTTATTAACATAACATTTAATCTCTTTTTTAGTGACTTATAAAATTGTAAAATAATTTTTATCATCCACACTATTAACAAAAAGTTTAAGACAAAGATTTTTCGAGCTATTTCTGAACTGCATTGATTTCTAAAATCACGTGTTTAGCATACAATATTTTTACTTTCAGTTACATATATTTCGTGCTAAGGAAAGTTTGTTTAAAAAATCACATTCCCCATCCAGTCACAAGCGTGTACGTCGGGCTTCGTTCGCGCCGTGCTCGGCCGGCATTCCCATTTCCCACAGCAGATGCTATCTGAGCCGAGGGCCGCTCGCAATTACTGTTATCAAACGTGGCATTAACCGGTCCCCGAGCAAGGGACTGTGGTACGAGGATGGAAATGCCATTACGCACCCTCGTCTAGCTGTTTTTATCTATACACGATTGGGTGCAACATCTGGCGACGCTTAATGAATTAGTCACACGGACTTTTCTGTAAACGTCGCTTTCGTATGCTTGTACTTGTCCTCACGAATGCGTGTTAGCCGTTAGAAATGAGTTCTTTTGATTCGAAATGTATATCCAAAAATAATCATGAATCTAAACATTGTTTCCGTCATATTAATTGAGTTCGAACAATATCAATGTAGCTTAATTATAAAAACCAAATAAGGCTCGGTAACAAGAAAAACATCATTTCACTTTTCCTACCCTTATCTTCACATGCGGAGTAGGAAAATAGTTTTTTCTGCCATTACTTTCTATTATTGATCATTTCATGTCTCACTTCTCTCTTTCTATATAAACATAAAAACATAAGTAAAACCAACTATAATGTAATTATTGTATGTGTTTGTCTTCAGGGCGGTGACGGATCCCCGCGATGGTCGGCGCGTGGCTCTCAAGAAGCTGCCCAACGTGTTCCAGTCGCTCGTCTCCTCAAAGCGCGTCTTCCGCGAGCTCAAGATGCTCTGCTTCTTCAAACACGAGAACGTGAGTATATTGTTAATTATTTACAGTAATTAGCTTATGTATTTGTTCCTGAGCCATTTTGTTCCTACATATAACTAATAATTCAGGTGTTGGGTCTTTTTGTTACAGACGACCGTCTGTCTGTTACAGTAAATATTATAAATATTTTGGTAATAAAAAACCAGAACATGTCTTTTAGCCTAAAATAGCTAGACGTGATGTGATGTGATGTGAGACATCTGCAAATGTGTAGTAGTTTCTCATCCACATTTCGATTTAAAGCTTAAACAATTTGTAAACGAAAACATGAACTGAGAAGGAAACTATAATGTAAAACCTAAATAAGTTGATAATAAGCCGAGTTTCACCATATAAGATTTGTAATCAGTATTTATTTTATTTGTCATCTGAAAGCAGCTCCAGCTAACGCGATGAAATGCTGATGATACAGACTTAATGAAAACGCTTCTTTTGTCAAGATATGGCATACGCATAGACGAATAGGTAAATGTATCGTGATGTATCTACAAACGGGAACGATTAGTCTGTGTGTGCGTTAACAATTATGGCACAACGTTATTGCTCTTAGGTCACGATCTAGTCGTTACCATTGTAACGGTTGACAACAAAGTTAGTCTTCATGTACTTTCGTTGAAAGGAAAGAGGCAGTATTATACTCAATTTATGTACGATGTGATGTTTATTAACATGTAGGCTGCTTGTAAACTTCTATGCCGCTGATCTACAGTCTAGTCTCTGGTCTCTGGTCTAGTCTAGTCTCATCATCATCAGCCTCTGATAGCCCATGCATGGACTAGACCTCCAAATTCACTCCTTCAACCATAGGGTTTGGACCATATCCACCAGCTGGTCCAATGCAGGTTGGTGGTGGACGACTTACAATGCCCATCTGACCATGGATCTCTTACTTTTCAGACAATTGGGTGATCGGCCAATTGCCTAACCAACAAAGACACAATGAAATTTTTGCGTCCCTGCTGGATTAACCCATGACCTCGTTTTTCTAAAGCATGCCCATACACTGGCTAGAGACGTAAGTGTCTAGTCTATCAGTTGTAATAATCTGCAACACTATGTGGTAAAAAGGATAATCAACAATAAAACCATATAATCAGTTTATATATTTTTATGTGTCTGTGATATTTTGTTTATCTATTTATTAATAATTTAGTAAATATGAGGAATAAACTTTGATACGATACGAGAGTTATGCGACCCTTTCATGATATTAATATGCTTTATTATTTGAACGTAAATAAATACGAGAGTGTAGGGAAAAATAACTATCGGGTAATGGATTTTTGTCCATTTTTTTTGTGTTACGTCTAGTAGCTTAGTAGCTTGTTTTAATAAAACGAAGTCTTTTTTTATAATAGGGAGAAAAGTTTTTAGTATAAATATTGTTTCTTCCTGCGAGGAAGGTATAACGTAGGCATTTCTTACCAAAGAAGTAACAGCACGACGTCTATTTTCCTGCTTAAATTTTTTTTTTTTTGTAATTAAATAATACTTGGACCAGATTATTAAACCTCTTACGGTTCATGCTCGCAACAATTTCGGTAATCATAATGCGTGTCCAGCTACTTATTGAGCTTAGAAGTTTTGTAATTTTTTTACCATATCTTCATTAATTAGCATAGTTTCATAAAACATAATAGTACGGCAAGCTTCAATGTCGTAAAATGTTAATAAGCTACACGTCGGCAGGCATTAAGTCGTCATAAAGGCAAAGTTATGACATAAAATGATGATGACTCAAAATTATTATGTTTTATGTTTTTTATATGTATATCGTACGCTTTAAAAACATCTATTTTATTTGATTATAATTTACTTTTCCTGAGAGAGGTTCACAAACGTTCTGAACATTAATTTGCACAATATTTTGTGTTGAAAAATAATATTTTTAATTTTTAAACATAATATAATGTATAAACTTTTTGTTGATAAAATATGAACATTTAAAATATAACATAGTTGAGAAAAAATGCTGTCTATAAAACATAGTTATAATTATGTTAACATGCATTAGTATAGATATTTGAATGATACTATGTATCATAAATTGAACTAAGATTGCTTATATCTCATAAAAATGTAAAATAGATGTACCTATAATATTTATCTCACCTGTTAAACTCACTGCTGGAATAGACTACCACTATTTAGAAAATGAGAACTTCATCTATTGTGTACAGCTTTTATCCATCTGACATGAACTTGACTTCAGACAATTGTGATGCTATTGTTAACTATGAACACTATCATAAATTTTCCGTCGAACGACCTTTTTGAACAACAGCTCTATCATGAGCTACGAGACTAATGAGCATGCGTTCCGTGAATAAAAAAATTAAAATTTAAGTATCTTTATTCTGCATAGAAGAATCACTTGATTATTGATTGTCAAACACGCTACCACCGGTTCGGAAAAGTACGCCTCAGACCCAAAAAGAACCGGCGAAAGAAACACAGCGGGCCTTTTTTTGTTGTCATATTTTCAAATAATTAATAAACAAATATATATTATGCAATATTGAAAAAAAACCTGGAGCGAGCATTCCATTACCAGGTTGTGTCACCGAATATTCCAGAATGAGTAATATTGTGTGTCCATCGATCGGACCCGAATAACTTCGCCAACCTGCACGCAGGGGTTGGGTATGAAAGGGTAATTTTTCAATCAGCCACCGCTTCGATTTTATCGAGTGGGCCATTGCCGTAATATCGGTCGTTCATTATTACGCAATAATTGTACGAACGGCTCGATGTACAGGATGTTTATAAAGTTTAAACAGAATCAACAAAATTTAGAGCCCTAACAGTGATAAGGGATAAAATAAGTTTAGGTCGAATTAGCTTGTACGCCCATCAGCTGTTTGACAATCCTTTGAGCTTAGCGTCGGTTTTGGGTACATTCTGTATATTAATTTTGCGTTTCGAGGGCCGCTTATCGTCCGCGGTTAGTGTTTATCGTGTCCATAAACGGTATCCGCTTTGGAACGGAAAATTTATATCACCAGTACGTCGTAATGCGACTGTTATGTCGGGAAAACTCTCGGGATTTGTTAATTTTTTGTCACGTTAAATCGCGTGCTCTTTTTAGCAGAGATCATACGAAGTCATAGCTGAAATATAGTAACCATTACATTTGCAATCGTGATTAATCCTTAATAACTATCCTTATAAACTTAATACTTATAGCATACTTAACTACACCAATTATCAATTTTTACAAATTAGTTGACATTTGACTGTGGTAGCAGCTTTTGTGTATTGATTTTAACGCATACTTAAAGACAACTAAATTCTCCCATATATGGACATAAAATATAATTCTCAAGTACTTTTTAAAAATGCAAAGATAAATAAATTCCGTTAGTTTCATTCTCTTAATGTATACTTTAGTGATTAAGTATATTAAAAAATACAGACTTAATGATTTTTTTTTAAGTATCTGTTGCCCTCTACTTTATCTGCGTGGTAATAGAAAAAAAATTTTTTTCCTTCAAAAATTAATACCTAAAGTTACATTCAGCTATATTCCAGTAAAACTCCCGTCAAAATCGGGCGAGACATTCCAGATAATTGCCAGAACAAACTGACAAAAGACGAAAAAAACTGTTTTGTTATATGTATCGGTTATATTTGTTAAATGTTAGAAAATTTTGATTTCACAAACAGATATTCCAATTTCAATCAGAAATACACACGATGAATATGAAATGCATGTCAATTTACATAATGCGTGTTTAAATAATATAAGGGAATAACTTAAAATTAAATACATTTTTAATTTTCAGGTACTCTCGGCACTGGACATCCTGCAGCCGCCTAGCCTTGATTTCTTCCAGGAGATGTATCCTTTTATCAGATTTAAAGAAATTTTAGACTGTAAGGTTAAGTTAATTATAGATTGGGAAAGGCCGGCAGCTCAACGCAATCATGTTCGCAAGTTAGGTACTAGGATAAAAATTGTACGGATTCAGTGTTCGTAACTTTCTTTTAACTTTTTTTACCTTATAAAAGAGACGAAAGTTAAGACTGTTTTTGATTGATTTAATTTCATAAAATTCAATCAATATTATCGATTGTTTAAACACGACCTTCATGGAATAAAACTAATTATAAAATGCATATAATTTTTCATTAGGAAAATACGCAATATACGTTTCGAATGATCGTCTGTATCATAACATAAACAGACATTTCAACAGACAGAAAGCATTACTCATGCTTCTGCAAAACTGCATTTCAGTGAATTTGTTCGCCGTTATCGAGTTACTACTTCCTGAATCAGACAGCGCATCTCATATCATCCGATTATCGCTCGACTTCTCAATTGTTAGCTCATTCACGTAACTCTTAAATCGTGTTTTAGAATAGAAAGTGGCGCCATCTAGTGGAAACGAAGTAGATAGTTAATTCTAACCTTTTATAGGTTTTATTATGCTTCAAATATGATAAGGGTTGTTTAGTTTTCTGGTGGGTTTATATATTTACATATTTTTAAAAAAATATATATGAGTATATTAGTATATTACATAGTTTGTTTACAGACCTAAATTTTGTATTAATGTAATTTTACGTCATTAAAACTGTATATGCTAACGTTAATGTTTAACATATGGTATTATACCGTGGACGTCATGTCTTATACGAGTAATCTTTGCGTCTGTTAGTTATTGGGACAGGCTGAGTATTTATGTGTGATATGACGCCTTTAACATTTTTACTGGTGTTCTGACATGTTATTTCGTGTAACGCTATTGAAGAGGACAAATTATGTGAAAACGTATCTAATTGTGAGTACAAGTCTACATTAAACTATTCGACTTCGGATGCGGCCCCCAATATATGTTAGAGATCAACCAACTCGGAGCTCACTCTCTTGTACTCCCTCTTCTTTCACTCTCACTCTATTGGGACGCATAACTCACACGACCGGAGAACGATCAGGTGCAGAACCGACTTTTACCATGCCCATCCGACGCATAGATCATCTTATTTCACAGAAAGTGGGGTGATCATGATTATTACGGGTGACTCCCGTATTGCCCTAACCAACTAAGAAGCAACAGTGAAAATTTTCGAGTCCTGGCAGGATTCGAACTCACGACTGCCGGTTTCCAAAACATACGCCCTTACCACTAGGCTGCAGAGGTAGTTTAATAATAATACTACACGTCGGACGCTGCTTCGTTACTGTGGGTTACTGTTTATATTTATTTCGAGTCTGATTAGGCTAAATAATAGTTTAGATTCGAGTCTGCATTTTTTGAAAAAGTTTATGTTTTAAATGTGACATCGCTATTTACTTGAAAAATTACGAACGATCAAAAAACTCAAATTTATAACATCGAGGGCACAGACAATAAAGAGCGCAACGTTGCCCATCGATCGAAATCAAACCTTATCACTTTAAAATACGGTCATAAATCGTAAAGCGGTACAGCGATAAAATACCAAGTCAAACACGTTAAAGGGGGCCCACCAAATTGATGTGCCGGGGTACAATTTCACGCTGTCAAATCGCCAGAGCACCTCTGGCCGCCTATTTTTCACCTGGACTCGGTGTCCAATTTCGTCATACTTCGACAACGCGACGATTTATCGATGGGCTAACGTCAACAAAAAGATAGCGCCGACTGGAGATCGGTGTTGCCAGTGTGCGATTGATTGTTGTCATAGATTTTCGAGTTTCAGGTGTCTCTGTTGCATATAGGGTTGCCATACAATGTTTTTGATAAGTTTTGATTATTCAGATGTGATAATTATGATCCATTCACTTCTTGATCGGTTTCTTTTTTAGTGTTTTTATGAGACTATGATGACGATTCTTAGCTATGAAAAGTTATAACTGTAGGTGTTTTTTTTCTCTAAAGCTTTTGTAGCTTATGTAGTACTTAAATACTCTATCACAAGTATGCATAGTCTTTATTATCATAATTAAGGTACCAATAAAAAAAGAATGAATTATAATTACACGGAGTATCAATAATCTATTGTATTTTGCGTGTAATTTTTGCTCTGATCGGTTATTTTGTTTTGTATTAGTGGAACTAAAGCGACGTCGATCAACCTTAACACTAATTTATCGTCTAATCTACGAAACCATTGATAGAATAACGGGCTTCGATGAGCTATTCCTTAGATCCAATAAATCATTTATATAGCGCTAGTTTATCAGCGGGTGATTTACAATGTTTATGTTCGCCTTAATCCTTTAAAAGTTCCGTTTTATTTATTCGAAACATCAAATGAATTGGCTCAATAGTTATTTAAAGATTAAATCTGTTTTATTTCACAAAAGCTAAATCAGATTTGGTATCGATGTTAATAATGTGTAAATACGTGCTGTTTATTTAGGACACTATAAAATGTTGACCACGGCCACCGTGTAAAGAGTGCTAGGACTGAATTAGAAGAAATCAATGTAAGAATTGGAACCCATAGCAAAAAAATAGTGTCGTACGTTATCAGTTATAAATAAGCACTTAGAAATCTCAGTAAATATGGACCATAAATCGATAGAACCAATGGTATATGCCCACTTAGTTGATGTAGTTCGTTTCCTCATACCAATTTCAGTCCTTTTTTGTCTAGGATAAGCTCTGGTAACTGATCTTAACACATTTATTGTATGAATTACGTAAGCATTTGCCCATCCAAGTACAAACGCAGCGAATTTCTTTGACGGTGATTCCAATGAGAATAACAAATGAGTCCGGAAACAGTTTTAGTGCAGACATTTCGCTTTGAGTATAATTGGGCTGAGACAAAGACGAATATTACGAATCTGGCTCCGGCCGGGGACGTCTGTGAATTATGACGCCCGTAAGAGTCTTTTTGACACAAGACAAAGCTCCGAAATTGGCAGTTGGGAGAGGTGCGGCGGGATGATTGAACTTACCACTTGTCGCCCTCCGACGCTCTTTTGTTCAAGAAATTCAGTTATTAGGGCTCCGTTGCTCTGGTCGCGAACTCATTGTTGTGTTCCGCATTTCCGAGAAGTTAGGAAGCTACCTTATGTTTGATTACCGCTGTCAGCATTTAGTAGTTTCCGTCGTATGTTTCCCAGTTTTAAATGGGATACAATTATTTTTATTCTTTTTTTCGAATGCAATTCTATAGCTTATAGCAACTGACGCATACGTCCCGTTGATTCTCATTTTGTTCAATTAAATATTAAAAAAAAAGAGCAAATAAATTCCATTCGATATTTATTATATTGCATATTTTATTTAAACTTCTGTTACTATATTTCGATTACCATCTGTATCTGTATACATTGCATATAATTAGATTAGAAATATTGAAAAAGTAGTCTGAAATAAAGGGGTTTACGCAATCTCTTTTGTATATTTATTCTAGTTTCACCATACATGAAATAATTACAACCGTAATTATTTGTTAAAAATTGCTATTTATAATTTAAAACTCCTACACGCGGCCCGTCGATTTTCATATCGTTCGATTGAAAAATTTCGAAAAAACGCGGCACGGAATAAAACCGCGCGTCCGCCACACCGGCGACTGCCGAAAAGCGAGCAAAAAACACGCGCGGGCCGTTTGCGAAACGGGACGTAATCGATTTGGAGTGAACACGCTGTGCTGAACAAAAAATCCTTATACGTAAACTCCTGTAAAGTTACCGCCATTTATGCGGTTAGCAAATAAAACTGTTTACCCCCGTACCGCTTGTGATCAATAAAGTAAATTCAACGTTTAAATTTTTGCTTTTATGCTTATTTATCGCTTCCGATTACACGTAAGCTGGTTGCATGCATCGTGTGCTGTATTTTGTAGGAAATGTTGACAGATTCTTGGTATAAACCAGGTTACGTTTTTGTATTGGTTTTCTTATTACTGCATTGGTTAGAGCACAATTAGCGTTTGAAGTAGGGTTTGAAGTTCACCTAATCTACTTAAAAAATTGAACTAGAACTACATGAATAGAAGATTATTCCTGCATCGATAATCTTTATCCGCGATTTTAAATCTCTTAATAAAAGCTACGAAATCTTAAACGTGAAATATTCTTAATACTTGGCATCAAATCATTAAAGTCCTTTGAAATTAAACTGTAATTTGTTATATCGTGCTCAGCTGGCATTAGTACTATAAATAATATAAGTAAAAATCCGAACCGCCATTGTTGTTCGGTGTACGGCTTGGCGCAAGAGGTGATGAAGGGCTGGGGCAAGATGATATATTGCCTTGTGCGTAAGTGCTTGTATCTATTTTGGTGCAGTGGGCGGAATTCACACGCAGTGTAAAGGAATGAAATTTTAATTCTACATATTAATCGTTTTAAATTCCTTTGTTATAATTTATTCGTTGTTCTTTACTAAATTATAAAGAACAACTAACGATTTACATACAACGGGTAACTAAACTCATGTTTAGGTATCAAATCAACTAATTTACGGATATATTTATTCCCGACGACTACAAAGCCACAGGACAACATAAGTACTTTTATTCAAACCAATGTTCAAATTAAAAAAAATGGAGAGATATGTCATATTTTAAATAATAAACCCTAATAATATATTCAAATAATCAATGATGGATGATGAGCCTATGTCACAGTACTATCACAGCTGTGATAATCCTGCCGATCAGAACATTGGATACAGACTTTAACTAATGTCCAATCATGGATCGCAGTCAAAACGTCTGGAATAAATATCTGACTGCTGTGAAAAATGTGTAAATTAGTGGATTTGAATAATAACCGCGTAAATGTAAGAAATAATTATGTTTACTTACTAAGCATATGTTTAGTTTATTCTCTACTTTATATGCAGAAGTTAAAAGTTTGATGCGAGTGATATACGTAGTTTTATTGGCTTAATAATTTAAGTCAATAGTTGTATCCTGTTTTGCTACTGACAAAGATGAGGTAACGGTAAAATATTCCATATATTGGCAACCATTGAATAAACTATAAAATAGATACAAACATATTGTTAAACCACATTGCGGAGCTTGCTAAAATTTGCAATTAAACCAAATACACATTTCAATGTAAAATAATGTATATTGATATGCTATACTTGGTTAATAAGTTTATAATACTTTATAGTACTACACTATTTACGGAAACTTTTCGAGTTAAATATAATTGGGCTGCGACAAAAACGGATATTGCGAATCTGGCTCCAGCGGACGTCTGTGAATTCGAGTAGTAAGAGGAGAGTTTTCGTCAATTTTGTCTTTTCCTATCAAGACAAAGCTCCGAAATTGGCAGTTGGGAGCGGTGTTGCGGGATGATTGAACTCGGCACTTGTCGCCCTCCGATGCCCTTTTGTTCAAGAAATTCCAATATTAGGGCTCCGTTGCTGTGGTCGCGGACTCATTGTTATATTTCTCACTTCGAGAGGTTTCGGAGCTAGCTTTCGTTCAATTACCGCCGTTGGCTGCTGCTAGTTTTCAAATCGATATCGTTTTTACGTTACATTAATTTAATTTTTGCATACTAAGTAAAAGATTGGCACTAACCCATTGATGTGATCAACTCCTAAATTCAATTGAGAACAGCGGCAGTGAGTACAGTATTGAGTATGGAGCCAGCGTCTTTGTTATATCCTCGGCTGTTTGTTTTTACCAACGTATCATTGAAACAGTAATCATCTGACTAATCGCTTTAAGAACTTACTACTTTTTTGTATTCAAACAATACCCAATATGACATATATTGCTAAAACCTATTTATTATGGGACTATTATATAAAATGTATTTCGATACGCGTCTAAATAGCATTGTAAAAGTCGTAGGGACAAAGAGTAAGTACAACTCATATGTATTTGCCTTTAAGTGCGTTTAATGACGCACTGAGGTATGACGAAAGTAAACGTCTCATTATTCTCTCTAACACCGTTTAAGGTAACATCCCTTTGTAATGGAACAACGTCGCGGCCCTAACACGCCCTGCCAGTGCGCCACCGTGGCCGCACCTGATGTTCCTTTCGTTCCGCCCGCCGGTCTCTTTTGTTCCGCCGCTAGTTTCTTTTATTCCGCGGCGAGTTCCTTTTGTTCCGCGACCCGGTGCTTTTGTTCCGCGGCCAGTTTCTTTTGTTCCGCACACTCTTTGTGCCGCTCATGCGTCGGAGCAGCGCCCTTGCGCGTGCGCTTCCCAATTAGCGGCCGGCGTGGGACGAGTCCATATTTAAACGCGCCACGTCACGAACGAATGTGCAGCGAGGCAACAAAGCTACTTTGTGCACTGTTCTACAAATGTCGGCCGGAGGGATCGATGTTTCTACTGCACTTCCGTAATCTGACCCTGTTTTGTGTGTGCTTGAATTATCATATGGAAAACTGGTTTTTTTTACGATAATACTACACCATCTACATCAAAATTAAGAAAGCTGACGTTGTTGTAATATATGTATTTAAGATATTATACAGATGCAATAGTTAATAATATTTAAATTACCGCATTGATCTTGATAGTCCTATCAACAATATATGAGTGGTAGACGAAAATTTAATTTATTCTCACCTTCAAATCACTCTTTACGATTGTTCGATTATTAACTGGACATAAATACATTAAAATATACGGGATTTTTAAACCGATGCCTTATACACATAACTTTTGTATTTATCAGCCATCAGCCTAGTTCTGGTTGTCTCCGGATACATTGAATGCAAATAACATTTTGCGGAACTCGTTAGGCTCCTCTTGGTAGTGAAGACTATATAGAATTTACCATAAAATGTATGCCGAACTAATACTATGATGACAAATATTCTTTGTGTATATTTAATATGTAAAACGCAGAAGCTTATATGTGCAGATATGCAAAATATGATCCAATTCAGCCTTTTTACTTAATTAAAATTACTTTTTATAATTTAAGTGCACGCACGTAAATATCCTATGTAAAAATAAATTTTGATGTTACTTTATGGTGATAGCAAAATGAGAAGAGCTATAAAATTTCTTTATTGTCATATTATGAACATGCCGTCAGATGCGACACACGTGTATCAATTTTGCAATGTCGCTATACTACGTACCTTTTATACATTTTATGATATGCAACTCCTCATACAAGTCAGCCCCGTGTAAAATTTTGTAATCTTAGTAACCTTAGGACTATTTGCAAATTGTTTTGGTCTAGTATTTTTTCTACTAAAGATATGGTATTCACTTATTAAATAATAATTTGGTACATCGCTGTATCCTGTTCGTACTTTACATTAATCGCACCTTGTATACCTTTATATAAAAGCTTTTGGATACCTCTTTCCTAAAATTTGTATTAGTATTAAACAGTTTCACGTATGCTAGCACAAGTAAGATATGTCACGGTGTGTACGTTGTTACTAGCAAGAAGCTAGGTTATTTAAACTTTAAACAAAAAAGGCTAAATTTACTCCATATTACACGTATATTGCGTTAACTTAGGTTTAATACATATAAAATGAAAATCCTATAGAATGAAAATATGCTCGGCTAACTTGCGGAAATTCATTTTCAACCACAAAAAGGGACGATGTTATCTCCGTGTACACTCTCTCGTCGCGATAGGATGTCCTTTGTAAACAGGATCGTGTGTCCTGGGGAGATGAGGCGCCGACGCGTGACGTATATCCGCCCGCATACAGTGATTGGCTCTAGCAGGACGGCCTTAACATAATTCTTCCTGAAATCCGTTTTAATATACGCATTACGGGAAGCAGTAGAAGTCACATTTTTGTGGGAATTGCGCTCCTGGCTGTGATTTTAAATTTACTATTTGAATATAACTATGTCTTTTATTCTTTTACGAAGCATAATGTTTTAAACCGGATGTATTTCTTTTTAAAATGTCGCATGCGAAGTACTAGAGTTTGTTATTCGATTTCATATTCGTTTATTTGTAGCTTTACTCCTTGATCGGTTTTGAAATCTATAAAATATGTTGGTCTGTAACTGACTAAATATTTATCAATGAAAAAGGATTCCAACGTAAAGTAATTCATAATGTTAATAGCTTCTTCAATAGCTCTTGTACAATTAAGAAAATAATTTTTATTTGTATCTTTTATTTTGTATTATTTAGCTTTTTATAATAAGGAATAAATGAAAAGTATTTACAAGGCTATACCAAGTTTAATTTTACTCTCAATATCTTACGAATAGACACGTTTTAAAGATGCAATCCATTCGTAAATGATTATATATTATATACTAAATTCTGTTATCAAAGTCGACTTACGGCCGTAACAGTAACTGTTGTAATACAATAAGTAGGTGTATATGGGGTCTTGTAATATCGCTGTGAGTGGTTAACGCCTGGCCATAAAGTCTCACTAGGGAAGCTGGATGGAAGGGGAACATTAAAAAGGCTACCGTATTATTGCTTTGAAGAATTTTATGTGTCCCGAGACGTTGATATTCTGAAAATCGATTAACCGAAAAAAATGGTTTATTGTATACAACTGTTAAAAGTACCACGGAACATGGGTGAATTATTGTACTGCTTATTAGTGTTTTGATGGTAAAAAGTGTGCTTTGTACTGACTGTACTACAGTATGGTAGTGCCACCGTTTGCCTGTTTATCTTACAGAGCAGTGTAAGACTACCTATCCGTTCCGGTTTGAAGGGTGCCGTTGCCATTATCATTATAGGTTAAACGATACCAATCATCATCATGCCTAAAAGAAAGCAAACAAAATTGGGACTTTTACGTTGCTTCTGTTTTAATTTAGAGCCTGTGACTTACCATAAAGTCATCATCATCATCGTCATCATCAGCCTGTGATAGTCCACTGCTGGACATAGGCCTCCCCTAATACACCCATATCCATTAGGAGGTTTTGGACCGTATCCCACCACGCTGGTCCAATGCGGGTTGGTGGGTGGACCGACTTTTTACATGCCCATCCGACGCATGGATCATCTTACTTTTCAGACAATCGGGTGATCGGCCCAAATTGCCCTAACCAACTAGGAAACAACAACGAAAATTTGTTGAGTCCCCGCAGGACTCGAACCCACGACCTCCGGTTTCAAAAGCACACGCCTATGCCACTAGGCTATGGAGGCAGTACCATAATGTATTATTATCAAAGTATATAATTTATGCAGTAATAAATACAGCCGTAAACATATGCAGCCTATTCGCCCCTTGACGTTCACAGTCAACACAAACGTGTTACTGTTAATGTAGTGCCAAATATTGTTTTAAAGTTAAATAACGTACTTGGCGTGTTAGTTTGTTATTTACCACTTTCAGCAAGTTCGCATTGCGTTATTGTTGTTAAGAGCAGTTCACAATCACAAACTGTAGCTTTGTTCCATCGATTTCGCACATTATGTTGTTAAGAGAACACGTAAATAGTAATACTGAAGTAAACGATACAATAAACGAATATAATTGTAAGTTTGTTTGTAATCATGTTAAATTAATTTTTATCATTATGATGTTAAAAGAACACGTAAATAATAATAATGAAGTAAACGTTACAAAAAATATTGTAATTGTATGTTCTTTTGTAATCATATTAAATTGATATTTATCATTATCTTGTTAAAAGAACACGTTAATGATAATACTTAAGTAAACGTAAAAAGAAAAACAATTATAATTGTTTTGATATTTAAAATAAGAATGAACAAAATCATAGCAATAAGAGCGGAGCATTAGGTAACATTAAAAATATGCTCAGAATTGACTCCTTGTGGTAAGTTGGTCAAAAAGAAGTTTTTCTTTCAGTCTATGAAATAACAAATCAATTCAATTGACCCAAATACTTTTGAACACTCGATTTTCATTATTATTTTAACTTAGCAACACTTGAAATTAAATAACGACCAAATAAAATTTCCAATTATTCCTTTACGTCACACGCGGCAGCTGCTGAGGGTGAATTAAATGACAGCTGTCGATTAGGTTTTTTTTCAACGGGACATAGTATTCGATGATAATGGACCGGTTGCCTGTGTTTTTTTTTGTTTCCGTAGGTCTCACGTAAATCGTGACGGGATATTGGACCGAGTCTATTCAAATAAACAAAATTCGAGGGTCCGCCTGTGCCGTCGAAATTAATGCGTATGCCACGGTCGAAAGTTTTTGTCGTATACTTTTTTCTCTCGTTAGATAAATTGGAATAATTAGATCTTTTAGAAATAAATTATTTATGATAACAGGAAAGCGAATACGTAGTTGAGGGGTTAATTATACATTGCCGTGTTACCTATATTAACGAATATTAATATTAAAGCAGTGAAGGTGCAACATTTTATACTATATTTTGTGAACCAATATAGTTATGAATTAAAAAAAATTATAACTTTATTATTTTTTTAACTTATACTTAAAATCATCATCATTAGCAGCCCTTCTCCGTCCACTGCTGGACATAGGCCTTTTCAATGAACGTCAAGACGGCCGATCCCTGCTACTCGCTGCCAACCTGCTACTTGTTGTACTTGTCGCGGATCTGCCTTACTGAGGGTAAGACAGATCCGTAGTACAATGCTAATTATCATGCCAATCCGCCTGCTCAGCGTGGCAATTATGAGCATTTTCTTTTCAATGAAAGCCAAAGGAAAACGGCCCCTAGTTCCCGGTAGTTCCACTATTCCTGGTCACGGTAGCGGCCAAGGTAACGGTGGGACAAGGGTGCGAAATCCGGGTTACTTAAAATAAGACAAGAAAACTTGAACAGTTTTTTTTAAATCGTGAATATTCTTACATAGGTAATAGCAATCGTAAGAAAACTACGGTTCTTTAGGCGGGCTTTCAATTATTATTCAGTCGATGTTAATAACAAAAACCTTTTAATCTCTCTTGTAATATTTCTTTAATAATCCGATGTGATCATTTAAACGCGATTGAGGCGCGTGTGATCGTATAATATATTACCTCAGCCGTCGTGCTACCTCGTGTTTAAAGAAAAGGTCGGCCGAGTAAGTGACCGTCTATGTATATGTGCACTAGTGCAGTGTTTATTGCACCCGAATGCCATTTACGGCCCTATGGGACCCCATGTGCATCGTTTCGGCCCCTTTTTAACTGTGGGACCCCATGTCGATTCGTGACTTGGTGCTCGGTAAATGTCGGCGTCGAATTAAGTGTTAACGTACGGTTTTGTTTATTATAAATTTAGTTTTAACTGATTTCATGTATTGGTACGCTTGCTTTACTAAAAGAAATCGGGGTATGAATAGTGCGATAAAAATGCTTACGTCGTTTATTATTATTGTGATATTGATTATTAAGACCTAGTTACTCGATTGACTGAAAGTGAGATAATTTCAGGAGCTACATAAAAGTATTAGACAGTGGTTGGTGAAATATAATAAGGTAGTTGCAATTTAATAGCGCTATAGATATGCAAATAATAACAATACGTATTTAGTCATTACAAATATTCTCTGTGCCAATACTGTAATATTATTTTGTAGAAGTGGCTCATTTTACTATCTTGGCTTATTGGGTTAAGTTGAGGTCAGGTTAGGTCAAGTGAAGTCATTTCTATAATACACGTAGCAATAAAATAGGCTAGCGATGCGTCCTCTCATATCAGAGAAACGGAACTCTCATTGAAAGTTAATTTTTAACATTTCATTCTCTTGGCGCCATAGCCCACGGCGATTCGTTTAATTGACGATTTTTCGATTGTTGATGATATGTAGTCCATACATTGTTATACAAATCGTTGCAGACGACGATGCGAGGAGAGTTGAAGGGGGTGATGATGCACTTAAGCCTTCTCCCGTTTCCTTGGGCAGGAGACCGGCCTGAATGTTGGGCAGTACGCCGCCCTGTGCGACCGTAACACCGGAAAGGATCTTGTTCAATTTAATGTTCTACGAATTCGAGCTAAAGTTAAGTTTTGTTCAAAATTAACATGACACTCGTTAATTGTAGGCTTGCGTTATTGTGCCTCCTATCTGCAAAAGGTACATTATCTTTTAACGTACCCTCAAGTCGTGTTACTCACAGCATGTTTACGATTGTGCTGTTGTTTTGTAGACATTTCTTATTGTTAATGTTTATTTTTTCATGTCCTCGTACACGGACCGTAAAGTTATGTCGCGTTTTGGAGTGGCACATTCTAAATATTTTCTTTTAATCTTTTGATGTAAAGGGGTCTTAAACAGAACTAAGAAAAAAAAATTAAAAGTAATGTACTGCGAAATATGATACGGTTGGACATAAAAAGTTTATTTCAAATGTATGTTATTGCTTTGCCTTGTTTTTTTTATGTATTAACGGTATACATGTATGAATGTTATTCAAACCATTTTTTTATTACGTTAGAATTAATCATAACAAATTTTCTTCATTCCTTTTTGGCTCCATCTGAATAACCTTAATCGTAGATCGGATTTTAAATGAACAACCGAATGAGCAGCACGCGCGTTGATTAAATTCACACGTCACTCGTTTTATTTACGAAATAGGTTTATTCGAATCGTAAACGAATCCTTTGAAATAAATTCAAATCAAATTGTTCAAATGTTTTTATTTTATTTTATTGTAACTCATTTATATAATATTTTTAAATAATATTTTCTGGACGAAAAACACAACGTCACCTAATCCCAAACTAAGCAAAGCTTGTACTATGGAAACGAGATAACTGATAAATACATAAACTTACGTTTTTGTAAATAAATACGTATTATACAGATACAAACACCTTATTATAATTCGTAAGTTTATATTTAAACATTGAGTATGTTTTTTAATAACTTTTATTATTCCAATTTTTATTGTTATATTAGTTACTACTAGCTGGTACTACTGGAATATTTGGCCCGTCTCTGCGTCGCGCAGGTAGATTTTTTTGTCTTTACTTCGGCATAAATGAAGTTCAAATTCTTTACTTATGCCAAAATGTTGAAATAAACTGTGGCTCACTTTTTTACACCTTTACTTACTTTTATTTGGTATTTCTAAGTATTTATATCCCATCTTAGTGTGATTCTGTAGCTGATTATTCTGCCGTTCACATATTGTTTTTTACATTAAAAAAACAAATATTTCTATTTTATAGTTAACATACATGTGTTAATATCGTTGTTGTTGTGTATGTTGTGGTTTATTTTCCATCGCATGGGATAGCATTAACTAAATGTAGTCTCAAACGCCAGTAGATACGTTGTTGCCTCTTATTTTAATACACTTAACAGGATGGGGCGCACTTAGCTAGATCAAATGCTGCCCAGGGATATTTGGGAAGCAGGAGGGTATTAATTGTTCGCAACTCGACTATGGTTTTAGCTCGACTGTGTGGCTGCTGATTGTGGAATTTATATCCTACCATTGGCGTGGTTTTGTGAGTTTTTTGTGTTAAAGGTTTAAGGATTGCAATGATAAAATATTTTAATGTGATACTGCGATTTGTTAGTTATAGGCCTCGTCTAACTTTTAACAAGAATGAGTGCTGCCTAAAAAAGGTTGATGGGCACATTTACATTTTTTATATTTAGATAGATAGTCTACTGCTGGACATAGGCCTCCCCTAATACACCCCTATCCATTAGGGGGTTTTGGATCGTATCCCACCACGCTGGACTATGTACATGCCCATCCGACGCATGGATCATCTTACTTTTCAGACAATTGGGTGATCAACAACGAAAATTTGTTGAGTCCCCGCAGGATTCAAACCCATGACCTCCGGTTTCCTAAAGCACAGGCCTATACCACTAGGCTACGGAGGCAGTCGGGGCAGATGGGCACATCAATGCTTTTTTTGTTTCGATTGAATGTTGGTTAAATAATTAAAAATAAGGAAAACGACTAGTCTTAGCCGGCGACGAAAGTGTTATATATTTTCTTAATATAATAAAAAAAAATAATGTACAGACATCGTAACACATGCCATGTATTCGCCATAGAGACGTTATCGTAAAGAGTTTACGAGTCATGAACACTGTAATTACAAAAAGGGGCCGACATTATTCGACGAAATTCGGACCGAAAATTAAGGTGGACCCAATTTAAACGTGAGCCGTTTACGGTTTAATTCGTAATGAAGGCCGACACGTCCGGAATGGGTCGTGACGTCATTGACAAAGCCCGCGTTACTCCCGCGATAAAAGTCGAATGCGTTCTGGGAAGTGCTAGTCGGGATGGGTGTTAAGGTAATCAATGTTCAGAAATGTTTAGGCATTAAATTAATGTCAAACATGTCTTGTGTAGTTGTTGAAGAAAACATAAGACTTAAGGATGTGACTTTACGTAATGAATAGTTGTGCATCGATGTGAACTAACCGTAGTTCACATTAAGATTTGCTAAAGACCTGCATTTTAAGTCTCTTCGCAAGATATGTGTTATCAACACACGAGAATCATTACTCATTTGGCTTATATCAAACAATCTCTTAAAGTAAAAATGTGTCTTATGTTTATTTTCCTTTTAAAGAATTGTTATTCATATCGAACATAGATGACTAAAATACTCAGTAAGTTTTATTACCGTAGCCGAAAAGTAGTGTTATTTAAAATCTACTTTTGCTTCTAAACTGTAATAATTTTTGTATTTATTTCCATTTTTATAATGTTAATACAGGGGTGTGGCTAAGTTAGCAACCCTGCTCGGGATACGCCGAGGTCGCCAGAGGAAATGGGCGCGTGTTTTACGTTCGCTCCGAAGTAGTCTTCGTGTCGTTGTAAATTTTGACGGCTCATTGTTTGCGCGTGGCGTTTATTACCTTTCGGGAACGAAACGAACTGGCGTATAATGTAATTGCGTCGACGATCGGTGGACGTAGAAGTACGAGGGAGAGGGATATAAAACTCCCAGAAAGCGGACAGTTAAATCTGATAATAATGACGCCTTACAAGTTCCTTCATGTCCCTTGTTTCTAGAGTCGTTTGGCTCCTTAGGAATGTTAAAGGAAATCGTTCGTTAACTTGTTGATGTGTATTCAAGCTATTCGTGCAATGCTTCTAACAATGCGGACGACAAAGCGTTGTTTAGCGAAACGGCTAAAGGTAGTGGACCTCGGACAGACCTCGGCTTTGTTTACGAGGACGTTTACGGCAAAAGAATCTGGTCGTAAACGGCCGTTTTTTTGCAACAACTTCATTGCGCAATCTTAATGAAATGACATTCCATGCTCGTTGTGAATTCTCCGGGACCTGAGTAAAATAACTTATGTCTTTGTACACTATACGTGCGTTACAGTGTACGATGTTGTTGGTCCTTCCTTATTTTGGTCGATGAATCAATTATTTTAACTTGTCAAACTATTTCTCAGTCCCTTTATAAAGGCCATCATTTGATGGGTATCGTGATGGGTACCTTTAAAATTTTCTGAGTATTAATTCATCCATCAAACGAAGTTTACCCTCAGGTTTGTGGTTGCGTATTAACTGATAAGCCGATCCCAAGACATGTAATAAAATGGAAGAGGAAAAATGTAGTTTATTCGCTTGCTTTACTTGCTATGCTTTGTGTATCACGGTTAATCGGCTCAACCTTAGTCTGAAAGTTACTTACATTGTTATAGATGTCCTCGATTCATTCGTTGTTAGGCTATTTATCATACTTTAATTTAAGCGAGAGAGAAATGGCGTATTGTTATTCAGTATTGTGGGTGTTTCATAATAACATTAAAGCCAAGAATCTCCGGAATGTTCAGTCCGCCACGTTTTCATATTCATTTCCCGGCCGAATAACTGCGAGAAATTTTCCATCGGGGCGACAGTTTAAACCTTGGCTTAGTGCGAAAGTTGTTGAGATAGGGCGGCGGCCCTGCTCTAATATATTCCGGGCAATTTCGGGGAAGCGCCGCTCCGGAGCCGGGCCTGTCTAGGCGGATGGCAGATTAAATTTGTACCCTTCTGTTTGTTCGTTACAATTCGTTGGATCTGCTCCGCTGTGCTGTGACAACACCCTGTGAGACACGCCGAAACTTTGCTTTGCTTGACTTTTGTACAGGCTAGATAGGGCTTTACTCATTTGTATTCTTAACTTCTGGCTTATGCACGCAGATGTATTAGCGTTACATTGTAGCGTTAATAGAATTTTTATTGATGCTTTGCTACAACAAGTCCTAGCGAATAAAGTTCGAACTAGTAAATTTAAAGTTCTGATTGTCAGTGAGTGAAATAATACTGGCAAATCATGTAAAACTTAAAAAAAGCACGTTATTACTATACACTAAAGACCTTTTTGATCCGATTGTGTTACGTGATTGCAGCGTTTTGGCGTACCTTTGTCCATTTAACTAAATATATTTCTTCGTTATTCGTATAAAACGCTGTTTATTATAGCTAAACAAAGCCTATGCTCTCTCACCCGTACGCCACCCTTTCCGTACTTAACTCCGAGGGGGCTCCTACGTCCTTCCCTCAGAAACTAGTTCCGCCATCCGCGCCGCTTTTCTAATACATTAATAAATTTTACCCGAAGCAAATACTGTACTCGCTTCGTATTGCGGATATTCGGTTTGAAATAATGTGTTCACGTTGTTTATGATGATAATAAAACATTTGGATTCTGTTGGTTTTGCTGGCATAAATTCTCGAAGGAAAAGAGAAATAAGGAAGAAAATTAAAAGGTCGAATTGGAAGTAAATAGTCTTATCATAATGATGTACTTCAAAGGGTTACTTTTAAAATAGGTTACTTTTAATAGTTAAAAAAGGGACGCTTAATTATTCACGACTCTGAAACAATTAAAAAAGAGGATACTTTATACTTTGTCCGATTTATATAACACAAATGTTTTTTGGTTCAAATCTATCACTGTACCAAATTGACACGAAAAAAGAAGCTACGATCAATCCGCGTGTCAAATATGCATCGATCTTCCATTTATACTATTTAAACGATTTCAAAACCGCGTTCAGCCAGAGTCTGAACGATCGATCTAAACGTTCGTTCGCTACGACGGAATAAGTGCTTTACGACCGAATTCGTTGTTTACGACCGAATTCGTTGTTTACGACCGAAATCGTTCCTTACGATCGAGTTCGTTCTTTTTGATTTAATTCGTTACGATCGAATTCGTTCGAGATTAGGCGCTCTCCATCGAGAGGGGCGAGGGATTACGCAAACTCGGACGTAATTTTCGTGGGAAGCGAGAGCCTCAGTTCGCTTGGCATCCGATGAGGGTGCCGGCGTAGACGGCGCAGGGGTGGCCAACCCCGTCACGCTTTGGAAACTTGCCCGGCGGTCTTTAGATAAACGTCAACGTATTGCGTCGCCGGCTAGGGGATTTGTGAACGAATAGAATTTTTTCGACAACCCTATGAGTCGTATTTTGGTGTATATTTTTCCACTTTAAGAGGTTTTGAGCGCACAAATCTCCATAAGGGCATGTTATGTTATTAAAATAACAAACTTGCACAAAATATCTGCTGCTGGTGTCAGAAACTCAGATTTTAATACACGCATTAAGAAAACGATACAAAAATTATTTCTGAACAAATTTTTGGTTCCAGACTGATTATAAATATTCATTAATATGATTATCAGTATCAATTTAAAACTATATCCTTTTATTTAATCAAACAATATCTAAAAATATGCATACGATATGCATATGCATAGAGATGCGACATAGGTCGTGAAACGTTACCGCTCGGAAACATGCACAGTTTAAAATCAGTCGTATTCCCGGCGTGATAAAACTCAACTTTATGTGAACGATTTCTGGAATAGGGACTCGTATATCTATCCTTATATTAATATAGGACGCGCCGATTTACGAACCCCGAATGCAAATGTAACAACGGTTTTATATCTTTCATCGTTACAACCGTTGTATAGGAAATACAAATTGAAACGCCCACTGTGTACTGCATAAGTTAGTGTAACTTGTGACGTCATCTCAAATGTGTATTTTATTAAAAGCTTTAATAAATACTAGAGGTCTGTTCCGACTTCCCTCGGTTAAACACTTTTAATTTTAAAAAAATTAAATGGGAAGAAAAGCATGTTTGACATTTCGTACTGGTTTTTAGTAAAGATTACTGAAGTTTTTTGTAATAAACGTAAATAGCCTGTCTTACTTAGAGATAATATTGCTTTATCACTCAATAACATAGGCCTCAATTATTGCAAAAAACTGCTACTTACAGAAAACTTATCGAAGTCAATAATATACCTGAAAATAAACTTTTTAAGTAATTAATAATATTAAATTAAAGTTTAATTGAAATATAATGTGATCTTTATAGCCTAGGTATAGTTGTAAATACTCCATACATCGTTTGGGTAAAATTTCAAAGTGTAATTCAGTGTGCGTTAGACGGTGACACTTGTAGATTCGTTTGCGTAGTCTGTATAAACAGGCACCTGAATTAGAGTGCTCAGTTAAATTGGAATGGAATACATACAGTATCATACTGGACGGAGAAGCATAAATATTGAATGATATTCTTATACAGATGAGGTTTTAGTGCTGTATTTCTTTACGATTTCTTTTATTTTCATTGTTCAATCCTCTGATAGCTTATATTTTATAAGACCCGCGCCAAATAATATCGGAGAATTATTTGAACCAAACCCAAATCTTACTATCAGATGTTGTTTTATCTATTACGGTTTGTATAAGTTTTATTACTTGTACCACATCTAAAATGATAAAACCTATTTAACTTGTATATTAACATTGTTGTTCTAAATGAAACAATAATAATAGAAAGAGATTTAATTAACTACACATGATCCCTAGTTCTACGATAAGCGTAGCATATTTTGTTACCGCAATGATCACAATCTAGGAGTAAAAGTAACAAAAACAGAGAAACTTTAATTGTCTCCATAAATAAAGGAAAGCTCAAAGTGAACAGTTTCCACTGGCTTTCGAGTTCCCATTGTCTAGATTAGTATCCTGCAGGTAATAAGGAGACTGGAGACGCCTACGGAAATTTAGTCTCGCGCCTCGACGCCGGTTCGGCCCGTGGAGTGCCTTTGCTTTTTAGTCGTCAATAATTTCATAAATATCCCTTCATGTACTATGTTAGTGATCAGGTTTCGTTGTAAGATAAGTTAGTTTTGTTTGTGTTTTGTTTAGCTGTTGTTGAGTCTGATGATCATTTGAATTGTGATTACCGTGTTAAAATTTTACTTTTGCATTTTCATCGCATGTTACTTAAAATTATCAGGATGTACTTAATCGCCTTTTAGAGTTTTTCTTGTTGCTTTTAAACACCTTAGTAGACTCTTATTATAAAAAGCGCAATTTTTTTAAGGGCACACGTATGTTTAGCTTGAAAGTCAAAATCATCTGATATATTTAATAAAACAAACATAATCCTTCCTGATTTTATTGCTGTCTTATTTTGACTAATTATAGCTAGACGGAGAACTTTAACGAGCATTTCCCATTAAAGTACCGCATACATAAGCCTGATATTATATGTACCCTAGGTGCTCTTTGCCCGCTGAGTTTGCCCCCAATATTTTCCGCTCAACCCGTCCGCTCCGCTATTCATCAATGTCCAAAAACCTTGAACCCCTTTTGGTGTATTCGTCGCGTTTGCCCTAAACCCATTAGTTACTGCTTCAACTTTGATCCCACTACACCTAAGCAAAAGTAAAGGCACAATGAAAGACAATGAAAGAATTGTAGAATAAATATGAATTTTAACCTTTATTTTAATCAACTGTATATATACTCACAGTTTGTTGCTATGGGTTACTATGTTTAACTATTCCATCTACATTTACCTTAGCTATCTAATCTGGGTGTTCCGAAACTTCTAACCTTTATACATACTTTTATATGAGAAATGCTTTGCTTTCTATAGATGGCTTGCTATAGAAGTAAACATGGTGCCTATTTCTTCCGCAAAACAGTTTTGAGTTCTTGTTTGTTGGGAACCGTCGCGAGTGTAACTCGAGTGGTGAGTGAATCTGTAGTTGTATAGTTACATACAAAACAAACAACCTTTAAACAGCCTTAATGCCTTAACTATGATATCTCTTGCATTGGCTAGAGTTGTCCAACCTCTCATATAGATCGGCTTTGAGGACATTTTTATTATGTTTTTTCTAACTCTAAGTCTTATTCGCTTTTAATATAGAAACAACTTGATGATGTTCAACGCAGACCAAGCGTTTTCCAAGCATTTGCTGGCCCGTGTATTCGCATCTTTATGTACATTCGCTTCGTAAGGCGAAACGTCGTCCTCCCCACCCATTCCAAGAGGGACGGGAGAGCGTCTAAGATTACGTTTTATTATCGCCGCGGAAAAGGGAGCTCGGTCGTTCGCCTGCGGTTTGGTCCCCGGTCGGACTGTGGGTTATGTTCGACTGGACAAATGGATGCCTTGGTTATGTGTGGGACGGAATCATTTTTTGTTTAGTTTAATTGAATTGTTAGTACCCTTCGTTCTATTGTGAAGTCTAAAAGAAGTAAAAAAGGTCTAACAGACCTTTCTTACTTTAGTTAGAGTCAATGATTTTAATCGTTTGTCAATAATGTCGTTGCTTGTGTTGAAGAATCGTTTTTAAAATAGATACTCTTACAACCCATATTTATGACATGGTAAGGCATAAATGGTATTTTGACAATTACCTGAAAATGTAATGAAACGGTGACAAACGTTGCTACTTTAAGTATTTTGCGCAATGCTTTACAGTTTTTTTCCTCTTTGGATCTCTTATACTAGTTAATATTCGATTAAACAAATTTATATTCTTAAGCTAAATATGTAATTCTTATGCAAACTTAAATAAGGGCCCCTCTCGTTTTAGAGCCATATTTAAAACGTTTGGATGTAAGAAATCGGGTTGGTTTAAATAACGACTTTACTTATTTGTTAAAATTCATACTTTATTTTACTCGCATAAAGTAATCGTAATATAGAAGTCTACGCTGAATTCTTGATGAGTTATTTGTGTTTAACATATTAACAATACAGTCATAAGGAAACTTGCTTCTCTTCGTTATCTCGTTTTGTATTACATCATATTAACAATAAGTCATAAGTAAACGTTATTGAAATCGATCGAGAATGTATCGATTGATCTCGTTTGCCGATTACGTCACTATTAAGCAGAAAAAGGCACGTGAACGCATAAAGCGGTTATCGATGCGCCATCCATTCCATTGAATTGTCGCACTCGAGCGATCCGTCAACGTCCCCTTTGTCGCTGCATGCTCGAGTTTCCGACGCCCCGAAGAGCGGTTCGCGTCGCGTTTTTGCTCGTTTTACGACTTTTATGAGACTGAGGATATTGATGCGACTTTTTGCGTGATTTTACGCCGGTGCCGTTCTTAACGCTGTAGTTTTACACGTTTGATTTTTGAAATTTTACTGGTTCAATAAACCGACAATGGTTTGGTTGCTACTTTTAAGGCAAACGATTTTGAACTTCTTTATGAGATGACAAATATCTTAAATTTTGTTTTTATTTATTTAGCACTAGTTAGTAATAATATTTTTGTTTATGAAGAAATATTATTAAGACATCGAATTGATAATTGCCATTATGTTTTAAAAACATGTTTTATTTGTAATTATAATATATAAAACATGTTTTTGATTGCGTGTCAATTCACTCTTACAGATCGTCGTGAACCTTTTAAATAATTAAAAATAGGTAATGTTAAATAATTCACTTACATATTTTATTCTATTAAACTTTGGATAAACTGCATAGGTTTTAATCAATAAATTCAGTAATGAGTACAGATAGTATTGTTTTTGTACCTACGCAACTTATAAAAAATTCTAGTTATAATATTGACAACAGAAAAAGTCTATGTACAATTATGTACGCTTCAAGAATGTTACCGTCCGTAGAACGAATGCCGATGATCCATCAACGTTAACTTTTTACGACGCATTAAAAATGCATTCCTTCACCCGGCTCAAGGAAAGGGATAAAGCCCTTTCAAAATACATTACAACGTTTGCTAGTCTTATTTACGTGCCAATTAAATATTCATTTTGTCCGTTACAATTCTAACAGATATTTCAGATTGTGAGTTGCTCAAGTAGGTGATGTTACGTTTTTTATTAACCCTGAAGTTTGTTGTGGATTATTTCGTTACATCGGTTTTGGTTGTGTATGATATTTTTGCAGTTCTAGAATATTCGGTGTTTTAGAAATAGCTGTGAAACATTCACTGTCTAATTTACCTGCGAAATGGTTGTTAATGTTCTCTGTTACATTTTTAAATGATGGTTTAGATTGTGCGATGGTAAAATGTAATAATGTCGCCACGTGTCTTGAAAACTCGTAAGTTTTAAGTGTATTTATATATTCATGATTATCATCATCATCATCAGCCCGTGTCAGTCCACTGCAGAACATAGGCGTCCCCTTATGCAAGCCACCACTTCCGATCTTCGGCTATTCTCATTCAGCCCATACCGGCCACTTTGCGAGTGTAGTCACTCCTTCTTGCCGCAGGGCGTCCTATTTATATATAGGTTTTCTTAATTAATAAATCTTTTACTTTGGTCAATGCCTATAGAATTTTTCAAGTTTACTTTATTTGTGGCGTTAAATATGTCTAATGAAAAAGGGATACTTTTACTTCTAATCCACTAATAAGGTCCTAGGCTCAAATGAAGCAACGCTCTAAGTGGTAACGAAGTATAGTTTTAACTTCGCTGCTTAGCACATCATTTTGTATATGACGTATGTCATTCGGTTTAAAAAAAACGCCAAAGAAGTGATTTGTCTGTATATGCTATTAGCATGTCAGTAATAACTGACGAGTAAGCAATACGTGCTGACAACACGAGTGAACTAATGACTCCGCTTTTATGAACTCACTCTCCACAAAGAACTGCCGCTACTCTTTTACTAGTGTTGGTGACTACATTTCGATTTAAATGTAGAAAACGAAATAATTATTCGCTTGTAAGCCTTTGTTCTGTATAAACACATTGTTAAATATATACTAAAATATTAATTATTATATTTACCATAACACGAGGCATTATTTTACTAAATTAATTCTACTATGTACATCAGACGCATAACACAATTTTTGAATAGGGATCGAAATATCCGGAATAAATTTGCAATATTATAATCCTTTAAATAATATCAAAATATTGCCAAATATTGTTAAAAATCAAAATCGATTTTCTCACGCAGCTCTCAATTAATTTAAACTGACAGCTTCGTAATAAAAAACTGTAAATCGATTCAGAAACAACTGGCACACGATAAATTTTATCGTCGACATTAGAAACGTTTAAAAAAGTCGGAAAACGTGAACTAACAAGCCGGGGCTATCGGTCGCAAACGGTGATGGCCGATAACGCGCTCGGTTCCTTGCTAATCGGGCAGATAAAGCGGGTTTTATTTCTGGAAACGTACCATTGGAACATTATGTTCGAAGAAATACTGACAAAGGAAAATATAACTTGTTTTATGCGTAATAAAATCTATAATGCTATGATAGTTATAATTTTTTGTTAGTGTATTGGGTTCGTGGCAGCTGCACAATATCCGGACTGAGCTAGCTATATGCGATGATGGAAGTGCATTTTTGTGTTATTTACGCGTACCCTCCTTAAAATATTTGCCGGGTGTTGCTTAAATGCTACATATGTAGGGCCAACTTAATTGCTTTCGTTTTAACATAAACACGAACATGTGCCTAGTTGGGTGCTAGTTTTGAAGCTGTTTAGAATATTTTGGCTTGCAGTTTTTTTAAGTAGACATTATAAGAAAAACTTTTATTTAACATTCGTTAATTTAAACGTGCAGTAGTATATGGTTTTATTAATACTATAGATTCATAATTTCTTCCTTCGTTACAATGAAAATTTAAATTTTTTTTAAAATACCCGAAGTATTCAAATTTTGGGTGTAATACGCAATAAAGTCCGTAACATACAAAAGTGCAATGCGCTTTCATCATTTTTATTCTGAAATCAATGTCCCTTTTTCAGGAAGTGAATTTTTATGTAGGAAAATTTGTAACGCATATCCATAATATTAAAAAGCCAAAGCAAAGCAGATGTGTTCAACTCGTATCATAACCACTTAGCTAATGTGTTAATCAATGTAATATGTAGTTCATTAGTTCAACTATCTAATTAATGGTATAATTGAGAACTATGTTATCATGTCACATTACGTTGTCTTTGACAATTATTAATTGAATCCTAGGCTTCTGATTGCCTAATATGGGGGACGAATGAGATGTTAATAAGGCTTCGTTTTTTTTGTTTTTCATATTTTCGTGTATAAGTAGATTATCCAAGCGTCTTAACAAATCGTCATTTTTTATGTGGAATCTGAGAAAAAGAGCCAGCGTAAAAAAGAGATAAAAAAGGCTATTGATAAAATAGACAAAATTTAACTTTGTCTATACCCTTCTAACGTATATTTTACTTTTTATTCGTAAAGCAACTGTGTGTTATATTAATATATTGTCAAGGGTCACATTATTTTAAATCTGTTGTTCACTCTGATAATCAAGTATTTTTAATTTCTCTCCCTCATAACATGTTAATAATATAACCAGATGATAAAGTAATCGCCTGAACAGAGAAATATTAACAAATATAGATGTTTCTAGATAATAATTTAATGTGATAATGAATAAACACACTCAGATTCAAAATAATATTACTACTTCAACTGTACCCCTTGGCGTATTGTTAAACTGCTTGTCTTTTTACGAATAAAGGATATTTTTTCCTTTATTATCGTTTAAAAAGTAAAAAAAAAGGTCCCTTTAATTATTTTCCGATAGATAAAATTTATTATTTCTGTATATTATTGAAACTTTATAATTTATTCGCCACATCTTGGTTCCTTTGTATAAAATAAATTTTACTGAACATACCGGTGTGAACTTATTTATATATTTAACGGCATATCATTTCATATGTACTTTGTGCAATTTATATTGTTAAGAAAGCTATTAATAAAAAGCTAAATCTTCTACTTTTCAAAAATAACCCATTTAAACTTAACTCGGTACAATTTCAGGGTCTTGACGTATTGCTTTACTTATTATTGCTTGATTAAGGGATATTTATAGTATCCCTATTTCTGTATTTACAAAAGTAAGTAAACCACAAAAGAGTATATATAAGGTTTGGACTATTTTTGTACCGTCTCGGGGCACAAAAGGCACGCAAAGGGCGGCCGGGGGTTAGTTCATCCCGTCCGTAAATAATTACAACGCCCGCAGCGAGGGAGCATACCCTTACCGGCTCCGGCTAGGCGAACGGCATTCCTTATAAACTCTATTTTACTAGTTTTAGGAGTCTCCATAGCCGTTATCCAACTTATAGCGTAGGTTGATTTTCTACTAATCTTTCTATAAAAACATTAAGCCTTTTTAAAAGTTTGTCATTGGTCAGTCAATATGTTTATAATTATGTAGATATATTTTTTTTGTAAATGGTAATTCTTGCTTCGATGGTTACTTATTCAACACACTGTGGGAATGAACTATTCGATTTAATTAAAATTTGGTTCAATGTGTTGTTTAATAATTAAAAATTGAATCAGGGATAATCCATCAACAGGTTAAAAAATTTCAAAAATTTCAACGTTTGGCACAGATATAGGAAATTATAAAATATTATATTATCTATCGTGCGATATAACAAAAATCTTGAATAACAATATTCTTTAAAGCAAACTTGTAAAAAGAAGCCTAACAAACAGCTAACTAATATTTCGCAATGGTACTTTTATACTTACAATTTCAATGTAACTTCCAACTGAAGTTAATACCTACCTTATATTTGATTGATAGAAACGCGAGCTTCACTCTAATTAGCGACTGACAGCGGGGCATTTATAATTAACAGAGATTGAAGCCGTGGTCCGCAACGCTCCACGATTATGCAAAACGCCCTGAACTCGTATGAACGTACTTTTTTAATAAATCCGATTTACTAACAGAATAGTGATTACGCGATTTGGTGCTATGTTCAATTTAATCTGTAGTTTATGGTAGAATTTTTAATTTTATTAGTTATTATCGTTATTGTCTATGATTATATTATTAATTAAACATCATAACATCGTGTTGTAATTGGTTCTAAACGTTACATATTGTTATTGTGTTTCGAAATGTTGTCAATATTGCTAATATTAGATACATAAATGTTAAAGTTATTTTTTTTGATGTTTATATCTGTCATATGTATTTGTATAATATTGTGTAATGTTTAAAATATGTTCGTTCGATTGCATGTGCAAACAAGCTCACAGAATCTCTGGTTAGATTTGTTGCTGAAGACCTTAGTATAGATTTGAACATGCTACTTTTGAATTTTTTAACCATTTTTATCTCTGCTAGACGGCGTTACGCAGATCAGCGTGTGCTTAATATAGAAACGGCTGCATATGCATTATTCGTTCGTTTTTACGACATGCGATAATTAACAATTAACCAACCGGCCGTCGCTCCTCTAATGAAACTGGCTAATCTCTTATATTACCTCTAATTGCGTTGCTCTACGACTGCTGATGCCAATTTCGCGAGGCCCCTAAGTCGACTGGACTCTAATATATGCGAGAAGCATTAAACTTAGGTTAATGTTATTGAACTCTAGAAATTTCTAGTATAAAAAGCTTAATGTTCATTTTTTAAAATATTTAATACAAATATGATTTAAATGTTCCGAAACTGTAGTTTAGATCAAAGCTAACCAATGCTCATTTAATGACTGCGAAATAACATAAACATTTTCTTTTGTGTGAGTTATGTAAATAGTTGTCACATCCATATATTTCAAGGGTTGTCAAATTTGATTTTAACTATACATATTTATTTAGATAGACAAGTATACTTTAATATTAGCAGGGCCTATGTTGATCATGTTGATTCAATTTGACATCATTATTATAATAGATATATTACCTTGTATAGATCACGTACATGCGTCCATTTTACTGGTTCAGATAAATTGTACAATTTCACGGATGACTAAATATACTGATGAGTCGCCCTCGACGTAGTAATAGACTCTTTATTTTAAAAGGCCAAATTCATAACCACGATGGGAAACCCACTGAATATTACTTTAATAAAAAGGCTCATTTTATTAAAATTGTAAATAGAAATATTTCATATATATATATCGGATGGATGAACCGTATCCCACCACGCTGGTCCAATGCGGGTTGGTGGGTGGACCGACTTTTTACATGCCCAATTTAGTTAATTGCTTAAATAAAATTGGTTATTCAACCACATCAAAGTTATTTATTAAAAATAATAGCGTTTTGTGTTGACTACCAAATTGCTTTATTCTAACTACTAGCGCCATCTATGACGTTAAAACGAAAGCTGAGTAAATTCCCGCGTCTTTTCCGCTCAACAATCTAAGTTAGTCGCCGTAACTTGATTCTTGACAATGTAATTCTATACATGTGCTAACCACAAAGAGGTTTTTTGTGACCGCGGTGGTCCGAAGCTTTCTAATCAAAGATTTTGTTACGATAAATGGTACAAAAAGGCTCCTTAATTAAGTTTGCAGCTTTTAATACGGCTGGACGCATACTCAATTCAATTAAAAAGTTTGACCTTAATTGACTTGTAGAAACTCTTTGCAATACTTTGGGAATAATGACACTGATTTTATTATAATGTAACATTTAATTTGTTTCATTATAATGTAAAAGCCCTGTTTATAGTAAGCACGTTTTAATTTACATACCTAATATCGATATGTTCACGTGTGAACTTTTAACAGTCATTATAACACATCACCATCATCATCATCAGCCTGTGATAGTCCACTTTTGGACATAGGCCTCCCCTAATACGCCCATTAGGGGGTTTTTGGACCGTATCCTACCACGCCGATCCAATGCGGGTTGGTAGGCATTATAACACACTCACGTCTTTTAGAACGTTCTATTGTTTGACACGAATCAGAACGTACATCATAAACATAGAAAACTAAAATGCTTTGTCACGGGCTGCCTACAAAGTTTCCACGTCCAATTTCCTTCGAATGGAGCTATAATTAATATCGTACAAGACCGCGTGCCGTACATTTACCAGAGCAACCGCCACGTGTATAGTTTAAACGTCAATAGTAGCTTTACACTCAACACAAAGGAGTTACCGGGAAGCGACGTTTACCGTCATACCATTCAACTATAAATCGCCCGGAGAGTAAAACTATGTGAGGCCCTTTCTAGGTCAACAAGGGCCTTTACTAGAGTTTAGTAGACTAGTTCTCGTGCACATGTAAGGCTGTATATTAAATATATACAGCAAGGACTACATATGCCGTATGGAAAATATAGAGTTCGTGATTGAATTTATTAAGTACTAGATTCGCCCCGTGGTTTTACCTCCGCGTAACTATGATTATTTGTTATATATATTAACAAGCTTAAAGTTTTCACGATGAACGCCAACATAGCTTGCTGATAACATATTTTCCATGGCAATTTTTAGTATATTTTACAGTAGAATTTGCATACATGCCACATCTATGTATTGGAAACATATACACAGCTTGTCTTTATAAATTTTAACATATACGTGAGTGTGATGTTTAGGTTATGTTATTAAAAGATTTACTAAAATTCATCAAGTTGTTTTTGTGTAAGAATTAACAAACGTACATTCATGCATCCTAACAAACGTTAGCATTTCTAATATCAGTAGGATTGCATATATATACTGTCTAGAACATATATCATACATATATCGTCTAATACTTTGTACGTTTGTACGACGTGAGGAATTCGTATCTCGCATAGCTTACGTGTAACATTTTGACGGAGAGTGTGCGCCTTGAATAATTTCAAACTCCGCTCTCGTATTGTGTAAGGCTTCTGTACGCGTTCGTTGAAGGACAATTAGCGTTGCGATGCCCAAAATGCTTCATTGTAGATTTTGTGGTTCACCGAGGTAATAACTCTGTATGCCGCTTGAGTGATACGCGGTTGTTGCTCAATTTGTATTTTATTATGCGTCTCATCACTTACGGCAATACAATGTGGAAAAATATATGACAGTGTTAAAATAATCTTTAAACTACTACTTTAAAATAAACATTTATGCAAAATGTACAGCGTCTTTGACTTTATACTTCTATGTTTTGTAATTTACCTAAACTGGATTGTAGTGGAATATTGTAACACTCCTTTCGAATAATTGGCAAAACCTCAAAACGTATAAACATTAAGACATTTTAACTATTTGAAAGGTAAAAGTGGGTATAATTTTTACGTTTTGGGTTGGCTAATATCAATCCTTAAGAATTGATATATGCTTAGAGTTAAGAATTGGAAATGACATGCCGAGTATTTTTGAGTTTTGAATTATATTTTAACTTTTATAGAGAAATACGTACATATGTCGTAGATGCAATGATTGGATAAACGCATGTCCATTATTCACTTCGCATGTCGAACACGCATCGCAAAAATATCCGATCGCAGCGTGAAAGTTTCTAACCGGATTGCCTTTTAGTTGATGTCAGTTCACCATTTATCATGTAAGGATTTGAACGTATGATTTACGCATAGACGTGTAAACAAAATACGTGGAAAATCCTATTAAAATTATATATTTTGGCAACAATGTGTGTTTATGATTCTTTCACTCATAACAATAACTTGTGGGCTGTATATAATCAAATGCTATGTATAATAGATTTTTTAGTTTTTTAAATAGTCCTAAGAAAAGTCCGTGCAGTGGGTAACTGCACACTTGGTTGACGGTTGAGTCCGTAATAAAATTTTGTTGATTTTTTTCATCACCACACGGTAGAAGCCGCTGGGCGCACCTAGTATAATCAAATTTCTAGTGAAACGATTGGCCTGTAAGTTATTTAATGTTTTTTTAATAAAATAACAATGTTTTCTAATGTCCGAAAGGTACACACCCAAATCAAAGAAACGAAAGAATACCTCAATGTGTCCTTCGCGTCTGACTTTGAATTATCGTTCAATGATCTTATCCATTATCAGTGACGATCTTATTAGTTCTCTTTGCCAGTATCTTGAAGCAACACTTATCCCTTTATTGCGCAATGATTCAATGGATGTCATTTATTTTTATTTAGTTATTTTTCATCAATTAATTAATATGTTGTACTAACGGCTGTACTTAGGTCCGATCGGCGTATTTTGTGTACTATTCCGAACGTTAAATTGTTTAATTACATTTTATTATTACAATAAGTACGTTGGTTACTTACACTCTTTTATTGTCTTTTATTGTCTATAGCAAAATAAAAGTATATAAAAAGTTACGCTTTTCAATGAATAACGAAATTAGATTATATAATATATTAAAATAAAAGACGTGTTAGCGTTAGGGACTGAAGGATATTATAACGCGTTCATTGTAACCTAGTTTCCTTAGACGTACTCTGTTCCTTGTTCAGATAAGGAGCAATAGAAGGAGTCGCACATACGCGAATATTTAAAAATAAACAGGTTTTGTACTGACTTATGATTTTGTTAAGTAAAGCAGATGATCGTTTTGATTCTTGCGAAACTTGACAAACTGAAGGTTTAAACATTCAGTTAAATAACAGACTACTTTAAACTGTTATAAATAAAATATGTGATGATATAGATAATATTGCTGAAGTTCGAAAGGTAATACCTAGGATTACCTTTCAAACCAAATGCATTAAGACTAAGTCAACATTCGGGATTATTTGATATTGGAATGAATTCTCTGCGGACCTATATCGCTTGCTTGAATCTATCTAAAATTTTCCATCTTGAAAGAAACTAGAAAGCTGTCCCATATTTTATTTTAAAATGAAATGCGTATTGTTATTTAGAAAATAACTTAAAATGTGCATCCTTACGTAATTTTTAACGAGTAACATAGTTAGGATTATTAATCATATTATCAGTAGAAACTGATTAATCCGGACCAGTAAAGTTTTTTCACTGACATAAATTTCATTTAACATAGTTATAGGCAATAATTAAAACAGGCACGTACTTTCTACTGATTTTATGTGGTGGTCGATTCATCAAAAACTTATTGTAACTAGCGAAAACCGAATTATTGTAATAGAGTTCGGTAGTTTGGGTTATTATTGTACTAAATCAGTCAGTAGACTGGTACGTGCTCAAAATTTTCACTGATAATATTAGTTGAGATAAGTGTTTAAATCCTAAACAGTAAGTAATTTATTTGAATAATACAAGCGGTTATTTTAATGAGTCGTGTTATCTTTTTAATAATAATTTAATCACTTAGAAGGTTGCTATGTTCAATTTTATTTTGTTTTTCGCTACTATTACACAGTTTTTTGTAGCTTGTAGTTTTTAACATTATGCTTTATAATTATAAGTGGCATCACTATTGATTATTGAAGCCGATTTTATTTTAATTTCGTTATTTATTTATTATTTACAGCCTTTTCAAATAAGCATACCTCTCTTCGTTTTCTTTACTTTGAAGTGTGTCTTTTTGATGTTATCTTATCAAAGAGCTAAAGAATCCCTCACCTTGAGTTTACAAAGTCGTCCTTAGAGTTAACTCCTATTTGTTGAAATTTGAACTAACGGCGAGGAGTCGCTGTGGGACGCTCCTAACAAATTATGTCTCAGACTACGCATTTGGGTTACAGTTAGCTGGAGCTTTACTTGAAAAATATTTTAAGTTAGCTTTCCAAGGATCTTATGTTTATTTGGTTTATTTTTGAGAAGATAGTAGACATTGAACTTCATTGAATAACTTCAAAAAATATAGTGCAAGGAAAAGACTTTGAAATACTATTAAATTTTTTATTTTTTGAAAGACCAACTCGATAGATAATGTCAATTTCATTACGTAATGCGGTTTAAGCCTTAACCATGTCAATAATGTGTGGTCACTTAACAAGGCCTACACAGTCGCGTAACCATATGTATATTAAGACTATCTCTACGTGATTTTTGGAATATCAATGCGAAATTACTGTACTATAAAATTACCGTTAAAAATTAACTTAAAGTTAAGCATTTTGTATTCTTTAAAAGAAACATTCTGTAACGTTTGTCCTCCGAGTAATGATCATTGCATATCAATGATGATGAAATCGCTAATGTTAATTACACCGTCCAAAATCACATAATAATATCTACAGCCTGCTCTGCTGGCGTTGGTAATTCTAGTAATGAGCGCGCACCGGAGCATACTGTAGATAAGTGGGATAATACGGCTGAGACGGCAGTCGCTTGTCGGCGTCCTACGTCCGAGGGATTCTAGGGTGGGCCTAAGGGACCCCCCTCAGGCCCACCCTAGGATCACCCCCGTTCGATGCTTACGAAATTTCGGGATTTGTTTACGCCATTCAGTGCGCCGCCTAGCGGAGTAAGGCCCGTGTTTACATATACGATGATATATGAACGAGTACTCTCATAATATCTCGTAAATAATAAATATAAATTCACACGAAACAATCTTGTTTTTCATATCGGTGTATGAACCAGGTTTACTTAATTCATGTAGACAGGTAAATTTAATGACCTGAAGTAGAAATAAATATTATTGACGGGGTTTTCTGTTGATGATGATGATTATACATATTTTAAATACTATAATACATATTAGTATGCAATACATATAATGTTACAGGCCTAAAAGAACGTAATATGCTTTAAGGTCTTCTTTTCTTGGTATCTGTATGATTCTAAAAAAACGTAAAAAGTAAATGAATGTGTTATATTTGGGCATCTTGCTTATTTCACTGGGCTTATTAATGTTATTGGATTTCTTTTTTATTTCTATTATATTATAATTTTAATTCGTAATTTGACACATTGTGGCAATAACCCCTAAAAATCAACTTTCATTTGTTTTCAATTGGCGCCGCATGACAGTAAACGATTTTAATACTAGCCTTGCCTCTTTACCATAATAATATCTATTTTTATGTGTTTAATGTATACATTGAAATGTCTGTACATGCGTTTGGAAAGGGGTTTGCGTGTGAAATGTGAAAAATACATATATATTGTTGGCTATGCAGGCAGACGAGTAGTCGAGCCTCCTGATAGAACATGGTCACCGACGCCCATAGACATTAGCAATACGAGTGGTATCACCAACGCGCTGCCTACCGTGAGACATAGGATGTTTAGACTCGTTTACGTTTTCTCCGGTTACCTTCCAACACTACTGCTTCTCGGCAGAAATAGGTACAAATTAAGATGTTTTTATCATCAATTGGAATAACCACAGTAATTATTTACGATTTTAATTATGCACATAACTCGTTGGTACACTTTTGCGGCACACGTAAGCGCTCGCAATAAGTCCGTATGCTGAGAACTTTGAGTAGTTGCGGGTAAAGTGTGCTTCGCGCAAAATGTACGCGGAAAACGTGCTCTAAACAGTCTTTAAGTATTTATTGAGCATATACAGGGTGATGTTTTGTAACCTGAAAGTAGTTTCAGAATCATTAACACATTCCAATGAACTGATTTTCGGACTAGGTTAACTTTTGTCCAAAAATTCGCGTGTAATTTTTTTCGTGTACTATATTTTGAAATGGATCTCTTGTGAGCATGAATAAGTTTCGTACTAAAAGAAAAATTTAAAAAATGTGAAAACTTCACACTTCACGGTATAGACATAAACAGTGTTGGTAATACTCGACTGTCACTTGTTGATTGATTGAATTGAACTGTCACCATCTTTATGACAGTTCAGTTAGAACGCTAGATGTATGTACTTTACATCGTTAGTGTATGTTACTTAAATAACATACATTACAAAATTTTATATTTATTAATGAACTTGCAAAAAAATGTTTTTAATATCACCTGGAATCAGACTAGTATATTCTAGCCATTCTGTTATTTTGTTACAATGGTGTATGGTAGTATCGTCTTTTACGAAAAAGGTGGCACTTTATCATAATGTAAGATTAGAACGGTGTTATGCAAAATAACGGTATATGTTTAATTAATATGTACTTTGCCAAAAAATAGTTTTCTTGACCCGCAACTCCTACAGATATGTTATAACGGAGCTCCTGCAGAGCGACCTTCACAAGATCATCGTATCCCCGCAACACCTATCCGCAGACCACATCAAAGTCTTCCTGTACCAGATACTAAGAGGTAAGTGTTGTTACATTTGATTAAATTTTTTATTTAATTATATTACAATTATTTTAACTATAATACATGTGTGCTTTCTTAAATAGCTGAAAATTAAATTAAATTATAAAACTTTTGAGTGCGACTGCTAGAAAGTTATTCGTTTATCGGCGACAAAAAGAAAATGGCAAATAAAATATTTTTACTTCCAATGTATTTATAATATTTTAACAATTTGTGTGTTTAGAATGTGTTGCAATCAAATCAATTAGTCAATGTATACAATGGTTTTATTCCATTGGTGTTTGTGCCACGATCTGCTACTTTAAGAGTTCGAAGTTTTTTCTTTAGAAAACATCTAAATATGCTAGGATATGTCTATAGATAAGCATAGCGTTCAAATCAATAACTCTGTGTACTCCGGTTTTATGACATTGGTGTTTGTTCCACGAAATGCGAGTTTGAGAGTGTGCATATTATCTTTGCTGAACGTCCATATATATATATCTAATCCATCTATCGAGTGCAACTTAACCCCCTAACTTCGGTGGATGTCAGATAGCATTAATTCCCTCTGCGTATAAACTGCTGATTGTCTTAGAAGCCGATCCCTTGATATCCCCTGATGACACAGGAGAGTAGAAATAACAATAATGAGATCTAACTAGTTGTCGCTTAAACTTCACCGTCCGGCTATCGCGCGCAGTCGTCACATTTCCTGGAACAACAAATATAAAAGCGTCGACGGAACTCTCATATCTGAGATGGAAGCGGGTAATGCCGCTCATTGTTCCCCCGGCGTTCGGCTTTTATGATATGTAGGCGATTTAATGGTCCAACTAATGGATAGTTCGTCGGGAGCTCGCTTAATGGCCAGCCAACTCCCTTATAAGCTCCGGAAAGTTTTTCCATAAAGTGTACTTCGACTGGACGGAACGAGCGCTTTATGATTATCTTAGTGTCTAATTATATGTCGCCTGTCTAAAATAAAACAGTATCAAGTAGTAAATATATTTATATAAATTCAAACTGTCTTTGTAGGCTAGTGAAATCGGAGGTCGTAAGCTCGAACCCTGAAGACTCAACTACTTTTCTAGTTATTTCCAAGTAGGCAACGCAGACCAATCACTTGATTGTCTGTAAAGTAAGATGTTACATGCGTCGGATGGGCATTTAAAAGTCGGTCCTGCACCTGATCTGATATCCGTGCATTTTGTTCAGTAACACTAAAGTAGTAAATTAATATTGTTCTCAGCGATATTTTAAAACGAAGCTATAAGAGTTAAATTACATATTTATAGATAAAATTCTGAAATGATACAACCATTTACAAACTCATATAAGTCGTAATGAGAGAATTTTACAAGTAATGATTCAAAAACATGTGTATGGATATAAAGCTACACCCTAAGGCTCAAGCGCAATCATGACGCAGTACTCATTCTGCGACGAGCACAAAACCCTTTGATGTAGAGTTAGAAAAAAATTTCACGCGAATAGCCGCAACGTACCTTCCTTAATTAACGTTGAAATTCTGAAATAATTCACGACCATCATAAGCACGCTTTTAATTTGCATATTGAATAGCGGGTTTCGTTTTTAGGGCTACGTGCCACAAAGGTAAATGACGAATCACTGTGCAACGGCGGTATAAACATGATAAATATCTAATGGTAAGAGTTCGATAGGACCGTACACAGTGAAACGCAAGAAACCATAAGTCCGCTCGTTGTTAGGAGACTTCAATAACGAAACAAACTAGTGTTCTTACAGTCTCCCTTTCCCTAGCCGTCGCGTCTGAAAAGCCTATATACCAAAAAAAGACGAACAAAAATAAATCTCGAACCGACAAAGTCCTGTTTAAATTATTCTTATCGGCGTTTAGTCCTTTATCTTGTTATAACATTATACCTATGCTTTTTTATTTACGTAGAACCAAAACAGATACAATCACGTGCCTTTTCTGTCGCAAACTAGTGTGGTAACGTTGTTTTGTAGAAAACCACTTACTAGTGTATAGATTATGTATCAACTGTCTTACCATAAAACTAACGTATTGCCTGCCACAAGATGAAGGTTCTGATCGCTTCCTTATTTGATACAAAAAATGTACAACGGAACCCTTTGCGTACGAGACCGACTCGTACTTTACCGTTTTTTTAAATGTAAAATAGCCTTTGCGTGGGCGGGTTAGGAGCCGGAGGGTCTGCGGCTGCGTTTTAGTTAAAACTCCTAACACGCGTTCGACGTTCAGTACCAAGATTATACTGTCATGTTGTATCCCTTGCGAAGGTTTTAACCAAATAATTTATTTCGTGAGATAATGGCGGTTTAATAAATTTAGATTTTTTACTTCTGTAAACCTTTCAGGACAGATTATCATCTCATTTATTTCCACACAATTAATTCATATTATTCTTATGTACGATACGTACGGTAAAAGTAAATTTTATTAAACCAAAATAATAGAAAAATTATAGCAAACAAAAAACTCATCATTCAAAACATAGAAGCGCGTATGGACTTTATTAATGAGTGTTTTATTTATTGACTTCCAATATACTGCTAAAGTACATTAAAATATAAAATAGAGATTTGGTACAATTTGTGCATGAAGGGTTGGGTCAATTTGGGTTGCCGGTTATGATCATCTAATAAATTATTTCCAATGTCAAGTAAAAACTCGAACACTTAAAAACACATGCATGGCCTTCATCATCATCAGCCTTTAATAGTCCACTGCTGGACATAGCCCCCCCCTAATACACCCCTATCCATTAGGGGGTTTTGGACCGTATCCCACCACGCTGGTCCAATGCAGGTTGGTAGGTGGACCGCCTTTTTACATTCCCATCCGACACATGGATCATCTTACTTTTCAGACAATTGGGTGATCGGCCCAAATTGTCCTAACCAACTAGGAAACAACAATGAAAATTTGTTGAGTCCCCGCAGGATTCGAACCCACGACCTCCGGTTTCTAAAGCAAACGCCTATACCACTAGGCTACGGGGGCAGTATGCATGGCCTTACATTATATGTATACTTAACATTGACTGATGGCACTGCTTCTGATAAAAGTAATTTGATATTTATAACAATTTATTTTCTTGCACCCAATTTGAGTTAGCCATGATAAATACAACCAGTAAGTTATTCCCAATATAATTTCGATAGTTCCCTTTTCACTCGAATTCTAACTTCATTCGAAGAACGCGAACAGAATCCTAGCTGCAAATAGACTCCGTCTCGACTGCTCCGAAGTCATCTCCATTCCGCATTATTAATCCTCGCAATTAATCCTCACAGCGCCCACGGGGAGACTGGAAAAATGCGATCGTTAAGCGCGCACCGCTTGCCGTGTTTAATTAAAAACTTTGCAGGAGCAACGTCACTCCGCTCAGGACACGAAGTCACTGGAGAACCCGTCGGCCTAGAAATTGCCGGGCTGAAAAGGCTTAAACAAACCGCTATTAAATTTCTGGCGAAAGAAATGTTATTTAAAGTAACCGTGATGCGCACTACTGAGCTCTTTGGTAGTAACTGAACAAAATACGGTACTCTTTGCTACATAATACGACGGTCCTAAAATGATATCAGGCACCTGTTATTTATAATAACAGTTGCTATAATGTAATAACTGTTAATTCATGTGCTCTTCTTTACTAAAGCTGTTTTGCGGATGTTTTGTTTTACTAAAGCTGTTTTACAGAATATTAGGTCTAATGGTCTAGATAGCATTTCTTAATCTGAAAGATTCAACAAGTCAATGAACAAAGTAAAGCATAAGATTAAAATGTTTTATTAACTTTTCTTTTAGAAATGAAGTATGAGCGTATCATTATATGAGCGTTCTACTATCTGCGTTTTTGTTGCAATAAATGAGGCAATAATCCATTTTATTGCCATTACTGGGAAAATACATAAACGGATGATATTTCTTTAGTTCGATATTATATTATATACAAAAAAACAAAATATTTGGGTAACAAAATGAGTAAATCTGTCGATGGGTAGATACTTTTTGTTATGGCACTTTTGATACGGTTTACATAGTTTACAAAGATTTAATGCTTATTGACCCTCATCATCATTCACCATTATCAGCCTGTGATAGTCCACTGCTGGACATAGGCCTTTAGGGAGTTTTTGGACCGTATCCTACCACGCTGGTCCAATGCGGGTGGATGGACCGACTTTTTACATGCCCATCCGACGCATGGATCATCTTACTTTTCAGACAATTGGGTGGTCGGCCCTTACAAACTAGGAAACAACAATGAAAATTTGTTGAGTCCCCGCAGGATTCGAACCCACGACCACCGGTTTCTAAAGCACACGCCTATACCACTAGGCTACGGAGGCAGTTTGACCTATTGACCCTAGTTATAGTTATTTATTCAGCTGTAATATGTAATACAAAATGATGTTATCTTTATCGAGCAAATAAATGGTCTCCATAACTGATATCGTATATGCCAAGATAATTCCAACGAACGTTAATTGTAACGGCTATTTATGTAATTAGTTTATAAAAATGATTACCCTTACATATACAATTTTTAATAGTTTTTAATTTTTTTTACACTTCACAATAGTCAGTCATAGTAAAAAAGAGCGTAGTTAGTTAATAAAATCGCCGTATAATCATTGACGTTTATAGCAGCTAAAGTACAAGGACTTACTTCTTTATTTATTTCCTTGTATAATGCTTTTGAACCGGTGTAATGCTATGAAAAATTTGCCGTAAAGGCGCACGTTACCGCCAGAGCCCGTATTGTCTGAGATGTGAAGTGGCACGGATGCTATTATTAGTGCCCTTTCATTATAACGCTATGATTATCACTCTGCGGTCTGGTAATGGCCATCCTTGCCCTCATGAAGGCAAAACAATGTAATGGAACCTCGCCTTTCAACAAAAATGTAAAAACAACACACAATGAACTGAAAAATATGAAGGCTTAACGAAAATATCGTACAAAATTAGCTTGTTGTTACTTATTTATTATTAATTAAAACTTCATGCACAAATTGTACACATGAATTTTGGCTTGGGGAGATGAGGAAACGACAACTGTTGTGCTGTAAATATACGTGTATTAGAAATTGAAATTTTTGATATAAATATATAACTGAAAATAAATATATAAAATATTTCACATGTATACCTATACATGTATATTGACATATTAATAAAAGTAAATATATGTTATATATGTACCAATAAATAGATATTAATTAAAATTTAAAAATTGTTGTCCTGTTATGGATTACGCGAAAATATTGCATTTAAATAAAGTTAACTTATTTTTAGCGTTTACTTTGTCTTAGCTGAGTAAAATGCTCATAATTTAATATATTCCACATATAGACGTACTGTTTCTTATTGGGTAAAGCTTACCTAAGCATATCGAGTTTTTCATTGCTTGTATGTTATTATCTAACTTCAGACATATACGTTTAGATTTAGTATCGAAAAGCTTACAAAGATTGCAAACATCTGGTTCTCGGTTTGACGACAAAAAAATAAAGATTTAGAAAATGCTAAGAACGACAAGAATGTAAAGACTATGTATACGCCTATATACAAAAATTATGGATGGATTTAACGTTTAAACCAATCTTAAGTTCCTGTAAAGGCTGTTTAATCTTAAAACTAATACATATCAATTTTCACTGCAATGTCATGTCAATGCCGTTAGTTTGTAAAACACGCTTCAGATCTCACCTCAAACACCTCGGGGTTATTACGCAAAACGTTACGAAACACAGCAACCCCACGTTGTACGTAGAACGTGAACGTGTTCCGAAACGCAAACTGAACATTAATTATAACATGTGATACGTGGATGCCGGTCAGTGAGTTCGCTCGTTACTGTGGCGAGGCGTTATCTACGCGGGCACGTAAGCGAAGCGGAATTGATCAGTGGGGCTCAACTTGCCCCTGTGTGGATGTTTCGGAGTGAGTCTGTTTTCGTAACGAAACGAAATTCGAAACGTTTCGATTGCAGTTCTTAATGGAATATAATTACGGTGTATCCAAAATTTCTTTGATACACATATCGATATCTTTCCCGAGTTTTTATGTAGTATTTATTTGCGTACAGCCTTTTCTTAGTTGGATATTGATATTGCAAGAAAAAATGTTTATGCGCAGCAATACTTGCAACTAAATTTCAAAACCTTTCTAGATTACCTGTCCTTGGTAAGAATATTAGATGTCACAAGCTTTAAAGGTCCTGACGGTATTAAAATTTATTTTACATGGGAGTTTACAATCAGGACTAGCTTTTGAGTGTCTATTCGAGTCGTAAATCATCTTTTTTGTAAAGGCAGAAGGGTCACACTAACTACTGATAGGGGAAAATCGTATACGTGTAAAGTGAGGCTTTATGCCATTACACCTTACACTTGAGATTACCACATAATTAGGTATAAGAAAATCGGAGCAGTTTTTTTACTTCGTTTTCAATAAGATTTTATTAACATAAATATCAAAGACATTTGCCACACATCCATATCTTTCCGAAATGACATTTGGACGTGTTTGCATTAATTTATCGTTTTTAGATGGAATAACACTCCGTAATAATCCTGTCATATGATATGTAACTCGGGAATTAGTTATAACGTATGGAATGTGGACTGACACGGATGTGTTTCATAACCCCTTGCTAATCTCAGTACACGTGCTGCCTAAATCCTCTCCTGTCAGTCTGAATGACCGAGCGTTACATCGGCGTGGCGATGGATTACGCATCGTCGTATATTACTACCCATAATCCTTGAATTTTTGAAATAGGACATTCCTTTCAAATCAAACAAAATACCATACCAGAAAGTATATAACCACGTTGAATAGATGGGTGGCAACATTCACTCCCAAATACGGTCCTTATAGATCCTCTAAAGATCCACCTTCGGATTACATCCTGGATTTACATTACAATCTTGGATTTTTGCCGGATAATAAGAATATAGTATAATGTTTTAGGAATTTAGTATGACGTTAAACGTGGTCCTTAGTAGCTCGATAAATTTTGTAGGTGATCTTTGTGTTCTTGTTGTTGTTGTTGTTGTATCAACTCTGGAACCTCTAGGCTAGGATTTAAGTATTCATAGATAGAATTCCTATTTTCGAAGCCTAGAAAGCGTTGTTGTCATTCAATAACAACGTTAATTTATATATTGAAATAGCTATTTGAATTCAAGTGGTCCAACATATGACTAGTTAATTTACAATCGCCGATTAAATTATAGATTTCAATTACTTAACAACATGTGTAATTGCTATATGCTTAAACTATCTTATTGACTAAACATATATGATTATATATTATATTTTGTTTTATTTGTTATATGCCATATTGTGTATATAGCATTGTAATTAACTTAGCTAACGTAGCTAACTAGCAGTAATAAATTACTAACTAATTAAAACTTTAAAAATCAATTTTATTAAATGTACCGGAGGATGAAACATAGTTTAATGTATTAAATCGTTTTCAGATCAAATCCGTGTTTCGTGTGTCCAAAAGGTGACTTCTACGTAACATCAAAAAGTTATGCGTGTAATGATTTAACATTCGGATAACTAATCCATCGTCATTGTCCAACAGCTTACATTATCACTAAGAACAATAGCAGCTCAAAGCGGAGCCGGAAATATTAAAACTGTCACGTTTTTCACTCTTTGTCCCACAGCACATATAAGCACAATACGTGACATTTCAGAGTTTAGTGGCTACATTTTAAAGAGCGTCTAATGAGATTTTAACATCAACAAGTTAATATCCCTAAAACGATGTAAAAGGAATATCGAGTCACGTTTTGATTTGCCTCTGACCGTTTTAGGTTAACATATGACACAAATGTAAAGTCATCTGCGTATCCGCGTGAAAAGTGACCATAGACGTGTATGTAAATCGAAGTAGGGCCCGTTGCAAGTCGTATAGGCGCGTATACAAATGCAAACTTGTAATGTGAGGTGCGTTTAACTTTAGAAGTAAACGAGCTCATTACATCGGCACGATCAACCGGCTTTTAAATCGTTTGGTTAATTTAATAAATTATTAAATCATAATATTAATAATTTCCCGACGATTAACACAACATTCTATAATTATTAATTAATATATATATATATCATAGCATCTAGTCCTAAACTAAGTAAAGGTTTTATAATGGAAACCAGATGACTGATAAATACATAGACTTACTTTTCTTTTGTTAATAAATGCATACTATATAGTTACAAACACCCAGACACGAGGAAAACGTCATTTTAATCACACAATATTTTCCCCGATGTGGGAATCGAACCAGCATGCTCTGTCGTAACAGTCAGGGTCAGTAACCACTACACGAAGCGGATTGTCAATGATTAAAATGAAATCTCTGGCGTTCTGGAAATAATTACTAGCACCAAAATGTGTCACGTCAGTATTAATGAAAATCGGTGTATATGTTTATAAAAGTTCTTGTCATTTTCAACTTTGAGTGTCATAAACACTCAAAAATTAATAAAATAACTTTGATATAGATTTAAAAGAGTCCTTGACCCAAGGGCTATGTGCTAAATATTATTTATCTTATTCGGTACACGTTTAAACAATTCTATTCCGAATATATTACAAAATACGCTCGATTAGGCTATACGCACCTTAACGGTGTACGGACTCATGCAGGGCGATAATTGTGAAAGTGCCACAGGCGTGAGATAGCTAGTTTGCTTGCACCAAAGCAAACTGCACAGGATTCACTGTTATTACGTTCTGTAGCAGTAAAGATTCGTTATAATGCAGCGGAGCTTTTACCTGTACGAGCTAAGTCGCGTATCCGAGACGCCGTTTGTTGGCAGTAACTTAACGACTTGTGCACAACTTTGTGTGCTACTTGATTTAAACGTATTTTTTAGTCTATCGTTAGTGTTTGTGTTTATAATAAAAAATACCATAATAATACATTATTTAAAACTTATGTTGGTAGAATTTCGGCAAGCCTTAAATTTCTTAACTTATTAGCAGTAGCTAATTGAGTGGGTTTAGTGTAAAATATTGCTTTCGCTACTAGTGTCATTTTATTATAGTACTAGATCTGCCACGTGGTTTCACCCGCGTGGTGATTAGAAATGAAATGATCATGACAGATATACTGTAAAGCCCAAAGCTTTTGCAGTGCTCTTCGGAATAAATGGCGACAGATGATACAAAATCCATGAAGTAGTTTTAGTGTGAAAAAGTAACAAACATATATCCATTCTATCAAACTTTCCCATTTTTAACATTTCGCATCACGGCTGGAATACTTTGGGAACATTTTACAGTAACTATTACGTACCTATTACTTGAGTACGTTACCAAAGAATCCGCTGTCGCTCATACCACTCGAGGATCATTGTCCTTGTGGTCTGGAGCCAGGACAGTCGCGGTCCACCGCCGTCAGGGTCAATGCCCCCACCTGAACCAATGCACTCACGATAAACGTACTTCACGTTGCTCTGTATCTAATTTACGCTCGTTGCGTTCCTGGCATTTCCTTGGATGCTCCTCGAAGTATTTGCTGATGTACTTTAGTATAGTGAAGATAAAGAAAGATGATGAAGATTTAGAAAATGTGTGTATACATTTAACTGCCTCGTAGCCTAGTGGTATAGGCGTGTGCTTTAGAAACCGGAGGTCGTGGGTTCGAATCTGCGGGACACAACAATTTTTCATTGTTGTTTCCTAGTTGGTTAGGCAATTTGGTCGATCACCCAATTGTCTGAAAAGTAAAATGATCCATGCGTCGGATGGGCATGTAAAGTCGGTCCACCCACCAACCCGCATTGGACCAACGGGTGGGTGGTCCAAAGCCCCTAATAAATAGGGTGTGTTAGGGGAGACCTATGTCCAGCAGTGGACAATCAAAGGCTGATGATGAATGAATGATGATGAACGTGTGTACATTTTAAGTTTATTGCCAAGTTTCTTTGTGGTTAGTATATTTTTATTGTTGTCAACTGATACGCGTCAACATTTCAGTTCCGAAATTTTTAATTATACCTTCATAACCTCGGCTATAAAAAAAATTTTTATTGCATTTACGCGAATATTTCAAATTAAACTACTTTTTGGATTTTATGGCTATTTCGCTTAAAATTTTGGTAACCTGTCGGATCTTTTGCTGCGTCCAAGTCCTGGTACAGGCGTCAAAAGAGTTTGAATCACGTCCGGAATATTATAAACAAAATAATTTAAAAACCTTTCCACTAATTATTTTCATCAAGTCATAGGCAAATTCATTTCGTTTCTATTAGCGTGCGTGTGCATAAAAAAAGAACTGTAACTAGTTTCTATCTGTTATTAGGCATTTACATAAAATGTGTACTAATAGTATTTTTTATTGTACATAAAAAATAAAGCTTCCCCATCGGTGATCCAACCAAACTGAAAGCGTGTATCGTTCATACCGTTATCAGAATTCAAACGCGCGAAGTTTGTCTTATTTGCTCTCGCAATTACCGTTTATGATGCAGGAATGTGCCCCATATAGGTTTTTTAACACGCTACCTGCTCGCTAAGGAGAAAATGCGGTACACCCGCTGGGAAATTAAAATGGTAGGCGCTGAGGCGTCCTTAATTCGTTTTGACATTGCAGCTTTTTCACATTTCGCTTAAATCGAAATGGGATTTCTCCATATCGAGATGCAAAAGATCTGCGGTTGTCTAATGATCTGATATCTAATTTATTTATTTCTAGAACAAACAACATCAGTTACCTTAATAACATAGGTTTGTTAAAACTAAAATTGTTATAGTAATACGAGCATCTATGTTGTACTTTTAGATCCCCGTCTAGCGAGTCCAGTATCAATGCTGGGTTATGTTTTGAGCAGTACGAAAAAATCAATTTGGGAAAGTATATTAACGGCAAATAAGATCTGTAATGTATGTGTATAAATTCAAATGTTAAATACCGCGTTAAAAGTTATTGATCAATTTGGTAACGCGTAGTGATCGGCGATTAGCGGTACAAACCTATCAGAACGAATTTATGTTTTGACCCTAGTTCAGTTTCACATAAAGACGTTGTTTACCAAGAATCCATTTTCTATTGAGCTATAATAAAGTTCAATTACGTAGGTATAGTGGCTATTCCATCATCAGTCTGTTTCTTTCTTAACTATTTAACAGTCGCCTGTGCCTCTTACTCATAAATCGATTAAACACTCCTACGCATCTTCCCATTTTTGTCGCATTTGTGTTTAAACATAAGAAAAAGTGTTGCGTCCACAATATGGATGTTCGAAACATTTCAACACCTTTCTACATTATACACCGATAAAAGTAATGTTCATCAATCGAGTACACGGTCGTTTTCCATATTCATTCAGTTCTCTACACGTTAGAATCCGCTCCGGTGTTTTATGTTTCCTCTCACGTAAACGTTTCGAGTATGCTCTCTCACGGGCATCACTAACTTGGTGAAGGCTTGCGGCTTCCACGCGTCGTTGTTTGGTGCAAACTAAAGGGTTCTAGAACTATAACGGATAAGTAGCGTAACGTATACGTTAGTATGTCATTAACGCCTGTTTAGGCGGCTTAGTTTGTTGCGTCCGACAGTTTGTGTTGCCATATTTAAATTTGCCGGTTTCCATGTTTACAGTTGACTGATTTGATATGTAGCATAGAGTTCAATTTCTTGTGCAATGCTGTAGTTTGGAAGTGTTTACATGTGTTCCGTTCTTAAAAACAAGACCGCTAATTAATCGAATTTGAATAGATGTTTTAATAATTATGTGTTATAAATAGTTGTTTCTCATAACTAAGTTAATCGTGGTGCGCTGCAAATAATTAAACCACGACGAATAAACATTTTTTAAATATTGGTTAGAGATAGTTTTTGATTTGCTTATACGTTTTATTTTTTAATCTAGAATTCGGCAACCTTAGCCATTTTGCTACACGTGACACAGGAAAAGAAAACAGCCTATAGATGTTCACTTAAAGTCTAAGAAATAAATTCAAATAATATTGTGAATGATTGTATGAGGAGTTTATAGTAACAAAAAAAACATAAATTAAGTATGAATTATAATTTAAACAGCTCTGGCGTCATTTAAATTTTCATGTTTATGATTTTAAAGGGTATCATTTTCTTGGATTTTAAATCTTGATCTTTTATAGAATCTCATAGCGCTATTAGAACTCACCTAACATCATGAGGTTCCATTTAAGAATTAAATATAAAAATATTCTGTAGTCCGACCCGATTTCGACTACGGTGGCCGATCTGTGTTAGAGATCAGCCATGCACGCGCAAACACAGGTGCACTCTTTTCTTCATTCTCAAAGTCCGATGGGACTGATAACCGACATGGTCGTAGAAATTAGGCGCAGGACCGACTTTTAAGATGCCCATCAGACCCATAGATCATCTTACTTAACAGGCAATCGTGTGATCGGCACGCGATGCCCTAACCAAAGCAAGATTCTAATCCATGACCTCCGGTTTCTAAAGCGCACGCCCATACCACTAGGCTACCGAGGTAGTTCAATATAAATATATGCCGACGTTATCACAAAACATATAATTTAAAATTACATCCCTCTTTCTAGGAAAAGCCCATTAAAAAGTAATAACATTATAGCACCTCTGCGCGCGTTCGCTCCCCTTTTTTTATCGTAATCCGACCTTTTTATGACAGCCCCCAGAGACGGGGCCTTCGCGCGTCCTTTAACGAGCAGAAATTCCTCCATCCATTGTTTATTACTGCGAAATCTGACGTTTGTAGAGCTCCCTCTATGCGAGAAGTGGGACGACGCTAAGATATTTATGTTGTAAAGAGATACGATGCGCCGCCCAACAGACAACAGCTTTAGTAGTTAATGTTTATACAGGATGTTCGATTCGAGCCCTTGTTGTAGTATTCTCGTCAGTGATAGTTACAATTGCCATTTTAGGGTAGTGATGTTTGTGTTGATGTATCTGTTAAGCTATAAAATAATCTTTTACAGGAAAATAAATCGTATTAGCTTGCTTTTCATTCTAGAATTATTGCGAAATATTAACGCGTCACGTGGTTTTTAAAGTTAGTTCACGTGCACCACGTGCCTGATATCGGTTTTTGTAATTGCTATTAATTGTTGTATTGCTACATTGTTCCTCGCTCGTGAACTTAGATTACTAAGAAAGCTGAGCTAAAAGTGATTGCCGTAGTACCAAATATTTCTATTATTTTTGTACATCGTACCTAAAATCTGTGGTTATTATCACGATGCTTCTAGCAGTAAACGTGACGAATTGCTTTTTAGCTCTGTTTGCTGACGTTTCGGTTGTGCAACAGAGTAGCACAACGCGTCTGGTGTTGACTATTACTTACCACAATTCACCGATATTAATGATACTCGAAATCGGAGTTGCGTGCCTACTGGGGCCGGGAAATTGTACGTACGCACTAATTAGTGGTTTTGGGGTTTCGTATCTGTATTATTGTACTGCGGTTGACACACGCATCCGTCACTTTCTCATGGCCGTATTATTCCTCGTGGAATGGATAAGGTTTCTTTGTTATTTTTAGGTTCAGTTCTTTTTGTTCAATCTTTTCTTTTACCTAGCCATATTCCCATGATGCCATGAGATCGGCTTCGAATCTATTATATCTTAATATCTTAATTTTTGCTGATGCTATTTACGAAAACTATCTGCATAAAAAAATAGGAGTCGATCGTTTCGCATTAATATTAAATTGATATATTTATATCTTTCCAGGTCTGAAATACTTGCATTCGGCACGTATTCTTCACCGTGACATAAAGCCCGGCAACTTGCTTGTGAATAGCAACTGCGTGTTGAAGATCTGCGACTTCGGCCTCGCCAGGGTCGAGGAACCTGACTCCACCAAGAATATGACGCAGGAAGTCGTCACGCAGTACTACAGGTAATAAAAAGTAAAAACTTAAAAGTTATAATTCATTTTTTTTAAAGTATACTGTCTGTATAAATGATAAGTTATATGTTTTTTCTCTATAACGCTAAAACTATCTACCAATATTATTATAACTAATTTATATTTCCTTATAAAACCAGTCAAAATGATTTGTTTGGTAAATCTAGTGTTAACGCGTAGGGACCCAGTGGAAGGTTAGTTAATACAAACGAAGTTAGCTGATACATCTTACTATTAGGTTAAACATCTCTGTACATGTCCTTTTAAGCTGATAGTCTTAGAATTAAAAATAACAAATACATTATTGTCTTACAATCGAAAAAAATGGTTAACTATCCAGTATTTGGAATTTTACGTTGATTAAAATTGATATTATCACTGACATTTTGTTATAATGTCGAGCTATTGTACAATTTGCTAAGTTTATATTGTAACGATAACATTAGGTCATCTACATAAGCCTTAAAAAGCTCTTTGTTAATTAAAATTAGCCTCTAGATTCGAGTAATTCGACTTCTTTCGTTGTATCAGACTAATTTTCCAATCCACTATCCATTAACCAAGCTGGAAATTTGAATATTTTGCTCTCGGGGCAATCTTACGAAGCAGGGTTTAATAGACTTTCGGCCTGATTGCCTGTTCGCATCTCTCAAGCGGTGTTCTTTTGTTTACATACATTGAATGTGCGTTAATTTATTTACTTAATAGGTCAGTGATATCTTTTCTTACATTAGTAATAATGACGAAGAGTTTTAAATTGCAAGAAGCAAAGAAGTTAACAAGATTCACGTTACTTAAGTTGAGGATAATTCCCATTCTTTTCATAGATGAGTTAATTATAATTTAAGGAAACGTTGCAATCGTTTCCTTTAAATTACGTTGCAAACATAACTGCGAAGTAGTAGAATTAAATTAAAAGCAAATAAAAAGTAACATATCTTTGCGTTTTAACCTACACCATTGGTCACAAAACGCGTCGCATTGCAAAGTGCGAACGTCGAACGGTCGCGACATCAATCATCACGCGACGTTTATTGCATTCTACGTAAGAAGCTCCGTTACTCCCATCGCAGACGATTCACGCCCCATACAAGTTATATATGTTATATATGTATACTAGCTGTAGTCCATGACTTCGTCCGCGTGAGAATATATATACCTTTTCTTTTTATAAAGTAGCTTACTAAAGTGAAAGTAAAAACTAAGTTACTCCAGTTGCATCAACCGTCTTCCAGAGAAGGTCCCGTCAAAATCGATCTAGCCTTTCCAGAGATAGGCTAGAACAAAACAGAGTATATTTGTGAATTTTTTTGTAATGTATCGGTTATATACATGAATACATCATCAGCCTGTGTTGGTCCACTGCTGAACATAGGCCTCCCCTAACGCACGCCTCCTCATTAGACCATTATTTAAATGATTACATTGCGATGTATCGGTTATATAACACAATTCAAAAACTGTTATTTTGATGTTACAAACAGAAACTCCATTTTTTATTATTTGTGTACGTTTCTATATTTATATATCGCTTATGGCCGGCTGGAGTTCTCACATACTCGGCTGGATATTAAACTTCGCGCCGGCAATTTGATACGAAACGCTCGTCGCCTATTTCGTAGGTACGTCTTTCCCGTGGGGTTGGAAGCTGCCGAGCGAGATTTCTTTTCGGTGTATAAAATATGGTGATATCTAGTTTGAGTTATGCTTTAGTGTATGGCTGAGGGTTTTTGAATTTTCATGCAGTAGTAGAAAGTGAAAGACTTGCCAAGTGTTCTTGCTGTTTAACGCGTTTGGTATATATGTAATCTGAGATAAATAATAAAAGAGATGAATGTGTATAGATTGTAACCCGTATTCAAATGCAAATATCTTTATTCAACATTGGCGATACACTCACTTATTGATTGTCAAAAATCTACCACCGGTTTGGAAAAGGACGCCTCTGACCTTAGAAGAACCAGCGAAAGAAACTCAGCGGGACTTTTTTTGTTATCTCTTATACTAAAATTTAAACAATACACAGATATATAAAACTACAAGCATAAAATTATCATATTATTGTAAAAAGCGACTATTACCGTAGTAACTTATTTGTGGCTACATGCGAGCATTTTCATGGACAGGATAGCACTTAGTGGATTACTGCTTCGTCGTTGACAGATGCAATATTGTTATTGTCATTTTTTTCCCCAACTGCTTAGTTATTAATCTAAAATTATTTTTTAGTCTCCACATTTTTCTATAGTGTTTTTTTTCTACTCTACTCGTATTTTACTTTGCTCATACTGCAAATTATTATCTCTAGAAGTATGGTCGAACTTAGATTTTTCACAGTCTAACAAAACTGATAAACACGTGTGCAAATGTTAGTAACCATATCATAATTGTGTAACTTGCAGCTGTCAGACACCGTAAGCTCACATGAACGGAGGCAATGCAATTCAAAGCGCGTTTAGATTCCCGGTTCAGAGTAAATAAATTGAAGGTCATCTTTGTGGGTCGCGAGTGACCTTTGCAGCGACCGATGCCAGCACTAGGCTGTTTTATATCGCTTGTTAAATTACGCTATTGAAAGACGGTGAAGTTCTGAGTAATGTTCGTTATGAAGCTTTCGAATCTTAGCATTGTTGATGAATTGCGTATGTTGAACACATATTAATTGGAAATGCTTGCATTTTATTTGCATAAACACGCGTATACAGATGTCATAGTAAGTTTGATTTCTTTTGGTTTGAGGTGTGTACGAATAAAGTTTTGTAAGTTGAATTCGAAAAGAATTATAAAATAGTGTATGAAAGGATAATGATAAGACTAGTTCAAACAGTCGTACTCATCGATAAGCATTATGCATGGGCATCGAACTGTTTAAGATATAAATACACAATAGTTCATCCTCTCTTATATTTTATGGCACATAAAAAAATATCGAATGGATCTTTCGCTGGTTCTTTTCAGGCCTTAGGCATTCTATTCCGAACCGGTGATAATGTGTTTCGCAATCAATAATCGAGTGTAAACTTCTATATTGAATAAAGATTTTTGAATTTGAACTTGTAAGTTTCCCTTACGATTTTTATCTTAACGTTACGTGGTGTCCATGGCGTCCGTTACGTAAACAAATTTGTATTCACGTTGTCCCGTTAACAAAATTAAGAGCACCGTCATCGTTAGAGGAAAATGTAACGACTCACTAAATACAGTTTCGTCATGCCGTCGAGGCGGATTTCGATCATATTATACTAAAGAACATTCAAAAGAAGCAAACAATGCAATATCACAAAAGAAATCCAACTCAATTAAAATTAAATTAATTTGAATTAATGTTTGCATGTACGGAGAGTGTTTTCATCCGAGTGTGGTTTTAAGTTAAAAATCAACTTTTATCATGTTCAATCAAAAAAAAAAATCTAATTACGTCTGTGATTTCTGGAATAAATATAGTTAAATGATTCAGATTACTCTCACTTAAATTAGACAATAACAAAACGTAACGACTGTCCGTTGTGAAGGACCCCAAATAAATGTTGTATGAAATTAATTCAACATATCAATGTTTCATGGTTCGTTTCTCTTTCAGCTCTATAATACGGGATGTGACTATTAAGTAAAAGTTGACGTTACCTTATTGTTTTTTGTAACTCACTTGTTGAACAACATACGACGAATATATGAAATACATTGAGAGTCATGAATTATTTTCGGAAAAAAAAATCTATCATAAAGGTTTTTTGCGGCTAACTTCCGACATTACTATCGTTTAACATACAAATCGAATAATTTTTATTAAAAGAGAGTGTCTTAAATAAATTGTTTCTAAAAAAATATAGTTTTTTTTAATTGATAAAGGCAATGCGACAAGTAGATCGTTCGTGATAGTAAGTGATACGCCCTGTCCATAAGATGCGAAGATGTTACAAATACACTCGCCATGTCTCAACACTTGGCTACGGTACCTATACTTTAAAACAGGAGACAGTAGTGTTATTTTTTTTTTCAACTCCTATATCTTTATATGTACAAGCAGCTGGTTCATGTCTTCGCATTAAACTTCCAGGGCTCCGGAGATCCTGATGGGCGCCAACCACTACACTGCGGCCGTCGACGTCTGGTCCGTTGGCTGCATATTTGGTGAACTTCTAGGCAGGCGTATACTCTTCCAAGCACAGAGTCCAGTACAGCAGGTATGAAAAGATTGTTTTTTTTTTTCTATATTTTCTGCACGATATTTGATTGTCTTTTATTTATACGATTTTGTCCATATGTGTAAAAATATTTATTAGTTTCTATGAAAAGTTAACTATAACTGATTTTTAGGAATCTTTTCAGCTTCTATTATCATGTGATGAATATCCGTGTTTGTTATTACTTCTTTTTGTAATAGTAAATTAGTCATTTTTAAATTTAAGACGTTAAATATGTTTGTTTTCTAAGTGATCTTAATTTATGCCTTAAACACAACGAATACTTATATTAACCAAATAAGAATTGAATATCATGTAAACGTTATAACCCATTGGATCGAAGTGGTGATAGATTGTTTACTATAAGTTTTATTTGCCTTTTATCCTAATGTTGTCGTGCAAACATTTAATTCATCTTTGATTTAAATCTTTCAGCTGGAGCTCATAACAGAGCTGCTGGGCACTCCATCGCTCGAGGACATGCGCCACGCGTGTGCAGGCGCCCGCGCTCACATGCTACGCCGTGCGCCACGACCACCCGCTCTAGCTGCATTGTACACGCTCTCGGTACAGGCCACGCACGAAGCCGTGCACTTACTTGCTCAGGTATTAGCTGTTTTCTCGAATATATAACATGTTATACCAGTGACAAATATCTGGAACTTATATAAACTGCGATCAACAACCATTAATAAAATAATATTAGGCTTGTTAATAAGTTGATAAGTTGCAAAGAATTGTTTGTTAACTCAGTTTTAGGCAAAATCTAATATGAATAATATAATCTGTAATGGAGATTCAAAATTAAAACCTCGTTGTAAAAGTCGGTACACACCGCCACCGAGTTCTAAATACAAAATGTCTGCACAACGATGTATGGGTGGACTATCAAAGGGTGATGATGATGATGATGAAATCAGATTCAGTTCCCCCCTCCCCCCAAGAAGCTGCTATCGATTTCTAACCGAGTCCTAACCACTCCCACAGAAACCAATGATCAATACTAACAGCGTTTAAAATTCGCAATTCGATACTAAAGTAATCCAAATTCAAAACTCCCAGATGCTCGTGTTCGACCCGTCGAAGCGCATCTCCGTGGTGGACGCCCTCGCCCACCCTTATTTAGAGGAGGGGCGACTCCGCTACCACTCGTGATGTGCAAGTGCTGCTACAGCGCACCGCCAGCTGCCAGGCATTACTCGCCTGACCTGGAACCAGTCGCTCCACATGCTTTCCACGACGCCTGGGAGAGGAAGCTCACCACCGTCCACCAGGTCAAAGGTACCATTACCACTGCTTTTTTTTTAAAGTTAAGTCTTAAGCCTACCGCCGTCCACTAGCCCAAAGGTTGTTTTTTTAGTTTTCAAATTGAATCGACTCGAATAAATTTGATTTAAATGTGTTGTGTAATAACAACTTGATTTAGTACTGCTTTGAAGTGTAAATATCAAAATTAAATCAAAAATCAAATCCACTATTATACAGTGGTTAAATAGTTTTGCCAGGTGACACGTTCGCGGAGTTTTTTCAAATTTATTTTTGTTGATTCATAGTTAACACTTTTTACAGTTAGAAATTATCATTATTTCTTAAAGTTTACCCTTGAATAAGACGTTTGATTTGTAAATGTCAATATTCATAGATATTACGCAACGTTAACATTCCGTTTGCCCAAATAACACCAACACAACTACAATGTCCGTAATACGCGCTTAACGCCAACACAACACAAACCGCCGTGTAAAACACCCGTCCACGATGCCGATGTTCGCAGAGGAGATACACAAGTTCATAGCGGAGCAGCTGCAGACGTCGCGCGTGCCGCTCTGCATCAACCCGCAGTCGGCGGCGTTCAAGAGCTTCGCAAGGTAAGGCGCCGCCACCAACAACCAAGCGCAACAACCAACCGAACCACTACTAGGTGATTTCTTTGCGATACGTAAAATAACGCCAGCGCTAGCTAGTAGCGACCGCCCGCACCCGCGCCCCGCCCCCACCGCGCGCGACGACAACACCGACGCGCATGGCGTCCGCTCCGCCACCTTTAAATCCAGTCCAGTATCTTTAAACATGGCGTCCGCATTGTTTAAATTTGGCGTCCGCCTCGCCATTATAAAACATGGCGTCTGTTCAGTCATCTTCTAATATGGCGCACGCCCGCCATATTTAAACATGGCTCCAGCCCGGTAATGTTTAAGCATGGCGTCCGCTACGCCATATTTCAACATGGCGTTCACTTTCTGCAATCTCACTTGTTCACGCTTGCGATTACCGTGACCGGTGTTGTCGACGCGCTTGTTGTCGAACGATAATAAAACAGAAGCAGACATCACAACCAGTGGCACGGTGCGATCTGTTAGTGAGCCGGCAAAGTGCCGCCATTTGCGATACACAGGCAACATGGCGGTCGCAGTCGATGTCGTACTTAAAACCCCTCCCGCCTAGTAGTTACGATTGTTGCCTTACCGTTTTAAATGTCTATAGAGCGATAACTGTACGCCTACGGGTGGATTTTGCGTGAGCTGTTGTGCATGATTTGCGATTATGTTTTTTTTTACCATTAAAACATTAAACGAAACGAACACGCCAGGGACCAGTAGAGTTCCGGCGGAATCAACCCTATTGAAATATTGTGTTAACCGCCCACCGTGGTTGGCGATAACGCTGTGCATTTCTGTTTGCCGCAGCTATAGAGCGAGCACGAAAAAAGTATGTTCCCCTTTCAAGACGGCGGCAAAAATACTGCTTCTGTCGCCTGTGATATTTCTGTGCGCCGCATAGCCGTGCGCCTCCCCGCAGTAAGCGAACGCACGCCTTAGCCTGTGTTGTCCGTTACGTTTGCAAGGCTGGAACGCCGTTCGACAAGGCAGCCCTAACTGCCTCTCAACTTAAACCATATAAAAGCAATAATAACATTTCTATATAAATAAAACTTTATCGTTTTATGTCACTATATGCCTTCAAATGACCCGTCTGTCCATTTAGTGTTGCCTTCCCGAACGGCATTAGTTCGTAATTTCAAAAGGGTTGATTGTTTATGACTCGTTCTGTCTCGCTCCGTTCCGGTTTTATTGCATGCCTTGAGTGGTATTTGTTCGATACGACGAGAATATTCGAGAAATTTCACAAAATTTTTGTATTACAATATTTGTTTAATAAACACGCATGCGTTTTAAGAGTCCGAAAACAAAGGTTGCATGAACGGGTTTTTTATTTGTTTTCGCACAGACAATTACACAGTGTGGATTTATCACGTGCCTATTGGATATTGCTTAATATAATCCAAAAGATAATTAAAACGTAGAAGTAGTTAATAAACGCACTAGCTTTCCACAAATTCGTTACACATTTATTTCATTTATGATTTAGTTTTCGCAAATCCGTGAGATGTTATCCATGTAACTTTCGCCGCATAATCTGTGCACTAATGTCATATTAGAAAATATTGAATAAAATAGTCCTATTATAATTTTTTATTTTTATTCTATGAAATTGATACCGATTATAAAGAACAGCTATTTATTGCTCAAGTCGCGGTTAGTTTTTTTTAATAATTTGAGCCTTATTGCGTACCATATAAGGTCCATTATATTGTAGTTACATATATATATTTATGTCATCCAGTAGTGCATGCGTAGACTCAGCAGCGAGCACAGTGCCGAGTAAAATTGGTTGTGGTGATTTTAAAATATTTAACAGTTCCAATCTACCAACGTAGTTATTGGTCCGTAGTGTTTGCGATGCAGTAATGTGCCGTACGAGTTCTTTTTTATTATCGTAGTTTGGTGATAAAAATTTGAAAAAATATTGAGTTGATACATTTCTATTTGAATCGATTGCAATATGCATGGTCTTGCGTCTTTATTGATCTCGGAATGCGATTTTGATCCTTATGTTTAAGTGTTAAGGTCAATGCTCATTAAAGCCAAGCGGCGCCCACTCCGCACCGCCTCAACGACGCGTCCACTTGTTGTCCACGCACGGTCAACAGCTGGACCTCGCGGCGTCAACGGGTGGACCGCGCGTGGTTAACGAATTGATGGCGCTTAGTCTGGTAATTTTCTAGTAGTTTGTTTACAATTAGTATCAAAGTTAAGTTATTTTAAATTTCAAAGACCTGAAATTGACTCAATGATGAAAAACAAATAAATAAGTACGCATACATGGTCGACGCCGCGTTGTCAACCAATGTTTCACTTGCCTTCCGCGCGTGAACACCTTTTTTCATTGAGCCAATACACGGTTTCTAAGATTTAAAATTACATTTGGTACTAATTGCAAACAAACTACTAAAAAAATACCAGCCTTAGAGCCATCAATTCGTTGACCATGCGCGGTCCACTGGTCACGACGTAGCGTCTACCTGTAGACTGCGCTTGGGCACCGAGTGGAGGCTGCATTGAGGCAGTGCGGAGTGGCGGGTGGCTTTAATGACCCTTGACCTCCAAGGTCGAAATCCGGGATCGATCGGGACGGCCCGTGGGTGTGGGTACTTGTATATTTGGCGACGACTAATCGCGTGTGGCTTGCGGTCTCCAGCTCGACCGTGGCGCACCCGTCGGAGTTACCGCCTTCGCCGCATCAGTGGGAATGACGATACAGGCGTCTGGACCGGCGACGCGACGACACGGACACGCGATAACCGACCTTATTTTGTACGCGATTAGGTATACACATAAATGGTGATTGGACATCGCGTGTCTATGCATTTTAGTATTTTAATTGTAATAGTGGAGTTATTTCTTTGTATTTTTTCTATGGTTCGGATGATAATTTGGTTTTGATTTGAATAAATACTCGGTACGTCCAATCATCATTGTATCGTAACTGATATGGGTTTTCGTTTGTAAGGACGAGTGTAGGTATGATGTTGATTAAATGTAAATGTATCAAATTAGTTCTGATTGTGTTTTCTACTTATCTGTATTCCCATTATAAATATACCAATACCTAGACTCGTTCACTTCCACGATAGAGTAAAGTAAATAATGATAAATAATGCCGCACCATACCTCATCACTGTGACTTCCAAAATTAACGAACACCAATTTACATGACACATTTTTTCTAAATACATAAATAAAAAACGTAGAAGAATATTGGACAGCTAGTTTTATGCTGACTTAGTGTTAAAGCCAGCTTCGTGACGTCACTACCAAATATTTCCACTCCCGTAAGTATTAATGCCAAGTAGAATTAGGTTGGTTCACTGTGAATATAGAATAAGGGATTGCGATTGGATTAGGCAACCGCCTCGCGCGATATTATGCTTTATACAACGAAGAATAAGGTCGAAATTGGAGCCAGCGACGACCCTCGTTATAAGAGATTTTTAATTGACATTAATTTGTTTAGATTTAAGTCACTTGTACACGTTTCATACGTTTTGTTACTTTTTAAGTTTATAACGCGATTCAATTTCATAAACACACTACGTTCGACAACGCGAGCCTTTGGGGCTTTAGCGAACAAAAATTCGACACTACATATAAATACACCTTAGTCGTTTATAATCTGTATCATAGTTTGTTTAATTTTAGTATTGCATATGTTTATTCGTATTTTATTGTCTATATTTGGGTCAAATAAACATGGAATTCAAGTAATCAATGTGTTATTTGAAACTCGATAGAGCGCTAAAACTTTGCGTTCATTTAATTTTGACGTTAAATTTTGTTTATGTGGATTACATGTGTTATTTTGCTATATAATATTTGTTTTTCGTGTTTAATTGGTGTTTAGAGCCGTACGCAGATCCTCGGTATCGTACTTAAATATAAAAAAACCAAAAAAAATAAAGCAACTTAAAATAACACGCAGTCATCATATTCTAAGATAGTCCGGCGTCTGCGCGCGGCCTTAAATAATAATTGATTGTATAGTTAAGCGCATAAATAAACACCATTGTATGTAACATTGACTGAACATTTTTATGTAGTTAATTTAGATGATACTAGAAGTATTAAAGCTGTATGTAGTTTATGTATTTTGTTCGAGACGAGAAACTGCCGAGTCGTTGTGTCGCCTCAATTTTAATAAACGGCCAAAAATGGCGGTAAATTAAGAGAATGGCGCGAAAGCATGCGTCCATTTTGATTTTTCACCTCTCGCACAGAGTACAAATCTATTGTAATGACTTTGTATAAATATGTGTTTGTAAACGTAGGGATATAACACCATCGCTGTAGCGTGACGTCGTATAGCGAACAATATATAGATGTAACGAATATATTTCAAGCATTTATAGTTTTTAATGATGATTTAATTGTTGTGGAGTGTCAGTGTGAGTTGCATTGTTCAATCGATGGACGGATTATTCGCTAACTAGCATTAAACAACATGTTTCAACGTCGTAGCCTTATAACTAGTTCAAAACTATATTGAAAGATTTAAAAAAAAAAACAACTAATTGTACATAGATAAAGCCTTAGTCGTAATGTTAAGCTCTTAGTGTGGTTTGGAACGTAAGCAGTCGTAGTGAGCAGCACGTTTATGTTGGCCTCCTTGTTTGATTTCTTGCGTAACTGGCGATGTCGTTGTAGAAAAAAAAAACATATAATAATTCTAAAAGTCAGTAGCGCAATCTCTCAAACAAGGGCGATTCGATGGTACAAAGGAGTCGCGAGCTGCGTTTTAGTTTAGCTGCAACGGATGCTAAGTGGCGCTTTCATTTAAGCCTTCATTAATTTACCATAAACGGAGTTTTGGCACTTCAATAAATTAAAATAAAGACCTAAAAATATGGAACTAATGTACGGAGTAACAGAGCGTCGCATTTATGACGTTGCAATAAGCGATTCGTCACCAATAAGTACGCTAGGTGTATGATGTCGACTCGTCGCTAAGGGTCTCATAATATTTAATACTTCTTAAAATTATAGTTCCTATAGATTAGTGAGAAACTTTTTCTTTTCAACAGCGCCATCTAGCGTCCGCTTCAGTAACTGATCCCGCGGCCCGCGACAAACCCCACCTTGCCTTATCTCAGATAACTGTCACTGTGATCCGTTAGGAGTAATTATTGGACTCATATTATCACAAATAAACCGAACTGGACACCAATTCGCTGTACATATAGTTATTGTTATATATAGATATGTTTAACGTTATTTTCAAATGATTCGCTTAAGCGCTTCGTGGCGTTCAGCTGTTTGTAACGTTCGACTTTATTGTCGGTGTAGAAGTGTAATATTGATGTCGTCTGGGTATTATGTTAGTTTTATGTCGGTATTACTCTGGTAATTTATGTACCTACACCAAACGGGGTCTATATTTATTGTTGACGAAACATTAAATGGCGTCGGATGTGATGTTCCAACAATATCTCGTCTGAATTTTTGGCCTCAATATTTTATTTATCAACAAAGGTTCAAGATCATTATCTCAGATATATAACACCACTTGTACTCGTCGATTGATAACCGATACAATATACTATCCTTATGTAACTGTACGTATTGCGTTTCCAGTCTTTCAGGGATCTCTTATGTTTAAGTTCTTATTACACTACGCACCTAATGCGCGAGTGGTGTGATCTTTAGTTTGTGTCACTTTAGTTGTTACACAAACACTTTGGTTGGTCGTGTGTTTACACTCGAATGTCGTATGTTGTGTAATTACGCAACACCTAATGTAAATATTAGCTGATAATGTGATAAGACTTTTTAGTTAACGCGTAAAGTGCGCCGACTGTCTTTTATTTGTCGTGTAACCGCCCCAATTTAGTTCACTGTATAAATACTTAATTACAAACGATATATATATAAAAAGAAACAAAAAAAAAAAACAAGCAAACAAACAAAACCAGAGAAAACACATCGTCTTCTCGATGGTGAATTAATTAAGTTTTACTTTTAATTATTACCAGTCTCATGTAAATAGTAGGTATTTTGTGCACTGAATTTGTTTTAAGTTACTTTTAACGTTTAGAAATTGATGTCGAATGGCTATACGTCTGTACTCTAGCTTAATGGGATCTAGAACCTATTTGAACAAAAAGACTAATGGTAAAAAAATGTGTTGTCCTCATTGGTGGACCATATTAATACGGTGGTCCAATAAGGACGCAACGGCGTTAGTTAATTCCTTTATATAGGTTCCAGATCTTATTCAGTAGACTACGATTGTACGATTTAGAAATTGGATAGATTTAATTGTTTGCTTTGCGACTCTGTCACAATTTCCTATGTATAGTTGGGTTTAGTTAATTCGAACGAGGCGATGCGCGCGGACGCAAATCAGCACGTTCGAACGGCCGCTGAGGGAGTTTTGTAAATATATAAAATCGATACATGCTTGTCGTGTACGATGTTAGTTGCATTTTACCATTGTTGCGAACTGCCAAAACTGATTGTAATAATTTTGTAGAGGTAATTACGTACCGGCCGACTGTACCGCGATGCGACCTGTCTTACCATATGTGGAACAATAGATTCCTCACTTGTTTTGCTATACAACATTATATTAACCCTCCATATTGTGTCGGTGTAGTAATTTTTGTTTTATACAATACGATTGATATGTTTTTCCTGATTGCGTTATTAGTTATAAATTTGATGACAAACAATTTGACTTTAATACGATTACAATACTAATAAATGTCAAAAGTCAAAGTGACAGCGCGGCCAATCTGACAGGTGACATATGAATCGCATAGTGCAGTCGGCGGTACTTGAAGCGAGCCTGTAGCAACTGTAACATCCGTGCTCGTAGCACTTTAACAATAAAACTACTGCATAATAAAACGTGTGCGTTTCATTTATTCCTTTTCTACCAACATAATAACTTTAGTGAAGCCAATCACGAAGCGAAATCAACGATCTTCAGGATATGACCTCACTAATATCGCCACGCCGTTGCAACCGCGTAGTGGTTGTATATAGCTTGCCGATGGCCGATTTTTCTACGCCAAAGACCACATATTTATTTATTATAGCCTAAGTTATTCTAATATATTTGCTATGAAGTATCGTTAAAAAACATCAAGTAGTTTTTGTATTAAGAGAAACAAAGATCTATTCTTACAATTTTTCGCAATTATAATATGATGAGATTTGGATATTTTTCTTATCTCAATAGGCTCACGGATCATCCTTGGTAGGAATTGGTGTTCTTTAGCGAGGATTTGTGGTCGATCAAATCTGATGTAATGGTTTGGGAGATTTAAGGTATGGTCACACACTGCCGACTTGTTGGGTCTTTTTGTTTAATGTCAGCTATATGTTCCTTCACGCGGTTCTTATTGCTCGCTTTGTTTGTCCAATATAAGAGAGCCAGCATCAATCTAGCTTTTACCTCCTGGATCTTGTAGAGGAATATTGCACTTGACAGGTGGTAAGAATTGACCAATCTTCTTCCGCGGCTTGAAATAAGTTTTGATTGTAGCCCGCCTCAAGATATAGCCAATCTTGTCAGTTACGCTTCTCACAAAAAGTAGAACAGCAGGTACTCGCTTCACTGTTACGCTGCCGTGGCGCAGCAAGCTCGTTGTCTCGCAGTGCTTGCTTAACATGGTGTAGCTCAGCCGCCAGGTGTTCATCATCACAGATCCCTCGTGCTCTCTGAAACAAAGATTTGCCCACGGTAGCTAACGTCGGGAATTTAAAATGTAAAAGTAAAGGCGATAAAATCCGTGAAGTCATTTTATTTAATAATGTATAATATTCGCGCTAACAATAGAAATAATTAAATTCATTGATGTTATAATAACCTTTAACCCATAAACGGTCCTTTACTACTTTTTTTTAAATTTTTAACAGTTAAATTCTGAACGTTTACGGGATTTTGTTTAAAAGGTATACATTGCCCATAAAGATTTCTTATTCTTGCAGTCTTTGGGCTGGAAAATTAATTATGTTTGTTCCTATATTTATGTTATGTGCATCCTGTCTACGAAAATCATTTCTATTTTTTGCACATACATTGGGTTTTCAAAATGTATTGAGAAGTAACGGTTGTATTTTAACTTGGGAACAATTTTCTAGGGTTCTTTGGGGCCCAGGTTATAAACCGCTCGAAACTTCTTTTGGAGAAAAGATCGTATTTATCCGACCCCCACAGTAGTCCAGAATTACACTTGGAAAGGCTAAAGTATACTACAGGGCCGTTCCACGTCAGTTAATTGTCTGATTTTCTTGCAGCATATACTGTGACAGTTTATAGACAGTCTATTAAATGGGGCCCCATTCAAGCTGGTATCTATTTAATTCCCCAGAAACACGGTTGACAAAATGTCCTCTCTTCCTCATCTATAAACACTTCACATTTACTCGGTCTTACATTTGGAGTCACAAATGTTATTAATTTGTCTTCTTCTGGTTTAGTAGCAAATTATTGACACTAAACCAGTTGCCACATCTAGAGAGTATTATTTACGTCGTCATTTATTGATGTGTTCGTTTAACTTTAAACATTAAATGTCATCAGCTAAATAATACTATCTCTTCGTTTTTATTAATAACACATGGTAAATCATTTATATAGATGAAAAGAAAAAGGCCCAAGAATAGACCCTTATTCCCTCTGAGTTCGGTGGCTCAAGTCACGAAGACATGAAGATTGAGTGCAGCGTTTCTCACCATAGTGACGTAATTTCCTGACCAGAGTTTCATGCTGAACGCAATCAAAAGCTTTTGAGATCGCAAAAATGCCTAAGGCATCCTGCGACGCTTCCAAGTCCTCAAAGATGCTCTTAATGAGCATAACGCAAGAATCAATCGTGGAGCGACTCCCTAGTGAAACCTGTGACTTGTGTTATTAATAAGACAGTTACTGTTAAAATGTTTTATTAATTGGTTTAATAATAGTTTTTCAAATATTTTACTAAAAGTAGGCAAAATGGAGATAGGTCTAAATTAATTAGGGTCCATATTACACCCTGCTTTAAAACCGATATAACTCTACTGCTTCATTAGGTCAGGAAACTCGCTTCTGGATGCTTACATTAAACATTAGTTACTAGATGTCGTGATTATTACATCACTAATCAATTTATCACCTTAACAGAGATTCCCAAAGGTCCTGCGGTTTTTATATCCAATTGTCATACATGCACTTATAATGTCTTGCACTTATAAAACATCAGTAAATTAAACATTTTGTACATTCAATAACATTATCTTTAAAGTGATTCGCAACTGTTGAGAAGACAAAGTGATTTGGTAGTCGAAACCAGAATGTCCGAAAACAATCTCTCGAACATAAGTGAGCAACATCTATGTCAAGCTTCAATTCTATGGTTAAATAAATTAAATAATAATTATCGACCTATCTCCATTTTGCCCTTCCTATCTAAGGTACTAGAAGTTTAATGATGGTTCATAAACGAGTTTTGGCCATATACAAACTTAAACTGATTAGTCCATTACAATCGGATTTAGGCCGGACATAGCTATCACTACTGCCCTTCTTAAAGTGACTGTGCGATATAAGGCTGGATGGATTGATAATAATCACAGTTCTGGTGCTTATTGACTTTTCTAACGCCTTCACATGACGTGCATATCAAATTTCTCTTGCAGTCCTTCCAATTTTACTGATTTCAGAGGAAGTAGTGGAATGGTTTTCTTCATACTCTTTGAGGGCGTCCAGCAATCTTATTGAGTCAATGAATTATCTTCGTGCTGGCTGAACTTCAAGAATCTGGTGTACTCAAAGCGTATTCTTTCTCCACTTTTGTTTTCCATAATTATATTAACTTTATCACTTTTTGCATCTTCAATAGTTGCGTATCACCTCTACAGCCGATGACCTGCAGTTGATATCAGGAATCTACCAAAACTATCATGACGTAGGTTGACAAGAATCAATACATGACTTGGCTTTCAATAAAGATGTAGTAAATTGTGTGTGTGTGATAATTTGATTTGGCAGTTAATCGCATCGAAGTGCCAAGCAAATAATCGACAGTGCCCTGCAATTTGAGTAAAAGGTGGCTGCGCTTTGACGCTTAATTTATGACAGAGATCAAAATCTGATTAGTCTTAACGTTAAAAATCTAGATCTCCAGATAGATAGAAAACTAAATTGGAATAGCCAAATAGCAAGCGTGGTGCAGAAAGTTATAGGTATTCAGCGATGCCTTTACAGATTCAAAAAGTTTTTGCCCATTCAGGCGAAATTGACGCTTGTACAGGCTCTGATTTTCCCTATTATCGACTATGGTGACGTGAGCTATCTTGACCTGAAAGCAGATCACCTCAATAAGCTTGACCGACTTCTAAACAACTGCATTCGATTCGTATTTTATCTTCGTAAATATGACCACGTTTCTGCACAACGTTCCGAACTTAACTGTTACCTATTCGACAGCGACGCTCCTTACGAACCCTTACCACTCTATATTCATTTCTTAATTCTTCTAGTATACCGTCCTATATATCTTCCCAATTTCAATATTTATGTGATGTCAGTAACAAAAATCTTCGTTCGACGCATACGCGTCTACTCCAATGCCCTACTCACCGTTCTGACAGCAGGCACTCCTCTTTTCTCGTTCAATCTGCCCCCTTATGGAATGCGCTACATCTCGAAAACAAGATGGTGGGGAGAAAAATGACTTAAGTGTAAAGTAAAAGAGTACTTGCTTAAGAACGTATCGCCACATTAATTCAATCATCAGATAAACTTTTATTATATGTATATCAACACATTACACTACATATACTATATATATATATATATATATATGTATATATATATATTATTATTTTTAGTTATATATTTATATCAAAAATTTAAATTAATAAAACTCAGGTATTTGCACCTCCCCATCTCTGCATCACCCCAAGATTGACTGGCAGAAAATGCCATCGGCATTAAGTCTGCCTCTGTACAATTTGTGCATGAAGTTTAAATAAATAAATAAAGGGTTCATGACTCCTTATAAAAAAACAAAAAAGCATTGTCAATCTACTTAAATACAGGCCTCCAGATTCCACTTGACTTTGACATGCGCGAATATTTATCTCTCACGAAACATAAATAATAACAACACTATCAGCTTAGTATTTCCTAAGAAACGACAGGAATACTGCACTTATCTTTAAGTTATCGGCAGACAATATACACAATATATATGCAATAGTTAACGCAGTTTATAATTAAACTCACATTAATTAAATCGTTCGATCGAGATAGTTGTTTGTGTAGGAAGTGGAAATGATAAGAGTGTTGGTACTGCTGTTCGGTGAGTGATGAGGAATATTGATTTTAAAAGCGTTTCCTTATTGTCGAACAATGTTTCAGTTATATAAACATACTAAAAAGTAAGCTAAAATGAATAAAGAATAGTTTATAATTTAGTACAATTAGCTAAATGATAGTTATTGTTAAAATCAGTTTTATACTATTAGTAGAAATTAAATTGCTATGATGTCTAGATTGATTTTTCTTAATTTAAATCAAATTATAACATTCATATATACCAGAAACATAGAGTTCACAAATTAAAGCTTCATTAAAGTTATTCAACTTATATTATCACAGAACTGGATTTTGCTTAGTTGAAAATTATTACAGTTAATATGTTCATATTAATCGTATATTAACTATGATAACTAAGTTTCATGAAACGTTAATTTGTTTTTCACTCGAAATAAATCTTTACATTAAAAGTTTTTCAACTTAATATTATTTCTAGAAATTAAAAGTTTAAAAAATTCATACAACTACTATTTATCATCGTTTAATGCGTTTCACAAATCATACTGTTAAGCTTTATATTAAATATTCTGAATAAAAGTTAGAAGCAGTAATATAGATCCCGCAGAACGAAATAGACCGTAAATTATTCACATATAAGACAATATCATAATTCTGAAGTATTTTTTAGCTATCAAAGGACCTTAGACAGTTATTAAAAATGGTCTTTCCGCGTCACTGATCATTTACATTCATATCCAATGAACAAATCATGACCACTATCCTAAACAAATGGGAATTGAAACCTGTAACCGGTGGTAGTTGAGAAAGTTTGTAGGCAGAAACCCACATTTAAAAAGACGACCATTATCTAATAAATTTCATTTTCCCCAGCTCTGGTAGCATTATCTGATTCATCCAAAATATACAGAAGCGATTATGAGTACGACAGAAGTTCAGATTCGTTCTACAAACTCCACACGGAGAAGGTTCTATCAATCGAGCGAGGCTGGTATGCTTATACGAGGGTGCCCAGCTAATGGTGCCCAATCATAGTAGTGTAGTCGTATTGCATGGCCTGGTGAAGGCATTCCCTGATATAGGGGACTTGGTGTGGGTCGGCGCTGATGGTCTTGCCCACGAATCAGCCGAAGAAGAACAGATAATTTACTGTGAGTTTATATATGATTGTTCACCATCGAGGTGTTATAATATTATGGATACATATTCTTACTGTTCATTACTTGCAAAAACTAAACAAATATTCTTTAATATTTAGTATTAGGATGAATTTAAAATAAAATATTGTTTGAACTTGTGTTCGTATATATATATGTATATATATAAAGCATAAAAAATATTATTATTACCTTGTACATATAATGACCAACTTATAATATATATATATAATTAATTAACCGCAAGATTTGTATCAATGCAAAACGTGCTTATTATCCAAACAAAAGTGTCGAGTATGTACTCGTATTTACTTTACCGGAACCACCCTTGGTAGCGGAAATCGTTGGTCTGTATCCCGCAAAAAGCATGTGGCAATCCGATTATGATGTCAACACTCCAAGAAAGGTCAAAACGATGTTTTAAAATCAAGTGAATGGAAAACGGCGGCAACGTTTGATTAAACATATACATATAATACGCAATTAATATTATCTATATCATATTCGCAGTAGACGATCCTGAACTCATGACGCTTCCTACGAAGTCTGGCTGCGAAGTGATCACAAGACAAGGGGAAATTAAAACGCATTCGTGTAACAATAAGCTACCTTTCGTCTGTAAAGCCCCAGCGGCTTCAGTGCGATACGACCCGCAATGTAAGGTATATAGCAGAGGTGAGTTTATATTCAATCTGCATACTCTCAGTCAACTAATATATAAGAAAAACGAAATAACATCACAGGTCTGCATCTTCTTGATGATTTGTTTAACAAACAATACAATATTAACCAATATGTATATTAACAAACTCCGAAGCTTAAAGGTATGAGCTTTAGGAACCGGAGATTGTGGGTTCCAAATAATTCAAAGACTTTTAATTTTTGTTTCCAAGCTGGTCAGGGCAACGCCTGTGAAACAAGATGATCTTGCGACGAATGGGCATGTAAAAAGATGGCCTTGCATTTTATCTTTCTTCGGTCGTGTCGGTTTACCGTCCACCGGTTATGAGAAATTAAAAGAATAGGAAGGGCAGCTGTGTTTGTGCTTGTTCACTGGCTGTGGTGATAACTTCTGCTACATAATATCTCACTGTAGTCTGACGTTCTGTATAAGATCGGTCGAAATCGAGTTGGAGGACATTAAATATCTTGCTGTGGGTTACGTTATTTACATCAATCAGATGTTATTCTTTTTGTATCTGGTATAGAGATCCCTTCGCCGTATATCAATAGTTATAAAATATTCACTAACGCAAAATTAAATTCATCGAAAATGTTAACGTTCCTCTTAGCCGTTGTAATGCCCGTGGCATATGGTTGCTGGCTTGACTCTTGCTCGAAAGGAGACAGATTCTTTTGCGAAAACAATTAAGTTGATAAAACATAGTGTTTTTTGCTTATGTTCTTATTCATATATTACATACTACAATATAATGTAATGCATAGTATATATTACAATTTACAGGGTCTTAATTTAGTTGATTTACAGTTACGAATGGTTCTTCTAAAAGTCCTATGGCACACTTCAAAAGCTTTCAAAATGTAAATTTTTCCACAATAAATATGCTAATTGACATTTTAATAAAGATTATTTGACGATCTCATGTAACATTGTACGATTGACATAATATCGTATGTTAGTATTTTTAATAAAGCTAATTGCAATAAAGTAGAGCAACTAGCTTTATACGTTAAACATCGCGTGAGGATTTAAAATGGCGGCTACTGGCGCCATTAGTGATTGGCATTAGATATGTTTTATATTTATTTCGAGTCTAAATTAGCCAAACTTTGGCCCGTATCGTGTCCAACAATGGTTTAAAAAAATATTTAAACAAGATTAAACACGTTTTACACCTATATTCGTTTTAGTTGTGATTTACAAGAATCGAATTATTTCTTGTGCGTAATGTGATATAGCCTCTGTTACCCAGTGATAATGTAGCTTTGTAGTAATCGGGCTCGTACTTTGTGAGTTGCATTACATACAAAAATACAGGTCTTTCCACTTTATAATGTTAGTATAGACCGAAGGTGATCAATGAACGTTAATTCTCTTCTAGGTTACAAATATTACGAGAGCGTTGGTAGTTGCTATAAAATACCGCGTGTTGCCGCATCGTGGAACGAGGCGTACGCCGAGTGTCGTGCTGAAGGCTCACACCTGGTCGTATTAAACTCCGTAGCGGAACAGCAAATTCTATACAACATCACTAACTCCGAACTGCCAGTACAAGAAGCTATAGAGACGTGGTTCTTTTCGCCGGTTTCAGAGCTAACCGGAGTAATGAAAATCCAAGGGCTTTCAAGACTATATTTAGTAAGTGATACTGTTGAAGACTGCCTATAGTCTATTAATATTGGCTCTTGCTCAACGATACGTAAATCGCAGGTTCGAATCCTGTAGGGGTGAATTTTTGTTATTGTCTTTTTTCTGATTATACTAAATAATGGCTCAATCGCTTAGATGCCTAAAAGTACGACAACGTACGCTTTAGTTGAATATTTAAAAGAATATTGTTCTAGGTTACTCAGATTATTCAGAGGTTAGTTTATAGGATGCTTGTTATTTTAACAGGTATCTAATTCATTATGCAAATTTATTTTAAAAAATTATTCATGTCCAACTGTATGACTCTACAATGGAGAGAAAAAACAAGAATGCTGTATCGTTAAACAATGACTTTTAATTGTATATGTATTAATGATTATTAATTGTAACCAGCAATTTGATATCTGTATTGACCACCTACCTGCCGTAATAATTAAGAACCCCGACCCTTTGATGTGTGGATTCAATTACCAGCACGGAATGTTTTCTGATTAATCGAAATATACGAGATGATCATCTCGTATATGACGAGATGATCTGAATCATTGTTGTTTGTTAATATAGTCAGTCATCTAGTAGCTATAGTACTTTACTTATTGCTTTATTCCGTTAAAAACTAGATGATGGTTTTGTCGTTTATTTATTTACCATTTATTTGAACATCGCGTAGATCAAACACTGGAGGAGGCCGGTTTTGCCGATTGGTCGCCTGGGGAACCCAACAACGCTTTGAAAAACGAGTATTGTGGATGCATATTCAAGAATGACGGCAAATTGAACGACATCGACTGTTCCCATATGTATGGCTTCATCTGCGAGAAAGAGGTCGACCACAAACCATAATCATGACCATTTATACGGACACGATGTGCGATGGATTTTTAATTAAAATATCTGTGTTTATTATATTTATGTTGTTTTTTAATTTTATTATAGTATTTAAATTGAAATAGTATCAATATACTATTTATTACAAAAAAAATATTTGCATAGATTCGTAAAAAATAAACTAAGAAGTAAAGAAGATACCAAAAAACGGGGTTAATGGAAGCAGTTTCGAAATTCAAACTTGATTTGCAATAAAATGTTGAATTGAAAGATGTTAATTGACATTTGTGAGAAAATACAAAAGTAGAGACGATTTCTGTTTATCTTGAACATGGGGCAAACTTGAGGTAAGAAGAAGGAGTAAGTGAGGAACTAAACTACAGCTGTCACACAAAGTGTTACAATATTCTAAGTAAGCGAGATTGCAGGATGGGAAGTAGATATCCACTACCCGTAAAATATGGAGGATAGTTGAATAAAACAAACACTTTTAATGATTTAGACCATATCAAATCCACTAATTTACGGATTTCCGCGTTACTAAATATATTTATTCCCGACGTTTCGGATTCTTTCTAGCATCCGTGATCACGGGCAGACTAAGTTGGTATATGTCTGTATCTCAATGTTTTGGAATAACCGTCAGAGTTTTTATTTAAAATTGACGTATCTTTCGTTTTCTTAATTTTGAGCATCGGTTTGACAAAAAGTACTTATGTTGTCCTTCGGTTTTGTAGTTTTTATATCTTAGCGTTTAATTTTTGAAATTATTGGATCCCAGGAAGGTCGCAAAGACCAACCATCCTCTCTATTAAAATTTGGATATTTTTTAATAACGTCGGGAATAAATATATTCAAGTAACGCGGAAAATCCGTAAATTAGTGGATTTGATATGTATAATAATCGCGTAAATAAAAGAAATGATTCAGACCATAATAACATTTCCGAAATCTTTTCCAATTCAATTCACTATTAATAATTTCTATTAGCCTCTTTGCCATTTCCATTCATCCCCCACTACCCCACCTCTCTATTAACCTTTTAGCTGGTGACTGCAAATTGCCGACACCTCGCGAGCACTTTTAAAAGTTAACTCGCAAATAAATAGATAAAGTAATTAGCGACAGTAATCCTCTGCTGGTAAAAGCAGCAACGTATACGAACGACCAAACAAGCGTGGACCGCGTAATGTCCTCCTCAATCCTCAGGAGGAGAGACTGGACCCAACGGAGTCCCGTCACCTAACCTTGCTACGGCTCTAGTAGGGATAGCAGCATACAAATACCCGTTATTCGCCCGCGCATACAAGCACAACGAAACACAACACCCAGTATACAAACTACACCCGCTAGCAACCGATTAAAACAGTCGGTAGATTCGTTGGTATCCCGGTCTGTAAACCGATCGTCGACGATCCTTAAAAGACTAAAGATTGCCTAACTCACGTACCTTCTATACGTGCGGCGGTCACTTTTAGCAAAAAGTGTCGGCCACCTAGTTCGCAAAGATGGTAGCTTCCCGCGATCTTTGTGTTAGATGAAACTTATCAAATACAAGAGTCTGGAAGCATAACATCCTTGCTATAAAAATCCCTCAGCCGTATGTATTCTTTGGAATTCGGAAACTTTGAGGTCTATATGTCTTGAAACAAATATATTAGAAAACCTAAGTTGCCTTTGCAAATCATCAAACTGTTACACTACCTAACAATTTTAACACATCCATTTACGAAAATAATTTGAATACCGAGTTTTATGGAAACAAGTCTAATTTAAGAACGGTTACTATCTGAGACATTTTTAAAGTATGGCTAGGTTTAGATGAATTTAGTATTTTAAGTTTGTATAAAAATGTTTTCCTATTAATTAGTATTGAATAACCTTTGGTACAGGTTTTATCAAAAGTCCTAGGATTATTTCTACTCACCCTTGTAATTCTTTTCACCCCGGATTTTATGTCAAATTTTATAGTTTTAATATTAAATGTTGGTACTAATTATTTTTTTACTTATGCTTACTTGCGACTTTACTTATCAATTAAAAAGCTTGGATATTTAGTATAATCGTTTTATTTATACAGTCTCAATCATTTTTTTCACCTTCAATGGGTTCAGTCCTGTCCTCCACTAATCGACTGTGTGCACGAATATCGTCACGCAATTTCATTGTACGCCTCTGTAATAGAAAAAATTGTGAAAATACATTTATAATAAGCAGTCCGTTCACGGCTATGAACGTGTCATTTTTAGATTTTTCGAAATGGACTTTTCTGGGATAAATAAAAAGTACATAGCAATGATCAAAGATTTTTTTTAAATCGGCACAGTAGTTTTTGTCAATTAAACTTAAGTTGATTAAACCTACGGGGGCCGATCTATATTAGAGATCAGCCAACTGCGCAGGAGATATTTTAGTGCACAAGTGTACGCGTAAACACAGGTGCAGCCCACTTCCATACTCGCTTAGTCCAATGGAATGGTAAACCGAGACGACCGGTGAGAGATAAGGTGCAGGACCGACTTTTACATGCCCATCCGACCAATGGATCATCTTACTCAGGAAATCGGGTGATGGGTCCGCATTGCCCTAACCTACTAGGAAACAGCAACGAAAATAAGTCTCCCCAGGATTCGATCCCACTAGGCTACGGAGGCAGTTTAAGATATATACACAGTCAAGGTTGTCATTAGACTTCGTGGGCACGCATTTGAACCAAGCGTCAAAACTTTAAGGGCTAAGATTGATTGCGTCCAAACATCAAACTTGACGCTTTGTCAATATTAGGGTCAAAAGTTTTGGAACTGTTAGCTTTACAATAGACTGTTTACACAAATTCCGGACCTGTTTTGCGCAAATATGCATTGAAAACGCAAAATAGTTCCTGGTTAATATATCTGTATGTATCTAGGTTCCTGGTAAAAATAATCATCTTCTAGATTTTGGCTGGCAGAATGATTAAATAATTTTGTTACTCATATTATGTCAATGCTTTACTGAATGCACCTAATGTGCTGGACCAGATTTTTATCTTTTCTAGTTACTAGTTGTGGTTTCTAGTTACTCATTCGGTGATTATATGAAATACTAGTATATGAAAATTGACAATAGTTAAAAGAAAAGTGAAAAACAACATTAGACGATTGCCGGAGATGGTATAATCTTGGGCACAAAAAAAGAGTTCTACCATGCTCTGCCGCCTGACGTCCTTTTTAAGATCTCTGAGCAACACCTTGTTCTTTCTTTGTAAAAATCCACACTGAAAAATTAAACATATATTAATTATACTTTTATCCAGAGATCACGTTAAGTTCTTAATATCTCATTAACATTTATATCATAGTCCGATTTAAAAATATAGCCGCGATATTTTTGCGCTTTTTAAGAAAATCTTACAAGGTATATGCTCAAAAATATTTATGAAAAAAAATATTCTTAAGGGCCGTGCTTACTTTGACTGCAATTTGTGAATGAATTATAAAAGTATATTTATAAATGTATATTTTGATAAGAACATATAATGTTTACATGATATACAAATTGACTTTTAAAAGTATTAGATAATAAGCTCCGCCTTTAAAGAGTTTCATTACGCATAGACATTTAATGAAATACGTCGATATCTTTAATTATGTAGATTTTAAGTTTTTCTGAATTTGTCTTGCATTGCTTGAATTTAATAAAAGGGTAATAATCACCTGGTAAAAAATAATGACGATTATTAACAAAACCACGATCGCGACGAAACCAGCCACTAGATAGATCCAGATCGATACTTTTGGCGGGGGAAGTATTACCAAAGTGCTGTCAACACTGCAAAGAAAAAACTAGTTTTATCTACACTTACTGATTAAAACATATTTATGGACAACGCAAATTTAATAATTCAAGTTGTTGATTAGCACGAAAAACAAAATGCCTTATAAAAATAAAATTTGTTTTTGTTTTTCACTTTATTATAATTGTAATAGTTATTATTTTATATACAAGTTACCTTTTAATATTTTTTTACAATAAGCGTGTTGATTTTCCGATTGAACTAAATATTACACAGATAAATAAGAACATACGATAAAGCAAACATTATTGTCCCGTGATAATAGTCTGCTGTATCCCCAGAGTGCAATATAAAAGCTCGAAGTAAAAATTTACAAAGGCCGTCGCGAGCAAGATAACGCGATACGAGAGTTAACAAAAAAACAAAGGTTTTGTTACCTTTGCTTAACGTAGCAATGTTCTAAGCAATCTATATAGATTAGATAAAAGAGTGACAAGCGAATGATACGACGGAGTATATCTATTTATTTTTTTGGGAAAACTTCGGCTTTGATGCAAGTTTTCATAAACATTTAACTAATTATTATGCATTCCAAAATTTTAATTAATATTAAAATCCATTTCAATACAACTAAAGTGCTATAACACGAAAATTCCAAAAATTGTTAGCCGTTCGAAGACTTACCGATTTAACCAAATTTTAGAACCGTGAATCAATTGAAACGTTGTGGCAACACTGACGTTCTTGTTAACATTAAATTTATCTGTAACACGTTAAACATGTTAAAATATCGGAAATTAACTTGGCACGAGATTTTGTAACTTACTTCGAAATAAATACAGAACACATACCATCTGATCCTGATGGAACTCTAAGGTTTACCATTACGTAAATCTTTTCATTCTTTCTTATTTCGCCTACGTCACATCTAACAATATTTGCGTCCGTTCGTAAAAGACATGATTTTGTTTCACCGTTCGCTAAAATCTAGAAAGTCAAATGACGCTTAAATATTATTAAATATTTATAATACTTTAGTCAAATTTGATTTAAAATCTGGTAAATAATGTAACCCATACAATCATAATGGCGTCATAAATCTAGCGTTGTTCTTTATTGTTACCGAAATGTCACTAACGTCGTTCAACACTGTTGCTGTGGGTTACTTTGTATATACTTATTCCGAGTCAAAGTTAGCTCTACTATAGTCCATATCTAAACATTTTTGTGAGGAATGCATTCGCTTGCAAGTATTTTATATGAAGTTTAAGTGCAAGGATTATGTTAGCCATGACAAGTACAAGTAAATCTTTCAATCGTCCTTGAAATTAATTGTTGAATAAGGAAAAGGAAAGTTAATCGACCAATTTTGGGTATTACTACGCATAGAGCAAACTGAGAAAAGTCTTAATCAAAAGATATATCTTTTCAAGGGAGATTTATAAGGAATGGAGAAGCTCTTTTTTTTTCGTAGGGTAATATGGAAAACCTTTATCGTTTTAGTGGTTAACAGTAAAAATTTTTTTTTTTTAATTGTCAAATGAATTGTCGTTATTTATTGTCAATAATAATCAACGTTAGGATTATATTATAATTGTACCTTTTCGTTATTAATGCAGACAAAATTGTACAAAAGATTCAGCAACGTAAGGTTTCTTCATCGTATGTGAGGTAACTGGTATCAAGTAGTACGGCGTTTAAATTCACGTATACTTGTCAATATGAATGATCTTAGAAGATTTTTATAACATAATTTCTATTTATAATAAAATTTTCAAATGAACCTAGAACTGTTATAAACTGGACTGTAATATATATTGTAATATAATTAATATAAATGTAATATATATATAATATAATGTATAGATAATAATAAAAATGTGTATTATTTAAAATAATTTGTACCCGTAATAAACTCTCATAACATAAACTATTGATACTTACTAATATCGGCCATCTTGTTTCTGCCAAAGAACTATTTATTGCGGCAAGATTCGATCCCTTCCCAATTCGTAACTCCGTTGTTAATGATCTGTAAATTTTAAAAGCATGCGTGTTGTTTTTAAGATAATGTTCAACCTTATCTTTAATTACACTGTACATTTTATTAAAAATAGCAATGTAAATTTACATAACCTTTATTTTAAGATTTTTTAACATCCACTGCCAAACCATGTTATTAAATGGCTAGAAGTTTAAACTAACAACAATACGTATTAATATTGAAATTGGCAACTTCAAAAGTATGATGTTGTAAACATCATTCTTCTCTTTTAATAATTTTGTGTCTGTTGAAAAATTTTAAATATATATTTGTATGCTTACCGTGTATAAATGACTAAAATCGGTGTTTAAGTGAACGTAAGATACATTCACTATTTCACCGGGAATGGCCTCACTAAAAAAAACAATATAAACATAATATGTAGGTACATGTAACTTAACCCAACATAAAAATTCAAGATAACATGTACAGGTAATAAGATTGTTTGCAAGTGAAAGTAATAACTTTTTATAAACGGGCAGCCTGAGAAGGAAACAACGAAGTTCGACTAATAAATTTTTTATTACTGTTTAAAACATTTTTGTTCTGATAAATAACCTACAACTACAGTTGATGTATTAATCAATTTTGGGCAAATGCACAGATGAATTTACATTTGAATATATAAAAGAACTGTAACCACAGAGTTTCTTGCTGATAGGAACCAGCAAAGAAAGGACTCTTGGCTGGTCTAAGATTTTGAACCGGTGGTAAAGTTTTGACGTTCATAAGTGCTCAGTAGAGCCTTAATTGCATAAATATCTTTTTAACTTTGAACATCTCTCAGAAATCTCTCAAATCTATAAAATATTACCTTAATACTACTAGGTTATTGGCGTCTGTCTTTAGGTCTATAAGCTTTTTCGATGTTGTTACGTTGTTGTTTTTGTCGCAGCGCATGTGAGTATATACGACTATGCTGATCTCGTTGTCCTTACTTGTCAACGATTTGGTCTCCAGGCTGATCATTCCTGAATCCTGTGCAAGGAAACATCCCTTGTTAACAAACGATTTAAATAATAATTTACGACGGCCACTAGATGTTAGCAAAGTTTCTTGTTTTAAAGCTGAAAGCAAAGCTTTGACGTCATTTTTAGAGGATTATTTCTTACTCTCATGAACCTATTTTGTTATTGTGAGTTACATTGTTAGTGACAAATTTCACATCCTACGTGGTTTTGGAAAATGACTAATCGTTTTTTTGGCCGTAGCGGTGGGGCTTATTATCTGCGGCCTGGCCAATCGCGGGGAAGCTAAGAGGAACCTGGCATGTGGTGGAAGGCCGTCAAGGAGGCTGTACGAGCTGACTAATACGCCATAGGTTTTAGGTGTGATTTCCATACCTAGAAAAATATTGTGTGATAAATATGTCCTTTTTACGGTGACTGAGTGATTTTATCTTTTTAAATCTATTAATTTACAAAATATAATTAGGTCTATGTATTTATCAGTCGTCTAGTTTCCATAGTACACGCTTTGCATAGTTTGGGACTAGGTGATGTTATGAACGAGTATTGTGTTAGTAAAATATTAGTATGTTTACCCAAGTTTGATTTGTTCCTATCGGATTTCGCGGCTCGCAAAGTAGAGTGCCACTACCTTCACGTATGCAATTTGGGGCTTGCAGAATCCTAGCGCTGCTTATTTCGACTCGTGCACACAGATTGTAGGCAGTCTCTCCTGTGTTAGTTATTGTTATGGTAATGTTCTCCACGTTAGTCGAACCGATTACGTACGGCGACCTATAGGAAAAAAAATCCTTAATACGTACATTGATTTCAGTTATTTCAGGTACTATGTTTTATAAATATGCACGTCTTCTCGTTGGTGAAATACCTACTAATTAGTGCAAGAATTTAGTTTGTTGTTTTTTTTTTAATTTTAGGCAATATTCTCTATTTTATAATTTCGATAATAAGTTATACTTTTTCATGCAATGTTTGCAACATTTTAAAAAGCAGATCAAATCTTTTTACAAAGTAGTCCTATGGTATGTATCTTTTAAATGATGTACATTTGATTTTTTACCGACGATTGAGATAATTAATAATATTCTGTATAATAAAGTCTCCGTAGCCATAAACACTGCCTCCGTAGCCTAGTGGTAAGGGCGTGTGCTTTAGAAACCGGAGGTCGTGGGTTCGAATCCCGCGGGGACTCCATAAATTTTCATTGTTGTTTCATAATTGGTTAGGGCAATTTGGGCCGATCACACAATTGTCTGAAAAGTAGTATGATCCATGCGTCGGATGGGCATGTAAAAGTCAGTCCACCACCAACCCGCATTGGACCAGCGTGGTGGGATACGATCTAAAACCCCAATGGAGAAGGCGTGCAGTAGGGAGGCCTATGTCCAGCAGTGGACTAACACAGGCTGATGATGATGATGACAAAGTCTGTCCCGAATAAGAAGATTCCTTTAGAAATTCAGTAAAAATATTCCATCTTTTTGTTATTGTTCTATTCTCTCCTATTGCTTTAGTCTAGCCAAATAAGACTCGGAAAAGATGTGAACAAATTTAGCATAGCAATGAGCTGGTATAATACATCCAGCTTACAGCTCAAGCCAATTCGTACGATGCCGCTTCGTTAATATAGTTTCACTTTGTTCACGTTTAATCATCATCAGCCTGTGTTAATCCACTGCTGGGCATAGGCCCGAATTGACGCTTTCTCCATTAGGGAAGGTTTTTGGACCATATCCCATCACGCTGGTCCAATGCAGGTTGGTGGGTGAACCGACTTTTTACATGCCCATCCGACGTATGGATCATCTTACTTTTCAGACAATTGGGTGATCGGCCCAAATTGTCCTAACCAACTAGGAAACAACTTTAGAAATGTAGTTGAGTCCCCGCAGGATTCGAACCTACGACCTCCGGTTTCTAAAGCACAAGCCCACTAGGCTACGGAGGCAGTTTCACGTTTATTAGGAGTCTAAATTGGCTAAACTGATATGTAGTTTTCCTTTTATTTACGTCGATAGAAATTAATAACACTTACGTCATAGAAGTTGCGATCTCTGTTTTCAACACAGGGTTGCAAAATGTCGATACGCAGTCCGATATCCAAATTGTGTTTATATCGGAAAGTACGCTCCGGTCGCTCAGAACGACTCGATCTGGTTCAAAAGTACTCGAAAATCTTGGATCGTTCTCTAACTGAGCGTTCACTGTTAATTGTATCGGATACAATTCGTTGTGTTTGTCCTGAAACGAAATCGCAATAAATATTAAACAAAATTAAAAGACGAATGCATTTATAATGCATTTTTATTTATTTGTAGCAGTTTTTTTTCGTGTAGTTAAAGGTCTTTTGGCAATGGTGAATAGTGATTGAAGCCAATAGATCATTTTTAGTCTATCCAGACTGTTAAAACTTATTATAATTAGTAAGACGAAATTAGTTTTTTTTAAAGAAGTCGAGTGAACTTATTAGATAATAGCTACATGTAATAATATACTATAGAGTATTGGGACAAAAATATTGAGTATCTACTCGAAGTACAAAACTCTTGAAGAGTTATATTAATTAAACATGAAAATGATTGCATAAAAGAAGAATTCTAACTTTTTAGTGAACACTTAATTCCTAATAATAAGACTACAAATTATAATAATGTTATTCTAACCAACGGAGTTGAAATTAATACATCTTTGCAGTACACAGTTTTTGTTCTGTGTAAACTCTCTATATATGACAGAAGTCCGTTTGTACTATCCTGCAATTTAGCACTTGGATGCATAATATTCACCTTTATTGAAATATCTGTAAGAGAAAACGATGATAAGTCCCTTTATTAAGGTTAATATGATAAGTAAACATAGGAATAGTATTTACTTGCTATAATATTTTCAGGTTTGTCAGAGTACGACACGTTGAGGCATGTTTGAACGGTAATGTTGTCCTTGTTTGTGGTTTTCCGAGTCTGCTAACAAAACAAAGTGTATTAGACAAAGTGTATATTTAAATTTACTTTTGTAATAAAAGTGTCACTTGGGCACCTTAATATGTTGACATTCGAAAAAATAGGTTGCTCGCTTTCCAATAAATTATATTTTATATCAAAAAATTACGGAAACTAAGTTTTTCTACGCTTGTCAATAAAATAAAAAATATAATTTCAATACCTATTTTTAGACATGAAGGAATAGCGTAGCATTTATATTTTCTAAAGATTTTATACTAAATTTCAGAATAGTTCTTGGCTGAATAGAATACACTTTTTTGCGGTAGAAGAGAGCTCCGCGGAGACACAATCCCAGACGGCCTCTTGTAAAAGGGACCTATCTCCTCTGAAACATTTGATGTGACGTAATTTTTCAGTAAACTAATTACACAAAGTAATCAATATCCTTGAAAATAATAGCACAAGAGTACTAAATAAGTAAAAGTTCACTGCTTTTTGATATTAAAAAAGACAAACCATGATAAAGCGCAATTTTTATAGAAAAAAAAAATATTTTAAGCAATTGTAACCATACACAAAATATATATTGTTATAATTAAAAAATCCTGCTTACATACGGTTATTTAAAGCAAACCTTTCATATAAATTTTTTTTTCTTATTTATTAATATAATTGGGCAATTTATAGTAGGCAAGCGTTTCAGTAAATTTATATTCTTTTCCTATCTAATGAACAGTGAAATTGGATGGTTATAGTATTAGACGTAAGTGATATTAGCAGCAAAAGAATAAAATAAAATTGCTGTTTCTATATTTTACACAATAAAAACTAATATTGAAAAACAAAAAGAGTGTAAACTGAGAGTAACTCAAAATGCATTGTACTTTACCATACCTGAAAATTGGGTAAAATAGTAAATACGTTGGCGGTTATTGAAGAAAAACATTTTAGGATCATCACAGCATTGCTGTACGGGGCTCCGACCGCCAATTCTAAAAGCAAAAATAATCCTTGTCTTATAATACATACTTATTGAATTTGATAAATGTGCAAACGCTTTTTTAAGGTTTTGTACCTAATCAGGTTGTTGCTGCAACAGTCAAAAGACCTATTAAAAATCCACAGCAAACGAATGTAAGTGGATGTAAAATTATTTTACATACACTTAATTATCAGAATATTAAACGGAACGATTAACAAGTAACAATTTTAACAAAAAATGTATGACTGACTTTAAACAGAGTAAAACTATTGTACGCTAAATAGGAAAGTAACAAGGTGCTCTCTGCATAAGACTACCTCGCGATTTAACCCTTTTAAATTTTACCCGTAATTTTTTTATATCTTATATAAAAAACGTGACCACGTTACATGTGCTAACTACCTAAAAAAAAGAAATAACAAAATCTGAGCACTAGGACTCCCAGTTAACATATAACATTGGCTGATCACCCGATTGTCTGTAAGAGGATCCATGCGTCGGATGGGCATATAAAAAGTCGGTCCTGCGCCTTATCTCTCTCCGGACGTCGCATCGGGCTTTGAGAGTATAAAGGAATAAAGAGTGCACCTGTGTCTGCGAGAACACTTGTGTACTATAATATCTCTTGCACAGATGGTTGATCTCTAACATAGATCGGCCACCGTAGTCGGAAACGACCAGGAGGAGGATTATTAACATATAATCATATGCTCCGAATTGAGTACCTCCTTGTTTCGGGAATTCGGCCAAATACAGTACTCTTTTTTGTTAATGGTTAACGATTTGCAGAGTGATAGTTATTTGATACTCATGCGTATAGTGATAAAAATAATTAAAAAATTACTACCACGGTTCAGCACAAGAAAAGTTTGAACTTGATACTTAACGCTCATAGAAAATTGATGAACAACTTACCATTACATCCATTTTCGTCATAATCTTTCAACGCCGCCAAGCTGAGACCGAAACTCTTGAACTCGGAGTTTTGTATTTTCTGCACGTACTTTATCTCCAAGTCGTTACTTAATATGTTGTTTGCGGTGTAAATGTAGACGGCACCGTTCCCATTGTTTTCGTAAGGAGACGCTATGGCAATGTCTATGAAAAAACATAATCGTTAAGTTAGGACTTTGAAAGGAGTCTAAATTGGATGAGAAAATGTTGATTTAGGCACAAAATTTCTAGGAAACGGATATCTTGACACAATGACTTTTCACTGATTCCATTTTCCCCCCCACCACTTTTAAACGGCTGGAAGAATTTTCATCAAACATGACTAATGTCTGTCGATGTGAACACTCGCACTTATATCTTTAATACAAGATAACAAATAGTCTGAGATATCTTAATCGTTTTGTTAAATCCTTTGAAATATACATAAATGGTTATATATTATATACTTTTCTGCACAAGTACAGATCATCAAGTACATCGTTATCAAAAACCAGCATCTTCCATCGTGGTGATGGGGAGTGATATTGAAAGAAAACGCTGAGCTACGCTTAAATCATTTAAACAACATTAATACCATCTCTGTGATCTGCATCCAAGTCACCGATATTTATAATAGTACTGCCGAAACGGCCACCAGGCTCTTTTCCTCTGATCGTTCTCTTTAAAGACATAATCTGAAAATATAATTGTACATAAGCAAAGGCATCATTTTTATTTTGTTTCAAATTCAAGCCATTCCTCATCATCATCAGCCTGTTTTAGACCACTGCTGGACAAAGGCCTCCCCTAATGCACGCTTTCTCCTTTAGGGGGTTTTGGATCGTATCCCACGACGCTGGTCCAATACATGTTGGTGGGTGGATCGACTTTTTACATGTACATCCAAATACATATAAACCCTCTTACTTTTCAGTCAATTGGCGGATCGGCCTTTATTGTCCTAACCAACCAGAAAACAACGAAAACATAAAGTAGTTTTCCTCACGGATTCGAACCCACCACCAAGGCCAATACTGCTATACCACGGAGGTGGCAAGCCATTGATGTACCATTAGTTATAAAAAAAGCGATTAAAAAGTTCATTCGAGATAATTATTCGGAAAAGTTAAGTGATTAGGGTATCAATGATTCCGTTATGAAACAAATAAAAGTTAAAGATACTACTTTTTTATTATGTAGCAATCAATTTTTAAAACAACTTATCTCTTTTCACGATTTATTATCCTTTAGTTTTCTTCCCAGAAGATGGACAGACGCAATGACATACAATACTACAATATTACATACAATCTTCATAATCTATTCCATAAAAGTACCTTATCATTTGCCATATAGACGTGTACAGCGCCTACATCTGCCCCATGGTTATCGCTAGTCCCACTAGTTCCGGCTCCAACTAGTAAAGAAGCTCTCCTTCCATCTAATTTAGCTGTAGACATAGATGTACCGAACAGTGTTGCTAGTCCGGATTCATCGTCGATCAGTGATTGTTCATAATCCCCATTTTCCTTATAGAAATGTACCTGAGTTATATAAAGCTAATATTAAAATATCAGTAAAATGATTTACATTGAAAATGATTAAGCAATAAATACATTAAATTATTGTCAATTTAAAATTCCATTTTTACTTAATACAATTTACATTTGCTTATTTATTGATAAATATGCTGCCACTAAAAACTCAGCATGCTATTTTTTATTGTTACATCATACATCATCAGCCTGTGATAGTCCAGTGCTGGACATACGCCTCCCCTAATACACCCCTATCCATTAGGGGGTTTGGACCGTATCCCACTACGCTGGTCCAATGCGGGTTGGTGGGTGGACCGACTTTTTACATGCCCATCCGATGCATGGATCATCTTACTTTTCAGAAATTGGGTGATCGGCCCAAATTGCCCTAACCAACTAGGAAACAACAATGAAAATTTGTTGAGGATTCGATTCCGCAGGATTCGAACCCACGACCTCCGGTTTCTAAAGCACACGCCTATACCACTAGGCTACGGAGGCAGTAAGTTAATTGTTAGAATAACCATTTTTTTTGGAAACAAAACCTGATGCGAGTATTATAGGCTGTGTTAGCATTTGACAATTCACTGGTATTATAATAACACAACAAAATTATTCATCAATTGTTGATACACAAATACGTCGTTGTTATTAAATACTTTTTAGTGCGGCGTTAACTTTTTAAGGTGATTACGTAATCTGTTATCTCTGTTAATGAAAAAAATACTAATTACCTGACCAACTCCTATATTTCCATACGGGCTGCTTATTGCATAGGACAAATTATTTTGGTCGTCGGAGAAGAAATTTCCACTCACTATACTGTATCCTAACATAAAAAGTTATTGAATATATATACTTTTATGTCGCTCCTACGTTCCCAACGTGACTGTAATCTCAAGTTTCTATTATTATGTACGAGTGTAGTTTAAATATTTAGTATAACAATTTCTATTTCCATTAAAAACAAAAAAGAAGCTTCTCTTCTTTCTTAATTTAAAGAATAACATAAATATAAGAGATATAAGGATTTTGAGAGTAAGGAACAATGTAATATATTACGGAGCAAATTACTTTTTTTTGTCTTTTGTATAGTTCAGAGAAGAGTTTCAAACAAATGTATTTACCGAAATTGAAGAAGCTTTCATTTGCTTCGGATTTGGGCGGTGTAAGCAATTGCGGGTAATCCGATATATTCGTATATCGAATTACACGACCTGCAAAAATTTTAAATATAATTTAAAAAATCTAAGATACTATGGTAGTAATTGTTAGTTATTTGTAAGAAGTGATCATCGAGTTGTCTATTTGCTCTAAAGCAGCAGACCGATCCTCATCTATGGCTAGCACCATCAGCCCTTGCTTTACAAACTGGGGGTCGTCGGTTCTATCCATGTATTAATGTTTACTGGTTGGTTAGGACGATCAAAAAATTGTCTTAAAGTAACATGATTCATTCGTCATATGGTCATGTAAAAGGTTACTCCCGGTTTTCGGATGCTGTTGTTGTTTGTGTTTTATGGCCGTCGTTATGGTGCGTTAGTGCCTTCAAATATACTTACGAAGGTCACAAAACAGTCTCTATAAATCCTTTTAATTTATTTGTTTTACCATTAAAAGTTAATTACATACCTTTCGACATAACGGGACCGCTTATCAAAATGTCATTTTTAGACGTCACATCAATGCTCCATCCAAAAGAATCCATTAATTGTTCTGCCGAACAATGATTTAATTATTATTATTACGGATTACTATAAATTACGAATAGAAGGTATTGCATTAAATTAATTCTCATGAAGTACTTCAATCTACTGAGCTTCTTACTACGTTAATCCCACGGGTACTGTATAAAGTTTCCGTTTTTCTTTTGGCAGACTGACATACCTCGAAACCTCGAACCTCGAAAGCCGAATTACAAGCTTCATTATACATATTTTTTTTAAATCGAGAACCTCGATGTTTTTTTTTTAAATAAATTGTATGCAATAAAAAAGGGTTTAATAATAAGTTATTTTCTCTTAAAAAGTTCTCAGAAAAAATTACTATGGAATATGCAAACAATATTTAAATTCCGACCGTCATGGCTGGTAAAATTAGTAAGAAATAGTTGTCTCACATCTTCTGCCTCATGGAAGTAAGTAGATTTGAACTATTGCATAAAATCATATGAACGTCATGTTTACTCGTAAGAATAACATATTTAATATAATATTTCTATCTTAAACACTACTTTTACTTTATTACAGAGTAAATGGAGTCGGGTAAGTGATTTCACATAAGTTTTTGAGTTTGAACCTTTGAAAAGAATTTAAATTGGCTCACCTAACTTAGGTCCATAGGATTTTCGATCACTTTGTGATATTTCGTGAATCGTCTGCACCTGTTCAGGATTATTTAAAGATTTGACGAAACATCGGGCGAAGGTACCCGTACGGTTGTCTAAAAGGAGTAAAATCAATTTGGTATAACTACAATTTTATTCTTGTTGGAATATAAGCTGGCTTGCTTTTAAACATAACACAAACATTGGTCGATGTACAGTACATTTTTCGTTAATCTTTTTATAATTATTAAATACATAAAAATAAATATTTTACAATCGTAACGCTAACGTAAAAGTCGACGATTCTGCAGTAAATCAATAATAATAAAGTCCTCCTAGTCGAGTCCGGCGACTACGGCCGATCTATATTAGAGATCAGCCATCGCGCAGGAGATATTATAGTGCACGAGACTATGCGCAAACACAGGTGTACTTCCTATACCTTTACTCTTATAGTCCAATGGGACTCACAGGGGATCGACAAGAACGGAGAGAGACAAGGTGTAAGACCGATTTTTAACTTGCCCATCCGATACATGGATGATCCATGAATGATCTTACTGTACAGATAATCGGGTAATTAGCCCGAATTGCCCTAACCAACTAGGTAACAAAAATGAAAAAATGTTAGGGCCCCGGAGGATTTGAACCCACGACCTCCGTTTCTAAAGCACACGCATTTACCACTAGGCTACGGAGGTAGCAATTGTAGGGAATTAACTTAGTGTTATTGTTGTTTTATAGTATTATTAAATTATAGACTTATCATTTAGTTGCCTGAGGAATAAGATTGTGTTGGATGGAAAGGTAAAAGTTGGTACTTATAGGGTATTATTGCCTTTGAACTATTAATTTTTTATCAATAATAATTTGACATTAGTGTAGATTAAAGATTGGGTAGACTAAAGGGTTGAGTTAAAAGTCGTAGCTTAGAAAATAACTTAGAAAAATTAGTAATATTTTACATACCTTCAGCAGTCTTTATGTAACGAGGTGCACATGTCTGTAATTCAATAATTTACATCAAAGACACTATTTAATTTTCCTTGTTTATAAAATTCTCTAGTGTTTCAAAATTTAATTACTTCTCACGCTTGTACTAAGCGTACTAATATAATATTATTTTAGAAGTGTTTCTAAAGTGCACTTTGTCGTTTATGTTAGGCTTATTTAAAAAGATTAAAATAGGCTTACATCATGAAATTCAAAGTGATTTAAATTAGTAACTTAACTATAGGCAGATGTATACTAAGAAAATTAAAAAGATAAAATATTTGTTTCAATGAAATGCGTGGAAACATAGAAAAACTAAAACATAAGAATTTGTAAATCATTAAGTTTTAGCTTTAATAGATATAAAAATATTACCGTGAAAAAAGAATCACCGCCTTTCAGGTCCGCGCCAAGTAAATAGCCCGTTGATGGGTTATCTCCTGAAAACATTATACTTCAGAGCAACTCTTTAAAACAGACAGTCTTTAAAATAGACAGAAATTGTGAAAGGTTCAGTTATGCTCACCCGTTGTAAGGTTAAAATCGATATTTGAAAACGCATCTCGTTGAACATCGTATGTAAAGATTTGTCCATACTTGTCTGCCGACGGTGCGCTTATTATTAGGCTGTTTTAATTAACACACTATTATAATACGTAGATTATGTTTGAAAAAAATTGCAGCTAACCACAGGATAATAAAAACTTTGCACTGTCACGATCCCTACCTTTTAATCTTTTGTTGATAGGAAATACTGTAGCCAAACAAAGAACCTCTTGGTAATGGCACTTCAATCAACTTCATTGAAGTTTGATGGTAATAACCACAACAGGTTTCGATGTATAGAATTTTAATGAAAATCAAACATATCTTAACTGAAACAATGTTTTTGTTAGAGACGAAACCAAATTATACAATGTGAAAATGTAGTTAATACACTTACTAATCATTTCTCCTTCAATGTAAATACGAAACTGACTGATATCAATACCCGATTCGTTTGCCTTTAAACTAATAGTTTACCAGCATTTAGTTTATGATGTAAACAACTTGTTATAAATGAGGATGATTCAATTATATCGAATTGTGTCGCCTTATGTTTTCCTTCCTTTTATGTTTTGTTACATATTATATTAAAACTGTTACAGCAAAGATCAGGAGATCAATTTTATCGTTCTTGCTATGGAAGTTATTGACAAAATAATGTAAACATGAAAGTTATTTATTTTATATAGATTCTGTTTCATTAATTTAATAAGGGCTTTACAATTTAGATTGTAAGGAAATTAAAATATTATTTTAATTTTTAGCTGTGTAGTCTGCCATAAAGTTGATTGAATTAGTCGGGTCCTCCAGATCAGGTATGCGCCTAGAAGTAGAAGGTAGAGAAGCCACTTTTATCCTTTCCCACAGTTGCTAAATTAATTACGTTACTAAAGTTTTTATTTTTCGGATGTTGGTAGTAAAGTCATTATTAGTGTATATTAAGAAAACCGCCTACTTTTAAGAAATTTCTGTCAAGTTATTATTCCTATTATGGATGTAAAATCATCTTACCTAGCAACATATTTAAGGTATAAGGTATATCTAAAGAGGCGAGTTTCCAGATCCAATAAAGCACACTAAAGTGTTGCTCAGGAAACGTTCGGAGTTTAACTATTACAAAATTTAAGAAATTGTTAAGTAACGTTTATGTAAAAGGTTATTATAATATAAATGATAACAAAACCTGGTAATGAATTCTCCCTCCAGGTGTTTAAAATTAAAAAAAAAGTATCTTATAAATGTATAATACAAATAAAGTTGTATATTTGATTTGTTAAAAAAATTGCATATAAAGAACCACTGATTTCCTTTAGCCGATTTTTCATTGATCAGATGCGTCCTATTCCGAAGCGATTTGGCGTTTTTGACAATCAATAAGTGAATGTAATACTTTTCTAACTAATAAAAAAAATATTTAGGGATTTGAATATGTTACAGTGTCCACTCTAACAGAATAATTTTTACTAATGATATGAAAATAAAAAAATGCAGCACAATTCAATTCACACATTATAGCAATGGTATGCCTCTGAAATATTTCTTTTTATCAGACATTAAATACTTTATTCTTATAATAAGAAATTGTAGGTCGGTTCAACTAAACCTAAAATGAAGTAACTAAATATAATAATAATAAAATAAAACTTACATAAACTATTGTGAATTTAATTGTTAAAAAAATTGATGATAATCATGAACAGAAGCAAAAACGCGACAGACCTAGTTTTCAAAAACGGAACCAGTTTAATTTCATCATCAATTTTGTTGAATCGGAACTATTGAAGCTACATTTACTTTAAAACTAGAACAGGAGCAATGTATACATATTTATTTCCTGTTGGCTTTATCTCTCATACAAGCGGTATGACCGAAAACCCTGAAGTATTAATAACAATCACGTAATATTACAGTTACTGAACACAAGGAAAACACGCGAAAGAGTCATGTAGTGTCGTATTTAATATATTGAATAGCGGACGAATTGTTTAACTCTGAAATGTCATTTATTTTTTCGTTTAATCTTTGTTTTTAAAATGAGAACACAATTCCTTTTAATACTTCTATATTTAGGCAGGGCATTTAGCGTTTATTTTCACGAGCCATCCTATTTGGAAATTAAGCCTTTCGAAAATGAAAATTTTGACTTTGGTTTTTCGTTGGGATATCAAAATTAGGAGTTTTGGGTAAGTGTTTGATGAACATATATTACAACTGGAATAATCAGGCAGTAATGACACTTTTTTAATAGTGACGTGTCAAACTTTTGCTTGGTTTTTCTAAACTGTTACGGATTTAACAGTTTAGAAAAGAAAGTTGTGTGTGTGTGTGTTCAAATAATAGTTCCCCTACTTAAGGAGACGAATTAGTGCTATGCCCGCCTGCCTTATACCAATTCTTATTAAATAAAAAGCTAAATATGTAATGTTTGATTTTAGTGGTTGGTGCTCCACACGCAGATCTCAATGGGCGAGTTTATATCTGCAACATGGATGATATATTAAGAAATGAAACTCGTTGTAAAAAGGCCGACATCGATATAGCGAAGCTTAATCTAGATACTACACGAGGTATGGTTTTAGAGGTCATTTAAAATATTTTATAATCGTCTTGAAAGTACAACCAGTGCCAGTATTTTCCGAAAATTAGTAGTGTGAAAAAATTACTGTTTTCCGATTTTAGGGGCACACCTTCAAACTACTTTTTCGTTTTTTAGCTTTTAAAATAACTACCATAATCCATACATATTATAAATGAAAACGTAACGCTGTCTGTCCGTCTTTAGTGTCTTTACAAATTAATAGATTTAGATAATATTGGGTATATACTTAGAATATATTCCAAGAAAGGACATAGGCTATGAAATATTGCGATAAACGTATTCGAAAGGTTGAAATAGGGAATGAAAATTTATATGGAAATCATCTCTGTTGAACATAAAGCGATGAAATTTTGTGTTTAAATGCTCGGTACGAGCCATATTTATTAGCGTAGTATAGCAGCGAGCGTATTTTTCTAGCAATTTTGTAGTTTCAAACTGTACGGATATGAACTAGGGGTTGAAAGTCCATCTGAAAATTCGTCATCGCCGAAACTAAAGCCATGAATTTTTATATCTGATGATGGACACATACAATTATAACCTCATTTATATTACACTGTACAATATATTTCAGTACACCTCGCAAACATTTCTCCTATTTCACGCAGGATGACAACTAATACTGCAACATTGTCCTCTGGTTTCAAATCCCCAAAGGCTATCACAATTTTGTTAGGAAACAATTAATTATTTTAATAATCATGTGAAACGTAAATTATTGTACCTTATTCATACAGAACTATTTATTCTTAAAGGATATCGTAAAAATGATGCTTAATTTAAAGTTTTATTGAATATTCAATATGTAAACCTATTACCATGGGTTCACAATCCAGGACGATGTTTTTAGCTTATCTCCTAAAAAAATAAGATACCCTTTTTAAAAACAGGGAAATTAATGCCGTTTAAATTGTTACGCTAACAATTGTCTAAAAATAATTTCAGCACACAATCCATATCAGCACTTTAATCTTGGTGCTGACATAGCGGCAGCAGAAGATTATTTTCTGGTAAGTGGAAAATGTTAACATATTTTTCTATCTAAAATCTATTTCATAATAACCTGTGAAATCTATACTAACACTAAAAAGAATGTAAATTTGATTGTATATACTAATAATAGGTTTACACGCCTTAAACATGCAAACAGTTAAAACCTTCTAAACTTAAGCGTAACTGAATATTATAGTTCATTTTGATATCGATTAATATGAGAAGTTTAATGCGGTTATTTTAAGGCATGTTCCAGATATTTATTGCGATTTAAGTAACCATTTTATCTTTTCTTTATTTCTTTTTCTCCTAGTCAGTTTCCCAATTTATCATGGGATGTTTTTACGCAGAGCACCTGAAAGGTATCTGACCGCAACAACCCAAAGTTAGACTTAGCCTTTTTGGGTATTTCTTAGTCATACTGTGTTGAAAAAGTACGATTTAATATTGTAAAATATATTTCCGTTTCAATTCAGACGTGTGCTCCGCTGTGGATGTCATCGATACAAGACATCCATTTTAATACGACCGCGTATGGCACATGCTATATTTACAATGGAACTGCTTACCGTTACGAAGGCATTTATGAACAGCATATCGTAAGGCCAAAGAGGCATCCACGTACGTATCTTCAATTTTACTTTCAACTCGGCGCGCAATTAAATAATAAAGTAATAACACTAAATCATAACACTAAACACCTCAAACCTCTAATTCCTATTTAACATAATATTAATATTAACACGAGCACCTAAAATATCTTTACTTTGAATTAAATTATAAAAAATAATTAATTAATACTCACTTAATCTTTTTATAAGAAAGCGGATATTTAATTAAGAATAATTGTTGATTATTTATAATCAATCACGACACAGCAAGGATTAACAAATACAATTTTGTTATTGCGTGTTCAGTAGTTATTATGTTTTATGTGTTAATATAGATTTATTTTTTACAGGGGCCTTTAATGGTGGAGTCGGTTGGAAAACGTTGATTGACAAAGTCAATGACCTAATTCTTATAGCCAAACCGCACAATAGAATTACTGACATAAGTTACGTATCACTACAAAGTCCTTTGAGCCCCGCTAATTCTATAGTCCAATACAGTGAAAAATACAGAACACGTGCATTTCTTCATCGATATTCAGGTATTATCATCGTTATTGCTAATTGACAAATATGTTTTTCTGTATACTGGAATTGTACATATGACCACAAGTATTATTTTTTTCAAGGACTTGCAATTGCAACGGGTGTGTTCTCTGTATCAGGAGTCAATGAAACAGTTTATGCTTATACTGCGTCTATTGAAGATCTGACTAGCCGAGTAAGTTATTTTCATGATATTTACGTGTCCAACTTTAAACCAACATGTATATTTGAATCTTATTTATTAACCTATACTAACCTATGCAATATCATAAAATTTTGCTATGTTTAAGTATCGAAAATATTCATACAAGCACTATTACTACTACTCTATATTAAAGGTAATATTTTCAGGTGTACTTCCTTAGATATGATGGAAGGTCAAAGAAGTTTTCAAACGTCTACCGTATGATAAATTCAAGAACCCGTGACTTTTATATTGACCACGAAATAATCAATTCAATGTTTGGAGCCGCCATGATATCTGAAGACCTCGACAATAACGGTTACTCAGAGCTTCTGGTGGGGGCGCCCGCGCTAGGCGATGGTGACTACGAGTACGAACTTGGCGCGCTGTATATATTCACAGGGCAGGAACTGGTATAGTGAGATTGTTTATTTATCCTCGATAAAAGCCACCGTTTTGTCACCATATCCTACCTTCAACCTACGTTCCTAGTGGTAAGGGCGTGTTGTGCTTTAGAAACCAAATAGTTTCCTTAGTTGTTTACTAGTAGGGTAAGTACTCCGATCCATTTGTCGGGATGGTATGTAAAAAGTCTGACCAGGTCCGGATTTGTCGGGTTGTGTCGGTTATCCGTCCAATCTGAATATGAGAGTAATGGAATGAGGAGTGCAAATGAATCTTTTAACTATTCAGAATAAAAATGTTCTTCAAGCCGATATCGACTATGGTGACCGCTCTATTTTAGAGATCAGCTAAGTATGCAGAATATATTGCAGCGCACAAGTGTACGCGCTGAACAAGCTGAACTCCCTCTTTCTTCACTCTCAAAGTCAAATGAGATGGATAAACGATACGACCGGAGAGACGTCATAGATCATCTTGCTTTACAGGGTGATTAGCCCGCATTACCCTTACCAACTAGAAAACAACAATGAAAATTTGGTTGAGTCCCCGCAGTATTCGAATCCAAGGCCTCCGAATGCAACCCAAATTAAATTAAACTTTCTATATATATCAATATATCAAATTCACTAATTTCCGAGTTTTTCAAGTAGGTTATATATATTCATTCCTTAAAAGAAATAATTATTTATATATATATTTATAAAGTAAAATTTAATTGCACGCAATTAATTACCGTCCCACATTGCAGTGCACAGTTAGTGTTTATACACTTGTCTTAATAACTTTAACGGACGAACAGTCTTTCTTATGTTTTAGTTTACGCTGAACGATCCTAACAATATGCGTTGTATTATTGGTACGAAAATTGGTGGAAGATTTGGTAGCGCGATCGCAAGCACCGACATTGATGGTGACAGCTTTCCAGGAAAGAATCTTATTCGAATTAATTTTTCTAACCCTATTTGTTACTTTGGTTTTGTTTAATTTCGAAGTGTATTTACAGAAGTTGTAGTTAGCGCACCATACGAGGATTCGGGTGTCGGGGCTGTTTACATAATATCCGGATTGGAGTTAAATAGAATGCTATTACAAGACAAGGTATATAAAAGCGTCAGTCTCGCACAATTTAAGTCGACACAAAGGATACAGAACAAGGAATTCAAATCTTTTGGCTTTAGTCTTCAAGTGATTGGGGACGTAAATAATAACGGGTGTGATGGTATGTTTGTTGTTATCGATGAATTGTTAATATATATATTTGTCATTCAAATAAGGTAATATCTTTATATGTGAAACGTCTGTATTCCGTAGAACTGGCAATCGGGAGCCCTGAAAGCACAAGAGTTAGTATGTTCCGCGGCCTACCATTAGTTCAATGGACTTTGTCTACTAGTCTGATTGGTGATCAGGTAAAAATAATGACGCTTACTCTTTTACATATACACTACATAATTACACTTTTAAATATACACTACATAATATCAAAGCTAAATAAAAATTTGGAATCATAGTTTTCGTGAAAGCTTATAGCCAAATTGTTATTATGATATGATGATGATGATGATGATACACATGGATCATACATCGCGTGTTGAATAAATTTCGATCGCTAAAGCCAAGCCGCCTTAAATTTCATCATCATCAGTCTGTGTTAGTCCACTGCTGGACATAGACCTCCGTTAATGCTCGCATCCTCCATTGGGGTTTTTTGGGAACGGGCCCTACCACGCTGGTCCAATGCGGGTTGGTGGGACTGACTTTTACACGCCCGTCGGATGGGCGTGTAAAAGTCAGTGGATGCATGGATCATCTTACTTTTCAGACAATTGGGTGATCGGCCAAAATTGTCCTAACCAACCATTAAAATCGACACACAGTTGTTTTCCCGCGGAATTCGAACCCTTAACCTCTGACTTATGAAGCAAGGGCCAATACCGCCCGACCATGGAGACTATTCTTAAATCTATCTTTTAAAATACTTTTTATTTACTAATTTATTAACACTTTATGTACAATAATAGTACAATGGCGGACTTAATGCCAAAGACATTCTCTGCGAGTCAACAATTGGAAGGTTTAGAGAAAATTGAGTAGGTGCTAAATAAAAGGGGATTAATATTCTTAAATCAAGTTTCTAAATGCATTTATAACAGTATATTATAATAAATAATTCACATACCTGCATATATTATATTGATAATTAGAGTGATTTAAAAGCACATTTAATAATGCAAAACTTTAAAATTAAACACATTTTTTGCGTTTACATTGCAAACCCCCAAGATGTAAATCTCAACATAGTATTACAGTACGGTACACTTTAAAAAGATCATCAAAAAAGTCCGCTATGGTATATGTCTAACACCTATTGTACAATTTTTCGATCACCCAATTGTCTTAAAAGTAAGATGATTTATGCGTCGAATGGGAATGTAAAAAGTCGGTCCATCCACCAACCCCCATTGTGTCAGCGTAGTGGGGTACGGTCCAAAAACCTTTCCCTGATGGAGAAGGCGAGCAATAGGGAGGCTTATGTCCAGCAGTGGACTAACACAGGCTGATGATGATGTGGGAAGAATAGACAGCAAAACTCCTTTGTTGTACTATGTAGTGACATATTTTTCCTTTGTAGGTGGTGCGCATAGAGGAATACCATTTCGCAGTTCGCGTGAATGTAGAAATATTGTTACCTATTAAGCCGGAAAAAGTTGAGGGAAGTAAGTAAACAGAACTGTTAAGCACAGACCAGCTATGCATCCCTAGCTCTGTATTAATCATGGCGTATTTTTTTGCAGAGTTCAAATTAGTCAATAGTATTATTGGCGATGGAGTGCAAATAGATGAAAGTCAAGCGAATAAGTTATTTGAAATCTCTCGCCAAACTTTAAAATACACAATGGATGTAAACGTTAATATTGTAAGTACATTTATAAAGATACAAATTTATTATGTAATCCTTAGTAATATTATCGGAGCCGGCTTAAGCGACTTTTGTTCTGTTCTGTCTTAGCCATCAGTGATGGAAATATCCAGCATCTATGATCACGGGCCGACTGAGAGGGTTAAGATTTGTATATATTTTTTAAGTACTAATTATAACCCATATCCAAACTGGACTAACACAGGCTGCTGATGAATGAATGAATGAAAAGTACAGCTCTTATTGTTGTAAATTACTAGAAGAATGTTTACGAATTTGCTGGATTAACTAGTAGTAACTTATAGTTGGCCAAACTAAACTAAATTTAGACTCTGAATAAATATAAACAAATCTAATGTCAAACGCCAATGGCGCCAGGGGCTAACAGCTTCTCATTGGTGAACTGCGGCCATTTTTTATCACCTGATATTTAAACTATAAGAGGGTACAAATTTATGGCACCAATTGACTTTAATATATTAATAATGTCCTCCAAGTCGATTAAGACTAAAGCGGCTGATCTATATTGGAGATCAATACAGGTGCACTCCCTATTTTTCTTACTTTACGGGCAATCGGGTGATCAGTCGGTTCCTCTAACCAATTTGGAAACAACAATATAACGTTGTTGGGTCACGGTGGGATTCAAATTTTACCTCCGATTTTTAAAACGCAAGCCCACAAACCACTACTAGGCTACGGAGTCAGTTACATATAAGTTTTAAAGCTCAAAATTGGCTTATATAAAAAATACGTTAAGTTATTGTTTTTGTATTTATTTATCATTTCAGACGAACCATGAAAAGGGCTCCTATCAGTTTACTGCAATGGTAGAGGCTGTGACTGATGATGTCGATAAGAGTAAAGGTTGTTGGTTGTTGTTCTCTTACTTACTACCCGATTAATTATATAACTCCAAATAACGTAATATGATGAAATAAAGTTGATTTAAAAAAGAAATTCGCCATATTCATCAAAACAAAATGTCATAATTGCTTTCTTTCACAGATTTCAATCCATCGTGGATCGTTTTAGACCCTAACAATTTAACTTCAACCTTGGGAATTGAACGTCGTTGCCCGGACGAAAGCTGTTTACCGCAATTGAATATGACACTTGAATGGAGTGGAAGGTAAATTGAGGGAAAAAGTAATATCAGTTTAATTAAATAAATAACAATGGCATTGTATATTATCGTATTATATAGTTGGACAAATTTAACGTAATTTATTATAATATGACTTCTTTTCTATGAAAGGAATTTTCGTATGTCTTTTTCCTTTCACCATTATCATTAAAGTGTTTATGTGATACACAAGGGTCAAAAACTAGAAATGTATCTCCAAACATCATTGTTTCAGTACACCGTATACTTTAGGTTCTTCAAAATCGGAATCGGTCATGATGCGTATCAAAAATGAGGGGAACAGCACTTATGTACAGACATGCGTTTCAGTGAATGTGAGAGGAGCTAAAGTAGACCAGATAAGTTGCCCAAAGATAGCTGGATTGTATATGTGTAAGTTGCCAGTGCCAATACAACGAAACGGCGAAGTAAGTACATACAGTTCTTCAAATAATAATTGATACAACTTACTTTTGCTTCAAACAGCGTCAAATTAAACAGCATTGTTATGTTTTACATATCATCACTATCATTAGCAATCTTTATCCGTCCACTGTTCCACGTAGGCCTTTTTCAATGAACGAAAAAACGGCCCAGGACCCGCACAGCGATCGGCATCCCACCTGGTAAACATATTTTAGTTATGTATGATATATACCAATCAGCATTGGACCAGCGTGGTGGGATACGGTCCTAAAAACCCCTATATGAGAAGGCGTGCATTAGGCGAGGCCTATGTCCAGCAGTGGACTAAAACAGGCTGACGATGAAGATGATGTAAATAATTACAATATGTATTGTGTGTAATAAATTGTATTATACTTTAAAATTGAATTGAAATATAGTATTGATGTGCGTAAAGCATTCATTGCGCAGATAAAAATGGATACAAGTAGTGTATGGATTAACGCCAGACAAGCCGTAAAAATAATATTTAAAAAGCTGAAAATGTTAATACCTCCTTTATAGCTATGCATTTAGGAAATATGCCTTTCGTACAAAAAATCGAACTTTTTCTGATATAAATGATTCTAGCACACTAAAATATAAAGACTCACTAAAGCTTTTACTATATTTTATTTTAAATAACAATTTCTGTAGATGAGAAAAAAAGTTCTGTTTACTAATGTTTTCAACATAATATACTTAACTTATTACAGTTTTGTTTCTGCAAGACTCATGTTACATTTTTGATCTCCTCAGTTTTCTAGTTAAGACTGAAGAGCATGTTTTAAGCTGTAAAATATAATTTTTATTCCTTTATCATCTTTAAATAGTTAATGCTACTAGTCAATATAATAATCAAGAAATGTTTTTTGCAATACATCATTACTGTATGATATATGTATATTGTAAAAAACATTTCTAAATTGTAATTCATTTTACGAGACTACATGACATTTTGTAGACAAATGTAACATTGTCCATTAAATTAAAAACTAAATAATCAATAAAAATAAAAAATTAAATAAAGACGAAATATTTGATTTTCTGTTTGTTTTTAATAAGTTTCGAAACTACTGAACAGATTTTAAATAAAATTTTACTACTATAGAATATGTACTACAGAATATTATTCGTGAGTGAAAAGGCTACTTTTAACGTAGGAAAATTTTATTCGAAGGTCTAACAATAACACGGTTATTATATATGGGAAAAAATAACTGCGGATTGCTTATATTACCAAACAGTTCCGTTAGTAATATGAACATTAAAACAAAAAACTGCCTCCGTAGCCTAGTGGTATGGGCGTGTGCTTTAGAAACCGGAGGTCATGGGTCTGAATCTGCGGGACGCAAATTTCATTGTTGTTTTAGTTGGTTAGGCAATGGCGATCCCAATTGTCTGAAAAGTAAGATGATCCATGCGTCGATGGGCATGTAAAGTCGGTCCACCCACCAACCCGCATTGGACCAGCGTGGTGGATACTGGTCCAAACCCTAATGGATAGGGGTGTATTAGGGGAGGCCTATGTCCAGCAGTGGATTAAAATAGGCTGATGATGTATGATGTAAAATATGTTAAGTAATACTCGTAAGTTAGAACCAATTGTAGTGCGAACGTAAGCTAAAATTTGCTTGAGTACGTTGATACGTTTATGACGGTCGATTTAATTTCCAGAATACAATAGAATTGCCTCTCGATATGCGATCAGCTACGAACAAGGATTCCAAATTGGTCGTAGACGTTATATTCTACGACATCGGCTGCTCCTTAAAATCAAATTACACAATATTAGATTTGAATGTGCCATATTTGCTGGATGCCAATGACATCATCGTTAATGGGTGAGTATAAACAAATACAAAACGTAGTTCTGTAATGTAAGTCATAAATATATTAATGACAAAAATAAATGAGATAAAAAATGAAATGTAACAGAAGGTTGTTCAGGTTATTTATTTTAAGAACAATAAAGTAAGTAAGAGTTAGAAAGATATCGCCAAAGGTGACAATGAAATGTTCGTGTCATGTCGGAAGCCTTGTATTGCGAACCGACGGAGAGGTTTTGTTAATGAAGTTGCTATCGTGGTACTTGTTTCAATATATTAGAAATTGGAAACTAGAGTTTTTTGGATATTCATATTTATTCAACGAGTATTTTTAATTATCCTCAATAGAGATACACTATATTATAGACTTAAACTGTCACTATCACAATAGTTACTTCTACTAAGCTATATAAAAGCTTAAAGAATTACTTAGATCTATTATAATTACCTGCTTACTTGTAAAAAGGAAACCTACCACCTTTGTAGCAAAGGGTTGTACATCACTTTCAGGTCCTCGCATAGTCTTATGGTTACTGACAGGGACGTGCAGGACACAAGTTCAAAGTTTATAAAAGATGAGCAGGAGTATACGGTAAGAGCATTATTTCGTATATTTTATATGAAAATATTCAGGACACAAATAAAAGTAACTTTAACTAATTTTGGATTCTATATTTTTACAAAAAATACTAACAGATTTATATTTTTATGACCTTGCGGACGAAGTCGCAGACAACATATCATTATCAAAATAATAAAAATTTTATCCAGTCTAAAATTTTATTTGTTCTAGATTGAAAACCGCGGAGACGTTATGTGGAAGGATGTTATCGTCCGATTGATATGGCAACGGTACACTTTTATAAATAACTACGATGTAAGTTAACAGGAAAATCACAAATTAGTTAAAGAAATTTAAAAAAAACGATTGAACTCCTTAAATATAATATGCAACACTCGGTAATACACACTTTTACTTTGAAGATATTGATGACAGTAAAAGTTTTTTAAAGTAATAAACTTTTGGCACGTTAGGGGAAAATTATAAGATTTTTTTTTTAAGATGCGCGCGCACACCGCCACAAAAAGCCGACACTCTGAAGTTAGCTAGCTATAGTCAACATTTCAGTTCATATTTGGTATTTAAATAAACTTTATTTAACTACATAATACGTTGTAATGACACTTTCAATATATAGTGTACCTTATTTTCTATTATTTGTGCTATTTTTCGGTAAAAGTGAGTAATTTTTTTTAAGATTTTGAAAAATTATCTTGTTATGCTATAGAAGTATAACTGCGAACGCGTATACATAAGTACACACAAATTTATTTCTATATTTCAGGTCGCAATAGCTTTCACAAATAAAAATTGTGACAAAACTGATTCGGAAACTGAGGTTACTATCACTTGTTCATTGAATTTAAAGCCACGTGGTTTAATAAAGTTTATTGCAACAACAGAAATATCAACATTGGAAATAAGTATGCCCATTTATTTGCTTTTACTCTTCTCCCTTTAAAATTGTATGCGTTTTTCTAAATATTATACATTCGCAGGTAAATATCCTAATGGATACAATGTCAGCTTATTATCAAATTTTTCGATACAATTGAAGGAAAATATGATGAAAGAATGGTCGTAAGTAATTTTTAACATATAACAAATTAAATTGTTTTAAAATAGATGCATTAAAAACCAGCCACATGATAATTTGGAAAAATATCAAGTATTGAAGTCTCTCAAAAAAATTGTTCAAGTTTTTTAGTTCATATTGTATGTAAAATTGGTTAAAAAATTAGAGCGGACACGAAATTTTTTTTTGAAAATTTGTTGATTGCTTGAATTTAGTATTGTTTTGTTTGAAGGTTGACAACAGTCATTCAGTACCGCGAGGTTTTGACATGGACACAGGACAAAAGATTGGTGACTCTAGTAGCAATAATAGTTGCTCTCATCGTCTTAGCTGTCGTAACGTTCATTCTTTATAAGGTAAGGAATCGATAGAATCAAAATTTTTTACCGTCTTTTCAGCTGTTCTATTCCCATTAACATCAATGTACGTTTAGCTTAAAGGTTATAAATTAGTGTCATAACTTAATATCAAAATAGTCTTAACGTTTGTATGAAATTGTTGCCTTAAAAGTTTTCCGGAACTTATGCAGTGAAATTTACTGTGCAAATTTTACTGCGTTTGTACTCTAGTGGTATGTATTTAGTGTAGTAGTTCGTGCTTTAGCACCTGGAGGTCGTTACTGCTTTAGAAACGGGCTGATCCCTCAATTGTCTGTAAATTAGATAGGACAAACAAGTAGAAAGACAGTCGGTCCTGCAGCTGACCTCTATTCGGTCGCATCGGTTTTCCGTCCTTTCGGACTGTCAGGGTTAAGGAAGAGATATTGCACCTGTGTTTGTGCATTCACTTAGGTACTATATTATCTTGCGTAGTTGGCCGATCACTTATATAGATGGGCTGTCGTAGTCAAAACAACTCTGATGAAGTTACGTTTAAAAAAATCTTTGAAAAAAATATGCCTTAGTTCCCCTTCTGGCGTTAGCTCCCAAGCAATTTAACACATCTGTTACATTCCTATTAATACCTATTGGTTATGTAAAGTTAATTATAAATGTGAATATATAATCGACTAATTTTGGCATTATGCTATTGTTTTAGATCGGATTCTTTAAAAGAGAGACTAAGGAAAAGTTGATAGTTGAGAAGAGGGAACATGAGTTTAGAAGGAGCATGGTAAGTTAAAAGTTGTATAGTGACGTTTTTTGTTACTTGATTGAAATCAAGTCTTATGCTATATATTTTTAATTGCCAACTTATAAAATATTCTTGTGCTAGATTTTAATACTTTATTTCCTATCAACGTTTGCAACACAAAAGTGGATCGACATAAAGTCATAAAATTTTTTGATGTGTAGTTAAGAAGGAATTTAAAGTAAACATGTTGTGAGAAATTATTTGACTTCGGGAAATCACGGATCTTATCAGATATTTATAATATGATCCTATTGTATGAGTGACAATTCTATATTTATTAATAAAAAGCTTTATTGTCTAGTCTTAGATGTCAAAATATATAATGTCGTTATATTATTACTTATAACTCTCTATATTTAGAGAGTTATAGGTACTAGGCGTGAAAAGTATGAAGGTTTCGGAAAATTACGAAAGAAAATCTTTTTTTATAATACCTATAACTTATGGCTCCGAATAGGCGTCATACGTCTAGCGATTATTTTGAAGAACTGTCAATAAGATGTCAATCGCCGAGTGCCAGTCGGCTAATGAATGACAGCACCATACGGGCAACTACGCTAAGTTGTTATGAGTTAGTGTCCATACATGTATTTTGAATCTTATTTGGCTCAACTATATTGTGGCTACGTTTAAATAAAATTGTATCGTAAATATCAATATTGCTATATATTTTAAAAGACAGTATGTATCAAACATTTAAAACTTTCGCGATATCGATATCGGTGTCGACTAGTTTCGGACACGAACTAGTTCAGTTAAAGAACTTCTGGTAGGTCCGAAACTAGTTTATATTTTTGAAGATTATGTATGAATGTTATTTAATTTTAAATGTTTGAATTTACTGAGTAAATGTTGTTTTACATAAGTACACTGGCAAGTTGACATTATAAGCATTGCTGATTATTTTTTAGCGGAATTCTGCTATGATGAGAAGGAAAGATAGCGCAGCGAATGAGTCGCATCAAGGAGAATCAACGGTAACTAATTTAATGATGGTATTTTAATAAAAATTAGATATTTGACCGCCCGCTTGGCGTAGTGATTAGTGACCCTGACTATTACGCCAAAGAGTGTTGGTTCGTTCCCTAGGACGGGAAAAATATTTTGCTTTTAGCATTGTGTTTTCTCGAGAAAACTTGGACTTTGTATCAATATTATAGTTATTTATTTGTAATAAAAAGTAATTTATCTAGTACAAGCTTTGCTTAGTTTTTTATAATGATTTTGTGTTATTTGTCCAGAAAAATATTATTATTATTTTATAGACAACTTAATGTTTTTTTCCCGTTACTCAAAGTATGTGCAAAGCGGTAAAGGTTGGGTTAGGACAAAACAAAGTAACTTTTTTTACAGAATTGAATCCATTGCCGCAAGATGTAAAGCAAGGGTATCTCTTTATTTTGACAAATTGTCGTTGATTTATTTTAAAAAAATATAATAAAGTAAACAAATTATTTCTTGTAGAAAATTGTTCGATGTGACTGCTCCACGTACACAAACTAACCATTGTCAATTAAAGTTGATTTGATTAATACTTTCAGAACGCTGGACTTTCAGAAACTGGAAATTTAGACGGAAGTTCAACCTCTCAGCAAATCTGAAATTGTTGCCGTTAGTGCTGAAATACTAATTGTTTTCCATGTTTTAAAATTTTGGTAAATAATTGAAATATATAAAATATTGACATTCCTGTATTTTGAATTTTATCTTACCTTAAATTATCGTGTACATTAATTGGCACAATAATATTTTATAAGACTATTTTTTATAACTAGTATAAAACACAATGTACTCTTCGACCGACTTCATAAAAGGAGGAACTCAATTCGGGCCGTGTTTCTTTAATATATGTTACCTCATCGCTCCGCTCCTAGTGGTCCGATTTTGTTCATTCTTTTTTAAATGATAGTAATTTGGCCCCATTTATTTTTAAATAAATTTGTATTAATTCATAGATAAGAAAATTATAGGGTTAAAAATCACAACCTAGTGCGATCAAAGTGCAGACGCTGCCGAAGCCCTAACAGATAGGCTTAAAGTATGTTGTACATAATTGTACATCCTTAAATGGTCTATAATAAAGTCTGCGAGCGTATATATCAATGTTTTTGCAATAATCCACATTATCCATTGTTAAAAATTGCAATCAAGCATATTCAAAGCTCATTTAAAGTAATGTAGTGTAATTTTGCATAAAAGTTAATGCATTTATAAAAATCTTTATTCTATGTGCATAAAACGATATGTACAGGACGTTGAACAACTTATTAAAGATTTAAAATGCAGTGCAAGATATCGCGATGTAGTTTCTCGCCTCCGTGTCCTAGCAGTAGTGGCTCCTGCTTTATAAACCGGAGGTACTGTTTGAATCCCTGGAAACAACTTTGTGTTATCGTTGTTCTCTGGTCGGTTACGACTATTTGGGCTCATCACCCAATTTTCTAAAAAGTGACAAGATCCATTCGTCGGATGGGCATGTAAAAATTCGGTCCACCTACCCACCAACACGCATTGTACCAGTGTGATAAGATTCGGTCCATAACACCCTAATGGAGAGGGCGTGCAATAGGGGAAGCCTATATCCAGCAGTGGACTAACACCGGCTGATGATGATGAGTTTCTTGCTGTCACTCGCTCATATTGCGCAAAGTAGTTTGAAATCAGTAATTTTTTTTGTTTAAATTTCATTCGTTAAATATTGTTTGAGTAGAAGAAATGGTAAAAAGAAGTTAATAATATAAACATTTATAGAAACTTTTTATTGTTTAATATTTTTATATTAGTTATTTACTTTCGCTAATTTAAATGGTCCTCATTTACGGGGATTAGGGACGAACCACTGCGTTGCCTGCTGATGCTTATCTGTTTTAAAAGATACTTTAGCAATTTTGAATACTGGGTACATGAGTATTGTTACGATAAGGTTAAGTTCTCAATTGATTCGTTATTCTAATTAAAAAAAATATTGCGTATTGCTGTACAAACAAATGATATCGATTTATTACTTTTTTCCAATACCTTGAAAAGAGTCAAATAACTATACTGAAATAGTTCTGTAAGGCAATTTGAATTTTCGTAATGTTTTATTAAAAATAGTAAAAGGTACGTTTATCGATTTTTTTAGTACTAGTGTGTATATCTAGTTACTTTCAGCTAACACTATTCTAGGATTATTGACCATATTGTTACGACCCTCGTATACTCGTCCGATCAGTGATCAGACAAATGGATTAACAAGTTAAGTTAATAAAGTATTCAAACGTTTTCATATCAGTTATCGGTTCGGATTTTTCCCAAGTGCCTATCAATTACAAGGCCTTTTAATCAATAATTAATTCGTCAATAAACTATAAATAAGCAAAACTGAAAAAACTGTTAGAGTAAAATAAATGTTACAAGAGGATTCGTTGTATCGAATGGCATACAATGTAAGTTCCAATTTCCACGTGTCAGTGAATACGTAGTGCGTTACCGAAATGGGATCCGTCAAGATTAACGGACGGGATGACGTGATGTGAATTGATCCTTTACACGTACACATGTCCGCATGGTGCCGTCTGATTATTAGAAGGCGTCGGTTTTCAGTTCCATTTTCACGCGTTATTGCTACAATAGGAGGAAATTGATATAAAAATGCATGTTTCCTTTGATGTATCGATATATTCTATTTAAGAAAAAGAAACTGATTGATAAATATATATAAAATGGTTATGTGTGTTCAATGTATCCATTATCATTTAGAAATGGGAATCTCACCAATAGTGGTAGGAAGTTAAGAAAGTTTTTAAAGAGTAATATAGATTTTTAGGTTGCCTTTGCGTTTTATTAATCAGTTAGTGGAAACTATGTTATGAAGATATGAACTTTTACACGTTGAAGAGCTTCCTCATAGTACGCAAAGGCAAGGGACAGAGGCTGATTGATTCATGTGTCTTTTGTTCAACTTGCCTTATGGTGTAGATCTGGTCTATGGTGCTGAATCCTCTGCGAAGCCCAGCCTGCTCCGGTGGCTGGATTGCGTCGAGCTTATTAGTGTATATGTTACTTAAAAGAGTAATCGCTCAATAATTCTTGAGTAAGATATTGTAACTCTTCACAACAACTCACGACATACGTATGATTACTTACTTTATTCTTTTATTTTTTGTATTTATAACTTTTATCCGCTCCGATCCTATCTATTAGAATGTCAGCACAGCTGATATTTTCCAATATTAGCAAAAACATTAAGGCTAAAAAATAAGCGCACACAATTTTCTTTTAACCTAGAAAATTACTTTTATGTAGATATAATATAATATAGAAAAATAGTGTGAGTGTACTTTTGTACACGCGTTAGAAGTTATGCTTCTTAAATTTTTAAAAATAAGATAAAAACATTTTTTTTCAATTTAATCTTTCGCCTCATTCTACGTCTGTAGAAATAATGATACAAAACAATTAAAAAAAGTATGAATCACATGTAAAGTTTCAAACGCATTATCGAATTAATTCATAAATAATGATTTTTAAATATCACAAAAAAGACTAAAACTTTCACTTCAGGTTATCGGTTTTCGCATTGTAAAATTAAAAGGATGCATAATAAAATTTTACTGTCATAACTTTTCCCTAACATGTCAAAAGAAGTATAAATTATAAAGATAAATTAGAATTTTTTATTTTTAATACATGAAAAGTCAGTAGGGCGTGTGTTCTCGTACATAGATTCAGTTTCCTCGCAATAGTACAACGAAGCGTGATATAAAGCGTAGGCACAAGATAGAGTTACTTAATCTGATCTGTCGACCGACAAATGAGAATGGATATTCTCCATCGAAACAACTTTGTAGTTTATCAATCACCAGACGGCGGTTGAGTGGATGCTATCAAACGAAGGATCACATAGATTGAGGAGCTCAACTTGAGGATCCTATTGAAGATAGGCCTAGTCGAGTCGATGTAATGCACGTGGTACGCATTTAACATTTTTGAACACATTACGGAAACGTTGTGACTTTTACAAATAACTGCCTAAGACGTAGTTAAATGCCGATGTAATAAGGATATATGACAGCTTATAATATGAAATGGGTGGCTTATAATATTAAAGTTCGTATATGCGTGTGCGATTTTTAATATATAGAGCATGGGGCCAAATCGTTTTTGGGACCATTACCATGGGAGTTAGAGGATGCTGTCTTTTTCACCTACTCGTAACCACCCTTTTTACAAAAAGTGAAGGTCACGCATACACAACGTACGTGTGTTAACTTTAAAAAAGGTCGCGTAAGGATCGTCGACGTTTGGTATTCTGATGGGGACACTGACTATCGCTCTAATCAGTTGCTTTGGGCTATGAAAACCGCTCTGAAACGTGTCTGTAATTTAAGTACACGTCGTGTGTGTTTTTCCTTGTTTGTAAGTAAGTTTGAACTACTTGAGTGTGTATGCTCTACCTACTTGATTGGTTCGTAAAGTTGAGTAGCGGGACTTCTATTTGGTCCGGTGCCTGTATACCCCCTAATATAACGTCTCGTTTATATAGTTATTACTCTGAAATAAGATTCTTTTAAACTAAACACGTTGGTGTTTGTACACTACTAGTTTGACAGAAATAGGTCACAAAATGACCTCTGTAGTCAACTGCTGTTAAGGGACGACTTATTAGAAGGGTCTCCGGTAACCATCTATCTATATATATAAAAATGTATTTGTTTCGTTTAGTCTCGTAAACTCGAGAACAGAGTGAAGATGCCTATTGTCTGTAGGACGTGACAAGTTCAAAAACTTTAAGTCTTGAAATGAAAAAATATTATATTTATCTATCACGTTATTAATGTTGATTGAATTAATCAAGTTTAGACTCTATTTATGCGTAGGAGTCGAAGACTGCTTTATTGGTGAAACTAGGCTTTGTCTAGACCCCAAACGACGTTTGACCATTCAGAGCACATGACTTATTTGGTGCAATGAGTTATATTTTAAACTTTGTTTTCCTAAATTTTATCTTGTAATAAGCTTTTTAGTTATAGGTAAAGTTACAATTTAATTCAGAGAGGGAACTAGAATTGAAATGTATTAAACATAAAATACAGATGTCTGAAGTTTTAGAATATATAAAAAAGAAAATTGTTATATTTTGTTGAGGTCTTTTATATAAAAATTTTGACAAAAAAATTAGTTAAGTTCTCAAAACCAAACATATAATATACGCTTTTAACATGTTTATTTCATTTAGTTTCGTTTGCAGCAAAAATAAATACAAGGTAAAATTATAGTTTATTTACAGGGTGGCTACTATTAAACTTTTTCTAGGACAAGAGGCAATTATTCTGCATACCGTTACTGCACTCTGTGGAAAATAATACAAACTTAACCCGACCGCGTGTTTTTCCTAACAAACTCCCTATATTTTTCGACTTTGTATGATTTGTCACATCAATTACTTCGAATTCTTGTACTTGTGTATCACTTGTATTACTTTTTACAAGGACCATCTGGGGTGACCACCGCGGTGCCTATTTCTGCTGCAAGTCTGCTGTTTATCCTTTCTCGACTAAGAATAATCTCTCTTCTGCATTAAATATAGATATTTTAAATACAATTTAATTCATAAAGTTGTTACTTACAAATCTAATATAAAAATGTGCCAAAATATTGGCGTATTTTTATAGTATATGCTGTATTATGTTTCAAAGTGGTTTTACGGTTTTATCCTTTCACATTTATTTTTATATAATTTATATTTTATCAAGATAAATAATAAAGTTTTACGTTTATTTCCTTTACAACTATATCAAAATTATACTTTATGGCACAGATCCTTCTCAGGGCCTATAATTTTGGGACGGACAGGAAATACGGTAGACGTTGTGCATAATTTCTTGTTGAGTTTTATGTTAATTGCGTAACAAAAAGTATATATTTTTTTTTACTATAAACGAAGGCACATGAGCAGTCGGTTACCTGATGAAATGTGGTTACCGACGCCCATGGACATAGGCAATACCAGGGGTATTACCAATGTTGTAACCAGGATGTTACCTCTCGTTTACCCAGTAAATAAGCTGGCTATGGTGCCCTTAAAACCGGAACTCAGTACGTTTTTCACACTACCGCTTTGCGGCAGAAATAGGCACCGCGGTGATACCGCTCCAGACGGCCCCATGTAAAAGGGGATCTACTACCTACCAAAACTATTATATATTGTTATAATTATTTTTTTTTATTAAATACTTGTTAATCACACTCATACATAACAAAATACTGCACGTAATACTTAATATAAGTTGGATAAAATAAGGTTATTGGTCGGCAATTATGTAAATGCCAGGCCAGGCAATCATAGATACAAATGCTGTGTTGTTATTAATGCGGGTACATTGATAAATGTTAGTAAAGTTAGAGAACAGTTTTACATTAAAAATTATTAGGTACTAGAGTTTAACAAACAGATGTATAAAAATGTAAAATATGAAATTAGACTCCGTAGCCTAGTGGTATAGGCGTGTGCCTTAGAAACTGGAGGTCGTGGGTTCGAATCCTGCGGGGACTCAACAAATTTTCATTGTTGTTTCATAGTTGGTTAGGGCAATTTGGGCCGATCACCCAATTGTCTGAAAAGTAAGATGATCCATGCGTCGGATGGGCATGTAAAAAGTCGGTCCACCCACCAACCCGCATTGGACCAGCGTGGTGGGATACGGTCCAAAATATCCTAATGGATGGAGGTGTATTAGGACACGACGCTTAATTACACTAGTGATAAATGAAGACAAAGTAACTTATAGCAGGCGACTGTCACTCAGTGAATAAAATCTCATTTGACAATTATTAATATCAATAGCCACAAGTATAAGGCCATTTAATTTCCATGGGTTACGTAGTTTATATTTATTTCGAGTACAAATTGGCTACAAGCTGAAATATCGGCATCGACAACCTTATCGACATGAATTTGTAAATTTTTAAATATTAGTAAAGAGTAGTTCTAAAAAAAAATGTAGAAGTGGTTGAATTCTTTGACTTAAATACATATATAATATACAATATATAAAGAAACACATTCCTAATAAAATGAATTTACATTAGCTATATGTTGAAAAACTAACAATTTAATCAACCTGTACAAAATCATATGCAAGTTTTGTCCTTAATGTAAAAAAACTTGCAACAACTTATCTCAAATAAAAATACGTGCATATATAAGCGAATTGTTCTATGGAAATATAAGCTCAAACCAGCATAATCAGTGCGTGTTTTGACAAACAAGCCGCGTACAGTATGCGATATTTAGAACTATTGATTTTGATTTTTGCACAGTATGTGTTTATCATCACTGTCAATGTCACAGCATTTAAGAGCTACGAAAACTACAAAGGTTATTATGTTAAAGGTGAACAGAAGTGTATAGAAAGGCTCAAAAGTACTTTGAAAAGTGAATACGTAAGTGTAACTTAGGTCGACCTAATAATACAATTCTAATTAAGAAATAATCTAACATTCTTTAAATATTAAACTATTTCTGTAACTTAAAAAAATGTTTAAGTTATAGAAATAATAAAATATATAAACTCTGTTTATAAACTTTAATTAACCTAATTATTAATCAGTAGTTTTTGGTGTATTAAGGCTATTTCACTGTAGGGTTTAAATAATTTGCAAATTTTAGATAATATAATAATAGACTTTAATTCATTCTTATGAGCTCGAATTTATAATATTTACTTACAGATCTAAACATTTTCATGTTATTTGCCTAGTAGTGTAATTCGAATAGCTGGTTGTAATTTTGACCATTTTAAGTCGATGTTTTTTAATCGTTAAAAACGCTAGATGATAAACTTCCTACATACAAATAAATAAAATTTGCCTGTCTGTTTATAATATTAAAATAAACGTGGTTCAATAAGTATATTATGATATAAACAATCATTAAACCGGTAGGTACATAAATAACAAATATAACCAAACAACATTTTTGTTTTATTTTTTGCCTATCTGTTACTTTTGGCTAATCTTAGAAAGGGCTGGTCCGATATTGATGGGATCTAAAAGATAGGTGGGGTAACAGAGAATGACCTAGGCTACTTTTTATTTCAGAAAAAAATTGTTTGTTTTAAATAAATTACCACTTGGACGAAGTCGCGGTTATATGTTTATTCAATTGGCCGTTTGGGTCGATTTATCAGGTATGGTTTTTTTAATGCTAACGGATTGTCTTTTTATTTACAATATAGAACTCGCTTTCGTACAGTGGCAGTGAGGATGGCAGCGAATTTATTGTGCCACCATATTTGGACAGACTTTTTAAAGAAACAGTGGCTAGAGAAAATTTAAACGCAACCTTAGTCTACGATGACATTTCGAAGTAAGTATTTTCTTATTGATTAAAGCGACCAAACGAGCAGGAACTGCTCATACGAAACGCAGCATAAACCGTTATAAATCGTCTCGCCGTTTTGAGACATGTGACATACGCCTCGTTTATTTAGTTTTTACTCTGTAAGGGTTTGTACACTACGGCTTTGTGGCTAAAATAGGCACTGAGGTGGTACCTCCAGAGACGGTCCTCTGTAAAAAGGTTATCTGCCACGAACCACTTCTGCAAAATTTGGTATATATATTTTTTAAATAAATTAGAACAGATTTATCTTATGTTATGGTTTTTTAGAATAATCCGCGAAGAGAAATCAACAAGTTGGCGAAAGAACCAATTTTCTTGGACTGCTTACTATGATATCGACGACGTAAGTTTTTTTTTATTTATCCAATGAATTTCATACAACATGTAAACTTAATATTAGTTTAAACAGTTGTTGTGTTATGTAAAACCATAGGCCGCATATTACAATTGAACATTTAACATTTGAAATTGTAGAAGCTTAACCTAAATTTAATCTATTTTAAATAAATGATAACAAATCTTATTATGTTCATCTTCGTTACAAAATGTAAACATTACAACTTATTTAAGGGTAATTATTTCATTATTTCTGTTTTTGACTGCCGTTAAGATGCAGTTTCAAAGATTGTTACTTTAATTTGGATTATTAATAAACAACGGACATATTATTAATGTAATTATTGAAACTACATAACGTTTAAATCACAATCATAAATCGTCCTTAAAGAAGTTAAGTATATTCCTGCCTAATAATTTACCCAAACACACGTTTCAGATTAATCGTTATTTGACCAACATGAGTGAAGATTACTCTCAATGGTCACAGCTTATAGTCGGTGGCCAAAGTTACCAAGGTCGTCCGATTTTGGGTCTGAAGATCAATTCACCAACGCAAAAAAGTCCTAAGCCCGTCATTTTTATTGAATCAGGTAATATACTTCATAAATTAAATACTACAATACATTATAAAAATAGTCACTCCTATACCAGAGTCAAAATACCATGGAATATTTATTCACGTTCTTTGTTTATTATCTAACTATATGTAAAATATTTTGTAATATATTGACACATGAACCTTCTTCTTTAATCACTCTAACTATTAAAAAAGCTGCATCAAAATCCGTTGCGTATTTTTAAAGATTTAAGCACAGGGACAGAGAAAGCGTTATAGTCATTAGCGCACTGTCCAAACATGATATTCGTTTCGGTGACAGATACATACATACACTAGAGATATGATGCGACACTTGACACTTCATAGATATTTCGGGTTATGTGGTTTACATCACTCTTGGTCTTTTTTATTTTGTTTCGCTCTGGTAGACTAATCGTTTCTGCTTACGCCGGAGAATGGAGTTCTAGTGACTGGTTAGTTTAAGATGAAAGGTTAAACATAGGCAGTATCCTAATACACAATGGCATTATTTGAGAAGTAGATACTGTAAGTAAAAAACTCTCAATTCTAACTGCATTTATTTCGTAAGTTCTAGGCCCGTATTTGAGATGGTTTCATATTTTGCTCAGACATCCGAACAGGCGCTCCGAAATATCTTATCTGACAGTCGTCACTATCTGTATCTGGTCGAGAAATGTATACATAAAAACGTTGTTATGCCCGCAAGTTTTACGGCCGATGTTTCATAAGGTTGAGATATGAAAAGAGTACATTGTCGAAGACGACAAGAAGCTTTCAATGTTTTCTATTATTTTTGTAAAGAATGAAAGTGACAAGACTAGAAGGACCTATACGTAAGTACGTGTACGCCCTGCCTGTAAGAATCGCGACCAAATTTGTGGATCACAGCGTAACATACGTTGCGATAATGACACGCATTTGGTCGTTGCCCTCAGATATGAGTTGGTACGTCTAGTTTACCGATGTAACAACCTTCAAACCGGAGAACTGCAGTGTTGACCTTCTGTTTTACTCTTAAATAGGTACTGTGGTAATACTTTCCAACGGTCTCATGTAAAAATGAGACCTTATACTTTTATCTTTATTCTGCCCGCTCTATGTAGTTTTGTTATTAATAATTTTCTTAAATATATAGTGAATATTTTGTATTGAAGGTATCCACGCAAGAGAATGGATAGCGCCGGCATCGACGACTTATTTCATCAACCAACTATTGACAAGCACCGATCCCAAAATAGTCGCCTTGAGGGATCAATTTGATTGGCGAATATTCCCATCAGTTAATCCTGACGGCTACCATTACAGCTACACAGTGGTAACTTTTTATAATTTAAACTAGCTGATCCTGTTCTTTCATCGATACTAATATTGTTTGTTTTATTAAATAGGCTCCGAAACTACTAAAGCGATTTGTAATATTATTTCAACACTAGAATGCTATATTATTTTTGAGTAATAAACGCTACCTTTAAACCAAGGAAAATCCACTACAAATATTTTAAAACGACACGGGTCTAGCCGTGGGCGGACTGCTAGTGCTCAATAAATTTGTTTAACATTGACGATAATATTTGCCATATCCAGCAAAATACAGCGACGCTTACGCCACAGTTTTTCTCTCAGGTTGTTGTTTAATTCTTATAAGTATCTAAGATCTATATCTAACTCGATACCTTCTGTATATCATATACTCTACAAAATCGGAACAACGTACGGATACAAAATTATGTCTCATTAATAACTTGTATAACAGAACCAGTCGAGCCAGTTGCTCCATTTCAAGAAACTTTACCGTCCAAAATATCTATTCTATATTATAAATAGAGGAATATATGCCCACATTACAAGGCTAAGCGGCGGTGACCTACTTTTATTTGCTTTTAGTTGTTGCAACAAAATGACTAGACCGGCGGCTACTTTTTGAATTCAGATTTACGTGCTTTTGATTTTGTATGCTTTACGACAAGAGGTTAACCAAAATATTTTATATTCTCTCTCTTTTTTTTAAATAATTAAATATACTTTACATATTAGTAATATACAGTTACATAATACCTATTTTAAATTAAAAATTTTATTGTGATATAATTTATAAATTAATTTATATTATTATAACCTTTAACACATAAACGTTAATTGTTAACTTTTTTTTTAACTTCTCATCAGGGTATCCATATCAATTCTGCGGTAATCCATGAATACACGCCATATGTAGGACGCTCTTTCGGTGTTTTCGGTTTAAACGTTTAATACCGTAATTAACTATCACTCATTTTCTTTTGTTAATACAATGTTAATATATGTAGTTTGATCCTTTCTTTAATTGGACGTTTCTAAAAACTGTATCAAGATCTACTAACAGATGCTTCGGTGCGGATCCTAACAGAAACTGGGACTATAACTGGGGCCGTAAGATATTACAAATATTTATAGAATTGTTTAATTTACTTTGAAAAAAAAAACTAAGAAATACACTACACGAATTCAGTGAAACCCTATTCACGTTAAAAGTTATCTGATTATATATGATAACGTTACCATGTACGTTTTATTAAGGGTTGTAGTTTAAGTGTCAACAAGGATGACTGGGGATGTACTCCCACGGCCCATTACTGGCGCAAAGGAGTTATGCATAACCATTGCAGCTTCCGGTTTAAAGGGTACGCATCCAGCATAATTACTAACTAAACGAGACGTAGCAGCTCATGTCTTAGGGCGGCAATAGGATTAGTGACGCCTCACGATGAGATTATTAGTATTGGCAGGAATCAATTACAGGCAGGCAGGCAGACGAGCAGTCGGGCCACCTGATGGGAAGTGGTCACCGACGCCCATGGTCATTGGCAATATCAGTGGTATCACCAACACGTTGCCTACCGTGAGATATAGGATGTTAAGTTTCGCTTACCCAGTAAATACGCTGGCTACGGTGCCCTAAATCGGAACACAGTAGTGTTTTCACACTACTGATTTGCGGTAGAAATAGGCAGACGGTCCCCTGTGAAAGGAACCTACCACCTGTAAGTAATATCACTAAATAATAATACTATCAGGTGAACTTGCCGCACGTCTTAGCGCATTAATCTGTACTAAAAAGATAGGGTGTTAAGGTAACTTTGCTGACTTATTTATCTAACTTTGTTCACATTCCAGAACATTCATCGTCACGCGACCCATGCGATTACCAGACGTACGCGGGCGCAAGACCCTTCTCCGAGATTGAGACGCGGACTTTGTCATCGTACATACAAAGCATTGATAATCTCATGATATACATCAGTTTTCACTCATACGCCGCGATGCTTTTCGTGCCATTTTCCGATTCAACTGCACACGTACACAATTACGATGATCTTGTAAGTTTCAGTCATAACGACACTAGTTAATTTAAGAAAGAATTACCGAAAGAGTTAATGTACTTTTGTGTCGCCACGAAAGTAAGAAAAAAAAGCAAAAAACACGCAGTAAAACATAGCTCGCAGAGCTAGCAAGTAGTGGCAGTGGGGCCGGCCACTGCTCGTAGAACTGATAACAGTTGGGGATAAACTATTCTTGAGTGGCAGCCTCGTAATGGCTGTCGCACTGGTCGGTATACGCAAGTGGTATAGGTTCCTGCCTGTTGGCAGCCAATACGGTAGACCAATTACAAGCAGTGGGGCTTTATCAGGCTGAAATTATGATGATGATGACACAAAAAGTGTTGCAGTTCTCTGTCTATCTTCTTAAACTAAATTACATTAAATAATAACAATAATAATATTTCTGGATATGACACAACATCGTCTAGCCCCAAACCAACAAAGCTTGTACTATGGAAACTAGATGACTGCTAATGAACTACATAGACTTACTTTTCTTTAATTTATAAATAAATATAATACACAATATACTTATTGTGGTGGCAATCGAACCTACAACCACTGGCGTAACAGTTGGGTCGCTAACTATTACAACAAGCGGGTCATCAACATTTGCACGACGATTGGCTACTTTATTTTTGTCGCCGTTATATTAGAGCATGTATGCGATAGAAATGTAGATGTTAGTAAGTGTTCGAGTACAGGACTATGATTTTTACGAGCTGATTAGCAGTCTTTATTTGCCATCTTGCGGCAATTGGCGTAGAGTTGATGGAACGTTAATGGCGATTGACATTTTGCATTACGTCTCATCATCATCATCAGCCGGCGTTAGTCCTCTGGACATAGGCCTCCTCTTATGCACGCCTTCTCGATTTAGGGGGTTTTGGACCTTATCCCACCACGAAGGTCCAATGCGGGTTGGTGAGTGTTAAGACTATTTACATGCCCATCCGACGCTTGGATTATCGTACTGTTCAGACAATTGGGTGATCAGCCCAAATTGCCCAAACAAACTAGGAAACAACAACGAAAATTTGTAGAATCCCCGCAGGATTCGAACCCACGACCTCCGGTTTCTAAAGCACACGCCATTACTATTAGGCATTACGTTAACCTTACGTTTATTTTACGTTTATGTAACATATAAGTTACTTGTTGGAAGCATAGCGTGAAAGAAAAAGAAAATAAAAAATAACGCTTCAGTTCTAATTTATGAATGTATATCATGTTTTTACTAAAAACATACATTCATAGTATAATATATTTCAGGTAAGGGTTGGCAAAACATCGCTTGATTACGGTTACAGCCTAAAAAAAAATAAAAGATATCAGGGGCCCGGGACCGCTGCAGAGCTACTCTGTAAGTATTAATTAAAAAAAAAATTCTACGAAAGAACTTTAGCTATTATAAGGTAAAAAATAACAAAACTAACTTATATGGTTTATATATTGTTGATAAATATTTTTAATATTTATTTAGTAAGTGTTAGAAAACTTAAACTAATAATTGAAAGGTGTCTACTTTACATTTCTTAAAATAAAAACTATTTTTATGCTTGTACTTGCAGTTTATCTATTTAACAATTTAATCAATTTATACAAGCTAAAAACAACATTTAAATTTGATTTATTACAATGGTCAAGACCCAAAAAAAAGGCTAAACAGAGGCTAGACAAAGGATAGGATAATGTAACAAGTTTTGTAAACTAAAAAAGAGCATCAAAATTATCACGTGTACATAACACGTCATAATTTGACTTTAGTCAGAATTGACTTATTATAATACCTTCATAAAAACACTTTCAATGTCTTTATATCAGATAAAGCTTCAGGTGGCAGTATGGATTGGGTGCGTCATACTTTGGGAACTCCTTTGGTGTACACATATGAACTGCGTGGAAATTCATTCCATTGGCCACCAGCAAGAATTCAGGAACAAGGAGACGAAGTGACTCAAATGATTCTAGGACTGACCACTGAAGCAAATAAATTGAATTATTATTAACTAACCTTACTTATGCATTATTGATGGTATGTCACAGTTTATAAATACACATTTAAATAATTAAAATGTTCAAACATTTTTTTTTCATTTATATTCTAAAACAAAGGTAAAGAAACGAAGCGTTTTGTTGTCTCTACAAAACGGACAGAATAAATTTTAAATCATTAGCTTTGCGTCTAGAAAAGAATAGACAAGAGATATAGAGAACTTACTTGTTCAAGTGATCAAGGCATGTTAGAGTAGTACGGTCTTGAATAATGTAGGTGGTCACTGCTAAATAACTCTGTTATTTTTACCCAGAAATAGTATCTGAAACAAAATAAACAAAGAAATGTGTGTTATTATATACTTTCGCGAGGCATATTGTTTCTATATATTGTTCCCTGTCATTTTGCAAGGTTAATTTACCAAATACCACTACGGCGACGATGAAGAATTTGTCACATGAATATGTCAAAAACATGTTTTTGACTAACCAGGACATTTATTATTAAACAGGGCATTAATTCAGGCATAATTAACCGTTAAAAATTCTGAAATAAAAAGTAATAATTTTAACTTAATGAAGTCAAAATTATTACTTTTTATTCAATCAACAGAATAAATTTATATCATCATACTAGTCGACAAAGACTGTCTTAAAGGAATGTAATGTCCTTTTTATTGATTATTCCCATAAGCGAGTACTGAGTCGCAGCAGGGCCATCAATTTGATTGTAGGAACTATTCGTTAATCCTGATAGATGGTAAGTGCCACATTCAATGTGTTGCTTAATAGCGCGAAAACGATGTCCGATTCGTAGACGAAAAGAATCCATATTTAATGTAAAAATGATTTAGTTAGTGCCTTAGGGATGGGACTAGACCATATCGATATTCATTATTAAAATTTTTATTGATTATGAATTTAATTTCAGTTTTAGTTTGCAGACCTTGCGCTTAAATTTAATAAACATTTTTCAGAAATTGTATGATAGTTGTGTTAATTTAAACGAAACTAATAATACATATTTTTATGCAATGAAACTAACATTATGGTAATTTTGTTTGCACTTTCTTAATTTCCCGCAGCGTGTTTTTCTTAAGGCTATTAAATCTCAGACGATACCTTAATAGAAAATACTATGCAAAATGTTTCACGCGATGCTAAAATATGTAAAATTTATACAACAGACGAATGGATTTTTAAGTATTTATATTTTCTGCCTGGTTACAAACTGTCACGTTATCAACTTGCCTGACAAGCAAATCAATATAAAACAAATAAAATGTAACAACTCTGTAAATATTTACTAATGCGGGTACTCAATTCAGAATAGATATTCATTGTTATCTCTCAGTATATTCCAATCGAGAGGTTACGTTTTGAACTTGCCCTAAATAGTGAGGCAAATATTTAACTAGATAGATAGAAAATAAAAAAAATACTTGCGTTAGTATGTAATTATTTTCTTATCATTAAAGATAACGAAAGTTGTCTAATCATCTGATGTCAGGGAGATATTATGAATGAGGGAATGATATTTTTCCTTGTTTTAAACGTTATTAAAAAATCAGGTCAACATTGCGGTGACCAAGATTACTCAGGGGCATTAAAACGTAGTGAACATCGAGAATTTCTTTATCAGTAAAGAGCTAGGTACATATATAAGTACTCATCATTCCCCGTCTACAAAGAGTATTTAAGGCAAAGTATGGAACACGCTTTATCAGTTTGAGCTTCAAAATGAATTACTTTTTACTATTTCTGTTCCTTGCTCCGTCGGTTTACAGTTTTAGCAATGTGTACAAAAATTATGAGAATTATAAGTGCTACATACTGAATGGTGACAAAGAGGCAATAGTAAAAATATTGGCCACATTGGAGAAGTCAGATGTAAGTACTAGTTAAAGATTAATAAACAATTTATTTTAATATTCATTTTAATATTCATTTTAATATAATAATTATTAAATTACTTTAATAATTTTTTTTGCAAAATATAGTTTTTAATTTATTACAAAAAGTAGTGTTCCATCTTATCATGTACATTTTTTCTTCGATTTACCAGTACTACATATTGTTAAAAAATATGTGAATAGTTAAAGTACCGTTAAAAAATTTTAATCATATTCGAAATTTCAAAGTGTGCAACTAGTTTAAGGCACGGTAACGCAATTGTCTAAATATTTAAGTTTGTTATATGGAGCATCACTAAAAACTATTGTACATTTTATTTTATAGTTGAATTTTTATAGTTCGTAAACATAACCATTTAGAAATGCTCAAATTTATATGATTGCTGTTTTAAAGCAGGATTCTACGCAGGAATTTTTATTTAAGAGGTTAGTCTGACATATAATGTTTATCGATTACGGAAAAATGTCATCATAATTTCTCAATAGAATCAAACAACAACTTTCGTGAGCCCTATGAAGTAATATATTATATTTACGTCTAAACACTTGACTCATCGGTGTAGGAACCGAATTGATATGGACCTTAGTAAGTCCAAAACTTAAACCCACCGTTATAATAACAATTACTTTATTATAGTTAATCATTATTTAAAAAAATAAACGATTAAGCAGTTACGGTTTAATAGTTAATAAGTCTAACTTTAAGGAGGGAATAGACTAGGGAGGTACTGATGTCACTGTGGTCCTGGTTCCGTTGTAAAGCCTTAGTGTTAAAACTGCATTGTAATCCAATACGAGGAGGATCTTCGAAGCTAGATAATTGCCTAGTTAAATGAGAAATGGTGTCTGATGCCTTAGAGCGACTAGACGACTTATTTGTTAACTTGTGGAGTCCTTAACCGCTTTTCTTATACGCTTTCTCAATCTAAACGTCTGTAGATTAGTAATTTTCAAACACGGAGTGACAGTTGACTAATAACAAAAGCATTCGTATGACGCTGCTTGTTGGCTTCGTGTTACTATGCTGTACGTTTATTCTATGCATAATTTAGTTAAACTACAGACTAGTAAAGTATTGCCGATGTATTCCTAAAATATGTTTTATAATTATGGTTTATAGCTTAATAATTATATGTATTTATATTTTTATATCTACGTGCATACATTTTATAAGTTTCCCGAATTGTTGTCTTAGGATTCTTTGATTTTTGGCGAAACTCGAGATGGAACCGAAGTATTTGTACCTCCAGCATCGCAAACGCTTTTCACCGAATTGGTTGCTAAAGAAAACTTGACGTCAGTTACTGTGTTTGAAGATGTTTCAAAGTAAGTACTTTCAGAATCAATTACAATATTATGTATCGTTGCTTGCTATTGTTATAAGATCTGATTATAGACTGCCTTCATGGCTAGCTAATAAGCTTGCGCTTTGAAACGGTAGCAGTGGGTTCGAATCTTGCAGTGACTTAACACTTTTTATTATTGTTTTCTAATTGGTTAGAGCAATTCGGGTTGATCAACCGATTGCTTGTAGAGAAAGTCCGTCCTATGCCTTATCTCTCTCTGTTCGTGTCGGTTTTACCGTCCCATCGAACTTTAAGATATGTTTGTGTTTTGCTTTTAGGATAATGCAGCTGGAGAAGGCAAATATTTTACGCAAAAAAGAATTCTCATGGACTGCATATTATGATATTGATGACGTAAGTGTTACACATTAGGTTATTAGGGTTTCTTTCTTATTTTATTGCACATTTGTCTTATTAATGATAACACAGCAACAATATATAACTGATAAATATATAGACTTGTTTTCTTTCGTAAATAAGTATATATTACTTTATACAATTTAAAAACACCAAAACACACAGAGAAAACACTATATGTATTACAAAACATATTTCTCGGGGTCGAAATCGAACCACACGCTTTGTCAGGGTGTCAGGGTCACTGACCACTACGTCAAGCGGGTCGTCAATATTTAAGTTAAAAACAATCCGTATCTATTATTTATAAAAAAAAACGTAATTAATTATGTAATATTTCTCGATGTTGTAATAAATCTGTTAATCAAGGCATATATAAAACAATTGTAATAAATTTGACAAAACACACAACACGTGCTAAATCTAAATAAATTAAGGTTAATGGCTTCTTTTTACTGTTTTATTTCAGATTTACGGTTACCTAATTAACATGAGTAAAACCTACCCAAGCCTTTGTAAGCTAATAAAAGGAGGTAAAAGTTATCAGGGACGCTCCATCCTGGGCTTGCGGATCAATACGCCCAGCCAAAATAATTCTACAAAGCCGGCCATTTTCGTCGAGTCGGGTATGTAAATTTACTAGGTATAAAATCCGTATCCATCTGATTAAAATAAATTTATTATAAATTTTAAACTACCTCTTAACCTAAAATATTTTCAATGCCTTGAAAAAGACGTATAGTATCTTACAAATGTTATAGAATAGGTTTCAAATTCCACGTCAAACTAATTGTGAAACTCAAATATAACCACTGTCTTACAAAATAATTTATAATGACATCGCTACATAGTTTAAAACAAAGTCGTTTTTTCTGTCTCTATATACCTAAGTAAGCTTAAATCTTTCAAACTACACAATGTATTTATGTTATTATCAGCACACGTGCTACATTGAGCGGATCCAAGTCCTAGGGTATTCTATATAAGGAAAAAATAACATAATCTCATCCAACAGGGATCCATGCGAGGGAATGGATTGCACCAGCGGCCACTACGTACTTTATTAACGAGCTCCTAACAAGTACTGACAAGAATATTACGGATCTTAGGGACCAATTCGATTGGCGCATATTCCCTTCGGTGAACCCTGACGGCTACCACTACAGTTACAACGTGGTAATTGAACTTTGCTGCGATAATATCATAGTTTGAAAACTGTGAGACCTATTGGAAGTAAGGTGTAATTTTATATGTTGTGCGCTGCCTCGTCCGCGTAATAATATAAAAAATTATTCTGTTTTTGTAAGAAGGCTTACAAAAAAACAGAAACGGACTTTCACTAGAACATAGCTGATATTACTCCTAGTTATATCAGCTATCTTCCAGTAAATGTCCCCTGAAAATTGGACCAGTCATTCCGGAGTTCTGGACCATGCAGACAAAAACTTTTATTAATGTAAATGTTCTTTATGTATCGATTAAATATTACAATGTGATCCTTTGAAAGGTTATTTTGATGACAGACGCTCAAAATTCTACTACACATTGTTAACTGAAAGTTGAAGTCTTTTAATTAATAATGTATTTGCGTGATAATAAAAATTAATCATATAAATGGCTAAGGACTGCCACCTATACTTTTCTATAAACAAAATAGGATAACTTCTTTTTGCATTTAAAACGCTCCAATTATGAATTTACGTTTAACACTTATATTCTTTAATTTGTATAAAGGACTTAAGATTTTTAACATGACATGTAAATTAGTAATATAACGTGTGCCATTTATTGTTAAAATGTTAATGCACATAGCTGCAGTAGCATAATTAGGAAATGCACTATATATCAACCCATGCGTTTATTTCAGGATCGTCTTTGGAGGAAGACTCGTTCAAGATCTTATAATGGATGCATCGGCGCCGATCCTAACAGAAATTGGGACTACAACTGGGGTCGTATGTATTTTTAATAAACTTTATATTATTAATTTATAAATGTTTACTAATATTTATAGTTATAAAATCTTATATATTTTTATTGGCTTAAATGTCCTGCAAACAAGAAGACATACCTCTGCGTTCATTGTTCTATTGTAATTTAAAACTTTAAGGCTCCGTAAATAATCCTGCTCATAATATAAATTCTAAAGTTTGTAAGTAAAGATGTTTGTAACCCTAAACATGAAAACTACTGAATGCAACGTCTTAGTAATATAGTTTGTAAGCTGCAATATATGTTACAGATAATAAAGGTTTGAGATTTGAGTTATGAAAATATTATGTTTTAACCATTGAGGGCACCTAGCGTTATGTAAAACGTACAAACAAAACAAGTGAGAATGTATTTGTAATAATTTAATCCAATTATTTAGACGCTTAGCCCTTTATCTTAGAATCGTGTAAATAATCGCTTGAAAGATTTATAATAATCCTTTCTCAAACCTCCGTTCGAAGATGATAACGGTATAATCTTATCCCTTCTAAAAATATTATTTAATTAAATAGTCACTGCTTGTTTCAGAATACTCGTCGTCAAGCAATCCATGTGATTATCAGACGTACGCCGGTTCAAAGCCATTTTCGGAAGTCGAGACGCGAACATTGTCTTCGTACATTAGAAGCATTGAAGATTTAACTGCATATATAAGTTTCCATTCGCATGCTGCTATACTTTTAGTACCGTTTTCTGATTCGACGGATCATCTTAACAATTACGATGATCTGGTAAGTTGATATTGCTTTAAATATTAGAGCGAAATATTTATAGATATAATGAGATATGTATTTTTACAGAGGATGAATTAACAAAGATAGCGTGTTACCACCTGCTTGGGATCTAATTATTCACAAAATTAAATCCAAGCATAAAAAGACTGCTACACTCTAGACTAAAGATACCACAAGGTCGGTATGCGTAAAACGGACTAATTAATAAAATACAGAAATGACGTGGCCGGGTAAAAAACTTGAACAGACGAACAACACCTCAGTCTGCCCTCGACCATGGATCCTGTAAAGTGTCTGAAACGGCGGGAAAATTAATTGTAAACCAACTTAAAGGCGATAAAATCCATAAAGACTTATCAAATCAGAGCGTATTTTTTTCAAATATACCTAACAAATGTTACATTTTCTGAGGATAGACGGAGGAAAGTTAATTTTTTCACGTCGTAACCATAAAATAAATTTTGGTTTAACTTAAACATAAAACTCGAATGTTCATAAAAGCAGTTTCATTACACATTATAACAATAATGTCATCAATAATGTGCAAGCTAATAAAAACTTACGTTGTTGTTATTTAACGTTCTTTATGTCCTATTGCTTATATGCTTTATTTTTACCTATTCTACTAATATATGATTATTTTGCAGGTGCGAATTGGAAATGTTTCGCTAGATTACGGTTATGAAGTACAAAAAGAAGAGAGGTATAAAGGACCAGCTACTGCGGCAGAAATTCTTTGTAAGTTGATATTAAAGTCATTTACGTGCATTTTTTGTTTATAAAAATCACTATAGACTTCTTTATAGTAGTTTGGAAAATTAATCATTAGAGGGTACAATTCAAACCTTTTTGGTTTTGTTGTAATTCTAGAACAACAATAAAATAAACTACCAATGCAATATTTTTTCTATTTGTCTCGCGTGTGCGACAAATTCAGTTTGACATACGAAATTATTTGCTTTAACATTTTTGGTATTATTGAAATAAATATTAAAAATGAATGATGATAAATAGTCATTACATTATTTATTACCGTATGTTTAAGTACACCGGGTGTCTAATTCTGCTACTTCTATCAAGTGTATGTAATGTTCATCTCTCGCTTTAATCTAGAAAATATATATTACAGACAAGGCTTCAGGTGGCAGCATGGACTGGGTTAAAAACGAATTGAAAACACCGCTAGTGTACACCTACGAACTACGTGGAAAATCTTTTTATTGGCCACCGTCTAGGATCTACGAACAAGGCGATGAAGTAACCCAGATGTTATTAGGGCTTACCAGAGAGGCCACAAGGCTAGGGTACTTTTGAGAAATGTTTAATGCAATTAACGTTTTCTATCAGAAAATGTTAAGGTATCTAATCTGGAAGGCTATTTAAAAAAAATAAATCTGTATCCTGAAATAATTGAAATTATTTAATTTTGTTTCCCATATATGTTGCTAAAGTAAAATATTATCAATCTGTGTAAGATATAAGTAATTTATTAAAGACGATATTATAAAACTTGAAAGAAATATCCTTAATTTCGTAACAGGAAATAGGAATAGTAGAAAATAGTAAAAATAGTAGAATAGGAAAAAAAAGGAGTCTGCTCATATATTCAATGTTAAAAGGACCACGATGACAGGAATACATTGTATAAAAAAACCATTTATACAGTTGTCACAAGAGCCTAATATAAAAGGAATCGTAGATAATTAATATTTGTGTATTTATTTAAAAAAAGAGCACGCTTAGAATTACATGGAATGTGAACTTTCTTGTTATTATAGTTCATAACCGAAATAATTTAAGTTCCATGACACAAGTCTATAACTAGCTGGCCACAGCAAAAGAGAAACGAAGATGTTATAACCATCCTATGCAGAATCAACCATTACAGTGTCGTAGGGTGCTTCAATAATCAATATTTTATCCAAAACACATGTTTCAATAACGGTGGCTTGGTGCCAAAGGTTATTGAATGATTGAATGATTTGAAAACGAATATGTACCCACTACTTGCCGCCTACTTATTGTCCGCGACTTTGACCGCGTGATAATAAAAAAAAGTATCCAAAGTTACTCCCAGTTACATCGGCTATCTTCCAGAAAATCCTTTTAGAAAATGTTGTTCTGTTATATGTATCAGTTATATATCACAATGTAGTCATTCGCCTACGTGCCTAGCAGTATTGACTATTGCTTTATAAAAGGTCGTGAATTCGAATCCCACGCGGGAAAAATCTTTGTGTTATCTTTGTTTTCTTGTTGTTATGACAATTCGGGCCCATCACCCAATTGTCTGAAAAGTAAGATAATCTATGCGTTGGACGGACACGTAAAAAATCGGTCCACCAACCAACCCGCATTGCAACATAGTGGTGGGATACGGTCCGAACATCCCCTAATGGAGCAGGTGCATTAGGTGAGGCCTATGTCCAGCAGTGAACTAACACAGGCTAGTGATGATGATTAATCATTAAAACCGGTCATTTTGATGTAACAAACAGATACTTAAACTTTATTTATGTGAATATCTAGGTGTATTCTATCCATAATTAATTCTGTTGTTTATGCGAATACTACACATCATTGAATAAAGGACTTTTTACAGATTTTTTTTGGAGTTAATTTTATTTAAAATTCCCGACGTTTCGATCATTTTCTAGCGGCGGGTAGTCGAGATCGTAAAAAGTTCTTTTATTCAATAATGTGTATCTTAACCGTTTTGCACACCATTTTAAAAGTCGACTATCCAATAATGAAATATAAATTGGAGACATTGTGATTGTGATTTGTTGTTTTGTCGAAAAGTAAAAATATCATTCAGTGAAAAACGTCGAAATTGGACCAGACATTCCAGACAAGAACAAGCAGACAGACAAAAATAAAAAAAATATTTCTTTTGTTACGTGTCACAATGTAAACATTTAAACTCGGTTATTTTGATATTACAAACAGACAATCCAATTTTATTACTTTGTACATATAATATTTAGTATAATTAAAAATTATGGAAAGAACAAGTTGTGAAAAGTGATATTTTGAGGCAACCAAAAATATACAAGATATATTTTTCGTAGCATCTTCAAATATCAGATTTCGTACTTAGAAACGAAAAAAGAAAATTCATTAGGACTAAGTTTTATGGAAGCCGAGGAGAAACGAATTAAGTAGGTAACTCAAATTACGTTTCAAGTAGATAAAGCCGATTTACAGACAAAAGAAATTTATTAACATCCCTAAAGCCATTTTGTAAATCTCCGGGTACTCTTAATCATTTGAAGTAAACACTTTATAATCTATTTAAAAGTTGAGATAATCCCACGGAATTACGTCAAATAATTGCCTAATTATTACACCTCATTTCTATAGTGCCTTTTGTCGGAACCGGCGGTCACGGGTTTTAAATGACGTGTTCTTGTTAGTAGGCCGATCACTTAATAGAATAAAAATAAATGTGATCCTAACGTCGGATGGGCATATAAAAAGTTTTTCTCATATATATAGGTCTTCTTGAGTAGTTCCTAACAGCCGGTTCCTAAAATTTACTAACTATAATGAGTCCATAGGGTTGCACAGGTCTGTTGTCATCTGAAGGGAAGAGAAGCCGACCATAATAATTTAGAAAAATGGGTATGCAAAAAAGTCATTCGATTTTACACTAGATTGAAACTGGGTGAAAAGGCTAGAATGATGAGCTAAAATCTGGTCTGCTCTCAACGTGTAATACACCTGTTATTTGAAATTATATATAACGACAAATTTATAACCGAATTCAAATTCAATTCCATTTCCGTAAACGAGAACACAATACAAGCAAACCTTTGATGTTATTCCTTTGTAAGTGCTTTTCCTAAAGAATTTTCTTTCATTCTTTTTATATTTTTTTGGCGAGGTGTTAATGAATGAAGATTGAACCGGGCTTTTACAAAATATTTGAATCGGGAATATTTTTGCTGTCAATGTCTATTCGTTAACCGATGCCTGAACATAATAAACAACTATAAAACGTAATTTTGTACCCGAAAAATATTTTTATAGATAAAGCCATAAAAAGCTGGTGTAATATTTTCGATTTTTTAATTAATATATAGGTATCATTGTGTGGTGCATAATATTTCAAGTGAAAAAATTAAAAATGCTTACTAACATAAAAAAAACATTTTTTTGAGCAAGAATTCTTTTTCGCTCATATAACAGTTTATATGAACAAAAATAATAAGTCTATCTTCTAGTTACGTAAAATTTACTATAATTATATGGTTAGTTCGTGTTGTGCTTTGGTGCCACCCGGAATAGCATTAAGTTTTTTTTTAAAGATAAACTGTTGTTTAATGTAACTATAAGTGATCAACATATATGAGGATAGTAAATAAAACTTGATCAATGAATAAATATTTATGCACGTAATAAATTATTATACGATTTAAATAAGATCTTCCAATCGATTATTATATAAATGATCTAAATAATGTTTAACGGATATTGAGTAGATCCAAAAAATGTGCTTATAAGAAATGTCTATCTACAGAGAATAATGTCACTGTAACGATTCTAATAAAAAAGTTTTACGTTGTCCTTATTATTTGAAACAAATCAACATTTTACAGTATTTAACTAAAATTAATATCTTAGGCGTGCATAGGCATGAATATTATTATTTAATTGTATCTATATATAGCTTGAAAGCCTGGATAAATGATATGGTATTCATAAGCGAAAAAGGAATCCATTATTAAATATTTTCAAAGCTCTTTCTAGCCTTTTATTTATACAGCTCGCGTGTTAAGTTATAATCGTTTTAAGCACGTTAAAAGCAAGCGCTTACTTTACAACTACGAGTAAAATTAAGATTAAATTTAAAAAATGCCACGTGTTAGCAAAAATACCCTGGTTTTTTTCACTGTTTTCATGTAATATCAAAACCCTAAATATTACATATAGATGATTAAGGAAAAAATCGAAAGTTATAAAATTTTACATAAACATAGCGACGTGAAGTACTTTTTTTAGATGTGGTTTGATTCTTGGTGGTAGAAGAATATCTCGACTGATAATCTCGAATACTTTTGTCATGCACAAAAATGGGGCGATCGCAATAATTTACAGGGTTACAGCTATATCATCGTTATGGTTTTTTTTTTATCGCCCCTTAGATATTTTCATAGTCTTCTTATTTTGTGTGGTACAATATACAGTCCTTCTTTGAACATTTCCTTCATGAAATTTAAATAAAGCTGTGAAATAAATTGAAATTAACTTTGCAAAACCTATGCCAATATTATATTATTATCATATCAAAAATTAACAGCGGTTCATGACAAGAAACAATTAATTCATCATCAGCCTGTGATAGTCCACTGCTGGACATAGGCCTCCCCTAATACACCTCCATCCATCCAGTAGGGGAATTTGGACCGTATCCCACCACGCTGGTCCAATGAGGGTTGGTGGGTGGACCGACTGTTTACATGCCTATCCGACGCATGGATCATCTTACTTTTCAGACATTTGGGTGATCGGCCCAAATTGCCCTAACCAACTAGGAAACAACAATGAAAATTTGTTGAGTCCCCGCAGGATTCGAACCCACGACCTCCAGTTTCTAAGGCACACGCCTATACCACTAGGCTACGGAGACAGTTAATTACATTTTCACTAAATGATGTTGGTATTGAAATTGGACAATCTCTTGATTAACCTAATAATCTTACTCTGATCGCCATTCACAAAGTCATCATGACGAATCCACCACTTTCGACATATTTATGTATTATCTGTTATCCCACGGCTTCATCCGCGTGGAATAAGACAAATGTCCGCGAGGTATATTAAAATATGCTGTATATAAATGACACTAAGTTTTATGGCTTTTACTTCGACGATGATGAATTTTAATATTGACTTTCATTCCCATTTTATCCCCTAGTTCATCACCGTATAGTTTGAAATTACGAAATTGCTAGAAAACCCCAACTATTTCGAGAATATTGAGACATAAAATTTTATGGTTTTATTTTAAACAGAGACGATTTCCACAAATATCCTCCCTTATTTTTACCCTTTTGACTATTCTTATCGCAATGATTAATAACCTATGTCCTTTCTTGGAATCTACTCTAAGAATTTACCAAATTTCGTTGAAATCCATTCAATGATTTAGACAGTAAAGATGGACAGACAGACGGACAGATAGACAGACATTATGTATGTAGTATGGATAATTGTAATTACTATTTTACAATTTTACTATTTAGTTCACTTTTGATGATAATAAAAAATAAACTCATACCATAATTATTCTTCTTTATTAAGAATAATTCTTAATAAAGAAGAATATAATTATTTTAATATATTGAGTGAAAAAAGACGTAATAACTGGTGACCCGCTGTGTACTATGACAGATATCCCGTTCCAGCGCGCAATATTAAACGACCCCCTGCTAAAGCCTTGCGGTAAATAATATCTAAATGCTATCAAACATACAAAAGAAGTTCTGCCTAAATGTATCACATGACGATCGTATCGAAATATTCACAGAACTGTGTATTTTATAGTTATTATAGTTGCACCTTTCAATCTCAGAAAATTAAAAACCTGACATGGGGACCGCAGTGTTCTTTTCGTCACGCTGGTAAAGAACTGAGAACTACTTGTTTGAAGCTGTTTGTAGAAAACTTTATCTTGTGCCGATTCTGAATACATATATATCCGATATCACAGGTGATTGGTGCATGTTTTACGCTCAATATATCGGCATATTTTATTATAAGCTAGTTGACCCGGCAGACTTCGTACTACCTCAATCGATAAATATAAGATCTGATATATCAATCTACATATAAAGAATCTGATAGATAGTTTACAACTGTAGCAAATATAGTAACCGCAGTTAAGTGGAATTAAGTTTATTTTTCACCTCTTGAGAGGAAATATGTATGTAGAGTGATTTTATTTATTTTTCAATTACAATTATATTAAAATTATCGGAATAGAATAAAATAAATTATATCTTAAGAAAATAAATTTTAAACCTTACTTGGACTTCCTCAAATAATGCAAGACTAAAATTAGTTTTAGCGACACTAACGAACAGCAATTGATTTTTTATATATAAAGAATAGACAATTACTGTACAAGTGAGAGATCACAAAAAATTTTCAAAATAGTATATAACTTATAAAAAGTAAAGATTTAAAGATCACAGAACTAGAAATAAGAACACATCAAACAAAACTTAGCCAATAAAAAATGGGTTTTGGGACGTCTATTAAGGTCGAGTGGTCCGGTAAGGTAGGTTCAACTGCTGCCAAAACCGTATAAGATATATATAAAGTATATTTTTAATAATTGTACTACTTTAATTAGTCTACAATAAAGTTTGCCATAGCATATGTCTCTGTTTTAACACTAACACACAATAAGCATTTCAATGTAACGTTGTTAAAAATTCAAATTGTAATCATGCCCATTTAAAGCTCATTTAAGATAATACAGTTATTGTTCACATAAAAGTTATAGAATTAAAAAAAAATCATTCTATATACATTAAACTTCTTAAAGACGACATTTTGATTAAGTAAATATCGTAGAAGTTGTAAGAGATTTAAAATGCGGTGGGGTTTAATAACGCGATGCAATTTCGTACGGAGAGCACGTTGTTACATGCATATATTGCGTAAAATAGTTTTGAGCTATAAGAAGTCTGTAATTTTGTTTTGATAAAATGTCACTTTTTTATTCGCCCATCAGCGGATCGTAAGCTCCATATTTTTCACATAGAAGGATGAATAAAAGAATTTTATTGGGTTTATCCTGTAAGTTTTGTTTCATACCCAGAGTTCTTATTTCTAGTCCTGTCATCTTCAGATATTTGATTTTCATTAAGAACACTGTGAGAACCTATTAAGCTTTATGTATCAAGTAAATATATTTTACTTAATTTCGTAATTTTGCTCTTCTGTACTATTAAAAAATGTGATTAATGTTTAATATTTCAAATTAAAATTTCCACAAAGTATTGAAAACCACATGAAAAACATTGATTTACTTTAGTGCAGAAACCATGCAAACCAATTAAAAGTTTGCCTTTTGTTCACAAATATTGGAAAATCAACAAAAAAGTTTGTTAAACGGTTCCAACTACGTAGAAGAAAATGATGAAAAAGTAAGCAAATTTATGATTACCAATTTTAATTATTTCTCGGAAATAATACTGGTGTTTACGATAATAGTCATGTTGTTATGTAATTTGGCATATAAGACACTTACAGTTCGACTGGTTCATAAATTTAAAGTCACTTAACACCGGCACCAACATAGCCCACCTTACTACTTACTATTCCGTAAGCGGAAGTGGCAGTGGGGCGGTCACATAAGTCGTAGAACTGACGACCGCTGCAGTCAGAAAGTTCTAGAGTGTGTGCGACGCAAGGTATAGATGGTGAGACCACATTTTCAAAGTGTCCGGTGTTGGCTGGATGAGAATGCCGGTAGATAGAAAGCGCTGGCGTGCATTTGGGGAGTCCTATGTTAAGCAGTGCACTGACATAGACTGATGATGATGTTAAAATATGATTTTATAAAAACAAAAGCGTCAATAAATTTGTACATTGTCATTATAAAAAATATAATTAATATAATTATTAAAATGCTATATATTTTAAGACATTTTGTTAGTCTCGCGTATTAGAAAGGTTAGATCATACTCATATACAAGAAGTTTACTATTTCCCTTACAACTTTGGAAAAGAGGAGATATAGATATTTCTATCTAGTACAGATATGGCGAATGTTTGTTTGATATAAGATTAAAAAAAAATTTAGGAGAATTTTCGAAGAATAACAGACAAAAGAACTACCGAAAGAAATAGACAGTGTTGTTTTTAACTCGAAATAAACTCAACGGAATAGAAGTAATTTCTTTGCTATATTTTGTTAATAAACCTACAATAAATAATTACCAAACACTTTTAATATTAAACACTTTCATCAAAGGAATCCTGGCAGCTGTAACAAAAGTCTCAAAGCAATAGCGGGTAAACGTCAAATAGTATTCTGAAAAGGTTACGCAATCAAAAGGAATATCAAGAAAGTCTATAACAGAGTGAAGTGTTTGCTATGTTATTGCTTGTTATTTCGTATATATTCGAACCTATTGGATAAGTTATGAAATAATAAATATAAATTAAATTGGTATTGAATACGTATATCCCGACGTGTTTTTCTGTTTCATCATTATATGTATTTGTTAAGATCTACAGATTCATCATACTATTTTTGTAAATTATTATTTATTTAAATTTTATGCACATAAAGTAAAACAAGTTAGAAACACTGAGGAAGTGCAGAAAATAAAAAGGGAATTAGGCTCCTTTGCTAGACGAGAATGGGGACTTACGGCCTGCGGCGGTTGATGATGTAGGCTCCCTTGCCATACAAGAATGAGAGTTGTGGCCTGAGAACCCAAGCGCCGGCCATCACGTATTGAAATGAATGCAAAGCGGAGAAAGCTCTCTCACCTACTTCGTGACGCTGCTTTTCTCGGAACAAGGCTGTTTTGGTACGTACTTGTGCCGCATGGCCTAAAGGGAGCAAACAGAAGAATGCTACCACTGTGGTGCATGCACCGATTTCTTCTAGCATAGGTTGAGCAAAACCGAGACCTGCAAAGTGTCGTGTCGAAACAAAAAGACAACTATTCGCAAGCGGTCAGAGGGTATCCGCTATCCAGAGAATGGCTTAAAAGAATGTGCTGTGCAGTATTTGGAAACCTCGATTTATTTAGTATTTACATTTTTTTTTCTTTAGTTAGGGCATTGTTTTGCTTATTGTTTTCTTTACGGCAAATACTTGTAGCCGTATGTTCCACTTAACTGCATATAAAGATTTGGTGTGCAAGATTTCTTACTCTCATATCTCATAGCACAACATAATTTCCTTCGCACAGCGGCTTACATCTGTACTGAACAAAAGAGGAAAGAAAACAATGTAACGTAATTGAATTAAAAATATTTTTTCAACAAGATACCAAGATGGATGTAATTCATTAAAATATTTTAACTAATTTGTCACTACTTGTAAACTGAGTAGCCGAAATATTTTTACAACGAGCATGTTCTAAAAATTCCGTTTCAATATTTAATCCATTCGACAATTCCTCAGAGAAATCATATATTTGGATCCGTCGAACATCCAATATTTTACTTTACAGAGGAAAAAAAAAAACAAATTCGATTGAATGTATCCATCTGTTTCTCATATCCTAGAGTATGTAATGGACAATAATACGAACGGCGCTTTGATCGACTTCCACACTATGTATATTTAATTCACGACGTATAAAAACAGACATTTATTTATTTATTTCCACTTATTTGTAATTCAAGTACAAAAGGCAGCCTTAATGCCTAAGACATTTTCTATCAGCCAACCGTAGTGGTTCAGAGATATCAATGTGTCTGCACAAAAATAATGAAAGAAAATAACTGTTTCGAACATATAGCAGTAATAAAAACTAATAATCTAATAACGAAAGAAAATTAACTCAATAACAAGGAAGTACCCATATAAACTTTATATAAATAAACAAAAATTAATAACAATCAGCATCCTAATGGATATCAATAATTAAATTTAATTTATAACTCAAAAATAATTTTTTTATTAAACAATAACTATATCATTTAATTCTCTGTAATGGCCACGGCTTTAAGATTAGGCAAATTTAATTAATATGTTTCTGTTGAACAGGTTTTTTTACATCTTATTTTAATTTTTGACGATCTAATTTTATTTATTGATTGATCTATACGGATATACGAATACTAAAAAAATTCTTTAAATCATATTTTTGTGTATATCGATGCTAAAATCTAGAGTGCTGATTTTAAAAATCCTCTTACCATTAGAAAGCTACATTTACTTTAAGTGGCATAGGATACTTTTACCTTAGGAAAATCCATTTAAAAATCTAAAAATGACATGAGCAGAGCCGTGAACGGTCTGTAGTAATCTATAAAACTACTAATAACAAAATTATTGAATAAAGATAGGAAAACTACTAACTGTTAGAAGAAAAAAATACTTTGATTTATTATTAAAATCATGTCACTAGGCGCGGAGCGTCGACGTATGAAATATAAATAAACTCGTTTTGAATTAAAAAAAACTTTTTATTTTTTAAAGTTGCTCAAAAATTGGAAACCATCAAAATATAGCATAAGATTTTACTTTAAGGAAGGTACCAGTTGCGGCGTTGCAATAAGCGAAAGGTGGTTAATAACTTTTTAAATAAGTTTTTTTAAAAAATGCCATTGAGTACCCAGGACAAAGTGTATTTTAGCATGATGTGGAGCCATCTAGGTTTCGTTGTTATTACTTTTGTAGCAGCTTTTGTACATTTTATTTTCTGGTATTTAACTTAGTTATTGTTTTGCTTACTGCGAAGTGGCTTCCATGTAATGGTTTTTGAATATGCATCAATATCATCTGAAATAGTCTTGCATCAATGCTAACTAATTAACTTATAATTTAGGAGACCAGTCGAAAAGTCCTGTTATTTAACACAAAAATATGCGACATAACGTAAGCACTAAACGACTTGAGTTTAATCCTCCGTCACACTCTAAACCATAATATACGCGTACTAGATAAAGGGTTGTTAGGTCATTAAGCAAAAGGGTCGATTTACTAATATAACTTTTTATGCAAGATGATAATTTTAATTTGACATTTGCGCAGATAGAATTAAGTTATTAAACTTCACTGAACGCCTTCTGATTCTTACTTACCCCTGTAAGCGAGTTAAATTTTTAAACATGTTAAAAGAATCATGAATCTCTTAAACTTTGAACAAAAGAAAGCACTTTACTTACAGATAAAAATAAAATGAAGTCTATAGAAAGTCTGCTCAATGTCGTCAAGAACAGAATATCCAAGTAACTGCGCCTGATAGCAAAATAATCTGTTTTATGAAAGAGTTATCGACTTTTATATTAACGGGTACACATTTTATTATAAAATATCGTCTCTCTCTCTCTGCAGTTCTGACAGATTCATTATTTCATTTATAATACAAATGATTTTTACACCTGAAACCTGTTATTACCATTGATTTGATCTAAATAATGCTTCGGTTTATGTTCATTTCAATATTCTCCATAAGAAGCTTTAATAGAAATCGATGTTATTGCACTAAATAAGTGTTTTTTGAATTCCTTCTAAGTGGTAACTTTTATTGCAGACTCATATTGAGGAGGACACAAAGCAATTTTCTGCACTAAAAGTTTCCACTAACTTCTGTGATGTTGTAGTGAAATTAAAAGCTTCTGGTTTAGCCGCTATATTTAGGATTTTTATTATTATATTAATATGGGTATTCATTTTTACAGGATTAGCGTGTTACTTAATATGAAGTAAACGTTATAACGAGGCGTATATGAATGGATAATTCACTTACACTGAACGAAAATAATAAGTTTTAGAGTAAGACACAAAAGGTAATAATTATTTACTTTATCTACATATGTCTACAACAGACTTTTGTAATCCAATTTAGCCGGTTACGTTTAGAACCCAATCTATACACACTTATGTAGCCAATGAATAATATCCTTGTTTACATTAATTATCTGACAAAATGTTCCGAATTTCACGATGTTATTTAATTTCCGAGAAAAACGGCCGCAAAATAATAAAAAGTACTAAAGTCTCATCCATATTCATAGAGTGAAGTCTCGCATAAATATTATGTTAAAACCAAGAGCAGAGAAACAGAATTTGCGAAAAGGCAGGTAAATTAAAATGATGTTAATGAAATTTTACTGAGTGATGGGCCCAAAGAGGACTAAATATTTTAACAGTTATTGAATTAAACATATTTTTTATAACAAGTGCGAAAAAAAACCACTAAAGTAAATACTCCAATTTTGACATTGTTTATTGTCACTATAAATTATAAGTTGTGAATGTTAATGCAGGCTGCCTTAACATTCACAATTTTTAATTTATGATAACAAAAAGAATACGTATTGTTCATAAAAATATTTTTTGTGTTCAGACTGAGCCCTCGTAAGCTTTAAATAATGGAAAAACTTCTGAAAACGTGGTTAAAAAACTTGAAAAAAAAAGTTTAAAAAAGTTTGATTGTCGGCATGATACGGCGAGTAATGAAATGAATAATTTGTTTACACATTGTGAAAGTACATCCCACACCATCCCATCCCACAGTGCCTCAAATCGAAAGTCTTCGATCAGTGCGTCCTACTCGTTATGACCTACGGTGCCGAGACACTCACGGTTCGACTGGTCAACAAATTTAATGTCGCTCAGCGAGCTATGGAGAGGGCTATGCTCGGAGTATCTCTGAAGGACCGCATCAGAAATGATGTGATCCGTCAGAGAACCAGAGTCACCGATATAGCCCACGGGATTAGTAATCTGAAGTGGCAGTGGGCCGGTCAGTATAAGCCGCAGAACTGACGACCGCTGGAGTAGGAAAGTTCTGGAGTGGAGACCGAGGCTCGGCAACCGTAGTGTAGGACGCCTTAGGGCAAGATTGAGTGACGACATTCGCAAAGGGGCCGGTGTGGGCTGGATGAGAATAGCCGAAGATCGGAAGCGGGGGCGTGCATTAGGGGAGGCCTATGTCCAGTAGTGGACTGATACAGGCTGATGATGATGATGATGATTGTAAAAGTAGTATAATTACGTTTCGTTAATTGTTATCAAAAAACGTGTAACCGATATTTAAGTTCTTATTTACGAAATATTTTGATTGAAACAAAATTATTTGCTTTATAATATTATTCCCAAATTAATGAAGAATGTCGTGTGCTTGTACATATTTTAATAATCTTTACTACGGTGGTTTTGCTGTTTTAAGTTTTTATTATTATGTATTTTTACAATAAGTGACGTACGGAATGTTTACCATGAACGATATAGTCTGTTCATAGGAAATATTACGTTAAACAGTATATATTATCTTTTTTCAACACCAAAACAACTGATGGTAGCTCCTTATCTAATAACACTGTAAATAGTATGCTCTTTGAACTATTGCACCTAAGTGTCTACAGTGTAAAAAGTTAAGTCTTCCGAGCCGATTACGACTACAGTGGCCAATCTATATTAGAGTTCACCCAAATACGCAAGAGCCACGGTAACGCACAAGAGGACGAAAAAACACTCGTGCACTTCGCTTTTCTTTTCTTGCTCTCATCAGGAGTAGAGATATTAGTAACAGGATTGACTTTTTACATACCCATCCGCCGCAAACCTTTTACTTCATAGACAAAGGTGTAATTCTCTAACCAACTATTTAGGTAACAACGATGAATAGTTGTTGTGTCCCTGCAGGATTCAAACCCGTGGTGGGTTTGAATCCTTCGGTGTCTAAAGCGTCAGCCCATACGGAGGCAGTTAACAGCTAACCGCGATAGTATTATAGATTATAAATAGTTAAATTATCACCCTTATAAATTAAATTTTATAAAGCTGTTTCGAAAGTTGTATTCCAAATATACTTGGCACATCTTAGCGTGTTAATATTATTATCTATTTTAAGTTTCTACATTATATATAAGCAATCTTAAAAGTCTAACCACTGAAAGGCGCGTGTTCCGACTAAAAAGCTCGGTTTTAATTAGATAATCTGGTTAGTTCAATGTTGTGTCGAAGCATTTGAAACTCTCCATGTAATTGTATTATAGATTTTAAAGTGTGGTTTTAAATAAAAATAAAAAGCTCTTATTTTATGTATTTAATTACAACGTATTTTACGACTTATTTATATTTTTATGAATGTTTGTGGGTACGAGTAATTCCACGATTGAAGAGATTTTTGTATGAAGCGTCTTAGTTTACCACGAGTTGACGAGTGGACGCCTCTTAAGGCTGTTCCGTTGACCGTTTACCTGGTTATTGAAGTGCCCTTCTAAATAATAATACTTTGTAATCAATATAATTAGGAGCAGTTATAATTCTTTCCCAGAAAGCGGTGCTAAATTTTTTGAGTTATCTCTAATGACAGTATGGTATGTTTACCTTTACAATATTTGACAGGTACAAGCGGTATACTTGAACAGAGGTGAACTAATTTAACTTTGGTGCATGGTGCCAAATTGATGCTGTCAATAAAGCTATTTTTGGTCCAATATTTGTTGTACTACTAGTTAACAGTCTAATTAAGGGATATTTGGAATCAGATTGCAGGATAAGAGTTTAACAATGCAATCGTTAATAAAGCAAACTGAATTAATGTAGGGTTAACTCGGTAATTGGGGGAAAGATAGTATTCACCTTACCTATTACTTAAAGTATCTTAATAATTTTTATGACTTGAAGCCCGTTTATCGATATTTTGTGTTTTAGAACATAATCGTAGAATACTAAAAAACTATATAACCGCCTTTGACACCAAACAGCTGCACTGTGTAGTTTAGAAGTTAGCATATGTATGTACTATATTTTTACTTTAATTACATATTAGAATTTTTCTCAAAGAAAAAACATGAAATGAAAAATTTTTAGGACCATTATTGGTTTGCTCGTTTCCTTTCTGCAAATTTCGACCTGTAAAACGAACCTCGCGGTTGTCCGAAGACTTTGATTCACAAAGACGAATCAAAGGCGATAATGGAAAATGATAATACACAATCTACGGCTGAGTTAGCAGTAGCTCTGGACGTTAGCGTGAAATCAATAATGGCCTATTGGCGTCAAATTGGCAAGCTTGATAAATCGGTGCCCCACGAAGTCAATGATCACCAGCGCGAAGTACGCGTCGAGACGTGCATTGCACTGCTCTAGAGATACAAAATGAAGGAAGTTTGAACTGCATTGTTACCTGCCTTGAAAATGGTTGGATTGTTGTTCAGCACTCAACAATGCCCTAAATGAAAACTTACCTAAACATATTATGATCACAGTTTGGTCAGTCTAGCGCCGGTGTGATTCATCACTGCTTCTTATCAAACGGGTTGACCATTACTGTAGATGTGCACTGTGAAGAACTGAACACAATGATGGAGAAGCTGGTACATCTCCAACCAGCATTGATCAATCGCTCGTCCCCGCTGCTCACAAACGGTCCACAAGTGTGACCTCATTCTGCACAGTCGACGACAGAAAAACAGTAAATTAAAACGATTGAGTTAACACCACAAATATTTTTATAATAAACCAATAATATATTAAATCAACGTGTGGCAATAGAACTTCTAGAAAAGAATTTTTTTTTTTATATTTGCAATCCGATTTTCAATCCCCAATGAAACGGTTTCTTTTTAGAAACCACATCGCCTATTCAATAAGTTAAAGCGCTTTCATCGGTTAAGAAATACGTCTGGAGCTTACGTGATTAAATGAAGTGCCCTTATTTGCCATAATATCGTATTAGACAAGAAAAATGAAAAAAATATATGTTTCGTTTGGTGCTGATTCGGTTGGTTGTAAGAAGGAAAAATTAAAAATTTTTGTAAGCAATTATAGAATTCGCTCAAACATATATTTTCCTTACATCTGACGGATTGAGGGTATTAAAGATTTGACTTTATAATGTGTACATAGGTTTTGATAGTATTCCATCGTCCAGACCTCACTATCGTTCAGTACTTTGTTATTAAGACTTTATTTTTTATTCCAAACGCAGGTTAAACTCAACTTATATCTTCAAAACGTATACAAAACTGCAACACATAGTCGATGACTTTTCGTACGTTTTAGGGATAAACAAAGTAAAAGCATATAATTAATTGTAACCATAACTTAAATGCGAATAGGTTTTGACAGTTATTTTGTTGACGTTTTAAATGAATTAAGATATTTCTTTTTCAGGTCTAGTTCTTATACTGTTTAACTAGCGCAGAAATTAAAAACAAAGTTTCTTAGCAGATATAATAACGATGACGTGGATAGAAGGTTTCAGTCATGGGTAAAGTTGAAGTAAAGTTTCGAACACGTAGATACTTTTTTCCGAGAGTACCAAGCCACAGGAAAAAACTAAAATTTTTTAAGCATATTCATAATTTAAACATTACATTAAGACCAGTGTTTTGACAACAAACTGTGAGAGTAAAATATGGTGAATAAATTGTTAAGGGTAATTAACACAACATTGAAAATTTATTTTTGATATTCTTAGGAAGCATTGTGCATTAAAACATAAATTTTTTGTAGGGACGTTTCTTCAAACAATTGAACTTTGTTATAATATTATTTCGCATTCCATTATTACAGATTCGTTATTTTATAATGTAATATTTTAGCGGCATTCTTCAAATATGAACTACTTTAAAGTAGAATTAAGTTTTAGAGTTTCGAGTTGTCATAATTATAGGTTTTTATTTAATGTAATAACGAGATGAGGTAAAGGTGAGCTAACGTAAGTAAAAAATCCATTTGTTATAATTTTTTTAAATGGTGTTTATTACTTAATTTCATTATTAAATAAAAATGTTATACTTAAATAATTACATATTATATATGTGTTATTATTGTTGATTTTAAGTTATAACGTCAAATGCTGCATAATCTTAATATTACCGACCGACCGCTGTAAACATTAAATTTTTTCATGTGCACTATTGGCAGGGAAAAAAGTTTCGGTAACATTTAGAAAATATTAGCTCTGCTTCCAGCTGTTTTTTTATATGTAAGAGTTTCCCAATTTGTTAATTCTATCTTGTCATGTGATCCTATTTTAAGTTATTTCGCGATAAATCATGTTTGAAACATCAAATATACTTCTACAAGAATCGAAAGCACGTGTGTGATTATAAAAAAATAATAACAGATGAACTAAAACAATGCTTTACAAAGGTTGCTAACGAATTTCTATACAACTTGAAGTAGTCTATACTCATTAGACAACTTGTGTTAAAGTCCTCAAGCGTGAGTGTTTAGAATAACCGACACTAACCCTTTCCGGACCAACATGGTACAAAAAACTACGAGGCATTGTCAAAGTTCGTTAAAGGCTGATATTGTAATAACCTTTGCGGATACAAAAAAGTCAATGCTATAAAGATAAAAAATATTATTTGATGTATTACGTTAAAATTAACAACTTAGAGCGTATCAGGGATTATGGTTTTAAAGTTGTTAAAACTGATTTGTTTTAAATTTTCTTCATTGGAAAATACGTAATAATTTGTGACTTGTGTAATTAAAAAAAACATTATTTAAGCAACGTATTGTATTGATATAAATATAATAATCAGCATTGAGTATAAAATTCTAAGTTTAAATTTTATGTTACGTAATATTAGATTTTCCAGTAAAATTTTCAAATTTCTTGCGTATATGTTAGTTTTTATGCGATTTTGACGCGTGTACCAATCTGACGCTTACGGTCGAGAGTTGGTTAATAAGGCTGTTACAAGTAGCCGTTACATGTAATCGTGCGATAAGTGCAAATTGATATCATAATCTAAACGTGTCTACCGTAATTGAACATCCTTTTTATACCTTTCCTTAAAAAACATGCTTTGGAAAAAATACCGTTACTGTTTGGTTGAGTAGATTGCAGGTTTCTGTACTGTAAATACTGTATTTTTGCACGCTTCGTAATGCACCCTTAACATAATCGGCAAAACAATCTTGTAACTTTTAAAACAATCTATGTAATCATAAATCATAATCGAACCAAACAAAGGCGATGGATCAGAATATTTCAGATGAAAACGTTTTTTTGCCATGATTTAGAAGATGTCATATTAAAAACACTATCAATCATTCGTGAGCAAATAGACGACATCCAACGATGATTTATATTTTTCAGTTTGGCAAACGAAATTAGGCTACATATTTTGCACAGGACAAAGGTGGTGGTGATATGACGAATGCTGCTGATATTATTCTGTCACGTACGATTTTTACATTATTAGAAATAATTGGGTCTGTATTGTTCTATCAACAGACAATAGAAAAAACCATATGTAGTTAACGCTTGTCGTATCGAATGAGCGTATTGATCATAACACTTTTTTATATTATTGCATTAGTTTTAATATGGTACATTAACGAAAATATTTTGTTTTAAGTATTACTGAACAGAGTATAAGATCCATTATTATATTATACTAGATATTGCCCGCAAATTCGTCTGCGTAGAAATTTATTAGTTTTTTTTAATAAACGGGTAGCCACCTCAGCTATATTGCATTAAAAATCCCATTAAATTCGGATTAGCTATTCCAGAGGTTATCCAGAACAAACTAACAGATAGACAAAATTAAAAAAAGAATTTTTTTGTTATAGTAAGTAGTTCCCGTTATTTATCAATATGTAATCTTTTAATGTTACATATAGACACTCTTATTTTATTTATTTGTATAAATCAAGTTAAAGCTACAAAGAGAATTTGATTTTATAATTAAGGTTTGACGTGCTCTGCGACTTTGACGCCGTTTCAACTCATTTCCGTAACTTAAAATAATTTTACCTCCTAAGATATTAATTCAAATGCATTTAGTGATATTATATGCATATAACATAGATTATTGACTATTTTTATTAATTCAATTTAAGATTGTAGAGTAGTTATGCTTTTATAACATTCCTGTGACTTATTTTTATAAAGCTACATTCAGCGAAGGTACTTTTGACATTTGCACACTCTTGCATATCTTCTTAACATGTTTTATAGAATGTCCTACAGTAGTTTTAAATATCTGATTTGTTTTAATGTATTAATTATATTGATATAACAAATTAAACAATTTTGATAAAAAGAGACATACAAACTAAAACGTTTTGAATGCATTTATTACCAAATGGACGTATCATCATACCGTAGTTTGTTAAATAAACTTTAAAAAGACCTTGTCGTATTTTTGAAAATCACAACGTATCGCATCTTACACACTATTACGTAAATGTTATGCTTGTTTCCTAAATTCATCCATTTTAATATTTTATTATTTTCATAGATCGACTAAATACACTATTTAGAAAAAAACGTGAATAAAATGTTTTATTTGTGTCACTTTGTAGTCCGAGTATTAAGAAGACAATATCAGATTTTACAGTCTTTTTATATTCTAGCTAATAGATTGCAGTTAAAATCACTTTTCTTATAATTAAAATGTTTATGATTTGCAAAACCGTTTCTGCTTTATAAAATTTAAAAATAAGTTTTAGAATTTGAACAACTGATTGTTACAGTATAAATATTTGTAAATGAATGTCGAATAGTTGTTTTAATTATTAGTTTACGTAAACAATAGTCATCAAACGAAAAGCGAAAGTTGATGCAAATTGTTTATACGGATTTACCGTGAGTTTTACTAAACAATATTTTTTAGGCAAATAATTTATATAAAGCAAACATAATTTTCATTTTCGCTGTCTTATATGCATACAGAAATGTGCATTGTATTGTAAACTTGATTACTGCCAACTATTGACTCAAACTAATATTTTACTAACATTTGCCTTACATAAAAAATGAAGTAATTTGAATCAGTTGAAAAGTTTACGGAAATCGTTTTATTTGAAAATAAAATTATTTGAAATGAACTAGTAAAATTATACTAAAAAAAATTGACCGATTTCTAACATCGTATAACTGTTTTATTCAATATGAGTAGGTTACAACGTGCTCCCCGTACGGAATTGCGTCGCGTTTCTGCCACCGCATTTTAAATATTTGATATCTCTTAAGGTTATTTAATCAAAATGTCTTCTATGACATGTTTTATGTACATAATGAAGATCTTTTTCGATTCAATAAATTCTATGTGAACTTAAATTGTATTATCTTAATAGATAATAACTTTGAATTGCCTGATTGAATTTTTAAAATGTTTACTTTCAACTGCTTACTGTGCTTTATCCTTAAAACATAGATATATACTATAGCAGACTTTATTGTAGACCAATTAAAGTAGTTAATTATGTAAGACATACTTTATGCCTGTCTTTTGTGCTTTTGGCAGCATTTGAAATTTAATCGCACGAGATTGTGATTTTTATTGTTCAAATATCTAGTAAACTACTGATCACAAAACTATTAAAAAATGGCACCAATGGGGAGCTAATACCTATCATTTAAAACAAGAATGAACGATATCGGAGACTAGCGGAGCAACGAGGTAACATATAAGAAGAACAACGCTACGAATTGAGTACCTCCTTGTTTTGGGAGGTCGGTCAAAAAATATGGCCATTTCTTTAAGTTCCCAAACGGAGTGATAAAGAATGTGCCGAACTGGTTAGCATCCAATAACTTACTCCTTAACACCTTATAAGCAAACGTTTATGTTTTACACTTTCATAGTTGCCTCAATTGTTAAATATTAGGATCAATGATAACCATTAATGACATTGTACGTCATATCTGTTATGTTAAAAATTTTAAATAGGTATGCCAATAAAATTGAATTATTAAAAATGATGAGCCGTCAGTTATTTTTTATCATATCGTTCCTGTTCTGATAAACTGTGTTGTAATTATCACTATTTAAAAAAGTAAAGCAATTTAAAAGTGAAGATGCACTTCACATTTAAAAACATGTATATATTTATACACTCATTAAAATATTAAGGATATTAAATTAAATATATACATTTGCTAGTGATACTAACCTAGATACACGAAACTTGATAAATAAGAACTACAACAATTGTATTTACATTTATTAAGCAAAGTATTGTAAATTTCGTAATAATCTACATCGAATAAAATTAAAGAAGGCATTCGAAGAATAAAAGAAAAGTTTCATCGCGACTACAACAGATTTATTTTAAGTGATTAAGACTGATGGATGTAAAAAATTAGCTGATGATTTAATCCCCGAGATTCGGTTACAACTTGTTAAAAAGAAATTTGAGTTTATCGTTCATTAAAAGCTTCGTCTTTCTCATTTTTTTTGTTGTGATGAATGTACATACGTATCCTGTGTCTAAAATTTATTTTATTCCATTCTTAAACCATTATCGGCTAGTTAAATGTTAACGCTATGTTATATATTAGTAAATATAGCATATGGGAAACATTTTTACTACTAGTAGTAAAAAGGTATATTGCAGCGTGATGTTTTATAGCCGAAAGCTATTATCGATAACAACGGTGTATTAAAACTGAAACATTAGTAGTAAGTACAAGTTTATAATGTAAACATAGAACTCCAGGATCGTGTAGTATATTGTTTTGTATTGATTATAAAACTTACTATTAACAGTTACGACTCGTGTACTCCATATTTAAACCAGGTGGATCAGCGAAGTTCTTCTTTTGCTGTGGTGTACCACCACCTCCACGCTGATGGAGTTATTATAATTTATAACTTTATAGAAAATACTAGTATACTAGTATTTATATATATACCGGCGCCAAAAAAGATGCAAACATCTCGTACCCAATATGTTATATATATGCAACTATATGACCTCGAATGAATAATAAATCTTAAAATTCAATCGTCACGCAGTGATTGCTTGCAAGTGAATTTTCATTACATCATCATTACCAGCCTGTGTCAGTCCACTGCTGGACAAAGGCCCCTCCTAATGCACGCCACCGCTTTTTATCTTCAGTTATTCTATTTCTGCCCACACCGGCCGGTGTGCTTTTTTACGTACTTTGCGAATTTGTTTGCGATTGTGTGTGTATCTTGCAGGAAAATTCTATTAATTATTTACACCTGGCGTTAGTATTATCTATACGATGTCATTAACTAAACTGTTATACGCGTATCTTATACTGGTTAATCTTTTTAAAAGAATAAGAGCTCAATTTGTAAAATAATTTGGCATTAGTAATTTAACGTCTTTCTCTTTACACCACACATAAATTAGGAAATATAACCTTCAATAACCTGTCGGGTATGTACTTAGGTTATGTAGTATGTTTGCAATGCCTATTGATTTGCAATAATATTTGCAATTGAAATTGCTTATTTGTAAATCATCTCTAACATAAAAATATAACCTCTTTTTCTTTACACCGCGCATTAATAAAAAAATGTAACCTTCAATGACCTAACGAGTACATAGATATGTAGTATGCTTGCCAGGATCTATCCTAATTTAGATGCGGGTTGATGCTGGATCCTTTTCGTCCTTTACATAAACCTTTCTTTGCACTGTCTAGAAAGGGTAAGTATTTTAGTTGTCGACTTTATCCCAAGCTTCAAAGAATATCGTCAATGTATTTTCTGTTCATTTATTAAAAATAACCTGCCCATTGTAAAGTAGATAGTTTAATAATAATAATAATAATTTAATAAATTACATATGAAAATCTATTTTTAACTTAATACCAATCTTAGTATATTTTACAACATCTCTATAGATGTTGTAAAACATACTAACAATTTTTTGTAAAACTTAATTTTATCGTCTTTTATTTGCCCTTTTGGTTTTTTTTTTGTAGTTAACAAATAGCACGTCTTTAGTAAAAGAACGCATAACAAATTCTTTTTAACTATTTATATCCATTAGTGTAGTGCCTTGTAGTATCATAGGTAAAGGTTGAATATTAAAAGTTTATTCCTTGTAACAATTATCATAAACTGACGATTTGTAACATGTGAGATCTCATTAAAATAGCGAAAAGATTCTTCGAAAATGTGTGTTCGTTAACATTTTCCTGCTAATGTTTATGTTAAGCGTTAAAATATGCCATACTAAGTTCTAATAACAAAAAAGAATGCCATAAGCAACAAAATAAATAATAACAGTTTTTTTAATTATCGCTTTTCCCTATTCGAAGATTTATCCTAGACAAAGAATTATCTCCTTTTTTTATAAAATTTCTTATCAGCCTGAAGCAATGCCTATGGAAATAGGTATCTACTTCCATTCAATTGAAAAAAAAACTAAACCCCACGCGTTTTTTATTATATTATGTTGAGCCGAAGCAAATTTATTTTCCCTCCACGTTGGCATAGGTCACTGGGTGTTAACCATTTTGGCCCTTTAGTCTATGCTGTGTCTATAATTTCGCTAAATTCATGTCAAACCTCTTCATTAAAGATCCAATTCTTTCAGGAATCTTCATGTACAGTCAGAACTGTGTAAACGGCTATAAAATTTGCAAAACCTTAAGTTAGATACAAACATCAAAATGTTACATGTTTTTTTTTTATATTAGTGTACAGACATCACTGCTGGTTTGAAAAGTGCCGTGTGTCGTGATGACAAAGAATAATTATTATTTAAGAATTAAGTTCATTAAACTAGAAGCAAGATTCTGTATTCGTATCTCGTAAATCAAACAGGAAATCTTTGTTGAACCGATATTCTTTTTCTCTAATGTCCTTTTAGGTTTTTGATTATCTTTTCCTTTCTCCACATCCAGATTGAGTCAAGTACATTTAAAGTCTGATTAATAACAAAAATTGGTTTAACGAATAAAGATCGTGTTGAAATCTGTAATCTAATGTTTTCCTATCATAATATCATACAACTGATTTATGAAAAGGATTGTTATAATATCTATTACATTTCCAAACCTAAGCTTTTAGCTTTATAAAACAACAAACGCCAAGGGTACTTTCTCCACTGACCGTATTACAAAAAACAAGGTCACACATCTGTTGGCAAATAAATATTGACTAAATTAGGGTTGTTAGCTTTCTCTGAGCTTTTATTTTTATTTAGAGGATATGCGTGTTTAAAATCATTCATTACTCCAGTAAAGTTACATGCTACATACATACTTTAAAAAAATAATCCTGGATAATAAACACCAAACACTTTCCGGTCTCGACGATTAAAGGTATTCCCGGTTCGTCTAAATCTGTAATTTAAAATGTTTTACTTCTAAGATATTACTTGAACTGTTTGCTGTAAATCTCAAGTTTTGTTACATATAATGTATAATGCGATCATCGTATTAAATTGCATTTATTTTTTTCCTAACCAAATAACATAGATAAATCATATCAATCTATTTCTTAAGGCTGTATATTAACTTTACTGAAATGCTTCAAGAGCCGATTTAATTTTATTAAAAAGATAAATACTTATAAATTACATATAGAAAAACTGTGTTCCCTAGCTCTATATTTATACCCTAAAATAAGTTTGCAAAATATCTCATTGTACTCTACTGTCAATTCAATCAATTTGCCAATAAAATCCTAACTCCTAATTTTTAGCCTACATTTTTATTAAAAGGTGGTGTTGGCGATACTTAAGGCCGTAATTTCTTTTCTTCTTAGATATTTTTTCTTAAACTATGTATTATCTTTTATTTAAAACCACATCGCAGACCTTATATTTAGAACCGGACAAATCAAAAAAATCAGAAATCGGTCGATTAGGGGCAAATAATTGAGAAAAAATATCCGATTTTAATGCTTCCATCTATCGCACAATAATAATTGTTCTGCCTATGGGCGAAATATAAATCACTATAACTGAACAGATTAAACATTTAAGAAGTAGACAAACCGAGAAATATATTTCCTTAACGTTTGATTTGTCGTTCGATTTGTTCGTGACTCCTTATTTACCGAATAATTTATGTCTGTGAACATCCAAAACCAGAAGAGAGCGAATTGCCTATAAACCTTTAATAGGTTTACATCGATCGTAACTTTGCCTTTGAATGTCTGTGCGTATTGAAACTGACATCACATTTTTATTCCTTTTAAATAAATCAATTCTTTTCTTTCCTATAATAAAATCGATATTAGTTCATATACGTCTGGGTGTATATTTGGCAGACTTATATAAAGCATTTAAAATTAATTACGATATTATAATTTGAATATTATATTAACATAACTAATAAATAATATGTGTAAAAAAGTATTTGTAACGCAACTCAAAACAGTTGAGTTATTATCGATCGAAGTTGGATCAATGAATGAAATGCGAGTCTGCTGCGCGCGGCTAATATAGGTCGGGGTTCAAGAAGCCTGCTCACGGTCCCAAGGGTTGCTTCTGCTGACCGAGGCACGTCACATACGATGACATTCCGGTGAACTTCCTTGGTATTTGCATCGTGACAGTCTTGCGAAATATTGTATCGCCAATGATGATTTTCGGGTAATGCATACTCAGCCGTTGTATCATGGGAGCTTTGCGTGATATCGCCAGCGATGTTACTCGACCGATACTTGCTCAGCTTTAACTTAGTATGAGCCTTGCGTAACAACTTCTCTTTTGTTGACAAATTTTGTGTATATTTTTTTCAACCAAAAATATAAGAAAGTACTATTAAAATAATATGAAGTTATTGCGTAAATAAATACAAAATGTGTAATGAATGCCGATGTATTCTAAAAGTTTTGAATAAAGGCGGATGGCCGATGACCCGCTGTGTGCTAAGACGGATATCCAGTTCCAGCGCAATTTTAAGGGACCTCCCATTAAAACCTTGCCGTTGATAATATCTATATGTTATGATATAAAACATAAAAAGGAATTGCTGCTGATGTCATTCTTTAGTTTGACATTATGATTCAACTAACTAATTAAAGCATTTCTTTAGCTATATATTGTTACAAAACCTACAAATAATCACCAAACACTTTTAATATTAATTAATTTCATCAAAAGAATCTTGGCAGCATAACAAAAGTCTCAAAGCAATAGCGGGTAAATTAAAAAAAAATATTATGAAAAGGTTACGCAATTAAAAGGAATATTAAGAAAGTCTCCTACAGAGTAAAGTGTTTGCTACGTTATTTCGTATATATTCGAACGTATTGGATAATTTATGAAATATTAAATATAAATTAAATTCATATTGATTACGTTTTTTTCTAGATTATTATTATATTCATTTGTAAATATCTATAGATTCATTATGCTGAGTTTTCAAATTTTTTATGTATCAAAACTTTATGCAAATAAATTAAAACGGATTGAAAACACTGAGAATGTGCAGGAAATAAAAAGGAATTACGCTCCTTTGCTAGACAAGAATGGGGACTATGGCGGTCGTCACAAAATGAATTCAAAAAGGAGTAAGCTCTCTCACATTCTGCTTTTTATTTGACGTGATCGGTTGCTCTCTGAATAGACCGATTAGAACTTTACTGGGTGTGGGGGGTTCCGTTGCTACAGGCATGTCTCCCTACGGCTGACTTTAATGCACCTAGGGCCCACTAGGTGAGCTCCGACTTGGGCCGTCACTTTATGGTTCCCGTTAGGATGCTGAATTCAGGGATCCCAAGTGGATCACCTGAGACTTCGGTTCGTTTAGCTTGAAGAGCTCTAGCCAATATTGCTACCACTTTCTAAAGAATTGGCGCTGGGAAAAGAAGTCGTACAAGGAACGTGAGATCGATGTCATATGTATGCGTGTGTTGTCCTACACTACTAAGTGCAGGATAGGTTTGACTATTGCGTGGGTGTTGGAACTCATTCAGCCTTACGGGCGTTAACAAAGTTCTTTTATTTAACAAGAAGAGTAAGCCAAGCTATTGCATTTTCGGCAGACGCAGCAGAGTCTTATAGATCAAATAAATTAAGCGGCTTTATAAACAATGTTACACCTTGTCCAATGCAGTGCTGCGATGGGTGAGTATTTGCGGTGGTGGCAGACTTATATTCAATTGTAGTCAGCTCCAGTGTCATTTGAAGCTACGCAGAATTGCCAGGCATTAGAAGGACAGATGTGTGGAAAAGCGGTGCTAGGGGGACGAATCGAAGAGAATACTCTAGAAATCGACAATACGTTAACCATTTATTATCAAACGTGAGGGGACTTCGTACCAAATCCCATGAATTTCTGACTAGCATAATAAATTGTGAATATGACATAATTTGCATAACAGAATCTTGGTTCAATAGTAAGTTTAATAACTATGAATACTTTGACGATAGATACGATATTTTTCGGTGTGACCGCGATCCTAACTTAAGCGGTCAGTCGCGGGGTGGCGGAGTTTTGGTAGCAGTTCGGCGGACATTGTGCGCCAACATTAACGAAACGTTTAGTAGACGAAACCTGACAAAACATACAGATGCAGAAAGTGATCGTCTCCTATTAACGGATGAATTATGGGTAAGCATACCACTTTGTAACATGCCCTTCATTACCCCTCCTCCCAATCTCCCAGCGTTCCTTCATATTGCGATTACCTACATTCCCCATAATGATTGCCATGAGTTACAGCTTAGCAGCTTCTTTGAAAAGTTACTGATATAATAAATATAAAGCCGAATGATATTTATATTATATTGGGTGACTTTAATGTCTCCAAAGCCGAATGGTATTATGATGACGAACTTGATTGTATGAACATTCGTACAAATAATGACAAATTGGCATCCCTTGCCGCAAATTTCATGAATCATTCCTTACTATTCCAGTATAACTCTGAATTTAATGTCAACAATCGGCTCCTTGATTTGGTTTTTAGTAATGAGCGCATCCTTGTGACCTCTAGCTTCGGACCACTTACTCCGGAGGATTCTCATCATAAAGCGTTAGAAATAAATATTAATCTTATTAAACGTCAACCACCTAGGCATACTTTCACTGAAAAATTTTTAGTGCAAACATGGGTTCGAAAAATAAATCTAATGCTATTCAATAAACAGACAATAAAACCAATTATTGTCTGTTTATTGGTCAAGTTTTATTCTTCTTCAAGTGACCTAGAAATATTAATATCAAACTTCTACAACATCTTGAATAACGAAAATATTAAACATCCACCATGGTTCACAGCTCATCTTACAAAATTAGGGAAAGAAAAGATAAAATATAGATAAATGTATAAATTTTTCTCAAGACAAAATTAAACGAATCTGAAGTACTTGGACTTCGTAAAGTCCAAAAATGCAGCAAACCCCATTCCGAGAATATGATTTAACAAGGCAGTATTGTATCTAAATGCGAAATGAGACATATGTAAAGCATTTAACAATTACTTTCATAGTGTGTTTATTCCACACCCGAATATTAACATACCAGACAATGAACTATCAAAGGAATCGACTGTTGATATAAACACTATTAACCTCAAAGCTGATGTTATCCTTAAAGAGTTAAAGTCTATTAATATTCATAAAGGACCTTTTGATGGTAATCATCCCATCCTCGTATCAAAATGTGAATGAACTTTAAAACCTGTCACAAAATTATTTATTTCATAATCTTAAAACAGTGTTTTTCCAAATATATGGAAAACACTTATTACACCTATTCCCAAATCTAACAAAAGGGATCTTATAACAGAATATAGGCCTATTTCTAAACTATGCACATTTGGTAAAATTATTGAAAAATTGAGCTACTCAATTGAATAACTCCGTACGACACTTTGTCTCTAGAAACCAAATGGATTTATGAAATCGTAGCGTCGATACAAATATGCTTTTATTTATAAATAAAATCTTGAGCCATAGATAGTAATCTTCAGGTAGATGTTACTTACACTGACTTTTCAGAGGCGTTTGATAAATTAAATCATGACCTATTGTTAAAAAAACCTTAAAAGCTGGTATTCATGGTAGTCTTTGAGGTTGCTGAATCCTATTTAAAGAACCAAGTCAAGCAGTTCTGTCAGGTTACTGCTCTAGGCTGCCAGGTCCCGTTTGCCTCCGGTGTCCTCAGGATCCACAGTTTAGGCACTACTTTTCTCTGTATATCGATGATATTGGTTCTAGTTTCTAGTAGTTTTGTCATGATATATTGTAAATTAAATTCTCAAATTTAATTACAAAATTCAAGATCTAGCAATATAATGGATAGTAAAATGTCCTTTCCTTACACTGACTCAATTATCAAAGGCTTTTAGAACATAGGTTAGTAACAGAATTAGTAAACCATTCAATAATCCAAATTCACTTAAATTATTTTATTTTGCTTTCGTAAGACCTATCATTGAATAAGGCTGTGTCGTTTGGAGTCCCTATTACGTATGCCATCTAATGATATATCAACTATGAATATATTGTTAAACATTGTTTCCAAAATGTAATACATACATGCGGCGTAAATTTAAGCAATGTTTTTGTTATAAGCTCGCTATTATGTACTATTTTGTTATCTTTTTTTTGGCACTATTTTGTCTTCGTTTTTAGTAATATAAGCTATATAATATCTTTGTAATGACTTTTTGTTGCCATAATAAAGTAAAATGAAAATAAAATAAAATAAATAAATCGCAGGAAATCCGTTTTTGGCGCTTTAAGGCGGCCGTGGTATTCGGCTGGTTTCGTATGTGGTGAGGACTTTTTTATCCTTGGGTCGGGGGTAGTCGTTAGTGCCGTATTAGGCATTTTAGGCAACGGGGACGGAAAAGAAATTTCTGGAGGCGAATATCTGGAGTTGTGACACATCCTGGAAAGTCTGTTAGAGTGTGACCTCTCAAAAGTTAGTCGACGATTCTACAGAGAGCTGAGTGGATAGGAGAGATGGTAGGACAGATGGTAGAAGCAGTACAGTTTGTAGCCTTGACGGGGAGGACGTGTACAGGGAAAAAGGCGCGGTGTTTGCGCTTCTTTTTGGACTTGACCATTTGAAAGCCGTAATCGGGTTTTGGATTGGGATTCACCTCGATCTTCATATCCGAATCGTCCATAGGGAATGAGGTTGTGTTGGGTGTTGGGGTTGCACAGGTTAGAGACTGGAGGGATATTCTCTGTTTACGATTCCGTACCTTACTCCGTCACCAGTCAATCAAAACCAACAGGGGTTTTGAGCAACTGGTCCTTAGATTATATTGTATCTGTTTCTTTTTAAACAGTAATTTTTTAACAAAATATGGTAATTGATTTTTTCTTTTTTTTGGGAATTTTTGACATATATTTTTCTTTACGGCCATCACTTGCAAGGTATGTTCCACTTTGCTGCATATAGGATTTTGGTGCAGTCGTATTTCTTTATTATAAAAGGTTCAAAAATACTATTTTGATATGATAAGTTTTTTAAGAACGTTGAAGTTGTCATTAGCCTTTTTATTTAATATTTTAATTTTTCCTTTTTTGAAGATAAATATCTCAGTTAATTTATAACACTGCGATAAATTCCTTACGCTTTATTCCTTCCTACGAAATTAAACAAGGCGCAGACGTCGTTAAAGAAAATTGCAAAAGCTTTCATGGGCATTTGAGCATAGATAAAAATAAAATTACAAACCTTTTTCGTTAGGCTAAAAGCTCTAATAGTAGGAATATACGAAAAATTGTACCTTGAACGTAAACTTTATAAAAGTTATTAGTTATTATTGAAATAAAAAGGAAAACCGATACCCATCTACAACATATTTCGACACTTTAAAAACCCCGTTTTAATTGTAATAGGGTCTATTTCATTAGAATTTTTTCGCAGAAGAATATTTATCATGTTATGAATCTTAAATATAAAAATGTATAAATACAATTTTATTCAATGATTTTATTACGTATAAGATCGATTAAAGGTCTAAAGGCCACCATATTTGCAAAGTGACGTCAACAACAAAGGTTAGTGTTTCAAGGGTTAAAACTTTGTGTCTTTTTGCAGTATATTAGACATAAATTAGGTTGACCTTTCTAAAAGTTACGTAATAAGAGTCGCGCAAAAAGTTGGTAAAGGTGTTGAGGACGATTTTTGACAGTGGCCTTTAAAAAGATAGAACTTCAAATTCTTTTCATTTATTATTACTATCACTAGAGATCATTTCGTATCGAATGTCATATAAGTTATTATATAAAGCTGCTACAAGATAAATAATAATGCAACGATCAAGTTGCAGTCCAATCCAATTGCACAGTATCTATTGGATATCTATATAATCAACTGCCTCCGTAGTCTAGTGGTAAGGCCGTGTGCTTTAGAAACCTGAGGTCGTGGATTCAAATCCTATAGGGATTCAACGAATTTTTATTGTTATTTCCTAGTTGGTTAAGGCAATTTGGGCCGATCACCCAATTGTTTGAAAAGTAAAGTGATCCATGCGGCGATGTCTAGCAGTGGACTAACACAAGCTGCTGATGATGAGATCCATATAATTAACATTGTATTATTTTTTGCCAAAAATTCTACCAACAGTTCAAAATATAAAAAGCGAATGGGAAAAAAAATCACCTTTTGCAATATGTTTAACATAATCAAATATTAATACTTGATATTTCTAAGTAGCTGGTTACTTCTCTTTGTTCCTCTAAAATTGTGCTTATTTTTTGTTTAGAAGTTAAAAATAGTGCAGTACTATATCAAACTATGGATTGTATTAAATTAATTTTTAAACATTTTTAATGCAGTTTTAGTTGTCATGCCGGTAATTTTTGGTTTTTAAAATTTAGTGTTATCATTATTACAAATAGCATTAATGACAGAAAAAAATACATAGCAATAATGCTCGTAATCATTAAATATTTATACAAAGCAATATAAAAATCGAACTTGCCTGAAGGCTTCACTTTTCTGTTAACGTCTCTGCTATACAGATGTGTCACAATTTTTCTTTATTTATCTCTTTTTCGTTTTATATGACAAGCCCTTATTAATACTAAATTAAATAAAAGTATTGTAATACTTCCTATCAAATAGAATAAAGTATTATTATACTTCCTCATTGATTGTGAATATTGATCAGTTTTGGAATAAGAAATCCCTGAACAGGAAAAACATCAAAGTAAAGGAAAATTGTAATGGACTTTTCAAATATTGTCTTATGCAAAGCATTTAGAAAACAAGTGTAACAAAATATTTCATTCAATTCTAACTATTACGTAAGGTCATCTTTGATTAATATAAATAGTGCAAAGATATATAATGTATACTATTCTATCTTTTAGTTGGATTAAGCTACATATGGTGGGCAACTATATTTTAAAATCGGTTAAGTATTTTAGGCTTCATTATCTTGACACGAGATTTATATATATCAAGATGAGGAAACAACATTTTTATGGAATTATTTATTCAAAATTGTTCCGTTTGTCAACTAACAATAATTCTTGTTTCCTCGTTTTTCCTTTTTACTGCATCGACAATGTTTTCAATATATTGCTACTCTATGACAAAACTTATGTTTTATTATCAAGAGCTTTTGATGACACGTCATTAGTTTTTTTTAAAAAAAGCTTAACATTTTTAACATTTTTAGAAAACAAATGATCAAATAATTTTGTTATACCGATTTTGTAAAAGATTTATAAATAATCTGTTACACCTATTCTTTTGTAATATTAAAATTCCACTCTGCTATTTAACTCTGTAGCTGTCATATTTGTAATAGACTTAAATTCGTTGGTTTAATCCACAAAAAACTCCTTGTCTATAGTTTAGCCCAATAAGACTTGGAATAGATGAGAACTAGGTAACCAATAGCAACGTAATCGCGTCATAAATGTAGGTACATAAAAATTTCACCTGAATAACAATAATTGAGTGACAGTAGACTAATAATAGCTCCTCATATAAGTTGCTTGGTAGTTATGCATTAATTTGTTTACATCTATTCCAAGTTTAATCTGTCTAAATTATACTACATGTTAGATTCAAGAACTAATATTGTTTAAAGAACAAAGGAATTGAAATGATATAAAAAATTCTTACTATCTCGTCACCGAGTCAAAAGGCCAGTGCAATCCAAGCAGTATCACAATATCATTTTCGCACAAGCGGCTTACATCTGAACTAAATAAAAGAGCGAAGAAAACAATGCAACGTAACTAAATAAAAAATCTATTTTGAACAAACTACCAAGATGGATGTAATGCATTAAAATATTGTAATTAATTTTTTTTATAGCTTACGCAGGCAGACGAGCAGTCGGGCCACTGATGGAAAGTGGTCACCGACTATCCATAGACATTGGCAATACCAGTGGTATCACCAACGCGCTGCCTACCGTGAGACATAAGGGTTAAGTCTCGTTTACCCAGTAACAGCAGGCTACAGGTGCCTTCAAACCGGAACACAGCAGTGTTTCACACTACTGTTTCGGCAGAAATAGGCACGCGGTGGTATCCACCCAGACTGGTCTCCTGTAAACAGGGACCTACCACTCGGTCAATTTATCAACCGAACCCGAAATATTTTTACAAGGAGCATGTTCTAAAAATTCTGTTTCAATATTCAGTACATTCGACTACTCCTCAGAGAAATCATATATTTGGATCCGTCGAACATCCAATATTTTATTTCAGAGAGGAAAAAACAAATTCGATTGAATGTATGTATCTGCTACTCATAACCTAGAGTACTGTAATAGACAATAAAAAAAGCTGTTATCTGTAATCTAAATGAAATAAATTGTTTTTGATTTTCAATTTAATAGTATTAATTAAAAATAATTAAGCCTTTAGATTGTAATTATTGATGTATTATGTCATCAAAAATATCAAAATTTAAAAAATGTATATAAACAACATCACTATTATCCATAAAGTTGTCATAATGTTGCTTACAACAAAAGAGTGTACGAGAACAAGCCGGAGTCGGCGATAAACGGCGAACACACTCGGAGTGTCACTGTCGTGCGGGTCTACCATCGCTATCAAGAGGCTGGATCCAACCGCAGCACACTAGGGAATGGTCACAGTAATTTTTTTGGTGCAAACCTAAATTCATATTTATAGGAAATAGGACTTTGGCAACTCAAAGATATGTCGACGAGATCCTGGAAGAAAATAGCATTTAAATGCACGATTTCCTTCCTTGAAAAGGTCAATGCCAGCGTATAGAGTAGACAGCACGCTGTCCCGATCTAAACCTGATCAAGCATGCATGGGACGAGCTTGGACGCCGTGTAAGGGGATAAAACCCTCCAGTCACCTATAGGGAGCTCAAACTTGCGCTGGTAGAGAACACCGCTTCAAAAGCTTGGTGTACAGCATGCCAAACCGCATAAAGTTCTAATATTGAAATAAAATTTAAATTTAATGAAAAATACTGTATTAACCATCTTTACGTATAATATCATTAAATATAAATAAATTATTAAAAATATTTAACTGTCCATCATAAAAATTTATTTCAGTTAGCTAGGTTTTAGCTTCCGAGATATTCAAACTTTTCAACTGACCCTTTATTTTTGCTCACGGGTATATTAGAAAAAAACACGTTCGACGTAAAAAAGTACGTAATAAATTTACGTGAATATTTACAATGACATAACTGACGCATAAGAATAACTTTTAAGTAACTTGTTTAACAAGAAAAATTATGTTAGGTACCTTTATATAATGAATAATGGACATATTTAGCTGAAATAGTCTTGCAAAAATGCTAACTAATTATTTTGTGATTTAGGCGATCAGTCGAAAAGTCCAGTTATTTAACACATAGATATGCGACATAACGTAAGCACTAAACGACTTTAGTTTAATCCTCTGTCACACTTAATATATGCATACCAGATGGAGGGTTACTAGGTCATTGAGCAAAAGGGTTGTTTTACAAATAACTTTATATAGAATATAATAATTTTCATTTGCCATTAGCGCAGACATAATTTAATTATTAAATTTCACTGAACGCTTTCTTATTCTTTACTCACCCCTTTTAGCGAGTTGATTTTTTAAACACTTTAAAAGGAGCACCAAGCTCGTAAACAACAACAAAAAGTACAAAAGAAAGCACTTTACTTACAGATATAAATAAAATGAAGGCTTTATTGAAAATCTGCGAATTGTCGTCAAGAAGAGAATATCTATGTATCTGTGCTTAATAACATTATTATTTGTTTTATAGCAGAATTATCGACTTTATGTGTACACGTATTAGTATACAATGTCGTCTCTCTCTATACAATACTGACACATTTATTATTTCATTTATAATACAGATGGTGGCATATGTATTGCTTTACAGAACAAATTCATACCAAAATGCTTGAAATAAACATGACTCAGTAGCCTTAGATTGATGTTCATTTCTGTATTCTCCATAAGAAACTTTGATAGGAATCGATGTTGTCATATTAAATTTGCGTTTTACGAAATCCTTCTAAGTGGTTACTTCTGTTTCAAAATTGTATCATAGGAAGCAAAGCAATTGTGTTTAAGGTACCATATTAAGCCTTTAATAAGGAGCATAGTCAGTTAACTTCAATTTTGTAAATTGTCATAATTATCTTGTGGTCTCTGTAATAGCCATTTACTACAACTTGACTAGCTTGTTACGGTTTCAGATTTAAATATTTAATAAAGCCATAAAATTTCTTATAGTTAAATCTGTAGTTTTCGACAAACGGTAAGCACCTTTATATTTTATAATGACATTCATTTTAATTTTATTAAAATTTAACGATTACAAATTAAAAAAAATATATAATAAACAATTTACTGCGTGTTTTGTATTTATAGTAAGAACATATTATTATATTATTATTATTTGTGTAAGTTTGCATGTTGCCTTCACTTTTAAGCTGACATATCATCTATGATCCTCCAATTTTTTTTTTGTGAATAATTTTCCTCTAACCTGCAAAGTAATATGTCTCTAAGTGATTTCTCGTGAAAGTTAAAATTACTGTACACACATCATCAGCCTGTGTTAGTCTGCTAGACGTAGGGCTTCCTTAACGCACGCCTCCTCCATTACGGGGTTTTTGGACCGTATCCCACCACGCTGGTCCAATGCGGGTTGGAGGGTGGACCGAGTTTTAACAAGCCAATCCGACGCATGGATCAACTTACTTTTCAGACAATTGGGTGATCAACCCAAATTGCCCTAACCAACTAGGAACCAACAATGAGAATTTGTTGAGTCGCCGCAGGATTCGAATCCACAACCTCCGGTTTCTAAAGCACGCCCTTACCACTAGGCTACAGAGGCAGGCAAATTCCCTGTGGCACAGGGAATTTGCCTGCTTACAAAATTATGGTTATTCCTTAGAGTACACCTAAACTGATAATATGCGTTCAGCTTGATCTTCTATGTATTTTTAAGCTTTGTATTGTATCGTAATCGATGGTCAAAACTTGGGTAGAAATTTTACTTATCACAGTAAATTTTTTTCTGCTTTAGCAATGCGTTACGGTTTTTTGGAGACAGTGATTAACGTACTATGTATTTTATGTCCACAACTATACTAGCTATTTCTGGGAATTATTTTTTACGGGATGAGCGTGTCAATTTCTATCAAGTAGAGACAAGTTTCTATCTGCTCACCTCTCGCTTTCATTACACGGCTTATTTCAGATGTTAATTCGCTTACACTCAGCGAAACATAAATAGTTTTAGTGTAAGATATAAGAGGTAATAATTATTTACTTTATTACTACAACATTCTTTTGCATTCCCATTTAGTAAGTAACGTTTCGAACCCAATCTATGGCCACTTATTTAGCCAATGAATAATATATCTGTTTTCATTTAATATCTGAGAAAATGTTCGGTACGGATATCACGATGTTATATGATTTCCGAGAAAAACGACCTCAAAATAATAAAAAGTATTTGAGACTCATCCATATTCATAGAGTGAAGTCTCGCATAAATATTATGCTAAACCAAGAGCAGAGAAACGGAATTTGCGAAAAAGGCAGGTAAACTAAATTGATGTTCATGAAATTTTGCTGAGTGATGGGCCCAAAGCAGTCTAAATATTATAACAGTTATTAAATTAAACAAATTTGTGCTAACAAGCACGGAAAAATCAATACTCGAATTTTGACAATGTTTTAAAGCAATAAAATTGTGAATTTGTGGTCTGATAAAAGCTTTAAACGATTGCATATTATTTATGAAAAGTTGTTTTTATGTTCAGACAGATTGCTTTATAACTCTAATTAAACTTAAACTTTAAATATCTTAGTTAAAAAATACTTTACAGAAGTTTGATCACTGGCATGACATGGCGCGTAATGAAATGAATATTTTGATCACATATCGTGAAAGTTTTCTAATATATCATTTCTATCATAAAACATATAAACCTATTTTATTTGGTTTTATTTACGAAATAATCATCATCAATGTCAGCTCTTTATAGTCCACTATTGGAAAAAACATTTTGCTTTTAAAATATTAAACAAAAATTTATGTAAATAAATGTGTTTTTGTACGTATTTTTATGATCTTTATTGCAATATTTTGCTGTTAGAAGTTTTTATTATTATTTATTATTAAATGAAGTGACGTACAGGCAGTTTTTTGTTTCAGTTTCACCCTATGATGAGACATATCGTCTGTTCATAGGAAATACTGCGTAAAACAGTAGATATAGCCTTTACCCAATAATTACGGGATATAGATTGATCTTTGAACTATTTTAACTAAGTGTCAATTTTTATAGTTGTTTGGAAATTATTTGTATTCCATTTATGCTTGGCACGATTGGACGTGTTAATATTATTTGGCATTTTAGTTTTAAAAGGCCAAAAAACATTAACACGTCCACTATATTATATATAAGCAATATCAACAGTCTAACCACTGCATGGCGCGTGATGCGACTAAGTAACTCAGTTTTCGTTAGGTAATCTGGTTAGTTCAATGTTGTGTCAAAGCATTAGAAACTCTCCGTGTAACTACATTACTGAATTTAAAGAATACTCTGTGACTTGAAATAAAACGTTATTATTTTAATTATTTAATTTACTATGTATTTAACGGCGGCGTAGGGATGTGACAACCCCACCGCCCACTTGACTGCGGAGCTGCCTTACTTTGGGAGTAAGGTAGATCCGCAGTACAGGTGCAATCAGTCATTGCCAATCCGCCTGCTCAGCGTGGCAATTATGAGCAATTCTTTTAATGGACGTCAACGAAAGGCAACGGCCCCTAGTTCCCGGTAGTCCCACTATTCCTGGCCACGGTAGCGGCCATGGTGACGGTGGGACAAGGGGTGCTAAGAATCCCCGGGCTACAGATCGCTACCAAAAACTTGACCTGGCTACGTATAACGGACGAACGCTGAGACTTAGCGAACACCTGGCCGAGCTAGAGGTGGAACTGGATAAGATTCGATGGCGTGTTGTGCGAAGTCCGAAGACAGGGAGAGGACACCGTAACGTTGCCATCGGGTCACCTTTTCTACTTCCGAGAGGGCGACCATCCGTCACAAGGTATGTCACCCTATCATCGACGAGGAATCCCATCCTCGTCGATGATAGGGTGGCATACCTTGTACTTAGGCTCACTAAGAGGTATATCCTCAAAGTGATACAAGTGTATGCGCCCACTTCAGCACACTCTGACGACGAAGTGGAGGCCACATATGAGGATGTCTCCCGGGTCTTGCATACCACCTATGGGGCCCTCTATAATGTTGTTATAGGGGATTTCAATGCCAAAGTGTCTCGTGCAAATTTCGTTATGTCTTAAATGATTAATTAAATTAGTAATAAAAAAATTATTCAATCACTTTTTGCCGTTCTCTATTTGCTTTTAATCGTAAAAATGTTAGGTTAACCTTATTACCTGGTTATGAGGTGTCCTTCTTAATAATAATACAGCAGTTAATTCGTTTCCAAAATTAGTAGTAAATTTTATAATTGCTTATACTGTAATATATCGAATGACAATATGATATATACCTTTATGAAATTGGACAGGTACAAGCGGTATGCTTGAACCAAGATGAACTAATTAAACTTTGGCGCATGGTGCCAAATTGATGCTGTCAATAAAGCAATTATTTGTCCAATACTCACTGGATTAGTGGTTAACACTGTAATCAATGGACGTTTAGAATTAGATTGTTTGATTCGGGCCTACTACTATAATCGTTGATTCAGCTAATTTTTACTTAGTATAAAGTTAACACTGTAACTTAAGGGAAATTACTGTTTTAACATTTCCCTAATTACTATAATGAACTTGTGTAATTTAAAACCAAATAACGATTTTCGCTTTAATTACATAATACAATATCATTCCTAGGGAACATATGATAGAAAATGTTTAATGGTAATAAACTGATTAGGATCTATAAGGTTCATATAAAATTTGGTAGCAAATAACTTTTTTTTCTACATATAAATAGAAATGGTTTGATTTAAAATATAATATGTATATATATATAATCTGTTGCACAAAATTTATGAATAATTAAATAATAATGCTGCCTGGATGTGACTACCCCACCGCCCATCTTAGCATTCATTATAAAAGGCCTGTGACTAGAAGTGGACTGCTAAGAGCTGTTTATGATGATGATGACGATGAAATAATAAGTCTGTAAAATATAAGTTTTATCTATTTCTTAGATTGAGCCAGTAAAGTCCTTAAAAGCAAGGAGTCAACACGATAAATATATAATATTATATATAATCTGTTAAAGCTTGTTTCTTTCGTTACGTAAATAACTAATAAATTGTCAGACATTCATTATATTTTTATGCTAAACGTTGCAGTTTTAATTCAGGTAAAATAGACAGATAATTATATTTACATTAAAACTATAACAAAATATCTACTTTATTTTGTCATATCTTTAGTGTTTACTTCTTAGTTATAGAGGTTTAATCTTAAAAATATATGTTTTTGCTTACTCTTGGTTGGTTTTAAGTTGACTATTCCGAAGAGGGATTTTCGTAGTATTGTATTAGCTATGCGATTACTCAATTGAATCCAATTAAGTATTCGTTTTTGATTTCAAATATCGGCGTTATTGCTTATAAAATGTTCATCATCATCACCATTATCATAGTCCACTGCAGGACATAGACCTCCCATAATACACCCCTATCTATTAAGGGGGTTTTGGACCGTATCCCACCACGCTGGTTCAATGCGGGTTAGTGGGTGGACCGACATTTTGCATGCCCATCCGACGCATGGATCATCTTACTTTTCAGGCAATTGGTGATTCTAACCCAAGACCTATGGTTTCTAAAGCACACGCCCATACCACTGGGCCGGTAGTTAATAAATGTTATCAAATAAAACTGAATATTTCCATAGAATCATTCTAATAAAATTGCAAAATAGGTACAAAATAGGTTGAACCAAGAGTAGGATAAATTAAATAAATATATCAAAAAAATAACATTTTTACTCCACCTTTTACTTTTGACGAGAGTTTCTGATTAAGTAACAATACACTACAGTAATGAGCCACAAGACAAAACCAAAGTATTTGTTTAAAAGTCATTATTTCTTTACAATAAATATACTTAAACGCATAAGTATAGCCCGTTTTTTTTAACATTGCTTGTTTAATAAATAAGTTTTTGATTTTAGCTTACTTTGTGTTCTTCAAACGTTATGAAACAAAGTAAGGAAAGTCTCTATAACCTTCACTTTGTCAATATCACGATCTAAAATGCACCATTTCATTAAGGCCTTGAATAATAAGTTTCGAATTTCACCAAAAGCCAAATAATAAATTTTACGAGTTTGAATATGAAATTTCTTGGACAAATCTAATACATCTTTATTTAAGTTTATGTAGTCTTAATTTACAATAAATATGTATAATAATAAAATAACTATTCCTTTCAGATTAAAAATCTATAACATTTAAGTAATTATCAGATCCTTTAACATAATTAAACACAATTTTGGACATAAAGATCCCGTTTATTCTAAAAGGGCCTATTTAGCAATGATAAAGCTGATTATGATGATTATTGTTATTTAATTTATTCTATTTTTCAAATGTTTGTGCTGGTAACCGTGATCGAAGAATTTATTAGCAGCGTCAGTTTTTATTAAGGGGTTCCATATTTTGTCTCGTGCAAATTTCTTTATGTCTTTAAAATTCAAAATATAATAAAAAATAATACAACACTTTGCCTATTAATCGTAAAATTTAGTTAACTTATGTTTATAGGTGTTCTAAATAATAATATGAATTGGTTCTTTCTAAAATGTATATACAATTCTTTGTAATCGTGTTTTTCGAATGACAATATGGTATACCATATTCATGAAATTGGACAGGTAAGGTATGGTACCAAGATGAACTAATTAAACTTTTAGTTTTGCCAAATTGCCTTCAAGTACAATTATTTGTCCTTACTCGCGATTAGTGGTAAACCACTGTAATCAATGGACTTTAAATTAGATTGTCGATTATGCCCTGATATGGTGATTGATAATTTTTAGTTAAATTAACTGTAACTTAAGATACTGTTTAACTTTCCTGATTGCTATAATGTGCTTGTAATTTAAAACCAATAACGATTTTCCTTTAATTACAAATACATCTCACCTAGAGAACATACGATAGAAAAGTTGTTTAATGTAGTAAACTGGATTAGGATATAAAGTTCATACAAGATTTTTAATACTTTTTCTACATATAAATAGAAATAGTTTGATTAAATATAATTTCTATATATATATAAAGATACATATAATCATACAAAATTTATGTATAATTAAATAATATGCTGCTTAGATGGCTATACCCATTGGGAGTTCAGCTCACAGATTATAAGCAACTTTTTTTTAGACCATCTTAAGCATTCATTTAAATGGCCAGGGTCAAAAGTTTTACATATGAGATGTAAAATAAATATAATATATAATGGAAGCGTGTACTTTCCTAACGTCTAAATAACTAATAATTGAGACATTGCTTAAATTTTATTCAAACATTGCTTTTAATTCGTCAAATAGACAGATAATATATGTTAAAATATAACAAAATATCTACTTTTTTGTATGCTTTAGTGTTTACTTCTTAGTTATAGAGGTTTAATCTAAAAAATATATGTTTTCTAGTACTTGGTTGGTTTAAGTTGACTATTCCGAAGAGGGATTTTCGTAGCATTGTATTAGCTATAGTGAATTTAATAAATAAATTGAATATTCTTTTGATTTCTCAAATATCACGTTAACTGCTTATAAAATGTTCATTACAGACACTGCAGGAATAGAACCTCCCTTAATACACCTCATTAAGTTTTGGATCGTATCCACCAGACGTTCCAATGCGGGTTGGTTGGGTGGACTGATTTACATGCCCATCCGACGCATGGATCATCTGACTTTTCAGCAATTGGGTTTGGTTTAAATTCCCCCTGATTAACTATGAAACAACAAATGAAATTTGTTGGTCCTCGCAAGCTATACCACTGGGCTATAAGGCAGTTAATAAAATGTTGATGAAATAAAACGAATATTTCATAAGTCATTCAATAAGAATCAAAATAGGTACAAAACAGGTTAACCAGGTAGGATAACATTTAAAACAAGATTAAAAAAAAAAAACATTTTTTCCTCCACCTTTTACTTTTTGACGAGGTTTCTAGATTAAATTAACATACACTACAGTATGAGCAAACTGAACAAAACCAAAGAATATTTGTTGAAAAAGTCATTATTTTCATTAAACATATACTCAAACATAAAGTATAGCCCTTTTTTTTAACATTTGTCATGTTTAATAAATCGTTTTGATTTTTCCTTCACTTTGTGTTCTTCAAACGTTATGAAACAAAGTAAGGAAAGTCTCTATAACCTTCACTTTGTCAATATCACGATCTAAAATGCACCATTTCATTAAGGCCTTGAATAATAAGTTTCAAATTTCACCAAAAAACCAATTAATCAATTTCAAAACCAATTAATAAATGACAAAACTCATACATGTTTAATTACTTTTATGTAGTCTTAACTTACAATAAATATTTATAATAATATAACATTTATTTCCGATTATAAAACCATGACATTTAAGTATTTTTCAGGTCTTAAAACAATAATATCCAATCCAAAAATAATATGTAATACACACAATGAGTTGTCTTAGCAGATATAACAACGATAACGTGAGTGGAACGTTTCAGACGCGTAAAGTTGAAGTCAAGTTTAAAATATTGTAGATACTTTTTCCCGAGAGCAACAGCCGCAGGGTAATAAAAAGTTCCACTTTGCATTCAAAATCATAATATTTATATTAATTCGTAATATAAATATTATGTTAAGACCAGAGTTAAAACAGAGCGTGAAAGTAAAATATGGTTAATAAATTGTTAATGATTATAACATAACGTAAATAACTTTTTAAATTTTCAAAAAGCATCACAAGTTACATTATTACTGCCATTTCATAATTTTAAATTTTAGCGGCCTTCTCCTAATTAGAACTAGGTTGAAGTACAATTTTGTTCTGTTTCAAATTGGCATGACTGTTGGCTTTTGTTTAAAGAAATAACGAGATTAGTTAAAAGTGAGCAAGCCTAAATAAAAAAGCTGTTCATTGCAATTTTTTTAAAATAAATTCTTATAAAACGATGATTTTTTAATCATGTAATATTATATTGCCTGAAGTAGTTAGTGCGAAAAGTAACGTCAAAGTAAATATATAAGTATATATAAATTATATGAGTATCACGAATATAAAATGATGACGATTTTTAGACCATTTAATATAAATTAGCTGTGTTTTATCTTTATTGCCATGGAAATAGCAAGTTAATAGAAAAAGATTCGTTAATATTTTGATAAGATAGCTTATATTTCTTAAGATTCTAGCTAAACTACCAGCAGATTTTTATATGTAAGAGTTTCCCATTTTGTTAATTATTTTTTGTCATGTGATCCTTTTTCCAAGTTAATGTGCGTTTAGTAGTGTTTGAGACATTAAACAAAAACTAAAATATACGTTTACAAAGACCATAACCACGTGCCTGATTATATTTAAAAACAGTAACAGTTGGACTAAAACAATGTTCAATAAAAGTTGCTAACGAATTTCTATACAACTTTAAATAGTCTATACTCATTAGATTGCGCGATAAATTACAAGGCATTTTCAAAGTTCGTTTAAGGCTAATATTGTAATAACTGCCTCCGTAGCCTAGTGGTATGGGTGTGCACTTTCGAAACCGGGGGTCGTGGGTTCGAATCCTGCGGGGGCTAAACAAATTTTCATTGTTGTGTCCTAAGTGTTTCAGGCAATTTGGGACGAACCCAATTGTCTGAAAATTAAGATGATCCATGCGTCGGATGGGCATATAAAAAGTCGGTCCACCCACCAACCCGCATTGGACCAGCGTGGTGGGATACGGTCCAACACCCTAATGGATAGGCCTATGCTCAGCAGTGGACTATCACAGGCTGATGATGATGATGTAATAACCTTTGCGCTAGTAAAAGGATATAAAAAAGTTAATCTTATAAACATATGTATATGAGCTCTTTTGTTAAAATGAATATCTTAGAGCAAATCAGAGATTTATATGAAATTTCCACATAGGGAAGACGACCCGAAACACGTAATACGTAAACAAAAACGTCAGCTAATTTTGAATTGAATTAGCTATTGTGGTAGTAGTATATATCATATATATCATATCATATCATCAGCCTTTATTAGTCCACTGCTGGACATAGGCCTCCCTATACACCCTATCCATTAGGGGTTTGGACCGTATCCCACCACGCTGGTCCAATGCGGGTTGGTGGTGACCGACTTTTACATGCCCATCCGACGGATGGATCATCTTACTTTTAGGACAAGTGGGTGATCGGCCCAAATTGCCCTAACCAACTAGGAAACAAAATTTTTTTTTTTGTTGAGTCCCCATTTTGTCAATTATTCCCGCAGGATTCGAAACCACGACCTCCGGTTTCTAAAGCACACGCCCATACCACTAGGCTACGGAAGCAGTAGTAGTATATGTAAGATGAAATATGGTTGTAAGGTTTTAAAATTGATTTGTTTTAATTTTTCTTCTTAGCCAAATAGGTAATAGTTTTATCACTTTTGTAATTAAAAACATTAAAAATTCTAATTTTAAATTTTATGTTATAATATTGGAATTTTTAGTAAAATTTTCTGATTGTTTTAATACATCATTAGATTTTTATTCTATTCAACGCAATTACGGTCGCGAAATAGTTAATATGGTTGTTACAAGTGGCCGTTACATCTAATCGTGCGATAAGTGCAAATTGACAACATTATCTAAACGTGTCTGTCGTAATTGAACATCCCTTTATTATCTTAAAACAAAAACCATATTTTGGAAGAAATACAGTTATTGTTTGTTTGAGTAGATTGCATGTTTCCATTGAATTGTTATAACTTTATTCTCAATCAAAAAGTTGCTCACATAACTACTACTAAAATGTTAACGCGGTTATAAACTGTAAAACCATTACTACCACGAGTTATCTATTTAACTAAACTTAAAAATTTGCCTTTGACCTTTAGTTAACTTAGAACTACAAATAGTATATATATTATATATACATTGGTTATAGTTTACAAGCGACAATAATCAAACGATCGCTCCACTTTCAATTAATTACGACCTATTTAAGCTTTTTACTGTATTTCACAAATCTTGAGGTGCGATATGTAGGTACGTGCAAACATTCAAAAACCAATGTGCTCTGAGTGTTTGCATTCCAAGTGTCTCTGATATGTGAAACCCATTATACCTACGCATTAGCAACGGACTCATTACACGTTCTGACTAAATAATATAAAACATCCAATTCATTATACAGTACAAGACACTTAATTGAAGCTATCAATATCTTCGTATAGCCATAGTTTGAAAATGGACAATATTTTATTTTTATAATAATTGCATAGTTAAATTAAAAGCATTACGTCATGAAGCTTTAACTGTTTTTAATGCAGCCTTAACAAATCATCAAATCAATCTAGTAAGCGCTTAATGAATATACACGCTTATCAAAGGCTATAAATCCTAATATTTTAAATCAAAACGTTTTTTATGTCCCACGGTTTAAAAGGAGTCATATTAAAAACACTATCAATCATTCGTGAGCGAATAGACGACATCCAACGATGATTTATATTTTTCAGTTTGGCAAACGAAATTAGGCAATTTTGCGCAGGACAAAGGTTATATAGTGAATTTATGACAGAAGATATTAATGTGGAATGACGAATGCTGCTTTACATTATTAGAAATAATTGGGATCGGTTGGTTTGGTTCTATCAACAGACAATGGAAATAACAATATGTAGTTAACACATGTCATATCAAATGAGCATATTGATCATAACATAATTTTATATTATTGTATTAGTTTTGATATGGTACATTAATGAGAATATTTTTTACTGAACAGTGTATAAGTTACATTTTAATATTATACTATTGCTGTAGTCCGCGATTATGTCTGCCTGGAAATTTATTATCTGTTTTTTCCTAATACGGGTAGCTTAAGTTACTACTATTTACATTTGCTATCTTTCATTGAAAGTCACATTAAACTCGGATTAGCTATTCTACAGAAGAGCCAGAACAAACAGACAGTCGGACAAAAATACAAAAAAATGTTGTTTTGTAAAATTTACCGGTTAAATATCACTATGTAATCATTTAAAATGTTATTTTAATGTTACATCAAGACACTCCAATTTAATTTAATTGTATAGATTAAGTTAAAGTTCAAAAAAGACTTTATAGTAAAGTTTGGACTTGCTCTGCGACTTTTTCAACACACACCCGGAACTTAAATAATTTTACTTCTAATATATTCATTTAATTGTATTAAATATCTTAATATCCGTATTTTAGTATGATTGTTTAACATATTTTACACAAACTTGACCTTGCACACCATCACGTGAACGTTATGCTTGTCGCATAAATTAATTGATTCACATAAAATTCTTCATCGACTTTATACCCTATTCACGGGACAACCTTAATTTAGACGTATAATTTGTTTTATATTGTAGTCTGAATATTAAGAAGACACAATTTTTCAGTCTATTTATTTCCTAGCTGCAGCAGACTGACAGTTAACAAATCAGTTTTCTTTACAGTTGTGAATTTATGTAACACTAACTGATTTGCTGAACCGTTACTGCTTTAAAAAATGAATAGTAGCTTGTAAATGTGGTCTTTATTTCACGTTTGAAAAACAAAAAACAGTTTTTTGTTTGCACACACACCCTGAAACTTTACCTTTGAATGGTTTTACAGAAATTATTAGCTATATAGAATTAGTGTTTACCATCTCGAGTAACGAAAAGTTATAAAGTTTTAATTTATTTATAGTTTCGTATAAACGCGGAAGAGATTTTTACATGAACCGTACTAACGTAAAGATACGAATATATTTTAGACTTAAAAAAAATTTAGCTTTCACGGATTTAAAAATTTCTAATTACTTTACAAATAATCTAAATTTTACCCGACTTTTCACACCCTTTCTACCTCTAAGGATCCATGGTCCGGTGACTAGGTGACAAATAAAATTACATTAAATTTAACGCAATAAAATCCGTGTATACTGTATTATTATAAGTGGCATATGCGTACGCAACAAAAACTAATTATATTTTAGGCTTTTAAAAAGTTATAAGAGAAGTAAATATTTAAAAATATAAGAACCCTATTTAATCTTGTGACAAAAGCAATTTGGAAACAGTTTACTCTCTCGTCGACACACCTTCAATATACGGTAAAAGCAATACGTCATGCATAAAGCGAAGAACACTAGAAAAGATAAATCTAATAGTTTAATAACAAGGGACATAAAATAGGTGTCTCTTAAAGGGACCTGCCTAAACAAAGGTATTGAAAAAAAAAGAAAATAAAACAAATCATTCTCGCTTATTTATGTGATATCTTTACGTTATCGTGTATTGTATTCTATAGTTGATTATTGAAGAGGAGTTAATATAAATTATGAAAAACATTATAATTCATAGTTTCAATCTGGTTTGCATCATAATAAATCTTCTGAGATAATTATTTCTTTTATTTACGCGATTATTATGCATATACTAATTTACGGATTTTTCCCGTTCGTTATATGTATCATATTATGGTTCATATACCAACTTAGTCTGCCCGTGATCATGGATGCTGGAAAGAATCCGAAATGTCGGTAATAAATATATATAACTAACGCGAAAAATCCGTAAGTTAGTGGATTCGATATCTACTGAGATTTTAATTGGTATTTTGTAATACATAAAAGAATGTCTCTCAATTTTCAGCAGTCGAGAAGTTTACGGAAATCGTTTTATTTTCAGACAAGTAATTTCATATAAGAAAACATGGCTATTTCTTTAAGCTGCCGAACAGAGTGGTAAACTAGTTAGCAGCAAATAATTTAGTTCTCAACAACAAATAAGTAAACAAAGTTGCCTCAATCGTTCAATATTAGGATTAATATTAACCGTAACGTAAATGACATTTGAATGGTTTTTGGAATATGAAATATGCCAATAACTTTATTGAATAATTAAAAACGAGTATCTCTACGTTTTTTAACAAAACAACATTTTTTTGTATTTTTGTCCGACTGTCTGTTTGTTCTGGCTGATCTCTAGAATAGCTAATCCGAGTTTAACGGGACTTTCAATGAAAGATAGCAGAGGTGAATAGTAAATAATGATGTTATGATGATTTTTTGTTGACATATTAAAAGATGTTTATAATTATGTATGATTTGTTAAAATTTTTTAATATTTTATTACAAAATTTTAGTTAGCTTATAGATATATCTCATAAGATATAAATTACACATATTAAATATATTCATTTGTAAGTGCTGTAAACTTTAATACATGAATGTTAATATAGAGGGTTTGCAACTATGTAAATTTCGCTTTCTAAGCTCGATTATAACGGATTTCTTTCAAGTAATTTAGACTGATGGATGTTAAAAATTTGCTCATGATTTAATCCCCGAGATTCGGTTACTACTTGTTAATAAGAAATTTGAATTCATCGTTTATTAAAAAATCCAGCTTCCTTAATTTTTTTGTCGTTTCAAATTTGGACCTACTGTTCCCAAAATTTATTTAACTTTATTCTTAAACCATTACCGTCTAGTTAAATGATAACGCTTTGTAAAATATGAATAAATATAGCATATGGGAAACATTTTAACTACTAGTAGTAAAAAGGTATACTGCAGCGTGATTGTTTATAGCCCAAAGCCACTCTAGATAGGAGTGTCTTAAAACTGAAACAGGTAAGTACAAGTTTTTGATGTAAAAATAGAACCCCACGATCACCTAATATGTTGTTTTGTATGGATTATAGAATGTATCTTTAAGTTTCGAGTCGTGTACGCTATCATCAAACCAAACGGATTAGTGAAGTTGTTCCTTTGCTGTGGTGTACTTGTCTTTTTTTAACTGATTTCGTAGCCTTGTTGCAAGGGCGTGTACTTTAGAAACCGAAAGTCGTGGGTTCGAATCCTGCGGGGACTCAATACATTTTCATTGTTGTTTCCTAGTTGGTTAGGGGAATTTGGGCTTATCAATAATTGCCAAAGTAAAGATGATCAATGCGTCGGAAAACAGGTAAAGTCGGTCCTGCACCTACATCCTACTGTCTCCGGTCGTGTCGGTTATCCGTCCATTAGGTTTGAGTTAAGGAACAGGGTGCCCTATGATGTGCGTCCTTGTGCATATAATATCTTCTGCGTAGTTGGCTGATCTCTAATTTAGATCGGCCGCCGTAGTCGTTATCGACTGGAGAACATTATTATTCTTATCACTTTTCTTTTTGTCAACAACCTCCACGCTAATAGAGTTCTATTACTCTATTAACTATATACAACATATTTACTATCTATCAGTATTTTTGTATTAACCTTGGCAAAAAACAAAACAAATTGTCAGGCACTTATCGTTAGCACAATAAACAAGAAAAAAAACCTTTGATGACCTAAAGAGTACGTAGATTTTGTAGTATATGTACAAGAATCTATTCTATTTTAGATGCGGGCTGATGCTTGACGCTTGTCGTCCTTATATTAAACCTTTCTTTGCATTGTCTAGCAAGCCTAAGTATTTAGTTATTTTAGTTAGCCTAAGTAGACTTTATCCCAGGCTTCATAGTTAACGTTGAGTAACATGTTTATTGTAAAGTAGATAGCTTAATAATAGTAATTAAGCTAATATTACTTATTTACAAGTAAATAACATGTAAAAATCTTTTTTCAATTTAATAGCAATCTCAATATATTTTATAACATCTATTCTTTTCTTTGTATGAAAAGAAGAAAAAATTGAAAAGGAAGGAACGTGTAATTTTTAGTTTTAAAGAAATTTCTTGATTTATAACCGTTTATAAAACCTTTATCCATCCAATTTAAGTGCTAAAAATTTTTTAATTCAGGTTTTATTTCTTTAAAAATTTAGTAATATGTTTTAAAATAGTAAATTAGGGTAATATTTAAGGCCAAAATTTCCCTTCAATTTATAACAAAATATTTAAAAACTTTTAAATTTTTTTTTAAAAAGAAAATTTTTCCCAATAAAATTTTTTGGACAAAGGTTTTCCTTTTTTAAACCATTACCCAAACTTTTTTGGGTCAACAATATCAATTATCTGTAAAATACAAAAAACCAAAAATAGTTTTTATTTTTCCTTCCCAAATATTTCTAGGCCAAAAATTTATTTCCCTGGGAATAATAAAAGTTTAATTAAACCGTTTCTTTCGGACTTGAATAAATAAAAAACTTTAATAAATTAATTAATTGGAAAAAAAAAACAAAATTGAATTTTTAATTTCCAATTTCTCCCAAGATAACCTAACAATAATTTCCCGTTGGGGCAAATGTTTTCCTTAATTCCCCTTTTTACCTTTTGATTTTGGGACTTTTTATTGTAATAAAGGGAACAAAAAAGTTTTTTAATAAATTTAACTCAACAAAGTTCCTTTAATTAAATTGTACAAATTGTTTCTTCCTTTTCCAGGATTTCTATTAATAAAATAACAATAATTTTATAAAAATTTTGTTTTCCTAATTTGGGTTGGAAAATTACTTTTAAAATTTCATAAATTTACGAAAAAATTAAAAATTGTTTTAAAAACCGTTTTACTTATGATGTAAATTTTAACCTTAAAAATTTCTAACCAAAAAAATTTTAAAATTAACCTTAAAAAAACATAACGGGGCCTTTTAAAATTTAAATGGTTAATTTTAACAAAATTTAAATTTTAATTAATAAACTTTTTGGCTTTTTTTGAATTTTTGCTAAAATTTGATTTATTACATTTGTTAAATTTTAATTTTTAATTTTAATTAGTGTTTTACAAAAGGTTCTTTATAAAATAAGATGTTCAACATTTTATAAAAATTTAAAAGAAAATAAAGACCCCTGATACAATATTCCCCTGTATAATTAAATTAAAAAAAAAAAGTCTATTTATGTCTTGAAGAAGAAAAAACTCACCCCAAACGGTACCGTATAACGTTTTCCCAGAGCATTTCAATGTATAAGGTATGGGATTTTATGGTCTTTAACTTTTTTCCCGGACGATGACATAAAAAGGAAAAAAAAGCTATTAACTTTTATAATTTGCCTTTTTTTATAAAAGAACAACATTTATTAAAAATAATTAAATAATATAAATTTTACTGATGTTTTTGTATTATTAAAATAAAGCGCAGCCACGTTAACAATAATATCCAAATTTTTTAATAAATAAAATAAATCAAACCACTAATTTACAGATTTTTTTTCCAAATATAAAATTCTCGCGTTTTATGTTAAAAGGGCAGACCATCCAAAGTCTGCCCGTGATCGGGATCTGAAAAAACCAAACGTCAAAAAAAAATAACGAAAATCTAAATTGGATTTATATTATAAATCGCGTAAAAAAAAATAAATTAAACAAATTAAAAGGCAAAACCAGCCTTTGGCCTGAGCACCTGATCAATTGGCGTTTCATATATAAAATGCTCAGCTGACAAATCAAAACTAACTATATAGAAAATCGCGTCAATTTTAAAAATCCCTTTTTGATCAATATTCATCATCATCGTCATCCATCAGCCTGTTTCAGTCCTCTGGACAGGACAAATTTTACCAAAATTCTAACCTTAAAAGGTTTAGAAATTTTCGTGTTAAAAAACTATACAAACTAAATTTTCCTTAAAAGAACTTCCCTTTTACAATGCGACAAAAAACTGTTAAAAAAATTTAAAAACCTTAAGTTAATACAAACAATTATATTTAAATTTTTATATATGTAAAATTTCACTGCTGGTTTTGGGGGCTCCTAAGGGAGTAAAAAAATTTACAAAAATTGGGTGTTGCCTTACTCCAGTGCTTAATTTTTTAATAGGAATCGTGTTTGAAATCATCCATTTTCTCCTAAAAGTATACAGTTGAATATGGATATGTTGTAAACCGTGTTTACCCAACATACATCTTTAAAAATCTTCTTATATAATATATACCAACCATTGTGTCTTGACAATGACCCTCCCCGGGTCGAAATCTTTTTTATTTAACCCAAATATTCCTGGAAATTAAAGGTAAATATTCACTTGTTGTATGATTAAATTTAATAAAAACTTTAACGTTTCAAATTCAAGTTCGTAATAATCCACTAATCTTTAAAACAAAGGGAGCATGAATGATTATTATTTGGCATTTAAAAATTTCCATAATAATAATAAAAAATTACAGGTTTTAATATTATAGTATATGTTTATTCATTTAAAAACAAAAACATTTTAAAATAGAAACAAAGTGTAATTTATTATCTCAAAAACAATCCGAACGTGAAAAATCCATCATCCCTTTTTTTAAGAAAATTTTTTGAAAATTTAATTTTCAAAAAAATATTTTGAATTTTGGGAGGAAATCAATATTTTGTTTTTAAACTAATTATTACATTTTAATTGTTTTAAATTAAAACAAAACAAACTCCGTTTTAAAATCAACAATAAAGTTAAAATTCTTTGGGGAAGAAAATTTCTCAAAAACGGATTTTTGCCTTTTATTTTTAAATCCTATAACTAAACAGATTAAACATTTAAGATGTAGACGATTGGAGAGATATATTTCTTTGAGGATTGACTTGTCAACCTGTCAGATATCATTTTCTATTTTTTTGAATAATTTTTTGGGGTCGGAACCAGCAAGGCAACCCATAAAGTTTAATAGTATTAAGATCGATGATCCCTTCATTAAAAACAAAATTACAGGCACAATTTTGCCTTTTTAATAATAAATTTGTGAAACTGAATCAATTTTTCCTCTTAAATAAAAATTTTTTCGGAGGACTTAAACCTGGTGTTTTAGAAAGGAATTAAAGCATTTCAAATTAATTATTTTTTAAATTTGTTACATAAGTCGATATACAATACTTAAAAAATAGTCTTGAAACGCATAAAACTCTCTAGTAGTTGTCGAATAAATATACGTTGATCTAGGAAAATTTGGTTTTCCAATTTTCCCCGATGGGTCCCCATGAACACCCGGCGACCCATCTGCCCGTGTTCATGGATCACCCCGCCATCCCGCTGATTCACCCCCAATTGGGTTTTGGCAAAAAAATAAAGTTGTTTCCCCGGTTAACCGACTTCCAAAAGCAAAAAACACCGAAGACCCAGGAGGGTCTTTTTTTAAAATATATAATACATAAAATCAAAGTGGCAAGGGGGCTTTTGAAAGATTCTTTAATCAACTATGATTTCCCTTCCCGAAACCGGTTTTTTTGGCCATGCCTTTCCAAAATGTTAAAACCCTCTTTTCGGTTAAGAAATACGTCTGGAGCTTTTGAGAATAATCATTTTTGCCTTCAGTAAACAAGAAAAAATTGAAAAATAATTTCTGTTTGCTAATTGTGCTGTTGATTTGAATCACTTTAAAATTTTTTTTAATTTAAAATTATTTATTTTTTTGATTTGAAATTATTATTCTATGTATTTCACAGTTTTTGCGATTTTTAAACCACGCTATTTTGTTTTAATTAAATTTCTCTTTTATTAAACTTGGTTTTATATACTCTACTTGATTTTCTTCAAAACCTTTGAAAAACAACTAAATATATTTTTTTAAAACCCTTAAAATAAATAACATTAAAGTTGGTCTTTTTTATTTATAGGGAAAAGGGAAATTTAAAGCATAAATTGAAAATTTATAATTTGAAATGTATTTAACGCCATTACAGTTTGACAATAGTTTTTGTTTCCATTTTAAATGAATTTCTGATTTTATTTTTTTCATGTGTAGTTTAAAACTACTAAAAAGTTTTTAACTCAAAACAAAGATTCTTAATATCCGATGACGTGGGTAAAGGTTTTTTCAAATACTATTTTAAAAAATTGAATACTTTTCCCAAAAGTAACAGCCACAGGGTAATAAAAACTTTCATTTAAATTAGATAAAGAATTCAATTCATTCTAGAATATGCATAAAATATTCATAATATAAACATTGTATTAAACCCTCTTCAAACAGTTAAAAGTTAAATATTTTAATAAATTTTACAGGTCAAAATATAATTTAACGTTTTATAGTTTTCAAAGGTTTATTATTAGAAAACAAATTTTCGTCAAAGACGTTTCTTCAAGTAATTGAATTTAAATTTTGTTTGTATTCGGCTTGTTAACCCGGTTTATTTCAAGAAGGCAAAAATCTATGATATTACCGTTTTAATATCAAATTTTTTATATTTTAGCGTTCCCGTTAAGTAGTTAAAGTAAATTTGGTTTATGTTTCGTTGGCATATTATTGGTTTGGTTTAAATTAAAAGAGGATAAAAGTAGTCGTAAAAAAAGTGGTTATTTTTTCCAAACCTTATTTTTATTTTTATATTTAATTATTCATCGTCTCATGTTTTAGTCCACTGCTGGACATTGCCTCCCTATCCCCTATCCATTGGGGAGTTTTTACGTATCCAGCCTGGTCAATGTGGGTTGGGGGGTAAACCGACTTTTAATGCCCACCGACCTGGACTTTTTTTTCGGGGCAATTGGGATCCCCGTTGGGGGACTCCCTTACTCCTAAAGCTCCCTGAATTGGACCCCGGGAAACCCAAAACCCAAATGGTCAAACCCCTGGGCCACAGTCTGATGATGATAGGGATTACCGGAAAGTTACCAACAACGTTATTATTGTGGTTTATAAAACGTAAAATTAAAATTGAAACAAACGAAACCTGCCAACAGTATGGTTTTTTATTTTAATCAAAATAAACCCTCTCTAAACGTTTAATTTGTCCATATACAAAATATTCTAATTATATCTCCGGGTGTTTGTTATTATTTAGAATTCAGATTTTTGATTTTCTTTTTCACTTGCTAGTTTTACCGCCCGAAAAATTTCAATTAACGTTTTTTTTATACTTTTCCCTTGTTTTCACCCTAGGTCCATTAAACCAAATTTTTTTAAATGATAAATAATATTTTTCCCTTAAAAATAATTTGAAACTAGTTAAAAGATTTTTTATATTGTTATTAAAAAAAACAAAATCCCCCTGGGTGGGCTAGATTGTGCTAAACCAATAAATAGACATTAAGTATGTTTTACATAATTATACTATTTATTCAGACTACCTTTACTATTATTCCACAATTGTTCTTATATAAAATTTTTAAGCTTACCTTTAGTCTTTTGCAATAAAACTTTAATATAAAAGTATTTAGTAATTATTGAAATATAAAAGATAGTAATGCTCACACTTCTAAATTTAGAAACAAAAAAATAAGCATTCTATTGAAAAGTTCTAATATTAAATTGTTCCTTTTAATAAGGTTTTTAAAAAATTTTAAGATTACTAAACCGTTTATATTTTTTAAATTTTAACGCGTGTCCCCGCGTTTAACGAATCGGTTAAGTAAATTTTTAAAGTGGGCCGTTCAAATCGGCGAAAGGGGCAAAAACACATTATCTAAACTGCTTCGGGGGCTTCTCTTTTTCTTTCGTTTAAAAGGCATATTTTAAAAAAATGTTATTAATAATGCCAGATTGCCGTTTCGTATTTAATTAACTTTTCAAATTAAAATAAAAAATAACATACTATTCATTTGGTGACTTTCAAATTTTCTTAACGTAATCAACAAAACTAGAATTACAAAACAACGTTATAAACTTAAAATAATTACCTAATTTTAAAATTGTAAACTGAAAATTTTAAACCAAGAATATTAAAAAATAATATAATATGTTAATAAGTTCTTAGAGATAGATCAACATTGGTAATCATTTACAAAAGTTACTAAAAATAAGCAATCTTTCCTTTCGTTAAATTTAACCTATAAATCTTTTATTAATGTTTTAAATTAAATTAATTAATTAACATTTAAAATTTGGTTCAAAACATTTAATATTCAATGTGCTCTCAAGTGTTTGCATTCCAAGTGTCTATGATATGAAAACCAAACAATTAAAGGGTTAATTGGTTCTTTTTAAAAAACCTAAATTATTCAAAGACATAATTAAAATTATCAATATACCCCAAAAAGTTAGGAAGGAGGGAAAATTTTGATTCCCTTTTACGCCAGGCTTTATAAGTATTGCCATTATTTTTTATTATTTTACTTTTATAATAATTTCATAAAACATTTCTCCTTGAGGTTTAATTTTTTTAAACACACCTTTGGCTATTTAATTTTATAAAATTAAAATAAATCTTTTAAAATTAATATACTTTATTAATTCAAACAAATTATAAATCCCAATTCCTTCAAAACAATTTAAGTGCCCGCGGTTTAAAAGTCATTATAAAATACCATCATCATTCGTAAGGTAGACGAATCAACGATGATTTATATTTTCAGTTTCGGGCAGAAAGGCAATTTTTCAAAACAAATGTCCTTGTGGGTTTATTTAGAAGATATTAAGCGGATGACGAACGTTGATATTTTCCCGTGTCCCGGTTTTAAATACTAATTGGGTCCTTTTTCTGTCAACAGCCAAGAAAATAGCCAATTAATTATTCATAATTTCTAATAAATTTATATTAGTTTTAATATTAAAAATATTTTTCACATTTTACTGCAAATAAATTCATTTTAATTTTCATCACAGCCTTGATAGTCCACTGCTGGATATGGCCACCCCCACCCTATTTGATTTTGGAATTTCCACCCCTGGTCCAAAGCGGTTGGTGGGTGGACCGACTTTTCCCATGCCCACCGACCATGGATCTCACTTTCGACTTGGTGTTTGGGCCCAAAAACCCAGGAAACAACAATGAAAATTTTTTGGTCCCCGGGTTCGAACCCCGACCCTCCGGTTTCAAGCCACTCACCACTGGCTCGGGGATTTAATTGTAATATTTTAATATCGCGTGGAATAATTTTATTTTTTAAATACGGGTAAACTAGACCCCCCTCGGATAAGCAATTCCAAAGATTTCGAACTACAGACAGTCGGAAAATGAAAAAATAATTTTTCAAATTTACGTTTTATCACATGTAATTTTAAAGTGATTTTTTTTTATCGAACTCTAATTTTAATTAATCATATGTTAAATTTAGTTTTAAATAAATTTAATAAAAGTTTTTGCGTTTTCCCGACTTTGGCCCCCACATACAAGATTGAAAAAATTTTAAATTTTTTTTATTCAACCATTAAAGAAGTTATGTTGTCTATATTTTTTATTTATTTTCTTAAGGGGTAAGGACTTTTTCTTTACGTTCTAATTACATTCTGGTGACTTGTTACTGTTAACTGTTTTTGGAAACACTTTTCCATTGCTTTTCTTAAATGTTTTAAAATTTTTTACTTTTTTGAAGTTGGCCTAATCAGTCACACTATAAACGGATACTTATTATTTTTCTCCAACAATTTTCAATATTTTTTGTTTTATAATACAATTTTTGAAATTTATAAAGACAATTTTAAAAAAAACAAAAAATATTTAAACATTTATTTTAACCAAGAAAACTTTTCCCTTTTTTTAACTAGTTTTAAAAGCCTCTGGTACATTTAAAACAACTTATCAAGTTTCACATCACGGCTTTCTAGTTGCCAAAATTTGTCTAAAAATCTTCGACTTAACACCATTCGGACAATTTAATAAGACGTAAAGTTGTATATTGTAAAGTCTTTCAGATAAATTTTAAATCTATTTATTCTCATGAGGTGAAGTTAAAAATCAGTTTTTAGCAATTTGAATTTTGCCCCGTTTGTAAACCTTTTTTTTTCCACCAAAAAAAACCTTAAATGGTCCAAATTTTGGTTAAAATCATAAAGCTTTTTTAAATTGAACCACAATTTTTTTATAATTCTTTAACGAAATATCAAATTTAAAATATAAGCATGATTCCACCTCACTTCCTTTTTGTTTAAAAGATTATGGCATGTACTAAATGGTTTGGTTTATTCATCTCAGTATATTTAAATTTTAATTTTTAAAGTTTTGAAAAACATTTCTTTAAGAATTCTTTGATTTGAGCATTCCTACCCCGTTCTAAAATCCCTGCAAAGGGGGCGGTGGCGGTACGCCGGTCCAAACCAAATTTGCCTTTATTTTTTCTGAAAAAAAAAACGGAATTTGTTTATAAACACAAACCCCACCTTGGAAGGATGGAAAAAGATAGGTCAAAAATTTAAAAGGAGGGTTGGGCATTCGGGGTGGACGGAAAGGGTCCCGCCATAAGATAAAAGGGTCCCAAATCATAAAAAGTTAATAATAGGTTGAGCAGGAGAATACGGGGATCGAAATACCTTTTGACGATTTTGTCAAATCCTCCTTTGGTTTAATTGACAAAACTTTTAATCTTTTAAAATTCTAAGAATTAATTTAATAAAAAAACCATTTAAAAGGAAATGTTCCATAAAAAATGGAGTTGATATAGAATTTCATCTTTTTTGTAGGGTTTGAAACCCACTTCCTTCCTATTGTTCAAAAAAAATCCAGGGTAGAATGTTTTCCCAGATATTGGCGTCAATTCGTATCATCAAGGGCATCGATTTCGCTAGTTTGAAAAGGACAAACTCCCGTACGATTTTTTTGATTTCGAAAGGTAAGCCCAGTCTCATCGCCACAGATCTTCATTTGGGCACGAAGGACCCTTAACTTTTTCTTGATAAAAGATCGTTAATGGTCCCTCCTTTAACCCCATTCTATATTTTCCATCCTTTTTGGCTTCTCCCCGTCGGAAAACCTGCTCCCGTTCTTGCGGGGAAAGATGGGTTATTTCCTGCCCGCCAAACCCCTTGTTCCTTCGGCGTCTTGGAGATGGCAGGAACCTGTCGCAATTTTCCGACCCAAAACCACCTCCCCGAAGGCTCCATCTGGCTCTACCGGGGCCCCCGCCCGGGCGCCGTTTTCCCCGTCCCTTTCCCTGGCCCTTTTGTTTGGCCCGAAACCGTCACCATGAACTGGGAACACCGGACGGATCTTGGAGGGGTTCAGAAACCGGGTTTTTTAATCCTTGGGGCCAAAAATTTTTTTTTTTTCCCCCATGGTTCAGGAAACCCGGTGGGGTTTGCCAATGAGGCCGGGGAATTTAAATATTTTAGGGAGGCCGGTCCAGGGTGTAAAATTGGGATTTTGGATGGAAAAAGTAAACAAAACAAAATAACTGATAGAAAAATTATATTATAAAATAAAATCAAAAAAAAGGAACAGCTCACTATAATAACCAAAACCGGGCATCCCAAACTCACGTCAGGTTAAAAGAAAGGTTATTTTTTATAAAACATCCAATTTTGCAAATAAAATTAAAAAACCCTAATCAGAAAGCATTTTAAAGATTGATTTCCTGATGAGAACACGGCTGATGATGACAGTGGAGGGTAAGAAAAATACTATCGGGTTTTGATACCACTGTGGGATTAAAATGGTTTAATAAAAATGTTCTTTAAAATTATACTAATTCAAAGAGGTTTTTGTTCCCATTTTATCTTAAAAAGGTAAAAGGTTTTAATTTATCCTAAATATCACCGGAAATATATCTGAACAAAGTCTAATGTTAAATTATAATTCAAAAATATTTCCCAATAAATATAATTTAAACTTTGCCTCTTTTGGAAAAACTTTTGATATTGGAAAATTTATTAATATTTTTGATATTTTTAAAATGAATGTTAAGAACAAAAAAAAATTGATTGAATAATTTAAACGTTTAGGTCTATTTCGAATCTGGTAAAGGAACCCCCTTTTGGTTCAGCCGGACTGATAAATATATTATATCCTTTATTAATGGAAAATCTTTTAACGAATATTTATATGTATTTTATTGAATATTTTATTAAAAATATCTTACTTATTATAAATGTTTTTCATGCCTTTTGATTTATTATTTGAATTAAACATAATTTTTTTGGTTGGAGCATTTTTATCAAATTTATTTATTTTATTTCTTAAAATGTCCCCAAATTTGGTTAAAAAATTAAGTTTCAAAAACAATCTTCCTAAGCATTGCTAATTGAATGTACATTAAAATATGACTCAGGAGAAAAACTCCATTAAAGAGTTAGTGTTGTTTGGGCGAAAACTAAATGACATTTTTGGGCAAAGATATTGGTTTAGGAAACCACAAACACGTTTGTTGTTTCTTTTAAAACTCTAACAGTCAGGTTTGGACTTTTTTAAAATAAAGTTATTTTGTGGTTTTTTAACAAAATAATAATAGGCCTTTTTAACCTTTAAGGTAAAAAATTAAAATCTCCAATTTTTTCATTTTACTTCTTTAAACCAGTTTCTTTAAAAAAAAATTGATCTTATCAATTTTTTTAGACCAAAATTAAATTACCAAGTCCCTTTTTATCTTTTGAACAATAAAACTTTTTTATTATAATTCCAACAAGATAAATATTTATTATTTAACTATTGTCACTTTTTTCTTCTGACATCATCCCAAACCTCATTCCTTTTTGTGGTATCAAGTAAAAAAAATTGGTTTTGAAAAACGAAAAAAAGATGTTGACAAATTGTTTTTATCATTGATTTTTTTCCATTCTTGCAAGAATCGGAAGGATTTTTGTTTCTTTTTTTAGATTTATCTTTTTTGAAGAGTATAATTATCTATTTGTCCGCCTTTTGGCCTCCGTAAGTGGTATGGGGGGTGCTTTGAAACCAGGTCGTGGGTTTCGAATCCCGGACCAAATTTTCTTGTTTTGTTGGTGGGCATTTTGGGCCGATCACCCAAACCGAAAATATGTTGTTGGATGGGATAAAATTCCACCACCAACCGCTTGGAAGCGGTGGAGACGTCCAAACCCCAACGGATAGGGATGTATTAGGGGAGGCCTATGTCCAAAGGGGAACAGACTGGATAATGATGATTGATGGTTTGTCCTCTTTAATCAATCAAATATATTTTATAATATTTATAAATTTAAACTTGGCATGAAAATTTTCAAAAGATTATGATTCGTCTTTATTAATTTTAAAAAAATGTTTTTTTAGAAATAAATTATTTTGAAATTTCGTATTAATATTTTAAATTTTAACATAGAGAATAAATAAAACTTGAATAAAGAAAACAAAAAATTAAAAAATAAATAGAAAATTATAAAAAAATTGGTATCATGAATATCAACCCTTTCCCGGTATTTATAAAATTCAGGATAATTGTTTTTAATTACGTAAGGTTTTGGGATAGTATTTTATATAATAACTCCTCAGCCTCACCCTATGCTGGGAAATGGCTTTTAAATATGCCCAAATATAATAAAAAAATTTGTTAGATCAATTTGGATCCACATTATGGAATAGTGGACAACATTTTGATCCGTCTCGAATGGAAAAACGTTTGTTATATTGTGGGTAATATAATGTCCTTTCAGTACGCTGCCTTTTATAACCTATTAATTTATTTTATTAAAAAAAATTAGATAAAATTTTTATTTTATCCCAAAAAAATTTGTCATAAAAAAAATAAAAAGAAACAAAAGAAAAAGTATATGGTTTTTAATTGAATTTTTTAAAAAGGTAGAAAAACAGAATATTTGATAATAATAAAGGGAAACTGAGCCTTTTTAACAAGAACATTATAAAACAATGAATATTTAAAATTATATTTTACATTACCCTTTTATGAAAAAGGATATTGCCTTAGAAAGGATATTTAGTAACTCAATTAAATGAGGTTTGGCCCCTTAGACCATGGCTGAGTTATTATTTTAGATGTAAATTCAAAAAAGTCCTAAATTAATTCTTTTAATTATATTAGATGTAAATTATAAAATAATTCTAAAAGATCTTTCTATAGTTTTAAAAAAAAATTCCTTTAATTTATTTCACCCCTGATAAAATATCTTTCCATCTCAGGAACAACAAATCTCGAACTTTTGGTAAGCCAAAAATCAAATTTACTTCCCTTTTGCATGTTTCCCCATGAAAAAAGAACTAAAAAAGTTTTAAACAAATAGCATAAATCCAAAAATCAAAACGAAACAAAAATAGGAAATAAAGCTACTATGTTCACGAGTAGCTTTAAAATATCTTGTTATGAATTGAGTTTTTTAACTGTTTATAGAACGAGCCTTTTTTTGAGGAATTTTAATGAAAAAAATTTAAAGACGACTTACTTCCTTTAAAAACTTTACTCGGTATACGCATTTTTAAAATCTATTATCGGAAACTATCATAATTTCGATCCACTAACCCCATTAAATTTATATTTTTTATTCCCCGACGTTTCATTTTCCTGTGACGGTGTGATAAAATTAAATCAATTAAGAACATTATTATAAAACAATTGATGGGAACCTGCCCCACCCCCGTTTAAAACAAAAAAAGGAAGGCCCCAACCTACAAAACCTACTTATCAAATTTTGTCCTGTCGACCCTCAATCTACTAACTTCTCGGCCTTTAATTTTCTAATCTTTAAAATGAGTCGACTTTCGCCCCTCAAGTAGTTAAAAATTCTTCAAAACTTTTTCAGTTTTTTTATTTAATAACTAAATCTTAAATTTCTTTTGAATACACAGCAGACAAAGTGATACAACGAAAACTTTTTATAGTAAATGGATTAAGAAGAAGTTTAGAATATTACAAAGACCTGTATTGCAAGGATTTTTGGAAACATCTACACACCGGTTCATATTCCATTTTCAGAAAAGGCGCCAAGATTGGGAGGTTTTAATTCCCTTTTAAAACATTTTTGGATACATATTCAAAACATTTTAATTGAAATGAGAGGTAACGGGCAACATGAACTTCAAAAGTATTTTGAGTTACAACAAAGAGTACGTTTCTAAAATTACTTTTACAATTTGATATATGACAAAAAACTTTTAGTTTTTGATGGTTCCTTTAACTTTAAAACTATAAAAATTGTATTACAGGGAAGTTACATTCATCATCATTTCATCATTATCTGCCTGTGTAGTCCACTGCTGGACTGGCCTCCCCAAACCCTTCCATTAGGGGTTTGGACCGTCCCCACCACGCTGGTCCAAGCGAATGCATCATCTTACTTTTTGAAATGGGTGGAATTATCAACTGGGATAAAATGAAAATTTGTTGGTCCCCGTTTAAACCCGACCCGTTTTCTAAAACTACCCTATAATGGTCGGGGGAGTTTGAAAGATAATTATTACCCAATAACTACGATTAATATAAAACTAAATAATTGATTTCCGGTTTATCTTCTAATTTTTTTTCCGGGTTTTTATGTCACCGGTAATTTTTAAAAAATTGTTATCGAATCTCGCTTTGGTAAAACTAAATTTTAATTTCCGTTGGTTTTTTAAGGAAACGGAAATGTTTTATGCTGCCCGGAAGAAATTAGGATGGTTGGTTCGACTGCTCACCCAGACTGTGTTGACCTTAATGATAAAAGGTGTTTTTAACAGCAATCAGTAGTTTATTTATTACTTGTTTTTCCAAATAAGTTCCATAAAACAAAAGCTATTTTAGTGATTACCAGTAAATAAATAAAAATATCTAAAAAGAGTTTAGAAAAATCGCATGTGTTTTACTCTTTTTTTTGGAAATTTTAATAGCAATGACGAGAACATAACATATACATATAATAAAAGACACTAAATTGAATTTCTTCAAAATAAAACAATGCGGTGATTCCTTTTTCTTACGCAATTTCTCACAAATAAGTCGTATTGTAAATTTTAACTAAGGACTTTTAAAATCACACACTATAAAATACTTTTTTTTTAAATACGAAAAGCATATGTGAATTATAAGTTTGAAAACTTAACAACTTAGCTATCATAATCAGACTTTTAAATTTTCCCTTATTTAACAAAAAGAATTTTTAAATTCAATTAATAGACATTAAAGTGCTGATTCCACAATATCTTTAATCAATGCCCGGAATCTAGGTGTCTTTACCTAATATAAAATTTTCTAAGAAAATTTAATTCTGAAATGATTCACAATTTTCTTTGTCTTATAAAACTTGTATTAATTTAAATAAAAATCGGTATAAAATCATAATTACATAGTACGTTTTCCAAAGAAAAATAACTTTTTAGGAAGATTAAGTTTCAGTTTTATCAAATTTATCAAAGTTCTGTTTACATAAACTACAAATTTTTGTCCTTAAACAGGATTTTGAATCTTTCAAACTTCTGAAATTAATATTTAAATATTTTTAAAAATTTATTTTAAAAATTGTCTTACGACACTTTTATTCAAGAATAAAAAAAAACATTAACTTTTATATAAATTCCTTTGTTACCTTAAATAGCTTTGAATTCCTCATTGCAATTGGTTATGGGGTTTCTTTAACAACCGGAACTTTATTAGAATTTCGGAAAAAAAATTAAAAATCTAAAAGGATCCCCAAATCATAAATATGATTAAACATCTTCCAGATTGAACAACGTTTAATTTAATCACACGGGTTGTGATTTTATACATTTTTTATCTAATTTTTTGGGCAGAAAGCAGATAAATTCTATCATTTAAAAAAAACTTGCCTCCTGCCTAGGGGAGGCGTGGCTTTTAAAACCGGAGGTCGTGGTTGAATCGAGGGGACCCCAAAAATTTTTTGTTGTTTTAGTTGGTTGGAACGGGGCCGATCCTTTTGTCAAAAGAAGAAACCCAGCGTTGATGGGGAAAAAAGTCGTCCACCCAAAACCCCTTGGCCACTGGTGGGATCTCCCAAATCCCTAAGGTGAGGGTGTATTAGGGAGGCCTATGTCCAGCAGGGGTAACAGGTATGATGATGATGATGGAAAAAATTAACTAAATCAGCTCTAGGGCGGAGCAACAGGAAAACAAATAAAAAAAAACCCAATTGGTGTTCCTTCTTTTTGAAGTCTTCAATGGTGTTCAAGAAGGCATTTCTTGAATGTTATGCAAGGTAAAAAATTATCCGTAACTACCGAATATATATTACTTTTTTAATTTTAAAACCATAACTTACAAAATATTACTAAGTATATTAAAAGACAAAACAATTTAATTTATCCCAAATCGATCCTAAAACAATTCCTGCGTATATAAATAAATGTTTATTTCTTTTTAAAATCAATTTCCACAGGTTCTTAAAGGTTCAAAAATATCCATTTAGTTTTGGTCATTTTGGAACAAATTAATATTTTAATTCAAGATACTTGAAATTAAATTATATCTTACATAATAGAAAAAACATTATCAAATCTAGCGTTACATCGAAATAAATTAAACCGATAATTTTATAAAAAGGCAATTATTTCCATTATAATTTACCATTGTAAAATTTAAAACAAAAAGGACCACAAGGTTCTCCATAATGTCGGATAGTTTGTAATTATTCGCCTTATGGATAAAATATTATTTTCTAAAAAGTCAGTATTCCCGTGGGGAAAAACAAAAACCCAATTTACCCTTTCCCCCAACATATACAATCTCGTTCATCATTCAAACCGGAAAAATCACTCTTTGGAAAAAGACTCCGTAAAATATGTCTGGCTTTCTTTCAGAAACCAAACCCGAAATAAAACCGTTTTAGTCTGTCGGTAATTAAATCAATGAATCTTGAAATTTTAATAACGTCACTGACCCTAAAACAGTATTAGCCTTATTTCAATGTTTTTTAACTTTTTTCAACAAAACTTTTGTAGTATTCCCTCGATTTTTCTTTCCATTTTGGCGGTTTTGGGAAGAAGTGGGAGAAATGCTTCCATTATGATTGTTTTATCGGCCTCACCCCCTCGAACTGCCCGAATGACCTTGGGTGCCGGTTATCCCACTTTTAAGTTAAATATTAACCAAATTCTCAATTTTAATAAGTAAAATTAAAATATTTTTCAACTTAATGCATAATAAGTAAAATTAAACAAAATTAACTTTTGGAGAATTTGTTTTATTAATTCATACTGCTAAAAAGAAATATCGGGTTCACGCTTTATGCTTCATCTACGTATGGTGTCAACTGTTTCGGACCTCCGATATGTCAAAACGGGCCCAAAATACCGTTTCACGTAAGTTCGCCTAAAATTTTAATAAACCTGGAGAATTTTTTTTTATTTAGTAATTTTTTAAGCCCGGTTAAAATTTGGTGTTAAAAAATTAATTTAAAAGTTCTATTCAATCGGGATCCCGGCTTGTATACTATATTCCAGACTTTTCTGGCTACAGTTAAATTGGTCGTCCGGTAATGACCAGAGGGCTCAAGATGAAGGTGGACCACCTATTTGGTTCGAAAAGGGGCTTCAGCGCACCAAGGTGGAAAAGGCTGGGGAAAAAAACGATTTAGAAAAATGTTATGCGTTCGATTCTATTTCGACACGGTCCCGATTGTTAAAATCGCAATCTACGTCGGAAAATGGAAAGTGAAACTCAAACTCCCCACAGCTTCTTTTTTCCCAAAGACCAAAAAACAAAAAACCTCAGATCAGTCTCCAACTTCGAAAAGTATTTTAAAAAAACGCCGTTCTTAAAAATATTACCTTATTTACAACGTTCCAAACCTTAAATTAATGTGGTCTTTTTTTCTTTTTAAAATTTAATAAATGACGTTAATGAACTGCCCCTGAAGACTTTTAAAATGTAAAAGTTTTGATAGAAACAGGATAAATTGCATTTGATAATCATTTTTAGGTATCAAAAAGATAAACATAATATTTTACGTTTATATATTTAATTTTTCCATATCATTAAATGTTTAAAATAACTTTTAAAATTCATATTACGGTATCATTAATTCAATCAATTTCACAAATTGTAAATAAAAAATTAATTAATTTATTATAATCGTGAAGTAAACAGAAATAACAGTGCTATTTTATAGTGTTATGCAAGTTCTTTTTTCCAACTATCTTTTGATCATGAAATTTTAATAAAGATCCATGCGTTGCGGGCATTAAAAAGTCGTCCCAAAACCTACTTTTTTTTTTTTTTGCCGTTGGAAAAATCCACAGGTTTTCCCCGCCCCAAAAGTGAGGGAGGGGATTGGGTCCCCGACCAAGATGGGGCCGGTATACCCACCCAAAAAACCAACGGTTTTTTTTCTTTCCTGTGCCGGGGCCGCGGGGCTGATGACAGTTTCGGGACCCCGCGGTTTTCCCCCTCTTTCGGGCCTCTTCTCACCGGGTGTTTTTTTTTTTAGTTTTGTTTATATGACCTTGTTTTGATTTTCTTTTTATCTCACTTTTATCTTATTTTTTGGGACATTCTGTATTTTTTTTTTTTTCTTATTTTTTAACATTTTTCTTTAAATCTCAAAATTTTTATACTATAATTAAAAATATTCTCTGATTACCTTTCATCTTTTTCTATATCATTAAACATTTTCTTTACTTCCTTCATTGTTCTCAAACCTTATATTATCATTTATGCCTACATCATTCCATCTTTAATTTTTATTTTTGACACTTTTGTATCATTCATTTACTTTTTCATAGTGACTTCCCGGATTTCGTCGCCCCTTTGGAATTTTTTTGATTTTATCCATTTTTCCCCCTTTACAAAAGTATTTTCCTTTACAATTTTTTATTTTAATATTTTTTTTTTATTTGTTTACCTTTTTATTTGTTTTCCGTTAATTTAAAAGAATTTATACATTTTTGTTAATCCAATATCTTATACATTTCTAATTTATTATTTATTACCTTTTATATTCTACACTTAATGCTTACTTTTAAACATGTTTACTACTTTATTTAAATTTTTATATCTATTTTCTGATACACTTCCACTCGTTTTACCTTTCTCTGTGTTGCCTGTAGTTTCTAGTTTACTTTGTACTTTGTATTTAGATTCTGATTTTTGAGAGTACAACGAGATTTCTTAGTGTTGGGTATTGGTTTTATTACTCTTTTCTCTGTGTGTCGAACGCAGATCTTATTGTTCTCCTCCGCTTTCAGTGTTTTGATTGCCTTTATTTCCGGTTCCTCCAAGCGTCTTGTTTGGAGGAGCTGGAATGCACTTTGTTGCCGTAAGATTTATGTGAGTGCATGGTGGACCGCCTAGACATAAGCTACGGCGGTCCTCGCCAGTCGTCCCACTTCTTCTCACCGGACACATCTCGCTGAAAGCGTTATGATCGTGACAGGTTGTTTTGTCTCACAACAGTTTATGCAGCTCGGGATCTCGTCCACCATTCTTCCTGGGCAGTCAGCTCTCAGATGTGGGCCGCCGCAGTGGCTGCAGGTGTTCAGAGCCTCAGTGCAGAAACGTTTTGTGTGTCCGTACGCCAGACATTTAGAGCACTGCACTAATGGTGACTGATCCAGAACACGTACTCTCTGAAGATCTATGTGTACGGTTCCATTTGAGGTCATTACGCTCCAGAGACGAGGGATACCTTATGTAACATGGGTGTGTTAGGACACCCGGAACGTCGCTTTAGGCGCCGTGTCGGAACAAACAGCACGGCGCTCCCTCTGAGCCCTTCTCTGGGCGGCGGCACCCTCTGCCGGCCGCCCAGGGGCTCAGTGTCAGGAAGGTTGCGCGCATACGCCACTCTTCGGCGCCCTGGCCTCTTCCGCGGATAGCTAGGGCGCTCACGGCCTCCTGTCCCTTTCGCGGCCTCCTTCGCCATCACGTCCTCGCAAAAAGCAAGGACGGCGCCCACGACCTTTCGCACTCCTAGTGTGCAAGGGAGCGCACTCGTCTCTGCGCCCCTTATTTCTTCCGGGCTGGCGTAGCCCCGAGACCTCCTCCTCGCGCCAGAAGAAAGACGCGAGGATTTCTGCGTCAGGTCCCAGGGCAGTTAGCCAGCCACAGGCACGCCGCCTCGCCGGAGATGGTCCGTGCCCATACGGCCCGGATCGCAACACCCTCTGGGTTCTTCCATCAGCCGTACACCTTTTGAGTGTGTCGGCCCACGAGTGCCCCTGTAAGGACCATGGACCTGATGACTCCGGCGTTCAGAGCGGCGACAGACTGCTGGGTCCTCCAGTGTTGCGAGGACAGGTCTGCTCGAGAGCTCTGCTGCTCTCGCCACTCGAACCGCGCGAGGCGCTCAATGGGCGACAAAACCTCCATCGTCTCGAGCCTTGCGTCGACGCGGACGCTCGCAAGACGCCATTGGGGCGTCCGCAGGTGAGCGCTCATCCGCAGGCTCTCCGTAAATAAAGGGCTCCGGACTTTTTCAGCGCCACCTTAGTCCTAGCCGCAAACGGATGCGCCCAACTTGCCAGCGACCCGGCAGTGGCGACGAATCGCCATGCTCCTGCGAAAGTTGAGCCTGCCACGGGCGGTGACGAGGGTGTCGTCCGCGAAGCAAGTGACGTCGACAACAAGCCGCCACTCGGACCCAACGCTGGTTGCATACCGGTTCTAGAACCCTAACTTGGAGAAATCGTGCATTAGGGAAGGCCTATGTCCAGCAGTAGACTAACACAAGGCTGATGATGATGATGATAATGATAATAGAATGTATAGAAATTTAAAAGACTTCACAGTTGTGATCTGTTAGCCACCAATGGAACTAAATCTACAAGATAAATTATAACAAAAAAACATAAAATTAAACAAGACAGTTAATTAGCGTATTGTTGTTCTTATGTTACAAGCAACGCAAGCCTTAGATATATATTAATAATTATCGTCGTCTGCCCCTTTTTTGAGTTAATAAGCTCAATATAGAACATATTTTTATTAGAAACGTTAAAGTGAATTATTTTCTGTAGATATATATTGGTCATAATCACATTTTTTGGATCTTCTCAGATTCATCAAACATTCATTTTGACTCATTGTCTATGAATGAGTTTATGTACCCGCATAAACATTTAACAGTTGACCAACTTATTTCAGCTTTCCCTAATGTTATGTCGCTTGATAGTTAACGATTAGAACAACTAATATCATTACATTGATAATAATTGGCATAAAAGACAACAACTAGAGTTAATCATATAAATATAGTTTGTTTTATGTAACTAGAAGATAGATGTATGACTTTTGTGCTATTAGATTGTTTATAATTGAATGTGAGTGGATCTTACTATACACAAAGCTTTTTTTAATTTATTAAGTATTTTTTTTATTTTATTGAATGTTCACTTAAAATAGAAAGTACCTAGCACAATATTACTTAAAGATACTATACTCAAATGTTTCAACAATTTTTAATGCGCAATTATATCTGTACATTCTTTTCAGCACACAACCTGCATCAGCTTGGTTAAAGAATAAAATTGCGTACAATTGATTCCTGATTCAAAGTATTTTGCTAACGCGCAGGTTCAATCTTCATTCATTAACACCATGCCAAAAACATAAAAGGAATATAAGGAAATTTTTATGGAAAGACTACAGAAGGAATAACATTATAAGGTGCTAGCTTTAATGTGTTCTGTTTAGGAAATGGAATTGAATTAGAAGTTCGATTATAATTCGACTAATATGATATAATATTTCTAAAACTACTATAACTCAAGAGCAGACCAAATTTTATTTATCATTCTTAGTCATTTTTACTAGTTCCAATCTAGTGAAAAATCGGATGTAAATGAGTTTTTTGCTTAGCCATTTTTCTAAATTGTTATGGGGTCGGCTTCTCATCCATCTTGTTTAACTTGAATCAAATGTTATATGACATTGAGCTACACGCAACTGACCTCTACAACCCAATGGACTCATTATTATCAGTAAATTTTAGGAACTGGCTGCTAGGAACTGCTAAGAAGATCTAAATATAAGAGAACGATTTTATATATATCATATCCTGACTTCACAGAGATTTATTCATTTTTATTTTATTAAGTGATCAAGCCTACTAACAAGAAAAATAATAACAAGTTTTTCTGCATGATTTGAAAACCATTAGACACTGGTTACTGAGAAGAGTATGCAACTGGTAAGCGGTCGAGTTCTACAAAAAGGACGAAATAATTATTTCAAAATTACAGAACTCATTCAAACCTAAGTTATACGAAATAAACTATCAGAAAACTATATTAGATACCTATAAAGCGTATATGTTTCAACGGCGTTAGAGTTTATTAAATATGATTTGACTAATCCTATTAAATTCTCCAATAAGGTTTTATATGTAGGATAAAGCATCTGTTAAAGGGTAACGAGCTTCTGCTTCATGCAGCGATTAATATCAGACATTGCTTTTACGTGAACTGACGCCACTTTGTTGGTAAAGTACTTAATCTCAGGAATATTTGACAAAGTTCTGGGTTTAGAAGTCTTAAATAAGAGATTAAAATGTTTGTCTTCAATATGATTAAGAGTGCCGGAATTTACAAAATGCTTTAGATGTTATTAAATTTCTTTGTCTGAAGTATTAATCACATTTGACAACGTAATTTGAGTTACCCATTAACTGTTTTCCGAGCTTCCATAAAAGCCGGTCTTCAAAATGTAACTTTATTCGTTTCTAAGTACGAAATCTGATGTTTGAAGATCTGAAAATTAATCTATTCATATTTTCAGTTGCCCAAAATTCACTTGCTAGCAATTAGTTTCTCCATACTTTTAACTCAAATAAATATTTTTATAAGAGTAAGTAATTAGAATAATTATGGTTGTACTCTTTGTAACATCAATCAAAAACTGATTGTAAATAATAACGATTGTAGTATAAGATAACTAATATAACGAAACAACATTTTTTTTTAATTTTGTCTGTCTGATTGTTCTCGCTAATCTCTACAATAGCTGGTCTAGTTAAGATTATTGATGTAACGGGGAGTACCCTGAGGTTTTTTTTCCGAGGAGTTGAACATTACTTTTACATCATAGTAAGTAATACGCTCCGCTCACTCATATGAATCTAAGTGTTACATGCCTTAAGCTGGAAAACAAGTAGTGTTTATTAACTATGGTTTAGCGGCAGAATTAGGCCATGGTGGTACTTTCCCTTTGCAAAAGGTGACTTACTATACCCAAATAATGTTTATACAATTTTTGTTATGTCAATGTTTGAATTATATTTATTAGGACTTTGTTCAGTTACAATCCTGGTCTTATTTAGTATAAATTAAAACGCTTTTTATCTTGAACTTCAAGTTCGACAATAGGGTTACTCAAAAACTTTAACATATTTAAATTATTTTTACCACTGTTGGTTTTTTTAAACATTTAACTGACCCAGAGTTACAAAATATACTGATAGTATATATATTAATAATGCATTCTATTAATGAATTGCCGATTTCAAATTCGTGCCTCTATAACTTGCATATATAATATCAAATCATAGGTAATTTGTCGATTTTGCTTAAAAGTACTCTTTAAAATTTATAATAATAAAATAATAGAAAAGATATAATTTATGTAGTTGCGTCTAATATATTGTGTGCAATGCACGTACGTTTATGTACCTAAATTATAAATAGGTTTGAAATCGGTGAATGGATATATTTCATAAAAACTTAATGTCGTGCCCTTAATAACTTGGTTATAATAATTACAGAAAAAAAAAGCAGTTACTAGTTTTTGCGGACGAAAACTAAATAAAATTTTGAACCTAGTGCATATGAGTCCAGCAAACCACAAACTACGTACGTTTGCTCCATTTTAAAAATCCAATCTCTCAAAGCTGTGACTAATTGAATAAAATGTTATTTTGCCGTCTTTTACCAACATAAAGTTAAAAACATTTAGATGCCCTTTTTTTAAGTGAAGAGTCTAAATTTCTTACAATTATTAAGATGCGAATATCTTGGTTATGATATTTCTAAAAACCAATTGCAAAAATAGATATTTTAATGTGGTCGCATTTCATTCGCCCTTCATAAAATATTTGATACTTTTTATACTATTGACACTTACTCAGGTATTCATTCGTTCAATCAAACTATAAATTCTTATCAAATATTAATCTAATTTAATATAATCGTTCAACAAATCAGAAATAACAGTGCTATTATTTAATAGCCTATATCCATATCCTTTTTAACTGTCGTCTGTATTATATAATGATTTACCTCTAAGTAGGAGTTAAAAATAAATCTGTCATTGTTAAAATATTGTTCTTAAGTGGCTGAAGATTTGTCTAAAGTACAACTACAGGCCTCCCCTACTGCACGCCTTCTCCATTAGGGGATTTTTTGACCGTATACTACGTCCATACATCCGTGGGTGGACTGACTTTTTACACGCTTATCCGACGCATGGATCATCTTACTTTTCAGACAATTAGGTGATTGGCCCAAATTGCCCTAACCGACTAGGAAACAACAACAAAAATTTGTTTAGTCCCCGCAGAATTCGAACCCACGACCTCCGGTTTCTAAAGCACAACTTTAACAACGAATCCTATAATAGAATTTCAGTGTAATAATACTCCTGTTTTCCTGTTTGAAAATAATGATTAACGAATCATAATTGCTGAGTTTATGAGACGTGACATTTAATATCTTGGCTAGAGGTTCAATTTGAGGCTTTTTACGCTGTATCTTTAGTTGTGCGCGAATAATTTTCACATTTGTGTTTTTTATTTAAAACTAAAAAATACTTTACGGTACAATTGATATCATAATCATTGTGCCATCTACGTTATAATGATCGTGTTATTTTATATAAAACTAAAGAAACTCTGAGAATATTCTTTGCTCGAGATAACGTCAGAACAAAAAGATTTACGCCCTCTAGACGTAGCTAAGAAAGGTTTATGTACAGAACGACGAGGGTTCAATATCAGCCTTCATCTAAAACACAGTAGATCATTGTAAACTCACTACGTGATCTGACTCTACTAGTTTATTTTTCAACTAACCTATGTCAACTTTTCAGCTTTATATATTTATGTTGTATTTTAAGGGTTATTATCTGATGGCAATCAATACGCGTTGGTTAACTAACGAGGACACCATACGAAGTCATGAAATCTTACGGGTTCTTGTTTATTTTAAAGTCTATATCTTATTTCACTAGCGTACTAATTAAAATAAATATTCTTAAGATTGTATGAAGTTAATAATTCACGTAACGGAATATCTAATGATCGGCCCCATACATAAAAAAATTCTTCATTTACTGTACGCTACATTTCGCTGCACCTCGCGGACATTTCTCCTATTCCACGCGGACAAAGTCGCGAGTAACAGGTAGTTATAAAATAACCGCACTTTAGCACAGGCTTATTAAAAAATATATACCAACATAATCAAAATCCATTTTACTCCTCATTTTTGTCCGTTGTCGGCGACGCTTGACGCTACACGTGTACTGTCGCCCGAGCACCTCGACCGGCGAATGTTATTTTGCACGTTATCAAAGGCAACAATGGCAATGGTTATTATAAAAAATAAAACAGCCAACATAACCCTAGCGATAAGCAAAGGCGTTTCCATGAACAATGGATTTACTGTCTGATAACGTTTATTAAGCCGCCTACGTGACATGGTGATTTAGAACTTTGTTTTAGGTCATCAGGTCCCAGAAAATAGCACGACTTAGTTGGTTCTCCGTATCAATATTCATAAGATGTCGGGGCTTTCAATTGTATATCTGCAACCCTTCTACACGTTAGATTCGAAGAAATCATGACTTTTAAGTTATTTACAAAGTACATATCTCCTGATTTTTTTATGTAGATGCATTGAAGTTTTTGGGAATTTGATTAGGCTGCCTTGAAATGGTGTATAATGGTGCAATACACGTCAATAACTTCATTAAAATCTTCATTATTGTTCTTAAAAAAAAAAAATTGAAACAAATATTATAGTTGCAATAGTTTTAACTAACGTGTGTCGATCTGAAATAAGATCAAGTTGGCTTAAAAGGAACGTACTCGCGATTGTCTAATTGGTACGTGTAAACTCATTAATTTTTTGTTACAGGTGAAAGCTTAGCAGAACTAAACCAAGGCACAAATTGTAGTTTAAAAGGCCCTAGATTATATTATATTGATAATTTTATTATGTTTTTTTTTATACAGTTGATATTGATAATGTAAATAACGTTATTGCTATAACGTGTCGTAATCGACAACTTAATATTAATAAACTGTTGATAATTAAATGCGTTTTATTATCTACAGATATGTCTATTCTGACTGACTTCCCAAAAATAAGACGTACTCAACTCGGAGCGAATTTCTTTTAAATATGTTACCTCGTTGTCCTGCTCCTAGTGCTCTGGTTTTGTTTATTCTTTTTTGTAAATGGTGCCTTTTATATAATAATTTTGTAATCAGCACTTTGATAGATGTTCGAGAAAAAAAAAATACCCCACCAAAAATCGCAACGTCGTGCGATTAAGCTGCAAACGCTGCTGAGACCTTAAAAGATTTTGTGTAATTGTACTTCTAAAAGGTTTCTATGAATGTAAATATGCAATAGGATTCGATAAGAAGTTAAAACTTCAGTATTTCTTAAATATAATTTCAATAGATCGCTCAACACGTTCGAACTATGGATGCCTGACCTGAGAAGAACTCGGGATAAAAACTCAGACGCATATTTTGTCATCTTTTACATAATAATCAATAATATAAATTATTCTTATGAGTTTTATCTTAAGTATATCTATACGTTATATTTATGTTAAAAGCTGAGCATATGAATCCATTACAGTTGTAAGATTAATTATATTATAATATTTATATATAACCTTAACAATAAACTTCCTTTCTACTTTTTAAATTTATTAACAGTTAAATTTGAAGTTTATGGGATTTTTAAAAGCGTCATAGCATTATCTAAAGTCGCATTTATTATTCTCGAGTCTAGTTCTAAGAAAATTAAATTATGTTTGTTTCGTGACGTACTTTATACAGTTATGTGATCACAATGTCTAAGAAAATCATTTCAGTTTTTTTCTAATAATGGTTTATAGTATACATTGATAAAGAAATTGCAATAGGAGACTAAAGCTTATATCTTGTGCTTGCAGTTAAGTATATTATATTGTCATTCTTAAAGTAAAAAATTATAGATACTGATAGGCGTGATGACTTAATACTTCGAGCATGGATATTAAAATATATTGGATAATCATTAACTAAGAAATATGTTAGTAGCAATAGTTGTTTCTGCTTATTCATAGTATTAATTTATGCATCAATTACGAAAATAGTATTTAATATTATAATAAGTTCTTCGATGATTATGATGTGATTGATGAGTGAATAAAGTTTTTTACTTTGAGTCTTATATTTATCATTGTTTATATATAAAAAATTCCATTTGTAATACATACTGTAATCAATAAATGTACAAGATTAAAGAAATAATTGTAATATGTATATATATGCATTAAAATTGCAAATTTCATTAGTGATCATAACTAGTTTAAATTAACACAATACAGCTATATTTTATATGATACGTATTTATTACAAAATGTATTACATGTATTTAAATCACTTGTGTTTAATTCATACTTTACTTTTAAAGGTCTAAAATAAATATGTTCTTTCAGTGTAGGACCACAAATTTACGATTTATAACAATTTGCAAACGAACTATATTAATTCACCGCTTTTTGTAGATACATGATGTAATCAACTAGAACAGAATTCGTCAATTGGGACATTAAGTAAACTTTTCTGTTGCTAATTCACAAGTAAAGCCGATTTGTTTTAAATATCACGTAAGATTGAATCGATTAGTTGATTCGATTGAATTATTTTTACAATTTTGAAAGCCGCTTGTCTTAAATTTTTTTAGTGATCAATCGTTCTATTCAATTACGAGAAAATTCCTTATATCGAAATGTTGGATATAGATCTTCTGTAATCTTAATCTATGTCTTATTTGCATGGAATCATTATTTGGTTTGTAGCACTAGTTGCCGACGTATAGTAAACCTGCATTCAATCGTTATTTACCAATGCTTAGAAGCACTTTGAAATGCTCCGAATTTGATATTTAAATGTGATTATTCACAAACAGAAAAACAAGACTAACTTGACTAACTTTAAACATAGTAACATATTATACGACCTCCTTAAATTCCTCAGAAACATGATGACATTGTTAAGGTCCAATTTTGATTTCTATAGATTTTAAAATAATAGCATATATTTATCCAAGTTACTCTCTGATTTTATCGTATGTTAACATAGTTAAATTGAAAAACATACATAAGTTGCCGTCATTGTCACATGATAATCGATATTTTGGACCAATTTTAAATGCACTCTGGGCAGAAACCTAATGGAGAATTGTTTCAAATTGTTGCTAACTGATGACGGTTAGACTGTAATTATTTCCAACAGGTTCATAGATGAATTAATTTAGTTCCTAGAAGTACCTGAATTTATTCACAACTAGCTGATCGTCTTAGTCGTGTATTTCTTTATCCTACTTTTTTATAACCATGTTACATTGAATCATATTCCGTATTTTCAGTCAAGATCACCTGAAGCTCAAGAGTAAAGCAAACTGGTTTACAGGAGGATTTGTCATCATAAACTTGATTCAGATTGTTGAAAAGGAATCTCTTGACCTTTCAAAGGCTTATATAGAAATACCAATCATACTATGATTGCAATACTAAATACGTCATCCTTGTTTCATGCAGGAATCTGAGACTGAATTTAAAGGTAAAGAATACATTCGTGATTGTCCTATTATGCCACATACGAATGAAAATTTGAACCTATACTATTTTAATGCATACGTATTCAAATCTGCGTATTCATAATTCTTTGCAAATGAGAATAAAGAAATCTATCTGATAGCTCTAGATAATAGAAAATAAGTGTTACACAACAGGTATTCTGTTCCATGATGATTTAATCTTAATTTATAAATGTTTGTATATAAAATATGATTTATTTTATATTTATTGATAATTAAAATTCTTTCAAATCGTATAATAGACTTTAAATTTACGCTTCAAGAAATATATAACATTACGCTCATTCTAGTTCGAGAAAGAATAAATTGTATAAAGTTTTCAATAGTTGATTGATAGAAATCAAATGTAACATTTGCAGTCACTAATGCAGATAAAGTCATAGAATGGAAAAGTTATCGAGCTTTATTCACTTTAGGTTAGATAGCAATCATTTTCATACTAGGTTTTAGATCGTTAAGTCTAATTATTATATCTAGCAAATAAGAAATCAAAGAAATTTGATCCGATGGTTGAAATTAAGGATTAATTCAAAATAAACTTTGCCTTTGATCGATTATAATTTGTTCATGTGTATTCAATCTTCCATTATTATTATTTCTATATATAGAAAATCAAATACTTTATTTTCAAATATTTATTATTACATGTAACTTTTATTCTTGAACTTCAATTAAGCTGTCAACAGGATAGAGATCGCTTTTTCTATTATAAATATTAGTGTCAGTAAAATTATGTTATCTATACAAAGCATTTGACAAAATTTTGATTGTCGTAAAATCATATCGACATTAACCTCATTTTTATCTAATTATACATAATGTGAAGATAATTAGACATCGAATTTTGAATTTGAATAACATAGTAATCTTAAAATTCAACTTTAATTTCCACTTTACTGTATGCAAATATTCCTTTATCTAGATCTATGTACTATATCTAATAACTTTAGAGGAGTACACAAACTTAGTGTTAAAATTTAATGCAATTGACTCGAATCTTTGGCTAATTGTGTAATTGCGATGGCAGCTAATATTTTACCGAGTCAACTGTGTTCGACATCCAAATCTGATTAGAAAGTATTGTACAATAAAGATCTGAGGCATTAGGTTAGGTCTAGTAAAATGTCAGAAAAGCGAAGAGAGTATAGCTATCCTGTCACTTTCTATATTTTTTAGTACCAATCTAGGAAAACACAAGGCAAGCCATGAGAAACTGACTCGGACTTTTACGATAATGACCTTAGTAAATAAACTATCATTAGTATAAACTGGTTTTGATAATACATTTTATAGGACAAAATTTTAGATTTTGCTTAAAATTAATATGCGAGTAGTTTTTAACTTAATTTGATTTTTTTGTGTATGAAATTTATAATAATTAGAACATTTCTACAGTAAAAGATCAACGGAAGTTTCTAAATTTTGACATAATAATGGTGACACTTAAAAAAATTAAACATTTAAAATTTTGCGTACATTTTACTTTCAATTCCTAGTTATCAGCATCTCATGATAACCAGTGATTAACAAACTATACCATAATTGAAGTTGAGCGTTGCGAATACCTAAAGTTAAATATAATGACAAATTGACATCGGAGTTCACTTATTTGAGTGTAATCATAACTAATGTAGTAATTGTCTCGTATGCGTTTTCAGCTAATATTGTATTTTAAACTCGTATATAGTATGGAATTTTTTAACAAATAGTCCTAACCTTAGACAACTTTGTTGTAATTGTAAATGCTATAGCGTATTAAGTCAATTGTAAATTCTGTGCCTCCTGTGAGATTGACGTACTGAAAAAAAGTTAAATTCTGAATTGGTGATAAAATATAGCAGATCCGAGCGTGCCTGTTAGCTTGCCACGTGTGTAAAGCTAATATAATATATCTACAATAATAAGCATGTGTTATACATATAAATCTTCCTCTTTTATCACTCTATCTATTAAATAAAACCACATACGTTGCGTAATTTTAAAGATTTAAGCATACATAGGGATCTAGGGACAGAGAAAGCAACTTTGTTTTATATTTATAGTAATAGTAATAGTGATTTTAGTTCGCGATGCCTAAAACTTATGTGTAAGTAGTTGCTTATATATTTTAAAAATATTATTTATACAAATTAAGCCTAATCTAACCTAGAGGATCTTTCTAAAAAGAAGATCTATCACCTAATAAAGTACGCAACGATGCTGGATCGATGAGATTCCAACCCAGCATTTTGTTGACATGGGCTGATATTTATATCCCTCAAAATAATGTTTGAAAATTTTAAGATACGCCGCAATTGTCAGGAATTAACACTGAGAAAGTTCCGAAAACAACGTATTTATTTTTCCTAGGAGTCCTTAATAATTGCAAAATGGCCAATCTTTGACAAGTTTTCACGGGCACGTTTTCGAAATCCTATGCAACCCCATTAGTGCTGGCCGCTGAGGCAGCCGCTGGTCTTACACCTCTCCATGTTTGGACGCGTCAGACCTTGCATGCCCTTCTTGTTGAGCCTTATACGTGTGCAGCAGACTCTTCCGAAACTGTTACCCGGGGGCCACGAGAGCTGCATTGCTATCTGTCCCCAGCCGAGGTCTATATGATGGGCTCCCCGCTATCTCCATTTTGACTTTAGAATGAACAGAGATCGATTTCATGATACTAAATCTCCCCTCCTACCACAGCGCATCCTTCACAGTGCGTTACCTCTGAGTCGCGAATGTTTGCGAAGGAAAGCGGTCTACGACAGTCTCCTTCTCAGTGATTCCAGATCCCTCTTAGCTTCTCCGTAGCTTTACCACGCCGAAGGTACTGAGCCCCATCACTGCTAAAAACTAAGAACCTTATCAGGTGGCTCTTAATGCTTGGCACAACTAATCGCGAGTTGTTGCTCTTATTACTAGTGCCCATAATGGATGTGCAACGATAATTGCATCTACATCATGTTTTATTTGGCAGTTTATATATAAAAAATACATTTCCATACATTTTTAGGTGTATTTATTCATTTTTATAATTTAAGTGGTTATTTTGGTTGGGAGTGAAAGTTGATACCATGCAAAAATTTGTAGAAAATTTGTTCGGAAAAATTAAAAAGCTCTTGTCGCTGTAACTGGGACTACTACACACACGTTAAGTTAAATATTCGTTTGGCGACATTAACCATGTTAATACCCTATTTTTAAAGGAGCCCCAATATTATATGATTTTTATAACGATGGTATACAATTAGCGCTACTAATACAATCAACTACCAGTCTTCAAGCAATATTAATATAAAGCTTCTGTTATTAAAAGCATTTGAGCCCTCCATTTCACATCGATCTGTCTGTGACGTTTTCTTAAGACGTTTAATTGCTTCAGGCATCGGGTACCGAATGACGGCTTAGATTTACAAGCGAGCGTAATATTGAGATCAGTTCATCGAGAATATTTATTATTGGATGAAATTCAAGAAATATTTTATTACTAATCGAGTGCCTATAGTACTATTTGAACATTCGTTTTTAAAGGAATTAAATATCAACTAAAGATATTTACAAAACAAATAAAACCTTTTACTAAATAAACATTTAAACTATATTAATCAAAAACATAATAACCTATAGATAAGTGAATTTTCATGTAAACCTAATTTGATAACAATATTTTTGTGTATACCGTTTCTGGACATACATTTATAAAATCTTTGTGATCAAATATATTAATATAAAAAAAACGTATTAAATATGAAAATAGTATAAAAAATTAAGAAAAGCGTAAATGTCTTCGTGTTATAATAATAATTAAGTTAGTAGACATTTATTGCAAAAAAGGTTTACAATAAAAACTTTTATTTCATCAATTAACGAGAATAACCGTTCTATCGGGGCAATTATGTATTTACAAATAGTTTTGAATAATAATTCAATAATCTTTATTAATATTTTAAGCCCAACACTCTTACTTTTGGCTTCTCCAATTTAACTATTACCGGTCATAAAATGTACTTGTCGAGCCGTAATAACTGTAGATTCCAGTAAAATGAGCTATTAGCAAAGTATACACTTCGACGTATGCATATTTTTTTGTTCAAAGTTGCATATTTATGTTTATTGATTGGTTCTTATTCCTGTTTTTACTAAAAAATACTCCTTTTACTATTAACATATTCAGTTTAATGTAATAATGGAATAAACACGTATACATTTTATACATACGTATACATTGCATTTAATTCATGTTTAAAACATAACACTCAAAGAAGGTCCACCCATCAAATATTATAAAGTAACTTAGACAACGCAGAACGCTTTAAGCCATAAAATAGCACTCATTTTAAATTCCCAATACTCCCATCTTTCTTTGACTGTTGTTATAAAACGCCTTCAAATATGAAATCTCTTTTAAGTTTACCTTATTTCTGATAGTCGTAGTCGTTATTAGTTTCGTAAAGGTTTTGTTGTTTTTCTTTTTACAACTACTAGTTTCACTCTAGCTTTATACAAAATGTGACGCAAGATGTTCACATCTTTCAAAACAAGTAAAATTTTATCAAAAAAAATCATCATTTAAAAAATACAATAACGTACATTATAGTCTATCTTTTACGGTTTCGGCAGCATTCGTAATTTTGTCGTTCAAGGTTGTGATTTATGACGCCGAAATTTTCTTTATTTAATGTTTATTAACCTACTCATTACAATATATATATATATATATATATATATATATATATATATATATATATATATATATATATATATATATATATATATATATATATAATATTTCGATATTGATTTTTGTAATTTATAAGTAAAAAAATATATAGATCCATGAAAATCGACCATTTTGGAGATAACGTGGTTTCATTCATAGATTACTTTTTATTTTCACTTATACTACTATGTATTGAAGAGTAAAACTGTACATCTTGCTGATTTGGATTAGCGCGTTTTCTCGGAATCAAATCCATTCACTGATCGATGTCCCATTTCTGAAGTAAGTCTTAAGATTTCATTAATTTACGATGTAAGCAATCGGCCGGCATAGCTATTAAAGTATTTTAAAAACGAAATATACATTAACATTCTTACAATGGGACTTTTAAATAGCATTCACATTTAATTTAGTGCTGATACTGCTGATCAGTAGCAAATCGTTACGGGTCAGATTATGAAAAAATTGTACTTTGCTCGACGACTTTTCGGCCTTTAAATAAATAATTTAAATTACGTTTCGCACAATCTGTTTTTAAAAAATTTTTCATTTTCTTTTTGAAACTGTTTTTAATTCACCTCATTCAGAAAACGACCTTACATAGGATATACCTAAATCTTCTTCCTTTATTAACTTGAAACTTTTTGTGTGGTGAAATTTCACAACTTCACCACAAAAACCAAAAATAATAACCACAGAAACCGAAAAATGGTCACCCATTTTACGGTGTTTGTGGTTAATGTTCATAATTTCTGTTCGTTTTAACTTTGGAACCATAACCCTAAGTAACATATCTGAATGCCAGCAAAAACAATGAAAACAACAACGTTTTTTTTTTAAAAGTGGGCCTTTCAAAGTTGACAAAGTTTTAGAAGTTTAACAAATTAGTCTTAATTCTATTAAACTTGGGGTAATTCTGTCTAATATTTGTTGTTGGTCTTGCGTAATTGCTTACAATAGAATTGATTTATTTAAATAGAATAAAAATGTGTCGTCAGTTTCAATACGCACAGATATACAAAGGCAAAGTTACGATCGATATTAGCTATTAAAGGTTTATAGGCAATTCGCTCTCTGCTGGTTTTAGATGATCACAGACATAAATTATTAAGCAAATGGGGAGTCACGAACAATGATATGTGATAGGTTGTCAAATCAAAGTTAAAGAAACATATCTCTCCAATCATCTGCTTCTTAAATGTTTAATCTGTTCATTTATTTTACAGTTAGCGGCAAAATAACTTACTTATGAGCGATTTATGGAAGCATTCGAAACGAAACACACGATTTTCTAATCTCATTAATTAAAATCGATCCAATTATTGTTTCAGTTCTAAATATAAGGCCTAGTATGTGGATTTAAATTAAAATATAATAAATAGTATAATGACAAATAAATTGCCTTTCATTGGGCAATTCAGAAATTTATTTCTTTGAACGTGTTACACATTTGAAATGCGGCGATAGATATGGGCAGATAGAATCAAGAAAGAAACATGATATTTACTAAAAGTATGAGTTCATTCGAAGCTTAAGAAAAAGATTGATTTCATTTATTTACATTATACATGCTACGCTTCGCCGTTTATATCGCGTCGCAATTGTTATTTTCAAATTTTAATCATTACACATTATATTTCTGTAAGCCTGAATGTTTTGTAGTTCCTGCAATCGATATCTTGAATAAACTGCACTATATCCTTAAATATTAAAGCCTATACATTATTATATAATATGGCAAAATTTAAATAAAATGCACGAAAATAACAATCATCCATACCCACAAGCTTTCGCATTTATAATATTAGTAGGATTGTTACGAAACAATTGAATTATGATCTGCAATTTAATACGATGATCACATTATCCATTACATGTGACAAAACTTACAGTTTATATCATATAATTCAAGTAAATATCTTATAATATCGAAGTAAAACAATTGAAATTACAGATTTAGACGTGCCGCGATGTGGCTTATGTGTCGAGACCAACAGTGGCTGGCGTTTATTATACAGGAAGATTTTTTCAAAGAATGTAGCAGGTTGCCACGGTTAGTTACACACATATCCAATTTTTAAAACTGGTTTTTATTTTACTGGTGTACTAGATGATTTTAAATACACATATCCTCCATAATAAAAAAATAAGCACAGAGAAAGCCAACATACGGTCTCTGGCAAGAAAATTTCCTTGGTGTTTGTTGTTTTTTGAAGCTAATACTAAAGTTGGGAAATGTTATAGGTATTATAACGCATCCGTGCTTTTATATAAATCGGTTTTGGTAATTACAATTAGGTGTATGATATGTATTGAAAAACTTAAAGTACAAAATTTCTATTTTTATATACTGAAGCAATTGAGGACGTATACCTGGTTAATACCTCAATGGTTAGTGAACACACCTTTTCATTAGAAACACAGCGTGAGACGCCATAAATCAGCCCGACACTTAAGATGCTACGTCAAATTGACGAACTCTTGCTACGGTGCCTTAAATAAGCAGTAGTATAAGTACGTACGTATAAAATTTGCAAAACCTTAGGTGGTGTACAAACACACCACTTAAGGTTTTGCAAATTTTAACGCCTTCCACAGTTCTAACTTACTCCAAAGTTCGTTTGAGCTATACATATTTCTCTTCGTTGGGTTTCATTTCTCAATATTAATTAAATCTCCTAAACAATATTAATATATATACGTTATTATAATATAATATATACGACCTTATAGAGATTTTAACTTTTATGAAGTCAAGAAAACGTTAAACTAACTATAGTTGGCAATAAACACATCGAAATAAAACTGTTTATAAGATGTTGAAGATATCACCATCATCAGCCTGTGATAATCTACTGCTGGACACAGGCCTCTCTAACGACGATGTAAATTTGTTGAGTTCCGCAGGATTTAAACCCCGACCTCCGATTTTAAAGCACACGCCCATACCAGTAGACTTCGGAGGCAGCTGAAGATATTGGCTGGTAACTTTTAAGTAGAGGTGGGAAAGCGGAAATAATTTTATTATATTTGTTAATTTTTCAATTTAAATATCGTTATTCAATAAAGAAATGTAACACTCGCTTATTGATTGTCAAGGATGCTACTACCGGTTCGGAATAGGACGCCTCCGACCTAAGAAGAATCTGCGAAAGAAAATCAGCGGGCCTATTTTTTCATCTTTTAAAATAATCAAATATACCTACATATAAATTTCATATGAGCTACGTACAGTTCTATCATACGTATATTAAATTTGAAAAAGCCTGGAGCGAGCATTCCATTACCAGGTCCATTATAAATTCATTTATGTTACCACATTTATATATTTACCTTTAACACATAAACATTCCTTTACTACTTTTTTAAATTTACTAATAGTTAAATTCTGAACGTTTACTGGGATTTTGTGGTAAAAGCGCACATTGTCCCATAAAAGATTTACTTATTCTTCTCAGTCTAGTTGCTGGAAGAATTAAATTATGTTTGTTTCTAGTATTTATGTTAAGTGCATCACAATGTCTGCGAAAATTATTTATATTTTTCTGCACATACATTAGGTTTTCGAATATGTAATGCGAAATAACGGTTAGTATTTTAATCTCTGTGAACAATTTTCTCAGGAATTCCTTGGGGACCAGGTTATAGACCGCTTCTGACCTAATTGGAAGGTATAGCCTTTTATAGAAAGCATAGATTGGTAATTAAAATGGCTTTTCACAAAGAAGATGGGGTAAATAAAAACAATGTTACAAAGTTTTCAATAGAACCGTGCACCAAGTAATGCAATTTATTTTACCGTAAAAATTGTGCATTCAATTTCTAGGACAGAGTAATCGTTTGTAAAATAATATATAATATTTGTTTATTGTTAAATAAGACAACTTAGGCTGTCTATCTTGCAAGGATGTTTATATGTTTTATAAAAAATATAATAATTTTTTCCAGAAATCTGCGAAGACGTTAATCACATATAACCTTATAACAAATATTTGTATTTAGATTTCTATATAAATTTAATTTAAAATCCTCATCTAATTATTAATGTTTACACGTTTTCATTTGCAAATTAAGTTAAGCTATAGAGTAAAAAATTGCGTTTAATTTATTCCAAATTTGTATTTAGTGCATATTCGTAGAGATATAACGTTACGACTGCTTTTACCGTACCAACTAGGATCGTCTAAAGAGATAGATAGTAAGCCAGTGATTCTAAATTACCTTTGTCACACGAGTTAAATGCGGTTTTGCATTGTTAGGAAAATCTAGCTCACAAAGTTGTGGGTTTAAGTTAAACTCCTGCATGATGTTTGTTTAAAGAGATATCAAATTGCTGTATATCTTATATGCATTCTTTTTTAATTATTTACCTTTCCCCCCGAGTCTTGAGGAGTTTCAGGTTTTTATGTTTTATTATTCATGTAGGTTACTTTTTTTAATTATTAAATTGACACGATTTTCTACATATATAGTTTTCATTTGTCAACTGAGCATTTTATATATGAAACGCCGGATGATCAGTGCTCAGCTATAAGTGCTGGGCTTTGCCTGATCAATTTGTTTATATTTACCATTAAATACTTGAACGTTCATTGTAGTTAAATAGTAACTGCGTAACTTTATCTACATAAACTTAAAACGTATTTTAGTAACAATTAATAGTGTGCAATTTATATTTTTATAAGTAAGCTAATATAAAAATGGAAATATTATATAATAATTAGCTGACTTCTTATTATAACCTATCTTTGTATTACCGTCCGGTGAATTCCACGACACAGTCTTGGCATCGTTATTTAATCATTATATTTCTATGTATTATATTCATTAAAGTACATGTAAAATAAATATTTAATATTTTTTATCTAACGACAATCGTCGTATTCGACGAGACGATCAGAATGGGTACGTAAATAATACAACCGACTCATAAAAATGCAGCGTATATTCCGATAGCAGTCGGGCATTCTCAGTCGTAATGTTAGCTACTGTACCCTTCAAACCGGAACAGAGTAGTGTTTATTAACTACTGCTCCAAGAAAGATACAGGCATTTTTTTTTATAATTTTAAGTTAAAATATTAATTGGGAGATGATTTTACGTATACACGTGTGTGTCCTTTTTAAATTGTCTTTTTGCAAATTGCTTACATAAATGTTGAACATCTTACGTTTTATAAAGAACCTTTTATGTAAATGACCTCTATAACAATGAAAATTTACATGTTATACAGATTATAGTGATAAAACTGAGCACTAAGCATTATCATCGCATTTATTAACAAGAGAAAGCGTTAAGTAAAGCTTATGAATTTTTCAAAACCTAATATTTTAGTACTTCATTAACCTCATCCTAAAATTTGAAAAAACTTTATGATAATTTTATCGAGTGCACCAGGGTATATTTAAATTACACTAAGCCAAGGCTTTTATACAATTACATATTTATTCTCTTACAACTTCACTACTAATTGCTATCAAAACTATTGTTAAACATGATGAATTGAACATAATCCTTTAACTATTATTTCTATTGTGTATATTATTTATATGCATTATTATACCCAAAACTTAAATTTAAATTAATTTACTTTATAACTTTATTATCTTTGCGTAATCTGGATTAGAATTAGAAAAGAAGAATGCAAAAGAGTTGTGAAAAGGGTAAAAGATTATCAGTTAAACAAAGATTTTTGTTTCTGATTTCACAGTGATACTGAAAGTGCGAAGGTGCATAAAATATATTAGACCATTTTATTGCTTCTTGTTGCTAACTTAATAATTAATACCAATTTATTCTTTGTTTTCGACAATTTCATACCCTCTCTCAGTACAATATAGAACGAAATACGTGACACCCAGTGACCTTTGTCATCGTAGAAGGAAAATTAATCTGGTTCGGCTCAAGCTCAGGAAAACCTTTGGGAGGAATAACAATAAAAGACACATAGGGTTTGTGGTTTTTAATTACTGAACAGATTTTGAAAAATCATGTAAAAAAAAGGGATTACTCTCTGTCCAGGATAAATATTCGAATAGCGTAAAGCGATAATAAATAATTTTCATGAAATGTCACATGATACGAATCATCAGTTAACTATGGTATTATAAGAAATAAACTTATGATATTAAACTTTAACTAAAGATACCACAAGGCATACCTAATCGTTATAAATGGTTTGATAAACAAAAAGTAATAAGTAAAGTCGTTCTTCTATTAAAGACATACAGTATTATACGTGCTATTTGTTTAACTAAAAAGGTAAATAAAACAGAATGAAACTGTGTAGCGAAAGAAGAAAGCGGTAACTTTACCTTGTATTTAATCTTTTTTTTCTTAATATATTTATATGATTTGAGTATTTTACAAAAAAAAAATTACATATACTGAGATGGTATTAAATTGAAAACAGATTTTTGTGTGTAATTAATTTGAAAATAAGTGATATAATTAAGCGAATTAAATTATTATTATTATTATTAAGCTATATACTTTACAATAGACTTAACTTTTAATAAAAGAAACTGAAAATGCTTTGACGATATTCTGTGAAGTCTGGGATAAAGTCGACAGCAAAAATACTTTGGCTTTAAAGACATTGCAAAAAAGGTTTATGTTAAAAACGACAAGGGTTCAATGTCAGACCGCATCTGATAAAATAGATTCTTGGACATATAAGCCACATAAGCTACCTAACCTAACCTACTTTTTGTCTTGACTTTGGGGACACCCACGGTAAATCCATGTAAATATTTTTTAAACTGTCCCACTTATTTTATGTCCTTTGTTTTTAAACTATTACATTATTTATTAACTGTCTCCGTAGCTTAGTGGTATGGGTGTGTGCTTTAGAAACCGGAGGTTGTGGGTTCGAATCAAGCAAGGACTCAACAAATTTTCGTTGTTGTTTCCTATTTGGTTAGGGCAATTTGGGCCGATCACCCATTTTGTCTGAAAAGTAAGATGATCCATGCGTCGGATGGGCATGTAAAAAGTCGGTCCACCCACAAACCCGCATTGGACCAGCGTGGTCGGATACGGTCAAAACCCCCCTAATAGATAGAGGTGTATTAGGGGAGGCCTATCTCCAATAGTGGACTATCACAGGCTAATGATGATGGTGATGATGATTATTTATTTTCAACATCTTTATCACGTTTTTCGCTTTAGGCATGACATATTGTTATTCCCGTAAATGAAGTTGTGTTGACTTTTGTCACACGAGTTAATTAAGGTTTTTGTCTTTTTAAATATTAAATTTTCTCTAACTTTTTAAAAGTCTAAATTATAACACTAACTTACTGTCGCTTACGCAAATGAATTCATTGAAAGTAATTTTATTGGTCACATGGTCCATGGACGATGGATATTCTGAAAGGTGGGAAGGGTTTAATTTATTTAATAATTGTAAACTAATTAAATGTGATGTAATCGGTATAAATTGTAAAAATAAATGCATACATGTAATCCGTAAAAATAAATACAATCATAACTTTGTACTATCTTTTAAAGAATAGTCTTATAAGTTATTTTAATAAAATGAATATCATACAACAAATCAAATATTTAAGGCTATTGTGGAACAGTGGGTAAAAACACGTAAGTACACAGAGTAAAGAATTAAATGCACTAAATTTTTTAATTTAATTAATAAGGATAATCAATTTGATTAGCATATATTTTCATTTAATGCATTTAAATAAATATCTTGGAAGTTAAAATTATTTTTGTTACGCAGATAGTAGAGACGGCGTTAAAGTAGAACTAGTAAAGGCGGATAAGGATGTCAAAACTTTATTACGAAATCACATATTTCTTGTAAGCTGAATTTATACAAATAAATTAACTTAAAGTGTATATATGTAACATCAAAATAACCGTTTTTAAATGATGACAGCATTATTTATAACCATATATAATAAAGTAACATTTAATTAAATGTTTGTCTGTTTGTTATGGCCAATCTCTGGAATAAGTGATCCGATTTTAATTTTTATTTATTAATTAAAAAAATATTAATATAGAAATTTTCATACATACAAATTCGCGGGCAACAGCTAGTATAATATACAAATGTGACGTATACTCTGTACAGTAACATATGAAAAATATTTTCATTAATGTACCATATTAAACCTAATATAAAAATATAAAATTCTGTTACGATCAATAGGCTGATTCAATATGACATGTGTTAACTACATATTGTTTTTCCCATTGTCTGTTGATAGAACAATACGGACCCAATTATTTCTGATAATGTAAAACTCGTACGTGACACGCAGAATAATATCAGCAGCGTTCGTCATACCACATTAATATCTTCTATCATAGATCAACAATACGACCTTTGTCTTGCGCAAAATATATTGGCCTGATTTCATTTGCGTAACTGAAAAATATAAATCATCGTTGGATGTCGTCTATTCGATTACGAATGATTGATAGTGTTTTTAATATGACATCTTATAAACTGTGGCGCATAAAAAAATTTTGATCGAAATTGATTTGGATTTATAGCCTTTGTTTAGTGTAGTAGTAGGACTGCCTCCGTAGCCTAGTGGTATAGGCGTGTGGATTAGAAACCGGAGGTCGTGGGTTCGAATCCTGCGGGGACTCAACAAATTTTCATTGTTGTTTCCTAGTTGGTTAGGGCAATTTGGGCCGATCACCCAATTGTCTGAAAAGTAAAATGATCCATGCGTCGGATGGGCATGTAAAATGTCGGTCCACCCACCAACCCGCATTGGACCAGCGTGGTGAAATACGGTCCAAAAACCCTCTAATGGATAGGGGTGTATTAGGGGAGGTCTATGTCCAGCAGTGGACTATCACAGGCTGATGATGGTGAGTGTAGTAGTAGTAATAAGTAAAATAGTTTTTTTCAAATTTTGTATAAAATTTTAAAGCTAGTTAGTAAATCTTTTTTGGTACTAATATTAAGGGTCCATTAAAAAAGTAAAAGCTTCATTGCGTAATGTTGACTTTTGAAACTTAGAAATTGCCTGGTAGTATTTTGTACCACGTATTTCTCGTTATGGTTGGTGTCAGTTATTCTTAACACTTACACTTGAAGTCTTCAAAACAAATTGTCTAATAAGTATAGACTATTTAAAGTTGTATAAAAATTCGTTAGCAACCTTTGTAAAGCATTGTTTTAGCTCACCAGCTATTATTTTTTTTTATAATCACACACATGATTACCGTGTTAACCCTACATTAATTAAAAATTTTAACGATTGCAGTGTTAAACTTTAAAACCCCGATCTATTCCTAACACATTGATTACCGTGTTAACCACTATTCATTGTACAACAAGTATTGAACAAATTATAGCTTTATACACAGCATCAATTTGGCACCATGAGCCAAAAGTTAAATTTATTACACCTGTTCAAGCATACCGCTTGTACCTGTCCAATTTCGTAAAGGTAATATCATATTGTCATTAGAGATATCTCAGTATAAGTAATGATAACATTTAGCACTAGTTTTTGTGAACGAATTTTTTATTGCTTTTCATTTTCTTGATTATAAAGTATTGTTATTTCGAATGGCACGTTAATAATCAGGTAAAGATCAACGTCTAAAAAATATTTTAAGTAAAGTTACCCAAGCCTAGTAAACCGTTTTGATTATAAACCATTAGACTCTGTTTTTTTATGCGTAAGATGTATAAATAAATACATATAATTTAAAAATTTATTTTGTGTTTATATATGCTTTTTACAATAAAAAGTAAATGGCACGAGACAAAAAGTGATTGTATTAGTTTTATTTATGGTACAAAAGAAATTTGCACGTCACATTTAACGTCACGTATCCCGTATAACAGTAATAATAATAAAACCCCCTATCATTAATTACAAAAAAAACAAAGCTTTTTATCTTTAATTAAAACCAGACAGTATTCTTTAAAATCACTAATGTAATTACACGGGGAGTTTCAAATGCTTCGGCACAACATTGAACTAACCAGATTACCTAATTAAAACCGAGCTTCTAAGTCAAATCACGCGCCTTACAGTGGTTGGACTATTGAGATTGAATATATTTAATGTCGAAACTTAAAATAAATAACTATTAATATTACACGCACAAACGTGCCAAGTATAGATGGAATGCAACTTACAAAACAGTTTTATAAAATGTTATTTATTAGGGTCTAATTTAACTTTTATATGATATTTTAACGCGGTTAACTGTTAACTGCGTCCGTATGGAATGACGCTGGCGCTTAATCTTGCAAGGACATAACAACTAATCATCGTTGTTTCCTAAATAGTTGGTTAGTGCCAGTCGGGCTCATTACCTCTTTTGTCTGTAAAGTAAAAGGTAGGTAAATCCCACAGGATTGACTTTTACCATAACCATCCGACCCAGAAATATTAGTCACAACTAATATTTCTACTCCTGTTGACAGCAATAAAAGAAAAGCGAAGTGCCCGAGTATTTGTTTGTACTCTTGTGCGTTACCGTGGCTCTTGCGTATTTGGGTGAACCCTAATATAGATCGGCCACCGTAGTCGTAATCGGCTCGGGTGACATAACTTTTTACACTGTAGACACTTAGGTGCAATAATTCAAAGAGCATACTATGGTGTTGAAAAAAGACAATATATACTGTTTTAAGCAATATTTCATATGAACAGACTAAATCGTTTGAGGTGAACATTCCGTACGTCACTTTAAATTAAAATAAATAAAAACTTTTAACAGCAAAATATAGCAGTAAAAATAAAAATACGTACAAACACACGACATTTTTTATTGATTTGTGTTTAATATTTTAAAAATAAAGGATTTTTTTAAGCAAAATATTTCGTAAATAAAACTTATGAAATCGGTTACACGATTTATGATAACAATCAACGTAATGTAATCATACAATATTTTCACTATGTGTAAAAAAATATTCATCATTTAATTACTCGCCGTATCATGCCGACAAATAAACTTCTCTAATTTTTGATTTTTGAAGTTTTTTTAAACCACGTTTTCAGAAGTGTTTGTATTATTTAAAGCTTACGAGGGCTCCGTGTGAACAAAATAATAAAATCAACTTTTCATAAATAAAGAAAATAGAGAAAAAGAAAGAAAAATATGTATTCTATTAAAGCTTTTTGTTATCAGGCTGCATTAACATTCACAATTTTTAATTTTTTGTGCTAATAAACATTGTCAAATTTGAGTATTTACTGTATTATTTTTTTTGAAATTTTTACCATAATTTGTTTAATTCAATAAGTGTTAAAATATTTAGACTGCTTTGGGCCCATCACTCAGCTAAATTTCATTAACATCAATTTAATTTACCTGCCTTTTTCGCAAATTCTGTTTCCCTGCTCTTGGTTTTAACATAATATTTATGCGAGACTTCACTCTATGAATTTAGATGAGTCTTAGTACATTTTATTATTTTGCGGTCATTTTTCTCGGAAACCAAATAACATCATGAAATTCAAAACATTTTATCAGATATTAAACGTAAACAATGATATTATTCATTGGCTATTCTATGGTTTCAGTTTCTTCCAAACTTTTAACCATCGATTACGATACAGTACAAAGCTTGGAAATAGTGTGAAGATCAAGCTGAACGCATATTATCAGTTTAGGAATACTCTAAGGATGAACCATGACTTAGTAGAGGTACAGTGATTTTTGATTTCAGACTTGATCACTGAGAGATATTTTACACGGCAGGAAGGGAATTATTCAAAATTATATCAGTCGAAGATGCTCTATGAAAAAGATTGGAGGATAAAAGACTATATATCAGCATAAAAGTAAAGGCAACATGCAAACTCTTTCGGTAATATGTCATTACTTTAAAAGAAATATACACAGTAAATTAATTGTTTATTATGCCTTTTTACATATCTGTTATCGTTCAATTTCAATTGAGTTTAAAATGTAAATAATAATTCAACAAAAAGGTTTTAATCGATTGATAGGACCAATGTTAATTTAAACTGAAAACTACAGTTTTAACGATAAGCACTAATATGATGTAATTTAATATTTAAATCTGAAACCGTAATAAGCTAATCAAGTTGTAGTAAATGCCTATTGCAGAGACCACGAGATAATTACGTCAATTCCTAAGCTGATGTTAACTGGCTATGCTACATAATAAAAGGCTTAATATAGTTGCTTAACCACAAGCTTTCAATATCACTACAACATCATAGAAGTGAGGAGAAAATTTTAGTGCTGAAAATTATGAGTTTATAATATAAGTAACCACTTGAACGACTTCATAATACATAAATTTAATATAAGAACATCGATTCCTATCAAAGTTTACTATAGACAATACTGAAATAAACATCGACCTAAGGCTTACTCAGTTATGATCAAATCAATCATTTTTGTGTAAATTTGTTTTGTAAAACAATATTTACAAAAAATATATTTTACTCTATTATCTGTAATATAAATGGGATAATGAGTCTGTCAGAACTGTAGAGAAAGAGACACGGTACACATAAAAGTCGATAATTCTGCTATACACCAGATAATTTCGTTATCAGGCACAGATAATTGGATGTTCTCTTATTGATAAGATTTGGCAGACCTTTAATAAAGACTTCATTTTATTTGTATCTGTAAGTAAAAAGCTTTCTTTTGTACAACGCTTTCGAGCTTCACCCTCCTTTTTAGGTGATTAAAAATTGAACTCGCTCAAAGACTGAATAAAGAATAAAAAAGCGTTCAGTGAAATTAATAACTTAATTCTATCTGCGCAAATGGCAAATGAAAATTATCATATTCCATATAAACTTATATTAGAAAAAAAAACCTCTTTCGCTTCATCACCTTGTATTCCTCTATTTAGTAACCGTAGACTATGGTTGTTCGATGTTGTTCAATGGTTTTTGTCAAATGAAGGTTTAAACTAAAGTCGTTCAGTGATTACGTTATGTCGCATATTTTTCTATTAAATGAAAGGACTTTTTACTGGCTGCATAAATTATAAGATAACAAGTTAGCGTTTTTATAAAGTCTTTTCAGATAAATAGCTCCATTATGCTGTATATAAAGGTAACATATTTTTTCTACTTTAACAAGTAACTTATAAGTTATTCATTTGTGTCAGCTATGTTATTGCAAATCTTCACGTAAATTTATTAATTACCAATTTCGTGACAGAGTAACAAGTACGTCCATACATTTTAACCAACCATCGCGTTTACAATATTAATATCTGAAGATTTACTTCTTTTTATTTAAATTTCAATAAACATTTTGTGTTTTAATAAATAAGTGTAAAGTTTTAACGCAAAGTTTGAGTTAAATAGTTGTAAAGCTTTTAAACGTTTATTAATTCCATGCATATCCACGAAACCATTACATGGAAGCCAAACGATGTTAAGCGAAACAATACCCAAGTTAAATAGCGGAGAATAAAAAGTACAAAAGCCGCTGTTAAAGTAATAACAACGAAACCAGCGCCAGTTTGTAGCTAAAATACTCTTTGGTTTGTGTACTCCATGGCATTTGTTAAAAAACTTCATTAAAACGAAAGAATTACTTTCGCTTATTGCAAGATCGTAACGTTTGCTGAAATTCTTATATTTAAATGTTCGAGTAAAATTACTATAATGATTTTTAATTTTTACCAGATTTTGCAAAAACTTAATTTGGAGCGTGTTTTTGTAATATGAGCGAAAATAAAAAGTTGTTATAAAATTTTGAATATCTCGGAAGATCTTTATGGAATGTAATATAAAAGTATCATATTTAACTGAAATAAATTAGGATCGACAACAAAATATTATATTTCTATTAATTTATTTACATTTAATTGAAAAACTTACACTTACAAAAAAAGTATATGTTACCTAGGCTTGCGTAATACAGTATTTTTCAATACGAAATAAAGGAAAAATTTACGTAACTTTGAATAATGAAGTAAAGTTGTATATATATAAGGGCATTCATTATTATTATTATCTATTTATACGCTGTGAATTAAAGATACATTAAACGAAATTCGATCAAAGCCCCTTTTTCATTATTGCCTATTACAGTACTCTAGGATATGAGAGACAGATACATACATTCAATCGAATTTGTTTTTTTCCTCTCTGAAGTAAAATATTGGATGTTCGACGGATCCAAATATATGATTACTCTGAGGAGTTGTCGAATGTACTGAATATTAAAACAGAATTTTTAGAACATGCTCATTAACAAGTAGGGACAAATTAATTAAAATATTTTAATGCATTACATCCATCTTGGTATCATGTTGAAAAAATTTTTTATTTAGTAACGTTACATTGTTTTCTTCCCTCTTTTGTAAGCCTCTGTGCGAAGGAAATGATGTTGTGATAGAAAATTTTCAATTATTTGAGTTCCTTTCTTTTTTAAACAATTTTACGTATTGGATCTAACAGATACTGTAGTTTAGACAGATACAAAATTTGAATAGATATAAACACATTAATACATATGCCAAGACTGGAAATATTATTATGATTATTATTCAGGTGAAATTTCATCAAGCTACATTAACGACGCGATTACGTTGCTATTGGGTACTTTGTTAACATTTATTCCCAGTTTTAACCAGCTTAACTGTAGATAAGGAGTATTTTTATTTTGTTTGTTACACCAACGAATCTAATACTATTACAAAACTGATAGATACCGAGTTAAATGGCAGAGTGCAATGTTAATAGATTGAAGAATATATATAAGATACAATTTATAAATTTATAGCTATTGTACGATCATTTGTTTTCTATAATTATTGATTGTATAAAAAAAATAACGTTTAACCAAAAGCTTTCGATAACAAAACATATGTATAGATACAAAATAGCACTATATTTAGGGAGATTATGCATTATCGTAAAAAGGAAGAGCGAAGACAATTATTGCATTGCATAACTATGATATTTGAAAAATCCATTAGGACTTCTGTCACTTTTATTTTTTCCTGTTCAGGGATTTCTTAATCCAAATCTAAGTATTGTTTACACTCAATAAGGAAGTATGGTTATACTTATGCTATTTGATAGGAAGTATTACAGCACTTCCTTTTTTATTTGGTGTTAATAAGGCCTGGGCAAATAATACAAAAAGAGATAAATATAGGAAAATTATGACAAAAGTATACTTCAGAGACGATAGCAGAAAAGTGACGTCATCAGACAAGTAGTTGTTTCTTATAATGCTTTGTATAAATAAAAAATGATTATTACATTGTTTTACATAATTGCTATGTTATTTTTTTCGGTTATTTTACTTTTTATAAAAATCATAGCACAACTTTTAAAGAACAAAAATTACCGGTATGACCACTAAAACGGCATTAAAAATAATAAAAAAAAACAAATTTAATACGATCCAAAGTTTGGTATATTGCTACAGTATTTTATGTACTATATGCTATACAAAGAACAGTCTTGGGGTGGCTAACTAAAAAAATATTAATTTAGAATAAATATTTGTGATAACTGCTTAGTGTAACAAGCAATGAAAATATGTAAATTAAATATTATATATTCTACCAACCTACCTCCGTAGCCTAGTGGTAAGGGTGTGTGCTTTAGAAACGAGGTCGTGGTTTCGAACCCTGCGGGGTTTTGGAACTCAACAATTTTAATTGTTGTTTCCTAGTTGGTTAGGGCAATTTTGGCTGCTCATTGCCTATTGTCTAAACAGTAAGATCCATGCGTCGGATGGGCATATAAAAAGTCGGTCCACCCACCAACCCGCATTAGACTAGCGTGGTGGGATACGGTCCAAAGAACGTCCTAATGGAGAAGGCGTGAATTAGGGGAGGCTAATGTCCAGCCCTGGATTAACACAGTATGATGATATAATGAATATATATTTCTACCATAAGTTTAAAAATATATTGCAAATGTGATGATATTTGTCTCTGATTCGAGTTATTAATAAAACAATGTGAATTATCTAAATACCCAATAGATATTTTGCTATTAAAATTGGACTAGAACCCGATCGTTGTACTATTGTAGCAGCTGTATCTAAAACTGGTTTTGGCATCCGATTTTAAATGATCTCTGATGATTGTTATAATAAGTGTAAGGAACTTGAAGTTCTATCTTTTTAAAGTGCAATATTCAAAATCGTCCTTAACACCATTAATAAACTTTTTGGACGTAATCAGAGTTATTACGTAACTTTTTAAAAATATACCTGGTCAACCCAATTTTCTTTAATTATGGTTGGTTACATTTTCCCCCCTTGAAATTGTAATTTTTGCTGATGACGTCACACGACAAAGACGGTACCCCTATACCTTTAATCGATCTTACTAAGTATTATTACGTAAAGTCAAGGCTCCACCCCCGGTCATGATTCACGACAAGGGACACTGGAGCCTTGTCCTTACTTGGCTAGCGAAAGCCAAGATTTCGAATTTTAGATCGGCCAACACGCGTATCGGAATCCGGGTCAACGTAGAGACCTCGGATGTTTTCCGCGACTTAACGCAATACCTACGTGAAAATAAAATCACCTTCGCTCTGCCGGAGGATCGCCTTCTCCGCGTAGTCATTAGGGGAGTTCCTAAGGAACTCGAACTAGACGAGGTCAACGCGGACCTCAAAAGACAGGGCTATCCTGTTCACAGAGTGCGCCGTATGCACCACCCGCGTTTTAAATTTAAAATGGACCTCTTGATGGTCAAATTAGATATTTACCTCGAGGGAAAATCAATGTTCAACATTCGCTCAATATGCCATTAACCGGCTTGCGTGTCGAAATACCGCGCAAAACCGGTTTAGTCGCCAGTGTCACAACTGCCAGAACTTCGGGCATACAACGCGTGCGCATTTAAGTGTAGCGATACACTTTCATCTAGATTACGTCGTGATTACCGATACCCCGGTCCTCAACCCAGGCGTCAGGATAAAGCCACGCGCAGGCCGACACCAGACGCTAGGGCAACCTAAAACTTACGGCCAACCGATCCCATGAAAAGGAAGGCCAAATACCTAGCGTGACCTTCGACTGCAACTTGTCGTTCAAAAGTCATATTCAGGACGCTGGAGAAAGGCTTTATTCGTTTCGACCAGACTCTATTACCTAACGAATTCTCACGTAAAATGTCGCTCAAATATAAACTTGTCGCTCAATTATAAACGGGGTCCGACTTCAGACCTACCACACCACACGAGTAGGGATAGAACACATTCACCTGTAGTTCGCCTTACGCTTAGAGCACAGCGAAACACACACACCGCGTATACTAGATACACCGCGTTCCAGGGCGGTTCTCACCACCCCACCACCGAGTAATACAGTCGCCAGACCGTCGGCGTCCCGGTTCGTAAACCGATCGTCGACAATCCTAGAGAGACATAAACAATGCTAACCCACGTACCTTTCTGTAGTGTGGCCCTCATTTTAGCAAAAATGTTGGCCACCTAGTTCGTGGGGACGGAAGCTTCCCGTAAACTCTGTGTTAGATGAAGCTTATCAAAGACAATAGTCTGAAAGCATAACATCCTTTCAGGCTATTGTCTTAGAGATGTAATACTATAATAACACTAACTAAAGAGATGCTATATCTGATGTCTCAGAACGTCTTACGGTATTTTCCTTAAAGGTATCACGTATCACTAAGAAAAAAGTTATTGTTTGCCCTGCCCACAAACGAAGATTAAAATATACACTTAGGTCAAAAAACTCAGTTGTACTTGACTTTTTTCAATTAAAACTTTATTAGTATAAGCCAGATACTACTTATACGTACAATTACTAGCAATTCCGACTTAAGAATCATGTCATTTCAGGCGTATACTGTTGGACTTTTAGTGCCATGGGCAACAAGAAAGCGAAAAGAATACAAAGTCTGTCAGGATTTGAACCAAGAACTTCCGTAGTTGTTAAGCATGTATTATCTTTCTTTAGAGTTCAGTCATTGCTTCAATTGTTTTTCAGCTTTTATATGTTTCTAAAACTTTTGTATGTGTTATTTATTAGTGTAGTTAAATAATATTAAAATATAATAGAGTAATTAATTTGAAATGCTTTATATAAATCTTCCAAATATACACGCAGATGAAAATGAATAAATATCGATTTTATTAGAAGAAAGAAAAGAATTGATTTATTTGAAAGGAATAAAAATATATCGTCAAATTCAATACGCACAGACATTCAAAGGCAAAGTTACGATCGATGTAAACATATTAAAGATTTATAGGCAAATCGCTCTGCTGGTTTTAGATGTTCACAGACGTAAATTGTTCAGCAAATAAGAAATCACAAACAATGATATCTGACAGGTTGACAAATCAAACTTTAAAGAAATATATCTCACCCATCGTCTACTTCTAAAATGTTTAATCTGTTCAGTTATAGCGATTTATATTACAGTGAGTGGCAAAATAACTTACTTTTGAGCGTTATATGGCAGTATTCAATTAGAAACATACATTTTCCGCTCTGTATAATTGAAATAGGTACAATTATTGTTTCGGTCAGGATTTTGGTTCGGTTATCATGTGGTTTTAAATTAAAATAAAATAAGTAGTTTAAAAAAGTAACCAAGTTTGGCTACACACGTATCCATATTGCAACTGGTACTTACTGCAATGGAGTAATGTATGAGTGTAAATACGCATATCCTCAGTAATAAAAAATATATGCACAGAGAAAGCCAACAACCCTAATTTAGTCAATATTTATATGTCAACAGTTGTGTGACCTTGTTTTTTGTAATACGGTCACTGGCAAGAAAATTTCCCTGGTGTTTGTTTTTTTATGAAGCTATTATAGAGGTTTAGAAATGTAATAGGTATTATAACGCATCCCTGCTTTTACATAAATCGCTTTTGGTGATTACGATCAGGTGTGTGATATGTATTGCACAGCGAGAAACTTGAAGCACACAATTTTTATCTTTATTTCTTCATAAAACATTTTTTTATGAATAACTTTAATATCTTGGCCCAATCTGGGTGTGGATTGGGAAAGAAGAATGCAAAAAAGCTGTGAAAACAACATTACAGAAAAAGATGCAGGAAGTGCGAATCGTTGCTTCTAGTTCCTAACTTAATTTTTAATAACAGTTTATTTTTTGTTTACATCAATTTCGTACTTCTTATTATATTTTTTTTTTATTTAGCCGTATGTGTTCCACTGCTGGGCAAAGGCCTCTCTTTGCTGTGACCATTCATCTATTTGCTAGTCATGGAAATCCAGTCTTTCTCAAATTTGTCCAGTTCGTCCCGCCATCTTTGCATAGGCCGGCCACGCCGTCTTTTATTTTGGGATCCAAAGGTAGAAAGAAGAAAGAAAGAAAGAAAGAAAATGTTTTATTTAGTACATAAACACAAATATATAAAATACATATCAAGATAACAAAACGTTTGATGCACTAAAGGTTTCCACTCAGCGTAATTTCACGCATTAAAAACTCTGTAGAATGCTGATTTTCAGTGGAACCAACTAAGAGTGATAGATGACAACAATTTATACAAAGAATAATTATTAAACTTAAGATTAAGCTATAACAAAGTAAAACTAAAAATATACAGCATAATTAAAATAAAATAAATATAAAAATTAAATTAATGGAAGTAAAATGAATGAATGATTTATCCCGAGATAACTGGAAATCTATAATTTGAAACGTTCTCTTCAAAATATGAAAGAGAAAAACAAATAAACAATTCTAATTTGATAATTTTAAAAATAGTGTTTAAGTGTTGAAACAAATTGTTCCCAATCAATAATTTTTTGGGGAAAATAAATGTTTTTTTAATTGATATTTAAAAATTCATGGACGAGCCTTATGGTGGGGAATGTCGTTCCAGCCAAGCGGCAAACGAAAACTACCCAATAATTGTTTTTTTAATGTCCGGACTGCTCTGACCATACGTTGGGCTAATTTTTTTAACAATAAACGTTCTCTTTTGTTATTACCCAAACGAAAGGAAACAGATGCAAGGTCCTTGACCCATATTCACAATCTTTTTTGGAAGGGATGATATGGCTTTGATGGTATTGAAAAACAAAAACAGCGCTTTTGTATTCTTTGTATTTGCTTTTCAGTTCGAATAAACCCCCAAAGACTAATCCCATGAAAGTTTTGAAAGAAAAAATATCACATTTTGAGATTTCCGTCGTAAGACTCCGGAATGCGAACAAATTTGAGCCGGTAAACAGTTACGATTATTGGATGTGTTTTCAAATCCAATCTCTCATCCATTATTTGCCCGGTTACGACTTCTGAGAACCCAATGGGGCTTTGTTAAAGATTTGGGGGGTTTGCTGATTTTTCAGTTTTTTTCGGGTTCCCAACAACAAATACTTTGTTTTTTGGGTTGATTTTAGGTCATTTCAGCCCATTTGAATCTATTCAAATCTTTTTCAAGCAAGATAAAATCAAGATTCTTTTATCAATTTTTACTGACAGAGTTTGAGGTTCAAAAACCATGTTTTAAAAATAATCCTCAACTCCTTGCTTTTTTTAAAGATTGAATATTTTGTTGATTTTCCAATTGTATTAATTAAAAGTATTAATTTTACCAAATTCTAACGGTTAAAATTGATAAACCAATGGGTTTTCCTCGTAAATGGGGCTTGGTATTTATTAATTTCATGTTAAAATGGGGTGAAATAACAGTCTTTACTCAAAATTAACTTTTTATAGGCGCATGGATATTAAATAATTTAATAACGTGCTCTAAAATTTTCCACCATTTTGTTTATTAATAATTAATTTTCAATCACATTCAGGTCATGATTAAATTTCTCTGCGACCATATCTTTAACGGTCGATCCAAGTATTTAGGTGGTTCTTTTTCATTTCAAATTTTAAACAACACGTTAAAAGCGATGACTGCAAAGGTCCAATAATTTAAGTACATTAAAAACGATTGGCAATATTAAATCAAAAGGGTTCACTAGATCGTAAAATGAGTTGGCTTGTTCAATATTGAGTTGGCGCAAATATGACAAAATTATTAATTTTGGTATTAGGACGTGTTGTTAAATTTAAAAAAATCTCCAAAAATAATGTATATTTTGCAAATGAAAATTCTCAGGGTTCATCAAAAAGGTCGACATTAACCAAGGAGGCGGTATGCCCGTGCCAAAGGCGACCTTGATACCACTAAAAGTGACCCAACCACATTTCTCAATGCTTTGTTTAAGCGGCTTTTTAAAATTTTAATTCCTTTTAACATAAAGCCCACCACCCCCCAAACGGACTTGGAAGGAACGTGGATAGAAGGATAACCTGGAGGTGATGGGCCCTTTTTCTCCTTGTTTGTTTCCTTTAAGGCCATTGTCATATTAAATCTTAAAATCCGGAAAACTCATCTCCGGGTTCCCGGGAGCGTTTAAAAAAATAGATAATTTTTTTTTAAATAAATTTTAAAAAGGAAACATAATTTATAATTTTGCAGACTTAAAAAATTAATAAAATGAAAGGGCAACCAATAACCCAAATGTAAAAGTGGTATATTTATTATCTTTTAGTAATGTATCGTAAGGGCGGTTAATGTATAATGCAATGTTTAAGCCTAAAATGAAAAGTATCAAACATTTTAAACCACAAACAATTAGCCTTAAGTTTAAATTTAAAAATGTTTTTGATAAAATAAAATAATAGAACTGTTTCATTTTTAAAATTAGAAACAAACAATAACAAATCATAAAGTAAATAACGTTAAAAGTAACAAATAAAAATAATTTAAAATGAACCATAAAATTAAATTTTAAAAAACAGTTTTAACCCCAAAATTTTTAAGATGCTTTACTCTAAGTTGTGGATTTTATCCTTCCCAAAAGATCTTGCCCTCTCGTGTCAGACTTTTCCATGCCGTTTTGTTTCCCTTGCCTTTAAAAGAGCGCATTATTTTGGTCAGTCTTTCGTTTTATAAATCGCCTCTTTAAGTTGGTCCTAATCATTGATGGTGCCCTACGAACTCTATGCTGCAGAAATTTTCGCGCTGTAGTCGTCCGACTACGTATGGGTCTTGAAAGTTTCACCCTCACGCACATCCTTCGCCTGCCTCCAAGATCTTTTCTGAGAGAAACACCCCTTTGATGAATGTTAAAACTAGGTGTCCCGGCGCTCATTTTGTTCTTCAGGAACCCGTGATCTAATGTCACTAGCAATTCTTGGTCTCGATCCTATTTTAAGCAGGGTTGAACTTTCAAGGGTGATGTCGTTGGGACGGAAAGGGGACTTCTTTTCCTTATTCGGACTCAAGAGAGTCAATGGTAGGTTCAAAGTATGATAGCGAAAGATTAAAATTTTCAAATTTCCCATTCAAGGGCCTTTTTTGTCTTGACAGTAATTTAACTTCATTGGAAAAATCACTCGGAACATATCGATGATATTGGGGATTACAACCCGTGTCTGAAGATTTCTTCTCCCGACGTGCTTGTAATTTAACATTCGACCCCAGAGTCCTCCTTTTTTTATTAGGAGATTGTTTTTGATGGGCCATTTATGTTCCGTTTCGGTTCTTTACTATGCCTCCTGACCTTAATTTTCTTATGCTCTAAACAAATATTATAAAAATCTCTTCTCAGACTTTTCTGGGAGCAAATCCTTTGAACATTAAAGCATTTCAAAATTGTCTTCAGTATTTCTTTAGAGAACCATTGCAATTAATTTTATATGTTACGGGGAGCCATCTTTATTTTGAGTAAGCAGTATTGATCTCAAAATTCATTCCGTTCAAAGGCAACAGATGGCGTTGTATAACAAACGTTAAGATTTAAAATTTAGGTAACGGCCCAGTCAATATTATTTTCTTTAAATGCCAAGAAGGCACAAATTTGGGAAAACTTAGCTTAATATGAATATACAACCTTTATCTTTTGCCAAAATTTTTGTCCAAAGGAACACTTGGTCAAAATAAACTTAAGAATAGTTCACTATAATTTCCTTAAAATCTTTTTTCACGCCTGTGAATTGGAGATAAACTTAACACACAATTGGGTTAAAAGTCCTATATTTACCTTTTTAAACCAAAAACTTTTTACATTTTTAAACAATATTTTTAATAGACGATTTGCTGCGTAAAAGGCGCCATCTTCTCTCATTCCAAAAGGCGCCCGCGCCTGGTAAAACGGTGCATGTTTTGAGAGAGCGACGCGGGAGAGGAACCAGTCCCATTTAAAGGCGCTTTTCTTCCGTCTGCAAGTTGTGGTTGAGCGGATCGGACATTCCGAATGGTCTGAGCTTGACGCCAGTTCCGTTCCTTGCTCTTTGTGTAATCGCTAGATGACCCTGCTTATTAGTCAAGGAAAGTTTGTGGTTTAAGTTGAAGGGAAGAATGCTTCCAAGTCTCCGTTTAAGATTTAAAGGGATACCTTTCATAAGTCATCATGGAAAAAGCTCCTCAGGCGTTGTCTATACGGCGGAGTCTCTTTTTTGCCCTTCCCTTGAAAGAAAATTTGACCCAGATATATATTCTTGGACGTATGCGATCCGTTCGCCCCCTATTTTAGCTATTTCATTAATTTGTCATTGCCGGTGTTTGACATTCATCCCAGCCCGATCGCGTGACTTGCCGTGTTCGCCTTGTAGCATGGGTGTTCATTAGCTGAAGATGAAAAAAGGACGATGTCTTGGCAAATCGAAGGTTTTTCCTTTTTCCGACAACGCCTTCTTGCTCCAGGTAGTTGCTACTTTTTGAAGCTTCTTCAATGCTATAAGGTTTTGGGGCGGTCGCCCTGTTTGCCTTTTTTCGATTTTGAATTTGTTCCTGTTTGTTTAATTTAACTGATGCGGTGCTGTTAGAATATATATTTCGAAGAAGTTGAATGTGAGTCGGTTTTACCCCTTGGTTTTTTAGTGCTTCAAAGTGTTTTATATTATTATGATTAATTATGGCATTGCCCCTTTTTATCTGGATGTCTTAAGGTGCGGGGTTTTCTGCCGCAAATTGTTCGATTCTCATCAAACTAAAAAAGAAAAAACAATTGAAGGCTATAATGATTCCAAACGGTTTTTTTAAATTAGCTAACACAAAAAGGTGTTAAATTAAAACATAAAAATTATTTTTCATTGTTACTAAGTTTCCAAAACCTTAAAATAGGGCAATTTCCTTCGTTGTGCATTAACCCCGTAAAGGTTTTGTTTGTAATTTAATTAATTTTTTTTCTAAAAAAATATTTAGGCTGTCAATTTGGCAAGGATGTTTATTGGTTGTATTAAAAATATTTTTTTTGAGAAATCCGTAAAGACGTTAATCGCGACATAACCTTACAAGCGTATGTATTTAGGTTTATTTAATATTCTCATGTCATTTTTAATGTTTATTTACCCCATTCTAAAATTGGTTTGGAAATAATAGAAAATTTTAACTTTTCCGAATTTGTATTTAGTCAAATTAGATATGACTTAGTTTTGCTTTTCCGCCTTGTTTCCGGTAAAAAAACGCTTCAAAAAGATAGATATAAAATGATTCTAAATTCCTTTTCCAACGAGTTAAATCGGTTTTTTGTTGGAAAATTCATGCAAAAGTTGTGGGTTTAGTAAACTCTTGCCATGATGTTTGTTTAATTCACATTCTTATATCCGCTGCATACTTTTTTTTTGATAATTATTCCTTCCCCCCCCCCAAGTCTTAAGGTTTCAGGCTTTTGTTTTTTATTATTCGGTGATTATTATATGGTGAGATCATAAATAATTTTCATAATTTTTCTTTCCTTATTGAAAAAATAATTCCAAAATATATGATAATTTTGTAAAGGAGAAATAAAGAAATAATAATAATATTAATCCTTTATTTCTACCATTTAGTTTTTATCATCAAGTTAATTTTTATTAGGGAAAGGTCGTTTGCCTCTTTAATTTGTTTTATAAATTTTTGTTTATTTAGCTAAATTTTTTATAATTTTTTATTCCCGGGGTTTCCTCGACACCGTTAAATAAGTCAAATGAATAGTCAAAAAATCTTCAATATTGAAATACCATAAAGTTGGCATCGAAAAAATTTATATTTCTATAACATTTGATTTTTAAATTTTAAAATATATAAAATTATAAATTCAATTATTTTTTATCTAACAATCGACAAGAACAGAATGGGTATTGAACCCAAAAAAAGCCACACCAAAGTCCGATCCGTCCAATTCGATTAATGTGTCATTCGGTTAACGTTGGCCGGCCCTAAACCAGAACGGTTTTCATTGCTACGTAAGAAAAATAGACATTTTTTTCTAATTTTAAATTATAATATGCAGGTTGATTTTAGAAATACCGTGGAAAAAAAGTAAAGAACCTTTTTTTTTTTTTATGGTACAGGCAGACGAACGTCGGCCACCCTGATGGTAAAGTGGTACCCCCGCATTGGCTCCGGTGGGTTGTCGCCCGGCCCTCCTACCGGGACAAGGTCGTCCTTTCCCAGTAAAATTGTCTCTGCCTTTTAACGGAACACAGCAGTGTTTTAAAACTGCTTCGCAAAAGGCACCGGGTGGCCCACCCAGATGGTCTCCTGTAAAAAGGGGACCTAGACCCAAAACCTTTTAAATGTTCATAACAATAAATTTGACGCTTTACAGATTATAGAATAAAATGAATGAGATTATCATCGCATTTATTAAGAAAAAAAAACGTTGAGTAAAGCTTATGGATATTTCAAAATCAATACATCAATTAACCTCACCCCTAAAATGTTTAAAGGACAAGTTACTTTTAATTGATTATTAAAACATTTCTTTTAAAAATTTATAATAAATTGTGCAGGCCAAATTTAACTTGGTCCTAATTAAAACGTGGATCCCTTTTTTAATTTTTTGGAAATTTATGAATTTCCGAATCAAAGTTGCATTTTAATTGAATTATGCAAAGGTTTTTATACAATTATATATTTATTCTCTTACAACTTCACTATTAATTACTGTCAAAAGTACTGTTAAGCATTATTGATTGAATATAATGTTTAATAATCCTTTCACTATTATTTCTATAGTGTATATGTATCTTATGAATATGCATTATTATATCCAAGACTAAAGCTTTGATTGATTTATTAATAATTTTAATATGTTAGCCCAATCTGGGTTAGGATTGGGAAAGAAAAATGGAAAAGAGAGATGAAAAGGACATTAGAGTAAAAGATTATCAGTTAAACTACGATTTTTGTTACTGATTTTACAAAGGTACTGTTAATGCGGTGCATAAAATATATTAGACCACTTCGTTGCTTCTTGTTCCTATCTTAAAACTTAATTCACATTTATTCTTTGTTTATTTGTATTTCAGTCCTGTGCAGAACGACCTCTCCCAGTGACCTCTGCCCACTCGGAGGGAAAATAAATTTGCTTCGGATCAAGAAATACCTTGGGGAGGAATAATGTAATAAAGGATGCGTACGGTTTCGATTTTTTGATAACTTAACGGAAATAGATAATTTAGTCAATGAAAGAATTGTATTATTCATTATTAAAAAAAAGTGTATCCAGGATAACTCTTCGAATAGGTTAAAACAACGGTAAAAATTATTTAAAAACTAACTTATTCTTTATTATATTCCTAATAGCATTTTTTTGTTATGAGAACTTACTAAGACATCTTTTATTACTCAAAATATATATTAGGAGGAAATATTAACAAATACATATTATCGAGGCGTCTTTTCTATAATTTTGATGATATCTTACATTGTACGAATAATCAGTTAACTATATCATTACAAGAAATAAATTTATAATATTAAACTTTAACCACAAGGAATACCTATTAGTTGTAAATGGTTTGATAAACAAAAAAGTGATAAGTCAAGCGTCGTCGGGAAGGGAAGGGAACGACAAGACGAATAGAAAAAGATTTTTATATGTAATTAATTTGTTAATTAATAATATAATTAAGCGAATTCAAATATTATAAGGCTATCTACTTTATAATAGACATGTTACTTTTAATAAAAGAAACTGAAAATATATTGACGATATTCAATGAAGCCTGGAATAAAGTCGACAACGAAAATACTTAGGCTTTCTAGACAGTAAAGGATTCTAGACTTTGAAGGTTGTATATCCTAATTTATGTGAGGTTTAACGAGAAAGAGGTTAAATGATTAATGTCAACATAAAATTAAATAAAAATTTTGCTATTATTTTCAGCATATTAACAAAACCCCATATAGTTTAAGAAATATATAAAGACTCAATTAAAGGCATTGTAAAGACGATACTAAAGCCAGTTGTTAATAACTAATGTTATTTTCCTGTAAGATAAAGTGACCGACCTGCCTCCATAGACTAGTGGTAAGAGCGTGTGCTTTAGAAGTAAGAGCGTGTGCTTTAGAAGAAAGAGGTCGTGGGTTTGAATCTTGCGGGGACTCAACAAATTCCTATTGTTGTTTCCAAGTTGGTTAGGGAAATTTGGGCCGATCACCCAATTGTCTAATAAGTAAAATGATCCATGCGTCGGATGGGCAAAAGTCGGTGCACCCACCAACCTGCATTGGACCAGCGTGGTGGGATACGGTCCATAACCCCCTAATGGAGAAGGCGTGCATTAGTGCCTATGTCCAGTAGTGACTCATATATATACAGTCAGTAATGACTCATATGATGATAATGGAGTAAACACTTTCGCCAAGCGGCTGGTGTGGACTGGATGAGAATAGCCGAAGATTGAAAGTAGTGGCGTGCATTAGGGGAGGCCTAAGCCCAGCAGTAGTCTGGCACAGGCTGATAATGATCATGAAGATGATGATTTCGAAAACAATCACTTCGCGATGATTTCATATTAAGATTTATTATTCTTCCGAGGCAATATAATTGCTTTGTATTATATTGCGTACAAGTGTTTGTATCTTTTTAGGCATGTATTTACAAAAATTCAGATAGATAAAATATTTTCTAAAAAATAATAGCTAACACAACTTCATCACTGTGGAGGTGGGTAAAGCAAAAAAGACAAGTACACCATCGCATAAGAAAAGTTTCTTCTCTCCTCCTCCTGATCCGCCTGGTTTGAAGATGGCGTACACGATTCGTAACTCAATAGTTTTATAAACCATACAAAACAATATACTAGATGTTTCTGTAGTGTTTACATAATAAATTTGTCTTATAAACTTACCTGTTTCAGTTTTGAAACACCATTGTTATCGAGAATGGCTTTGGGCTATAAAACATCACACTGCAATATACCTTTTACTACTGGTACTAAAAATGTTTCCATATGCTGAAATTACTAATATTTTACAGAGCGTTAACATTTAACTAGCCGATAATGTATGAACTGAAATAAATTTTAGTCATAGTATGATTAGGTCCGTCACAACAAAAAAAAGTTAGGGCTACATAAATTTACAGTTGTGAAGAAAAGTGATTTGTTAACTGTCAGTCTGCTGCAGCTAGAGAATAAATAGACTGAAAAATTGTATCATCTTAATACACAGATACAACATTTCATTCACATTTCAGATTAAATAATGTGATAAATCGATCAGTGAAAATTAATGTAAAATTATTGTGTAATATATATGTAATAGTGTGTAAGATGCAATACGTTGTGATTTCTTAAAGTACGATGAAGTCGTTTTAAAGCTTATTTAAGAAACTACGGTATGAGTCCATGTGAAAATAAATGCATTCAAAACTTTGACTTTATTTTTTTTATAAAAATTGTTTTATAAATTATTTTAATATTAATACATTAAATAATTCAGGTATTTTAAACCTATTGTGGCACAATGTATTAAAAATCACATAAGTATCCGCTTATATTCTAAATCATTGGGCCAACGTGAAACATTCTATGAAACATGTTAAGCAGATATAAAAAAGTATGCCAATGGCAAAAGTAGCTTTGCTAAAAGTAGTTTAATAATAATAAGTTACAGGAATATTGACGGAAATGAGCTGAAACTGTTAAACCATAGAGCACTCAAAACTTTAATATAAAGCCGAATATTTTTTGTAATTTTAACTTAATTTATACAAATAAATAAAATAAGAATGTCTGTATGTAACATTAAAATAACTATTTTTAAATGGTTACTCATTGATAAATAAACGGTAACATATATTTTTTTCTGACTGTGTGTTTTTTCTGACTAATCTATATATTTTAATGGGACTTTCAATGTGATATAGTTGAGGTGGGAGTAACCTGAACTGCACGTTTTGTAGAAAAAATATATTTCATTAATTACCACGCGGGCAAATTCGCGAGCAACAGTTAATCCATATTAATATTATAAATGCAAAAGTAATTCAGTTTATCTGTCCGTCTGTCCATATTTACTTTGTAAACCTCTGAAAGTATTTTGATGAAATTTGATATATACTTAGAATAGATTTCAAGAAGGTCCATATCACTTTAAATTATTGCGATTAAAACAGGAATAAAGTAATATTTTTTGTTGATCTTAAAAGGTGGAATTTCATATCTAGATACCTGAAACTAGTAAAAATAGGTTTCAAACTCTAGTATAGCAATTTTGTGGTTGCAAAATTGTACGGGGATAAACTAGGGGTTGAAATGGAAATTTATGCCATAAGGAAATTCGTCATCGTCAAAACAAAACCTTTGAAACAGTGTGTCTGATAATATGTGCCAAACAATAAAAACACGCGAACGAAGTCTAAGTAATAACAACACAACAGCAAGTATAGTATAAAAATGTAACTAATACTCTGTTTAGTATTATTTTCATTAATATATCATATTAATACTAATATAATAAGAGTAATTTATGTCATGATTAATGGGCTAATTCGATTTGACATGTGTTAACTACATATTGTTTTTTCCATAGTCTGTTGATATAACACTACGGACCCAATTATTTCTGATAATGTAAAACTCGTACGTGACACGCAGAATAATTTCAGCAGCATTCCTCATACCACATATTTATATCATCTGACATCAATCCACAATACGACCTTTGTCCTGCGCAAAATATATTGCCTAATTTTGTTTGATCAAACTGAAAAATATAAATTTTCGTTGGATGTCGTTTATTCGCTCACGAATGATTGATAATTTGCATATTTTAAACGGTTAGGCGTAAAAAAAAATAATTATGACAAAAAGTAATTGAATTTATAGCCTTTGTTTACTAGAGTGTTTTTATGATTATGTTAAGGGTGCACAAAAAAGTGAAAGTTTCATGGAGTAATCGTTTCAATTAAATTACAGTATTGCAGTAACAGAAGCAATCCTCAAAAAGCCTGGTAGCGGATAAAACGTGCTTTTTAAGAATAAATATTCCCGAATTTCTGAGATGTTGATAGCTTCAACTAAGTGTCTTGTAATGTATTATGAATTGGATATTTTGTGTAAATTAAAGCATAAGCCTGTTGCTAATGGGTATAATGGGTTTCACATATCACATTGACACACACATGAGACAATTGGAATGCAAACACTTCAGAGCACATTGGACGTTGAATGTTTGCAGATACGTATATGTAATCGTTTGGTAATAAAAGATATTTAGTTTTTAGCATCTTTTGTAAATTATTACCAATATCGATCTATCTCTATGAACCTATAGCTGTATACACTTTTTACACAATTCTTTCACCGAATGTTCTCAGGTCTGAGGCGTCCTCTTTTGAACCGGTGCGGTGATAGACAATTAATTATAATATAGCTTTTACATTGAGTGCCATAACAACTGCCTCCGTAGCCTAGTGGTATGGGCGTGTGCTTTAGAAATCGAGTCGTGGGTTTCAGATCGGGGACACAACAAATTTTCATTGTTAGAAACAACAAATTTTCATTGTTGTTTCCTAGTTGAATAGACAATTGGGCCGATCACCATTATCTGAAAAGTAAGATGATCCATGCGTCGGATGGGCATATAAAAAGTCGGTCCACCACCAACCCGCATTGGACCAGCGTGGTGGGATACGGTCAAACTAATGGATAGAGATTGTATTAGAGCTATGTCAGCAGTGGACTAAAACAGGCTGATGATATAAAACTTTTACATTACATTAGGATATTTGACTTTGGTTTACAGTTATAAGTAGACTTCAGGTTTAAAGTAACTTACTTATGTTCAGTGAACTAGTAAATTTGTGGTGAGTAATGTTTTCATAGTTTATAACTGCGTTGACTTGTGCAAATGTACATGCGATAAAATGGGTAAGTTTTTGTTTATATTCATCGTCATTCTTTTTTAACTGTACATAACTTTTTAATTCAAAATAATGTTACTACGGTATAGAAACCGGCAATCTTCTCAGGCAAACAATAACTGTATTTTTTCCGAATTATATTTTTTTAAAGAAATATAAAAAAGGAATGTTCAATTACGATAGACACGTTTAGATAATGTTGTCAATTTGTTACAGCCATATTAAACAATTTGCGACCGTAAGGATTCATGACACTGATGTAATATTAGATATTTAATTTGATGTGACTTTTCAGACTGACTACTTCGGGCTTTATATATTGTGATTTAACTAATACATTTTAATTTTATTATGAAATGAATAAAAATAAACCCTTAAAAGAATATAACGAACATCTTTTTTATTTACGTTAGCTTACCTTTACCTCATCTCGTTATTTCTTACTAATTTGGGTTTAAAGTTACTTTAACGTCTTTTTACAAGGAATAAATTTGACCAACTTTTATAAGTTAATATATATATATATATATATACTACATATATATAACTACTTTTAATTATCTCTGTATCTATAAAAACATTATACCTCGAGACGTAAAATTATGATGTAGCATTTAGCAGAGTCAGGGTGAGCTATGATCTTTATGATTTAATTGTTCATGTCCCACATATTAACAAACCAAGTACTATTCAATTTTTGTCTTACGTGCATAAGCGTTAAAGTATTTAAAGGAGCGGTGAACTGTAATAGTTAATTATAAAAGTGGCCGGTGTGGGCTGGATGACAATAGCCGAAGATCAGAAGCGGTGGCGTGCATTAGGGGAGGCCTATGTCCTGCAGTGTACTGACACAGGGTGATGATGACGATGATGATGATTTATATTAAAGTCTTAATAATCACTCCTGTTTTATTAGGTGTTAATCTAAAAATATTTGTAAATAAAATATAAGTATAATTTATGAATAGTAAATTAAGAGTAATACACTTTGTTCATCTCATTTATTAGATTTGTCCTAGAAATTCCATATTTAAACACGTACAAATTTATAATTTGGTCTTCTGGCGCAATTCGCAAATAATTATTGAAGGTCCTAATTCAATTGTGTATTTTAGATCTTATTCGATATTTAACAAGTGAAAGTTATGGAGACTTAACTTACTTTGTTTCATAACGTTTGAAGAATACGAAGTAAGCGAAAATCAAAAAATATTTTCTCCAACGTGCAATATTATTGAAAGAACGAGCCTTTAAGTATATTAATGTAAAGAAATAATGACCTTACAACAAATACTTTGGGTTATGTCTTCTGGCCTATTACTGAAATGTTTTGTGTGTGAATCAGAAAGTCTCGCCAAAAGGAGAAGGTGGAGGAGAAACTTTTTATTATGTCTATGTTACTTCCTTTATCCCGCTCCTGGTGGAACAATTTAGATTTTTAAAAGCTATAAAATGTAGAGTTTTTAATAACATTTAATAACAGTTACCAGATATTATATAGATTCTCTTCGACGTGATTCGCATACACACAAAGGTTCAGAAATAAAAATAAATCGTAAAAAACATAGTAAATTATATAAATAAAATAAGAGCATTTTAATTCAAATCAGAGAATATTCTTTAAAATCGGTAATGTAATTGCACGCGAAAGTTTCAAATGCCTTGACACAACATTGAAATAACCAGATTACCTAGTAAAAACCAAGCTAGTTAGTCGGATCACGCGCCTTACAGTGGTTAGACTTTTGAGATTGCTTACATATAACGTAGACACTTAAACTGCCTAATAATATTAACACGTCCAATCGTGCCAAGCATAAATGGAATTTAAATAATTTCCAAAGAACTATAAAAATTCTATAGTTTATGGTGATAATTTAACTGAATATTACTGCCTCCGTAAGGGCTGGCGCTTTAGACGCCAGGTGGTGGGTTTTAATCCTGCGGGGATAGAGGACATTACTAAAAATTACTTTGAAAAAACTGCCAGTACGTCACTTTATGTAAAAATAAATAATAATAAAAACTTGTAACAGCGAAATTTTGCAAAACAGATCATAAAAATACTGTACGTATTTTTATGATCTGTTCTGCTATATATAATACACGTCAATTTTCATAAACTTTTGTTTTTATATTTTAAAAATAAAATAAAATGTATAATATAGATACTTAAAGTGCTATATTCATTATTACTCTAAAACTAAAAAATTAAATTAATTTATTGATACTTTAATATCTTGGCCAAATCTGGGTGTGGACTGGGAAAAAAAATGCAAAAGAATGGTGCAAAAGACATCAGAGAAACACATTATCCGTTTAAAAAATATTTTTGTTACTGATTTCAAAGAGATACTGGAAGTTCGAAGATGTACAAAATATATTAGACCACTTCGTATACATCAATTTCTTACCCTTTTTCAGTACAGTATAGAACGAAAGGGCCAAAATTCGTGACACCAGTAACCTCTGCCATCATAGAGGGAAAAATAAATTCACTTCAGCTCAAGAAATACAATTGGGAGGAATAATGTAATATAGGGCACGTAGGGTTTGGGATTTTTGATAACTCATTATTAGAAAAAGGGATAACTCTTTGTCCAGGACAAATCTTCAAATAGGCAAAAGCGATGACAATTTTTTTAAACTTTTGTTATTTACTTAATTCCTTAAAGCAGCTTTTTATTATTAGAACTTAGTAAAGGCATTTTTAATGCTTTAAATAAATATCAACAGGGAAATATAATAAATTTATAAACACTTAATTTATATTATACTATACAGTATATATCAATACACCTAGCAGTCATCTTCCCATTCCATCGGATGAAGTCGCGCTTAACAGCTAGTATAGTATAACTATGTAACGAATACTCTTTATAGTAATATTTTCATTAATATACCATGTTCATTCTAATAAAATAATAGTAAATTATGTCATGACTAATAGGCTCATTCGATATGACATGTCTTAACAACATATTTGCTTTTATATGTTTGTTGATAGACCAATACGGACCCAATTATTTCTAATAATGTAGAACTCGTACTTGACACGCAAAATAACATCAGCATTCATTTATTATATCGTCTGACATAAATCCACAATTTGACCTTTGTCCTGCGCAAAATATATAGCCTAATTTCGTTTCCCAAACTAAAAAATATAAATGGATGTCGTCTATTCGCTCACGAATGATTGATAGTGTGACATATTTTAAACCGTGAGGCATAAAAAATGTTTTCATCTGAAATATTCGAATATAGCCTTTTTTATTATGTTACATTTTTTTTTTCAAATTCTGCAAAAAAGTCCAATGTAAATTTTTACATCCTTTTTGCTACTTATGTAAGGGTGGCATTTAAAATATGTTTTTAATTTTACTATAAAATAAATATAAACGGGCTTTTAAAGAATAAAATATTTCCGATTTTCAAACTTAGATTATACGATTATATGGATAGCTTCAATTAAGTGTCTTTTAACCTATTATAAATTGGTTGTTTTACGAAAATTAGGACGCAGAATAAGTCCGTTGCTTATGTGTATTATGTGTTTCACATATCAAAGACACTTGGAGTGCAAACACTTCAGAGCACATTGGATGGTAAGTTTGCACATACCGTACCTGTTAGTTAATTAATTTGGTAACCGGCATTATAGTTTTATGCAATACATATTTTCATTAATTTGCATTGCTTAAATAAGTTACAATTAATCGAAAGCGAAAAGAACGTTTGTTTTTAGTAACTTTTGTAAATTATTACCAATGTAGATCTATCTCTATGATCTTAAGAACATATTATACTATTTGCAGTTATAAGTTGATTTAAGGTTTGAGGCGAATGTTTCAGTTAAGTTAACTAGTTAATTCGTAAGTAATGGTTTTACAGTTTAAAATCGCGTTAACTTGTGCAAACGTATATATTATGATATGGAAATCTGCAATCTACTAGAGCAAAGTTAACTGTATATTTTCCAAAATATGTTTCTTTTAAAGGAAAGATAAAAAAGGGATGTTCCATTACGATAGACACGTTTAGATAATGTTGTCAATTTGCACTTATCGCACGATTAATTTAAAAGTAACGGCCACTTGAAACAGCCACATTAACCATTTCGCAACCGTAAGCGTTTGATTGGTATACGCGTTAAAAAAGCACAAAATTATAATACGTGTGAAAGTAATCTGAAAATTGAACTAAAAATTCTTGTGTTAAACAACATACAATTTCATATTAGAACTTTACTATAGAATGCACATTTTTATATTTAAAAATTTAGAAGTAGAAGGGCATTAGTATCTTTATACTGTCAAGACAGTACTAAACTGTTTCATATTAAAAGCTTTTACTTGCACAAACACTGTTACAATGTAAGTCTTCAATGAACATTTTTAAAAATGTCTTATTGTTTTTTACCACGTATTTATTGAAATGGTGAGCGTCGATTATTCTTATCGTATATGCTATCGCGGATTTTATTGCAAAACTATTAAGCAGTATAATTATGTAATACATAAGTTATGTATCCATCTTTTACGGTTATGGCAGCGTTTGTAATTTAATCTCACAAGTTTGTAATTTTGGAGCCTTGATTTTTTTTATTTCCCAAATATCTATTAGACTACTTATCATAAAATTATAACAAAACCTCCTCCTTTTGGAAAATCGGTAAAAATTGCCGCATGACAAAAATAATAATCAAAACAGGGTGTAACACATAAAAAGCCTGAGATATACTAGATCACAACAGAATATAGCTACAATATTTTGTGTATGAACAAATTAAACATTTAAAAGCAGCCGTTATTCTTGATTCAGAAATATAAAGAATAACTAATACTACCTCACTGCTAGGTTGTGCATATCCTAAAATTTAAAATCCTAATGAATAAATCCAAATGTTGAAATTCCCATGAAGCATTTGACATAACCAATTTCAATAAAACGAGACTGCTAAAAACTTTCATGTAACTACAAAACATAATTTAACACAATAAAAGTGCGTTAACATCTTAATATTCTTTCATTTTATATTCAAATAGTGTCATTAATTCGCAACGCCGATATGAAATAAGATCAAACACAGCTAATTAACATTAAACGATTAAAATTAAAATTATTACTTTAAATGAAATCAATTCGTGGCAACTTGAAACAGTTTAACAAAATTCTCTTTAACATTACATCATCATCATCAACCCGATTGTCCACTGGACTATCATCACATGCTGCCCTGACCAACTGAAACAACAATGAAAATTTGTTGAGTTTCACCAGGATTCGAACCTCGACCTCCGGTTTCTAAAGCCGTGCCTATACTACTACTGGCTACAGAGGCAGTTTAAACAAAATTTAACTGAAAGGCAATCTCATAAATTTTATGTCAGTTAACACAATTTGTAATTATTGAATAGAAATATATACTACAAATTTCACTTATTTGAAGAAACATCATTACGAAAATTTATGTTATAATTTATAACGCTTTCTAAGATAAAAGTTTAAGTATTTATGTTCTTAATATTTTTCTTTAACGTTCTGTTTTAACGCTGGTCTAAAAATATTTATATTATAATATGATAAATAAAGAAAAAAATCTAAAAGTTCCATTACCACGCTCTGATTTATTTTGTAATATTTTATAAATTTTGAAACAAAGTATCAAATACTAATATGTTAAGTATCAATTGATCATTTCTTACAATTTTCAAGGTATAAATTTGACCAACTTTTATATATTTTATATATAAGTACCAACAACAACTTTCAATTATCTCTGTAGGTATCTAAAAAACTAATTACTGAGACTTAAATATTTGGTTTGGCATTTTGCAAAATCAGGGTGAGCTATGATCAAAATGAACGGTACCTAGATTAACTAACTTGACTTAATAATGTTTAACATGTATTTATGATTACTAGATAAAGTAGATTGAGTTAAAGTAAAATCAAGCATTATAAAAACTAATACATGATAATTTATTATTAACATCATATATTACCAAACCAAGTTCTAGTCAATATTCGTGTTATGTGCATAAGCGTTAAATATTTTAAAGAGCAGCAGGTGGACTAGTTTATATAATAACGTCTTTAATATCACTTATGTTGTATAAAGTGTTAGTCTGCAAATATTTGTGTAATTAAGACAACAATAACACACTGTGTTCATTTGATTTATGAGACTTTTCACAGAAATTTTATATTTAACCAAAGACCGAATTATAAATTTGTACGTAAATTTATAATTTGTCTCTGATAATCCTAATGTCCTCAAGGTCTTAATTCAATCGTGTATTTTGATTGTGATAAAATCAATAACTATTTTATCAAACATCAATATTATTGAAAGAACGGACTTTGCTCATGCATATAAGTATATTTAATGTAAAATAATGACTTAACAACAAATATTTTGGATTTTCCTTGTAGCTCATTGCTTTGGATGTATTTTTACTTAATCGAGAAGTCTTGCCAAAAGGAGATGGTGGAGGAAAAATTTTTAGTCTTTCTTACTTCCTTTATCTTGCTCCGGAGGACATTTTAATACACAGTTTATTAATAACATTAATAAGCAGTTACGCATATATTGAAAGTCCAGGTAATGCAATCCATGAAATCCCTCTTTAGAATTGTCACCTTAAAACCAATGAAAGCAAGAAAGACATATTTTTAATTTTAATTATTAATAACAAGTTAACATTAAAACTGTAACAAAATAAAGTAGATATTATGTTACAGTTTTAGTGTATTATAAATGTAATCAATTGTCTATTTTACATGGATTAAAACTGCAATCTACTGCATAAAAATATAACGAATGTTTTACAAGAATTATTATTAGTTATTTACGTAACGATAAGAAACATACTTTAATAAATTATGTATAATATTATTTATTTATTTTGTTGACTCCTTACATTCAATCTAAATAAATAGATTATAATTAAATTTTACAGAATTATTATTTCATCATCATCATCATCATAAACCACCCTGAGTAGTCAACTGCTGGACATAGGCCGTTTTTAATGAACGCTAAGACGGCGTCCATTACTTTCAATGTAAGGTAGATCCACGGTCAAATGGGCGGAGGGTTGGTCACATCCCTACGCCAGTATTACTATTTAAATATTTAAAATTTATAGGGAATATAATGTAATCACAGTTGAAATCAGTTGATTGCAGGTAATTTAAATAAAACCATTTCTATTAATATGTAGTAAAGATATTTGCTAACAAATTTTATAATATACATAACTTTATAGATCCTAATCCAGTTGCTTACCATTTAACATTTTCTAACCTATGTTCCCTAGGAATAATATTGTCTGCGGGTAATTGAAATGAAAATCATAAATCATATATTTGGTTTTAAATAATACAAAATTTTAGCTCATTATAGTAATTAGGGAAAGGTTAAAAGTGTAATTTCCTATTTATTACTGTGTTCACTCTACACTATTTAAAAATGAGCTAAAACAGCGATTACAGTGTACGACCCTAATCTAAAAATCTTATCCTAAATACCGATTGATTACAGTGTTAACAACTAATCCAACAAGCATTGGACTAATAATTACTTTACTGACAGCATCAATTTGGCACCTTGCGCCAAAGTTTAATTAGTTCACCTCTGTTGAAGCATACCGCTTGTACCTGTCCAATTTCAAAAGGTGTAGATATATCATATTGTCATTCGATATATCACAGTATAAACAATTATAAAAATTAGGACCAGTTTTTGGAAACGAATTAACAGTGCTCTTTTTTTTCTTAATTATAAATTATTATTATATAGAATGACACCTCATAATCAGGTTATAGGTCAACGTATAATTTTAACGATTAAAAGGCAAAAAGTGATTGGATTTTTTTATTAATTTATGTAAGCGTTTGCGATATTACAAACAACATTTATTTAGAATATTTAATGTCACGTATAACAGTAAAACTCATAAAACCCCTCATCATTAATAAAACTGAGACGCTCCCTCGTTCGTTCCTTCATGTAGAAACAAATTATAATAAAAATGTATAATAGCTAAATATTGCAATAAAAAACGTAAAAATACGTGCAAACACGCGTTGATTTTCATTTGTTTAATATTTTCAAAGCGAAATGTTTTCTTTTAATAAAAGTATCTTTTTTTATTGCCTACGCAGTCAGACGAACAGTCGGGCCACCTGATAGAAAGTGGTCATCGACGCATCGATCGTAAAACCGGAACACAGTAATGTATTCACATTACTGCTTCGCGGTAGAAATAGGCACCGTGGCGGTACTCACTCAGACGGTCCGCTGAAAAAAGGGGACCTGCCACCGGTAAAAGGCCTATGTCCAACAGTGGACTACGAAGAGCTGATAATGATAATGATGATTTTGAACATAAAAACAAATAAAATAGGTTAAATGTCTTATAATAATAACTATTAGAATATTTTGACAGTATGTGATCAAAATATTCATTTCATTTCGCGCCATGTCATTCCAACGATCAAACTTCTCTAAATTTTTTTAACCATGTTTTTAAGTTTAAGTCTTAATTAAAAGTTTAAACCCATCTGTCTGTACACAAAATACAATTTTTCATAAAAAAATATGCATTCGTTTAAAGATTTTTATCAGACCACACATTCACTATTTTTAATTTTATTGCTAAAACACTGTCAAAATTCGAGTATTGATTTTTCCGTGCTTGTTAGCACAAATTTGTTAAATTCAATAACTGTTAAAATATTTAGTCTGCTTTGGGCCCATCACTCAGTATGATCCCATTAACATCAATTTAATTTACCTGCCTTTTCACAAATTCTGTTTCTCTTTTCTTGGTTTTAGCATAATATTTATGTTAGACTTCACTCTATGAATATAGATGAGTCTCCAGTACTTTTTATTATTTTGAGGTCGTTTTTCTCGGAAATTGTATAACATCGTGAAATTTGGAACATTTTAAATAACAGAGATATTATTCATTGGCTAAATAAGTAGGCATAGATTAAGTTCGAAATGTTACGAACTAAATGGGAACACAAAAGTATGTTGTAATAATAAAGTAAATAGTTATTACCTTTCATATCTTAGACTAAAACTTATTAGTATGTATCGAGTGTAAGTGAATTATAAAAGCGAGTGGTGAGCAGAACATCTACTTGATAGAAATCGACACGCTCATCCCGTAATAATAATACCCAGAAATAGCTAGTATAGTTGTAGACGTAAAATACATAGTAAGCCAAGTACGATCTCCAATAAATATAAATTGAGATAAGTTCAATTTCTTGCCAAATTTTGACCATCGATTACGATATAATACAAAGCTTAATACTGCGAAGATCAAGCTGAACGTATATTATTCGTTAAGGTGTACTCTAAGAAATACCCATGGCTTAGTAGTGGTACAGTCATTTGCCTGCCTTTGTGGTAAGGGCGTGCTTTAGAAACCGGAGGTCATAGGTTAGAATCCTGCGGGAACTCAACAAATTCTCATTGTTGTTTCTGATCACCCAACTGTCTAAAAAGTAAGTTGCGTCATGGGTCATATGGGCATGTAAAACCTCGGTCTATCCACCAACCCGCATTTGACCAGCGTGGTAGGATACAGTTCGGAAACCCCCTAATGGAGGAGGCGTGCGTTAGGGGAGGCCCATGTTCAGCAGTGGACTAACACAGGCTGATGATGTGTGATTTAAGTGAACAGTGATTTTAAATTTCACGAGAAATCGCTTAGAGAAATTTTACTTGGCAAGTTACGAGGAAGGAATTATTGACAAATTAAAAAAAATTAAGTCTAGGATGCTCTATGAAAAAAATTGGAGGATTAAATATGCATATCACATAAAATTTATGAGAATTCAAATTTTCGTTATATATTTTCACATCGATTAGAATAAACAAGTAAGATTAATCTGTTTATTATGCCTTTTTAAATATAAGAAATCCATCGTTATATTTAAGATTGCTGCTATTTGACAGTGTCAGTTTATAAATAACCGGAGGTTAGGTTACGATTCGATCAAAATCATTGATTTACGATAAGCAATTTTAGAAACCTTATTTAATATTTAAATCTGAAACCGTAACAAGCTAATCAAGTTGTAAATGGCTATTACAGAGACCACAAGATAATTATAAAAATTAACACAACTGATGTTAACTGGCTATGCTGCATATTAACAGGCTTAATATATTGGCTCAACCACAATCTTACAATTTCACTACATTATCAGAAAAGGGAGGGGAAACTTTTAGTTCTGAAAATTGCTTTGTCTCTTACAATATAAGTTTGTATTAAGAGGGACAAGAATAAGTATTGAATAAAACTCTAATTTAATATACAAACATCAATTGTTATCAAAGTTTATTATGGAGAATACTGAAATAAACATCAACCTAAGGCTTACTTATTCATGATCAAATCAAGCATTTTGGTCGTTAATTTGTTGTGTAAATTAATATGTACGCCATCATTTGTATTATAAATGGAACAATAAGTCTGTCAGAACTGTAGAGAGAGAGCCGACGTTGTATACTAATATGTGTACACATAAAAGAAGAAAATTCTGCTATAAAATAAATGATTTTGTTATCAAGCACAGACCACATTTCGCAGACTTTCAATAAAGCCTTCATTTTATTTGTATCTGTAAGTAAAGTGCTTTCTTTTGTACAACGTTTACGAGCTTCGTGCTCCTTTTAAAGTGTTAAAAATTCAACTCGCTTGTAGGGGTGAGTAAAGAATAAGAAGGCGTTCAGTGAAGTTTCATAACTCAAATCCATCTGCGCAAATGGCAAATGAAAATTATCGTGTTCCATATAAAGTTATAAAATATAAAAAAACCCTTTCGCTTAATGACCTAGTATTAAGTAATTTTTGTCTATGGTTTTTAGTTAAATGGAGGATAAAACTAAAGTCGCTTAGAGCTTATTTTTCGACTGGTGGCTTATAATATAAAACAATTATTAAGCACTTTGGCTATATTATTTCAGATAAGTAGGTCCAATTTACATAACATACAGGTAACATAAGTTTTCTGGTTTAACAAAATACTTCTAAGATATTTTTATGTGCCAGCTATGTCATTGTAAATATTCACGTAAATTTATTAAATACCTTTTGCGCGTAAGAGTAACAAACACAAACAAAAGTACATTCACACATTTTTACAAACTATCAAGTTTATAATATTATTATTTAAAAATTTAAACCTTTTTAATTAAAAAATTTAACAAACATATTGCTTTGTAATAATAAAAACAGCTAGAATATTTTAAGCGTAAGGTTTTAACGTAATGTTTATGTTAAATACGTTGTAAAGCTTTTAAACGTTGACTTATTCCACATGCATATTCACAAAACCATTTCATGGAAGCCACTTCGCGTTAAACAAAACAATACACAAGTTAAATACCGGAGAATAAAATTTATAAAACCGCCAAGTTAGTGAAACAAAACCTGTTGCTAGCCACTTTGATGCTAAATTACTTTGCATAATTATGATGGCATCTTATTAAAAAAATGACTTAAAACTTCAAATTAGTACCTTTCCTCTAGAATTGTCTTAGTAACATTTGTCAAGTTTATATTTAAATTTTTTACAAAAAAATATTTTAATGACTTCCAATTTTATACATGTTATCTCAAAGTAGCAGATACTTTATCATAGTGTATTGTTTTGTTACACGTCTCAGCTCTGCCTCTCTATTATGACCTAATTTTAATAATTGTTTTTCTTTAAGTTGTAAGAATTTATTATAAATTTGGCAATCAGTGGTTTTGAGATTACATACAAACCGTCCAAATCTTCTCGTTAATAGTTATTAATATTATAAATGGATTTCTAATAAAAGTACAATGAGCTACGTAAAAAAATTAGCTTTAAATGGTTAAAATGAACCTGAATTAAATGGGCACTATGGTCTAAAACTTTTACATAAATATATATATTAAATCATGAATATATATTAAATAATAGATTATTTTTATGTTTAAATCGACAATTTACTACTGTTGGTTAACAAAAACACTGAAACATTTAGTAGGTCGTCAAACCATTATAGTAAATATGATTATTAAATCAGAAGCCTCAAAATTAAATTTAAAGCAAATTAAGGTTAAAACGTAAAAGTCATTTTTTCAAATGTAATCATCGACGTCGGATTTGTGGTCGAAGAATGGAGTGATGGTCGAAGCTTTGACCAGGTGGGATGCCGAATCCCGTGATTAATGGATTCAAATGAAAGCGAGTCGTCAAAAGCAATTTTGTCTTAATGAAAAACATTAGCCGACAGTGGAAAGAAGGCTTTATATGATGAACCCATACAGGATGTTTGAGTAATGACTGAAACTTAAATTGATATTCAGTTAGAGTTGATTGTTATTTGTTTGCAGTTTCAAAGTCTGCCTTTTCATTGGTCATTAAGGTAAAGGTTTGATGAACAGGTACATAAATTGAATCAATTTAAAGTTTTCCTCTGAAGTAAAATATTGGATATTCGACGGATCCAAGATAAAATATATAATTTCTCTGAAGAGTTGTCGAATGTACTTAATATTGAAATATAATTTATAAAGGGTGTAAGGAGTCTTATTAAAATCTTTAGATCCAAGTCAACCTCACCTGCACGCGGTACACCCTGCAGACAACAAACGAGGCTCTGGCGACCTACCAACACGCATTGGACTAGCGCGGTAGGTAATAGTCCAAACCCCCCTTCTTTAATGGAAGGCTATACAACAGACCGGCCCAAGTTCCCGGCATCTCCAGCATCTGCTCTAGTGGTGACGGACACTTGGTAGTTGCTGGAGCTAGGGGTGCGAAGAATTTCCGGGAGAGATCGCTTAACCGTCAAACAAACTCGGCTCATATTATCAGGGACACCGATTTGCTAAACGTTATGACATATAATGTTCGAACTTTGATGAGAGATAAACACATAGTAGAGCTTAAAAATTCTCTCAGTAATGTGAAATGGGACATAGTTGTGCTATCAGAAGTGAAAAGACGAGGCGAACAAACAGAAGACAGAACGGACAACATATTTTTCTATTTCGGTGAAATTAGTGGACGTAATGGCTTAGGTTTTCTTGTAGCCAAGAAATGAAAAGATAATATTATCAAATCTGTCTTAAAATTTTTGTAGCACAAATAATACGCTTACACTAGTGTAAGTATACGGTCCAATATCAGGGTTTTCCGACGAAGAAGTAGAGGATGTGATGAAAACCGCAGCACCTGGAATTTCGTTTTGGAGACTTTAATGCCAAGATCAGCGTAAGGGACGACACAGATCACAATAGTAGGACATCATGGCCTAGGATGCGGTAATGACCGAGGCGTTCGACTCATTAATTTCGCTTTTTCGGAAAAAGTTTGTATATTGCCAACAGCTTCTTTGTTAAAAATCCAAAAAGACGTTGGACATGGAAATCCCCAGATCAGGCCATAAAAAACGAAATAGATCTTATCCTATCATCAGAAATACAGATAATATTCCGATCACAGGACCATTCGTGCAAGAATAAGATTTAATATGAAAATACATCGAATGAAATTATTCTCAAAACAAAGCTCAACTCATTCTAAACATACATTATACAAATATGCAGACAAATTTAATTTAGATTTACATAACTCGTTTGAAGCCCTCAAATTAAGAGATATAACAGATACTAACGATCAATACATTATTTTTGTAAAGGAAATACAAAACTGTAATAGGAAAATAAAAGATGCGAAAAAACTAAAACAAAACTATCTATTGGATCCTTAACTTTAATCAATAAAAGACTAGAATATGAAATAGGCACAGAAAGTTACAGAAAAATTGATAAAGCAACAAAACGCAGCATACGAAGAGACATTGGAAATTAAATTGCAATATAGTAAAAACAGCAATAGAACAGAATACATTCCTGCGAGTTGCCCAACTAGAAATATTGAGAGGAAACGGTGGATAAGTAGTTTAAGAGACGAAAACGACAAAAACACTGCAGCCGCGAGAAAATAATGAAAATTTTCTCCAATTTACAAAACCTATATACACAGATGCATCAAAAACTATTTAAACGTATAATACTTGCGTCGACACCATCCCTGACATTACGGCTAACGAAGTACACATTTTTCTTCGTAATATGAAGTACGAAAAAGCCCTGTGCAGATTACGTTACATCTGAATCTCTTAAAATAGTTTGACGGCCGCTACTTCCTCTCTTAACCAATTTGTTTAACTCAACCCTGGACTCCGGACAACTACCGATTTTTTTCCATTCTAACATAATACTCCTTCATAAGAGAGGTGACTCTTCCTATATTAACAACTACAGACCTATAAGTTTGATCTCCTACGTTCATAAAATCTTTAATTACCAATAACTAGATTTTCACCAACCACCGGAACAGGCTGGATTTCGCTCCAGGAATTCCAGGCAAGATTCTCTAAGTTGATCACCTTCAAACAATCAATCAAATAGTTGAAAAGTTTACAGAACACAACAAACATCTTAATTTAGCTTTGTTGGTTATGAGAAGGCCTTGATAGCATCAAACATTCTGCCATATTTGCTGCATTACAGGACCAAGGTCTCGACAATACATACATAGATTTATCAAAGTAATATACACTATAGCACATCCAGTATAAAATGAAATAACTTTGGTCCTTCATTTAAAATATCCAGAGGTGTAAAACAGGGTGTTCCACTATCCCCTTTTTGTTTACGTATACACGGGAAGAAGTTTTCAAAACTCTCACGGCTTCTGAACAAATAAGGAATTAGCATCGCCAGCAAATTCTTATCTGACTTAAGGTTTGCGGACGACATCGTTCTTTTGCTATATCTGCACCCGAGATGCAACGCATGCTTCAAGATCTAAGCGCAGGCTAGTACAGAGGTGGGACTTACGATAAATCAGTCAAAAACAAAATTTATGACTAATAGCAAATCATAGAATCGAGGTTGATGGGCAGACAATACATTATGTGGATGATATCTATCTGGGCCAGTTAATATACTTTAAAACAGGCAAGATAAAGAAATCAATCGCCGTATCGATAATGCCTGGAAGAGCTTCTGGTCCATGAAGACTTTAATGAAAGGTAACTTACCACTGTCCTTAAAGCGCAAACTCATTGACATGTGTATCCTGCCAATCCTAACCTATGGTGCACAAACTTGGTCACTAACCGAAGTCCAGAGATCTTGCCTCAAAGTTTGCCAAAGAGCGATGTAACGTACATTCTCGGCGCAAAGAGGAGACCGAATAAGTTTGTGTTTGTGACCGTTTTGTGAATGTGGAGCCAAAGCTGCAAAGCTGAAATGGGATTGGCGGGTCACTTGAGCCGAATGCACACCGAAAGATGGGCCAGGGTCGTATTCGTATCGTATATTAAAATATTTCGGGTACTCGGTTGACAAATTAATTAAAATTTTTCAAGGCATTATATCCATCTCAGTATTTTGTTAAAAAATTGATTTTTCATTCAGGTACGTAACATTCTCGTAATGTACGTAATGTTCTCTTCCTTCATTTTTTCAGTTCAGATGTAATCCGCTGTGCAAAGGAAATGATATTGTGATACTGCTTAGGTTGCATCGACCATTTGACTCAAGAATGAAATAGTAAGAAAATTTTCAATTATTTCAATCCCTTCATTTTTTTATAGTTTAGACAGATTGAACTTGGAATAGATGTAAACATATTAATGCATATCTACCAAGAGGCCTATGTTTGGAGTTCTTACTAGTCTATTGTCACTCAATGATTGTTAGCTAGGAGAAATTTTATTTAGCTACATGTATGATGCGATTACATTGCTGTCGGTTACTTTTTTCGCATCTATTCTGAGTTTTATTGTAGTTAGTTACACAAATGAATTTAACACTATTAAAAATATGAGAGCTACTGAGTAAAACGGCATAGTGGAATGGTAATATATTAAAGAAAAGGTATAAGATATAATTTATAAATCTGTTGCTATGGTATGATCATTTGTTTTCCATAATTATCAATAGTATAAACACAAATAACATGTAAGCAAAAGCTCTCGATTACAAAACATATGTTTCGTTATAGAATAGCAATACATTTAAGGCATATTACTCATTCGGGGGACAGGAAAAAACCAGGAAATAAGAATTATTGTTATTAATATTGTTATTATACAAACGGTACAAAATTGAATAAAAATTTGGTTTCCTCATATATATTAAATATCTTTGCTCTATTTATAGTAAACAAAGATGATCTTACATAATAATATTAACTGAATAAAATATATTGCTATATTTGCTTTCCTAATACTTTGCAGAAGACGATATTTCAGAATCCATGAGGATTTCCTTTGCTTCGATTTTTTCCTGTTCAGGGATTTCTTATTCCGAATCTGAGTGTTTTTACAATCAATGAGGAAGTATAGTAATACTTATGCTATTTGATAGGAAGCATTACAGTACTTCCTTTTCTTTTATTTGGTATTAATAAAGGCTGGGCAAATGATACGAAAAAGAGATAAATATAGGAAAATTGTGACACAACTGCGTTTCAGAGAGGATGACGCAAAAGTGACGCCATCAGACAAGTTTATTTTTATATAATGCTTTGTATAAATGATGAGTTATTAAGAATTATGTTATGTGATTTTTTTTTCTGTTAATATAAAAATTTATAATAATGATGACACTAAATTTTAGTGACCAAAATTAACGACTTGATGACTAAAATTGCATTAAAAATATAAAGGAAATAAATTTAATACGATTCATAGTTTGGTTTATTACTACAGTGTTTTAAGTATTATATACGAAAATAAGTACAGGGTGGCCCATAAGTCCTTTGAAAAGTAAAATTTGAATAAAACGAACAGGGCGCGTGAGCGGTCAGGAAGCAGGGGAAGTAACTTCGGTTTCTGGGAATTTAGTCGCGATGGAGCGTTTTACCGCTGCGGACCGTGCGTTTTGTGTGCGAGAGTTTTTAAAACGACAATTCGGCAACCGTTGATTAAGAACTGAGAGCATTAAACGTATCCAGGAGATCGTTACTTCTATGTTCTCTGACGAGGCTAATTTCCATCTTAAGGGCATGTTAGGTAAACAAAATTGCCGCTATTGGAGCCCCATCAATCCAAAACTTAAGCATCAGAAGCCCTTACATAGTCCGAAATGACTGTTTGGCCGCTATGTCAGCCCATGGTATCCTAGGGCCTTACTTTTGAGGATGGCAGAGGGCGCGCAGTTACTGTTACGTCGGAGCGATATGTGGCTATGATCGAAGAGTTTTCATACCAGGATTGCAAAACTTTTCAGGCTTTAATGCCAGGACGTAGTTTCAACAGGATGGGGCCACTTCTCACACCTCTAACACTGCTATGCCGCTATCCGTCAACTTTTCCTGGCAAAGTGATTTCTAAGAGGAACTTTCCTGGCCTCCACGTAGTCCAGATCTGACCCCGATGGATTTTTTGGGACTACCTTAAGGCTAAAGTATACGACACAAACCCGCAGGTCAAGTTGAGGCCCTAAAAGAAAACATCCGCAGAGAAATGACAAGCATTTCAGCAGTGATGTGCCGCGCAGTCATCGACAATTTTAGAGTGCCGTGATCGTAACGGATTACATTTAGATGTTATTTTCAAAAATAATTCCGTTTTTAAGCTTTTTTGTAAATAAAAATTTAATTCATAATGTAATTAGTTTTATTCTAATTTTTTTTTTCATATCAAAGGACTTATGAGGCCACCCTGTACAATCATGGAGAGTCAAACAAAAAAAAGTGTTCTTTTAGAATAAATCTTTGTGTTAACTTCTTAGTGTAACAAGCAAACATATTATTTATTCCTACATTAAGTTATAAAACATATTGCAAATAGTGATATTTTTCTCTCATTCGACTTTTATATTTTGAACCTTTTTTGATTAATAAGACAATGTTAATTATATCGACGTAATTGGATTTGACATCCGATATTAAATGAGCTCTGAAGATAATAATAATATTTTTTTTATTACATACGCAGGCAGACTAGCAGTCGGGGCCACCTGATGGAAAGTGATCGCCGACGCCAATAGACATTGGCAATACAGGTATCACCAACACGCTGTCTACCGTGAGATATAAGATGTTAAGTCTCGTTTACCCAGTAAATACGGTGGCTACGGTGCCGTTCAAACTACTACTACTTCTTTGCGGTAAAAATAGGCACCGCGGTTGCATTCACCCAGACGGTCCCCTGTAAAAAGGGGACTTACCACCGGTGAAATAATAAATGTCAAGAACTTAAAGTTGTATCTTCTTAAAGGCCGTGTTGAAAATCGTCCTCATCACTATGACCAACTTTTTGCACAACTCTTATTAGGTAACCCTCTCTTTTTGCATGACTCTTTTTAGAAAACCTGGTCCACCCGAAGTTCTCGAATTAGCTACGAAACAACGCTAGCACAAAGTTTTACTCCATTAAAATTATGACCTTTATTGATGACGTTACGTTCCAGAGATGGTGGTGGACCATTGAATTATTCCTTTTTGAGCCAATTTTTGTAATATATAAGATTCATAACTTCATAAATAAGATTCGGCGAACAATTTTTTTTTTAATTCAGTAATAACAAATAACATGTTTAAAGTTTGTGGTAACATTTTTTCCGTATACGAGGGCTGCATTAAAAGTATTGAGAATGGAATATATCCACTATTCCCCGTCTATTAAAATCTTTTCAATTGCAAACTTTTGGTTTTGAAAATCGAATACCATTTATTTATTTAGAAAAAGATTATCTGTCTTGTCACACTATATTATATTCGTTAAGAAAATGGAATTGACTCGAGAAAATTCAAGAGCGATAATTTATTATGACTTTCGAAGTGGTTAAAAACAAAAACAGTGTGTTGACCGGATGATTTCTGCATTGGGTGATAAAGCCCCATCCAAAACCACAATTTATCGCTGATTTGCTGAATTTCAACATAGATGTGTCATGCTCAGTTATGATCCCCGTTAAGGTCGTCCAAAAACTCTAGTCATACAAGAACACGTTGAAGCTGTGCGTAAACTGATTGAGGAAGATCGACATTTGAAATACCGCGAAATTCAGGCAACTTTAGACATTGGCATGAATCAATTACAAACAATCTTGCATGAGCAATTAGATGGACTGTCTCCGTAGCCTGATGGTATGTGGGTGTTATTTAGAAACCGGCGGTCCTGGGTTCGAATCCTACGGGGACTCCACAAATTTAGTTGTTTCCTAGTTGGTTAGGGCAATTTGGGTCAATCACCCAATAGTCTTAAAAGTAAGATGATCCATGCGTCGGATGGGTATGTAAAATGTCGGTCCACCTGCCAACCCGCATTAGACCAGCGTGATGGGATTACGGTTCTAACCCCATAGTGGATAGGGGTGTATTAAGGGAGGCCTATGTCCAGCTGTAGATTATCACAGGCTGATGAGATGAGCAAATAGGGGACTTTTTGGCCCCTATTTGCTCATGTTTTCCCGATGGATACCGCTTTCACTCTGTGAAGAGCAAAAAGCGGCTTGCGTTACTTGGTGCGTCAGAACTCTCAAAAAATTACACGCAGGGTCCCCAAATTCTGGACACAAAATAATATCAGGTGACGAATCCTGTATATATGCATACGAACCCGAGACACGAGCTTGGGTATTCAAAAATGAGTAATGAGAAAGCCAATAAAAATTGTTCGTTCTCGGAGAGTTGCAAAAAAAGTGGTGGCCACGTTTCTCTCCAAAAACGGCCATATTGCGACTATTCCTTTTAGGGGCCAAAGAACGGTTAATGCAGAATGGTATGCTAGCATTTATTTATGAAAAGACCTGTGGCATTTTGGAATACCGTAAAAAGAACTGCAACCGCCGCATCATCCTCCATCACGTCAATGCGAGTTGTCACACCGCGCATAGAATAAAAGAGTTTTTGGAGCAAGAAAACATAGAATTATTAGACCATCTCCCGTACAGCCCCAATCTGAGCCCTAATGTTTTCTACACTTTCATTAAAATAAAGAATGAATTGCGTGGTCAAATATTTTCATCACCTGAAGAAGCCTTGGACGCCTACAATATGGCCATTTTGGAGACCGATACTTTCGAATAGAATGGTTGCTTTAATGATTGGTTCGACCGTATGAAAAAAATGTGTCAAATTCCGCGGAGATTACTTCGAAAAGCAATAAATACATTTTTGAATAATAATGTTTTGTCACTTCCTTGATTTCCGAAATTTTCTGTGCCACCCTCGTATATTTGAGCTTTTAGCCTAATACAAAAGACATTTAATTTTATTTTTATCTATACCCAAATATCCATGAAAGCTTTTGCAATTTTCTTTAACGACGCCTGCGCCTTGTTTAATTTTGTAGAAAAGAATAAAGCGCAAGGAATTCATCGCAGTCAGATGTGTTTTAAATTAACTGAGATATATATCTTCAAAACGGAGAGGAAAAAAAAGGCTATAGGCCGCTGCAACGTTCTTTTTAAACCGTATATTATGAAATTATACATTTATTATGATAAAATAAGACTATACATGAAGTGAAATACGCATACATGTGATTGCCGTAAAAAAAATAATACGTCAAACTATAACTATAAAGTAACAGTATTATCTTGAAAGAAAATAACAAGTAATCAAAAAGTGAAATGGATACATTTAAATTTAAGAACCAAGGTGAAAACCTACCCTGTTCTCTGAGTACATGCAAGTTTTTTTTTAAATTTTAAGTTTTTAACTTTTAAAGACCTCTAGTACCAAATCCTATGGCTGAAACTAAGTATAAACATCTTGTTAAAGTGAATATATACCTTACTAAAATGTCACTTAAACATGATGTTTGTAAATACATCATGCCTATCTTAAGATTTCAGAAATTAGTTACTCTATATTATAAGAAGCTAATATAAAGACATTTAATTATTCTGTCATACCCTAAATATCCATGAATGTTTGCAATTTGTCTTTATACTATTCGCTGTTTAATTGTATAAAATAAGTAAAGTTCAAAGAATTCTATTGCATCAATTGTGTTTTTAATACTAAACTTTGCTGATCATTATTTAAAGATAGAAAAAGTCTTAGGCGCTTACAACGTTCTTATTAAACAGTAACTATGTTATTATACCATATTATAGTGAAAAAAAGAATACATCACAGAAATCGCTTACATGTGATTGCAAAAATAATAGTCAACTATGAACATAAGCTAACAGTTTTATCTGAAGATTCTAGTAATCAAAAAGAAACGATACATTTAAATTTCGAAGATTAAAACGCACCTGTCTCTTACGCAGTTTTTATTGTTTCTAATTAAGATACTTTATTCCAATCATCGAAACATTAACTCTGAAGTGAAATTCTACTAATGTCACATTGTTTGTAATAGCTGTTTTAAGCTATACAGAAATGATCATTAATCTTAAAATCGTGATAAAATCTTATTCTGTCTTAGAACTTGATGCATTACCTCTTCGTGTACTATCGGGAAGTAGTAAATTAAAAATCATATTCTATACATTGTGATCTTGAAGATAAAAAACTTTTGTTATCTGCTGCTAATAAAATAGATCAAATTAATATCCTTTTAACCTGGACCATCTGAAGTAGTATAAAACACTGTTTCCTATATTCTAGTAAACAAAATCATCAGTACTAGTCAGATTCGGCTTTGTCTGCATCGCTTCGTTAACCAAAAAACATAATATGAAATTAAAACACACTTCGGGCTTAGTACAAATATCTTATCTAGAATTCTTGTATTAGATTTGTTCAATAAAGCGATCTTGCTTTACAAAAGTGACACATAAAATTAAATCTAAAATCGAATTTGTTTCCTTTAGACTAACAGTTATTCACTTCCGGTACCGAGGGAAGGTAATTTATTATCCATAGGAATGTGCATCAGATTCAGAACAGATTTCTAATAATTTATCTGTTTATCAAATAAAATAATCAGTATCCTTTATATCGACATCGAGGTGTACATACGTGCTTTTCTTCCTGAATCTGTATAGTCTTCCAGTTTGTCTCATCGACTTTATAGCGTTACAGAAAATGAAGCATGAAGAATGTTACATTCTTCGAACTAGTGACCATACCATTTAGAAGTGATAGGATTACGTAAAAGGATGTCTGTTTACAAAAGTGAAACATAATTAAATCGCACGAATACTGTTCAGACAGTTTGTCATGTACTAGCGCAAGTTTACGTATACCGTCGATGTGCAACATTTCGAACAGTAATGTTAATAATTAGTTGTCATTTGTTCAAATAATACTTTTGTTTTTGAGTAACACATCTCTACTAGCTTTTATAGACGTTACAGAACAATAGTCGAGCAAAATGCCTTTATGTTTCTTCGATGAGACAACCTTAAAGAAGTCACAAAGATAGTACCATATTTAACTATTTAATTATCGTAACGATACGTAGACTTGGTATGACCGACTTCGGACGATCGTTCGACTGAAGAATAAGCACTTAGGTGTAATTAATAATAACTAATTTGTTTATTGTCAAATTTCCGTGTATTACATCTTATTTAGACAATTATGTGGCAAAACCTTATTATGTTCTTGTCGTAGAAACTAGTTTTAGAAAGAGAAAATATATGCTAAGTGATTCTAATATTACCTATTGTCAACTAGTTAAATGCGGTTTACATTATTATAAAGTGGATAAATAGATTAATAGAAATAATAAATGCTTGTGAAGCTTGAGCTCAAACTCTTGCCATGTTATGTTTGTTCAAGAGATATCAAATTACTGCTATATCTTAGAAATGTTCGACATATCTAATTGTCTATTTAAATTACTTTTCCTCCCTTAAAGCAGTTTCATGTTAGATTTTTATCGTTTTGATTATTCATATGGTAATTCTTTACATAAAGTTGGTAGTACGCATGATTTTCATAATTCATATCTTTCTTACTGTTATAAATTTTAAAGACTTTAATTTAAGCATTTACCAGTTACATACAGCACTTAAATAAACAAAATATAGTTTTCCAAGATTTTGACACAATTTTGGTACACAACAACGTGCAGCTAAAAATAGACATATTAATTCGTTGTTTTCTGCTAAACTTTACCGATTTCTGGCTCCTCACAGTGGGACCATCGATGGATAAGTGGTCAGACGACGCTTATAAACTTGACAAGTACAATGGTTTCACCAACGCTTACCTATATGGTGTTACTCTTGTAATGATTTTTCAAACTACGGGTCTGGATAATTACACCACCATGTACCTGCCCCAAAGGTCCTTTGACCTTTCCACTACCTACACAGATTTCGCAACTAGAGCTATATAGGAAACCACTGATTCATTATCAGCTGACACAGTGTCAGGTTTGCATTTCTGTAAATATTTATCATTCTATACGCTGTAGATGTTTCATTATGGTTTAAATACATGTGGGATCTGCGTACTGTTGCATAAAACTTTATTTATACATATACTCATGTTGCAATAGCAATTTTGAATAATTATTGGCTGATTTACTATAATCTATTCTTTATTAAACAGTGGTCGCTGTCTACATAAACACAGTAAAACTTGTCTCGGCTCCTATGTCGTTTTTTTGTTTCTAATTGTAGTTCTTATATAATTGGTATCGCAACCTCAATTAATATGTCAAATAAATATTTAATATATTTTACTTTATAAAACGAATTTACAAGACGAATTGACTTTGAAATGACGCCATTAGACATTGGTGGTAACGGATAAGCAATAACACTAACTACGATGGACTTCAAGCCGGAACAGAGTCGAAAGAAAGAGAATGTGCGTGGTTCCTTTAAATTTTCTTTTTTGAAAATTTCCTACAAAAATATTGAACATCTTACGTTTTATAAAGAACCTTTTATGTACATGACCATTATAACACTGAAAATTTACATGTTATGCAGATTATAGTAATAAAACTAAGCACTAAACGTTATCATCGTATTTATTAATAATATGCAAAGTCGAGTGAAGCTAATGGATATTTCAAAATCTAATATTTTATTACTTCATTAATACCATTCTAAAATTTATAACAGCGCCATTGAACTTACTATTAATATGTTAATTGTTAAAACATTTCGGGTTTAAAACTATGATGGGCCATAACGTAATACCATAGATCCTTTGTAAAACTTTGAATCCCTTTAATTTTTTTTGAAAATTTATGATAATTTTATCGAGTGCACCTGATTATATTTAAATTAAATCAAATAAGAGTTTTGTACACTTAAATGTCATTTGTATACTTATGTCCCCAGTAATTCCTGTTAAATGTATTTTTAAATATTATGTTCAATTATTATGCCAAGAACTAAGCTCAGGTTAAATACAATCTGTCTATATGAGTTTTGTATTTTAACCCAACCTGGGTGTGGATTGGGTAATGAAAAACAAAAAGAATGCGCAAGTCAGATTTGTTCAGAGAACGTTCAAGACAACGGTTATCCCTTGAACGAAGATTTTTGTTACTGTCTTTTGTAGATATGATGTATGAAATATATAAGACGACTTTGTTCCTTCTAGTTCCTAACTTAATACCATTTTATTCTTTGTGTGCGTCCATTTTGTTCCTAATCCAGTATAGAACAAAAGGGCAAAATTACGAGATCCACAGTGACCTCTGCGATCTCGCAAGGAAAATAAATTTGCTTCAACTAAAGAAATACCTTTGGAAAGAATAATGTAATAAAGGACGCGTAGGGTTTGGTTCTTTCGATAACTAAATGGAAATAGATATTTTAGGCATAGACAGAGTATTGTATTGTTGTTGAAACAAAATTTTTGATTACTCATTATTAAAAAAGCAATAGCTCTTTGTCCTAGATAAATCTTCGATTAGGGAAAAGGCGATGATAAAAACTTATTTAAAAACTAATGTTATTTATTCAACTGCCTCCGTAGCCTAGTGGTATGGGCGTGCTTTAGAAACCGGAGGTCGTGGGTTCGAATCCTGCGGGGACTCAACAAATTTGTATTGTTTCCTAGATGGTTAGGGCAATTTGGGCCGATCACCCTATTGTCTGAAAAGTAAGATGATCCATGCGTCGGATGGGCATGTAAAAAGTCGGTCCCACCCACCAACCCGCATTAGACCAGCGTGGTGGTGGTGGTATTTGTTAATATTTTCCTGCTAGTATTAGTTTTAAGCATGAAATATGCCTTACTAAGTTCTAATACCAGAAAGATGCTATAAGGAAATAAATAAATTATCATCGTCAGCCTGTGTTAGTCCACTACTGAATATAGGCCTCCCCTAATGAACCTTTTTTTCCATTAGGGGGTATTTGATATTACATATGATATCACACTTCAATTTATGATACCACAAGGTATCATGATCGTCATCATAGTCAGCGAGTGTCTGTCCGCTGCCGGACATAGGCCTCCCCTAATACACGATCCTTGGCTACAAGGTAAATCTAATGGTATGAAATGGTTTGGTAGACAAAAAAGTTATAAGTCAAGCGTTTTATTAAAGAGATAACGACCTTTCAACTAAAAGGGTAAAATTAAACACAATGGAATTGAGGAGCGATAGGGTAAACTTGTATTTAATATTTTTTTTTTCTTAATTATAATTTAAGTATTTTACAAAAAAAAATATATAGATGCTGTATAATATACTAAAATTGCTATTTAATTGAAAAAAGAATTTTGTATATATAAAATTCTTTGTAAACAAGTGATATAAATTAGGGAATAAATTATTATTGTTAAGATATCTACTTTACAATGGACAAGTTACTTTTAATAAAGGAAACTGAAAATACACTGACGATATTCTATGAAGCCTGGAATAAAGTCAACAACAAAAATACTTATGTTTTCTAGACATTGCAAAGAAAGGTTTATGTTAAGGACGACAAGGGTCCAATATCGGCCCGCAACTAAAATTGAATAGATCCTTGTAAATATACTACATAACCTACGTACTCTTTAGGTCATTGAAGGTTTCATTTTCTTATTTATGCGTGGTGTAAAGAAAAGCGGTTACATGTTTTATGTTAGTAATGATTTGCAAATAAGCAATTTTAATTCCAAATATTTACGCAATTATTGCTAATGAATACGTTACAAACATACCTCAAAATATACTACAGAACAGTTAGATCATTGAAAGTTATATTTCCTAATTTATGAGTGGATGTAAAGAGGAGAGGTTAAATAACTGATGTTATAATTGATTTATTAAAACTTTAGTTAAAGCAATAAATGTTTTAAACAGATTGACAAAATCAAATAGTTTAAGATATACATAAAACTTAATTAAAGGCATTGTATAGACAACATTTAGGCCAAGTGTTAATGATTGATCTTATTTCCTGCGGTAAGACGGAGTGACGACATTCGCAAATTGGCCGGTGTGAGCTGGACGAGTGTAGCCGAAAATGAGACATGCATTAGGAGAGACTTGTGTCCCGTGGGACATTCTATAAAACATGTTAAGCAGATATGCAAGACTATGCCGATGGCAAAAGTCGCTTCGCTAAAAGTAGTTTTATAAAAATAAGTCACAGGAATGTTATCAGAGCATAAGTACTGTATAGTTTTGTAATGAATTAAAGAAAATAGCTAATATTTAACGCTATAAGCATATTATATCACTTGAATTAATATCTTAGATCGCTGATCTCATATTAATTGGACTTTCAATAAAATATAGCTGAGGTGGGAGTAACTTAGGCTACCCGATTTTTAGAAAAAAGATATTTAATAAATTTCCATGCGCGTACGAATTTGCGAGCAACAGTTTAATTTCGAAATGTAACTTATATACTCTATTCACTATAAATGAAAAACATTTTCAATCATGTAAAAAATTAAAACTAATATAAAATTGTGTTATGATCAATATGGCTTTTTCGATATAATATATGTTAACTACATTTTTTTGCCATTGTCTGTTGATAGAACAATACGGACCCAATTATTTTTGATAATGTAAAATTTCCTCCGTAGCCTCGTGGTATGGGCGTGTGCTTTAGAAACCGGAGGTCGTGGGTTCGAATCTCAGGGACTCAACAAATTTTCATTAATTATTATTATTTAGAAGGACACATCACAACAGGTTATAGGTCAACCTATCATTTCTACGATTATAAGGCAAATAGCATAGGGCAAAATGTGATGGGATTATTTTTTATATTAAGTTATTACGATTAACATTTACGATGGTACAAACAAAATTTATTAAGACTTTTTAATGTCACTTGTTATACGTAAGTAGTGAGTAAAAATAATATAAACCCCATCATTAACAAAACTGAGACGCTGCATCAAAAATCACTTTGAACGTGGAATTCGCATGCACAAACATTCGGAAACATAGGAATAAATCGTGAAATACATTGTAAATTTAATAAATACAATAAGAGCTTTTTATTCTAAAGTTAATTTATTTATTCTTAAAGTCTAAACAAAATGTAAAAGTTAGTTAAAGTAACGTCCTTAATACTCATGTTTTGTGAGGTGTTAATCTATAAATATTTATTGTAAATTAAGACTACAATAATCATTGTGTTCGTCTGATTTATTAAATTGTCATCATACCAATTACAGTAGTTATTAGATAGGAGTTACCATCACTTGTTTTGGTGTTGAAAGAAGACAGTATCTAATGTTTTACCATCATTTCCTGTTAACAGAGTATTTTGTTTATTGTAAACAGTCCAGTACGGCACTTTACACAAAATAAATATTAACAATAACTTATAACAGGAAATATCGTAATAAAGATTTTTAAAATCATGTACAAACACATATTTTTGATTAATTTGGTTTTAATATTGCAGAGCAAAGTATAGGTTTCTACGTTTTACGATAATATTGATTACAATACTTTTACAATAGTGTAATCAAAATATTCATTACTGCGATCACGACGATCAAACTTTCTCATTTTAGTTTTAAAGTTTTTAATCAACGTTTTCTAAAGTTTGTCTAGTTTATTTATTTAGCTAACGAGAAATTTGTCTGAACATTAAAATAATAAACAACTTTTCGTAAAAAAATATGTATTTAGGCCCATAGTAATAGTAAAGTAAAATTTCATTAGCATCAATTTAATTTACGTGCCTTTTTCTTTTATTTTTTATTTACTGCAACTAAGCTCATAGTTAATGGCTATGCTACTTAATAAAAGGCTTAATATAATGGCTCAACACAATTGTCAATTTTACTCAACATTACATAGGAAACTTGATGAAATACTTCAGATATCTAGAGTAAATTTGGCTTACTTCCTGTGCGACATTTGAGTTCTGCAATGAAACTTCTATAATTCCACTTAGAAGTAATTCAAAGACGAACTTTAATTTACAAGTAATCATCTTGATTCCTTATGAAAGTTTAAATTGAACTCATATTAAAATGACTTCATCGACCTAAGGACTTACTTAGCCATTTACAAATCAAACCTGTTTAGTAGTTAATTATTGTATAAATCAATATTTATTCAACAATCTTTATTATAAAAGAATAATGATATGTCATTTAGAAGTGCGAGATAACTAAGTTTTATTACTTAATTAGTATATGATAAAGTCGATAATCTCTGCTAATAACAATATCACGTAAATATAATATATTACTTAATACAGTAACAGGTTTCATATGATATCCTTTCCTTTGAACTACTATTGCTGCAGGACTTCTCAAGTGGATAATTATTTTGATTATATCTTAAGTAAAAGTGCTTTACTTTTATAAACGTTACAATTCCAGATCTTCTGATTGCTTTTAAAAAAGTATTTAAAAATTCAACTTCAGGTGGTAAAGAATAATTGAGGCGAATCAGTGAGTTTATAACTAATCTGATCTGCCTAAATTGGCAAATCTAGAAAATCAATTCTAGTGTTCCATTTCAGTATATAATTAAACAACTTTGATTAATGACTAAGATTCACTTAATTTTTAAAGCTTAATATGGTTTTTGATCATTGGGTGCGAATTAATAAAGTTTTCATGTGACGTTGTTACTTAATTTACGTTATGATCAGATATCTATAGTTTAAAAACAAACTTTTGACGCTTAAATGTATAATATAATTATTAACATTTAACAAGAACAGTTTAGATAAATATGTCTTTGACCATTAATGCTTACTTTTACACTTCGTCACTGAAATAATTTATCTTTGGAGAATCATATTAGTTTATACAGTAACAACCTTCCTCACCTTTATATAATTAATAGTTAACTTGTTTACATCTAAAACACATTTTGTTTGTCATTAAAATTCTAGGTTACTTAATTAGGTTTAGACTAATTTATTTATAAAGCTTATTTATTAAAATCAACGAATATTTATTATAATAATACTCTCATAATTATATTAATATAGTTTCAATTTTACTTGGGCAGAAGTAATAATATGGTTTTCACAACCTGTAAAGTCTTAGAAACACTAAGGCTAAGTTAAGTTGAAAAGCAGTCTTTGTGTACTTTCAAATCAATTTATAAGTTATTAAATACTGTATTGCCGTGATTTGTGTTAAACGGTCTGAAAGACTAATTACACTTGGTAGAATTATAAGTGACTTATTTCAAAATTAATAAGGATAAATCCATTTTAGAATCATTGGATTCAGCTAAAAGCACTTGTTTGACAATGCATTAGTGACCTATGGTATTTATCTAGCATTCAACCGAGTAGTTCCTGAATTTGCTTATTAATACAAATAGTAAATATCAACTCTATCAGTCTAATTATAATAAAGTATAGATTAGATACTATTAACATTACAAATCATATTTTTCCTATATAAATACAGTGCAAACATATTTTTACTTTTGTAACTTAATATAACGTATATTTTAATGGTTCATTAAAATATATTGTATATTTATAAATTATATCTACATATAAGTATATTTTAGATTACTAAGTTAGCTGATGTACTTAGAAGGTTATTTATCAGTACTAAATGCAGATTTTCATAAGATCATTTAAATATAAAACTATTCACGTATATAACGTATTAATTAAATTTAAAAATTTAAATCTTTTTATTCAAATTTTAATAAACATTTAGCTTTTGCTTATAAAACAGCTGTAGGTTTTCTTAAGTGTAAGGTTTTGTCGTATTGTTTACGTTAAATAGGCTTTTATATGTTCACTAGTTGCATGCATATTCACCAAACCATTATATAAAAGCCACTTCGCGTTAAGCGAAACAGTACCCAAGCTATACAACAGATAATAAAACGTACAAAAGCTGTAAAAGTAACAACAACGAAACCTAGATGGCGCCAGTTTAATGCTAAACATTAAACTGGCGCCATCCAGCCGCTGTCTATTTTTGTTATTAACTATTGTCTAAAATCCACTTTTTGGTTAAATGCATACCTTAAAAGGTACTAAAGTGTTGGTACGGGTATTATGTGGCGGCAGAAATCGCAAGGCAATTAAGTGCAAAAACGTATTGTGAATCGCTAACTTTAAAGCCGTGATTAAATAAAATGACTCTACGGATTTTATCGCGTTTATTTTACATTTTAGATTCCCACCGTTTCGAACACCTTCCAGCGGCCGTGGTCACGGGGTAGACCAGACAGGGAAAGTGTTCGAAACGTTGGGAATTTAAAATGTAAAATAAACGCGATAAAATCCGTAGAGTCATTTTATTTAATAATGTTTAAAGCCGTGGCCATTACAGACTAATATGACATAAATTTTGAGTAATGAATTAAACTTAAATTTGATATTTATTAGGATGTGGATTGTTGTTAATGTCTGTTTTTCTGCGTCGTGAATTGAATATACATAGAGCGGAAGTGGATTTTTCATTATTGTCTATTACAGTACTCTAGGATATGAGAAACATATAAATTCAATCAATCGAATTTGTTTTTTTCCCGTCTGAAGTAAAATATTGGATGTACGATGGATCCAAACATATGATTTCTACTGAGGAGTAGTCGAATATACTAAATAATGAAAAAGAAATTTTAGATCATGATCTTTGTGGAAATATTTCGATTACTCAGTTTAAAAATAGTGACAAATTAATTAAAATATTTGAATGCTTTACATTCGTCTTGGTATTTTGTTAAAACGAGGTTGTTCATTTAGTAACGTTGCATTGTTTATTTTTCCCCCTTTTGTTCAGTACAGATGTAAGCCGCTGTGCGAAGGAAATGATATTGTGATACTGCCTGGTTTGCACCGACCTTTTGACTCGGGAATGAGATTTGAAGAAAATTTTAAATTATTTCAATTCCTTTATTTTTTTAAACAATCTAATTGCATCTAAGATATACTATAGTTTGGACAGATTAAACTTAAAATAGATGTAAACACATTATTGCATAGCTACCAAGCGTCTTATCTGTGAAGTTATTCTTATGATTATTATTTAGGTGAAATTTCAGCTTACTACATGTACGAAGCGATTACGTTGCAATTGGTTACTTTGTTCACATCTAGTACAAGTTTTATTTGGCTAAACTATAAATGTAGAGTGTTTTTCGTTAGTTACACCAACGAAACTAACACTATTATAAATATGATAGCTATAGAGTTAAATGGCAGAGTGGAATGTTAATATATTAAACACATAATTTATCTATAATTATTTCTATTGCTGCAATATTATCATTATTAAATAAAATTACTTTACGGATTTTATCGCGTTTATTTTACATTTTTAATTCCCGACGTTTCGAACACTTTCCAGCGGCCGTGGTCACGGGGTAGACTGAGATGTCATGCGTCTTGTTGCCAGTGATGAAGCTGGGGTTTCAGATCTTAGTTTTTATTAATTATATTTAATCTGTACTCCGACCTATGCAAAAGAACTGATTTTATCTTACAGCCAGCAGTGGTATTATGCTTGGGTTTAAATTTTAATTTATTAATTATGGGATCCCAAGCGGTGGTAGAACCCAACCATCTTCTCTATTGAAATTTGGATGTTTTCTAATCTCAAAAGCCTCACGGATCATCCTTGGTAGGAATCGGTGTTCTTTAGCGAAGATTTGTGGTCGATTAAATCTGATGTAATGGTTTGGTTAAATGTAATGGTTTGGTTATAATTTGATTTAAGGTATGGTCACACACTGCCGACTTGTTGGGTCTTTTATGTTTAATGTCAGCTATATGTTCCTTCACGTGGGTTCTTATTGCTCGCTTTGTTTGTCTTACATAAGAGAGGCCGCAGTCACAATCTAGCTTGTGCACTCCTGGATTTTGTAGAGGAATATTGCACTTGACAGGTGGTAGGAATTGACCAATCTTCTTTAGCGGCTTGAAATAAGTTTTGATTGAAGCCGCCTCAAAATGTAGCCAATCTTGTCAGTTACGCCTCTCGACAAAGGTAGAACAGCAGGTACTCGCTCCACTGTGGCTGCCTTCACCGGTCACTGTGACGCTGCCGTGGCGCAGCGAGCTTGTTGTTCGCAGTACTTGCTTAACATGTTGTAGCTCAGCCGCCAGGTGTTCATCATCACAGATCCCTGTGCTCTCTGAAACAAAGATTTGCCCACGGTAGCTAACTGGGATGGATGGTGGTGTGAATTGCCATTTAAATATTTATTTGTATGGGTTGGTTTCCTATACACAGTATGGCTCAAGGTGTTATCAGGATTGCGAATAACTAAAACATCAAGAAAAGCTAAAGAATTATTTTTCTAACTCCATCGTAAACTGTATTTTTTAAATTAATGGAGTTAAGGTGATTTAAAAATGCATTTATTTTATCATATGGTAAGTTGGTAAATGTATCTACATAGCGCTTATAAAATCTTGGATGAATAGGAGCAGTGAGTAGGGCCTTCTCCTCAAAGTCTTCCATAAAATGTCAAGCAACAATAGGAGACACCGGGCAACCCATCGCTACACCATCCATCTGCATGTAGAACTCATCTTTCCACAATAAATAGCCAGATGTTAGGCAATGTTTTAGTAAAAATGCATATTCTATTGAGATGTTGTTTTCCTCTAACTTTCTTGTTTACAATATTGATGCAATCTTCTATAGGTATAGATGTAAACAAAGATTGAACATCAAAACTAACATAGTTTCATTGTCAGCTAGATGTAGATGTTTTACCTCGCTAACAAAATGGTATGAATCTTTGTAAACGCGCTTGTTTGTCCTCTGAGTGGTGAGAGGATTTTTACTAAATGTTGAGCCAATTTATAAGTAGGTGAGTCAATTTGGCTAACAATAGGGCGCAATGGAGCATTCAATTTGTGTATTTTAGGCAACCCATACAATTTTGAGGGGCTTGGGACATGAAGTATTATCAATTTTACGTCAAGATTAAGTTTTTCGGAGTGCTTTTAATAAGATCGCTAGTTAATTTGAGCTTTTAGTAGTAGGGTCAGTTTTGACCTTCCTATAAGTAGTTTCATCCGATAACAGTTGTTCTAATTTTGAATTATAATCTGACGTGTCCAGCATCACCGTAGAATTACCTTTGTCTGCTCGGAGAATTGTTAGTTCTTTGTTGTTGCGTAAGTTGTTAAGTGCAATAAGTTCATCCTTAGGAAGATTAGGTTTCGGCACTTTGCCTTGACGCAACATTGACGAAATATCTTGTCGGATAGCCTCCAAATCTTTCTTTTGCAATTGATTTTGTTGTAGGCTTAGTATTATAGACGAGCATAGGAATATAATAAAAACAGATACTCTGGCTTTCTCCAACAATATTGACGCTATCCACAAGGCATTCCGAGTTTTATCCGACTTTGATGGCAACTCGAACATATTAACTCGCTTCATCAATTTATGTGATCAATTGTACGTTCTTAAAAAATTAACTTGGCGCTGAATTTGTAAATTTGACTCTAATAAATGGTATAATAAACAAAATAACTGGTTCGGCTGCAGATTATTGAATTCCAATGATATTCCCGAAACATGGGCTAAACTTAAAAGTGCCTTATACGCCTCATACGGTGACCTTTCCTTACAAATCCAAGGGCCTTTTTTTAGCATTATAATGACGTACGTAATGCTACTTAAAAATATTAACAGTACAGTTGAAGCTAAGCGAACTCTTAAAAGTTAACGCTTCAAGCTTATTTGCACGGCGTAATGAAGGTGAACCTATAAAGAAAGAATGGTCGCAACTGCCCCTTGCCTGCCCTTAAATAATTTCAACCCGATATCAATTCCATTTAATATTCCCAGACAGCCGCAAATGCAACCTAATCCGGCATTTCTTTAAACGTCCGCATTACAACCACGTCCTATACAGGATTGGAAACCTAATGTGCCCCCCATACAACATCTACGTGGTTCATCCCGCACCCAACAAATGATGCGTGCTCCACCACCCAACTATAACCAACACAGCAATATATCTAAGCTTTTTAATAAACCCCCAAAGCTTCAAGGTCCTAATTCACGTCGCATTCTTATAAGCGGCATAATACCATTTGTTCCCAAACCTTTACCATTGACAAGATGGGACTGGAGACAGTTTGGAAACCCGACGCATAGCAATTATTTTGAAACTCGAGAGGTAAATTTCAACCAGGCTGATAATGACTATGACCATAACAATAATCATGAATATGATTACAATTCTGACCCGTATTGCGAATATTTTTACCCCAACTACGCTTATTATGAAACAAATCCATGTTATAACTATAGATACCAAGACGATCACGACGAGATTACACATACGGAGGAGTTGCTCCAATAACACCCAAGTATACGATGAGGACTTTCATAAAGATCGCAAATTAGAAAAACCAGGATAGAAGTTAAAATTCATACTGAATTTTAACTTCTAAATCTAGTTAGATTATATACAGTTAGCGAACCCACCAATAAAGCTCTTAATAGATACAGGCGCAAACCAATCTTTTATAAGCCCTGAAGTCGTTAGTAAAAACTTAAAAAAATTTCCGTTAAACTACCACCCATTTGAAGTAACTAACGTCCATAATACAAGCAAAAACGTTTAATCCATTACGTTCCCATGTCCTAAGCAATTTAAAGAATAAAAATGAAATAAGTCTATTCGTTTATAAAATTCACAATTCCTTCGACGGATTATCAGGATGATTAGATGATGTACTTAATGAATGGGAGTCGAATATCGACTTAAGAAATAAAATACTCGTAGCTCGAAACGCAAGAATCCCCATTCATATGTACGATTTACGTAACGTGAACTTGTATGTAGAAATAATTCACGCGAACTCATAAAAACTAGTCAAGTTACGACGGCGATGTATTCATTGAAATTCAAACGATTTGTAATTGAATAGTTTCCAATTGTATTACGAACGTAACCAACCACCGTGGCTGGGTAAAGCTCATTAATAACTACCTAATACTTCAAATGATGTTATTTTCAATGGTCGTCCGATAGTAGCCAAAATACATAATTTAAAAAATACGCATTCCGATAATTTAATATAAAGCGTGCTAGGTATTAATCTAATCTTCGTACACTGATCATCTCAATCCGGAAGAACTTTGCCAATTTACAACAATTTTGTGCTGTCTTACTCGATGTATTCTACCAAGTTGGTGAACCCTTGACATTTCCTAATATCAAACATAAAATTAGGACCCTTGATGAAATTCCTGTGCATACTGAAAGCTATAGATATGTTCATTGCCAAGATTTAAAATTAGAGATCTAATTTGAAAGATGCTAGAGCAGAACATAATTAGACAATTTTAATTCTGCTTGGATCTCTCCGATTTTAACAGTACACAAAAAGGCAGACGCTCCGGTAAGTAAAATGGCACCTAGTGTTGATTTTCAAAATGTTAATGATAAGACTATCGACGACAACTACCCTATTCCTAACATAAATGACGTGTTCGATAAGTTAGAGAGATTTCAATATTTCACAACTCTCGATTTAGCTTATGGTTTTGACCAAGTCGAGATGGATCCGCTGATGTCCATCAAACGGCATATAATCTAGATAATCGGCCCTACGAGTGCCCATGGCGATGAAATGAAGCGTCTAAACCCTACAAGGGTGATGGACAATGTTTTAATAAGCTTACAGAATAAAATTTGTTTAGTGTATTGAGATGTCATAGTTGTCTTCAGGACATCGTTACAAGAGCGTATTAGTAATTTAGAAAAGGCAGATTACGCAAATTCAACTTCAAAATTGAAATGGACAAATCGGAATTATTAAAGCTAGAAGCAGTAAAGACGGTTTAAAACTGAATCCGGAGAAAATAGAAGCCATCAAAAATAGACACTTCCCAAAATTGCATCGGAAATTAATCGTTTGGCTATTATAATAAATTGAAACCAAATTTTCCCGCATTACCAAAACATCTTACCAGTGTTTAAAAAAGGGTTCAAGAAAAGGTTAGATCATACGGACGTCAATTGCTTTGAACATTGTAAAATACTCCTAACAAATGATCCAATGCTGCAATACTCAGACCATAGTAAAGAGTTCATTCTAAGAACTAACGCTTAAAATTTTGCAAATTGTAGTTTTCTTTCAAGGCAACATAGGTTCGGATAAACCAATAGCTTACGTGTCGCGTACGTTAAACACAAGCGATATAAATTATAGCACTAAAGAGAAGGAGCTTTTAGCCATTGTTTGGGATAGAAATATTTTAGACCAAATTTGTCTGGCCGCAAATTTAAAATTACAACAGATCATAAATCATCAACATAAATCACAACAGTAGATAATGAATCTGAAGGAACCAACTCTAGACTTACAAGTTAGCGTCTTAAGTTAAGCGAGTATGATTTTAGCGTTATCTATAAACAAGGCAAGTGTAACACAAATCCTTTTACATATTGAAATATATACATCCTTAGCGATAGCTTTTATTTCTCAAGAATTATTTAAGTCACAAAATAATATAGCTTTTATAAAGGCTAACATATTCCATCAATCAATCTTCATAAGGTTTTTAATATTTTTGTTGAATTTTTGTTGCAAATATTAAGAATTAATCACGCGATTATTTTAATTAATTTATAATTTAACAAATGTGCAAAATTACAAAATCAGGTAAAAACATTTATATGATACATAAACCACAACAGGTTCTCGCAGTATTCTTAGGGAAAAACAAATATATAAGGATCACAGAACTAGAAATAAGAACACGGGGTCAAAACAAAACTTACAGGATAAAACCAAATAAAAATGTACTCTTTCATCCTTCTATATGAAAAATACGGGCTTGATATAAAAAAATACGCCAATTATGGCTTCGTTCGCGTCAATAAAAAGCCCATATTATTTATCTTTACTGTCTAAGTTTTTTTTTGGGTTCTTAGATCTATGATTCTAGTTCTGTGATCTTCGGATCCTTATTTTACTATAAGTATTATACTATTTAAAGAAAACTTTTGTTTTCTTTCACTTGTACACTAACACTGATATACATAAATTAGATACATTGCCTATTCATAATAAATATGTCGAAATATCGAGCGTAATGTACATATCACCAGTGATATCGGATATAATTTTCTACAAACAGCTTCAAACAAGTAGTTGGTAGTTCATTTACCAGCGTATTGAAAATAATACTGAAGGTCCCAAGCCAAGTTTTTAATTTTCTCAGCTAGGAAAGGTGCAACTATAATACTAGACATTCACAGTTCTGTGAATGTTTAGCTATTCCTCGTTCGTCATGTCATATATTTAGGCAGCACTTCTTTTATATGTTTAATAGCATTTAGACATTATTACCCGCAAGGTTTTAGCGGGTCCCTTAATATTGCGCATTGGAACGGGATATCTGTCTTGGTACAAAGCGGATCATCAACCATTACGGCTTTAATCATAACTTTTAGAATATTTTGGCATTCATTTTTACTCAATATTTTAAGATTATTTTATTCTCTTTTGCTAAGAATAATGGTACGAAAAAAATGTCATCAAAAGTGAAGTAAACAGTAAAATGGTAAATAGAATTGTCCATAATATACCAAACATGCATTCTAATATCATAAATGCGAAAGTTATTCCGTCTGTCTACTTGTCTGTTCGTCTGTCTGTCCGTTCTTACTGTCTAAATCATTAAACTATAGTTATATATTGTTAGTTATAGAACCCTTGTAATTTTTGATATAATAATAACATACCCTTGAGATAGGTTCTGCAAATTCAAATTTAATTTGTTTGAGTAAATTCAAATAAGAACTGTTTTGTACCACAAAGAGTTAGAAGACTATGAAATTATTTAACCTAGCAATGAAATAGAATTTAATTACAACTTAAGCAATAAACTTAAATTTAATTGCTTTTAGCAGTTTTGTTTGGTTAGGGCGTCTAAAAAATACTATTACTATGAAATAGCTAATAATCCTCTAAGAAATTGCCGTCACCTCAATATGTGCAAGATAGATATTAAAGATTATCCGTCGAGATATTCTTCTACCACTAAGAATCAAAACACATCTAAAAACAGTACTTTATATTCCCAAGTTTAATTATTTATTTTGATTACGCGAATACTATATATTTTTTTTACGGATTTTATCGCGTTTATTTTACATATTTAAATTCGCGACTTTTCGAACACTTTCCAGGCCGTGGTCACGGGGTGAGACTGGGATGTCATGTGTCTTGTTGCAGTGCTGAAGCGGGAGTTTCAGATCTTAATTGTAATAAATTATTTTTAGTCTGTACTCCGACCTATGCAATATGAACTGATTTTACCGTTACAGCCGGCAGTGGTGCAATGCTTGGGTTTTTTTAATTTGTTTTAATTTATTAATTATAGGGTCCCAAGCAGGAGGAAGAACCAACCATCTTCTCTTTGAAATTTGGATGTTTTCTAATCTCAATAGTCTCATCGGATCATCCTTGGTAGGAATCGGTGTTCTTTAGGAGGATTTGTAGTCAATCAAATATGATGTAATAGTTTGGGTGATTTAAACGTCTCGAAACGTCGGAAATTTAAATATGTAAAATAAACGCGATAAAATCCGTAAAAAGTAATTTATTTAATAATTGCTACGTTTATGTAGAATTTCATAACTCTGATTTGTTCAAGAACTGAGCTCTTTAAACGGTTATAATTCAACACGCGAGCTGTATAAATTAAAGACCAGAAATCGTTTTTAAAATATTTTATATTGGATTCCACTTTCCTTATGAATTACAATGTTCAAGCTTTCAAGCTATATATTAGATAAGCTAGATAAGTTCTAAGCTATGCTCGTCTAAGATATTTATTTTAGTTAAATACTCTAAATTGTTGTGTTATTTGAGATACTAAGGACAATCTAAAACATATTTCTGTGATAGTCCACTGCTGGACATAGGCCTCCCTAATACACCCCTTCCCATTAGGGGTTCTTGGACTGTATCCCACCACGCTGTTCTAATGCGGTTGGTGGGTGGACGACTTTTTACATGCCCATCCGACGCATGGATCATCTTACTTTTCAGACAATTGGGTGATCGGTCCAAATTGTCCTAACCAACTAGGACACAACAATGAAAATTTGTTGAGTCCCCTGCAGGATTCGAACCCCGACCTCCGGTTTGTAAAGCACACGCCCATACCACTAGGCTACGGAGCAGTCAATGTCAATCTGTTGTTCTTACCTGTAAACATTTATTAATGGACCAAGTTTAATTTCAATACCAACACCATTTATTAAAATATAATTAATTATTTTGCTAGTTATAGAACCCTTTGTAATTTTGATATAATAATAACTATACCCTTGAGATAGAGTTTTGCAAAGTCAATTTTAATTTATTTGAGTAAATTCAAATTTATCTAAAAAGTTAGAATACTATGAAAATATATAACCTAGCAATGAAATAGAATTTAATTACAACTTAGGAATAAACTTAAATTTAATTACTTTTAGCAGTTTTGTTTGGTTAGAGGCTCTAAAAAATACTATTACTATGAAATAGCTAATAATCTCTAAGAAATTGCCGTCACCTTCAATTAGTTGCGAGATAAAGTATTTTAGATTATCCGTCGAGATATTCTTTCTACCACTAAGAATGAAAACACATCTAAAACAGTACTTTATATTTTTAATTTTAATTTTTTCTTTTGTTTACGCGAATACTATACATTATTAAATAAATTTACTCTATTACGGATTTTACTTATACTTGAATTCCGACGTTTCAAACACTTTCCAGCGGCGTGGTCACAGGGTAGACTGTCATGCGTCTTGTTGCAAGTGCTGAAGCGAGGTTTCAGATCTTAATTGTAATAAATTATTTTTAGTCTGTACTCGACCTATCAAAATTAGCTGATTTTACATTACAGCCAGCAGTGGTATTATGCTTAGGTTTTTAATTTATTTTAAATTATTGATTGTAGTAAGTGGTAGAAGTAAGTGAGTGGTCCATAGCAGGTGGTAGAACCTAACCATCTTTCTATTGAAGTTTGGATGTTTCTAATCTCAATAGTCTCACGGATCATCCTTGTAGGAATCGCTGTTCTTTAGCGAGGATTTGTGGTCGATCAAATATGATATAATGGTTTGGGTGATTTAAACGTCTCGAAACGTCGGGAATTTAAATATGTAAAATAAACGCGATAAAATCCGTAAAAAGTAATTTTATTTAATAATTGCTACGTTTATGTAAAATTTTATAACTTTGATTTGTTCATTTATCATCTATTTGTAATATTCAGGTTTTCGATATAACATGAAAGCAGTGAAGAAAACTAGGGTTTTTTTTAGTTTACCTTCCAACATGTGGCATCTTTTTAATTTAGTCTTAATTTTACTCGTAGTTATAAAGTAAGTGTTTGCTTTTTATTTATTTTCTTACAAGAACTGTAGCTTCCTTAAACGGTTATAATTCAACACGCGAGCTGTATAAATTAAAGACCAGAAATCGTTTTTAAAATATTTTGTGATTCATTTTCCCTTATGAAAACAAAACGTACAAGGCTTTCAAGCTATATATTAGATAAGCTAGATAAGTTCTAAGCTATGCTCGTCTAAGATATTTATTTTAGTTAAATACTCTAAATTGTTGTGTTATTTGAGATACTGAGGACAATCTAAAACATGTTTTTATTAAAATCGTTATAGTGAATTATTCTCTGAAGATTTATTATAAACACAACTTTTTTTTTCATCTACTTAATATCTGTTGTTCTTACCTGTAAACATTTATTAATTGACCAAGTTTTATTTACTATCCTCATATTTGTTTTCTTTATGGCAAACGCAGGCAGATGAGCAGTCAGGCTTACCTGATGGGAGTAGTCACATTGACAATACCAGTGGTGTCGCTGACACGCTGCCTACCGTGAGACATAGGTTGTTAAGCCTTGTTTACCCAGTAAATACGCTGGCTACGGTGCCCTTTAAAGCAGAACGCAGCAGTGCTTTCACACTACTGCTTCGCGGCACAAATAGGCATATGTTAATCACTTATACTTGTACGCATTAAACATCCTAAAAAATATATATTTTTTATTCCTGAAAGTGTTGGTACTAAAAAAACAACAAGAACAAAACAGATAACATAGTAAGTTTTACGTAACGGAGATAGACGCACAATTTTTGTCAATATAAATTGTCTTTATGTGAAGAAGGATTGTTATTTACTGTAAAAAAAAAGTTTTTTTTAATTTAGTAAGTATTTTTATTATTTACTGCTACTTACATATTCTACTAACATACTCAAAAATATTACAACTTTATATAGCTTTATCTATAACAATTTATGTTTATTCACTTTATTTAGTAACCCGCGTTGTACCAGCGTGGTGGATTCGGTCCATAAACGCCCTAATGGAGAAAGCGTGCATATGTCAGGGTGGACTAACAGAGGCTGATAACGATGATGATGATGAGTGTGACTTACCTTTTTAACTAGTTCCGAATTAGTGTAAATTCTAATGCAGACGACTCTTTCAGTTAGCCATTTTCCTAAAGTATGAATTACAGTTATAGCGCTGAGCTACATATGAACTCTACAAATCAATGTATTAATTAATATTACTATTTAATAAATCACTTTTTAAGTGGTCAGTCTTCTAACCAGAAAACATCAATGGCACAAAGTTGTTTCCACGCAGGATTTAAAAACCATGACTGCCGGTTTCAGCAAGAGGCACAACACCACAGAGGTGGTCAGAGTTCCACAAAAAGAAAGAAGTAGTTATTGTAAACAATTAATATTACTAAAACCTTAAGTGCTTTTACTATTAAAAACTACGAAAAATACTATGTTTCCCGCTATAAAACGATTTACGTTACAATGCCGTTAGAGCTCTTTTAGAGAGATACGATATCCAATTATTCTTAAGTAGGTATATATAGGAAAAAGAGCGTGAGCAAGGTAACTACGCTTCTGGCACCGTTAATGTCAGACATTGCTTATACGTAAACAGAGTGAAAAGACGACATATTTGTTAGTAAAGTATATTAATTAGGCCAATATTTGAAAAAATCCCTGGGTTTAGCTTAACTAGTAAAATAGATCATGAAGTGTTTGTGTCAAATGAATAAGAGTGCCCGGAGATTTACAAAATTGCCTTAGGGATGTTAATAAATGTCTTTTGTTCAAAAAATCGGCTTTATCTTGAAACGTAATTTGAGTTACCCACTTAATTCGTTTCTCCTCGGCTTCCATAAAACTTGGTCTTACTGAATTTTCTTTTTCGTTTCTAAGTACGAAATCTGATATTTGAAGATGCTACGAAAATTTTAGCTTGTATATTTCCGGATGGCCACAAGATATTACTTGTCACAAGTTGTTCTCTCCATAATTCTTAATAATAATAAAAAAATATTTCGTTTATAAATATACAACGAAATAAAATTGTATAGTCTGTTTGTTACATAAAAATAACCGAGTTTAAATTACGCCTGTGTCAGTCGATCATTTCTTGTAACCTCGTTAGCCACCGCTGACGGGTTACGGATCGTATATTGAATCTCGGTTCGATCCTCCTAGTTAGTTGTGGGTCTTGTACGTGTAATTAAGTTATTTGTGCTAATCAACAATCGCAGGTGCTGTTATACGTCATGTGCAGGGGATCGTGTCGCGACACATTCACTAGGACAATGATTTTTAGTATGTATAATACTTCAACATAAGAATCAAAATAATTTTGTCTCTTTGCGTATTTATTAGGCTAATAAATAAATATTATCAATTCACAAAATTTCCAATTTCACAAATTGTAAACAACTTTTATTATAAATACTATAACTTAGCTTAATTACATAAAAACATTACGTAATAACCAAATCAATTAAATTCACCTCAGTTCGTTACTTTGCTGTGGATAATTGGTTACCGACCGCGATAGATAAATCATAAATGCTAAGCTCCGACACAGCGCAACTCGCGCTGAGCTTTACCGTTCCATGGGTTCTTTTCTCACAGACCGCAAGACTGCAACATGCAACCCGATTTTCTTTTGGCAATAAGAAAGAAAATAGGTGTTCTCGGTAATTAATAAAATACTAGAATATTATACCAACTGCTAAGGTTTAACCTTTTGCTTGATGTTAGGATATATTACACGTTAAGAACAATTGAATCTTTTCGAAATCCGTCACCCGCGTATGATTGTCGTATTAAATCAATTGGTTTGATCGATCGTGATCGACACAGTCCTAGTTTAAATGTTTTCATTGTGACGAATAACAATAATTTTTACACGTTTTGTCTGTCTGTCGGTTTGTTCTTGCTAATCTCTGGAATGGCTGGTCCAATTTTGACATTATTTTGCTTTTTACTGAAAGATAGCTTACGGAACGGGGAGTTATCTAGAATTCTGTTTTTTTGAAAAAATACTTTTTGGACAAAAAAAACAGACAACATCATACTAGTATTCACGCCTAATAAAATGATTACAAATAGCTATATACTCTTATATATATATAAAAGAAAATCGTCTTAGTTACACCATTAATAACTGAAGAACCGCTGAACAGAAGGCTAAAATTTCGTGAGGAGGTAGCTTAGAACCAGGAATAGGACATAGGATACTTTTTATCCCGGCATTTGAAAAATTTAGGAATTCGTTTTCTAATCTAACCTTAGCACTTTGAGCAATTTTAACTTTTTATTGTAACATTATGACATTTGACGTTTAAAACAAATGCTTGGATAGAAGTAATTTTAATAGTAGGAAAATTATGTAAAATAATTAATTTAATATTTCCCACACAAAAGATGACACAGATTGAATTTTTGAGTGCACATCACGGTTATTTCGAAACAAACCTAACATTGATTTATTCACTTTAATACGGAATTTTGACAAGTTTGCATATTTAGAACGTTACAAATATATTAAATCATTATTTGGTCATAAAGACCATACGTATGTTTCCTTCAATTAACAGTTCAATTTTTGTTTTTCGTCAATATATTTTTTTAGATTCAAAACTAAATAGTCACGATCATCATCATCATCAGCCTGTGTTAATCCAATGTTGGGCAGGGACTTCCCGTAACGCATGCCTTCTCTATTTAGGCGTTTTTAGACGATATCCCACCACGCTGGTCCAATGCGGGCTGGGTGGACCGACTTTTTACATACCCATCTGACGTATCATCTTACTTTTTAGACAATTGGGTGATCGGCCCAAATTGTCCTACCCAACTAGAAAGCAACGATAATGCAAAGTTGTTTTCCCGCGTAATTTGAACCCACGGCCTCCGGTTTAAAAAGCATGAGCCAATACCGTTAGGCCACGGAGGTGGTTAAGAAAATTGTAGGCAAATAAATGACATACAAATCGATTGATTCCGTTACTAACCAAGATGATGTAGTCAAGTTTTTAAATTTGCTTGGATTACCACCTTATTATCTGCATTTAAAAATCGGGTCAGTAATTGTAATGTTGCGGATTATAAATCAGTCACGTCCATGTATTCGCACCCAACTTGCTGTGAAAAAATAATGAACAACGTCATCAAAGCCAATTTAAAGCTGCAGTTTCGATAAATAAATCTCAAGGGCAGCCGCTAAGTATTAGTGGCATCAATCTTGAAAATCCATGTTTTTCGCATGGCCAGTTATATGTCGCTTGTTCCTACGTCAAAATGCCAATAAAACTATTAATATACAGGCAAGAAATAAACTAAGAATGTAATATAAAATAGGAATTACATATAATAAAGCATGAGAATAATATACACACTTTGTTTTTTATTAATAACACCAATTCGAATTAAATAATCATTATTAAGACAGGACAAGGTCTGTCGGGTCAACTAGTATACTAATAAAATGCCCAGTTCACAAATAAAAATAAAAATGTATAAGATTATGTCAACGTAATGGCGCAAAACAAAAGATTAATATTATTATATTATTATTCTTTTAGCTCGCTGATTGGTATTGAAGTTTAACAAATTCCCTATAAAAGATTATTTCTTTTAAATATATAAACGGTAATCCATTATATTATTTTTTGGTAAAAAATAACGATAAGAAAACCTTAGAAATTATAAAAATTACAAACAATTTTTGTTGGCTTTAAGTCATTTTCGAACACCCAAACTCGTAACTGGATTTTCGTGCGCGTATATTCAGGATTTGTCACCTGATATGATGTTGTATACAGCATTTGAGGATCCTGCGTGGAATCTTTCGAGAGTTCTGACGCACCAAGTAACGCGAGCCGCTTTTTGCTCTTCACAGAGCGAATGCGGTATCCATCGGGAAAAAATTTTTCGCCTAATTGTTCATGCAAGATTATTTGTATTTGACTCATGGCAATGTCTTAAGTTGCCGTAATTTCGCGGTTGACATACCGCATATACTGCATTACATACATGTCGATCTTCCTCAATCGGCTTACGCACAGCATCAACGTTTTCTTGAGTGACTGTAGTTTTTGGGCGACCTTGATTTTTTTATGGTAGTGTACGAACATTACTGAAAGTTTAAAGGTCTCCGTAGCCAGAGTAAATAATTGGTTACGAAATTGGTGTAAACAAAGCATAAATTATTAATAGGTATTAAGTTACAACAATATGCAACAAACTTGTCATATATATTTTTTTACAAATTCACACTTCCGGTATCTCTATGAAATCAGTAACAAAAATATTTAATTACGGATAATCTTTTTTTTTAATTTCCTTTTTACAGCTTTTTAGCATTCTTTTTTCCCAATCCACACCCAGACTGTGCCATGATACTAAAGTATTTATCAAAAAAACGGTTTTATGAAGAGATAAATATAAAAATTGTGTATTTTAAGTTTCTCGCTGTGCAATACATATCATACACCTGATCGTAATCACATAAACGATTTATGTAAAAGCAGGGATGCGTTATAATACCTATAACATTTCCAAACCTTAGTAATAGCTTCATAAAACAACAAACACCAGGGGAATTTTCTTGCCAGAGACCGTATTACAAAAAACAAGGTCACACATCTGTTGACATATAAATATTGAAATTAGGGTTGTTGGCTTTCTCTGTGCTTATATATTTACTATGGAGGTTATGTGTAATTCAAATCATCTATTACTCCAGTAAAATAACCAGTTGCAAACCATTTTGCGTATCCATATGAGTGTTACCAACCTTGGTTGTCTGCTACATATTTTACAAAATCTTCCTGTACCTCCTTGTAGTCTACTGTATATCAATTTACCTATAAAATCGTAACTCATACTCTTTTTTGCCTACACTATAAGGTACAATTAATAGTCGTGTTGGCGATACTTAACCCGTAAATCCTTTATTTGCTAGATATTTTCGTAAAATTCTTTTTAAATTTTAAATGAAAACCACATAACAGACCTTATTTTAAAACCGGAGAAATTATTTCGAAATCGCTCGGTAAGGGACAGATAATTGAGGAAAATTTTACGCTCCGATTTAAATGATTCCATCTATCGCACAAAAGTTATTATTCTGCCTATTGACTTAATATAACTAATAAACTATAATAATAATAATAATAATAATAATAATAATATAATAATAAAATGCTTTGTACTATTAACAAACGATTAGATCGATATATTCCTTTAAGGTTTCATTTGTCAATCTGTCAGATATCATTGTTCGTGACTCCTTATATGCTGAATAATTTATATCTGTGAACATCTAAAACCAGTAGAGAGTGAATTGCCTATAAAGCTTTAATAGGTTCACATCAATCGTAACTTTGCTTTTAAATGTCTGTACGTATTGAAACTGACGTCACATTTTTATTTCTTTTAAATAATTCAATTCTTCTCTTTACTTTAATCAAAGTGTTGTAAAATACATCTGCGTGTATATTTGGTAGACTAATATAAGCATGATAAAAAAAGTATACATTAAAAATTTTAACCATGAAATTCAACCAGAAATTTGGTCAAATATAATGTAATTTTTTTTTGGATCTTTGTCATGAAGGTGATATCAATCCTGTCACCTCGTTTCGTTTTGACGTAGACTTTTGGGACACTTGTTATATGTATACAAGTATGTGATTGACTTGAATACTAAAGTTAATAAAAGAGAAAGGCTCAGGTTTTTCATATGTAAAGAAGTTTTCTGAATAACGTAATTTAAATTGTTTATTTGAAGGCCAAAAAGCTGTCAACCAAAGTAAATGTTTTATTTAGGAGTATCAACATTGAATTAAATGGTAATGCTATTTAATAGACCCATTGTAAGAATGTTAATGTATATTTCGTTTTTAAAATATTTTAATAGCTATGCCGGCCCGATTGTTTGCATCGTAAAGTTATGAAATCTTAAGACTTACTTCAAAACACGACATCGAACAATAAACTGACTTGATTCCGAGAATAATGCGCTTAGCCAAATCAGCAAGCTCTACGGTTTTACTCGTCAATACAGTAGTATGAAAATATATAGAAATCTTCAAAGAAACAAATCGTTCATTTTCATGGACCTATATATTTTCATAAATAGTTTATATCTTTCTGATTTTCCTTCGAACTAAGGAATTTAAAACATCCTTATTTTGCACTTTTGATCTTTAAACCTAAACACAACTGTGTTCAGGTTTAAAAATCGTATTACCGATGTCCATGAACACCGGTGACCATTTTCCATCAGATGGGCCAACTGCTCGTCTACCCTCGTATGCAATAAAAAAAAGTCGTTACTAAAGAATGTACTCCTGGAAAAGATAGATTTGTGTAGGTATTTCTCCACGTACATATAAAAACGAAAAGATAGTAGATAAGTAACTGTCGATGTATATTTTGACATATATTTTATTTTAGTTTTATGAATTTTACTGTCATCCGTTTGCTTATTTGCTTGCGTTTTTGCCTGTGATATGCCAAGATTCGATTAGTAGGTGTGCAAAAAAATATTAACCCACTAAACATAATAATAAAAATATAACTATATTTTACGATCAGTCAACTAAAGTACAGAATATTTAAATTAATTAAAAGAATAATATGAATTTTAGAGTTCTGTGTTAAATTTGAATCTAAATTAAACAGTGCAAAAAATATACATTCAATTCGTTTTCGCTTGGAGAATGACATTAAGAAACTTGAAAGCAATTAAAATTGTTTTCCGGTGAACTTTGCATACTTTAGAGAAACTTGAGTTTAGATAAGAGAAAATTTAAGGACTAATGATTGAAACTTGTTTAAGAAGTTATTTCACTAAATTCTTAATGGTATTTTTACGGCTTAACTTGGTTCTAATATTTAATAAATTTTATTTGTGGTAAAATATAATGTGTATATATGTATGTCGGCGCAAGTAGTCCAACTATTAACTCTATGAGTTAAAATCGTGTTAACTTGCTAAGATTTAATTATTATTATTATCGTATTAAGATATCAATGTTATAGACAATCGATTATTAAGTGTTGTATCGAGTTTAAATAATTTCATCTATTTATTTGCGATTACCCTCTAACACTGTTAAAATGAGATATATCAAAAGTGTTAAATATTGTGATGTTTAGACATTGTGAATACCTTTCTAAATTCATTTAAAGAATTAACAAATGAATTACTACTTAAAACTATTTAAACATAACTCGATGCAATACATGATATTGATTGATTGATTGGTTAAACACTTAATAACTATAATTTAACTTTAGTATTAGTTTTAAAGATTTATTTACAGGAATTGTCTGAGTAAATTAAACAAGAATAGATGTTTATTGAAACCATTAATAATAGTAAATATGAAAGTGTTATGACTTCAAAACACCGCCACTTTGATATAAAAAGGGCTGGTTTATTGTAAAAACACATTGTGTTGAGAGCTGTCAGCGAGGCAGGTTGTTCTGAGTACCCTCTAATTCCTCATTACTATAGAACTGTGATAACTGTATAATTATAATAATTTAAAGTGTTAGTCTATTTGTTTTATTATAGATTTTATTATAAGTTGTTTAGTTTCATTGATTGCCGATGAGTGAGATACCTAATAAAGAGATAAGTGACGTCAGCCCGGCTGGCGTCACTGCTTCTAAAATCCATTGGACCAGATGCCTCGTTATGTACATTAAAATTTATATCACCCAATGGTTGACTGGGACCTTTGGTATTAAGTCCGCCATTGTACGAAATTTTACCAAGAGTGTTAAATAAATAAAAGAATAAAGATCATAGGAGACGAGATTACTCCTAGGCCTGCCTCATGCGATGTCACGTGTTGTTTATAATGTCATTATTATATTAACGGTGCTTTAAACCGGAACAGTATACGATTCTGGCATGAAACTCAATAGATAAAATTTCTTATTTGGCCCTTTAAAGTGGAGGGCACGCCACTTTTAAAGTAGTTGTAAAATATAAATATATAGTAGTCATGAAGGTCTATCTCGAAATTTTAACAACTTGTGTTTATTCATTTAGTATTTTTGAGTTCTGTATATCTGTATATAAAAGATTATTGACAAGAAATTTTAGGCTTGTAACGAAGTTTTTTTATTCAATTAATTATTAACTTAGAAAGCTACTACTCAACTAAGAAACGTTTAGCATACGTTTTTGACTGACTTATAAAAGGAGGGGGTAATTAATTCAACATCTTATTTTTTTATGTATATATGTCGGCGCAAATAGTTCAAACTATTAACGTTATAGTTAAATTCTGTTAACTTGCTAAAATTTAATTGTTGCAATAAGTCTGTCTGCAATAAGTCTGGATATCAATGTTATAGACAATCGATTCTTAAATGTTGTATCGAGTTTAACTAATTTCATTTATTTATTTGCGATTACCCTCGAACACTGTTAAAACGCGAGATATCAAAAGTGTTTGATATTGTGATGTTTGGATATTGTGAATATCTTTCTAAATTCATTTAAAGAGTTAACAAATTAATTACTACTTAAAAGTGTTTAAACATAAGTCGATGCAACACATGATTTGATTGATTGATTGATTGGACACTGTAATAAAATAATCTATTTTTAGTATTCGTTTTTAAGATTCATTTAAGGAATTGTTTGAGTAAATTGAATAAGAAGAGACGTTTATTGAAACCATTATTAATAGTTAATGTGAAAGTGACTTCAAAAACTCTATCACTTTTGGATTTGTTGTGCAATTACATTGTGTTGTTAGCTGTCGGTGAGGCAGGTTGTGTAGAACTGAGATAAGTGCTTAATTATTATAATTGAAAGTGTTAGTGTATTTGTTTTACTATAGAATTCAATATAAGTTGTTTAGTTTCATTGATTGCCAATGAGTGACCCTGTTGAAGAGATAAGTGACGTCAGCCCAGCTGGCGTCACTGTTCCCAAAAATCCTATTGGACTAGATGGCTCGTTATATATATGTACGATAGATCGGCGAGCACATATAGTATTATTTTAGAATAATTTACAATAGCCATTTTAATGTAAACTATTGTTAACTAAGAAACATGATAGCTTCGTCAAGCGGCTGCCAACACAACTGTGTTAAGCAAAGAGTTGCATAGCACAGCCCTACAGAACACAGTTCGTACGCCGACCGCTTGAGGTAGCGCCATAAATCCCAAATGCGCTGGCGTCAGCGATGTGACAAAAGGCTGAACGCAGGTGGACTCAAAAACACAGATGACGCAGCGCAACGACTTTGCGGAAGCGGACAATAATACAGCGTGGTGAGTGGTGACCGCGGCGAACACGTGCGGACGGGTCCGCTGCTGACGACCCACTATGTTAAGATGCGTATAGTTAGTAGTTAGTATTATCAATTGACTGTATACTTAGTTGATTGCCTGAAATGTATCGATATAGTTAGTCCGAGCTTTCAGAATGAGAACTTCCCCTTGGTGGAGTTCTGCAAAGTTTTCACCTGAAGTAAGACAAACCCATGATAATTATTTCTATTGCTTGCGAATATTATACATTATTAATAAAATTATTACGGATTTATCGCGTTATTAATTTAATTCCGACGTTGGTCACGGGTAGACTACCCGTGACCACGGCCCTGAAATGTTCGAAACGTCGGAATTAAAATGTAAAATAAACGCGATAAATCCAGTAAAATGTTAATAACAAACCCATGAGTTAAAATATATCTATGTTTAAATAATTTTTTCATAGATACAATTTAACTCATAATTTAATGGACCTAAGCTCTAACATATAATGAAGAGTCTATGCGCTTTAAATTATTTGAAGAACACTTTATGCGCCTTGTAACAGGTCGTAAAGGTTTCTGCCAATCATATTACGAGTCTGAACTTCCGAAACCTACGCACAGTATAGAGCATCCTGGTTTAACGTTACCCAGAAGGGATTATGTTCTAGGATTCCGAATAAAAGCAAAATAGGGTTAAGAGAAAAGACTAAAAATAATGAAATTAATAACGATTACGACTGTCAGAAATAAGGTAAACTTAAAAGATATGTCATATTTAAAGGCGTTTTATAAGGACAGTCAAAGGTCGATGGGACTATTGGGATTTAAGCGGCAGCTATTTTATGGTTCAAAGCGTCATGCGAGTCTTAGATACTATATATTTGATGAGATGTGATCCTCCATTGAGTGTTATTTCAAATATGAATGAAATGCAATATTTACGTATATATAAAATGTATCCATATCAGGGTTGGAAAAAAATTTAGTGTAACAATTTTTTTGTTACGCGTCACATTTTTCCGTTACTCGCCATCTTTGCCCCTCAATTAGGCTGGCTAGATGGCGCATAACGAATTCATGTTATGCGCCATCTAGCGTTTAATTTAACGAAAATTGCTAAAGTCCCATACTAAAATTTTAACAATAATTACGTAAATTTGAATAATTGTTTATCTTATTTTTTATCTCCAAATTAATGGGCTGAATTTATGTTTATGTGAACTTGGGTCTATAAAATAAACTAGTCTATATTTTAATCTCAACATTTCTGCTTAACTCGGCTTCTTGACATGTTATAATTTACAAATGTGTATGGTGGAGTCCTGTATTGTCGTTTTATTGGTACTAATTGAAGTGAAACTTCTTTATCGGGGTTAGAAAAAAAATTTTTGTAACTTTTTTTTTTGAAAAATAACGCCATAAAGAAGTTTCACTTCGCAAGAGTGTACCCTAGTACACGCACACATATTTTAAACAGTGTCTGCTTCCTTGTCATTATATTATTTCACCAATAAATAAGCATAAATTTGCACACTTTGACCAAAATTATGTATGCTTCGAAGTGTATCTACGGTTATTACGGCTCGAAAAGTACATTTTTTGGCCGAAATAGTTAAATTGATGAGGTCAAAAGTAAAAGTAATAATGCTTAAAATATTGCATAAGATTGATGAATTATTTTGAAAAATATTTAACACTATACAATTACTCGATTGAATGGTTATTTTCGTAATTGATGCTTTAAAAGTTATTATTGTAAAGCTCTATTGCTATATAAATATTTTTAATAATAATAATAATAATAAAATTTTTTCAGTGCAACATATTTGATCACAAAAATCTTATAAAAGTATGTCCATAAATGAAACACAAAAAAATACTTTTACCTCATTTATTACATCTTTATTTCATTATCTAAAATGTTTCAATTCAATAAATCAATAATATATAAACAATAAATATATATATACAACAATGGCCATAGGTATTGAGCACTCTTGAAATCTGTTAGTTCCGGGAAGGTATCAAATTGGAATCAAATGAAACTTTTTATATAAGTATATAAAGCTATTCATTTATATAAAATCTCTTTTTACTTGGCACCCTGTGTTAATTAAACAAAATTTTCTTTTGGAATAGACTTACAGACTTTACACTTCAGATGTTCCATTCCACTGAAGCAGCGTTTAAGGTCTTCTTTGTTGTTTATTGTATGTTCTATGGGGTTCAGATCCGGCAACTGGGCTGGCCAGTCCAAAAGCTTAATGCCCTTTTTCCAGATACCACGCCATGGCGCGACCGAATTTGTGAAAAGCGTTGTCTTGTTGGAACTTAACGCTATCCATGTTAGTATTACCATATAGGACCGAAAATGAGGGTAGTTACGAAAATTCGAGCACGTTTATGTACTTTGTAGAGTCCATGCGGCCCTCGCATACAAACATAACTCCTACTCCCTAGTCAGTCATACAGCCCCAGACCATTACACTACCACTGCCGTGTTTTACGGTTGGCACCACACATTCTGGTTTAAACTGTTTACCGATCCAACGGCGCACAAAGGGCACACCAGGGGTACCATAAACCTGCAATAAAAAGAAAATGTAGCGTTTCAACACATTTAAATAACTTCATCACACAATATTATTTTCAAATAATCTTGTTAAATATTGTCAGGACAATTTATTGACTCAAAGTTTAATTCGTCTGACCACACAACATTTGACAAATCTTCTACGGTGAGACGTTGGTGTGCTTGAGCCCATTCATATCGTTTTTTTCTGTTTTTGTTGGTAAGCCATGGCTTTTTTCTAGCTTCTTAACCTTTCAAACCAGCCTCCATAAGTCTACGACGAGTTGATTGTCCGATATTTGTCGATTAATATTAATAAACGACTTGGAAGCGAGCTCTGAAGAAGTTTCATTTCTTTTTTTTAGAGACTCTCAGAAGGAGACGGTCCTGGCGATCTGTACTGATGCATGTGCGCCCAGTTCTGGTCCTATTCAGTGTGATTCGGCAGTAGCAAATCGTGTAATTGCATATTGCACAGAACAACGCGAATATTTCGCTGTTTTTGAAATATCCACTTAATATTGCCTTGCTCGTGCAGGAGCTGTATAACACGTTGGTCCAACGAAAGTTCTTGATTTTTGAGTATATTAAAACAATAATAGTTTAGACCAACGGAATAATATACAAAACGCGCACTAAATACTTGGATGTGTCCACAACGAGCGATAGTAACGAAGTAATCGTTCAGTAAAAAAATCATGAAATTACACATTTTATTGCATCCAGGTGTTTCATTGCCGCATGTGGTGCGGGTCATTGTTTTTCAATGACCCGCACCACATGGCAATCTTCTTAGATCCGACAAAACTATCCTCAAATAAAAGTTTTAGTTATCTTTTACACTTCCTTCGCGTGTTCGAAATTTGAAGGGTGCCTAATACGTTCGGCCATGGCTGTATAACATTATCATTTGTAATTATGTAGATGCTGTTTCTTTAACAAAAAGGTACAGTAGGCAGTCGATTGTTACTAAAATATTTATTGAATTTCATCCATTAATAAATGTTCTCGATTAAATGACCTCAATATCAGGCTCGCTTGTAAATCTAAGCCGTCGTTCGGTAGCCGATGCCTGAAGCAATTAAGCGTCCTAAGAAAACGTCAGAGACAGATCGAAGTGAAATGGACTGCTGAAATGCGCTTAATAACAGAAGATTTAAATGAAAACTGCTTAAAAACTGATATTTGATAGTATTAGTGACGTGAACTGTACACCATCGCTATAATAATCATATAATATTGGTGATCCATTAAAAATAGGGCGTTAACATATGATAACTGGTTAATGTCGCCAAACGAACCTTTAACTTAACGAATGTGAACCAAACCTCTTTTCGTGGTAGTGTATGGGCCAGCATTAATAATAGGAGAAACAGCACGAAATTAGTAGTGTCAAGCATTAAGGACCACCTGATAAGGATTTCTACTTTCCCAGTACCTTTGGCATGGTCCAGTTGCGTGGGAGCTAAAAGGCATTTCAAGTCGCTGGGAAAGTGGAGTATTGGTATGTTGTAGGCCGCTTTCCTAATTATCCGCGACTCAGAGCCGCACCGTGTGGATGTGGTGTTGAGGGAGAGGAGATATGGTATGATATAATCGATATCTGTTCAGGCTAAAATGGGGATAGCGGGGGAGCCCATCATATAGACTTAGGCTGGAGACAGATAGCAGTACAGCTCTCGTAGCTCCTGGATAACAGATTCAAAGGAGTCTTATGAGGTCTAAGTCCAGCGGCGAGCACTGATCGTAATCCTATGCTACCGCAGCATAGGATTACGAAAACGTTCCCGTAAAAACCTATCAAAGATTGCTCGTTTAACAACTATTACAAGGACTTATCCCAAGAAAAAGAAATACATGGTTTTTGGCATTTAGCTTAGTGTTAATCGGATTCCTCACAATTGCGGTATATGTCAAGATTTTCAACATGGTTTTGAGGCATATAAACATCAGCCCATATCAAAATAATTCTGGGTTGACATCTTGGATTCAGCGTTGTTGCATACTTTACTAGGTGATGGATCTTCTTTTGACAATCGTCTAGGTGAGATTTTGCTTAATTTGTAGAATTAATATTTTAAATAAAAAATGAGCAACTACTTACATATAAGTTATCACGAACATATAAGGCATGACGAACTGTAATATTGTATAAATTAAATTAAACTTTTTTTTAGTAGCGACAACTACGGGCGGATTTAAAATCAAATTGGCTCAGTATATGAATTTACCAATTCCAACAGTCTAATTAATTTTAATATTTGTGGACTCACGCTGGAAATAATTGTGTGAAAACCGCATCAAACAATTTCAGTTATGACCAAAAGAAATCCGATGGAAATATGTTGTTTTAACTTTAGTTTCAGCCCACGCCTAGTTAAATGTTAGTTTTGGTCCCACTGATCGCGTTACGGTGGGCGTTATAATTTATTCTTTATATCTAATAGAGTACAACAAAAGTAAAATGTACATAAAATTTCAAATGTATTTTTTTAACTTAAACAATGATTATCTCAAAACTTTGTAAATCCTTTTGATCCTTTACTACAACAACGTTCTAATAATTATCAATTTCATACATATAAATATCAAAATAAATGAAAACTATTTTTGGACGTAATTTTTACTAAAACCCTAAATTATATTCTATAAAATGTATAATCAAATTAAGTTTATACTAATGAAAGTTTATTTCATAGGGTCATTTAAACTAAGTTAATCAAATTATTTTTATTTAATATATGTAGAAGACAAATTATTCCGTAGCATAGTAGTGTTGGCATTGCGCGGTAACCGTCAGGCTTGCGTTCAAGTCCAGGTTCAAATCAGGATTTATTATTTCCTTGCGGGCAGTGGCGAGCAGATTACGCAATTGTTTGTTAAGGAAGATACTCAATATGTCGGGCAGGTTTGTAAAAGTCGATCATGCGTCGGATTTCTCGCTGGCTGTTTCGGGTTTTCCTTAGATTGTACTATAAGAGTATAGGAAGTATACGAGAACCATACTCTCTCCCTGATTGCTCACACTTTATGCCCTATAATGTGAATCCATTTATGTAGAATATAAATGGATTCGGATGTTAGTTACCTGCCGGCTCGAAAGGATATTGTTGCATCAATTGTCAAGTACTCTTGTTTATTGATTGTTTAGAACATAGTAAATTTCTAATGATTAAGAATTGTAACATTGGGATTTGTTGTATGAAACTTTGTTTTCTCTTCTAGTTTTCTGGCGAAATAAGGGATATTTACGCTGCCAATAACAGTGAAATAAAAATTAAATTAAAATACTCGTTTTTTTTTATTGCAAACGCAGGCAGACGAGCAGTCGGGCCACCTGATGGAAAGTGGTCACCGAAGCCCATAGACATTGGCAATACTTGAGGTAACGCCAATGCGCTGCCAACCGTGAGACATAAGGTGTTAAGTCTCTTTTACCCAGTAAATACGCTGGCTACGGTGCCCTCCAAACCGAAACACAGTAGTGTTTTCACACTACTGCTTTGCGGTAGAAATAGGCACCGCGGTGGTACCCACCCAGACGGTCCCATGTAAAAAGGGGACCTACCACCGGTTTTCAATTTTATGTAAGTTAGTGTCTCTCATTATGTTGATAGCAAATGAGATTATTTGTCTAAAGATCCGATTACGTCCAATCAACATTGGTTTCTTAAGTTTTTTACTTTATCTAGGAACAGGGTAACGTTAATGTTGATTCCCTCTGCATTGAGCGTACATAATGATCCTAATGATCTCATAGTCACCATGAACATAACATTGAAAGTCGCAAAAAATTTAAATATTAAAAAATATTGTAAATAAAGTTATGATGCCTTTATATATATAAAATAATGATAACTGAAAAGATTAAATATATAACGAATAAAACGATCAGAGGTAATGTATTTGTTTTTTAATTAATCCGTCAACCTGTCGGATCACATTGTTCTTGATTTCTTATTTGAAAATAATTTATGGCTGAGAACGTCTAAAACCAGTTAAAAGCGAATTGCCTATTAACCTTCAATAAGCTTACAGCGCTCGTAACTTTTCCATTTGTATGCTTTGTGCGTATTGGGACTGCCGTTACAATTTTATTTCTTTTCTCCTTTTGTAATTTATCAATTTCATTCTTTCCGCGAACTGAAATGAATGATGTTATATATTTCTTTGTGTTAATTAAAAGCCATACTATACGATTTGAACTTCATTTTATATATATCAATAATTACAGAAAATATCATAATTTATTATACAATGCTTTATGAAATTCAAGATTTATATATCACAATTTTATATCTAGCACTTCGCGTAGGTCATTTACCTATGAGTGTTGATGAAGTAAGGCAGATATGAGTTGCAATAAAATTAGTATAAAAAGAAACCGTTCTGGCTGCAACTCCTACCGTGGTATTTCACTGTTATCAGCCCCTGGAAAGGAATTTGCCTGATTGATATGATTTTCGTTTTTTTTTTGAGTTTTAAGTATACGAATTTTCCTGAGTTTGGCTTTTGACGACCTGATCGAGTTAGCTGCGAAGCTATCTATTCCATCCGTTAATTGCAAAATGCAATTGGCCTTTTCAATCTGGCTAGACCTAAGGACCGCATAAAGGTATCGTGTGCTTTGATGACACACAACGTGTATGCTGATGACTTGTGTCTGTTGACACATAAATAGAAAGATTTGCAACGGCTGATATATGCTTTCTACAAAGCTTGCTGCAAATACGGCCTAAAAATCAGTGTTGAAGAGACGGAAGTTATGGCTATCGATGAACATGGTTTATAAACAGATAGACGATGAGACGATCAAGTAGGTGAATAAATTTCCGTACCTAGGGAACACATTCACATCTAAATGTCATCTTGATGCGGAAATAAATAGTCGTATTGGTGCAGTGACAGTAAAATTTGTTTTAAAGTTTTTTGCTCAGGTAATTTTAAATAAGTCACCAAAATATATGTATATGTGGCAATACTACGGCTAACCATATTCCTGTGTTCCGTGGTGTTTGTATCGGCGTCTTATTCGAGCTTTATACTAGTTTCATCTATGAAGATATTTGTCTTTGTAACATAATGAAAATCAGTAGGTTTCACAAAGTACGTAATAGATAAGTGCTGCCGCGTGCCAACGTTGTGTCGAAGCTTTAATAATGCGTCAGCCACTTCGTTGGTGCGTCTACCGCATTGATAATTGAAATTTTTACAAATGATGGGAGAGTTGTTAAGAGCATTTTCTATTTTAAACTGGAGCACGGTAAGCAAAATCCAGACGGACAGCTGGTCTAATATAAAAATTTTCCGATTTGACACCTAAAAAGATAGATCCATCTTAATGAGAAACTTTTTCAGTACAGGGGCCGGCATGGTGCACAATAGTCAAAATGTATACAATACGCGATCGCATAAAGGGACAATCGCCTGATGCCATTACGTATAATTATTCGGGCAATTTACTTAAATGCCCCTAATTGCGGACGTAGATTTACTGAAAAGATTAGTTATCTGAGAGCGCAAAAGCGTTGACTTCAGTAGAAATCAAAGTGATCGCCCTAACCGAAACAGGTCGGAGATCATCATTATCATCATATTTTTTTTCTAGATTACCATAACAATATAGGCATATTATTCAGAGAGGAAAGATTATCTATAGTTTGAATTTGCCTGTTTCGCTTTCTGTAAAAATTGGAAATTGAAGTGTACGGTGGTTCAATATGTTTGGTAAATATTATAATTTGGAAGCTGGTATGAAATAGATTGATTCCAAATCTAATGTTTGTGGGAAGTTAGGCAAAACGTACGTGACTATATTTTAAGGTTTGTCGATCGTTATTATCGATACCAAATTTTTATTCTTCTTATAGCATTTTTCTTCTTAAGCATAAGCAAATAACGATAATAAAAAGACGACGACGACAATGTGTAAAAAATATGTGTTCCATGCAAATGAACAATGAATGCTACTTGAAGAGATTCAACCATTTCGGAAAGATAAGCAAATTAATGGAAATAATTTTTCCGTAATTGTATTGGGGAAAAGATTATCTATGAATTTGGATACATAAAAACAGTTAAAACGTATTACATAATAAAAAATTCTTTTAAGTAACAGCGGTTCCAATTTTTTTAAACAAATTCGATCAATCAATAATCGAGTACAAAAATTCTTATAGATATTTAAGTATGATTCTTTTTCTTGAGACGAAGCAAAAAGAAAATTTTCTGTCACCAATGACAAATTTCTTTCAAGTGATTAACAACGATCCATCTAAAAAATAGCCTAAGATTTAATACCCGAGCCGATTCGGTTACAACTTGTTATAACGTAATTTGAGGTCCTCACTGAAAGACCTATTTATTTTTGTTTGTTTAGAAAGTAGAATATGACTATACACTATAAACGGCTATAGTTTAATACCATTTATATAAATAATCTGTTAATAATATATATTAAGGTTTATACTAATGCTAATGACGCGTTCATCATCAACAGCCTGTGTCAGACCACTGCTGGACATAGGCCTCCCCTAAACGCGTTAGCACAAAACAAAAATTTTAATGCATATATTGACTAATAAATTGACATTTACAATCAATTTTCTCTTAATCTTCGTTCATTTTAATTTATTATAGTTGGTACTAAAAGGGTTATTATTTAAATAACTATTACAAAAAACATTAAGAAGTACAAAAAACAACAGATTACTAAAAATTTAAATGTAAACTATCGAATTAGTTCCAACATCATTTTATATAGAATAAAGCCCTGCTCGATGAATTTGATATTAAAAGCTAAAAGAACTTTTCTAAGTGAACATGGGCTTTTGGGCCATTCAGCAAACAAAGAATCAATCATTAAATTTTGTGTCGTAAATTTTGTTTATACTATACAAAAATTACATTTTGTAGTATAATACTTCTTAGTAGATAGATATTGTTATAAGAACGTTATTGTCACTCTACTAACGTTTTACTTCTCTATAGCATATTATTTTGGTCTATGTTTATTAGTTAAACCACCTTTCATAGTATAATTGGCTACAACGTGATTTTTGCACAAAATCCTCCATGCGATTTTAGACATTCTTAATTTGTCTTTGAAATTTGATGTTGTCCCACTGTATATTTTATATATTTATTTTAAAATAATTACTATGGGCTATTCTTGCATTAAGATACATGCATTCATCCGTATTGGTATGGACTATTTAGAGACTTACAACGATGTATATTATTATTTTAGTATTCTTCAAGTTTAGTTAAGTTAAATAGGTTGTGAAGTAAGACGCTATATTTTATTATTTTTTAAATATCATATAAACTGATAATCACATAATTAAATAAAATCGGAACACATGACTACAAAATAAAAAACAAACAATCAAAATCTGAATCCTAGGAGAACAGCAATGAGAACAGAAGACACAAGAACAGACGAGACAAAAACAAGAAAAAACATAATAACTGAGTACCTCTTTATTTTGGGTATATTCTATTTGATATTTTTAGTTCACCTATGGTAGTTACTTAAAAATAATACCTTACGTTATTAATGGATTTGTGAAAATTGTAGGATCAATTCTTTTATCGCCAGAGAATGTCATTTAGGAAGCAGTTTAAAAGCAATTAAAATTATTTCTGGTTGAACTTTGCATACTTTAGAGAAACTTGTTCTGATAATTTAAAGACTAATGATTTAAAGTTAGATGAAAGTCTTTTGTCATTTAAATACTTTTTGCTAGAATTTTTTCTACTATAAAGCAAAGGCTACATACTGAACGTTAGTAACGTAATTTATATTAAGTAAATAATTTTAAAGTGTCATGCGTAAAAAAGTCGCAATGATTTATTCCATAATATGTTTAAAATTTGTACTACCGCAACAATCTTCACTTTTAGAGAATTGACAATCGCATCAAAAATAATCAAAGTTAAATGCCTTGTCTAGTGGTATGGGCTTGGGTTTTGAAAATCGGAGTTCATGTGTTCGAATCCAGCTAGGAATCAAGAACTTTTCATTGTTGCTTCTTAGTTGATGATCTATGATGTTTTTAGGTGATCTATGCCCTGGATAGGCATGTAAAACGTCGGTTTTGCGTCTGATCAATATCCCTCTTATCAGACAATGAGAGAAAAGTAATAGAGAGTGTATTAATTCCTTTGTAGTCTGATAGTCCCTAATTAACTATAGATTTGCCACTGCGGTCGGAGTCGGCTAATAGAACATTATTGTAGATTAAGTTATTGTATTTATCTCGGTTTATTAAATATGATTTCAAGTAATCTGTATTTAAATTTATTTAGATTTTGTACGGTATTTTAGTTATCTTACTTAAAATTCCCGCCAAATATTCCATCAAAATGTCGAAATATTTGACAGTCCATTGCATTTTTAATACCCACCTCGTACTACAAGGATAAATACTTCGGCTTGCTTTTAAGCACAATCGGTATTACTACTTTTATAGCTCTCTTTGAGATAATATGTGTCTACTTGAAACAATACTTGAATCGATCGGATAGCTAGTTTTTTATAAGATAATAATTTTTTTTTTGTAAAAAATTATAACTGACTTTAAACTGTACATAACAATGCGCCTTTTGTAAGAAACTACCCCGCGATTTCTGCTACTGCATTTTAAATCTAATCTTTATTGGGATTTATTTAATAAAATTACATGAATAATACGTTTTATACATATAAAATATATGTAAATTAATGCATCAAAAACAATCTTTCTTTATAAATATAAACTTACATTATATTAGCTTAATTGAGCTTTGATTATGCCTCATGGCAATTATTAATAATGCTTTACATTAAAATAGTTATTCTGTTATATTTATATATATATATTTCTTAAAAAATAGATTTATGCGCTTGTGGACTTCATTACATACCATATTTTAAATACATACTTTAAGTCTATCTTTTAAGTTTTTGGCCGCTTTTGCAATTTAACCGCACGAGGTTGTGAATTTTGACGCCGTGATTTTTTTTATTTGTCAAATATCTATTAAAATACTTATCACAAAATTAATTTAAACAAATGGGACCGGACAGCTAATACCTATAAAAAAAATTAGCAAAATCGGAGCACCAGGAGTGAGCAACGAGGTAACCTATATACAAAAAAAAACGATCCGAATTGAGTACCTCCTTATTTTGGGAAATCAGTCCAAAATACGCCTCGCTATAGATAATAAAACGCATTCAATTATCAACAGTTTATTTATATTAAGTTGTCGTTATCGTTGTATACATTATCAATCGTATAAAAGAGCGCATACTATAATTATTAATATAAATAATCTAGGGCCTTTAAAACTACAATTTGTGCCTTGGTGTAGTTCTGCTAAGCTTTCACCTGAAAAAGAAAAGATGATTGAGTTTACGCATACCATATAGACAATCGTAAGTACATTCCTTTTAACCCAACTTCGATTTTATTTCAGATCGACACACGTTAGCTAAAACTTTTGCAACTATAACATATGTTAATAAAAATAAAATTTTAATAAAAATTTATTTTTCATTAAAGATTTCTTTTATATTATAGATAAGAGAAAGTATTGACTCTGCGCATATTATTTATTATTAGGTACCTTACTTAAACATATCCACAAATCACCTTGAAAGCCTTGACATCCTTGACTAATGATTAGATAGGGTGTATTAGAGGAGGCCTACGTCTAGCAGTGGACTATTACAGGCTGATGATATGATGATGACCTGATAATCGAGAACATTATTCAAATAATCTTCTAAATCACCATGCCAAAGCAGGCGGCTTTGTATATTGAAAAGCCTATGGTTATCGTTAGGGATATGTAGGTTATTTTATTATTTATAATAACCATTGCCCTTGTTACCTTTAATAACGTGCAAAATAACATTCGCTGGGGGTGGTGCGGGGGGCGGTGCTCGGGCGACAGTACACGAGTACCGTCCAGCATCGTCTGCGCGGACCCGAGCGACGCGCAACACCGAATTAGCTCCATTCGTACCAAATTCGGTGCGAACGCTGTACACAAATTTATTATATTATCACCTGTTACCCGCGACTTCATCCACGTGGAATAGGCAAAATGTCGGCGAGGTGTATTGAAATACAATGTATAGTAATAAAAGTAAAAAATAATATAAATGAAGTTTTTTTATTGTATGGGACCTATACATTACATATTTTTATACGCGTAAAATAAGAGTTAGATATGGAGTTTAAGATAAACAAAAACCCGTAAGCTCGCATATAGATTGCCATTAAGTAATAACGCTCAAAATATAACTTATAAATATTATCATTTAACGCTGAGGAGTTAACATAAGTTAGTTGATTTTCTAACATTTTTTATCTGTAACAATTTTGACTGAGATCTAAGCAGTAAGCAGCAGGTAAAATTATTTTTATAACAGTTTATTTAAAATAATTATTATAAGAAAACACTATATTCTTTAACGATTTAACTAGTAGGAAGTCAGATCACGTAGAGAGTTTACAATGATCTACTCCGTTTTAGATGAAGGCTGATAATGAACCCTCGTCGTTCTGTACATAAACCTTTCTTAGCTACGTCTAGGTGGCGTAAATCTTTTCGTTCTGACGTTATCTCGAGCGAAGAATATTTTCAGAGTGCTTTTAGTTTTAAATATAGAAAAAACGCCATTATATAGATAGCTCAATGATTATGCTACCAAGAGTACAGTAAAGTATTTTTTAGTTTTGTTTAAATAAAATACTAACGTGGAAATGATTCACCCTCAACAAAAGATACGTTAAGTGTAAAAAGCCATAAATTTACCCTCCTAGCAAAGACATTAATTGTCACGTCTTAATTACTCGGCGATTATAATTTATTGATTATTATTTACAAAAAGGAAAACGGCAGTGTATTACACTGGCATTCTTTTACAGGATTCTTTGTTATAGTTGTTGTACTTTAAACAAATCTTTAGTCACTTAAAAATAATGTATTGACAATGAAAGATTTATTTTTAACTCATACTTAGATATAAATCATTACATGGTACTAAAAACGACAGTTCGAAAAATAGAACAGGGCATAGGATATTAGAAAATAGCACTGTTATTTCTGTTTGCAGGAACGATTATATAAAATGAATTAATATTAGATTTAGAATTTATGGTATTGATTGAAAATGTGCAATATACTAGTAGTACAGATGGAAAAGTTAGAAATTTTGAACGATTTTAATTATTCGAAACATGACAAATATAAAAAAAAACATAAAAATGTTTTGGTTATCTTTATTTATGGTACCTGATAAAACCGATGAGAAATCAAACGCACATAACCCAGTCTATATCAAAATTTTTACGTTCCAAAAAAGGCTACGTAGCGTGCACGTTCTTATTCGACTATATTTATCAAATATTTTATGAAGTGCGAATGAAATGCGACCACATTAACGTTAGTGCGTTCCAACAGCTTTAAACATTTAGCGTAACATTTTAGCCAAACCGAAACAACGCTTGCTTAAAATACTTTACTCTACATATCTCATAACCTATTTTGAAGTATATTATATTTTAAATTGCATACATAGCCTAGAGCTATAGGCTTGCGCTTTAGAAGTCGAAGATTCTGATCTTGCAGGTTTTTGTTACATTGCTCTATGGGAGGAAAAAAACGAATGAGTGGGGTGAGGTTGTGCGTACACTTGTGCACTACAATATCCGACGTAGATAGCTGATTTTTAATATAGATCGGTGGCTGTAGTCAGAATAGAATCGGGTGACATTACATTTTTGAAATAAAGTACAGTTTTTTATGTTCCAGCTCTCACCTTATACCACACCTTGTGGTGTCGTCATTAAGTAATGATTCTCTTCGATACCATAGCAGCGACGGTCCACCTTCCATCTTGAGCCCTCTAACTTCACATCGTAGAGCGACTGTGCTGCCTATCTCGCAGACTTGCTCCAATACAGATGCGCCGGCCCCATCAACGATTCGAATAGATACCTCTAAAATGTACATTTATTCATATTATTAAAATTACGTGTAATCAGTATTGGTGCTGACTAGTTTCGGACATATCTGACCATACGTACTGGTTGGCACCATACGTATGAGTGAAGCATCAAGACAAGTGGGTTAACGCCCTATTTTCTTAACTGAACAGTTTGTAGAATATATTTAAAATGCAATGTCTTACGAAAGATTGAATTTTTTAACTCTTATGTTTCTATAAAAATGCCTTTTAGTTAATTAAAATATTAGATATTTACTTATTAAAATTGTAGCGTTAATAAAGTTATTAAAATTTACCTGGCACCAACAAGGTCATTCGGGCAGTCCGAGGAGGGTGAGCCGATAATTGACAATCGTAATGGGCAGCATCTGTCGGCCTCACTTCTCTCACCTCCAACCGCCAAATATCAGGAGGAATAAATCGAGCGGAATATCTGAAAAATCCTTAATATTCAACTCTTCTATACAATATGGTACTACAAATAAATATAATACGGTGATACGGAATAAAAGTTAACTGCCACTCTTTGTGTGACAGTGTCAGTGACGTGAATCGCCTAAAATATATATGAGCATTAATATTAACGGTATTTTGGCTGTAAAGTTAATAGGTTTCTGGTTAAGCGAGGTAAGTACCTCCATGGTACAGCGTGAATATACTTATAATACTTCCGGTTTGAACGATAAGCGAGATTGTCTATGTATCATGGTTACGAGCAGTTAATTAGAAGTTTATGCTTACCATTAAGTGAATATTGTACTTCTCTAGAATTGGTTATCAAATGCATAAGCTGAACAAATACAACTCGTTCGATATTATGGATACATGTGTTTAATCATATAACTTTACGATGCAGTATAAATATAACGTCAAATATTTAGAATTTTTTTAAAAAAGGATCAGCGTAAAATTTATTATACATATCAAATCCACTAATTTACGGATTTTCCGCGTTACTTAAATTATATTTATTCCCGACGTTTCGGATTCTTTCCAGCATCCATGATCACGGGCAGACTACATGTACAAGTAAAGCGGAAAATCCGTAAATTAGTGGATTTGATATGTATAATAATCGCGTAAATAAAAGAAATAATTTTATTATAGTTTAAATGTAATGCTCAAACTTGTATTACTAGTCTAATTTTCTATTACGAAAGCTAGATTTTAATTTCATGTATATATTACGATTTCATTAATATTTATTTATGTTCATAAACGACCACAGAGCCACGATATGGATATTAATACAAACCTTTTATCAGCAGTATACTGTTGAGTTCCTGTTGTCAGCAATTCCATTGGTTCCTCGTCATTTTTCCGGCGTACCCATGACACCTGTTAAGTATGTTTACTGATTAAAAAGCAAAGAATATACTAAATAATTATTTTACATACGCTTGAATTGTTATTTTATTATCATGTTTTAAAAATTATACTAACTGCTACAAACGAATCTATAATATCAACCCTAATAAATAAATATAAATGTAGATCGATTGGTAAGGTAAATTAAAAACTGATTTGTGTGTTTGTCAATATACTTTGTGATATTTGTGTAATATTTTTCGATACACATTAAATGTAATATATATTGTGGTAGGTAAGGGCAAACTTAGCTAGTGTTCATAATATGTAAAATCCTCGAAATGCCTTTATTGTACCTTATATTCCGACTTCCTACTAAGGTATTCAACTTAGAGCGTGTTTTTTCTATATGCGTTACCTTGTTGCTCCGCTACTAGAGCTCCGATTTGGATCATTCTTCTCATTTAAATGATAGATTTTAGGTGTCATTTTGTTCCAACTTTAAATAATTCTGTGATGAGTAGTTTATAAAAAATTTAATAAATTAAAAATATAGCGACACCAAAAATCACAACCTCTTGCGATTAAATTACAAACACAGCCAAAACCGTAAAAGATACACTTAAATCATTCTATACATAATTGTATTTCCTAAAATTTTGTAATAAAATCTGCAAGCGCATATATCTATGTTTAAAGAATAGTCTACAATAACCATTTTAATGTATAACATTGTTAAAAATTGCAATGAGGCACATTCAAAGCTCATTTAAAGTGACATAATGTAAGTTGATATAAAAGTTAATGCATGTAAAAAATCTTTATTCTATGCGTATAATAATATTAAACATTTAAAATAAAGGGGCATATATTACGGGCATATATTACGTAAAAAAGTTATATACAGTTTAAAGTTGGTTTATATTTGGATATTTTTGAATAAAATTCAATTAAAATATATTAATGCGTAACATTAATTCTATAATTCACATTAAGAGTATTAGAGTGGATATAAGGGGTTTTTTAATTTTCAAAAAATGCTCCTTAAACCTATAAATGCTAAAATATTGACCTCTGCAATTCTGGAAAATTTAGTTGTAGTTTTACTGTAAATAGAACTTCAGTACAAACAAATAATACCCGAAAGTTGCAAATCAAATGTCTAAACAATGCTTAGTTTTAACCATTAGAGGAAAGTACTATTCAGTATGCATGGCAATTTTTTCTTAATTTAAAGCTACAGTTTAACTAAGATCAAGAAAATTGTGACATCGCTTTCTTGAGAATTAATATTCTTTAGAAAATGTAGGTAAATGACGACCTAGATTCCGAGCAGTTGATTAAATTTGCATATTGTATGCAATGCAGCATTTTGATGTCTATTAATTGACTTTAATATTTATTGCTGCTTCTTTAAATATGATGAATGAAGTCTGATTATGATAGCTAAGTTGTAAGGTTCGTAAAGTTATAATTCTCAAATACTTTTCGTATTCTAAAAAATATTTAATCGTGTGTGATTTAATAGTCCTCAGTTAAAGCTTATGATATGATTTATTTGTCAGAAAGTGTGAAGGGAATAAGAAATGACTGCATCATTTTATTTTGAAGAAATTAATTTTGAAGTAGTAACACTTATTGACGATGAATATATGTATTATGTTCTTGTCGTTGACTTTTGAAATTTGAAAAAAAATATATGCAATGACTTCCTACTGCTCTTTTTCATATTAATATTTATTTACTTATAATAAATAAAAATAGCTTTGTTTTTTGGAACACATCTCTTGTTATAAATTGCAGTTACCCATATCGTTTGATAATCATGAGTTTGATTGTCAAACAAAAAGGGATAACTGACTGACTGGTAACTAATAAACTTACTACTTTATCATGTAATGCGTCAACTTTACAGTCTAGGTGAGCAGTCGAACCGACCAGTGCTTCAATTTCTGGAGCGGCAGCAGCATAGATACTGTTTCCATTTCCAGGCCTGTAAAAAAAGGTTATAAAGCCAGTAAATTAAAATTGTAATGTTTTATCCAACAGCGAGAGTCACAGATATAAATTAAGGAACAAAATTATCAAAAGCATAACACTAGTGAAATGAGAAGAAGAATAGAAGATAGAACATGTAAATACAATAATTGAAGTCTTAGGGTTCAGATTTTTAGTATCTTCCATTTATATAAGTTTGTTTATAGTTTCTGAATGTTAGGGCGCAAATCCATAAAAAGCAAAAGGGAAAGTTATTTTATCATATCTCAAATCGTAAAGTAACTGCGTTGCTGCTTGATAATATATCACAAGTACATATTTGTTACATTGTTATGTTTTTTTTCTTAATGTATAAGGCTGAAAGAGCAGTAGTGTGTAATCGTTACTGTTTTAGTCAAATGTCTGTATAATAAAAAGGAACATCTTAACCCACAGAATGTCAAGCACATTTATGATCTTTTTACTGCATTTCTCATGGCTGAGCGGACAGTTAATACACCATGAAATAAACATCCTTTTTAGCTAGAAGTAATCGAGTTAAAAAACTTATTTATTCTTACCTCTCATTTCGGTGATGATGTGTATTTGAATATGTATCGAAAATGTAATTTAAGAGCGGTGAATTAGAGCCAACCTCCCCAATCTTACGGCGTCTTTCTGTAAATGGAATATAAACCGGTGCTGTAGATGTTTCCGCATAAAATCCATTTGTAATACTATCTTCTGTCTTTGTTATATTTATCAATCTTCTCTTCCTTAATCCATTTCGTTTATTCAATTTACTAAGGACAGTTTTCGATCGTATCACTTTGTCTGCGCTTGTTGTATTCAAAAGAAGTATTGAAGATTTAGTGTCATTAGAACAGCAAATAATCGGACTATAATGCTTTGCTGAGGAATGTTTAAACTGCTTTTGAGGCGTATGAGTCGACGCTATTTGAAGATTAGAATAGTTAAAGTTGCCAAGAAATTCAGTGGAGTTATGCGAGTCTGAGCCACGGTACAACATTTGATAGAGTTGGTTTATAGTTGGTTGTGACCCTCCTTTTCGTGTTTCGTTCAAAATCGTGAGAGTGGCGTCAGCGTCGGTTCCTATAAACAATTAAGGTTTTACTAATTTCATTTAAATGATTATAACATAAATAATTTCATATTAGCATCACGTAGTAATCGCGAATTGAGATGAGGTTTTGCAATTACTAATAATTCTGAGTTACTTTATTAACGAGTTACCTCTACAAGGCAGAACAGCAAGTACGCCCAAAATCAAAGCCGCGGTGGCAGGTGCGCACATCGCTTCTACATGCTTGTGGACACTGCAAATAAATGCCTGTAGTTACTTCAAAGATGATCAAATTAGTGAACTGAAGAATAATAAATTTGTATATAGAAATATAAAATGAAATAGTTTTGGTAATACATGATGAAAGTTATAATCAAAACTACTTGTGCTTACAAGGGCCTTTTAAGAACTTACATCTTAAATTACTTAAAAATAATCTCTGTTTTATAAAAGAGTAACAAAGCCTTTTAAAGGAAGTAAGGCGTCTTTGAAATTCCTTGAATAAATCTTAAGTTATCGTTCTGTTTATTTTGTTTACTATGAAGTTATGCTTCTAGATTCTTGTTTAATAAGCTTCATCTAACAAAGAGTTCCCGGAAAGCTATATTTCCACGAACGAGGTGGTTAAAAAAATAGTAAATAGGTGGCAAATATATCCCAGTAGTTTAGCTTTTTAAATTTACGTCTAAAATGATATCTCTATCCCATGGTAATTATGGTATGGCCTGTACAGTTTAATTCGAGTTATCCCTGAATTACTTCTTCAAAAGTAAGCGTAATAACGCTTTTAAATCATTATAATAAGGGTAATCAAGCTCAAAAATATTAGATTTATAAATATTCATTAGGTTTTACTTAGCGTCGCTTCTTGTTAATAAAAGTGCTTAGTTCTCAGCTTTATTAATAATTATATATTATTCTGTTTCTTCTACTTTTTACAAAACAATTGTGCATTAATTCATTCAATTGAATTATAATTTTTTTGTAGACAAAATAAAATTAATTCTATGCATTTGCAGAAAATTAATACGTTTATGAAAAAGACAGCGTTATGCAAGAATTATTTTATTTTTCAATGTTCTGACAATGCTGGCTTACTCTTTCGAGACATTAAAATATTGTCTATGGCATAGCGCAGTAGTAAGGGCGTGTGCTTTAGAAACCGAAGGTTGTGGGTTTGAATCCTGCGGGGACTTACGTATTTTCTTTGACATTTCCTTCATCCTCATTGTCTAAAAGTAACATGATTAATACGTCGGATGGGCATTTAAAAAGTCGGTCCGCCAACCAACCCGCATTAAACGAGCGTAGTGGGATACGGTCCCAAACCCTCTAATGGATAGGGGTGTATCAGGGGAGGCCTATGTTCAGCAGTGGACTATCACAGGCTAATGATGTGATGTAATAGTGCGTAATCAGCCTGTAAGTTAAGTAGATTTACTAAGAGTAGTTAATATTATGCCTTAGCCACTTTTGCATGACTTAATTTATTGGTAAAAAGGAGTGTGTTGCTTACGAACCTTATTATATAAATTCAGTGTCTCAAACCTTACGCGATTTAACACAATAATCACAGTGTCTACTCAATGTAAAATAAAATTTCATATTACAGCTTATAACTAAAATCATTATCTTAGAAGATAAAAAAGCTACGAAAGGTTTTATATATAATAGACGGGAAAATTATATATTCATGATTATATATATTCATTTCTTTTCACTGATTTCCTAGCTGTTTCCTTATTCGGAGTATGTTAGAGGTTAATAAGTAATTTAAGAAAATTTAAAAAAAATATGAATATTATTATAAAATCTTCCAATTAATATTAACACGAAAAAGTCAGATGCTTTTAATCTACACTTTTTCATTGCGTGTGAGGTATTATTGAAGTTATTTAAATTTAAGTTCAATGTAATTACAATAAATATTTTGTATGATAACACTTGATAAAACGACAACAATATTTGATAATTATACTCCTCAAAACAAAAAAAGATATTAAAAAATAAAACAAAAAAAATCAATTACTTACCCAAGAACAGCAGGTACATGGATGAGCTAGAGTACTGATAAACTGCTTATTTCAGCCGACGGCATGTATATTTTTAATTTTATTTGTTTTATTCTTATAGCAAATCAATTTAATCTGTAACAGATTTTGCTAACACGATTTGGTTTGTAAATCTAATCCGTGCTACCGAGTAAGGATAGAATCCGACGTTTTGCAGGATGATGTCAGACGCAGATTAAACAGAAGTGAATGATTCAATTGATAAATCAAAAGATTTAGTCTTGTTGGAAGTATAATAACAATAATTTATTGTCTTACACATGTCACAATTTATTCGCACATTAGTAATGTATATTTAACAAGTTGTATTATAAAACAAAAATAAGATAAAATCTCTTTTAGTACGCTTCTTTTTCCAAGTGGGTCTCTGGTTGTTAGAAGTATATTAAATTAGATATTGGCGCCTAAATAATTATAAGAAATTTAGGCTCTAGCTTTAGAAAAAGCATCTAAATGTATTAAAGGTGATATTGTTAAAAACAACATAATAACTTTTATTTTGAATAAGTCGCAGCTCTGACTGATTAGAGTTTTAAAATGGAACATACAAACGTAGTTTGTAGTTTCCTGAACTAATTTGCCACTAAGTTCAAAATGTCATTTAGTTTTGTCCGAACAACTACTAACAGCTTTAACAGTAAGTGGATTTTTGTCTGAGTAAGTTATTTTATCATGATATAATACAGTATACTTAATTAGCAATATCTAGTGAAGATTTGTTATAGTTTTAGATATTTGTGTAATGATTTTAACTGAGCAATTACGGCACACAATTACGTATTAATAAAATACATACATCATTTTCACGATTTTAAACCTATTTATAATTTAGATACATAAATGTTAGTTATGGTACGTTTCTAATTCGAGAAAATGAAAATATTTGTGTTAACAAAATAAAATTGAATGCAAAAAGTATTTGCATAAATTTAACTGTATACAAATATTGCTTGCAATAAAATAAATGAAATAATATAAGCCACCGTATTCAATAGAAGCTAATGCTAACACAAACGGCTTTTGCAGTGTAAAATTAATTTAACTTTTGTTAATTACCGTAAAACAAAAGCAGATTTGAAATCGAATTGGTCCGACGTTTAAATTAACCAATTTCAACAAAGAGTCTAATTAATTTTGATATGAGTTCACAAGTAATCGTTGCGTGAAAACCGCATTAAACAATATTCCTAAGCACGCCTGAAACAATTCATTACGATATAAATTTTGTTTTTTGATTTTTTGACTAACTTCCCAAAAGAAGAAGGTACTCAATTGGGTGTAATTTTTTCAATTTTATATATATGTTACGACGTTGCTCTGCTCTTAGAGCTCCGACATTGATAATTGTTTTTGTAAATGGTAGGCAGTAGGTGTTATATTTTTTACAATAACTTTGCGATGATTTTTCTAATACATATTAAAACAAATAAAAAAAATACGTCCCTAAAAATCACAATCTCATGCGATTAAATAGCTAACGCTGGCTCATCCGTAATATTTCTTGAAATGGCCCACAACAAAGTCCGCAAGTTGATCAATGTTTAAATAATAATCCACAATAACTATTTTAATAAAAACATTTTAAAAATTTCAATATACTTGTTTTAAAACAAATATTTAATTTGTGCGTCATATACTGAATAAAAAAATTAAAAACTTAAGCTTATAATTTTAAATAAGTTTTTAAAAAAAAAAATATTTACTGTTACCCAATTATGAAGTTTTATTTGGATTCCTTTTATATAGACCTATTAAAAATTTAACTGAACAAATCAGAACATTTTACATATGGATAATAAAAGATAACAATATTTCTCTGAACCTAACAATTATTCGCACTTCGTGAGAAATAAGAGATTTTTCTTAAATAAAAATTCCTATTGCAAATTTGATTAAAAATGTCAATAATCTATTTCTGGTTATAGTTTTGTTTTAAAAGAGAAGAAAAAAGATAAATTCATACTATTTATTAAATGGTGGCATTTAAACGGTGTCTTGAGTTTAAACGTAAATTTTATACCTTGTAATTTATTGCATAAATTTATTAAAACTATGTCATATTAAGAAATCGGACGTGATTCGAGATAAATACGAAAAAAGTTACAAATTTAATTGAAAATATATTTTTTTTCGACTAATTGTTTCGATATTTAAATTTGTGTAAAATAAGAAACAAGTCACCCAATAAAAATATATAAAACAGTGCTTCATTATAGGCATGATAGTCATTTCTCGGCTTACCGCCTATAAATATTCCTCGGATCACAAATCACTCCGCGACACGTAATTTATTGCGACCACCTAGTGTCGCGTAGAGCGTTCACAACTTTTAGCGCGCTCGTAGCAGCGCTACGCCGGCGTGCAGTCTACGCACCGCCCCGAGTCAAACTGCCGTTGTTCTGCGTCGCTCTACGCAGTTACAGGGGTCGCTATGATTGCAGCCGGCCCCGATAGCTACGACGTAGCACTACTAGGTAATACAAACAGTATTGTATAATTATATTTGGTTTAGGTACATACAAACAAAAGATTGAAAAAAAATATTATTAAAATATACACTTAATCAAAACAAATATTATTTTATTATAAACAAAAATATGTTTCGCGTTTTTAATAACAGTTTACACCAATGTATAAAATAAATGTGCTTGAACATGAATAACCTTAATTTGATCCTTCATTTATAGTTATATTGTCTGTTAAGGCAGTTAAAAAAACGTACAAAGGAAGTGAATTTTTAGTTAACTAAATGATTTTTATATGCTTTGTTAGTAGTAAGATGTTGCCCATTTCTGCCACAAATCACTTTTGCGAGAACACTACTTTGTTTTGATGTGAAGAGAATTGTAAACAATGTGATTACAGGGTAAAGTAGATGTAGCATCCTATATGTCAGGCCCGCGAGCAGATTTGTGCGTGTCTAACGCTACATTTTTTAAGCCGTATCTCCAACCATTGCCATTTTATTAAAAAAAAAATTAAGGTTAATAAATAAACCTGTTTTTTGTTTAATGAGCTACTCCTCTCAGATAGACTTTTTTAGACCTTTTTATATAATTTTTTGGTACCTTTCTCGTTTTCTAAAGAAGTCTTGGATGGGAAGGATTTGGAAACGTCGGTATCGTTTTAAATGTTGTAAAGTAATTAATCGTAATGAAATCTTAAAACTAATACTTGTCATTAGTAAAACTAATATTTGTCAACTAGTAATTGTCATTAATGACAAATGTAGTAACTGAATGTTTTTTGCAGGAGTTAATATTACGCATTAATTTTTATAATTGCCTGTAAAGTAAGATGGTCCATGCGTCGAAAAAGCATTTATAATTCGCTTATGCGCTCTGGCGCTTTTTCATTCTTTCCGGTCATGTTCAATTATTAGAATGGAGGATATATAGATGACTTGTATTCAAATCTGGTATTATTGTCATTATTACTACCCGTAAATACTTTTAGTCAGTTGTTACTTAAGTCTTGAATGTGTCCCCTACAGATGTCTCTTCTTTGAAAAAAAACTATGTATGTGTCTTTTTTTGCAAGGAAGAGAATCAGCACCTTTTTGTATTTCATACTGTATGTGTTTACGGTTTTAATTTATCTAGATGCTCTCCCGTGATTTTTTTCTCAATAAAAAATTTCCGTTAAATTATTAGACCAGCATATTTAGAAAATGATTTGTAACGAAATTGTATCTTTAAGTACAAGAGTAATTAGTTTTTAAATGACCACGATATCAGATACTTCACTTTCGTTAACAATTTTACAGAAGTAAAACGCTTTTAATAATTAAATATGCTTCCATCATATTTTATTAGATGACTTTATTTATTTACATCCAGGTAATATATCGGTAGCAGGTTAAGCAAACATATATTTAAAGAAAATGTACTTTTTCTTTACGTAGGATATGCCGTACCCTCACAATTGAGTACAATATATTTTTTATTCGTTTGCATAAAATGGTAATTTATTGCCAGAGTACTTCCACCGTTTCCACCCAGTCTTGCTTTTGTAGTATAAGGTTTACTTTATATTTGTTATCATGCGTAGCTACACAGCATTAAGCCGAGATACTTCTAAACCATTAACCTTCAGAGTGCCGCTTTTAAAACGTTTTCTTTATGAATTTGTTCTAGACAAAATACAGTGATAAGTGATGATGAAGAATTATTTAGTTATTTGTACTTTATTGCAAAACCTTAAAATTACGTTTTATATGAGGCGAACTTAAGGCCAAGAATCTCTCCCAGTCGACCGGTAGCGTGGTGAATGATTAATTCAGGTGCAATCTTCAAAATCACAATTCAAAAAACTTCTAAAATAACTATTTGTATTTATTTGTAAATAAAATATTATATTAAAACTTTAAAAAATATATTTTTTATTATATACATACGTATATTAAACATACGTCATTTACACACACAAACCTTACACTGACTATAAATATAATTGTGAGAAATGCGACTATAAAATCCTCTATTAAAGTAACTGTTTTTATCCTTAAAATAATAACTCCTATGTCATCGTATGTCTTCGCGTAAGGAATTCCAGAGCGGCGTTGAATAAACGGTAAAATTATAGTTATCGATTCGAATCATCCTATTAAATTGTTTTTATTCTAATGAATTGACGCTAGTCGTACCACTACAGTTTCGACACGCGCAAATCCACCCTTTACAAATTGTTGTTAGTGGTCACCAAAGAATTCACCATATGCGTTTTTCTTATTTATTGTGCGTTCTAAGAGCGTTTATTAAACGAAATAATGATATATTTGATCGAAATCGCTTTGCACTGGCGGTTGCAATGGCAATTCGCGACGTAAGTGAAATGCGTGGCCATGGGCGTATTTATTTCGTCAGTAACGCGGCTCACGCCCACGTTTTCTCGCTATTTCAAAAAGTTACGTTCGTTTTTACGGCTGACCTCGGTCGTGTGGGAAAGCTCTCACCGAAAGCGTCTCACGTAGTTAAGCAATTTTCATTGTGTGGTGCGTGGAGGGTTTTGTTTTTGTTTCCATTTTTATTGATCTTTCTATTAAGTTCTTAGAAATAAAATTGCCAATACTCGATACTGGCATTTTAAAAATTTAATCATAAAGAATTCCACATTCAAATAAATTTCTAAAAGTGAACCAGAAGAAATTTGTGTTTTAAAATTCGTATTTCATTTGTTTCAGCTTAAACATTGTTATGACCACAACTAAAGACAATTTTAAAATTAGCGGTATTTACGAATAATAGTTTTATCGTAGTAACATAATTTAATTAAATTTAATTTAACAAATGGCAACAAGTTATAGAAATACTCGCTATTAAACAACCGAACCGAAACTAGTGAATTTCACTATTAGTGCTGCTCCTTAAGCATAACGCTACACCGCACACTGCACATCATGTAGTCGTTAGGTTAGAAGAGCTTCCACCGGAAACTCCGCACCTCTCACCAACTCTCCAGAACTTACACCGACCAATTATCTTTTTTTGATTTGTCATCAATATAACATCAGCGTCATAATTATAAATCTATGACATGCAACTTCAAAAAGATAATTGATATACTTAGTCGAGAAACCAATGAAACGTCAGAGTATATGTCCGACTAATAGCTCTGATAGTAATTTCTTTGTTCCGTTTTCTAAAAAAGTGCAAGAAACACATTCTGCTACCATGGAGCTTAACCACTTCCAATCCAGGACAAAAAGCTCTTGCTTCATTTGGCCCACTTGCGTACGGTAATTGCAGCTATGTGCACCATACATTCACTGCTTCCTGCCGTTTAAGAACCTATTACGATCCCCTCGCCTATTTTTACCTAAAGGTTTGATGATTCTCCAATAAATACAGTGCGACGAGTCTGGTAGAGTTAGCATGAGAGCATTAAGCTTTAAAGCTTTACCGAAGAGTTTGTTACCATTATTTGATTAATTATCGTTTATACTGTAATCTTCATGGGTTACTTGAGAAAAACATACTGGCACTAATCAAATAACGGTACATGCCGCCATTTTTCATGCAGCTGGAAATTATTGCATTGCTAATAAAATGTTTTTACGATGAAAAGTATGTAGAATTTTTATTGTCATAAAGTTAATCAACGAATTTAAGAGTCGACAGTAAAGATTTTAATCATTGCCAGGATATAATAAAAATAGCTGTAAACATATAATTAACTGATAGAATGCTCTTCACTTTGATTTGAGGAGTGATGTAAAATAAGTCTAGTGGTATATTATTTTAATAGATTTATATACAAGAATAACCATAAAAACTCTGTTATTTGGAAATTTCACATAAGTCTATTAATAATATTTGTCACAATAAACGTAAATCTATAGTAATAATACGAGCGTAATAATAGAAGCGTAACAATATGAGATTATTTAAAAGACTAAATCTTACAAGCGGTTAACTGTTACTGTTTTATTTAACTAACCTGTTAGTTTAAATCTAAAATTTGACAACTCTATGGTTAATGTTAGAATATATAAGCTGAGTTTCAAACATTCTAAGAACCGAGTATACTAAGATCTTATATTCACTTCACAATAATTGGCCAGTTGAAAAAGGCAAATTACTGATTACCGTCTATTTCAGTCAATTGGTTTATCGACCCACATTACCCTAACCAACCAGAAATACCGATAAAATAAAGTTACCTCTTAATAAGGCTAGAAAATATTCTTCTGCAATAACGGTTAGCATAGATTTTTTAAATATCGTACATCTGCAAACTGACAATAACACTCGAAAAGTAATAGTATATAATACCATAATAAGTAAGGGAAAATGTTAAATATATAAAAATGAAGCTAATACGTATGTTATTTGTAAAGATGATCGTTGCCTATTTTGACATTCTCATTTGAATGAAAAGTACTACAACACAACTTCAGGAACTTCATATTCGTTCTTGATCTAAAAGTTTAAGAATCTGAGATAATTAATTTTGTGAAATAGGGGTTGCAGCCCCAACACTTCTCGGAAACAAACGTTTAGGTTTCAGTATAAGTGTAATCAAGGTCAGGTAACACTTCGAGTCTATATTATAAATCTAGAATCAATTTTAACGTCCATATTTGGTAATGATAATAATAACTAAATTAAGCCGATTTAACTACGGCAACTGATATGCACTAGAGAATAGCCAACTACGCAGGAGTTATTATAGGACACAAGTGCACTCGCAAACACACTCACAGGTGCACTCCGTGTTCCTTTACTCTCAAAGTCCGATGGGACGGATAACCGACACGGCCGGAGACAGATCAGGCGCGGGACCAACTTTTTACATGCCCATCTGACACATGGATCATCTTACCTTTCAGGCAATCGGGTTATCAGCCCGCATCGCACTAACCAACTAGGAAACAACCTATAAAAATAGTTGAGTCTCCGCAGGATTTGAGCCCTCGACCTCTGGTTTCTAAAGTACAATCCCATGCTAGGGTACTAACGCAGTAGATTAATTGTTTTATTTTGACCGACGACCAAAAGAAAGTACTTAATTCGAAGCTAGTTTTATTATTTACTTTGGTCCTCTCAGTGCTCTTTTATGGTCACTTTTTTTAATGTATAGATGTGTCATTTTAAAAATGTGTATGTCGTTTAAAAATATTCAGAAATAAAAAATATTGATTATATACGACTTTTGATTAAATTAATCCTTTAAGTATTAGATTAAGCTGGAAATCACGGGTAGTTCTTAGAGGGCTCTTTGTCACCGTCTTAAATTGGGAAAAACTATTGTACACTTTTTTGGTCAGTCATATTTTGTTTGTTCAAATTCCTCTTGTTATTAATCTAAACCGTTATTAAATGTTTTTACGGCTTTACTAGAGGGTCAACCCGATTTCGTTATATCATTTCCAGTTTTATATAACTTTTATTTGTTTCACATGCTTTATGATAAATGGAGCCAATTAGCAATGGGAAACGTTTGTATTTGGGGTAATCATCTTAATGTTTTTCTAACGACCCTTTTTGACCTGACATGAATTTGGTAGCCGTTTAGCGGATAACGTATGTTTTATGTATTATTCAGAAATACCTTTTATTATATCAAAAAATGATAGAGAAATAAATGGTTAGTAACATGTTACTAAATGACTTATAGATATATAATTTTTTATAACACTGAGGTAAAATAACAGTTTATATCGCAGCAAGAAATGGAAGCAGATTATTTTAAATACAAAATAATTGAGCATCGCAAACAAAACAAAAATCATCAATTTATTATTGATGTTTTTTTTTTAATTTTTTTTTATAACAAGTTAATAACTTTAAATTTTTTTATAAATAAATGTCCTAATAATACCTTATTTCACTTTGATGACTTTTAATTATTAAACATTTGGTCAATCGTAAATTTTTGGAAAATACTTAGTCAATTAATTTATTTTGTTAGTTTATATCATCGTTTTATAAATTTGTGACCAATAAACGCTTGAACTTTTATGCCTAATAAAAATGACTTAAGAATGTTATAAAACGCTGTCTTATTTGTGTAAGGCAGTCCGTAATAAAGAATCAATACTGATTCTTAATGATAAAAAACTTTATTAAGAAAAGAAATAAGCTTCAAAAAAAATACAACACATTAGAAAGACATGCTGGTAGATTAAAAAAAATGACATATGAAAGACATATTTTTTCGACTTTTCATAAAATCACCTACAAAATATTCCAATATATACTCTCAACATATTTAGAAAAAAGGAAAACTTGTATGTTGAGTATGTTTCTTTTTTTATTTATTTATAATATGTTTTTACTTATTCTACAGAACATACTTCAGGAAAAAAATTTAATATCATTATTGGAAGGTTTACTGATATTTTTTTTTACTATGTTTACACGTTATTTGACATTTCACTTAAAATTAATGTTTTTTTTAACATTCTTGAAATTATGCCCGTTTTGTCAGTTTAGTCCAGCCTTGCCCAGTAGTCAATAACAATGATAAACAATTATCAACCATAATAACATTTTACATAAGGATGCGAAGTAGCAAAATTAATATCTTGACTTGGCATTCTGCAGTAATTGCCACGGTGACTGCTCATTTGATCTCTGTTCTAAGATTAAATTGTTCGGAGTATTGCAGTGCTTGTCGGCCATCTTGAATGGTCAGTGCACATTAGACTGGCTTTATTAAACACGCCCCCGCTCCCTTGTCCCACTATCCACCTTCGCATTAACACTGCTACGTTAATCGTTCAATAAAGTAAGACCGGCATACTCGCATATTTTTATTTAATGATTGGTAATATTCTTGTTTTACAATATTTATCTGCAATTTGAGACAATATCTTAATAAACATAAGAGGCAGTGATATTAAAATCCTTGCAAAAGAACGTCGATGGATACTCAGCATGATTCGTTAGGCCAAGTAAATAAAAACTACCGTAAATTTAACAGAGAGTGACGGACCACCGATCTGTACCATCCTCAGTGATCTCATAGTCATTAAAATTAAGTGTAGCGATTTTAAAACAACTCAATTAGATCTTTCTTATGTTAAATGCTTAAAAAAGTCTATACATGTGAAGCTAGTACAAAATCCATTGATATGTCATAGCATAGTCTTCCCAATGACGATGGACGCTAAGAGACAATAAATGTAATAAACGCGATAAATCCAGAAAACAGAGGATTTAATTCATACAAGACCTGCAAACACCAAAACGTGCTATTTTATATTTAACATTTGATACAGTTGAGGTTCTTTCTTGTGGGAAAGTCTTAGTAAATATGTTTTAGTATATATTCAGAAAATAGCTGAATAACTGTAAACGTCAACTACCTACTCATCTCGATTTTTAATTAAACTGCTACGCTATTTTAATGGAAGTTGTAAAAACTTTGTATAAGCACGTGCCAAACGTGCGCTTAAATTTTGTTGAAGCATAGAACAATCAAAAGTCACGAAATCTTCTCACAAAAAAGTTTTATTAAACGACTTTTGACTGTATAATTATATATTAAAACAAAATTATAAGTCGCTACAAGTAAAGTTTAGAATTTAAACGCTTTTGAGTAATTTACATGAGCTAACTGCATAAAATTTTGCAAATGAAGCGGATTTTTTTAAACTTTTTTTTACTAAAAATTTTTCTTGTTTTGTCAAATAAAAACAAATAGTACCTTCAGTTAGGATTTGATATTTATTTTTACTTAAATACTATAAAATCAATTATCAATAATGAAAAGGTAATGATATGTTCATTAGCTATTTTGATACTGATATAATAAACAAACAAGAAAATATTTGTTTGTTTTTTTTTCAAACAGGCTACGGTTTGAAATATTCTTTCAGTACTAGAAAATTACATAATCTTACTTTTTCCCTCAGAAAAATCCTTTTCAAAAACGTAATATGTATACCGTAAGGACATCCTAATTTCTATTAAATAAAACCGAAATTGTTAATAATTTGTTTCGGAATTATTTTAATGTTGTTGTTTCCTTTTTTATTTGAACTACACTGTACATTCCAAATTCCATTGTTAAATTTTTCCGAGTTACCATCGGGATAAATCCATCCAGATTTACTTGAATAATTTTTACGCAGAACAACTGGTGTCTGACACTCACAGCCCTAAGAGCAAAGTAAGTTCAATGGATGGATAAGTTGTCATTAAATTTCAAGTAATCATGTCCTATAACGAATGCCAAAGTTAGTGTACATGACCAAAGTAGACTTTTTGAATGCTTATTCAATTAATTTTTACTTCGGATTAATTTAAAGACAAAGTTATACTCCCGTAAAATTTGAACCCAATACATCTGGTTTGTAAAACAAGGACTAATACCAAGGTTACGGAGACAGTCTTTGCACAATCGTAATTATTGCTCTAATAATAGTTCTAATGCTTACTTGCAGAATTCGGAAACCTAAGCTATAAATATATTTTAATAAATTATTAAATACTGCGATTAATTAGGATTTTGAAACAAAAGAAGATACTAATTTAAATTGGAGCTCTTTTAATAATTCTTTAAGTTTAAATAACTGATTAAGCTTACCAGCCATTAAAACAATTTTCAGAAGAGAAGTACCAGTTTAGGTTTGTAACAATCCAAGAGTTGAATTAGTTTAATTTTTATATACGTTAACACAATACTATCTAGCCTCATCTGAACAAAGCTTGTAATATGGCAAATAGGAGACTGATAAATACATAAACTTACTTTGTAAATAAATACGAATTCATCATCATCATTATCATCATCAGCCTGTGTCAACCCACTGTAAGACCCATGTCTAGGCCCATGCCTATGTGGGGTATGGGCTATTCTCATCCAGTTCACATTGGCCACTGTGCAAATGTTGTGACTCCATGAGCCTATGCGCTTGCACCGGGTTGAGAGAGACAATGGGACGTCATTGTTCTCCGCCGCGCTGGAGCATGAATTTCGTCTTGTCTAAATTCATCCTGAGGCCAATGCGTCGGAAGGATTCATAAAAGCTGTGCAACATCTCCTGCACTATAATTCATCATCTTTACTACAATTTTAAATAATAATCCACTTATAATATTATTAATACAGTATAGTATTTTTACTTTAATAAAGTGCGTAATTGCTTATTATTGTTTCAAATAAAATATTAAGATAAATGGATGTAAGGAAGAAATAAATAATATGAAAAATAAGCAAGAAAAAGGTAAATAAAAACACCGTTTTAAAACGTCAACCTATGGTATGTTACTGAACACAAACAGCCTGTGATAGCCACTGCTGGACATAGCCTCCTAATACACCCCATCCATTAGGAGGCTTTTGGACCGTAACCCGCTGGTTTAATGCGGGTTGGTGGGTGACCGACTTTTACATGCCCATCCGACACATGGATCATCTTCTTTTCAGACCAAAACTGCCTAACCAACTAGGAAACAACAATGATAATTTATTGAGACCCCGCAGGATTCGAACCCACGACCTCCGGTTTCTTAAGCACATGCCCATACCACTAGGCTACGGAGGCAGTTTACTGAACACAACCTAAGTTTAAACAAAATCAACTTTTTTATTTGTCGAAAAGTAAATAAATATGAGAAAATATTTCATCTAGTTGATAATGTCGTATTTGTTTTGTGTGACCTGCATCGATGCAACATATCTGCTCTCATTTTAGGTCACGTTATTTTTTTTTGTTGCGGAAATATATATTAAAAACGAGAAATGACGCAATTCGCTAACAGCTCGTTCACTTAACAGTACTCTCCCGAGAATAACTCTTTTCATATGCCAGATTGGAAACAGTTCATGCACTATGAAAAAATTGTTTGTTATAGAAGGCAAAGTTCACAATTAATAAAGCTTTCATTTAAATCTTAGCCACGATTAAAATCATTGTATCATAAGTGTGAATTTTATATTTAAATAATCTGAATACTCCGCTATAGAGTTGACAATTTTATTTGCGTTGGCACATTAGTTTAAATTTTTTATTTGTTAAGGGCTTTTATTGTCATTACATGATATTAAAAGTATAGAAAAATATAAATATTCACAGATTTAATGACACTGTAAAGACGTTTGATGAAAAAAAAAATGAAGAAATCTGATTAGAATAATTTATGTATACCAATATTAATGTAAAAGTTATTTTATTTCGAAAGTTCCATAAATTATTTAAATTAAATTAAATATAAAAACAATTGTTAATTTCAAAACAAAACCCAAAAATGTTGGCGTGTGTGTAATAAAACTTTATTATTTTACTTAACCACCAATTTCCATTTCATATGCGATAGAAAGTAGACCATTCTCGAACGAAATCTAATAGTATTCAAACATATACTAGTATTTTTAACGTTTCAAGGCGCTGTATCGGTTTTAGGCGTTTCTAAATTAGTTTTATTACAGCGATATCATTTATCATTAAACCCAATTTCACGGTCTGGGTTTTCAGCCGTTATGCCTTTCGTTACGTACGCGGAGCGTTTATTATAAAGCAGACAGGTCAAATAATTGGATAGCTTCAGAAGCAGAGAGAACAAGAGATATACCCGTTGTCTTTATACAATAATTATTCGATGTAAATGTATATATGGTGCTATTAACGATGTAGATTACAAAGACAACTGGTTAACTGTTTTTTATTTTTTATCACTTTTGTTATTTTTATAATTACCGATTGAAAATCTTAAACCGATAAGCTGGCTTAGCATTGAATACGATGAAAATAAAAAATGGTGATTATTTAGTACATTAAGCCAAAACTAAAAAAATATAAAAAACAAAAACAATATTAAACATGATGAACTACAAAAGTTAATGATTACAAGCCATGAACAATGTATATTTGTAATTGTTGTATATCGATTCATTGTCTTCATTTCTTTTTAAAATTTAATATCAATATTGTTCGTGTTGTATAATTTCTACTTTAATTATTTCTCCATAACGATGAAATAGTAGAATTTACTTAATTAAAATTTCAAAATCCTTTTAATTATTTTATAATTAATTATTGTATATAAATCTTAAATACTCTCTAAGATATTAGAAAAGTATTCCGTGGTTTCGTAATAAAATCTTTGGTTATCAAATTAAAGACGCTTACTTATTCTTAAGAAATTGACAATAACAACGTTCCACGAAACAAAATTGTACATCTTCAATAATTTTCAATAAGGATATATCAATGCCACACGTCTTCAATAATTTTCAATAAGATCATATCCTCAAACTTTAAAAGATTTTAAGTTCTCGTAAAACGACATAAATATGTTGTATCACAGATGAGTGCGCACGGGTCTAACAAAGTTTACTGTCTCGTGTAATTAAACAAAATGGAAATTTAACGCATTTTTTATCCTGGTCCATTTAAAAGTTATAAAACATAACATTTTTTTGCAAGCCAGGCCACCAGTACGGTCAACAACTTTAGTTCACGTGAATCATATTCTGATATCGAATTAATGCATCGAATATACTTCCCTTTTGGGTCTGGTGATCATATACCCGTCACTTTTGAAATTATTATACAGTTTAATATGAGTAGATAAATAATCCACCCCGTGATAACTTTAGAAAATAGCTAATGAGAATTTTAACCTTAAAAATTAACGAGTTTTTGCTTCTATTTTTGTATTAAACGTTTTTAACAGACAGGCGAAGTCATCTTAACCTTGAAATATAAATTATTACTTGATTCGATTTAATGTACAGTGTTAAAAAAATTAAGAAAAAATCCTTCTATTGCCTAACTAATAATGTATTCTAGACTATTTTCTTCGTGCATTTTTTTGCACATAATATTTAAACCAAATATAATTCTGCTTATGTTTTAATTTGTTGGTCATCACTATAAATAAATCAAGAAGGAAATAGATTAATTGTTTTATTAATTTTTCTTTGAAAGAAACTTTATAAAGGTTTTAAATAGCAATTGGATAATGAATGATACATTAATTTATCAGCGAAACCTACAACTGAAGTTCCTTTATTTACACGAACGTGTTAATTGAGGAACTTTACACAATAGACTCAAGACAAATATCTCTAACATTTGTCATTAGCAGTAACCAAATAGGTTTTCCAAACGTTTCCGTGTGCATTTTTTTTAGTATAGTATAGGCTAAGCAATATGTCAATATACATAATTTTAAATGAAAGTTAATGAAAACCATTGTTAATGAAAAAATAGGCTTTAATCAAACATACGGTGATAACATTATTTTATTGTATAAACGAACATAGTTCTAATTTACCATGTTACGCATTTCTTGACTACACATGCTCAGAAATGTTTAAATTGTCACTTACTGAGCTTGTAAAAATTACGGTTTCAAACTTTCGTGATTCCATTTACTTTATATAACCTGAGAATATATATTCATTGAATGAGAATAGTCGTCAATTTAAGGGTTAAGAAACGCATTTACTGATAAAATGTCACCAAATCATGCCATCGTTTAATATCAGAATCAATCGCTCCAATTCCTTTTATTTAGTGAATACCCACTGTTTATGATCCTCCTTCTGAGCTTTAAAATTATGAGACCTAACCAATCGACGAATCGAAAGCTTGATATATGTAACAAATTGCTGATTTCAAGGACGGCTGACACGCGCCTTCGCTGCACTCAACATTTGCCTTTGCGGATGTTCCTACTGCAATCGCTTCCTATATTAATAATACCTTTTAATGCGTGCTATTTTATTGCTTTAATCCTACTCAAACAATGGTCATAGTGAGTGACACACGCGCATGTCAGAACGCTTGCTCAAAGTTATTTTAAAGTTGTTGAATGCTATATTTTATAAATACTTTAATGAATTTATTTTACGCTAACTGGCTTATCAGCGCATGAAAACTTTTAAGAGGTTTAGTATTTATTGCATTATTTTTAAATCATTATAATAATAATTCGCTTACTGCCTTATATTTCAGCACTATACATTTCAATCTTATACATAATCGCTCCTGTATTATAATTAACGTCATTATACATTCGCGTTAACGTTAAGTAATAAAATAGCTACATAGTTTTATCTACTTCAATAACGATACGCTCTTACGCTTACGCATACCAACGCATTCACGCCTAACGCCGCTCGCAGTTTTAAATATTAATAATTTTAATTTCATATCGCTTTGTACGTGGATATATTCAAGATGCCATCTAAAAAAGACGCACCTATTTCTATAACTGACGCTAATCAATCTACTATTCTGACCGCTAAACGTGACGCTTTATATATACGCATTAAGAATATATATGATAAAGCACAATGCGCTCCTCTCAGGGGCACTTGGGGCAATTGTGAAATTATTTTTTACTGTCATTCGGATTTGTTATTAAGTGTTACGGTTCAAAAGTTTAAACGAAAAAAAATATACAAAAGTTAACAACAAAATTAAAAAATGTTTTTGTTTTTCTTAAAATGGCCATTATTTTTTAAACTACATACGAAAGATTTTCATATATCGATTTTTCTCATGATATTCTTCGCAATCAATCCTGCCATGCCATTTTCTTGACGTTGAGTTGTTAGACGCCGTGTGTATGATTTCAGTTAGGTTTCTTAATTCAAAGCTTTCTAATAAGAATTTTATTCTTCTAATATTCATTATATTTATTACTGTACATTTATTTTTATTTTTACATTCGTGTGTGGTTTTTAACCATCAAAAATGATTCTTTAGTTCAATTTTAAGACCTAAATTATTTGTACCCTTAGGATTTTTATCGGCGTTGCTTTGAAAATAAATTTAAGGTTGGTTGGTATGAAAAGGTTTAAAGAAGACTTGACGACGCAGTGCGGTGTAGCGGCACATCTGTATCTGCACCGCATTGCTTTAGGTCTCATAAACAGTTAAAATTTATTTACCTTTAAAATTTTTTTTTTTTATATGTATATTTCAACACAATCTCTAATATAAGTAAAGCAGTTACAAAATAAAAATTGTGCATTCAGAGTTAAAACTATTGACAAAGTATTTTGATCGTCAACGCATTATTTTTATTTAATCTTTAAAGACACAAACACTTTATTGGCGTTCTTACAATTTTGCATATTATGACTGTCATTTCGTCGATACTTAATATTTTCAAACGCATATATTGACTATATTTTTCCACTGTTTTACCAAAAGTCACATCAAGACTTTAGGTACTATCCGCCTTGACGTACTTTGTCTTATAATCAGCCTGTGATAGTCCACTGCTGGATCTAGGCCTCCCCTAATACACCCTTATCCAAGAAGGGGTTTTGTCTCTGTCTTATAAAGTTTATTAAACTGTGTTTTTATGTTTTAACATCAAAACACATAATGACATAGGAAATTCTTTAACACACTTACGAAATTACAACGTGTTAACCCTCGATAAAGGGTACGGATACTCGTGCAAAGTTGGAATAGAACTTTTTTCCTTGTTTGCTAACCAAATCGTGAAGATATCAAGTAAAACACTCTAACTTTATGTCACGGAACAAACAGAAAGTAGTTTGGTTTATTCAATTACTTGACTCCATTGTAAATCAAATAACAACTTTAAACATAATTTTACAGTTAATTGGTCTAAAATAAGAAGATTTCAAAAAAATTAAAACAACAAATTAAGTACATTTTCAAAACTCAAATTACATTAAAATTACTTCAAATCATTGTTGTACACTTCTGTAAAACTAAACAATAACCTTTTCTTGAAAAAGTTTAATGCTGTATGTTGTTTTAAATAAATCATTACTAATGCTTTTTACGTAAAAGGTTACGCAAAAGTCAAATATTAGGTTTACTATTTAAATTATCTTCCGTGTTGTTTGAAAAAAATATTTATAAAGACTAAGCCAAATTGTAAAATTTATAAGCGAGGTAAAAAAATATTATAACAAAAAAATATAAAATTCATCTTTTATAAATAATAATTAATTACGACTGCGGCGGCCGATCTATTTTAGAGATGAGCCAACTACGCAGGAGATACAATAGTGCACAAGTGTACGTGCAATTCTGGCCCACTCTCTGTTCCTTTATACTCACAAAACGCGATGGGACGGATTACCGTCTCGACCGGAGAGAGTAAGGCGCAGGACCGATTTTATACAAGCCTATCCAACGCATGGATCATGTTACTTTTCAGGCAATTGGGTGACCAGCCCAAGTTGCCCTAACCAACTAGGAAACAGCAATGAAAATTTGTTGAGTCCCCGCAGGGTTCGAACCCACGACCTCCGGTTTCTAAACTAGTCTACACACGCCCTTACAACTAGCCTACTGAGGCAGTTATAAAGTACATTCATCGTGACATATTGCTTTATGTATGTATACATAAAGCAATATGTCACGATGAATGCACTTCTGCAAAATAATAGTCGTTCGTATGTGGCTGTCGGTAGTTAGAAGTTTGCTAAAGTGAGTTAATCTAGTGTAACATTTCGACTTGTTATAACTCAGCCATAGCAACCTTATTGTATCGCAGTCTATTGTGTTCATGATTTATGGCCACTAAATTTTCTGGCAGATTTTAAGTATTGGTTAACATTTAAAAGTATGATTACATCAAGAAAATATTTAAGAAATACAATATTTAAACACATATTTTGTATTTTTAACAAGTGGAAATGAATTGATTTAGATTAGTTAGAATAAGTTAATTAATTTCAGCTTTTTTCGTTTTAGTAAGCAATTAAAAATATCTTTAATCCGAATAAAAGAGAGGTTTAAAAATTTCTTATAGATCTATAATTATTTCTATTGTTTATGGTAATATTATACATTATTAAATAATATGACTATACGGATTTTATCGCGTTTATTTTACATTTTTAAATTCCCGACGTTTGATCACTTTCCAGCGGCCGTGGTCACGGGGTAGACTCCCCGTGTTTAGACTATTTAATAATTCTTATGCATGTGTATGAGGTCTGTTTGCGGTTGGGTGATACTTGTGAAATACTGAAGTTCTTGTACACGCATCTTATATTTTATATAATTCGTTTTATATCAAGGAATTATAATTCATAATTACGAGTTTTAGAAAATAACTTACATTTTTTTAAAGTGTGTTTGTGCCTATTATGCCCGAAGCATGAAGAAGCCTTCTATCCTTTTTCTTAAGCCATTCCGTTTCCCCTTAGCTTACCACTGGCTTGTAGGTTAAAGGCGGTTGACCGTTACCCGACCGCCGTTTGAGGCGTTATTTTCCTGTTTTCTGCAGCAGGGGTTGAGTCGCAGAAAGAGAGGAGTATCGATATTTCGTCAACTGCTCTCCCGCGATATGCTTTATCGCCACCAATGAAAAAGCGGGCGCTGGTAATGAAACAACATTTCTATGGCTCCATCTTCTAAGCACGTTATGTTAACCCAATTTTACGCTTGTCAAAGATCAGAATGAAAGACAAATATTTAAAATAAAAGGCTTTCACAGAATTTAAGGCTAAAGTACTAGCTGGAGCAGGAGATTTAATTCATAGGTCTGATAATATAGCAGCGGCTTCAAAAGAAATATGGCTGTCATACCATGTAACGTTTGATATGAGTGCCGAGGTGTTGCCTCTGAAATGGTACCTACCATTTAAGTAATCCAATATAGTTGCGATTGCAAAGACGATGCACTCAAGCGCCAAGGTAAGCCGGGGTCACCAACTATTATCAAAATGCTCGCACAGTCTCAGAGAAGGACACAATACAGATGGACCGTTGATTGTTTTAGAAAAATAACAAAATGTGTTAGCAATGACAGCGCACATTTTTTGACAAGGCCTAATCTTTTTGCCCGTCCCTCATGATTCCTGGGCAGATGTTAATTTCCAGGTCTAATGTGACCATGGACCTTTCAAAGGATGACAAACGTCGTGTACATTGAAAACAAAACGAAATGCAGTACAATATTTTGTGGTATATAGTATAAAATTATGTGTCGTATTTGCGTTAATGCAAGATTCAAAATGGGACAATATGAAAAAACCAACTCCTAAAAAGAGAGAGAATGTAATAACTTTAATAAGAGTGGAGAAATTGAGTAAAAGTAAAAAAGTATTGTAAAACGTAATTATGTCATTTAGTGATTAGATGAGTTATAATAATTTAGAAATGAGTTACTATATATGAAATATAAGTAACGATATAAAACAAACGCTCAAATTAAGTATCTCCTCCGTTCAGGAAGTCAAGAAACTTATTCCCGAGAGTGCGTTTGATTAAAAACAAATGAATATTTGAGGTGTGTTAAGCACATTAATAGCATAATTGAGTATTGTGTTCTTTAGACCCTGGTCAGTAGTATTGGAGTGCAAAAGTGTCAGTATATCTGAAAATGAAGCTGTCAATAGTGCTATGACAATTTCCACTTGTGCAGACTACAAGTACAAGTGGTTCAGAATTTACTATATCGTACTGGAGTTAATATTAAGAATTATGAAGAGTCATTACAGTAGTTTTTATATAAAAAAAATTTATGGTTTAAAATATGTATTACTTATGGCATATACAATATCCAAGTCATTTACTAAACATTACAATTGAATATTTACTATTGTGATTTAGTTCATATATGTTTGAATGGGAAAAAAACAACATGTTGGTTTACAAATACTATTTGTAAAATGAAACTAAAACAAAATACGTAAAAGAGATCGCAATCATAAAGAATTCGATCATTTTTTTATTAATGTGTTAAACCACTGCTTTCTTTTATCAACATAAAAGTTAATAATTACAGTTACTACGGTACTTAACCTATCGATTCTGCAATTTGTTCTGTATGTTTTATGTTACATACTTTATGAAACAAAAAAATGCAATTCTTAGCCTTATATCAACAGCTTAGATATCGACACTGACGTCAAAATCATGTTCACACGAAGGGATTCCACCATTATATAAGAAAATCGTTTACCAAAACTTTCGTCTCGTTGAGAGATATGCTTTGTAAACTGTTGCATTACTAACTTGTCACATATTGTTTTAGCAGTAATAAAGACTTTTTATTAGTTTGTTAAGTAGTAACAATTTAATTTCGTAATATTTTTGATCTTTTTGTTTGGATTAATCTTCATTATCATTAACTTGTGTTATACCACTGCTGGGCAAAGGCCTCCTCTAATGCACGCCTTCCCCATTAGAGGATTTTTGACCGTATCCCACCACGTGGTCCAATGCGGGTTTGTGGGTGGACCAACTTTTTACATGCCCATCCGACGCATGGATCATCTTACTTTTGGACAATTGGGTGATCGGCATAAATTGTCTTAAGCAACCACAAAACAACGGTAACACAAAGTTGTTTCGCCGCGGGGTTCGAACCCGAAATTTATACATCCATTCAATTTAAATATTTTAATAGGCTTGTACTTAAAATATTGTACGTGTATTATTGAAATAAACGAAAAATATACAAATTTTAATAGTGAAATGTAATATATTTTGAGAAACATCCAGATAACTGCGTATATTCTCATCAAAAGAGCGTGGAGAACTTTCAACATAACTTGTGCTGGGCTTAACGTCGACACGTAGTTGAGAAACTTGTATAAGAGGAGCTTTTTAAAGTTGATCGTTTTAAGGAATCTTCCTTAAGCATAGTTCATGAACTTATTAAATATGTAAACTTTTAATTAAAAAAAAGTTAGACGACCATGTATCATTTAGTAATAATGAAAAATATTGAAGTTATCTTATTTAATCTTCGGTTATTTAGCCACATAGAGACAAGTTTAAAAGATTAACTAAATGACTCGATGAAAGGCTATAAAAACGCGGCATAAAACGCCACAAATCCTACTCGCCGTTTTAATACATGAGATGTTTCTTTTTCGCTTACCAAGTATATGCGCTGGCTACGGTGCCCTTTAAATGGAAACACAGTTCTTCGTTGACACTAATAAATTTGTTGAAGAAATAAATAAAGTATTTTGAGGTATTTCCAATAATAAGATATTTCTCAAGACGGTTACGTGTAAAATTGAGATGTGTGTTCAACTAATATAAATGTGTATTTCTATACAACAAACACTAATCAAGTTGTAAAACTTTAAATATGCACATATTGAAATAATATCAAAATTTATAGTTTACAAAATAAATGTTGTGAAGTGTGTTTTATGTATTCGTTAACTCTAAAGCTTTTTCCGTGTAACATATCATGTAATTTATTTTACAATATACAAATAAATAAAACTTAGGTGAAATTTCTATCTTAAAAATTTCTATAAATTTCTTTCTGACTCTATATGAATTAACTTAAATATTTAATTTGTAATATTTACAAATGTGTATTAATAAGTTAAAGCTAAATTTACGTCAAAATGCGTGAAAAGAGAAAAGAGACAGCAGAAAAAATATATAAACAAATGATACGATAATTAAAGGGTATTGCACTGATCATCGATTAGTCTGTGAAACTCTTTCAAAACTCATTGATCAGATTTTGCGTTATAATGTTGAAAAAGATGTATAGCAACAAACTTTGGCATTTATAATATTAAAGAATTTTCTCTTCAAATTGTTTAATTATTTCCAAGTTATAATCTTACTCACAGCGTTTCATTAAAATTAGTTTTTTTATGAAATAAATTCGAAATTCATTGAATATACATGATTAAATACGATAAGTTGGGTATTTCTATTACGAAACTGTTTAAATATGTTATGAAAACACTCCCACGCTTCTTAGGACATCAACGAAAACAATAGCGTCCTCGTTTGCTTTAGGAGATAAAATTGGAGCAAGGACCTTTACAACGCCTCATAGCGTATTGCCATGCTTCACGTATGTTTCAAATGATGTCTTCAATAGTGAAAAAAAAAGTTTTATTGTTTCATTTCAATTGTAACTTAAAAACTAGTTGTAATCAATGAGTAGACAGGAAAGGTGAACGTCTTTTCGTCTCATCGCTTCAACCAATAAAAAATATGATGCGCAAATGTTTCTAAAGAATGTAGAAGTAAACGACGGCTGAATAAAGCCGTCGTGTTTTTAGGTAAATACGGCTCGTACGGATGCTTTCAATCTAATGAATCGCCTAACGGCCGTTAACTTCAACTTGCCACTCGTCGCTCCTGATGTTACATTGACGTGCCCGGCTTGTTTAATGCAAGCCGTTAAACTTTACATAGGCACTAATCGTGCGTGCTTAAATTTTATTGGGGCACAGAACAAACAAGATTGACTTTACTTTTTCAAAATAGATTATTTTATTATTAAATAAAATGACTTTACGGATTTTATCGTTCATTTTAAATTCCGACGTTTCGAACATTTTCCAGCGCCGTGTTCACATAATAATCTTTAGCTTTTCTTGATGTTTTAATTATTCGCAATCCTGATAACACCTTAGGGATATAGAAATCTGTGATGATGAACACTTGGCGGCTGAGCTACACCATGTTAAGCAAGTACTGCGAGACAACAAGCTTGCTGCGCCACGGCAGCGTCACAGTGACCGAGTGAAGGCAGCCAGAGTGGAGCGTATACCTGCTGTTCTACCTTTGTGAGAGAGCGTAACTGACAAGATTGAGTTACATTTTGAGGCGGGCTTCAATCAAAACTTATTTCAAGCCGCTGAAGAAGATTGGTCAATTCCTACCACCTGTCAAGTCGATATTCCTCTACAAGATCCAGTAGTGTACAAGCTAGATTGTGACTGCGGGCCCTCTTATATTGGACAGACAAAGCGAGCAATAAGAACCTGCGTGAAGGAACATATAGCTGACATTAAACATAAAAGATCCAACAAGTCGGGAGTGTGTGACCATACTTTAAATCACCCAAACCATTATGTCAGATTTGATCGACCACAAATCCTCGCTAAAAACACCGATTCCTACCAAGGATGATCCGTGAGGCTATTGAGATTAGAAAACATCCAAATTTCAAAAGAGAAGATGGTTGGGACCCATAATTACTAAATTAAAATTTAAACCTCAATCATAATACCACTGCTGGCTGTAAAGATAACACTCAGTTCATTTTGCATAGGTCGAGTACAGACTAAAATAATTAATTAATATTAAAATCTGGAAACCCCGCTTAAGCACTGTCAACAAGACGCATGCCATCTCAGTCTACCCCGTGACCTCGGCCGCTGGAAAGTTTTCAAAACGTCAGGAATATATAATGTATAATAAACGTGATAAAGTCCGTAAAGTCATATTATTTAATAATGTATAATATTCATGTTAACAATAGAAATAGATTATTTTAACCGATTTAGGCTGTCAGACATGGCTGTATTACTTTATCACACATAAAGTATTTCATTGTTATAAATTAAGAAAAAAAAAATTTGATATTAATTAAAACATTTTAATGATGAACTAAACTGTATACTGATGAAAGTAATAGATATTTGGTTGTTTTTATAAAGTTAACATCATCGTTGTTATATTAGCCTAACTAAGTCCACTATTGGGCATAGGTGTCCCTTATGAGCTGCCAAGAGGTAAAATTTGTATATACTGTGTGATACTGTGCTGCCTGCATCGTCGTGACTCCACCTCGTGGGGGGTTCGATTCTTTTTAACATAACATCTATTTATCTTTTATGGATTCAAAGATAGACCATCCAGACCCCACGTACGTCGGAAGTTGTCCGCTTATTTCCATTAACTTTAATTTTCTTCCGAAATAATATAACAATCATTATTAATTGTATTCATTTCATCAAAATGCCGTCTGTGACACATTTCATGTACATACAATGAAGATTTATAAACTAATATAATAACTTAAATAAACTTTGAATGTGCCTAACTGCAATAAAAAAATGTGTGCATTAAAATTCTTATTGTGCGTTATTCTTAAAACATTGGTAAATGCTATCACGGACTTTATTGTAGTACCAATTTAAGTAGTACAATTATGTAAAACATTCTTTTATGTATCTTTTACAGTTTTGGCAGCGTTTGTAACTTGATCGCACGAGGTTGAGATTTTTAGTACCATAATTTATTTTATTTCTCAAATATGCATAAACTTCTTATCCCAAAATAATTCAAATAAATGATTAACTAATTAGTTATTACTTTATATTTTATGAGTCATTTAAAAAAGGATGAACAAAAGCGGAGCACTAGGAGCGGAGCAACGAGGTACCATATATATAATCAAAACATTCGCGCTGAATTGAGTACCTCCTTTTTTTGGGAAGTCAGCCAAACAGTATTAGGTTATTTCAACCCATGTCAATAGTATTTCAGTGCAGATGTGTGATTATATCTAAAAATGAAGCTGTCAGTAGTGCTATGACAATTTCCGATTCTGCAGCCTACAAGTAAACTAACGGTCCCAGATTTACTAAAGTATACTGAATTTTATATTAACAAAGTTTATAACACTTTATATTGCTCAATTTGTTTAACAACGTTTTAAATGTGTAAAACTGTTTGTGCTATATAATGTATCCGAGCCATATACTATATATTTAAATGAGGTTCGTTTACACATGTTTGTGCGAGAAGACGTATACCGTGTTTACCCTCTGGATCCAAAACAATATTTAAAAAATAGAGTTAAACAACAACATAAAAGATACTGGCAGCAGTGATATAAGTAATGTAAACATATTTAAAAATAAACTTTTGAAACTTAATAAATAGCTCTCTTTTACCTAATAATTACATTTTTTTATTTTTATTTATTCTTACCAAGGGATTCCTTCATAATGTAGTACAAAGACGTCGTTTACTAAAACTTTCGCCTTGTGAGATATGCCTAGTAATCCGTTCCACTACCGTATTTTATAGTGTTCCGCTGTACTTACTCTTTGCATCTTGTTTTAGTGGCAATAAAGATATTTGATTAATATTTTAGTATTTGAGTAATTTTTGTTGCCCTTTTAGTTTTGATTACTGAAGGCAATTTTTTTGTTATAAAACTGATATTATTTTAGATGGTTTTATTTATGTATTATAGTTTTAATTTATCCAAAGCGTGGGGTATCTAAGAAGGTAATTATGTGTGAATTTTATTTTAAAAAATTTTTTTTTAAAGTAATATACAATGTGGAGCATATAGATAACTGCGTACAATTAAATTAAAAAGCGTGGAGGACAAAACTATCAACATATTTTGTGCTTGCCTTAACGGCGACAAGTAATTGAGAAACTTGTATAAGAGGAGCTTTTTAAAGTTTAAAAAATCGTTTAAAGGATTCTTCCTAAAGCATAGTTAATTAAGCTATTGAATTCCTAAAATCCGAAAAAAGCGTTGAACGTCGATGTATTCGTATTGTGTTGTACGATGACGATAAAAAACCTTAAATTTGAAAGTTATATTTTATTAATTAATTTAATCTAATACTATAATCCAATTGATTTACCTCATAATCTTAAAAAAATATAGATTGTATCTACGTACATTAGTCCCAAGTTTGAATTAATATAGAAACAATGAACAGATTTAAATTACTAAATATTGCCTTACATAGAAAAATTTTATAGTATAAAACGAAGTCGTTTTTGGGTGTTTAAATTTAACTATGGAACATATTTTAAAGCAGTTTTTTGATTGAATACAGTGGTTTAGGGTAAAGGATGTGTAATTCATGCATTAAACTGTATATTAACTCTGGTAAATTTAAAGGTTTATAATGTGATGCCATGAATATGGTGAATTTTTTGCGCTAACATTACAAAAGATGGCTGAACCCCCGGAGATAAATCATAATAAAGCGCTACATTATACACTTATACGTATATTAATAAACACCTATTAAATTAAATTACTATTTCCAAAGATATTGCAGATATCAGCATTGTACCCGAGCAAAAAAAGTCACTGGTATTTCTATAAACTTAAGTAAAAAGATAACCTAAATTATTTACTAGAAGTGTATGTAAAAAGCGGCGTTAAACGCCACGAATCAACTTGTCGTCTTGGTACATGGTATGTTACATCTCGTTTACCTTGTAATAACGCTAGCTACGGTGCCATACACAAAGAAAAATAGAAGTGCTTTGACAATGCTCTGCTTAATATATACATTAGGGTGGTCCTTAAAAATTAAATTTCTTGAGGCGCCCTCTAAAAAGCTTCCTTTAAGTGAAGACAACACGTGCCTCAAGATGATTCGGGTTAATGTTTGTAATTAATCATGTTATTTGAAGATTTTTAATAATAAAAAGTACTTTTATTTTATAATTCATTACTCATATTAACTTTACTACTACCCTATTATAAAGTTGTGTATTCTATATAACTATATTTGTTATAATGTACATGATTTAAAACGATATTTTAAGGATTTCGACTACGAAACAGTTTAAATAAGTTCTGGAAATATTCCCAAGCTTCTTAAAACAATAGCGGCCTCGTTTGCTTTTAGAGAGAAGATATAATATTAGACAAAATGAAACGTTTTATTAAACTTTGTCATTGAATATACATGATTAAATACGATACGTTGGGTATTTCTACTAAGAAACTTAACTGTTTAAATAATCTTCTGGAAATATTCCACGCTTCTTAGAACATCGATGAAAACAATAGCGTCCTCGTTTGCTTTTGGTGATAAAATTGGAGCAAGGACCTTTACAAAGCCTCATAGCGAACTGCCATACCTCCCGTATGCTTCAAAGAAAGACTATGGCTACATTTCAATTGCAACTAAAAAAATAGTTCTAATCAATGTATGGGCAGAAAGGGTGAACGACCTGCTCGCCTCATCGCTTTACCAATAATAAAATATGATGCGTAAATGTTTTTAAATAATTTTAAAAGTAAACACGACGGCTTTATTCAAGGTAAATACGTTTCGTATTTTCAATCTAATGAATCGCCGTTAACTTCAACTTGCCACTCGTCGCTTCTGATCTTACATTGATGTGCCCCGCTTGTTTAATGCAAGCCGTTAAACTTTATATAGGCACTAATCGTGCACTTAAATTTTATTGGAGCACAGAACAAACAAGAGTGACGTAGCTTTCTCAAAATAGATTATTTTAATCGACTTTTGACTGTCAGACATGGCTGTATTATTTTGAATGTTTTTCTTAATTTATAACAATTAAATACTTTATCACAGAAGTATTTATTTTTTAAATTAAATTAAGAAAAAATAATTTTGAGATTAATTAAAACATCACATTTAATTTTCGGTTTGTTTTATTTTCAAGTGAAACTTTCGTTGTCCTGAATGAGCTTCGCACTAAACGAAAATCACGTTGTATATACAATGCATATATGTATTTATTTCTTATAAAGATATCCTTGTCAAGTCTTAATGAAATATTTTTATTTAATATAGAAGCTATACACATTCTTTTTGATCGTCAAACAAACTACCACTGTTTCGGAAATGGAAGCCTCTGACCTACAACAGGCGTAAGAAACTCAGCTCGATTTATTTTATTTCTTTTTAGGGATATCACAAAATTTATACATAGAATATCATATTATCACAATTTAAAATAGCCTGGAGCTGAAATTATGTTTTAGAAGAATGTACGTCCCATGAAGGATTTCTAGGAGTCTTGTTTTTTAAAGAATATATTACTAGTATTTTTATTACACGTATCACAATATTTTAACAATTAACTTATATTTCATCGTAAATGAAGCCCATTTACGTAAATTATATTATATTATAAATATGAATTGAGAAGTACATTATATTGATACAGATTGTATACATAGAGTATCCTACATGCGCATACATATAAGTAAACAAATAGAAAAATAATTCAAATGGAATCATTTTTATTTTTCTCAAGGGACACCATGAGCAAACCTTTGAAAGTTATGAATTATGGATTATGAATATATTTCTGGTAATTTGCTATACTCACAAGTATAGTATATTATATACCGTTGTGTCAACTAAAAATTTAGAATTAAATACCGTGAATACAGTTGTCAGTTGTATAGCTACAGGGTGGTGGATTTTCGTGACGGTGCGCACCAAATTTTAACGATATATCGTTAAAATTTGGTGTCATCATTTTAATCTAACGGGGCTAAAGAAGAATAACTGCAAAAATATAATAAAAAAAATTGAATAGCAAGTAGTGTACAACTGTTAAACGTCCGTCCACAGCGATGCAAGCTCCATTCAAGCCAGAATAAGGTACATAACTTGTAAGTTGATAGTTATCCATCATGATTATAGGCTATACGTTTTTATTTTATTCTACATAAAACATTCTAATTATAAGGGTTAGTTTTACTTGTGTTTCGTACGTAAGTATATAGTTTCATAAATTATTATTACACGGTTATAATTAACTCAGTAATGAGAACCCATGACAACTACATTTAACAGAATTAAAAAAGGAATAGGCAAAATTGCAAGTGTTAGGAATCAGTGCAATGAGATAATGTGTAACATAACATAATTATACTAATAACGTTATATGAAGTCTTCTTTTTTTGGATCACAAAACTAAGCAGCAGCAGTTACAATACGCTTCAATATATCTGTCTCATCTAAGCTGTCTGCCATCGTTAAGGATTAATTATTTCCAATATTATTTTTATTATAATGATAAATAGTAATTTTCAGTTTTGATATATACAAGTAAGACGTACCATTACCTGTAAAGGTATAGCTAAAGCGTTTTTCAATTAATCACACGGGTTGCGATTACCAGCAACAAAGTTTAATAATCTCTCAAATATTTACTAAACTAGTTGTTGCACTTCGTCCGCGTAGTAATATAAAGTTGCATCAGTTACAAAAACGGGCCCATTGTTTGTTTGTTTTGCTCAATCTATAGAGTACGAGACGTATGTTATGTGACAAGCCCTAGCAAATTGCAACATCAGCATCATCTATTCATTGCAACATCGATTCACACGGTACAAATATGCTGCGTCAAACGAGTCGACACGAGGCAAATATGCTTCATCAACGGGAACGGTTTCGACGAACCCAAAGGAGGCCTTGCCATCCGACGCTGCACTTTACTGAAATTTCCATCGTGTGAATTACTACATTACGATAATTTCAATGTAGCTCGGTCATTCCATTTCTCGCATCGAAAGGAGTCAGACTAGGCTTAGCTTTTAGCATAAGTTAAATTGTAATTTTGTCTTAATTAAATTTATATCCAATAATTTTGAGTTTTTTGGTCCTCCGACGGCGACTACCATAATTGGCGCAGTCGGTAGGATACCTAGGGTAGCTAGGATCTAGAATAGATACCAACGCGCCTGTATCCCGGAACCTGGAGTCCCGTGCTGGAGGAAAAATCCGAAAATCGATCCTCGAAGAACCAGAATGAAATCCATGTGAGTACACTTAAGATTATCCTTGAGGTTCTCAATATCCTTATAAGTGTCCTTTTAGTTTCCAAGATTTTTCATCCTAAGTATACTACCCCTAAAGGGCCGATGCACAAATTGCTCGTAGGCTCAACTTGGATAGCTATAGAAATATTAGGTGTAGATTTAGATAAGACCGTAGATTCCTCGTTAGACTCGATATTAAATCAGTCCCGAGATGGCTGACGTAGACGCAATTTTAAAGCCCACGCCTGGTACCCGATTTTGACGGAACTCGCATAATACCTAGATTTATCCACTTATGTGACCAAATAGTGCGGAATATTTAGCTGCAAATCCCGGCAACGAGCTAGCTGTTATGCCTGGTAAACGTATACTTTAATAAAATTACTGGGTCAGCTGCACGGATAATTAACTCAAATGGCATTTGAAAGTTGGGATAGCATAAAGAATACTGTAATTAATAATTTTTTCGACCAGAGAGATGAGACCGCTTTATATAACGATTCTTATGTTGGCTTACGCCGCAAGAATTTACGATAAATGTTTAAATTTATTCAGTACTTATTATGACACATACGTCAGCCTACACATGAGAGTGTCGATACCACTATTGAAGCTAAACGTCACTTTGTATAAAAAGTTAACAATGCAGGCATTTGTAGTGAGGGTTTAAAAGAGCCCTTGGGCTCTCGTATCAGATGTATGTCCAGATAGGCTGAAAAGCTTAGAGTTCACAAGAGGAATTGAATGTTATGTACTTACAAAACCGTAATGATTCACCTCGGAAAAGAAGTCACAAGGTTTTCAATTACCCAAACAAGTCCAATAGTTCCTACATATCTTACCCATGTTTAAACCATTCAATCTGTTGCTCGACCACCACAATTACCAATTGGCAGCCCTCAACAGACGTGAAGCTAACTCCAGCAGCTGCTACATCTAGACCAATAACAGGTCTCTACGCGCACGCAACAAATGTTCCGTGCGCCACCGCCTAACTATAATGCGCTGCAAATAAATTCCAAATTGCCCTAGGTATATACCACAAAATCAAGGCCCTGCTATGAGTGGTAAGTCAGCCACATGTTACCTGGAGAAAGGCCTGGGTAACTAACTTACTGGTCATGATTGGCACAAATATGGCAATCCCCGCCTTCTAACTATTTTGAAACGAAAGAAATGAATATTAATGAAGTTGATAACTATAGGATTCTATTAATCTGATTATTATGGTACGACCCCATGGTTTTATTTGTGTGATCCCAAATGTTTATCCCACAGGAAGTGATTTTAGATTGTGCAACCTCGAGTAATTATATCGAGCCGTTATGACGTGATTGACGAGTGCCCTTCAGGTAACTCTGAGTGAACCTCAGCCTCTAGTAGTTCGGGAGAGGAGCAGGATTTTCGGAATCGTACAAATTCGAACAACTTAAAATAGAATTGAATTTTAACTCAGAGACAGCTTCCATACATAAAATTTGATCCACGTTAAAACTACTTATAGATACAGGCGCAAACCAATCATTTATCTGTCCTGGTGCTATCGAAATGTTCTATCTGAATTTGCGCTTAATCCTTGACCGTTCGAAGTAACCAATGTTCATGCCACCTCAAGGAAAATTATTCTATTATTCTTTGTTTCTCAGAGTTCAATGAAACGGACGACATAAAATTATATATTTATAAATTTCATAATTATTTCGACGGCCTTATCGGGTTGGATTTATTAGAAAATTTAAGTAAAATCGACTTGAAGGACAAAGTGCTTATCATATCGTAACTCGACCAATTCTATTTACATGTATAATTCATGCAACGGAATTGGTACGAAGAAATTATCCGGCCAACCATCTAAAATAGTTAGAATCCTGATAAATTTACATGACGGTGAATGTTTAATTAACGAACAAACTATTTCTAATTGTATTATAAGGGAGGTCTCAACCACGTATGCAATACACGCGGATTTTAGAAATTACTAACCCGACGCAGCATGATTTAATATTTTCCCTAGACCAACCAATTCAAGCTGAGTCCTACAACGTTCAATGTTCTCAAACCTGTCAGACTGCGCGCGCGGCCGATGTCCTATCTCACATGCACGGATCATTTGAACGTAGAGGAGCGCGCTAACTTAGAGCGGTTATGCAAAATTATGCTGATGTATTCTATATCGATGGTGAAAGTTAACCTCACTAACAAAATTAAGCATAGCATTAAGACAACTGATGAGATACCGGTATACACAAAAGTTATCGGTACCCGTATATACATAGAGATGAAGTTAGGGACCAGATAAGCAAGATGCTGTATCAAGCATTATTCGACCATCGGAATCCGCGTGGGGCTCACCCATATGGGTGGTTCCAAAAATCCGACGCATCCGGTAAAACTAATGGCGTGTCGTCATAGATTTCCGCAAACTAAACGAGAAAACTTATGACGATAAGTATCCGATACCCATAAACGACGTCCTAGATAAACTTGGTAACTGTCAGTATTTTTCGACTTTGACCTAGCTAGTGGGTTCTATCAGGCTGAGATGAACCCGACGACACCCAAGACAGCATTCAAGTGAGAATGGTCACTACGAATTTTACGCATGCCAATGGGATTAAAAACTCCGTCCACCTTTCAGCGCGTAATGGACAATGTTCTCAAAGACCTACAAAACACTATTTGTCTAGTTTATTTAGATGATATTGTAGTTTTCAGTACTTTCAGGAACATATGGTTAACCTGGAGAAGGTGTTCCAAAAGCTAAGAGATTCAAACTTTAAGATACAAATGGATAAGTCTGAATTTCTGAAATTTGAAAGGCCTATCTGGGCATATAATTAGTAAAGATGGTATCAAACCTAACCGGATAAGATTTCAGCAATTCAAATATCATACCTACCTACACCTCAAAGAAATAAAACAGTTTTCGGTTTAGTAGGTTATTACAGAAAATTTATTCCTGATTTCGCACACGTTACCAAACCCTTAACGCAATGTTTAAAGAAAGGTAGGAAAATCGTAATTAACGCCGAGTATACAAGTTGTTTTGAAAAATGCAACAGCTCCTAATAATGACCCATTCTTCAATCACCCAGATTTTCTAAAGATTTCATCCTACAACTGACGCATCTAACGTAGCAATAGGGCAGTATTATCACAAGGGCCTCTAGGTGCGGATAAGCCGCATGCTACGCGTCGCGTACCAAACGATAGCGAAACTAACTATAGTACTATCGAAAAGGAACTTTGCTATCGTATGAAGCGACTAAATATTTCCGACCTTATTTATTTGGATGAAAATTTAAAATCGTAACGGACCATAAACACTCCAGTGGGTTATGAACCTAAAGGAGCCTAACTCTCGTTTAACCTGTTGAAACTTAAACCTCGGAATACGATTTCCGTAGTATATAAAAGGTAGTAGTAATTGTAATGCAGACGCTTTGTCTCGCATCCAAATTAATAACGAAGAAATCAGTTCAGTTGTTGCAAACCGTCAGAATGCCCACCTCTGGGAAAATTCGTCTACAGCTACGGCTCATACCAGTTTAGAAAATCCAATTTAGAAGTCCCAATCGTGAACCATTACATAAATTTCACAGGCAGATATGTATTACAGTTGTCGATGATATCAAAAGCGACCGACGGCTTCAAACCCTTCGATACGCATATAGGACATCCTGTACAGGTGTCCAAGTCCAACTTAGAATCAGATGTAGTGAATGTAATTAAAGAATATGTTAATCCAAAGTAAAACCCGTTGCTTATTAATCCACCGCTTGCATTTTACGATATCATACTATTATTCAAAATAAGTTTGAAAACTCCGCTATGAATTTAGTGTTATCAAAATTCGAAGTGGAAAATATAAAAGAATACCTCAGGCAACAAGAAATAATAAAGCTATTACATGAGGGTAAACTAACCACCGCGGAATAAACGAATGTTACCTCGCGTTATCCGTCGATATTATTGGCCTAAGATGAAGCGACGATATCCAAATTTATTAATAGTTGAACGGTGTCGGTCAAGCAAAATATGACCGTAATCCCATTAGACAACAGTTCAACATAGTTCCCCTACGAAACCATTCGAAATTGTTCACGGATCTGCTTTCAATCAAAACGAGAAATATTTAACTATTGTCGACGTATTCTCTAAGTATGCTCAAGCATACCACATTCGCGACGGTACAGCAATCAGCACCTTGCAAGCCTTACTTAAATTTTGTACGCATCACGGTTTACCGCTAACAATAGTATCAGATAACGGCACTGAATTTACGAACCAGTTGTTTAGCGAATTGAACTCTGCATAAAATAAATCATCCATAAAATTTTGCCACATAGTCCAAACGATAACGGATCTGTAGATAGGTTTCACTTTCATTGCTGGAACATCTTCGTATCCTAAAATTAACTCACAAAGATCAAGATATTTCCAATTAGTCCCATCGGAATCTTAGCTTTACAATAGTTCGATCCACTCGTTTACCAAGTGTAGACGTTCGATATAATAACCGGCCACTTTGATCCGCGCGATCCTTTTGATATTGATATGTTCAAGCATTTAATGCAACAATACATGCAAAATCACTGAGATAGTAAGAAAATTATATACAATACTATTAATGAGTCATCGTTACATAATCGCACTAATATCATGAAAATTTAAATAAGGACCGCGAACCAGAAATCGAATACCAACCTGATCAGCGCGTTTTATCAGCAATCCTTTGGCAAACCGTCAAAAATTAGCGCCGCGATATAAGCTCAGATAAAGTTCTTGGAATCTACCTATACATATTTATAATCCAAAAAACGTGGCCCGAGCGAAAATCGATTAAAACGAGTCCCTAAAGTGCCCAATTGTTGCAGAGTGCTACTGGTCCTGATTGCTCATTCGATAACGGCTCTGGATATCAATCAAGGATAACGCTTGAGAGTCTCGGCGATGGCCCCGATACTTTCGACTAGGAGCAACCAGGCTAATTACTCACTACATGCATTTTTACAGTATATTGAACTTAAAGATATACGCGATAAAGCTCATATGTTGCAAATTCAATTATCGGATTTCAAAAGTCAGTTGCATAATCATACGTACATGCTATATGAACTCCAAATAGAATATTTATCGTCTAAATTAAATAAAGTTTATACTATTTAAAAACATTAGAACCAATCGAACAAAAAGAGGTCTCATTGATGGTTTAGGCTCATTAATTAAGACTATCACGGCAACCTGGATTATTCAGATGCAGTACGATATGACAATGCTATCAAAATTCTTCAGAATAATGACAATAAAATAGCAATCAAGTAAATGCACGCGTAAGTCTAAACACGAATGGATGGCTCAGCATTCGAAAATTATAATCAAATTAGTAGAAAATCAATCCAAAATTAATGTAACCTTGCAGCTCATCCAAATACCCAAGCTCAACGGGATTCAAGTCTTATAAAATACATGAGATTTGCTCAACAGCTAAATAATTACAGAAAATGTAGATGATATATTAGCCGAGTTAACAAGAATAGAGAATATTTGAGTTTATTCGTGCATCAAGCACACATCATTCTATTATAAGTATTGAGGTTTTAGGTCTATGGTTAAGAAATTAGAATCAATATATAAAAAGCAACATAGTTAGACTTAGAACTAGAGAATATTACGAAATAATTAAGCTCAGGGTATTATTTTCGGAGACAGAATAGTTATAATTTAAAATACCATATTTTCCAGCGGCACGTTCGATTATATAAACCGTCCGTCGTCCCCAATAAATACTGGCAGGCCTCATCCTCCTTATCCATTGATAGCAACAAACAGGGATGGTTATGTTACATGGAGGCTGAATGCCCGAAGCGGTAACTGGTACCTCTGCGGAGATAAGATGGACCATCAACTTCGGCATCAAGCGGACTGTACCCACGCGCTCATAATTAACCAATCTTTTGGCGGGAAGCTATGAGATGACCACGCAATTTATCAAGGATCGCCTTGGAGGAACTCGATCAGAAGTATACGTCATATCATTCCCTAATATGACGAAGATACGTATGCAATGCTCACGTGAGGACTACAACAACGTCATCGGTACCTACCTGGTCACCATCCCGGCTAACTGTTACCTACATACGGCGGAATTTACCATCACCAACAGCAACGAAAAGTTGAGGAACGCCTTTGAAGATCATGGGAATACAGATGACACAACGAGCTACGTTAGCACATCTTCTCATGTTCACCTGAAATCAATTGATCTCAGAGGTTGCAGGAAACTCAACATCATATTCTGTACAACCGGTCTACAAGTCGAACAAATCTCGTCGAATTTCCTATACCATACGACGATACCATTGTATGCTATTGTGTCCATAAGCTTACTCATCATCCTGATCGAGCAACACTAAGACATTGTGGGATGTTGGATGCTCTAAAGAGCCCTCTGAGGTGCCAGCCGAGAGAGGACGTCTATTCGCAGCCTGCAAAACCTGGACTACATAAGACTAGCATTTCCTCATCTCAAGTCTCGTAGAAGAGTTGCTGCCTCAGGGAGTGTTATATGCACAAGCCCTTAGCAATTGCAACTATGCAGCATCATCTATTCATTGCAACATCGATTCACACGGTACAAATATGCGTCAAACGAGTCGACACGAGGCAAATATGCTTTCATCAACGGGAACGGTTTCGACGAACTCAAGGAGGCGTGCCATCCGACGCTTGACTTACTGAAATTTCATCGTGTTGAATTACTACATTACGATAATTTCAATGTAGCTCGGTCATTCCATTTTCGCATCGAAAGGAGTCAGACTAGGCTTTAGCTTTTAGCATAGTTAAATTGTAATTTTGTCTTAATTAAATTTATATCCAACAATTTGAGTTTTTGGTCCTGACGGCGACTCACCATAATTGTATTTTACCTTGAATAAAGCAGTCGTGTTATTTTTAAATTATTTAAAACATTTACGCATCATTTTTTTTTATGGGTTAGCATGATGAGGCGAGCAGGTCGTTCACCCTTCCTGCCCAAACATTGATTAGAACTATTTATTTAGTTGCAATTGAAATGTAGCCATAGTCTTTCTTTGAAGCATACGGGAGGTATGGCAGTTCGCTATGAGGCTTTGTAAAGGTCCTGTTCAATTTTATCTCCAAAAGCAAACGAGGACGCTATTGTTTTCGTCGATGTTCTAAGAAGCGTGGAATATTTCCAGAAGATTATTTAAACAGTTAAGTTTCTTAGTAGAAATACCCAACGTATAGTATTTAATCATGTATATTCAATGACAAAGTTTATTAAAACGTTTCATTTTGTCTAATATTATATCTTCTCTCTAAAAGCAAACGAGGCCGCTATTGTTTTAATAAAACGCTATGAGTAAGATTATAACTTGGCAATAATTAACAATTTTTAAAGAAAATTATCTTATATTATAAATACTAATCTCTATAGATTAGGCAAAACAAACAAACAAACAGACATACAAACAGGCAACAATTTCAAAAATATTGTTTTGTTGTATGTATCAGTTATGTAATTAATTAGTAAGTCGAAGTGGCAGTGCCGGTCATATAAGCCGCAGAACTGACGACCGCAGGAGTCGGAAAGTTCTGGAGTGGAGACCGAGGATCGGTAAACGTAGTGTAGGCCGCCCTGCGGCAAGATGGAGTAACGACATTCGCAAAAGGGCTGGTGTGGGCTGGATGACAATAGCCGAAGATCGAAAGCAGTGGCGTGCATTAGGGAAGGCCTATGTTCAGCATTAAACTGACTCAGGCTGATGATGATGATGATGATGATGTACCAAAATAATTAATTTTATAGCAGTTATTTGGATGTTACAAAATGACACTCTAATTTTGATTCTTTTGTATAGATAACTTATGAGGACATATTAAGAGAAAAAACAAAAATTATAACGTAGCATTCGAAGCAGAAGCAGCAGCGCTATCGAAAAAAAGACCCTTAAAACCAATAAGAACAAAAAAGTTTTTGGATTAAAAACTTCCTTCTATTAATTTAAAAAAATATTTAGGCAGATATTAAAGACAAAAAAAATTAATATCTATGAACCGTATTAACGCCTAGAACTTTCGTAGTTTCACAAATCTCTCCATGACACTGACCTTAAAATAATATCCTTATCGAGGGTTCCCACAATAGGAACAAAGATGTCGTTTATTAAAACTTTGTTCTTGTTGTGAGAAAGGCCTGATAATCCTTATTACTGTCTTATAGTGTAGAGTTTTAGGGCTTGGTTCACATTTGATACTCTAGTAATAAAGGTTTTTGATAAAAGCTAATAAATGTAAGAAGTTTTATGACAGGTCTATTTCTTGTCTGTTTCTTCTCTATGTTTAGAAAATTATAGGCACAATGTTATTTTAATATAGACTTGTACGCATTAAACAAGTGTATTTAAAGCTTTCCAACCTATAGTGTATAACTGACTTTAACTTATTTTAAAATATATATAACCTTAAAGTTTTATTACATATTTTTTTCAATTTGCACACTTTGTGATCTTAATATAATTGCTCATTTCACACGTTTTAGTTAATTGGATATTAATAAATAATAAATACACGAATTTAAATATTTTAATCTCAATTTATGTCTCAATAACATCTCGTTCGTGCTTATTAAAATCCTTAGAGAATATCCGCATAAATAACGGTTGGCTTTAATATTGGCCTTAAATTTGGATTCATAGCGAATTAATGTTTACTAGTTGCTTGAGAAGAGATTTATTATACGAAGAAAGAAAGATTTTTAAAACTAAGCTATTAAATAATTTATGCTGCTACTTCTAACTTATAACTTTTTAAAATGTATAATGGACAAGTATTGTACGGTTATAATACTACGCTTTGTTTTATTTTAAATAATTGTGACAGCTAATTAAATAAAAAAATACAGCAATTATATTTACTCATTATATTAATGTAAAACACAATTTAAAATATATCAAAATAAGTTAGAACCTTACAAATTTATTTAATATGTATAAAATATTTTAGTTTTCCAAAAATTATATTTTATAAATTATATATTGCATCTTAAATTTTAAGTTTTATAATACTTGTTGAATATTTTAAATAAAAACATTAAGTTTTTATTTAAAATATTCGAACTTTTTCAATATTACTTTAATGTTAAATATACTAAATAATAGAAGAAAAGTTTCATATAAATATATAAATTTAAACGTTATGGAAATGTATAGAAATACAAATGATAACAAGAAGTAAACGATTTAAGTCATCCTTCAAAAATATTTAGTAGACCTATTAGAAGTCAAATAGTACTGTACTACTTATAAATCGAAACATGTTGTACAACTATTAATTGTACAATATACGCTTTAAAGTAATTTTAAAAACGTATTTTATTTTTCACATAAAGTTTAAAAAATATCGTAGTTGTACAAGTCGTCGCTTTGAAGCGGAAAGTATTTTTCTTTATGACTTAACTATTTCAATGAGCTCCGTAAATATTCTCAGGTCTTCTGAGAACTCCATCGAAAACAATAGCGTCCTAGTTTTCAACTGAAGAGGAAATTGGAGCACGGTCCGCTACAAAGCTCTATTGCGGATTGGAATACTTCACATACGTTTGAAATGTTTTTTAAAAGAACTAACTGGCATTTAAACAGTAAATATATTTTTTAATTTATATTCTGTATTTACTCGAGCTGTAACAGAATTTAAAAACATTTTATATTATTCGCTATTCAGTTTCTTTTAACTAGGTTTTGTTTTTGTACCCCATTTTTTTAGAAATTATCTGTCGGTTCAACCCAGTCGTTTACCCGAATACTGTTTTACGCAGAGACCGGGTGATCTCCAAACGGTTTAAGTTTATGATAAATTAGTTGTCGGAATGCCAAAGACGGTCTGGCTAACTACGAGCGACTGTTTAAATGGCTACCCGATAAATGGATAATCTTACTTGTCAGACAGTTTGGAAAATTGGCTATTATTGCTCTAACCAACCGGAATACAATGATAACATAAAATGGTTTCCTATTAAGATATGAACCCTCTAGTTTGCAAAAAACGGAAAATCATGGAAAAAGTAGTACAGAGGGTAATTCATAATCATATAATATATTTTAAATCTTTAACGTGAGCTTTATGGCCTTTTAGGTATTTTTTAATATTTAATTTAAAAAAATATATAAAAAGGCATCATTGTGGCAATACTGGAACGTTACGCTCTATTTTTTTATAATTAAAAGTAAAACGATCCCTTTACATTTATAATTATATACGGTTAGTAAAAAAAGTACCGATGTTAGATAGTCAAATTAAGATATTTGGTGGCCTTTGTTACGTTCCCATGCAATAGCGTTCTTTTTTTTTAATGTTTCAGTTCCATTGCCTTGGCAAATTATTCTTTGTTCTTTTTTGGGTTTTTCATATCTGAGTACCTCTCAGAAAATTAATAAAGTTCTTATTAAGATCGCAAAAGCTGCTTTACTTTATTAAGTATTTATTTTTAATACTAGAATCCGCCATGGTTGTTGCGAGTTTTTATTTTTAAATAATATATAAGGATTTATGAGAAACGGAAAGAGAATATCAGACTTTAGGGCCACAATTATTTATTAGATAAATGTCGTTTTGTGAAAACATTAATCGAAATGATAAATACACACAATAAACCCCTGAATAAAATTAAAAAAATAACAAGGTATAAAATGAAGGTTGGGTTTAAATTAAACGCTGAATATTTTTCTGTTGATGTGACTGTAAATATTCATTAAATCATGATTGTAAAAGCCCCAGTAGTGGATGGGTACTGGGTTTTAAAAACCATAGAATATCCCATAAATAATTGGTTTAATTTGATTTAAATTTGACATAGCGATATGTTTACTAGTTGCTAAACATTGAAACATATAATCCATATTCCCAAGCCATCGAAATGGACTGATGGCATCCCGGGGCCCAAGGTAGTTGCAACCTTGATCTACACCGTTTGGGTTCGCCCCTTTATTCAATTACAAAGGCATCAATCTATTAAAAAAAATCACCCATGCTAAAACCTGTCTTTTCTTAAAAATAAGAAGAATTTCTATAATCTAATTAAATAAATATTTCGTTGAAACCGGCACAAAGCACTTCAAAACATGGCACAGGGATGCAAGGCTTATAAAATCGTCTTGTTCATCCTAATGCCACGTGTTGGGAGACACGGGAAGGCCCTTCCTCCCCTCCCGACCCCCTGAGACTTATCGTTGGCTTAAGGTGGTGATGCGCCCCTTTCCTTATACTTCGTCCTTTCCAATTGATAAGTTTGAAGTCGTCTTCCAAGAGCGGGAAAATTTTTGGGATAAACATCCCCCTTCTTACCCTCTGCCATTGGATGGGCTTCGAATACTGAATTGTTTCGGGCACAATCGTGGCTTTGCTTTAAAAACCCTCCTGCTTCAAGAGGGTTTTTTTCACTTTTCTTGGAAAAACAAAATTCTGCTCCACGCTTTGGGTAATGCCATCCAAGGAGAAAAAAGAGCTCGAAGGATAATGACGCACCCCCTTTCAAAAAGCTCTGTTGAATTTATTCCGAAGTGCTTTCCTTCTTGTTTTAATTTCAATTGAACGATGATTAATTGAAAATTCAATCCCGCTCAGACGCTTTTGGGATTTTTGGGTTGTATCAAATAGTTCGCCCTTATCCTCACTCCTTCAGTAAGGGTTGATGAACACTACAGCTAAACCTGTCCAAGAATTCCGCTTCCAAAAACTTAAGAACCGGCCCCGTTTATCCCTTTACACGAAAGTCCGCCGCATATATTTGGAATATGTCTTTTCAGCTGCCTTAGCCTGACTTCAGAAAGACTGTAGCCGCATCTTAGTTGTTTATGTTTTAAACATTAAAGAAAATACTAATATATTTTTTTTTCCAAAACTATACAAAATTTTCCGTTTTATTCCGGAAAAATTCTATCGCTATATGAAACGCGGAAAATCTGTGCGTAGTTATTAGGTTATCCGGAAAGATAGCAAACAGACGCGACTTTTTTATAAAAAGATAAAATTCAGATATATTTATTTCTTAAATATTTTTGCATGAGCAAACGTTTTATCAAAATTCAAAACAAAGGGACAAAAAGGTGTTATTGGAGGATAAGAAAAGAAATGGAAATTTCCCGGGACCTAGGTTTATTTCAGTTTGGGCAAAAAAAAATACAGAGTATAAATGGACTCTAAAAATCATGTTTACCTTCCTGGAAAAAACGTTTAATCTATATTAATTGTTATTTTTGATCCATATTATTTACTGATTTTTTAGGATTTTTTTTTATATTGTACAATTGGTGCAGTCATTAAAGACAAGATTTTTTTTAAATTCTTTTATTTATCAACAGCATCTGTTTAAAAATAACCTTAATTACCAGAATAATTTGGGTTTTTGGAATCATAAAAAAGTATGAATATTTGACTCCAGATTTAAGAGGGCACGTATTTTGTGCAGAAACGAATACCATTAACAACAAAAATTAAGGCGTGATATTTTTTTGCTATATGGTCATTTTTAATAGATATAAAACTATAAAAAGTTGATTTTGCTTGTTTATAAAAAATTTTGCCAAAAAACAAGGTAAATTTAAGAACGATTTTTTGAAGGTTTAATATAAAACAAAAAATCAAAAGCAGTATCAGGAAGTCCTTCGTCAGGACGTTTGGAGATAACATCCGGTTGGTTCACGTCACTGGGGTGGAGGAGTAAATGTTTATTTTAACACCTTTTTGCGGGTTGTACAAGAAAAATAATTAAATAAATTTTTCGCGTTTTCAAAACGTCGATCAATCGAAACTTTAAACGTCTTAAGCACCGAGTCTGAAAATTTAAAGAACAAAAAATGTTCTTTTTGCCTAAGTTTAAGGAAAACCCGACAAAGTGAAACTTTAAATTGACGAATAGATTAGAAACGATTCGTACTTTCAATACCAAATGACCATAAAGCTAATTATAAATAGTACTAAAAAATTTATATTAGTTAAAACACTAAAAAAACTTTTTAGAAACCAAAAAAACTGAAATTACTTTTAAAGGAGTTTAAATACGTAGAAAATGAAAATATTCAAAATAAATTCCGTAAAATTATAATATAAAGAAATCAATTCATTCGAATGAAAAAAAAACATGGGTATTTACAGCATTCCCAACTCCTCATCTCATAAAAGTTGCTAGAATGATTGTAACTTTTAATCAAACACCCCACGGCAAAACGGTAATATAAAAATACTTTTCTTAATAAAGTTTGTTTTATATTATATTGCGTGAAAAAACAAAGAAAAATGAATTTGAAATTGACTAAAAAGAGCCTGTTTTCAAATTTCTAAGTAAATCAAATAAAAACTTTAAACTTGACTAAAATATATAATGGAACATCAGGTTCTGATTTGTATATGCTGCTGCATTTTAAATAGTTTATAAGGTTTTGATTTTATGAAAAACCGTACAGAACGCTTTTTAACAACATAAAATCGACACTTTTAAATGCACATGAACAAAGACTCACTCTTAATTTGACTTTTAATAAGGTAATTGTATTATTTTTGATGTTAATTGTTCATTACTGCAGTTATTATCCATTCCAAATATATCTAATGTTGGCATATGCCTTTGTTAACATTATTATAATTCATATATATTTAAGTCGTACTGAAATGTATATAATTGTCATTGAATTTATGTTAAGGCCCTAAACCAATTAAAGAACTGAGCTGAACACAGTTTTTAGCATTGCTTAAAATCATCCTACAAAACACAATTTAATTTCATTTCCAGCAAAATTCAAAACACTATTTTGCAGGCTTATATTAAATTTGTAATCTCAGTGACTGGTGTTCAGCAAAAACACAATATATTGCTAAAACTCGTGACGTTGATAGATAGCTTGGAAAATTTATAGCAATACTTTAAAATGCTTCAAAGGAAAAGATACTGTTATAGTAGCAAAGTCACGATTTAGGCCTTTACGAATATTAAATCCTAATGTGTGCGTGTAACTGTGTACCACAAAATATAATCGTTCAAAGTAACATCAAAATTGATTGTTCAATGTTTCTTTGTTTAATATTAGTTGTACTGATATATTTGTAGGGACAGTGAAACTAATCACATGACACTTTGTTTTTTGAGTTCGCGGGAAGCTCCCGTCCCCACGAACTAATAAATGAGGGCCACGCGTACGGAAGGTACGAGTTAGGCATTTGTTTATGTCTCATAAGGATCGTCGACTTTACGCACCGAGACGCAGACGGTATGGTGACGGTATTAATCTGGATGGGGCCGGTGAAACCGCCCTGAACGCAGAAATCCATGTACTGTTCATGTTTCTTTGTGCTCGTAAGAGGCGAGGGCAACCTACAGGAGTGCTTGTTATCCTACTTCCTTAGAGTGAGGGTCTGATGTGGCATTTCGTTATTGTCTTAGCGACCTTTCCACGTCAGACGAGAAACGTTTGGGAGTTTTGACTAGGAGCGTTTGGAACGGTGTATACGATGCTCTTTTACAAGCAAGTGTTACGATTAACAACTTTATCGGTGTGTTTGGCGACACACGGGAGTGTTGCAATTTACAGTCTCTGTGTGTTTACGTTGGTACCACTGCGCCCTGCGCAGTGGATAAATTAAATTACTCTACCTGGTTTGTCGGGCAGACGGAGGATATAAGAGCAATGATTGCATGCTAAGCGTGATTGGTCGTATGTAACTTATGTAACAATATTTAAACTTAAAGACAATTTACTTGGAATTGTTAGGTGGTGAGTCGTCGATACGAACAGAGACTTTTTCCTAACGTCCTGAATACACTTTTAAAACGGGACACGGGCTTACAAGGTGACAGGAGGACGTTCTCAACGCGCTTATAAATGACTTAATCTCTGGAGCGTTTTCTCATTTTTATTTATCGTAATTGATATATTTTGACAGATCAATTGGAAACTTGTCCGTAAACTCATTATAAATCACTTTTTTGGGTTGAAGCAGACACTTTAATGTTAAAGCAACGTTTTTTATATTGGGGTTAATTAATAATTAAAACAGATCATACATTTTGAATGCATGTCAATAATACATAGCCGAAATAATTAAGCGGGAAAAGTTTTTAAATCATTTTTACAGCACATTATTGCTCTTGGTTATAGGTACATTACTATCAGATTTGTTATATTCATTATTTGGGCAAACAGTTTTAAGAAGTTTACAATTTATATCATGGAATATATATTGCAGTTAAACACTTCAAATTATGGCTACGGCATTCACACCTAACATCTTTATATAATTATGACACTATAATATCAATACTGAAACTATAAATTCAATAGCAACTCTGTTTGTCTGTCCATCTTTACCGTCTACTCTACTGAACTGATTTTGATAAAAAGAATAAATACGTAGGTTAGATTATATGAAAGAACATTTAGGCTGCTTACTTTTGCGGTAAAAGTGGTTAAAAGGGGTAAAATGGGGGATAACATTTTAGTTGGACATCATTATTGTTGACTCCTATATTTACATAGGCAACGATATACCATGTAGAAGTCGCGAGGAATCGGGCTACAGCATGTTATTGACAACATAATAACATAAAAAGAATCTGCATGACATCATGCCTTCATTAGGTGCCTATTTCAGCAGAATCTGCATAATGGATTTAGATTTTCTCTACTATTACATGGATGTTCGCTCATTAAGATACGACGCGAGGATTAATGGATGTAGTTAGAGAGATAATACCTTGAGAACAAAAGATTAATTTAGTTTGTTCTATCACTTTTGATTTGGCACTGATATATTTAATACGTAATTTATTTATATTCATAAATAATGATGTATATAAAATATTCCTAAATCTTAAAATCTTACAGACCCAGACCAATTATATAGAAAATAAATTAAATTAGTGTGTCTGTTTATAATACACCCATAACCTTTTTTTAATTTAATTTCGACGGAATTTAGTAACAGATAGCTGGTGTAACTGAGAGTATCTTAGGCAACTAAATGTAGATAAAAATGAGCCAGATTTTTTTATAGCCTCCACTAACAAAGTCGCGGGCAACAGCTACGTACAAATCAAATGTAGACTCGTTTTTTAATTGCTGTCGTTTTGTAACGAGCAGTCGGGCTACCTAATGGAAAGTGGTCACCGTTGCCCATAGATATTGACAATATCTGGAGTATCACCAGCGCACTGCCAACCGTGAGATATAGGATGTGGAGTCTCATTTACCACTACCCTAAAACCAAAAAGAGCGATAAAAAAAATCTATTTGTTTTAATACCTAATATTAAAATATTATCTGGAAACAGGTAAAATGATAATTCAAACATACAACTTCCTTTTATAAATTTGATATAATAAAACACTTTAAGATGTCGCTGTTGACATAGTTAAAGTAAATTTCATTTCATTCATTCATGTAGGTTACATGAATGAATGAAAAAAAATAATAAAAACATCTAGAAAGGTCACGTATAAATTCAAGGATTGGAAACGGGGAAACTTACAAAACATATTTTTATAAAAAATATGCTTTCAAACTTGTTACATTGTTCGTTAACACTATGAGATTATCGCTTATAAGAAAACACAAAACAATAATTTGTTTCTAACCTACCTTGTCAATTAACAAAACAATATTGTTTTTGTCTTATCGCTGAAAATTATTTAAAAAAAATATGTATATTCAATTATTCCTGAATTTTCATAAGAATTCTTCAAGAGATTTTTGTTAAGATTTCTTATTTGTTTTAAGGTATAAATATTATCAAAGTATTAAATCAATTTTATGCAGATGGAATAAAGAATTTTTTAAATGCATTGAATTTTATACAAACTTATACTATATTACCTTAAATAAGATTCCACATTAAAATCTTTTGCATTATAATAGTTATTGTGGGTTATTGAAAAACATAGATATATGCGATCGGCATAACTGTTTTTCATTTTTTAAATATCTATTTAACTTTTATTCACAAAATTATTAAACCAACTATTAAACCAAATATTAAACTAAATAACAACTAAAGCCCGTCAAGAAAAAAACAGAATGCACAAAGTCGGAGCTCTAGGAGCGGAGCAACGAATTTAGTACCTTCTGCTTTTGGAAAATCGGTAAAAAATAGGTCTTGTATCCAAACTTTACAAATGTTTCAGTCCTGTGTATTATATCTATAAAGTTTATCATTTAAACGTTGTACAGGCAACATAGTAACAAACGTAGAACACTAAACTATCTGAGTCCTTGGATCTTAATCTCCAAACGGAGGCCTCTGTCTAACTTTCATAATTAGTGGGTTAAGCAAAAGGACTCCTAAGTTTAAATAACGGTATGGTTGAAAGATTCTATTGGCAATAAAACTTTCCGTAAGAACTTCTATTCTTTACCAATAGAGTTGTGCAAAACTTATATCATTGTATTTATATACAAAAAATGCAAATTTTTAGTCAAAGTTTATAAACAAAGAAACTGTTAACAAATTCATAGGCAGAAATAACAAAAGTCGGTTTAATTTTCAACATATACGCATACGTACGTTTCCGCAAACATTTCTGAAACTCCCCAAAATAAATGTAACACAGCTTTTGGGTAGTTGCGCAATTCTCTACGAATTGTCTATTCTGAATAATAAAACTTCATATGTTTGAATGGCGAACTAAAAATCTCGCGTCGCATAGAAATTGTACCTGAAACTTGTATTCGTTTTAGCAGCCTTTGGCTAAACATTAACCCTTTACCCATCTGTTGATATTTATATTTTCTAAAAAATTTTATAGACATTTTACAATACGTACTTTTGCTCTTAAGTCTCTCATCCGTAAAGGAACCTAATAAATTATTCCCATAATGATTTCGTGTGTAAGCAATGGTTTAACTTAAATAATTGATTATTTAGGATATATAATTTGACATTAAGTTTAATGGCAGTAACTTACTATAAGACTTCCAAAGGTGGTTGACAACTAAGATCGACTTTTGACATGCCCATGACTCATCAGTAATCGTACTTTATTGAAAATCGGTTGGCTCCTATTTGTAATGCAATAACTAATAATACTAGGCCACGGAGGCGTCAAGGAGAAGACAAGAACTAATACTACTGCTATGTCAGATGCAAAAACGTATGCTTTAAAGAAGCAGGCTTGCTAACTATTTCCATAAGGTAAAAATTAATCTAGATTAAACGAAAATTGTAAAACGTTACTACAAAAGTTAATCGAAGAGTGGTCGATAAGGAAGGTTTATATGCAAAACACTTTTGTAGGTATATTACACTCAATTTTGTAGGTTATTTTCTATCATCTTTAGCTCTGCTGAAGCAGGGCGGTCGTAGTTTACAAATAGTTCTTCAACGTAAGACCCTAATTTTTTTATTACTTTCATTATATTAATTTTGAAGTCAAATAAATAATAACTTTAAAATATTTATTTACGTAACAATTTAGGGTTTTATTACTTTTGATTTCACGGGTATAAATATACGCATAATTTTCTATTAATATTTTAGTATATTATATAAATTATTAACCAAAATTTGTAACACCATCTGAAATACCGGAAGATGGCCTGGAGATAACAGGGAATCGGTATACACCCCTAATTATAATTAATTTTTGTTTATGTAAATACCTTCACAATTAAATCCGTTAAATGTCTTTTTATTAAAAAATATATACCTCTTCATAAGAAAGGTTTTTCTAAAGACTGTGGAAATTACATAACTATATCGTTATAATCCCATAAGAGTAAGACCCTCCTCTGTATAATAAATCGAGGTCTCGACCACTTTTTGCGCAGATAGATACAAGAAGTGCAGGCAGGTTTCATGAAGGACAGGAGAACGCGAGAACAAATAATGAACGTCGGCAAAATAATAGAAAAGAGCACAGCATTCAAATGCCCTGTGACCCTGCTTTATTGACTACAACTATTAATATCAAAAAATAAATCATAAAATACAACTTCAATTGGGTGATGATCCAGTTGTTAAAAGATGATCCATTCGTCGGAGGCATGGTAAAAGTCGGTCCACCTAACAACCCGCAAGACCAGCTGGTGGAAATAGGTCCAAAACCTCTAATGCATAGGGTGTATTAGAGGAGGTGTACTAGTCCAGGCAGTGGACTATCACAGGCTGATGATGATGATGATTAATAGAGACTCATTGATAAGGGAAAATAGGCTACGAAGGCAGTTGTCTCGTTGTCTTACTTACAAAGGATATATAGGATAAATTAAATAAAAAAATGTTCTTTATTATTTAATATTATGTGATAGTAATTAAAAACTCTTTTATACAAAACTTTTTTGGAATTATGCGCAGATTTGTAAAAAGTAATCCCAGGTGCATAAATTTAAGCAGTTGCAAAATAAAGCCTTCAACTTCACATCACGTTTTGTATATTTATGTGGTTTACACGGTTTACCAAAATAAACACCTGCTACGTGACGGCCAGCTAAGAGGAAATCGTCGAATAGCTATAACAATTTTTTATTTCTTTGAGGTATTAGACGCTTTTTTACGAAATATGTAGAAGAAGTGTGGATGATATATATTTAATTTTAATTAATGTTATATTAGATTTTATTACTTTAGTAAATTACTGTAACTCTAATTCTACTTGACATCGAGTAGATCTCAATGTTTGTTTAATATTTGCTAGTCAATTACAATTCATTATTAAACACCACAATGAACTTTCGCAACCACCCGAACTTAAAGATATATTGGTGTTAAGAAAATTACTGTGTAGAGTATTATGTGCAAATTTTAAACAAGAAATAAACATTTTTAATTAAAAAATTTCTTTTAATGTCTAACCCCAAAAAGGTGTCAAAAATAATTAGTTTTTCTAAATTCTCGTTTCCTCGGCGCATGATGTCTTCGAAGTACGAAAGAATGCGTTGGTGGTATAATGGTGGATAAGAAAGTTTTTATTTCGAGCTTGTCCAAGATCGGTGCATTAGTGCGTTTAGCAGTCAAAGGTATTTTTAGCATTTTTCTTCAGCATCACCCCTTTGTCTCTCTTGTCCACGTTCACACTACAGACAGGTAGATATAGGAAAAGGGGGAATTCCTAAGTTAGTATCAATCTGATCTTGGTTATTTTTTCTTGCAGATGTTGTTTAAACGGTTTGTCCTTTGCGTCTTATGCCGTCCTGGTTCGAACTTTTATCTCGGGAACACATTTGCGATTATTGCAGATTACGCAGCCCAGATACACATTATGATCAACGACATTAATTCATTTAATTATTAAATTACCAACATAAGACACAGCTTAACTGTTTTATTGTTCTTACAATTACAGCTAATCTCATCATGCATCAGTTCTAAGAAAATGAAAGGATAAAAAATTAAAAGGCAATTATACCATCATCAGCCTGTGATAGTCCACTGCTGGACATAGGCTCCCCTAATACCTATCCATTAGGCGGTTTTTTGGACCGATCCCACCACGCTGGTCCAATGGGTTGGTGGGTGGACGACTTTACATGCCCATCTGACGCATGGATCATCTTACTTTTCAGACAATTAGTGATCGCCCAAATTGTCTTAACCAACTAGGAAACAACAATGAATAAAGGTCCGTAGACTCAAAGTACTTATTACCAAAATTCACACGTGCGGCATCAATAGATGATTGTAATCCATAGAAAATGATTACGTTTTCGATAAAAAAAACTCCGATGCTTATTACGAATGAATAATGAAAACTTCAAAGCGAATTACAAAACCTTTCACTTTGATCAAGATCTTTGGTGGACCGTGAAATTGTGATCTTCGGTGCGTTTATATAATTTTGGTTCATTATACAAAAGGAGAAAACCCTGAATTATAAAAGATTTTTTATTTTATGTAAACGTTACCCCTTTACCGTTTTCATGACATTTTACCATACCGTTAGAAAATTATTTTTATGGTCGAGTGATTTGTATATTTTTATTAAACGTTTCTTAACGTGTATAATGATAGTATTTATTTTTAGAGATTAAGTTTTTGTATGTAGGTTTCATTACGTCTAGAGGTTACTGATAATACTGAAACATCCATGAAAGTGTATCACGGGGTTTTATTTCACATCACACACACATCATCAGCCTGTGAAAGATCACTGCTAGAAATAGGCCTCCCTAATACCTATCCATTAGAGGGTTTTGGACCGTATCCCACCACGCTGGTCCAATGCGGGTTGGTGAGTGGACCGACTTTTACATGCCCATCCGACGCATGGATCATCTTAATTTTCAGACAATTGGTTGATCGGCCCAAATTGCCCTAACCAACTAGTAAACAACAATGAAAATTTGTTGAGTCCCGCAGGATTCTGAACCCACGACCTCCGGTTTCTAAAGCACACGCCCTTACCACTAGGCTACGGAGGCAGTTTCTATAGAAAAAAATAATTGCAAATTAATATTTAAATACTGTTCAAACGGACTTTAGGACAGGTACGTCAGCTGATTTAATTTCGACTTTAGATTTATGACTTCTTTATAAAGGCGAGACATACGGAACACGGGTGAGTTGCGGTCTGGATTAGTCCTGCAGATTTTTTTCTTAAAAAGATCAGATAGATGTAGGGAAATTCTATAAGGTTAAAATATCTTACTCAAATTTGCTTAGAAGTTGATCTTACCAGATTCTTGAAGTTATGGAGAAAAACTAAATCAAATTGTTTAGCTGTGCGGCCTAATCAACTATTAGTATCTTGGTTTTCGGTCTGTTTACTGCAAGGCCAATTTTATCGCTTTCCTGCTTTGTCTGGTGAAAAAATTCAGTCATTTCTTTCATTGATGTTGTCAGAAGAATAATGTGTTTGGCATATCTGGGATTCGATAAAGGATGGAGTTGTGTAAGCACTTTCGGAATAAATTAATTTTGCACTATAGAATTAAAGCGAAATTATTAGCAACTATGTGTTAAATATATTTCAATTGTAACATAGATAAAATAAACTTGCCTTGTAGCCTAGTCATATGGGCGTGTGCTTGAGAAACCGGAGGTCGTGGGTTCGAATCTTGCGGGGACATAACAAATTTTAATTGTTGTTTCCTCGTTGGTTAGGGCAATTTGGGCCGATCACCCAATTGTCTGAAAAGTAACATGATCCATGCGTCGTACGAGCATGTAAAAAAGTCGGTCCATCCACCAACCCACATTGAACCAGCGTGGTAGAATGCGGTCCAAAGCCCCCTAATGAATAAGGGTGTATTAGGGGAGGCTTATGTCCAACAGTGGACTATCACAGGCTGATGATGAGTGATGAGCCCTTCAACCGCGTAACACCAATTTTCTCACCTTCTTTCGAGCTTTTTATGTTGCATCTACGTTGCTTCCTATTTATTTGCGAAGACTAAGAAGATCCTGATACGAAATAAAGTCACTCCTGTTCCTCTGCGACTCCATTGTAGCTGCGGTTAAAAGATAAAAGGGCTGAGCAGTTCTTGACCAGCCTCGTCAGCAATCCCTTATGCTGGTTAGGTTCCACTTAATGTTTCAGTAGCGACATCTAGCCACAGGTACAGAGCCCCTCTACTATGAAAATATTGGAACCTATTCATACTTCAATTCAAATGACTACCCTCTGAAAGGCATATAACATAAACACAATAGTTAAATATTTCATTTACATTTATCATTGATTTCCCTTTTGATTGGGGTTCCCTTATACAAAGCCTTCGTTATCTATTTGTCCGTCAGCCAGTATTTACTTGTGTGTTTTTAGTCATTACTTAAAAAAAATGAATATTTTTATAGGTAGGGGAATTTACACAACTTAACAATTAATATACCCAAGAGAAATAAGAAGTAGGGAAAAAAGTAATAGACAAAAACCTCCTCCTCCTCTTTTTCAACTCCTCTTTTTTATTAAATCAATAACTTTGTGGAATGAGCTGCCTTCCGATATTAGGATGGCTAAGAATCGCTTTGAGTTTAAAAGTAAAGTTCGCAAATATCTTCTAAAACAAATTTAAACAACCAGATTTTTTTTTAGCTTCAACTATTTTATTTGTTTCTTTAACACGTAAGAGCTTATATTATTTATGTATTAATTTTTATTTGAGTAATTCCTATATATTTATTTTATATATATATATATATATATATGAGTATAATATTTTTTTTATTTGAGTATGGTATATGTTTGTGTATATATGGATATATATTATGACGTTCAATATAGTTTTATTATATATATATTATTAGCATAGGTCTGATATACTTAACATTTATTTTTTCTTTGTTTTAATTGTACGCCTACCTTAAATTTTTCTACACCACCCAAAGGTTGACTGGGAGAGAATGCCTTCGCATTAAGTCCACCTTTGTACCCATTTCTAATTTTGTGTACATAAAGTTTAAATAAATAAATAAATAAAAAATAAAAATTAATATTTGGCCACGAACAAGTAGGCCTCATTTATTGGTAGAATCGCGTGGTAATTGCGATGTTGACGAAATTGCAATGGCGATGCTTAACCAATGAAAAATAATAATTTTTTAAAGTAAGTAGGCTATGACATTAAGATTTGTTTACAAAAATTCGACGTTTCATTTCGCTCTTCTATTATATTGAAAATACAAGATATTATCATAAGCAAGCTATGACATTAACATTCAAAGCATCTAAGCATGAGATAACTTTCTGAGAACATCATTATCAAAGTAATCTTACTGACGCCTGTTAAACATTCATACAAGTTCTGAAGCTGCGTTGAATATTAATAGAAACGTCTATTACTTCCTTTTGAAATAAATAAATATTTTATAACTAGTTTTAAACCCTCTTAAGGCATAATTTTAATTTTCATTCCGATACAGCAATCCGCTTTTCAATCCGTATTATTTCCAAAAAAATAAAGGTGTTTGAACTATAATGTAAAACAAAATAATAAATCAATAAATAAATATTTTTTAGACGAATGGTACGAAAAGAAACTTGGGACCAAATTGGAATGGTATGGAATGCAGAAGTACTGAAAAATGTCAATTATGTAGGTAAAGACATAAAGTAACACAGTAAATATGTTGATAAACTTACCAAAATTAGTTTTACTTCTTACTTTTAAAAGAGCCCAACCACAATTTGTCAGTTATTGAATTAGGCTTCTTTTAAATAAGCACAGATTACTAGCAGTTCTAATATTCTGTGATTGTAGTTACACTATAACTAATGCAAAAACTTTGAAACTTTGACAGCTAAGGATCGTAATTTAAACCGAGGTTAAGTGAACACAGTAATTAAATATTGCATTTCAAAGCTCCAAAACAAGTCCGTTAATTAATGACGGGACCAAGGGACTATTGTGATACATCACAAAGGGTTGGTTTTAACTAAGATTAAGAGGGGAAAATTCTGGGAAAATTCGTTAACCCTCATACATTGATATTTTAAAACAAATATATGTTAAACAAAAGTCTGGATTTATTTATTTAAACTTTTTGCCAAATATACAAAACGCGACCCAATGCCAGTTTTAATTTCCTGTATGTGTGGAAAATTCAGGGGAAGAACAAATCAAAAAAAAGGAAAAAAAACATTCTGAACCTTCTTAAGCATTGAACTAAGTAATTAATGTTCAATAACTTTTAAACATAATGTTTGGCTGTTGGTAAATAAGGGTTGAACCTTTGATGACTGATTGGATTTCCTGAATTGATATAACAAAAGGTGGACAAACCAAAGCAAGCAAGAACATATAATAATTAAAACGTAAAAGACCATTGTGGTGTGTTGATCACTCAAATCATCTAAACCATTACAGTACATTTGATTGACCACAAAAATTTGTAACGATAAAACCCAATCATATAACCACGCCAGTGTGATAATTTTGTGTTGCCGTTAATATTTTAAGGGGAGTACATACTTAATATTTCTAATTAAGATTTGGAAATTCCGTTTGCCTTTGCAAGAAGATATGAATCTAGTTTACTGGTGACCATGGCAGCTGGAAAGTTTTAAAACGTCCAAATTAAAAAAAAACAAACCTGATAAAATCATAATTTAAAATAACACCTATAAAAAGGCCTTTTCACCCATTTCTTTGACACAGTTATACGATAAAAATAGATTTCCCGAATATATCATTTTACCTGAACTCATTAAAAGTCGGTAACGAGTATTAAAAAAAAAACTATTGAAAAAAATATATATTCAAACAAGCTTTAACCCACCCCGCCAACCCTTCCATGGCCTGGGTTTGGCCTCTTTTATAAAGAACCGGGTTAATCCCACGGGAAACAACTTTTGTTATCGTTGGTGTTCTGTTGGTTAGGACAACGGGAACACCCGATTTTCTAAAAACTTTGATTTGACGTTTCCCACCACGCTGGTTAAATGGGGGCTTGGGTGGACTATTTTTAAACCCCAACGAGGCGGATCATCTTACTTTTCAGAAACCGGGATGGAAAATTCCCAACAACTCGAAACAACAATGATAATTTTGTTGGTCCCCGGGATTCAACCCACGCCTTGGGTTTCTCAAGCAAGCTAGGACCCTAGGTTACGGAGGGTTTATTTTTCTTGTTTTAAAATTGTTTGATTGTTCATTAATTTCACTTTAATTTTTTGTGAAAATAAATTTATTTCGAGCCAAGCCTCCTTTATATCTCAAAGTGAATAAGATTAAAATTAAATAAATTAAATTTTAACAAAATATGACTGACTTGAAACGTATTAAACCATTTTTGAAATAAAGTGACAAGTTTAAAAATTACCCGGTTTTCATCATTTTTAAGTCTCTCACATCTTTTAAGGTAGGTTTTTAAAATCTGTTTAATTTTCAAATGCAATTATTTTATTAAACTTACGTTTAAGTCTTTAATATGCCTCAGTGCAATTAAAAACAAAATTGAGATTAAAATGGTTTTGTATTAATTACAACATAGATAAAAATTTTAAACATAAAAAATAGGACCACAACAGCGTTTTTTTTAAAAAGGGATGATATTTGTTCCTGAGTGCGGGGCAAGGTTAATGCTATTTTTTCCCTAATTCTAAGTAAGAAAAAAGTGGAATAAAATTTTTAATTACCCCCGACCCGGAAAGATGTTTTTCCAAAATATTTGGATTTAATAACCCAGAACCGGTAGACACATGGAGGGAATAACTTTGAACACCGTAATAAAAAGGATAAAAAAAATTTAAAAAGTCACCATCTTGTATATAGAAAAAGTAAAGTAAATTTGGTTGATTGTATATTTAAATTTAATAATAAAAAATATATTTTAAAAATAATTGTTAAATAATTTGGATTTGAAAATGGATAGGCCTTTATGATTATTAATATGATGAAAATTTTATAATAACTTCCCTTTTCTAAGGAGCATGTTAACGAACACTGTGACAAGAGAATTTTATATATTAGATTGTGTTGCAGACATTTTAATAAAACATTTATAAGTTAAAATTCTTCTGTTTTGTTACCAATTTATGTTTTATAATATTTTGTTTTTGTTTTAATAAAAATTAAGTCCAAATTACATTTCCAAAATAATTTCTTTTTAGAATTCACCCAATTGAAATTAAAACGGATTTGACTACGTAAAAAAATTAAAATAATGAGGGGCCCAAAAAATAATTTAATTAAAAAACTATTTTTGTTAAAGAATCTTCGTCGTATCTCATTATACCACTTTTTAAAATGAAAAATTACGTAATAACAGTGTTCTATATTATCGTAATATAAATGTAAATAAAATACAATGTTTGTTTATTATTATATCTTCAGATACCCATTGTACCGATTTTTTGTTTGTAAAGTGTCAACTTGGACAACTAATGAACTTTATTTAAACTTGTAGTAAAAACAGAACTTGAAAATTTATTAGAACCAAATTTAATTTAAAATAGTAGGACATAAAAAATAAGATAATACCACCGATCAAATAAAATCAATGCTGTCAATATATACCAAATAAAGGTCCTAAGCTAGACTCAAAGTACTTAACCAAATTAAGTGCGGTATCAATAGATTTTAACCATAGAAAATGATTATTTTTCGATAAAAAACCCGACTTAAAAATGAATAAGAAACTTTGGAATTAGCAAAACCTTTCACTTTGATCAAGATCTTTTGGGTGGACCTAATTGTGATTTCGGTGGTTTTATATTATTTTGGTTCATTATAAAAAGGAGAAAACCTGAATTAAAAAAGATTTTTCATTTTATATAAACGTTACCCCTTTTACCGTTTTCATGACATTTTACGTACCGTTTGAAAATTAATTTTATGTCAGTGATTTGTATATTTTTATTAAACGTTTTTAACGTTAAAGGTAGTATTTATTTTAGAATTGTTTTGAACGTAGGTTTTTAAGTCTAGAGGTTTGATAAAGTCATTTATACTTTTTAAACGACCTTTTCTTTGATTAAAACCTTGTTTTTCTTTTATTTATTTTTTTTTATTATTGCACCCTTAAATTTCTTAAACCCATAATGGTTGATTGGCAAAGAATGCCTTTTGGCATTAAGTCCCGCCATTTCATTTTTACAAGAAGGTAAAAAAAAATTACTGAAACATCCATGAAAGGCATCACGGGGTTTGCACAAAAAAAAATTCCTTATTTGTAATTTTGATAGTTTCAATATATCACCTAGGGATTGGAATCTACAATTTTATGGGTTTTCATTGTTAAAATTCTTGACACTTCCCAATTTTTTCATAAGTCTCGTCAGGAAACAGTAAAAATCTTATAACATAAAATAAACTGGAGGTGTTATTAAAAAGATTCCATATTCAACAAAAGAGCATGAGGTGGTTAATGCTATAAAATCAAATATTAAAAAGTTTTTCAGATGTTGTAAATTTGATATATCCCAGATTTCTCTTAATGAATATTAAGCGCAGAAGAGGAAGTGGAGACAATTCCCTATACACAAGACTTTTACTTTCACATAAAGTTTTGGCCTCCAATCCATCAGATGAATACTTGAACTACTAACTACTTCCTGAAAAGTTTTTAAAATTGGAAAATTTCAAAATAGACATAATTGTTTACACTGTTCCCGATATCAACTTTGAGTAACAATTTGCCTAACTTCTAATGTGGGTATCAGAAGATTAGAATGGTTTTCATCATATCTTGGAGAAGCCAGTTTTTGAAATTGTCGTATATATCATCTTTGTTTAATCTTAGATCTAAAAGTCTTTTTGATAATTTCCCAAAAAAGGTACCAACGGGTTATTTTTTTTTATAGTTACCTCGTTGCTCCGTCAGTTGTTGATTTTGGTCATTCTTTTAAAATATAGAAAGCCCTTTTTTTTTGTTTTTTTTTTAATCATTTTTGGATAAGAGTTTAATAGATATTTAAGAAATTAAGAAAATTACGGCGTCAAAAATCACAACCTCGTGCGATTAAATTGCAAACACAGCCTTAACCATAAGAGTTAGATGAAAATACGTTCTACATAATTATACTACGTGTTCTTCAAAAAGAAGGCGGGAAATAAATTTTTTTAAGAATAACTTACAATAAGCATTTTAGTGTAAAGATTTTTGAAAATTGCAATAAGGTGTTTTCATACCCGATGATAATGGGTTTAAGTTCATAAAAGCTTCTTAAAAAAATCTTTCTTCTTATTACAAAAAAGTAATTGTGAAAGTGAAAATATCATAAACGACAGATTTATTAAGTAACCATTAAAAAAAATCAAAGGTAAAATGTGGAGGCAGAAATCGCGCAACCCCAAGACTCATTATTCCTCTATTGGTTAAATTTTTGTTGCCCAGCTTACCGTTTCATCAGCCAATTTGATTGGACCAAACCTGGGACGGCGTTGGTAGGATCCCATTTAAGGACCAGAAGCAGGGATGGTTCGAAGGGTGTAATCCGGCTCAAAACATTTGGGGGTTTTAGTGTTTAAGTCTTTTCTTTATATATTTTTTAAGTTTTGTTTTAATTTATTTTTCTTATGATTTTTTTTTTTTTTTTTTTACCAATTAATAATAACTCAATAATTATGTTTGAGAATTTAAAATTAAATGGTTGTCTTGCCTAACCTATGAATATATTTTAATAAAGTATTTGCATAAACGGTTTCCAACAATCATATCTTGGTTTGGTTTTACAAACTTTAATAAACTAAAATAAATTTGTTACAAGGCGTTTCTCATTTGCGTATCAGTTGGTTTCAACATAGAAAGTTGAACAAACTGATCCTATCCTCCAATTGTCTTACTGTGGTCAAATTTATTACTTTACATTTACGATATAACAACAATTATAATTGTTTTACGTGTATCTCTTGTTATGATTTGGGTTTGGGTATATCTTGTTATAATTTAGTTTTAATTATTAAAAAACGTTTATGTTTATCTATAAAACATTGTTTTTATCTTGTAAAATTGACTTTGACTTCGTTTATCTCCGTCCTGGTTCCTGGGCGTCAAATGAGATCATCGAGAAGTTAAAACCCCGAAACCGTTTCAATGCTTGGAGGACCCTTCAAGACCTTTGAAGAGTGGTATAACATTAACATTTAAAAACCCGTTTTGGGGCGATATCGTCAATTTTCCGGTCGTTGGTGCTTGTGGGATGTGGCACGTTTCCTGTTGAAGGGCGATGGTTCTTAAGTTCTCGATATTTACCCGGGCATATTTGCGTTGAAAGCAAGCCGAGGGGCCGATGGGAGGATTCAGTTGAGCTAGGTTTTGAAGCCACCCACGTCAATACCAAAGCAAAAGTTTTTAACCTTCTGGTACCCGGCCTGCAAAGGGCCTCTGAATCGGACTGTTCCGTTTGCCGAGTCAGCATGTAGGAAACCCTCATACCGGTATCTCTTTGTGGATAAATTTGTAATAAATTCGTCCAGCAAGAAACGAAGGCTACAAACATAGCGCAAAGGATTGCTCGGGTGGCAGGGGCCGTCCGTGGTCCGACAACGGTGGGCCGATAGGTAAAAAGGTTCTGAGGTTTTGGGACCGTTTAAAAAAACGGGGTTTCACCACGACCAGGTAGAATACGATCTCCGTGCAGTAGCCAAAAGGGGAGAAGATCACCATCTTGGGATTTTTGAAAAAGGCCGTCCAGCATGGATTTCACAATACGCTGATGACAATGATGTTTAGTAATTAGTGGTACCAATGTACCGGATATTTTCGAAACTATCAGATTATGATATAAATTAATTGTGGATAAACCAATTAAAATTTTTTTTCTCCCCCTTACTTTTTGACAATTGAATCGCCCAAATTGCCCTAAACAACTAAGAACAACATTAAAAAAAAAAATTGAGTCCTCAATGAGAACCCAGCCTCCAGTTACTAAAGCCCACACCTATTCATCTAGGTGAGGGCAGTTATTTAACCAAAACAAATTAAACAGATATTTAAAATTTTGATACCAAGCTAAATTTAATTTTAAACAACATAGAAAAAATTTATCAGTTTCAAATTAATTATTTGGCCAATCCTTTCAACCCAGAAAATGTTGTGATTACAAAATTAAATACGTGGACAGAATAGAAATAACCCACGATCGTCCGTCCCTTGTAAAAAAAACCCCATTTTTTAACATTTTTGGTGTTAGGTAGTTTTGAGTCCCAAAAAAATAAACATTAACGCAATAAAGCCTGCTTTTTAATTAAAACGAAAAAACTGTGTATTGAAAAAGAATTGAAAATAGTGAAGTCATATATCACGAATAAATTTGCAGATGGTGACGTGACATTTTCTTTATAATAGAACCTTTTTAATTAATTCTTCACACAATAAATAAAACCAGTTCCATTAAGAATGACTTTGAGTCCTTCGAAGCAACGTTGACTGAAATTTTAGCTTAAAACTTTTATTTTCACCATTTCCGCCAACCTTTCTAATTGTGTATATTTTAAATTTGCTTTATATTGTAACTAATGTTATGCTAAATGACTACTAATTAAAGTCTTTACAAACCGAAAAGCTCTTTTAATTTAATATGTATTATACTTTTTGGTGTTTGGGGACGTTCTTAAGAGTTTTTTGAAGATTTCAAACCTTAAGTTCTGTTTTGTAAAGAGGGATAATATGTAGAATAAGGCATCTTTATAATAAATTATATAAAAAAATTTACGAATTGTAATTAATAATATGATTTAAGATTTAAAAACACCGTTATTCAAAATTTTATTTTGATAAAAATTTAAATAGTCATGGTGTTTTGTTACAAATCATATAACGTTGATTCACTTTGGTCCAGCCAGCTTAAAGTTAATGTAATTAGTAAGTACCCTTTTTATTACCGTACATGGTCGAGCAAATTTTCACACGCCAACTTTTCTTCCTCCTTGTCATGGACAGTCGAGGGTTGTTATCGGGTCCCTTTATTCCTTCCAAAAGAATATTTATTAAAATAAAAAGATGGGATTTCAAACAAATTTTGTATTTTTAAACAAAAAACCATTTTTAAAAAAACAGCATTTATTTTTAAAATACTTTTAAATTGTTTGTTTAAATTATTAGATTTAAATTGTAAAACATTTACTTTACATTCATCACATCTCGTCAGCCTTTTGATGATGCGGAATAGGCCTCCCCTTACAACTTTAATAACAATACAGGTTTTGGACCTTCCCACCGGGTTCCTTTTTACTTATCCGACGCGGATCATCTTTACTTTTCAGACCTAGAAACAACAACGAAAAATTTTTGAATCCCCAAGATTCGAAACCCACGACCTCCGGTTTTTAAACAAATGCCGATAACCCACTGGGTGGAGGCAGTTCGGTGAACTTTACTTGAGAATTTTAATTTAATTTATCGGTTTAATTAAATACTTGATTATAAATACAAGCACTATATGCAAAATGCCATATTTTTTTTAAAGCCAAAAATACAATTCTACGCAATTGTTTTGACGTTGACTATTTTGACTAAAACTTAAAAAAAAGATAAATAAACAAAAAACAACGTGATCAAAATATTATAATTTTTGATATTTTTCTTCAATTTAACACTTTTTATTTATCCGGTCATTGAATTGATTTTACTTTCAAAGGAACTCATGACACTTTATCATATTGTAAAGAACAAATCTTGAACGATAAAATAGAAAATGTTTTCTTGGAATAGAAATGGACATGCATTATCCCTTGTCCCAATTGTAGAAATATATCTAGCGTGATTACCTGTAACGTTATAAAAACGACGAGATCATGTTTTCTTTAAGAATAAAAAAAAACAATAAGAGATTTACTGTGTCTATAATAAACTATTTAAAAAAACCATATTCAGAGTAAATTGAATTCAGATAAGCACAATAAAATAACATACTAATAAAAAATTCTTTATAGCTTTAAAATATTGTTGACCGTCTGTATAATTATAATACTGTTTTGGACTTTCCAAATGCCTCATGACACAGTTTTTTCAAAAGTAACACTTACATACGAAATTAATTGTTTAGGTTAAACTATGTATCTTATTCAGAAAAACAACAATGACAACAGAATATTCTTTTGTGTTCTATTCCTAACGTCAAAGGATTCATTTTTTTCCTATAGGACAAGAGGGACGCCATTGTTCATCAGGGTTTATTAGGCTGGTTTAAATAAAGTTTAATTTAAGTTTAATAAAAGAAGAAAAAACTTAATTTTCTTTTACGCGAGTAAATATTATTAAATTATTGAATAATGGACTTTTAGCGGATCTCATCCGTTATATTGAAATAAATGTTTTGACGTTGAAAAAACCGTTCATTAGATTAAATTGTCCATAATTAAAAGGTTTAAATTTTTTTGTTCCTACAAAATGGAAAAAAGGAAAATGAAAACCGGAACATAAAAATTTTAATTTTCGAAAAATTCGGTTTGAAATATTATAAATGATAATAATTGACCCATTTTTCCTATTTATCATAGGAGCTAAAATTAATACGGTTTTCATATTAAATTGATTTATTATTTTTTATTCCATATATTTTTTGTTCATATTTTTGCAAAATTATTTTGTTTATTAAAAAAAGAAAATTTGGTATGATTAAATATATTCTAATTTTGAATTCCCTTTGATTAAGTTTAGATTGTTTAGTTATCAGTTAAATAATCAATAAATAAGATATACTGGTTATATTGTATAACCAACCAAAACACAAAAAACAACACAAGAAAAATATTTAAAAGTTTAAATTAATGGTCATTAAATTAATTTTAATATAACTATTTCAATTAGAATTAAATATTTTATCTTTTGACACTTTCCAAAAGATGGAATAAATTTGAGGTTTTTTGTGTATATTTAACTTGTTGCCCGCCCCCCAGAGTCCGATTTTTTTTTTAAATGATAGGTATCAATCAATGGAAAAGAAGGGAAGTGAACGGGCAAAACGGTCGGCGGGTTTACCATTACACGTGAAATGGTTTTTTTAAAGTGGTCTTAAAAAATTTTAAACACTTCTTTCATTGGGGGTCTTAGGTTTGAAAAGAGTTAATTTTTATTCTAGAAATATAAGCCTATTTTAAGCAGTGAAATGCTTTTATGGGTGAAACAATTTTGTAATCGTTTTATTAGCTTCAGTTTATTTTTTTACAAAATGCAATTCACTGATTATTTCATAGATAATAAATTGAATTTCCCCCAATTTTTTATTTGTTAGATGGACAGTTCTTAAGGAATAAAGGGAAAGAAAAAGATCTATATTATTAAACAGGATTAATGTTTTCCTTTTTTATTCCTTAACCCTTTTATTGTTGAAAGCCGAATTTGTTTTCTATTTGTTGAAATCGAAATCACTTTGGGGCTTAATATTTTGGACAGGTTAAAGAAAACAACAAAATTTTTGAATTAAATTTTGGATCGACTAGTAACCATCGACTGACAACCTTTACAAATATGAATATTTGTTTTACACTTTTAAATTTAACGAAACATAATATATTTATAATAGAAGAAAGTTAACTTGAAACGATTACCAAAATGTTTTTAAAGGGAAAAAGTTTTTACTTTTGGAATTTAAGAAAAATCAAACACGGATGTATATGTAAACGCGTAGGAAAATTAATTATTCAGAGAATTTTTTGACGGAAACGGTGAATATAGGGTTTGCTCCACGAGCCAATTACGGGAACCGTTAAAATTTAATTAAGTTTTGTTTTATTTGACGTGTGTTATTTGAAATATTTTCTTTTTAATATTTTTAACGGACAATTTTTCCGTCCTTCCGACCCAAACAAAAAAATCTTGTTTTAAAAATGTTTATTTAGTATTTTTTGAATTCGTAAGTACTTTGGATCTATGGTAAAAAATTATTTTTTGGTTTTTAGTTTTTTTTTATATTCCATAGTATTTATCTTGATATTTCGATTAATTAAAGCTTAAAACCGTTATTTTAGTTGGGATAAAAATTAGTTCAGATGTTTTTAAAATTGCGAAACAAACTTTTTTCAACCTGCTTTTAAAAGTAAATAATATTTAAAAAAACGTAAAAAATAATGTCCTTGTCAAACCCCAATCAATTGGTAAAATTGACATAAAATAAGGCTTTTATTGTTACTTGATAACATTATTCTTTTTAATACAAGGTTGGAAAGATCAATATTGTTCGACGATAAAATTATAATAATTTTTACAAACTGTCGATGATGAACCTCTAAAATTACCGGTAGAAAAAAGGGATTTTTTTACTAAATTTACATAATTCGGATGAACTTTTGCGTACAATTAATTAATCTAATAAGACTAATTATTTATGGGGATAAAATAAAGGAAAAAATTTTAAAAAACCGTTTTTTTTGAAACATAAAACAATTCTTAATTCTTTTTAAACCATCTGTTAAACATGGAACTAAAATTATACCTCAAAATAAAAAACCATGTCAAGAATTTACTGGTTGGGCAAATTTCAACGCCCTGAATGTCTGAATGAATCATTTGGGTTTTGAAATATTAAAAGAGCCTGGCGTAATAATGAAAAAGGATATATCACATTGAGCTGGTTTTGTATTATAATTTATAAATTAAAAATATAAGTTTTAATAATTAAAACCCTTTTCCACACTTTTAAACGAATCAATATTTGATTTATTTTATAATATATTTATTAAATAGAAATTTTCTTATAAACATAGTTTTAATAACAAATAATTTACAAACCATATAAGTAACCAAAAATAAACTTAAAGTAAAAATCTTTTTGTTTTCAAAAAAAAAGTAAAAGTATTTAAGTACGTTTCTGTGAGACCGTTTTAAATAATTTTGATTTTTGTTGTTCATAAAGCAAGAATACCCGTCGGGTTTTTGAAATAAGAAATGTATTTACACCCCGGTTTCAAAAAAATTTGCAACAAGTTTATTATTTTTCCAAAAAAACCGAAGATATTATGCTTTTTAGTTTATTACATTTTTTTTCCATTACAAATTTTACTAGGTCCATCCCTCGGGTGAAATTTTCTTTTAATTTTGGGATGAATATTTTTTATGAGTTAAAGGTATTTTAAGTTATAATTTAATAAAATCGTTTCAAAACGTTTTTATTTTTATTTATGAACCCCAATTTTCTTAAGGTTTGTAAATGTAAAACAATAATTTTTTGATATCGGTCAAGATATTTTTGAGTTTGTTTGTTATAAACAGATTCTTTGATATAACATATTTTATAAAAGGTAACGGGTATTTTTTAGGAAATTAATAATGTTTGTTTGAAAAAATCTTTAGCATTTGTTTAATTTATACGTAGGTTAATGTAAAGATTATTGATTTTGGGAGTTTTGAAAAAATATATTATATTAATCAATAAATAAATAAAATATTTATTAACTGAAAAAATTATTAAAAAAGAAAATAAAGTTCTTTTGTCAGTCAAAAATAACACCGAATATGTATATTGTTTCTCAATTTTAAGTTGAAAAGGCAGAAATATTTTTTTGTGACAGTGAAAAGGGCAGTTGAATTAAAAAAATTTATTTAATAAGTTGTTATTAGTTCAAAGTTCATTTAAACCAGTATTATTTAAATTATTTTACTATCTAATAAATGTAGTCATATTTTTAATTGTAAATAAAAGAAAGTATGATTGACTTACACGAGTGTTTTTTTAAATCTAATTTGCACTATTTCCAATTTTAGATTGTAATAAATTTAATGTTTTTTTCAAACCAACATAGAAAAAATACCAAAAAGTCGCATGCTTTTGTTTTATAAAGGGAAAATTTAACATACCAAGATTTTCTTTATCTTATCCGTTTTCTTATTTTTATGAAACCCAATTCGACGGCAGCCGACTAAAGATTTGAATATAAATCCACCACAGGGTTTTCGTTATTTAAAAAACCCGACGCCGTTTTCGCATCCCGATCACGGGCAGACTAAGGGTTGGATCCCAAAAAAATAAAAATCATCTGCCCGATCCGGATGCGAAAAGATCCAAACGTCGGAAATAAATATAAAAACGCGAAAATCCAAATTAGTGTTTGATATATTAATCGCTAAAAAAATAATTAGTCAAAATTTTCATTTTTGGTTAAAGGAAAAGAATAGCCGAAAAGCGTTTGGTGTTTTATACCGTCCAGCAGTAGACGCATGGGTGATGATGATGATGATGATGAAAGAGATGAATGGATGTTTATCTAATGGTAGTAAAAAACTATTTCCATAAGGCAAAAACCAAAGTTCTGCCCAATGCCCTGAAACCCTGAATTACGTCTCTTATCTGTCAATAGGTGCCTTTAACCTTTAGACATGTTTTACATACTACTGAAAAAATAATTATAATTAAAAATTATGAAAATTCACACGATTAAAAGAAAACTAACGTACTAACTCTTATTAAATATATGTATAATTTTACTTTAGTGGTATATAATTTCAGTTTTAATGAAATTTATTTTATTACAATTAATAAATAAATTCGCGGGGCAAAGGGTAAATAATTATTTATTAAAATAATGCAATTAAATTTTGTTTCCACTTACTACCTTTAATTGACTTTCCAAAAGAGGAAGGTACTCAATTCGGAGCATGGTTTTTTTTTTAAATATATGTATTTTAAATTGGAGCTGGTGAGCACTGTGGTGAAAAATCAGCTTCAGTTTAAAAATCCTAGTACTTGGTTTTAGCCTTTCCATATATATATTATTATTTTTTTCCTTGGCAAAAAGGGAAAAACATCATCAATATAAAAGTTTTAAAATTTCGATTTCGTTTGTTGAAAAGGTCAAATTAGGGACAGACATGCATCCAATATAAAAATACCAAAATGTTATATTCCTAATTAAAAACACTTGACTCATAGTAGGAATTATTTAAAAGTTTTCTAAATGTGGTAAAAAATTAATACTTATTAAAAAAATTGGTTAATTTCCACATAACAACTATGAACATCGGTATTTTATGTTTAAACCCAAAAGACAAAATTTTTTAAATATTTGCATTACAAACAACTGTAGCAAATAGAAAGGGTGAAATTAAATTTATTTTCACCTTTGACAGCAAAAATGAGGTAGAAAGATATTATTTATTTTGTGAAATTCCAAAACTTATGTTTATTTAACTTTGAATATAACCTGGACTTCCAAAATATTTAAAAAAAATACCCAAATTTTTATCTGTTTTTAGTTTGAGGCTAACTAATTGATTTTTGAAAATATATAAAAAAATTGAACAAATAAAATTTTTTAAATTTTTAAATCGACTTTAATCCATCTCATATTACTTTAATAAAAGTTAGAAAAGGTTTTGTGGTATTTTTTGTTACATTAAATTTAAATAACTAACTTTTAATGCCATTAAGATTTTTAATTAACATGAAAACAGACAATTTAAAACTAGAGACAAGCGAAACCAATTTACGCAGGATAAACTCAAGCTCATTTGAAAGCTCCAAATGATGTACAATTTCATTACGACTAGTTCTTAAATCCACCGGTAATAAAGCCTTAAAGTCGGACTCAAACTCCAAAACAAAAAAGGAAATATGATCAAGAAATTTATAGGGGGAACTAGTTAGAAATTTACGGAATAAAACATCCCTGTTTTGGTTGTTTATTCCTTATGGTCTAAGTTTTCAATTTTATTAGGTTTTTAAATTTTAAAAATAAATTCAAAAAAAACAGACGCTACACACACCTATACCTTTACATTGTCTAAAAAACCTGTCAAGAAAATATATATGAACTGTTTTAAGTTTTTGGAAATTATTGATGCTATCTGAATCTAACGAAAAAGTTTTTATGGTGACTTTAGTAACATTAGATTAAACCACCATGTTAGAGTTGTTAATAAAAGCTAACTTACTCACAGCTTGACTTTTAAAATAAAAATTGGATAATAAAAACAGAAGACAAAAAGTGAGTTCCTATAAAAAAAGCGTATGGGGAAGTTTAGAAATAACAAAAAAAAAATACGTATGATAAACGAGGTGTGTAGTGTTGGGAATGGAAAATCAACCAACACTAGAATGTTTAAAATTATGATCATCAAATTAATTAACATTTTTCTTTGAATTCTCTGGTTTTACTACCAAGCCTGTTTTGTCGTTCCAACGGTTGATAGTTACTAGTAAAGGAAAATGTCAATGAATGCACCGAACTTTTTAAGTTTAATGAATAGTTAGTAAAATTGAATTAAGTTGATATTCTAAATTATAATATTTAATTTAGTTTACCAAACAATAAAATTGTTTATTTTCCTTTACTTTTTTATTTTACTTTTCCTTATATTTTTACTTTGTATTGGTAATACTGCCTTGATTTGGGTTTCGGTTAACACAAAATTTTATCAGGTAAGACATATCCCATCTTAGTCCGCCCATGATCATGGATGTTAGAAATAGTCCTAAAAATCGGAAATTAATACAAAGAATTAACGCGAAAAATTCGTGATAAGATGTTTTTTGATATCAGTTTACTATTTTCAATGTACACAAAATTAATGCCATTGCTGTAAATTGTGTTAAAATTAAATTTATTTACTTTACGATTTAAACCTGGTTTCGTAGGGTAAAATGTTTTTAAAACAATAATTATAAATAGCTTTCTAGGAAAAAAATCAACAATCGGCACGTAAACGGGGAAGTCTCTTACGAATTTTAAAATTTCGGAATAAAAGAATAAATGTTGAATATTCTTGTTCATTTGAACCTCTTAAAAGAAAGGTTTTCTTTCATTACTTTAAAACGTTTTAATCTTAAGGTGTATGCATACGCTATATATTATTATAAATAGTAGTAATTAAATATATAATTTATTTTAAGGTTGTTATCAACTTTTGCTTTTTTATTATTGTTATCTAATTTTGACAGTCACATCTTTAAAGTTTTAAGATTATTGTAAAGACCTATACTTTTAACAACATAAGACTACATTCATATACTATTTTCTGTATGAACAGTTTATTTTTTGTAGTCTGTGATTAATACTTTTTATAATCTTTGAAAACCAAACCTTTCTTCGGTAATTTCGTGAGTTTACGTGAATGTTTGATAACATGGGGAGATTGCCCCAAACCGTCGGTAAATGAAATTCGTTGTTTATCACGCTGTTTTAAAACCTTTGCCATTAAATTATGAATTAGTTTTTGAAGTCCCGAAATTTATTGTAGTAATTAAAATAAGTATCGAAAAATGACACATTTTTTTTCATTTGTCTTTTACATTTTAAATTTATATTTATTTGTTTATCTTGTTATTGTTTAAGCTATTGGGTGTATTTTTTGGTTTAAAATAGCAATTATATGCTAAAAGCAGTTAGGTTATAATGGCTTTAAAATAAGGACTACTACTTTAAATACTCGTCACTTATTTTAAGCTCTATCTTTAATTTATTGTTTCCAGAACGGCAAGAAAATTACTATAACACTAAAATTACTGAGAGACTACAAGTAACAAAAGTTGTATCATTTATAGAACTATTGACAATTTTAATATAAATTAAAAAGTTTTTTCATTATAAAATTATTTTTAATCGAAGGACTTTATAATTCATTAAATATTGGAAATTACTTTATAAAAATGTTAATTAAAACTTTTTTTTCTTTTAATGAATCATAAAATGACACCGTCCTGTTAAATTTCAGATAGAAAAGCAAATTTAAATAAGGTCCTGAATATCACGTGTGTCACGCTAAAAATTAAAAAAATACGTCTCGTTTTATCAAATCCCATTTGCTTCATAAGCAAACCAAGTAAATTTAAACTATATTTAAAAATTGGCCCACGACTGTTTTCTTATGCTCGTTACAAGTCCAACGGTAATACGTTAATAATTCAATTCGTTCATAAATTCATTCATCGCTCTGTATTATTGCATCCACCTCACCCGCCATTTTTATACAAAGTACCAAAAGTTGCGCCATTCAATATTTTCTGTTTTGAAAACGAATTTCAGGTGTTATGGGATTTATTTGTTTTTTGGTTCTCGTAGCAGGTATTTAATACTAAAATAAGCCGGTTTGGGAAAATGAAAAATCAAAGTCAAAGTCAAATATCTTTATTCAATATGGAAGATTAATTTCTTATTGATTGTCCAAAACCAACCACCGGTTTCCGGAAATGGGCCTCTGAACCTGAGAAAGAACCGGCGTAAAAATTAGCGGGACTTTTTTTCCTTTTTCTTCAATAAATTTTAAAAACTTTTTACATAAAACCATAATTTTACTTTGAAATGGTTTGGAGGAACAGTTCAATTACCAGGGTGTGTTTCATCGGGTGTCCCATTGAAAATAATTATTCCTTTAACACACAAACGTTCCCTTTACAACTTTTTAAATTTTTTACAGATAAAAGTTTAAAAGTTTCTGTTTTTATTGGAAGGTATAATTGTCCCATGAAGGATTTATCGTTCCAGGCCCAGTTTTTGGAAGAACATAATTTGTTATTCCTAGTATTTATATTTGTGTCACAATGTTTTCAAAAATCATTTTTATTTTTATGAACATACATAATATTTTCAAATATGTATTGAGAAAAAAACAGTCATTACATTAATTTCTGTAAAAACATTTTTCCTCAAGGACTTTGGGACCCAGGTTTAGACTGCTCCAATCGGCTCTTTTTTGAATTATAAAAATAGTAATTAAACAATTCGCCCCCATTAGGGCCATAAGACATTATACTGTGAAAATTAAAAAATATCTAAAGGGACCCTAACAGGTTTTTTGGTTCCAATTTTTGGATCATGGTTGAGCTGTTTTATCGCCAGTCTATGAATAAGGAGGGGCCCATTGAGTTTAGAATTTTGTGATGCCGAAAAATTCAATGTACGTGGTCTAGCGCCCCATCTACGGACCACATCACACCCAACCCGAGGAACATTAGGAGTTGTAAACCTTATACATTTAGTTTTATTTTTGTTTAACAATAAATTATTTTGGAATTAAACCAGTATTTTACTTTTGGAAGGGATTTTTACATCGTCTTTTTCCAAATTGTCGTTTTATTTAAAAATTAAAGAAATATCACAAAATACAATCTTTGTTCCCCTGGTGTGGTAGGTCATTGATATAGACCAGGAAGAGAAAAGGCCCAAAATGAATCCCTGGGGACCCCCTAACCCCGTCCCGGAGATCTCTTGCCGTTCGTCAACCTCTGAGTTCGATGGCTCAAGTACGAAGTCAGAAGGTCAAGTCGGCATTTTTGACAATTATTGGCCAATTTCCTGACCAAAGTATCATTTTCACAAAGTCAAATGCTTTGGTTAAGTCCGAAGAACACCCAATGATCGTGTGACCCTTCCATGCCTCAAATATAGTCTTAATAAGATGGACACCCATCGGTTTGGGAACACCCTTTGTGTAAAACCAACGGTTATTAAATTATTGAGAGTTAAAATGTACAAGGAATTGGTTAAATTTTTTCTCGAAAAAATTTTACTTAAAGGCGGCAGTATACTAATGGTCTAAAGGTTTTGGGTTCTGGTAACTGCCTGATTTAAATACCGGAAGAACTTTACTGTGCTTCATAAATAGGAAATTTACCACATGTAATACTATAGAAAAATAGCTGGGCAAAACAAGGTGATAAACATCAATAAAAATTTATCACCCAAGGATCCCCCAAGATCTACAAGTTTTTTAAGTCCAGAAAAAAGCGGACACCAAATCTTTACCCGCTTACATTTACTAAAATAAAATTATCTTTACATTCTTTATTTTTTTAATAAAGACTTCAAAAGTTGGAGAAGAAACAAGGACTTGGTTAAAACAGGGAATGTCTGAAAAAATTTTTAAAATAGGATGCCATCTTATCAAATTTATTTTAATAATTAACATTTAGGAATTTCCAAAGTTCTTGTTTACAGCCCTTCCTGTTTACCAGTAATTATTTTCCAAGTCATTTTATTTTGTCGGATGCACCTTTAATTTTTGTTTTTTTTGTAAGGACTTCCTTGTCCAACACCTTTTGAATGTTTTGGAGTATACATTAAACATATTCCAAAATTGATTTGATTTAAGTCTTTCCTATAAGTTCATATAAATCTTTTGTCTGCTCCTTATGTTTCCAAACGGTTGCCCCATTCACTTGAAAGCTGCAGATCTTTTGATTTGACTGTTTTAGGAAGAAATATACCTTAAATTCAGTTGTTATTAATTTAAATAATTTTATAAAGTATATCCGGTTTCTATTATAATGCAAATAAATTATTTATTTATTACTTCAAAATTTACGTTTCCCATACATAGGAATAACCATTTTTTTGCACAATATTTTGTAGGATCTATTTAACAATAAACAAAAGGCTAATTTTCCACAATGATGGGATGATAAATAAATGATGGATTTATTAATAGGGATACAATTTGTAAATATGTTATCTATAATGTTCCGAGGAGGCAAATTTTGTTTGCTTCAAGAAAAGGGTTTTAAAAGTTATATAATTTTAACAATGATCTGAATCTAAAGTGGTGGTTGAACCAATCTTAATAAAATTTAAAAAAACCACCAGACACATATTTTTATTGGATTGAATAGTTTTATTAAAATTTGTTCCAATATAATTTCAAAAGATTCTATAACCACTGGGAGGTCTGTATACACATACAATTAGAAGTGCCCAAGCTCTTACCAGGTTATTTCAAAGTCTGGCTCAACCTGAGAGGGCCACTATATCTGTATTAATTTTTATATTTTAAATTATTTTTCAAATTATTATTTACCACCCATTATGGCTTTTTCTCTTTGAACAGGCTAGCAACCTGGTAACATCCAAGGTTAAATATAATCTGGTTTTTCATATTGGTTCTGTAAACAAAATCCATATTACAATTGTTTTAAAAAACTTCAACTTCTAGTTCCTTACCGGCTTTCCTTTATGTTTTGAAAAATTAGGCTAATAAATGGTTCTTTTTTATTTAGTAATATTCTTGTAAATTTATTATTTTCTCATTAATACATTGATTTTATTAATACAATTAAATATGCCAGAAACCTCTTGTTGTCTTTAGAATTTAATTTAAATTATTTTGGAACATATTCCAAGGCATTGTTCACAGATTTCCCCGTTCAAAAGAATCAGAGGGGACCTTTTAGGAAAGACTTGGCTGAGTTAATAATTTAAATAATATAGCAGTGCTAATTGTTTTTTTAAAGGTTTGATAGGTTAAAACCCATCGCAAGTCAGGTAACTGTTTTTATAATTAATTATTTGATTTTATGTCAATGGATGTATTTTATTGACAATGTTTGGGAATAAATAAGGATATAAATTATTCTTATATAACCATTGATAATTACTATTTAACTTATGCCATAGTAATTTTCCCGTCAACTCCCTTTTAAAGAAATGTAAACAGAATAATTTTCTTTCCATTAAGGGCTAATTAAGTTTTGGTAAAGAATTAATTTTAAATAGTTACTGTTTACATCTCCCCGTCTCCCAATGAGAATAATTTAAGACAAGGTTGGGAAATTGAAATGTTACTACTTTATTCATTATCTTGTGTAGGTTTCCTCAAAACAGTGGTTTTTCCAACCCCATACACTGTCATTTAAACAAAACCAATTCCTTCCCATTTTATCGCTATAAATTTTGATTATTCCGGGAAAACATGTCTTGTCTTGTCCAGTCCAGTTTAAACCTGAGTCACCCAGCCTGGGATTGGGCAAAAGGGAAATATTCAATTCAAGCTGTGGAGGACCAGGAATTAGACACTGCATGTACATGCTTTAGTTAATGAGTAAGCGACATTGTTATATTTACAATTCAAACTATTCCGGCCGATTGTTTCTGTTATTTCTAATTGAGATGCTTCAACTTTTTTTAATTAAATCCAAAGACTTAATTGGGGATGAGATCTCAATCTTGGCGACTAATATCAGCCCTCATGAGTCGATGTCCTTTTTTGCTTGATTATAACAAATAATAACATTTTTTGGGATTTTAATAAATTTTTTCTCTGACATATCTTTTTAAATTTTGTTATTTTGCGTTTAAAAAGTTTTAAATTACTTTTTCTAATAAATTTTATTGATTTTCCTTTAACTTTTTAACTTATTTCCTGTGAACTGGGTGGGGGGTTCCTGAGTCATCACCAAGTTGATCAATTTTACTTAAGTTATTATTATAGGCGGTGACTAAAGGGGCATGTCAGGTATTTTCCCAAACCAGTTCTGTGTTGTAAAGGAGTTTGGGTCTTAGGAGGCTTTCATATTAAAAACTATTATTTTCCAGAGATTTAATTAGTTTCCTGGCCTCATTTAGTTTCGCCTCAGCACAAAGGTGAGACTGAGGGCCTCCTATTCCCCCCTGCACTGATCAAACCCATCGACTAATTTGCAATTATCATTACTTTCTTTGTGGGTACATATTTACTATTAATTCAGCTAATTCCCTTTTTCAAAATCGCGATTTTTTTGATAATCTGAAAGTTTCCCTTTCATTATCGTCTCTTCCCTTAACAATTGCACCAGATTCTTTGCCCTTTTAACCCTGGGCGCCAAATGGGGCTGTAATTAAATGGTTAACGATCCGTAATTATTAATATAATATTCCACATTTCCTTCTTTGTACCGATTATATGACTCAAATTTTAATGCAATAATTATATTGGACTTATAAAATACTATCATTAACGAGTTCAATGTGAACTTATGTTAGAAAATTTAAACAATTATTACTATAAGATTTATTTATTGTACGCATTTAACATTATTGTTATTAGATGTACTTATGTAATAAAACAAAACATCTAATCCTATTTACGTAGCTCTTATCTTTAATGAAAGTTACAAAACGCTTAACTTGGTGTAACAATACTAAGTAATATGATTAATAGCCAACTTTCTTCCAATAGGATGTATATTAATGGTTCCCTTTTGATAAAGGCATAAACAAGCGATGTAATATATTTATGACTTCTTCTGTAATATCGTTCATATTCGCTCACAATTTATGAATAAATTCTGAAAGTATATGAGTTATTTTGATATGCGTTTGCTATTTTAATAGTGTTATACAAAGCAAAGCAGTATTACGGAGTTTCGTTGGTACCATAATACTCGCCACTGGGCATGGACGTATGGATCATCACATCTTACCTTGCTTGACAATCGGGTGATCAGCCCGCGTCGACCAAACCAACTAGGAAACAACAATGGAAAAAGGTTGTGTCCCTGCAGGATTCGTACCCACGAACTCCAGTCCATACCACTAGGCACCTGAAGCAGTTCATACATATTTTACAGAAAGGGAAAATATATGTTTTTTTACTTTTCTTTTTCCTGCCTATAGTAGTAAACTAAATTAAACAAATAAAATAAGTATCTACAAAACATTTAATTAAAGAAATAAATATGATATCGCACTTAATTGTCGCAATTTAATATTTGTAAACATTTTTTTAAAGTAGAACAAATTAACAAAGATGTTTTTTTAAGTCGTCAATGTAACTAACCACAAAAACTATTTTGAAATTGTGAAGTTAACATTCAAACGGTCTAACATTACACGCTTTTTCTAAGAATGTAGATGATTCATATAAATTTACCAGTATTGATTCGTTTTTAAATATCATAAAAAGCTCCCGCAGTACTAAAATGTAACAGAAACAGTTAATAAAACGTGCAAACCATTATCTTGTAGTTTTACCATTCTTAAGTAAGAAAGTGATGGCCATGCGAGCTGACTGTCTCGTCCTAAGCCCGTATCAAATTTAATAACAGAACGTATATATAGGGTGCTTAATGATACATTAAATTTTCGGTGCGGAAGATCACTGGCAATCACTTGGATAGGTTTAAACCAAGATCAAAAAATAAACCAAAGAATCAAAGTTTAATGACTACCGCTTTTTCACGTTGGTTTCGTCGATCGACCTTTAAGAAAAATGTTAATTTAGTAGCAATGTAGTTAAATTTAAAATCTTTTGAATTGCTCTATTTAAATGTAAAATTTTAAAAAAAATTAAAAAAATTCGGCTTTTAAAATTAATAATTTAATTATTTCTTTTTACAATTTTTTCCTAGAAAAAACATACCACAAGAAAACAATATTATAAATTTATAAGTAAAATTTAAAATTAGAGTTTATTTTCCAATTTATGAGGAATCATCCAATAAAATTGCTGAAAGTTATGTTATATTTCTTAAAAAGGACCCTTTGGTTTTCGACATTAAAATTTTAATTGTTTTACTAAACAATCAATATTTTTGGCTTTTCAAATAAATTAATTTGAAGATTTTGTTTCTTTCTAAAGTTCTTTTCTTGAAAAACTATAAGAATAACTTTAACTGTAAAAAGGGTTTTTGTTAGCAATAGACAAGAAAACCTTTATTATTAAACGTGTTATTTAAAAGACACTGGAAATGCGGCCATTTCAAAGTGAAACTGTTGTAAGAGCGCATAAGATCCCATAAAATAACCGGTTAAGTTAAATTGTGACAACAAATGTAAATTGGCAATGTTCAAGTTTGGCCGAATTTCACCAAATTATCATCAAAGATGTAATTGTGAAACATGGTTGTGAGTCCAAAATGAAAAGAACCCATGTTTAAAAATAATAGAAAACGTTGTTTCTTAATCTTTTTAAACATGTTAGTTACATATTGTACGGTGGTCGGATAAGATTCAAGTTAGGATTAATAAAATAATTTTGGTTTGGCCATTCTATTGATTGAAAGTCCTGTTTCACGGGTTAAACCGATTCATACTAATGGAAGTCTTATGATGTAATCACTTAATGTTTTCAAAAGATATGAGCCGGAATAATGGATTTTCAATATCTCAAAACCCAAATTTGTTACAAATATAAAAGAAATTTAAGATATTTTTAAGGGAGAATATAGACTATTCTCACATTACCTATTAGTCATCTTTTCAATGTCGACACCTATAGTAAAGTTTAATTTTAAATAGGTACGGCATTTAAAGTTTAATTGAAAGTTTTATTAATTTCTTCTAGAAAAAAAGTCGAATCCGAGTCCCATTTTGCAAGTTAAAAAGCAGTAACTGATAATGCGGTAAATTGGAAACAAACTTTAGTGGATAGAAATATTTTGAAAAACATAAGGGATTAACCAATTAATTTTTGTTTCAAAAAATAAATTTAATACACAAAAAAAACAGAATATCGGTTTATTTTGTATGAATTATTATTACAGAAATTATAACTTCTAATCTTGAAACCCAAATCTGTGTCTGCATCTCATTCACATTTGCATCTGTAATCCCATCCCAAACTATCTCTTATTATAAGGAGACCTTACACCTACAAACGTAGATCAATCCATATATTTTTTTAAAGCATTAGTTTGGATTGTCTATTTTATATTCTTTTTTGTTTAATGAAGCGAAGATACGCAAGAATTGAAAAAGAACAAAGGAGAAGCCAAGCGTTTTAATCTTAAGTACAAACATTCATCATCATCAACCTGTGATAGTCCACTGCTGGACATAGGCCTCCCCTAATACACACCTATGCATTGGGGGGTTTGGACCGTAACTCACCACGCTGGTCCAGTGCGAGTTGGTGGGTGGACCGACTTTTTACATGCCCACCATCGAATCTTGGATCATCTTACTTTTCACAAAATTGGGTGATCGGCTCAAATTGCCTTAACCAACTAGGAAACAACAAGAAATTTTTATGTAGTCCCCGCAATTTCCTTTTCGCCCGATTCGAACCCATGACCTCCGGTTTCTAAGGCACACGCCCATACCACTAGGCTAAGGAGGCAGTTAACAGTACAAACATTAGAAGGTTTTATTATTTGGCATTTATTAAAAGTAAATTGTCTCAAATAAGGTCACTTATGCAAACCGTGAAAAAGAGATTTTATTTTGCGTGAAAATATCTACTAGTATTGATAAAATAATGGTATTACGTGGTACAATTTTATTTAAACAAGCCAGTGATTAAAAATTAATTTAATTTAAACAGTAGACGTGAAGGTAATATAGATCTACGAACTTTGCTTTCGGATCTGGATGTAATCTTTTGATTGATTGATTGATTGGTGATTATTGCAGCAAGGTGTACTTTATTTGTTATGCGCAGTAAACTAAATTGATAATATGAATTTTTTAAGCGTTGCTTCGTGAACCAGTTATATGCTTTGTAAACATTAATTGTGAAGGATTAGATCCTATCTAGTTTAGGAGCTTCACGTTACTTATTATAAAGATAAAGTTAAATAAAAATTCTTTTGCAATTTGCTATTTTGCCTCAAGAGAAACTGATACGCTTCACTAAGCAAGTCTTTTCAAGAAATATCGGTATTTTTATTATAAAGCAGCACTTTCTCCCTCTCGACTTTTACTTTTATATGAGAAATGAAGATATTAGGAGAAAAACTAAAAGTAATTTTTACTGAAGTTTTTTTAATAGTACAGTAGTTGTTGATTAATTATACCCGTGTAGAACAATATTACTTTATGGATTTTGTAACTCGGAATTTCTTTATAATTGTTCTCACCATTTAAATCTTTTCAATACTTATGATAAAGGAACATGCTGATTTAGCGTCATAATGTCAAAGTATAGCTTATATCATTTTTAACGTTTTGTCCATATGTATATACAAATATATAAACGTAGAAAAAGTTATTGTCAACAATCGGTTTAAGATATCAATCAATATAAGGTCTAATACTTTGTGCAAATATATTGATAAAAACTTCAAAAGAATTTTTGGTCAAAGAAATGAACACTATCAAATAATATTTTTTTATCACAACAAATGCGATACAAAGCGAGACGTAAGTGAGTTTCTTTTCTACGAGAAATATAGTGAATGTAATGATGTCGTCCAACTGGAATATACGAAGAATAGAAACTAAACTGACGAAACGAGTAGACCTTGCGTCTATGGCCTTGACCCTACCTGTAAAAGACGTAGCGTATAGTCACTCGCCATTTTAACCAATTATAACAATATCTTGGATACACTTTAAACTCAAACATATTAATGTACTATTAAATATTTTTTTACATGCTTATAGACGCAAGCACCGTTTGAGCTCGTTCACTTATAAATTAAAATATAGTTATGCTTTTATGCTGTAAATTTCTTTAATTTTCGATCAATTTTTGAGGTCACGTAAAAAAACAGGCTTGTTGAAAACTCCTTATCATCTACAAAATGTTAAAAAATTCGAACACTTTTTTTTGACGTACAGTAATACAAAAATATTGATTTATTTCAAAGCAAATAATAAAAATTAACCTACTTTTTAATCGTGATTAAGTTTTGTCGTAAAAAGCGAGTGGCCCGTCGTCTATGCCGGTAAAATGAAAGCTATATATATTCTATTCACAATAAAAGTAAAAAATATCCCGAAAATAAAACGAAGACAGATGCAATATATATTTTAAGTATATAATATACACAAGGAAGAATAGGATAACATTCCATTAAACTAACATTATCTTGCAAAGGGCAGTGGTAACGGTGACGTATTCGGCTGAACCAATGGTCGATGAGCTAAAGGTTCTAGAGTGGTGGCCGCGTTCGGAAGTACGGCAGAAAGGCGGTCCCCGAACCAGGAGGGAAGCCAATTCAATTTGGCAGCGTGTAGAATAGAATAACACTAAGAGCTATACCGTCATTTTTAAACAGTAAATTTAGTAAGTATGGAATTACCCAGGTACAAAATAATTAATATCAATTTTCTATTACGTAAGCAGAAAATTTTATATTTCAAATTCTTGGTTAAATAAAAAGTAAGGAATTAAATATTACTAACTTCAGCGCCATATAAGTTAGTATAAAGTATACCTATGTAAGCAACGATTACAAATTACATCTTGGAGTAGTTATATTTTCCGGCAAAATAAGACATATCTATGTAGGTGTTAAAGAGTTAGTACCTTGCGCATCATTAAAGTAATTTAAGTAATATCACGTTCCGTCCCTTATGGAATTATGCAAAAAAGTGTAAAATATTTTTACCTTTCACGCTCAGATTTATGTAAAAAATCTTTTTTTACGGGAAAATGCTAACATGTTTTTAAACATTTATATTCGAGTCCTATTAACACATTAATGCGAGTAACAGTAATTTATTGTATACTCGCAAATCATAGAATCTAATAAAAATACCAGCTTATATCTTTTTGACCTGAATGTACAAACACTAACAAACCAAAAATTGTAAAAGGTAAACTGCGGATGAAAAACAATGTTGTTTCTCTATAACTAAGAACAACATAGACCAGCTAGTAATACTTCACCAAGATATAAAAAGAAATGATTGCAAATTTTTTTAAAGTAACATGGCCATTATGGTGTCAAATAGGAAATTAATTTAGTAAACGAAAACATTTTCTTTTAACTATTTAAATTACGCTATTATTAGATGTTGTCTTATGCCAAATTAAAGAGTTTACTTATCGTTTCCTTCTTATATATCTTTTAATAAACTGCCTCCGTAGCCCAGTATTATGGGCGTGTGCTTTAGAAACCGGAGGTCGTGGGTTTGAATCCTGCGGACATTTAACTAATTTTCATTGTTGTTTCTTAGTTCGTTAGGGCACTTTGGGCCTATCACCCAATTGTCTGAAAAGTAAGATGATCAATGCGTCGAAATGGCACGTAAAAAGGCGGTCCCTCCACCAACACGCATTAGACCAGCGTGGTGGGATACGGCCCAAAACCCCCCTAATAAATGTATCAGGGGAGGCCTGTGGCATTGGTCCATCAAAGGCTGATGATGATATCTTTTTACCAAGATTAATATATTTTTAATCAATAACGTTAAAAATTAATATTTTATTAAAGTCCGACCGAAACTGGTTTTCCGGCCAAAACCGAAAGCTAAAGTTCGACCGTAGCTTTAGTTTTGGCCGAAACCGAAAATGAAACCGAAACTAACGTGATCAAGTATTTCAAATTTGTTACTTTTTTCTCATTATTCACCATTAATTATTGCATGAAATAGTGTCAATGCATGTAATCATTTATTTTAGTTTGCAATATTTTTTTAAACAAAATATTAATAATATAGCAATCATTTTTTCAAATTAAATCGGCATAGCAATAAAAGTATCGGTTATCAATAAGCAAATTACTAATTGTTACTGTTGCATTAAATAAAAAAGTGTAAGTACTTTGAGATCTTAATAATTAATACTTTTTTATAGCTTGAAGAGAATTAACATTACTACCACTTCTTAAAACGGTGAAGCTGGGAGAGCGCAAGAAAGTCCAGCAACTAGGAGCGTTGCTGAAGTTTCTTGCGTCACTTCTTCAAATTAGGTGTTGAGTTACAGTGTCATATAGCAGAGGGTGAGTAAGTTCGACCTCACAGGTAGGGCCGATGTCGTGAGTGTGTGTTGTGTTAAAATATACATACAGTCTTTACTATTAGTAGTTGATAGTCGATGTCGTATTTTAATGCTTATTAATTTTGTTCTCTTCCATACGATCGTTAGGATATTTTTATTCACAGATTTTTTATTACGATGTCGAAAGTGAAGTAAGAAAAAAGAGGAAAAATAAAAATAGCATGAATTTGTTGCTATAGAAGTTATTATTCACAAATAATTTTACTAATAATTTTAAGTTTACAAACATAAAAAGTAGTAAGTGAACGACATTTTCCGCGAATTGAAAGTTTTAGCCAAGTTTAGGCCAAAAATCAATTTCAGATTTCAGTTTCAGTTTCAGCCTAATTTCCCTGAAACTTGGTTCAGAAGTTGTCGTGTTATCAAAATTGTAGTGAAAATAAAGTGTATTTTTCTAGCTTAGATCAGTTGATTATAGTTGAGATAATCATTCCCAGTTACCTAAAAGAGTTTCGTTGAATAGAGTGACGAAGAGCGATCAAAAAGTATTGAAATCAACAAATATAATAAATTATAAATTAATAAATCAATAAATAGTTCCCGGTGGTAGGTCCCCTGTTTACAAGAGACCGTCTGGGCGGGTACCTCCGCGGTGCCTATTTCTGTCGCGAAGCAGTAGTGTGAAAACATTACTGTGTTCCAATTTGAAGGGCACCGTAGCCAGCGTATTTACTGGGTAAACGAGACTTAACATCCTATGTCTCACGGTAGGCAGCGCGTTGGCGATACCACTGGTATTGCTAATGTCTATGGGTGTCGGTGATCACTTCCCATCAGGTGGCCCGACTGCTCGTCTGCCTGCGTATGCCATAAAAAAAAATACTCTTTGGTAATAAAAAAAAATGAGTACTGGAAGGCGTTACTCAGATATTTATTTTATAAATAAAAAAAGTTGTCGATTCTCTTTACTTTTTTTGGTGTTGTCATTTCGTTGCTTTGTGTTGGAACATGTTCTCTTTAAGCGGAAAAAAACCACGGGCAGGCTTGTAGTCACACACACCTCACACGTAGCAGTATAGGACAACACACACACTCACGACATCGGCCCTATCTGTGAGGTCGAACTTACTCACCCTCTGCTATATGGCACTGTAACTCAACAACAAATTAGAAGAAGTGGCGCAGAAACTCCAGCAACTAGGAGCGTTGCTGAAGTGAAGCTGCGTTGCGCGATTCAGTGCGTAGGTGGTACATACGTTGTACCGAAAAGACCTTAGTTTTTTTAGAAAATAAACTTATATCATATCAACATGTTTAACAAAAAATATAACATAATGTTGAAATGGTTAATAATTTCAAGATTTATTTAAAAAAAAGGATGATGCTTGTCTAACTGCCCCGATTTTATAGTCAAATATTTTTTAGAAATTTTCATTCTTGACACAACCGGTATAGACTACCGAGCAGTAACAATTATATTAATACTTGGCCCATTACATATTTCGACATAAATTTTATATTAAAATCATCACTATTGATAATTCTTTTGTGGATAGATTTTGTATAGGATTATCACTGTAGATGAACATAAGATTCCATATTCTATTATACATTATTTTTATTTGTTTTGTAAAGTTAAGTCGTCACTTATAAAATAATCACATAACAACATTTTTAGAATAAGCTAAATAAGTAAAATAAAACTGAAACACTTACTAAAACTTATCTCCTCTTAGTATTATTAATTTATAGCGTTTCAAGAATTTACTAAACATAATTTTGCGAGTTCTTGAAACCTTTTGAGTTTGACAAATACTTATCATTTACTTGCACTTAATGAAAATGTAACATTCGTTAAGCAAGTAGCTAGTAGAAAATTAAGAAGCCAAAATGAGGCTGCAAACTAAATTAGCTTTGTCATTTTCATTTCGTAAATTTACTCCTTAAATAGATCTACTAAAAATCACTCATTTAATATAGTGTATGCAAGTAAATGAAAAAATACTATTTACGACGGTAAAAAATCAATTGTTCAATCGTATCAGAGACTTAAATGGCGGCTGCAAATTTTGAAGAGCAACTTGTCTAAAAAAGTTGGAAACAAAAATAGAGCAACGATACGATATTTAGGATATTTAAAATGGGTTAGTACTTTCGGAGCCTTACTATTTAACCTAAATTTTTCACCTAAATAACTAATCAAATCTTCACTCTTTGTAGTGAAAATGTAGATAGTTTTTATGTAAAATTAATTTGATAAATAATTAGCTAAAAATTACTGGGTTTCAGTAACATGTTTTTTAAACCCTTGTTACTTTAAGTCGCTGTAAATAGTTGTATTTCTTAAATAAAATGAAGAGGACTTTTTTAGCGTCACAATACTTTTGTTTATTATTTCTCGAATTTCACGTTTACTTATAAATAAAATATTGGTGTATTTTAGTTCACTGATTAGACGACTATTTAAAAACAGTTTGGAACAAATATTATTTTTTTCTTTTTATGGCTTAAATTTTATTTACACGTTGACTTGATTGTTTTTGATAATGCAGTTTTGTAATGGTAAATTGATTAAGGATGTGGGAAAATAGTGATAATTTTTAATTGATTAAAATCTATTTAAAATTGTAAGGAAATTTTGTGTACACGCATTTTGTCCGCAGAAAGATTACAGTTCATGTCTGGGAATACCGAGCGAATTTAAGGCCAAAATTGTTTAACGTTAAACACGAAGATTAATTTATTTAATATCTCATACTTTTTATTTGTAATGTATACTAATAAATACTTTTTTATATGCCATGTTAAATTACTATTACGCAATTACTATTCTACTTCATATACCGTTTTTGAAAAGCGAATCCAGCAAGTCATCGAAATAAAGGCACGAAAAAGTCTTTCAAGCGCAGTTCGTTGAATAATGACCATACCGAAGCAATAAAGCAAGAGATGCAATTACTGTATAATGAGGTGGACAACGACGAATTTTTGAAAAACGGTAACTGCTTGGTCTTTGTCTTAAAATAATGCTGTTTGTAAACAAAAGCGTTCAAATATTTCTATTATAATAAGTAATATTTTAAATTTTCTATATTTACTTTTTGTTGTAATGTATATTAAAATATTTTTTTATATTTTTTAAATTCTATTCTGTTTTAATCACCATAACTTTAAAACAGATCCCAATCTTTTTTTAAAGGCCAAAATTTAAATTCATGTTCGTTTAATTTAAACCGAAAATAAAACCAGGACCAATTAAAAAATGGTTGGAAACCAAAGCATTAATTTGAAAAATTAACTTTTTTTTTCTTAAAATAAAATTTTTATAAAATTAAAAAAATTTTTGAATTATTATTCCTGTTAAAATTTTCTTATGGAATGTTTTTTTTGTCCTGGATTTTGAAAAATTTAATTTAATAAATTTTTTTTTAATCTTCTTTTTATTTTATTTCTTTTTTAAAAGGCCTATTCAAATCTTTTTCTAATTAAAATTATTTTATGGGCTCAATATTTGGGGAAATTAAAAATTTTGAATCAAGGAAAATTTCATTTTTAAAATTTAAAATTTTATAATTTAATTTCCGAATTTATAAATAGTTATATATTTCAATTTTATATTCCTTCAAATTAGTCCATTAAAAGTATTTTTCGGTAACTTTTGACTAAGTAACCATTATCCACATAATAAAATTTTAATTCAGTTTGTTTAGTTATTATTTTATATTTAAAAGCAATTAAATAATTTTCAAAAATAATATTATTAAACTTTACGAATATTTGGGTTGAAATTTAGTTTTCTGAATTCAACTTAAAGGTATGCAGGATAATTCACGGTCCTAATCTTTTCCACCTTTCTCTTATAAATACCTAATTCAATGATTTCTTGTTAATTCAATTCATAGTAAAAAAAAAGATTTTCACAAATCATTAACAAAATATTCTTATAACAGTAAAGCCTTTTAACGGATTTAAAGAGAAATTTAATTTAAAATACATTTTTTGTCCTAATTAAAATAAATAACTTTTAATAAATTTAACGTAATTTATGTAAATTAATCTAAATTAAGAAACTTGAAAGTGTATTTTTGAAATTAAAAACATATTTTTTTCAAAAGACTTTTAAAATTAATCATTCCAAAGGCATTGAATTCAAAAATAATTTTTAACAAATTAGTAAGATTTATTAGATTATTTATTAGAATCTTTTTTTATTGTAAAAATGAAAATTCGCAAAAACTTTTATTGGTTCCTTTATAGATAGTATTTTTTAAATAATTATATATATATTTTTTAATTAAAGTATAGGTTTTTTATTAAAATTAATTAAAAATTTTTTTTGGGTATAATTAATTTTTTTTTTTAAAATGGGCATATATTTAGACTTATAGGATCAAATTGTTTTAAAATTAATATTGTTATTATAAAATTAATAAAAAGGTATATGAATTGAAATTGTTACTTTTTGCCATCTCTCATAATTAATATTTTAAGCAATTTTCTGCTTGTGCCTAGCAATGGTCCCGTCAAATGATAAAACAATTTACAGTAAATCTTTGTAAGAAAAATATGACTGACTTCTATCGGCTTATAACTATTTTACGAAATATAAGCAGGTGCAACCAAGTCTTTCTGTGAATTGCTCGCGTTTTCCCTCATTTTAAATCTGATTAACGTTAATGTCCCTATGACAGTTTAGTTCATAGAATAAGATTTTTAATACAATAACTTCTATGTGAACTTAAACTGTATTATCTTAAATATGCTTTGAATGTTATTGATACAATTTTTATAAATGTTTACATTAAAATGCTTATTCTTCAAACAAAGATATCGCTATGAAAGATTTTATTGTGAACCAATTTTAGTAGGACAATTATGTAAGACATACTTTATGTCTATCTTTTTCGGAAAACCGTAACTGTAACCGTGCGATTAAATTACATTATCTCTCGAAGTTGTGAATTTTGGTGCCGTAATTATTTTTATTTCACAAATATCTATTAAACTACTTATCACAAAATTATTTGAGAAAAAAATTAACAAAATCGGAGCAGAGCAATGAGGTAAAATATATAAAAAATACGCTCCGAAGAGGCTCTACTCTCCCCACCGAGTGACTTAACTGCACCAAGGGCCCCCAGATGCGGAACCTCGGTTTGGGTCGTCACGTTCTGGTTCCCGTTAGCATGCTGACTCGAGGGCTGCCCAGGTAGGCCGATGCCTCGGCTCGATTTAGACGCTTTCTTAAAGATGATTTAATAGCTAGAAGAGCTATATCTTAACTTTACCGCCACCTTCGTTGGTGCTGGTGAAAAGTGGCGCAGAACTCAGCAACGCTCCTTATCTAATTTGGTGTTAAGGTACAGTGTCATATAGGAAAGTGTGTAAGTTCGACCTCACAGGTGCGGACGATGTCATGAATGTATGAGTTGTGCTACACTTCTAAGTGTAAGGTGTGTTTGGCTACTGTTTGGGTGTCACTACCTACTATGCTTTAAGGGCGTTACTTAAACTTTTGTGTTTTACTAGAAGTGAAAACCTAGTCATAGCGTCGCTGGCGGCGGCGGCGGGTCGCTTCTGCTGAGTTCATCTCTCATCAAAGAGATCTGGATTTTTCAAAGCCGAGGTTATTGCCTGTATGCTATCTATGGCTGCATGCTTGGCTTTGAGGAGGTGGCGGGCGCTGTGCTCGTAGTTGGCTCCGGTGCTGGCTGTTTGCCGGGGTGGGAATTGCCAAGCGTTGGAAGGACGGAGGGTGGAAGGCGGTGCTGTTGGATGGGTTTGGTCGCCTGGGGCTCCCGGGTTCGCAGGAACTCTTTTTTATGGCATCGCAGGCGGTGGCCTCCTGATGGAAAGTAGTTGCCGACGCCCAGACATTGGCAATCCAGTGGTAACGCCAATGCGCTGCCTACCGTGAGTATAAGGTGTAAAGTCTCGTTTACCCTGAAATACGCTTGGTGCCCTCACCAAAACAGCGGTGTTTTACTCTACTACTTCGTGGCGAATAGCATGCGTGATACCCTCAGACGGTCTCCTGTAAAGGGACCTACTACCGGTAAGAGGACCTACAACTCTGCGATTTGGAGCCTTTAGGCAGCTAAGTTTATTGCCGTATGCCCAGGATTGCGGCAGTTAACGCACGGAGGGAGATCGAAATTGGCGAGGACTTCTTTGTCCTTGGGTCTGGGACAATTGGCAGTGCCATTATCTCCGAGGCATATAACGAAACAGGGGCGGACAAAACAGCTCCGCGAAGCGTGATTATATAACTGGCAGTTGCGACATTGCCCTGGAAGTCCGTTAGAATGCGGTCGCTCAAAGTTTGACATGTTTACGGGGCCCAGCTACCCGACCCTAAGAGCTTTTGGTTATAGCGGCATTCTTAGCCGAAATATGTTGACGTAATGTTTATATAATAATTTGTGTTTGTCGGTTGTTTCTATCCTAAAATATTAATTAGGTATATGACATACATTTTAACTAAGTATTTATTGAGTAACTACTTAGCGCTAAAACATATATATATAAATTGAATTAAGTTCACTTCGCTGTATTGTTTACTTCTATATAGTTTTTTTTGTAATTACTCTTTGTCGATTAAATCTGCAAATAAAAGAACATCATAAATTTTAAGAACTTAGAAATTTTTATCATTTAAGTATGAAAAGTGGAATTACTGAAAGGGGGATTACGTTGTAATAGTGTTATAATACAGTGCTTATATTTGAAGTTGGTTGTACTTTTTTCTTTCATAGAAGAATATTGTTTTTGTTCGTCTTGTGATCTTTCTAATAAACTACTGTACATAAAAAGTAAAAAGCGTATTTATTGCGCATCTTACTTTTATAAGTACGCAAGACAATAAAGAGAAGGTCGCAATTAAATAAAATTTGTCTATGCCGCTACTTAAAGTCAAGCTTCGTAATTGTACTCTTGGAAAATTTATTAATTTATCTATTATTCTAAATACATGAGTTATACTACTGCTGAACTGGTCATCTACAAAAATTTTGCACAGTAAACACGGTCCATTACACTGACATCGCGCCGCCTGCGTCGCACCTGCGCCTTTGATGATATATGACACACTTGATCCGTCATTACTAGAGTGCTTTCGACGAATTGCTATATTTTTTTATTACTTTATTGTAACTGATTTTTCATCAAAATAACAGTAAGACAACTTGTTTCTAGGGTTGCAAAAGGTTTTGTTCCGAATGTTTTTAATTAATGGTATATTAAATATTCTAAAATACATAATGTATAAAATGAAGAACTTCCAAGACTGAATAAACAAAATAAAATGTAGCCTGAAATTTTTTTTCTCAGGAATTGAGAAGATAAATACCAGTAAACGTTTCGCTTTTGTCTGTGAACAAATTAAATCTTTGTGAATTCAAAAGTTTGTAGTGTCTAAGCTCCATTGTCTTCCGGTATGAAGGGTACCTTTACATTTATCACAGGATCTATAGCGTCTTACGCCTATTCTCATAGATATAGCCTATCACTTACTATTGGGCAAAAGTTCCGCTCGTCTCGTCAATTGAATCAAATAAAATTGGATTTTTGTAAAAAAAGAAATTATTGTTTTTATATGCTTTTTTGCCCCATTTTTATATATCTCAAATACTAGAAAAGTATTGACAATAACGAGGTAAGAAGTTTAATATTGAATAGCCTTTTAAAATATGAATATACTAGATGACATTGCCACGCGTCGCCGCGGCTAGGATTTAATTATTTTACATTGTAAAACAATTTAAGGGCTTAAGATAATCGGGAAGTATATAAGTCATGAGTACCACCATTTTTTATTAGAAATATTATTTGTGAAAAAGCGGTGACTTCGATGATGCTACCGTTACACCTGAATACGTAAAAACGTGGTAAAAAGAAGTAAATAACGTTTTTCTTGAATTTTTGGCTGACTGTACGTTTGTTCTGGCCCATTTCTGGAATAGCTGGTCCGATTTTGTTAGGACTTTAACTAATCTTTTATTAAGAAAGAAAAAAAAACATTTTTCTTATAAATTACCACCCGAACCTCAGGAAGTCGCGGGAATTTTATTTATATAAGATAACTGTTGTATTACAACTGCCTCAGTAGCGTAGTGGTAATGGCGTGTGGTTTAGAAACCGGAGGTCGTGGGTTCAAATCCTGCGGGGACTCAACAAATTTTCATCGCTGTTTCATAGTTGGTTGGGGCAATTTAGGCCGATCACCGTATCGTCTGAAAAGTAAGATAATCCATGCGTCGGACGGGTTTGTAAAATGTCGATCCACCCACCGAGCTGCATTGGACCAGCGTGGTGGGTTACGGTCCAAAAACCCTCTTATGGATGAGGCGTGCGTTTAGGGAGGCCTGCGTCCAGCTATGGACTAATGCAGGCTGATTATGATGATGCTGATGATGATGTTGCATAAGGACATTAATAAAAAGTATTATATAATCAAATTAATCAGAAAATTATTAAACTTCCGGTTCATGAATTCCGTCTGTCCCTAGGTCGTTTGCCTAGTTTGTGTCATTATATGGAAATATTTGCTTAAATCGTTAAATTAATTATCCATGAATTTAACATTCAATAAAAAAGTAATAATTTAACAAAAAAACATGACTGACTTTAAATGAAGCTACTGTTTGTACCATCCATAGCGACAGCTCGCTTTTAACTTGTCTTCCACCACAACATAAATTACTTAATCGAATTTATTACTTCGATTTCATGTTCATTTCAAAAACTGTCATTTTAACATACACAAAACTATCAACATTAAATTTTAAAGTGGATAGGAAGCTATTCTGGCATTCACAACAGATTAAAAAAATTATATCCAAGCTTTTATTACCGAATTAAAAACATCTACACTTCGTAGCAATAAGCCTTGTTGAAGTGTGATTGGTTTTGCTTTATGTTCAGATGGTTTTCAGTTCGAGCGCTATTAAGAAGAATGTTGGTCAAGTACCGCTTGCGAATGAGGAATAAAAGTGCAATTTACTCTAAATTGCGCTTTAAAAATTTTTTCATAGGGGGACCTTGGTATTGTTTAATTTATGAAATTAATTTATGGAATTTTTCGATAATTTAGCCTTACTGATTACTTTCTTTTTTGTTTATTTTATCAATTATTGTTTAAATTAATTATATGAAACAATTTAAACAATTTGTTTTAGCAAATATTATATATTCAAAACGTAATTATAAAAAGAAATACACTTAGGTAACACTCCATTATTCTTTGTTTTCTGAAAAATTAATTTCTTCAGTATTTACATAAAAAAATCAACCTGTGAAATTCACTTAATTACGTTACATTACATTCCGGCTAGCTAGTGTTTTTCAAATAAATCTATAATTTACATCTAATTTAAACAGAAACTAAAACATGGAGTTCTTAAAATACGCTTAATACGCTAAACTAACATTTACGAGATTTTGTTTTAGTTTACTAAAAAAGATAAATAATACGACCATGGGTAATTGTTTATATAAATGTTAGTAATGTTATTTTGATTTAACACGACAAATTTAAGTGTATAACTGAAAAAAACATTTAATAACTCTGACAAAAATATCTGTATGATTGAAAATTCTTGAGTCGACTCCGCCATTCATCATTAAAGCCTAGACATGTCGTAACACATCTAGTATTCATTCTGCATGTAGTGAAATCGTAACCTGCGTATTACGTGTAATATAGGACCTCATGTTAATATCTCCATCTTAGCGTATCAAGATGATAATAACAATTTCTCATTGTTACCGGAGCAAATGACAACATATTATTATCATGAGTTATTCAATATGTAACATAAATCTAAACGAAATACTACATTCATTAATGATATTTAAAATGCTAAAGAAAAAACTTTATTAAAAGTGGATTATGTCCATACAGTAGTAATTATTTTGTAACTGCTCGTGCTGCATGGGCAAACTTGAACTCAAGGTCAGGGTCACTACGACGACTCACAATAAATTGCTTTTGGCAAGCGAGTTTCATCCGGTGAGGTACTAGGAATTTGTATTCCTAGACAATCTGACGCGCTCTTTTTTAGCCTCTGGGCGCTGGAACTAAGGTTACCCTGCGTATAATCAGAAGTGAAAAACTAGCTTCATATCTAACAACAATGCGTCGTCTTGGCACTCCTTTCAGGTTTCGACACCTTGAACATCCACTCTCACTTCCGTTGGATATGATTTTGCTTACCATCAGGACAAGAATTAGGTATTTGTCGATACTACCTTATAATTTTCCGACAATCGTTTTATCTGAAACATACTACGCAATCCAACTATGGACGATTTGCAGCATAGCTTTTGGCAGTACTTGGGACGGAAATTCTTATTATCTTATATTATAAAAGAGATTCATTATATTACCATAAATGAACTTCAGATATGTTTCATTGCAATTTTGAACAAATATTTTTATTGAAGAGTTATTGTAGGTTACTCTAAAACAATAAGATATGCGCTGGGCGTACTTGTTTTTATTTCTTGAATATCTTTTAAACTACTTATTAGAAAGTTATTAAAAATAAAACTAAATTACCACTTACACCAGCTCTTTAAAAAAAATGAACGACATAGGATCTTTTGGAGCCTAGCAAAGGGTAACATCAAAAAAAAATGAAACGACCTAATTGTGTACGTCCTTCTTTTTTTTTTATGGCATACGTAGGCATACGAGCAGTCGGGCCATCTGATGGGAAGTGATCACCGACGCCCATAGACATTAGCAATACCAGTGGTATCGCCAACGCGCTGCCTACCGTGAGACATAGGATGTTAAGTCTCGTTTACCCAGTAAATACGCTGGCTACGGTGCCCTTCAACCGGAACACAGTAGTGTTTTCACACTACTGCTACGCGGCAGAAATAGGCACCGCGGTGGTACCCGCCCAGACGGTCTCCTGTAAACAGGGGACCTACCACCATCTTTTGGGATGTTGGTTAAAAATAAAGTTTCATATTTAGTGTTTATTTTTAACTTTACAAATATTGAGTCCTGTCTGTTTTATTTACAAAACTTTATTATTGAAACATTGTACAGGCAACATAGTAACAAACCTAGAACACTAAACTATATGAATCCTTCCACCTTAATCTCCAGACGTAGGCATTTGTACTTTCAAACTCTCTGGGTTAAGTAAAACGACTCCTTAGTTTAAATGGCGATCTAGTTGTAATACTCTATTGGCAATAAAACTTACCATAGGAAGTTTTACACTATTTCTATGCTTAAATTTTGTGTGTGCTTATTTAAATTATGCAAAACTTATATCATATACAAAAAACATGCACATTTTTAATATAATTTATAAATATTAAAACTGTTAACAAATCCATAGGCAGAAATAACAAAAGTCGGTACAATTTTCGTACACACATACGTACAAACGTACATTTCCGCAAACATTTCAGAAACCCTCCGAAATAAATTTAGCAAAGCTTTTGGGTAGTAGCGCAATTTTCCACAAATTGTCTATTCTGAATAATAAAACTTCATACGTGTGAATGGCTAAAAATCTCGCGCCGTATAGAAATTGTACCTGAAACTTGTATTCGTTTTAGTAGCTTGTTATTAATAACTGAAAAAAACTTACGCATCTGTTCGAATTATATTAAATATTAAAATAAATAATTTAGGACGATAACACGCCCATCTTGTCCCAGATTCCGCAAAGCTTGTATGCTATGGAATCTATGCTATTGAAGCTAGGTGACTGATAAATACATACATCTACCTTTCCTGTGTAAATAAATACACGTGATGTTAATACATACACCCAGACATGAGAAAAACACTATGTGCATAATACAATATTTCCCCCCCACCGAATCGCTAAACGTAAAGTCGTAATATGTTTTTCTTTTTATTTGAATATACGACAGCATATTTAATTTTCATTCGTTTTGTAAAGAAGACGGTAACATAGTTATATAAAATTGTTTTAATAACATGGCTGATAACTTTAAGTACTTGCATAATTCCCCATGCAATTTTTTGTTAATATTTTAGTATTTATATTCTTCATCATCATCAGCCTGTGATAGTCAACTACTGGAGATAGGTCTCCCCTAATACACTCCTATCCATTAGAGGGTTTTGGACCGTATCCTACCACGCTGATCCAATGCGGGTTGGCAGGTGGACCGAATTTTTATGTAATTTACATGCCCATCCGACGCATGGATCATCTTACTTTATAGACAATTGGGTGATCGGCCTAATTTGCCTCAGCCAACTAGGAAACAATAATGAAAACTTGTTGAGTCCCCGCAGGATTCGAACCCACGTGCTACGGTTTCTAAAGCATACGCCCATACCACTAGGCTACGGAGGCAGTTGTATTTATAATATTAAACTAAATTTGTAATACCTTCTGAAATACCAGAAGATGGCCTGAAAGTTAGAGGGAATCATTATATATACAATATACATAATTGTAGTTTAATCTTTTGCTAACGCGAATACTACATTTAACTTTCTAATTCCGTCGTTTCAAACACTTTTAAGCGGCCGTGGTCACGGGGTAGACTGGGATGTCATGCGTGTTATTGCTAGTTCTGAAGCAGGATCGCCATATCTTAATTGTAATAAAATTTTAGTCTGTACTCTGACCTACGCATGGTGAACGGGAATTAAAAATGTAAAATAAACGCGATAAAATGCGTAAAACTCCCTTTTATTCAATAATATATACCTTAAGAGCACCTTACTTTCTATAAGAGAGGTTCTTCCAAAGACTGGAAATTACATAACTGTAGCGTTTAATCCCTCGCAAGTAAGATCATCCTCAATATAATAAATAAACGTCTCGACCACTTTTTGCGCAGACAGATACAAGAAGTGCAGGCATATTTCATAGCAGAAGGACGCAGGATCAAATAATGAACGTCAAAATCGTTAAAATCATAGAAAAGAGCAGAGCATTTAATTACCCTATGATCCTGTGCTTTATTGACTACACAACAGCCTTTCACTACGTGTGATAGGATGTACTGAGAAATTTGCAACTGTAAATTGGAGCCTCTAATTACTTTTTTGCTTTGATAGAGAAACTATACATAAGAAAACAGCTCCTTCACCAAGTTCAAAATGAACACCACCTATACCACCCAGGTATCCGCAGGAAAAAGCAGAAGAAATTTAAGGAAATAAACAAATACATTAGAAAGACTGAAAACATATTAAATTATTGGCGTAGTATCTGCAAAAATTAGGGTAAAATATGTAAAGACAGGAATTTACTTAAAAATAAACTTGTGTTATAATGAGGCTGAGTGAGCTCAGCTGTCTTATGAGGCTGCTGTCAGTACGCTGCAGGCTGAGATTGCATCTTTAATGCAATCTTTAAATGTTCTCTCAAAAAATATGAGGCGTCCCAAAGGGAAATTTCATAACACATTCTGGCTATGAATGATCTTGTAGATTTGTGTAAACATAATTCTGACAGATTTGATTCCTTGACAAGAAATTGTGTATGTGACTGTCAAAGCATACAAAGTCATTCAGAGCTGAAAGTTGCTAAGCCTTTGTCTCAGACTGTAGCGTCTCACAGTGGCCTTAAAGACACATCAGAACATATTTCTTCTAATAATTATATTAAAGTATACAGTGATGCTGCCTCCGTAGCCTAGTGGTATGGGCGTGTGCTTTAGAAACCGGAGGTCGTGGGTTCGAATCCTGCGGGGACTCAACAAATTTTCATTGTTGTTTCCTAGTTGGTTAGGGCAATTTGGGCCGATCACCCAATTGTCTAAAAAGTAAGATGATCCTTGCGTCGGATGGGCATGTAAAAAGTCGGTCCACCCACCAACCCGCATTGGACCAGCGTGGTGGGATACGGTCCAAACCCCTAATGGATAGGGGTGTATTAGGGGAGGCCTATGTCCAGCAGTGGACTAACAAAGGCTGATGATGTGTGATGATGATACAGTGATGAACTGGGTGAAATATGGGCTCATTCCTACGAGACAAGTGTTCGAGGCAATCAGTGTCAAAAATGTATGCCGGAGCTACTTACTCACATATAATGAGAAAAATTTTGATCGATACACATAGCCCCAACACTATTTTAATTATTTTGATTGGGAAAAGGGTAAATATTAATAGACAAAAACTGCTGTACTATCAAGAAAAACTAAATAAAATTAATGTAAAGAACGTAATACTGTTCACATTTCCCGATCTTAAAGAGTTGCCAAATGAAAACATTAATAGATATAAGCTTGACCATTATTTAGGTATATTGTATAAAAATATTTGTAAATATTAAACACAGACCTCCTATTTAAATATAATTAATGTAATGGACATAAATAATACATTAAATTATAGTAATTGTTATTTGACATATGATAGGATGTACCTGTCTAATTTTTATAAAAAACAATTAGGTGGTTTGCTATGGTATTGTATTTTTAAAAATACAGCCAATGACTTGGCTAACCAGACCTCTGCTTCTATTAAGCTGGATCAAACGTTGACTTTCAATTTGAACCTGTTTCTAAGTAATTTAAATTAAATCTTAAGACAATGGAGGAAATCTCTTGACAAGAAATCAAAAATTTTTCACAAATAAGTAACGTATTTTAAATAAAACTTTAAATAATAACAACTATTGTATAAACCTGGTGCATCAAAATATACAAAGGAATTGCCAGTAAGCAACATGAAGTTGAGCTATTATTAAATAGTTGTAAAATAGATATTTTATGATAACTGAGCACTGGCTTCAAGAACATTAATTTATACCTGATTTCGGATGTCACAAGGTTTCTAGCCTGTTCAGTAAAGATAAAGCATACGCGGTCGCTCTTTAATACTTATTATTAATGCTTTAAAAATAAAAAATCGAAAATATTTGGTGAGTCTCTCATTGAACGGACTATTGAAATAGCCTGTGCAGATCTGGAGCTTTTCATTGTTGTATGCGTATACAGACCTCCCACTTTGTTATATAAACCTTTTGAAGTTGTGTTAGAAGAAATATTATTAAATATCTATCGATCTATCTGAATCTAATAAGTATGATTTGTTGTGACTTTAACATAAATTTATTAGATAATTCTATAACCACAATTTGATTCAGATCATTGTTAAGTTAATATAACCTTATCAATTTATTTCTTGAACCTACTAGAATAACTGAGACTTCTGCTACATTTATAGATAATATATTTACAAATTGTCAACAATTAAACAAGACAATTATTAAAAGATAAGTTCTGACCACTGTGGCCAGCTTGCTTTTTTGAAATTAAATAAAACATCAGACAAAATACAGTAAAAAAAATTTGTTTGTTCTTATGTATAAAAACGTATTGAGAAGTTTAGAATTAACATATCACAAAAATGTACTATTTGACGATAACCCACATGTGCTGTATAATACATTATTCTCATTTATAAGGAAATAATTTAAATCAATATTTAGTTCTAAAACGGTTAAATCAAAGGGTTCTGTAGCTTTTATTGAATGGGCAACAGTTGGAATTCCAAAAAGCAGGCAAAATTATATGAGCTTTTACAGTGAAAAACATGTAATCATAGTGAGTCCTTTGTTGCATATGTCAGTGCCTATTCAATAATATTTAGAAAAGTTTGTAAAATTAAAATTCATCGGACAAAATGATAATGATTTGGAATATTATCAACAGTGAAACTGGAAGAAGTTATAAGAGCAACTCCAAAATAACTCTAAATATTGATGACCGTTATATAGGAGCTGACAAATATGTTGCTATTTATTTCGAAAAATTCTTCTCGGACATTCCAGCTTCTACTACAAGTTTTATCTTCTCCAGCTGTTGCTGAGACACTTTTAAAAGATAACATACCATTGAATGTACAGAGAATTTTAATTTTGCGGACGTAAATACGGAGATGTTGTAAGTACTTTCTTTAGATATTAAAAATTACAGACCCATGGGGATCTCTGTTAAGGTAATAAGTTCTATTGTCCTACCTACACCTAGCAGGAATATTCAATGTAAGTATCTGAAGGGCGAAATTCCTAACCTAATGAAGCATAGAAAATTATTCCTATTTTAAATCAGGATGTAATACGGACCCTAATAACTTTAGACCAATATCTATAATGCCGACTCTTAGTAAATTATTTGAAAATCTCTTACTAAACCAATTGGTTAAACATTTCAATCGTAATTGCCTTTTAAATAAGAAGGTATGGATTCACTAGGGGTCGCTCAACAACGACCTAGGCATCAGGCTAGTCAAAAGCATTTTTGAGGCTTGGGAAGCATCACGGGATGCTTTAGGCATTTTCTGTGATCTTAAAAGGCTTTTCATTGTGTACACATGAGACTGAGTCAAGAAATTACGTCACTATGGTATAAGAAACACCACATTCAACCATCTGTCTTCGTACTTGAGCCATCGAATTCAGAGGGTTGACGTGAATGGTAAGATCTCCCTGGGCCCCCCGTTAAATATGGGGTCCCACAAGGATCCATACTTGGGCCTTTTCTCTTGCTCATTTATATAAACGACTTACCATGTGTGATAACTGCCTCCGTAGCCTATTGGTATGGCGTGTGCTTTAGTATCCGGAGGTCGGTTCGAATCCTGCGGGGACTCAACAAATTTTCAAAAATTGTTGTTTCCTAGTTGGTTAGGGCAATTTGGAGCTGACCACCCATTTGTCTGAAAAGTAAGATGATCCATGCGTTGGATGGGCATGTAAAATTCGGTCCACCCACTAACCGCATTGGACCAGCGTGGTGGGATACGGTCCAAAAACCTCCTTATGGATAGTGGTGTATTAGGGGAGGCCTATGTCCAGCAGTGGACTATCAAAGGCTAACGATGATGATGATGATGATGATGTGTGATAAATAATAGCGAAGAGATAGTATCATTTTCAGATGATACCTCATTGATTTTTAAAATTAAACGACATACGTCAATAAATGACGATGTAAATAATAGTCTCTCTAGAGTTGCGGAATTGGTTTAGTGTTAATAACTCGCTGTTAAACCATAGGAAAACAAAATCTATTAGATTCATGACTCCTAATGTGAAGCATGTAAATTTCGGATTTGGTTTTGGATTCGATTCGATTCGATTCAGATTCGATTCGATTCGATTCGATTCGGATTCGATTCGATTCCGATTCCGATTCGATTCCGATTCCGATACCGATTCCGATTCCGATTCGGATTTGAATTTGAATACAGCCGCCGCATCATCCTCATAACGGCCATTTTGGAAACCGAATCTTTGGAATAGAATGGTTGCTTCAATGATTGGTTCCATCGTATGAAAAAGTGTCAAATTCCGGGAGATTACTTGAAAAGCAATAAACACATTTTAAATAGTAATGTTGTGTCACTTTCTTGATTCCGAAATATTCAGTGCCACCCTCGTAGAAGTGTGAGTATTGATTGTCAAGGAAGCTACTAGCGGTTTGGAAAAGGGCGCTCCACCTTAGAAGAACCGGCAAAAATAAAACAGCAGCCCTTTTTGTCATCTTTTAAAATAATCGAATATTAATTCATATGAGCTAGATACACTTTTTATCGTACGTAAATTAGATTTAAAAAGCCTGAAGTGAGCATTCATTATGAGTTTTGTTCTCATTTATAAATTAATTTGTGTTATAATAATCTTTAACACATAAGCGTTTATTTACTACTTTATAAATTATTTATAGTTGAATTCTGAACGTTAACTGGGATTATCCTGTAAAAGCGTATACATTGTCCCATAAAAGATTTATTATTTTACATATCTTCGCAGTCAAGTTGCTGAAAGAGTAAAATTATGTTTGTTCCTAGTATTTATGTTATGTGCATCACGATGCCTTCAAAAATCATATCTTTATTACATAGCTTAAAGATTTTTTTAAATATACTAAATTCTATGTAAACTTAAAGTAAATAACCGTAAATGAGCTTTGAATATGCTCTAAAAATATATTCATACAATACATTCATATAATACATTCATTTATTAATTAATTTATTTATTTATCTATTTACATATTTTTTTATTTATTCATTAATTAATTAATTAATTAATTAATTAATTAATTCATTCATTTATTCATTCATTCATTCTTCCATTCATTCATTCATTCATTCGTTCGTTCGTTCGTTCATTTTATGCATTCATTCAATAATTCATTCTTTCATTTATTCGTTTATTAATTAATTAATTCATTTATTTACTTTTCGTTTATTAATTTATTCTTTCATTCTATCATTCATTCTTTCTTTCATTCATTCATTAATTTACTCATTCATTCTTTCATTCATTCATTCATTCATTCATTCATTCATTTATTCATTTATTCATTCATTCGTTCATTCGTTCATTCATTTATTCATTCATTCATTCATTCCTTCAATTATTATTCAATCATTCATTCATCATTCATTCAATCATCCATTTATTCATTTATTCATTCATTCATTCATTTATTCATTCATTTATTCATTCATTCGTTCGTACGTTCATTCATTTACTTATTTATTCATTTATTAGTTCAACATTTATTCATTCATTCAATCATCCATTTATTCATTCATTGATTTACTCATTGATTTATTCATTCATTCATTCATTCATTTACTTATTTATTTATTTATTTATTTATTCATTCATTCATTCATTCATTCATTCATTCATTCATTCATTCATTCATTCATTCATTCATTCATTCATTCATTCATTCATTCATTCATTCGTTCGTTCGTTCATTCGTTCGTTCGTTCGTTCATTCATTCATTCATTCATTCGTTCATTCATTCATTCATTCATTCATTCATTCATTCATTCGTTCATTTATTCATTAATTCATTCCTTAACTCATTCGTTCATTATTATATTTATTCATTCATTCATTCGTTCATTTATTTATTTATTCATTCACTCATTCATGCATTCATTCCTTCATTCATTAACCTGTTCGTTTATTATTTTATTTATTCATTCATTCATTTATTCATTTATTTATTTATTCATGCATTCATTCATTCATTAATTTATTCTTTCAATTACTCATTCATTCATTTATTCGTTCATTCATTCATTCGATCATCCATCATTCAATCATCCATTTATTCATTCATTTATTCGTTCATTCATTCATTTACTTATTTGTTTATTCATTCATTCATTCTTCATTCATTCATGCATTCATTTATTCATTAATTCATTCCTTAACTCATTCGTTCATTATTATATTTATTCATTCATTCATTTATTCATTTTTTATTTATTCATTCACTCATTCATGCATTCATTCCTTCATTCATTAACTCGTTCGTTTATTATTTTATTTATTCATTCATTCATTTATTCATTTATTTATTTATTCATGATTCATTCATTCATTAATTTATTCTTTCAATTACTCATTCATTCATTTATTCGTTCATTCATTCATTCGATCATCCATCATTCAATCATCCATTTATTCATTCATTTATTCGTTCATTCATTCATTTACTTATTTGTTTATTCATTCATTCATTCTTTCATTCATTCACTCATCATTCATTCATTCAATCATTCATTGTGTCATTCATTCATTCATTCATTCATTTATTTAATTATTCATTTTTATATGTATCATTTATTTATTTATTTACTTATTTATTTATTCATTTATTTATCTATTATTTATTTATTTACTTATTTATTCATTTATATTTTTTTTACTTACTTATTTATTTAAATAATTTATCTATTTATTTATTTACTTATCTTTTTATTTATCTATCTATCTGTCTATCTATCAATCTATTTATTTGCTCATTCATTCATTCTCCATTGTGCATTAAGCCTATCATCATCAGCCTTTGATAGTCCACTGCTGGACATAGGCCTCCCCTAATACACCCCTATCCATTAGGGGTTTTTGGACCGTATCCCACCACGCTGGTCTAATGCGGGTTGGTGGGTGGACCGACTTTTTACATGCCCATCCGACGCATGGATCATCTTACTTTTCAGACAAATGGGTGATCGGCCCAAATTGCCCTAACCAACTAGGAAACAACAATTAAAATTTGTTGAGTCCCCGCAGGATTCGAACCCACGACCTCCGGATTCTAAAGCACACGCCTATACCACTAGGCTACGAAGCCTATGACAACTTGATTTTTAAAAAGCCAAAATGGATAGCGGTTAAAGTACGAAAAAATATATGTATAGAACATATCTTTTCCCTATTTGCTATTTACGCAGTTCCTAAAATATTGTTTCGTTCGAAAGTAAGAAAAATTATTATTGATTGAAAAATATGGTCCTAAAATAAAAAAAATGTTTAAACCATTGCAAAAATCCAATACATTAGGTATTAATATTTTTATAATAATAAGGTTAAAACATATTAAACCTTTCGTACAGCTATAAAATCGTTAAATTAAAAGCAAAACTGTATTACTGAAATTTAATAATGAGTTTGTAAGCATTTCAGTGGAAAAATAATTGGAAGCCAATTTGTTTGAAATATATTCCAAATATATGTAAAGTAATCAGATACGGTAATTGGATTCCTAAATTGTTTTCGCTTGTGTTATCATGGGAACTGAAGATTCAATACGGTTTTCATTTATGTTTATAAGTATGTTATTATTTGAATATTTTTTGTTTATATTCTTGCAAATCGCTTTTGTTTACCTACTAAACAAAATTTAGGAAAATGTTAAAATAAGTATATTCTAAGATGCCCACATTGCCATTACCATAAGATTAAGTTTATAAACAGTTAAATAATCAATATATGTAGACCTTTTAGGGGTTATGCTTGTGTATAACGACAACAACTAAAAACACAAAAACAAGTCAAGTACAAAGATATTTATAAAGCTTAAATTACATGGTCGTTAAAATTAATATCAATCTAATCTTATCTATTAGAATAAAGATATTTTATACAACTTTTTGACCGACTTTCAAAAAGATGGAGTTACTCAATTCAAATCGAATTTTTAATAGAATAAGATAGATAGATAGAAGTGAATAGGTATTAGCTGATTAAATGATTACCTTAAAATTCAGAGATTTAAAATGCAGTGGCAGAAATCACTAGGTAGTTTCTTGTAGAGGGCACGTTGTCATCCGTTTACTCTGCAAAATGGTTGGCTGGTGACGACTTTTTACAGTCTAGTGCCATCCGACGATGGAATTGTCACTTTTCTAGACAAAATGAGATTTACGCCAGAATTTGCCTACTAAACAACTAGGGAAACAACTAATTTAAATATTTGTTCGAATCACCTACAGCCATCGATTCGAAAACACGATCTGATATTCTAATATGCATACGCTACTATACGTCAATATGGCTACTAAAGCTATATTTTGAACCAAAACAGTAATAAACAAAAACACAGCATACAGACATTCACAAACGTCACTTTTATAGACTACAATTAACACAGGCAAATATACTTAATAAATAGTTTTACGGTAATATTAGATCATTGTTATTTTATACGACATAAGATTTTGTTCGCGGCTTGATCTGGTATATATAATATTTTTTTCTAAAAAAAAAATACTACATTCATCTCTGAACTATATCACATCAGCTATCTTCAAGTAAAGATCCCTTCAAAAACGGACCAGCTGTTCCGTACCTAGCAAAAAGTGACAGATAAACAGACAGATTAATATTACTAGATAAAATTTAAAAGAAATCGTTTAATATACATATAACTAAACACGGTTACGTAACAAAGTTTTACCATTTAATATGTATACTATCTATCGAAAATGGTTATTTTGATAGATAGATAGATAGATAGATAGATAGATATAGTCACTCCAATTTTTTATCTGTATAGATGAAAAAGTTTGTTAAGGTATATGAAAAAGAAAAAAGATCTACAGATAAAATCAGCGCAGATTAAGGGTGTTTTCCTTTGCTAAAATTCACATTAACCCTTCTATGCCACTATTGCTGATTAAATAGTTTTGGCCAGTTTAAAGAAAACAACTGGGGCATTCAGCGACCTACATATGCCTTGAAACAAAACTATGTAAATTTAATGCTTGCATCGACTAGCAACCATCGACTGGCAACCATTTACAGATATGGATATTGCTATCGCATACACTTTTAGTAACGAAAAGTAAAAAATTGTATGTTACATATTATCGTTTGGTCATTTTATACCAACGATTAATGACAAATGTATATAAAGTTTAGTTGGCAAAAAGGACAATGTTTTACTTTTTGTGATTAACATTTACGATTATATATGTTAACGTGTACGGAAAATTTTATTATTCTGAGAGAATATTTTCCACGGAAACGGCGAATATAGCCGAAGGCTTTGGTTGTACTGAGCCAATTACACAAGCGTACCGTCAAAATATTAATTGATGTTTTGTTTTGTTTGTGACTCTAATGTTATCTTGAAATATTTTCTGTCTGCCAATATTTTTAACAATCAAGTTTAAGTTCCGTTCTCACGACTCCAAACAAAATTTCTTTAGTTTAAAGATTTTGTTACTATGTTTAAAGTAATTTACTACTAGTATTTTTTGTCAATCTTAAGTTTTTTATAGAGTTTAAGGTGAAAAAATATTTCTTTAGGCTTTATTTCTTTAGGCTTGATAAGGTTTTTTTTGTTTATATTCCATATTTTGTATGTCCTCTTGATCATTTCGATTACATCTAAAGCTTAAACGCAACCCATTATTTCAGTTCGCATTACAATATAATTCAGATATTTTAAATTAAAGCAAATACGTACACTTTTTCAACCAGGTTATGTGAAGGCCATATGATCACGACCTACTATATAAGGATAGGAAAAGAGGGAAGTATCAAATATTATTCAGAAAAAAAAGACTTTTATTATTACTTGATAATATGATTCTTTTTAATACAGGGTCGTTTAACATTACTGACCTGATTTATTCCGACGTTAAAAGATTTAATATTGTTTTTAGCGCAAGTGTCAGATTAAGTAGACTTCGCAAAATTATTCAAGTAGAAAATAATCTACAGCTTTCATTTACTAGTATTTACATAATTCTCGTGATCGAATTGTTACGCGTACAATGAATTAATCTAAAAAGATATGTAAGTATTTATGAGTTATTCGTATTAAATATTGTGTTTTAAAATCAGTTGTTATATCACTATTTTTGGTAATTGGCATAAACAATGCTTAATCTTTATAATACAAACAGTTAAACATGTATGCCTAAAAATAACGCTTATATTAAGTCAACGCCCTAATGCACACTTCAACTTCGGCAAGAATCTTAAGTCTTAGTAATAAATATCCCTTTTAATACTTTTCAATTAAAGAATCATATTGTTGTAATTCACTATTATTTTTTTATGTATAGTTATTACAGGTAACTTATTTATTGCTACTAAAAACTTGTATTGTGTAAGTAAGTAACGCAAATATGCCGCTATTCAAAGTTAAATAATAGGGCCTGTTTTTGGGTTCAGAATAAGAAAAACAGTAAATGTTATTTCTAAGCTACGGGCGTTTACCTCGTGAGACCGTTATTTACATAATTTCGTTTTTGTTGTTCTATCATGCAAAGCAGAGAATACCGCGCCGTTGAAAGCTTTTTGAATTAAGATATGTATTTACTACCAGCCGTGTGACAAAAATTACTGAACAGGAGTTTATTATTGCTTTTTACACAAAAATACACGGTTAACATACGTATGCTGGAGTTTATTACATTTTATTTCACTATTCACTTATTTTCACTAGCAGTTTGTCCCTGCTTTGCGAGGGTAGAAATTTGCATTTAAATTTTGGCATTAGTAATATTTTTACTATGAGATTAAAGAGTATTTTTATTGCATCAGTTAAATTAATAGAAATCGTCACGAACTTGTTTTTGTTTATGATGTTTATATTATTTTAATTTATGAACGTAGCCCATGTTACATGGGGGTTTTTTAGCTTAAAAATAAAAAAATAATTTTTGAAATCGGTCAAGACATGTTTGAGTTTATTGGTTATAAATACAAATCTGTGCACTTTTTTATTAGTATGATTGGCTTGGTATTAAGTATTTCTTTAAAATAATTGATAATAACATTTTAATTTGTAAAAAGCAAGCTGAGTTATTCTTTTCATATATATTTGTAAGGTAATGAAATAGGTTATTTCTTACTAGCGCGAGTTTTGAAACCTACTTATAATAAATATTGCCTTTACAAATAGAATATAACAATGTTACTCAAATAAAATCATTAAAAGTGAAAAGTTGACAACTATACCATGTTTGATATCCTAACATGTTGTGACAGTAATGACTGCAGTTGTAGCTAATATCATCATCATCAGCCTGTGATAGTCCACTGCTGGACATAGGCCTCCCCTAATACACCACCTTCCATTAGGGAGTTTTGGACCGTATCCCAGCACGCTGGTCCAATGCGGGTTGGTGGGTGGACCGACTTTTTACATGCCCATCCGACGCATGAATCATCTTACTTTTCAGACAATTGGTTGATTGGCCCAAATTGCCCTAACCAACTAGGAAACAACAATGACAATTTGCTGAGTCCCCGCAGTATTCGAACCCACGACCTCCGGTTTCTAAGACACACGCCTATACCACTAGGCTACGGAGGCAGGCGGAGAGTAGCTAATAAATTTATCTATTTAAATATTAAATATATGCATGCCAAAATACTTGAAATAAAATCACTATAGAGCCTATACTTATTATAAGTGTCAAATGCTCTTTTTTGCATCAGTTATATTTAAATTATTCTAATAACTAATGTACGGGTAAGAGATATATTAGGATATAAGTAATTTGGATATTTTTAAAACACTTTTGTATGACCGCGTTAGGAATTGCTACAAGTGTAAACGGTATAAAACCTTTCACTCGCTCCGGTAATTTATCTCAGCGTTTGGCGAACAAAGCATTCTAACGCGGTCATCAAAAGTGTTTTGAAAACTATCACCAAATTACTTATATCACCAATATATCTCCTTACCACGTGTAAAAATAATTTACTAACTCTAACATAATTGTTACTACTTTAAATTCAATTTGTCACTGTTTAAATCTAAAGAAGACAAACGGCATGTAGGAACGTTCCATCTTAAAGTTGAAATTAAGGGCAACATTTAAACAAGAGTTTTTGGTTTATTACCTAGTATCTTTATAGATCAGTACTAAAGTCCTTATGTTCGTACTTTCGTGCTTAGCTTAACATTAATAACTAGTCATATTAATTAAAAAAAATCACGAAAACACAGTGAAAACTAATTAGATAAATCAGTTACTTTATATGAAAGACGAAATTGGTAAAACGGACAATTGTTTCTTATAAAACAATATAAAAATAAGGGGTCCATAAAAAACGAAAAATAACATAATCACAGAAGAACTAACAAACATCTTTCATAACTATAAGTAAAACCAGCCCACAAATTAAGCACAAAAAAATCTACACTGAGACAATGCCACATAAAAACTAGTAGCCCTATCAAGATATTAACTAACAACATACGACAATATTTAGACCCCTACAAAAACCAATGACTATATAAAATATGAAGCTTTGTACTACACTAAACTCACTATTATTCGTAAATTAAAACTATAATTCACCGATACAGCAGTGATAATGGTTCACGTCTAAAATATATAACTAAAAGGCAGAGGAGAAAGATTTATTCGATCTTTTTATATTTTTATAAGATATAAAAGTAAGCTAAGCGGAAGAAAAGTAACTCTAATTGGTTACTTAATTTTCTTTATATTAGATCTCAATTTTTATGAATATCGATTTTTTATGAATCTTGCATATTAGTTATAGTTCTATAATGTTCGAATTTCACCGTGTAATATATGCATTATTTTATAAAAAACGGTTTTGTGATTAGTAATTTTCTTGTATTCAATTTCAAGACGATTTATCTTTTTACACTGTCAATAATGTTTTACCTTTGCTCATATACCAACTAGTGGAGCGCGTTAGGTGTTTACCTCAGAATCCAGGGCCAGTCAATGAATCTTTATAAAAACTTTGGAAATGTGTTTTTAATAGTATATAGAAAAATGTTAAAAGAAATTTTTTGTTCGATCTCAATTTTTTATTTTTGTTATAAATAATTATTAATTTTTTTGAGTTTTCCTTTATTTATAATAATTTATAGGTATATTTAAAAAAAAAAACTTTTGCAAACTTGATCTTCGGTCTGGCGGGACTGCAAGTATTATGGTGAAGGGTATGAAGGCGAATAGAGGGGATTACAGCAGCTGTTAGGTGTTGTTTGCGCGAGCACTAACAGAATAGTACACGCGGCAACCTGCTAGCCTTAACTTAAAACGTAGCTTGAGCGTATGGGTAATTAAAATCTGCTTTTAAAACTATTGAGTTGGTGATTTCATACTTTCATACATCTGGACATTTTCCGTATGCAACGTATGCGCAACTGCACTTGCAAGACATGCACGAATTATCTACCCAAATGGACCTAGAAGAGTTTCAAAAGTTCACAGTAGGTTATTTCACTCTAGACGTTCCGATTTATTTTTTTTTCTATTAATTTATTTTTGAAAACCTTCCAAAGGCAAAATACCGCAAAGAGCTTAATCTTCTAAGAGTTTAGAAAAAATATTACTGTTACAGAGGAGTTATAATTATTAGTTATTTTATAAAGCTCTTAACGCATACCCTATTCCCGTCTCCGTCTCAATCTCTTTGTGTGGGACGTTACAATAAAATACGATAACAAAATAGTTTAACAAAATAAGACTAAAGTAACAAAATGATGTGCTTCGAAATAATCAGGTTTTAAGAAAACATTATTAATAAATAGTTTTATTATGTTTTTATTTGACTGCTTTTTATCTATATTGTATATAATTATGTTTAGTATAATAAGGGTATAATACGAGCGCTACCAATGAGCATTGTGTTTTTCATCCTTTTTTTATTATAACACTGCAAAGGCAACTAAATATGATCATTCACGTTTTACGTACAATTTCAAAAAAGATATCGGTTACAGAACATACAAATAAATCATAATGTATGTAAACGTATATAAATACATGTATTTAAATTATATTTAACATTTTTAATTTAACATCGCAAAAGTTAACACAAACAAAGTTATTAATATTTACTCTCGCATATTGACACTCTCACCCTTGAATTAGTTATTTACGAGAGAATTTTTCTGATTAACTCAAATCACACATAAAAAGGAAAATAAAATAGGGCAAAACTCTAGGAAAATACAAATCAAGAAACAAGGAACCCCACTGCAATTTTTTTGATTAAAAGTTCCACTTAGACCAGAAATATTTTCCATTTGCCGCGAAGACAATTGAACCACGTTTTAAACTATGTTTTAAACTAAAATACTACTATATACTATCAAAATACTCTCGTATATTTACTTCCAACAGTATATAACAATTTCGCCAAATATAAGTGAATAACAAAGTGCTCTATAGACGAAAATGCCCTGCGATTTCTGACAGCGCGATTTATATCTCTGATATCTTTTAAGGCTCAGATAGATAAAAGGATTTTATCAAAATTCGTGTAACATACATATAATTTACTTTTATGCTCATACATATAATTAGTAATTTTTAAATGCATTTGGTTTTATGAATCATTACATTATATTATATAAATGAGTTTTGAATATACCTCATTGCAATTTTTATAAATGTTAACATTAAAATGATTATTTTAAGTTATTCTTAAAGCATAGATATGCTCGTGCGGTCCCATTGTATTATACAGTAATTCAAGAAGGTATCTTTTAAGGTTGAGCCAGCGTTTGCAATTTAATCCCACGAGGCAGTGATATTGACGCCGTAGTGTTTTTAATTTCTTAATATCTAATTAATTAAATATCTATGAAACTTTGAATAATCTAACAAAACTGTAATTACATGACAACCTTCCATTAAAAAAAAGATCAAAAATGTAGCCGTAGAAGCGGAGCAACGAGGTAACATATATAGAAAAAAACATACGCACCGAATTGAGTAACCTGTTTCTTTTAGGAAGTCGATCAAGATTAATTATACCATTAGATTATTTGAAATGATAAATTAAATATATTTTGAATACAAATTTCTCAATATTAAATGATAATTCAATGGTTTGTTATATGCCTTAAATATAACTTTTATTCATCCTCTATATATAAGTTATATTCATCCATTTAAGACAATGCTCACTACACAGGCACAACTACAGCACAAATGAAAACTGTATCACAACAATACAAATACACATTTCAGTTTGGGGCTGATTAAAAATAGGACTAGGACGTTTATATTGAAACAATATAACTATGTTATCTACTGTTTGAGGTAAACTGACTTATATTTATTACATCTAGACTCTGTACTGTAATTTAACTACATTTTATTATTTTATTATAAAAAAATTAGTCTAAAAATATGAACTGCTAACATCATCAAAGCCCTGACGAATAAGTCTGACAATTAAGAAAGCTTTAGTAAATACACGTAAACATTGGAGCGGTCACGTATCTACAACGATATACTGGCTAAACCATTTCTCTCTTTATTTAAGGTAAAAGTATAAATCAATCAATCATATTTTTCTGTGTGCAAAACTGACCACTATCAAACTTGACATAAAACAAAGTTCTGAATTCACAACACGTTAGCCATATTCATGTGATGTGCAAGGTTTACAAAAATAAATGCGTGATACGTGATCGCAAGTTTTGCGCGAACATGTAGGTTTTGTTAGATAAAATTATATTCTGTTATGTCAGAATACTATTTCTAATGCGGATACTTAGAGAAAAGAAAACTCGATATTGACCTTATGTCTGTCAGAGATCGTGTATACAAGATGGGTCTGAAATATATCGAGAGAGATCATTGTAAGCCGCTTCCCGGAACGGAACTGTCCTCCTGTGTAATAAGTGTTGTGTATCTGTGATTGTGTTAGTGTGTGTTGAGTGGTATTATTCATTGACTCTTCCGTACGAGACATCGTGGCTGTTGTCGGGGTCAGTAGAGCAATTTAAATTTTTTTCAGTATAAGAGATGTTCAGTTATTGTCATCATTTTCGTCATCGTTTTGGAATTCTCTTTGAGATTTCTAAAAATATATTAGAATCGTTCTCAATCAACTCATATTACCATTTACTACTATTTTTAAAATAGCCAAAGATTTAATTGGAATGTCCTTGACTTTTATTATTATCTCTTTTATCTTGCAATTCCTTTTATCCGCCTTCAATACACTAGATTAACATTTTATTTAAAAAAAATACTTAACCTCCACAACCAAGAGCTGAAGAAAAAACCTCTAAAAAGCATGATGATTTAAGAAAAAGCCGAAAACAGTAAAAAATAGATTTTATCAACAATTTTTAATAATTCAAATTTTTAATACACTGCTCGGATTTGAATATGGTTACACAATTTCTTAAAAAAATTGTACATATTTTTATCATGACATTAATAAATAGCAAACACATGTTACACAAAAATCAAGCAGAAATGATTTCAATGATTATTTTAAATTAAATACAAATCGGAGATTAAACACAAAACACGAATCACAAAAAAATTCTCTGGGTGACGATGATAAAAAATTTACAAAGATGGACAAAAAGTCCACGAGACTCTTAGTCATACGCCAGATTTATGTCATATGTTATAATTTGTAATGTGGTTAAAGTGGATATATTAAAATAGCTAAGCACTTGCAAGGCAACTAAATATATTTAAGTGGAATGTCTTTCTTAAAGCAATTATTACTTTAAATAAATCTTAAAATTGAAAATCGTCTTTACCAAAAAAATGGATGTCATAGTTACATAAGTCATTAAAGACGGTTTAATTATTGTTTAATATTATTTGTTTTATTCCTTTTGTTTAAAACATTGCAAATTTTTTTTCGTAGAACATAAGACATTTAATTTTTATGGGAGTTAGCGCAACGAACCATTTATTCTCCAGGCAAAGAAATTTTAAGTGATCATATCTTTAGTCTCACCTGAGCGCTTTTAACTTCATTTCTCCGAGTTACAGTTTACCGTTGTTTGGAAAATAAATAATATACAATACTGTTACTGCAAAGAACGTTGTACGCCTTTAATCTGATCAAACTTAAACAGAGGTAATAAGATGCTCGTAAATCTTTGTATCCCTTCAGTAATACCATTAAAATTATAGATAGTAATTTCTAATTTTATTTCACTGATTCTGCTCTGATATAGAAATAAACTACTGAACAATTATTACAAATTATATGCAAAAATTACAAATATATATATATATATGTACATAATTTGTAATTTGTTAATAAATATATATTCATTCATACATTTATTCATTCATTCATTCATTCATTCATTCATTCTTCATTCATTCATTCATTCATTTATTTATTCATTCATTCAGTCATTCATTCATTTATTCATTTATTTATTTTATCATTCATTTTATTAATTTATTTATTCTATCATTCATTCATTCCATTATTTATTTATCTATTTACATATTTATTTATTTATTCATTTATGGATTTATTCATTCATTCATTTATGGATTTATTCATTCATTCATTTTTAAATTATCCATTCATTTAATTATTAATAAATTTTTATTTACTTATTATTATTATTTTTTTATTTATTTATTTTATTTAATATCTATTTATTTACTTATTTATTTATTCTTATATTTATTTATTTATTTACTTATTTATTTATTTATTTATTTATTCATTTATTCATTTATCTATATATTTAATTATTTATGGTACGCTTATTCATTCATTCATTCATTTATTCGTTCATTCTACATTCATTTATTCATTCATTAGTCATTCATTCATTCATTCATTCAATCATACATTCATTCATTCATTCATTTATTTATTCATTCATTCAGTCATTCGTTCATTCGTTTATTTATTCATTTTATGGTTTATTCATTCATTAATTTTGAATTATCCATTCATTTAATTATTAATAAATTTTTTATTTACTTATTATTTTTTTTTATTAATATCATTTATTTACTTATTTATTTATTCATTTATTTATTCATTCATTATTTTATTAATTTGTTACTTATTCATTCATTAATTCATTTATTTTTATTTATTTATTTACTTATTTATTTATTTATTTCTTTATTTATTTATTTATTTATTTATATACATATTTATTTATTTATTTATTTATATTTATATTTATTTATTTATTCATTCATTCATTCATTCATTTATTCATTCATTCATTCATTCATTCATTCATTCATTCATTCATTCATTCTTTCATTCATTCATTCATTTATTCATTCTTTCATTCATTCATTCATTCATTCATTTCATTCATTCATTCTTTCATTCATTCATTCATTCATTCATTCATTCATTCATTCATTCATTAATTCATTTACTTATTATTTTTTGATTTATTTATTTATTTATTAATCTATTTATTATTCATGCATTTATTTATTTATTTATTATTCATTCATTCATATATTTTTATTCATTCATTCATTCATTCTACATTCATTTATTCATTCATTAATTCACTTATTCATTCAATCATTCATTCATTCATTCATTCATTCATTCATTCATTCTTCATTCATTTATTGATTCCTTTATTAATTCATTTATTTATTAATTTATTTATTACTTTATTTATTGATTTATTTATTAATCTATTTAGTTATTCATTCATTCATTTATTTATTCACTTATTAATTTATTAATTTATTCATACATTCATTCATTCATTCATTCATTCATTCATTTATTCATTCATTCATTCTATTCATTCATTCATTTATTCATTCTTTCATTTTATTCATTTATTCATTTATTCAGACATTTATTCATTCATTTATTTATTTATTTATTTTTAGAAATTATTTTTTTTAATAATTTGTTTATTTATTATTTAATTATTTATTGATTTATTCATTATTCATTCATTCTTTCAATCACTCATTTATTTATTTATTTATTTATTTATTTATTTATTTATTTTTTAAATAATTTATTTTTCATTCATTCATTCATTCATTCATTCATTCAATCATTCATTCATTCATTCATTCATTCATTTATTCATTCATTCATTCATTCATTCATTCATTCATTCATTTATTGATTCCTTTTATTAATTCTATTTATTTATTTATTTATTACTTTATTTATTGATTTTGTTATTAATCTATTTAGTTATTCATTCATTCATTTATTTATTCACTTATTAATTTATTGAATTTATTCATACATTCATTCATTCATTCATTCATTCTTTATTCTTCATTCATTCATTCATTCATTCATTCATTCATTTATTCATTCATTCATTCATTAATCATTTGTTATTTATTTATTCATTAGTTTTAACTTATTTATAAAATTTTATTTATTTATTCATTATTTTTATTTATTAATTTATTAATTAATTATTTTATTGTTTATTTATTCTGTTATTTGTTTATTTATTTATTTTTTTTATTTATTCATCCGTTCATTCATTTTATTCATTCATTATTTATATATTTATATATACATTAATTTATTCATACATTCATTCATTCATTCATTCATTCATTCACTTATTCATTCAATTATTCATTCATTCATTCATTCGTTAATTCATTTATTCATTTATTCATTCTTTCATTCATTCATTCATTCATTTATTCACTTATTCATTCATTCATTAATTAATTTATTAATTTATTAATTAATTTATTTATTATTTTTTTTTTAATTTATTTATTTATATATTTTTTTATTTCTTTATTTATTTATTCATTTATTCATTCATTCAATCATTCATTCATTCATTCATTCATTCATTCAATCATTCATTCATTTATTCATTCTTTCAAGCATTCATTCATTTATTTATTTATTCATTCATTTATTTATTTATTCATTTATTCAGACATTTATTCATTCATTTATTTATTTATTTATTTTTAGAAATTATTTTTTTTTAATAATTTATTTATTTATTTATTTTAATTATTTGATTTCATTCATTCATTTATTCATTCATTCATTCAATCATTCATTTATTTATTTATTTATTTATTCATTCATTCATTTATTTATTTATTTTTCATTCATTCATTCATTCATTCATTCATTCATTTATTCATTCATTCATTCATTCATTCATTTATTCATTCATTCATTCATTCATTCATTCATTCATTCATTTATGATTCCTTTATTAATTCATTTATTTATTATTTATTTATTACTTTTATTGATTTATTTATTAATCTATTTAGTTATTCATTCATTCATTTATTTATTCACTTATTAATTTAAATTTTCACTTACATTCATTCATTCATTCATTCATTCATTATTATTCATTCATTTATTCATTCATTCTTTCATTCATTTATTTATTCATTCATTCATTAATCATTTATTTATTTTTATTTATTAGTTTTAACTTATTTATAAATTTATATTTATTTATTCATTATTTTTTATTTATTAATTCATTAATTAATTATTTTATTTGTTTATTTATTCTGTTATTTGTTTATTTATTTATTTATTAATTTTTTATTTATTCATTCGTTCATTCATTTGTTCATTCATTATTTATATATTTATATATATACAGTATTATTTTTGGAATGTGTTCAATACATGACTCTGGTCAGGAAACTACGCCACTATGGTATTAAAAATGCCGCACTTGATCATCGAACTAAGAGGGTTGCTGTTAATGGTAATAGATCTCCTGGGGTCCCGGTAATTATGGGTGGCCCACAAGGTCTATTCTCGGACCTCATCTCTTCCTTGTTTATATAAATGATTTACCGCATATAGTTAACAATAACAATGCGATATTAATTGCGGACGATACCCCTTGATTTATAAACTCGGACGTAATGCAGTAACTAATGACAATGTAAATATTACTCTCACTAAAGTAGCGCATTGGTTTAGTAAAACTAATTTACTTTTAAATAACAAAAAGACAAAATGTTTCAAATTTTTGCCCCTAATGTCAAGTGTGGTATTTTTCAAGTGTCTTTACATGGCAGAGTACTAGATCTTGTTAACTCTACTGGGTTTCTCGGCATAAATGTGGACGCCAAATTACAGTGGGCTCCCATATAAATGAACCGGCAAATAAATTTAGCACCGCGGCATATGTTGTAAAAAAAATTAGACAAATAACTGACGTGGAGAAAGTGTATTTCAGTTACTTCCACAGTCTTATGGCATTCCACTGTGGGGAAACGCGGCCGATATTAATTCAATATTCGTCATTTAAAAGTGCAGTCGTGCAGTCTAAAACTTGAGCCCTACAGAATCGCTCAGAGTTGTTTACTCAGATTCAAATAATGGCCGTTAGTTTTCAATATATTTAAGCTATTTAATGTATGTGCAGAAAAACACAAATATTTTTTCAGGACATTGTAATGCACATCGTATAAGTACTAGAAAAAATCAAAAAATGGTGTTAGCTTCTCCCTCTTAAATGAGAAATATTGTCATTTCAGGTCGTTATAAATGTCTTCATGAATGTTAACAGTATCATACTAAATATTGACAATATATTTGTAACATCAATAAAATGTTTTACCCCGAACGTGCATATAATATTAAACATTGAATAGACCTATAATTACAACGATAAAACGCACAATACCTACAATCACGTACAATAATGCATTAATAATCACATTCACATTAAACAGTGGTAATAGACAAGAAAACGTGACTTTTTTGATTAATACGTTTAATCAGCACACAAGTACGTGCTCACGTATGAAATCCTAACAAGATAGTCGGATCCAACGTCTGCTATTAAACTTTACGGTATTCATTAAACTTGATCGCTGCGCCTCTGCTTAAGGAAATAAATCAAAGTCTATTTTGATACTCTCAAATTTCATGTTTAGACTAGCTGTCGCCCGCCTCTTTGTCTATGTTTTATTTTTGACCAACTTCCCAAAAGATTGAGGTACTCAATTGAAAGCGTATGCTTTTTTTATATGCATATATAGGTTACCATCCTGCTCCGCTCCTAGCGCTCCAAATTTGTTTATTCTTTTTTTAAATGTTAGATATTAGCTTTCCACTTGTCCCATTTTTTATAATTTCGGGATAAGTAGTTTAATAGATATTTAATAAATAAAATATTGCATCATGCATCATCAGCCTTTGATAGTCCATCCTGGACATAGGCCTCCCTAATACACCCTTTCCATTGGGGGTTTGGACCTATCCACACGCTGGTCCAATGCGGGTTGGTGGTTGGACCGACTTTTACATGCCCATCCGACGCATGGATCATCTTACTTTTCAGACAACTGGGTGATCGCCAAATTGCCTAACCAACTAAAACAACAATGAAAATTTGTCTGTGTCCGCAGGATTCGAACCCACGACCTCCGGTTTCTTAAGCACACGTCCATACCTCACTAGGCTGAGGCAGGTTAAAATATTACGGCACCAAAAATCGCAATCTCGTGCGATTAGATTACCTAAACCGTAAAAGATAGACATAAAGTATGTTCTACGTAATTGCACTTCTTAAAATGTTTTTAAAAAGCCCGCGAGTGCATATTTCTGTGTTTAAAAAATAACTGACAATAATCATTTTACTTTTAATTTAAAAAAATGCTATTAGGCTAATGGGCTCTTCAATCTAGCTCATTTAAGATAATATTTGGTAGGTTCATCAAAAGTTAGCAAATATAAAAAAAATATCTTGATTCTATTAGCATAAAATATGTCACATACGACATTTTGATTAAATGAATATCTTAAAAGATATACCCGCTTGTATTGCGTAAAATAGTTCTATACTTTAAAGTCGGTCATATGTTTTTATTAAAATTTCACTTGTATAAAAAAAATTCTTTGTGTCAAAAAAGTAACTCCCAGTTACATCAGGCATTTCAGAGATAAGCAGCAGTTTTGGTTATATATTGCAATGCAATCATTTAGAAACGGTTATTTTAATGTTACAAACAGACTCAATTTTATTTTTTTTGTATAGATTAAACACAAAAAATTTACCTTCTCATATAATTAATAATATTTTTGTAGTGATCTATATTGCACTCCAAGTTTTGTGTTTGTATAGTAACAAAACGTTTATCTTAGCAGAAATATTATATCAATCAGATTTTAGAGCTAATACTACTTTGTACTGTCGTTAAGTACATACTTAAGTTTATACTTAAGTCTAATCACTAATTACTTGACCATGTAAACTGCCTGAGTTGACTAAAATAACTCTACGTAGGTCGTAAGCTATATATCTACTAGATGCATTCTTTTAATCGTGTACTTTGTATGTTCATGACAACAAAAGTCCATTACAAGCCCAAATAATTTTTTATCTAAAACGATTTACCATAAAACTAAAAGCTTACATTATTCTTAGCAATATCATTAAAATAGTTGATATTAAACACCTTAGTACGAAAAAACAAAGACCTTGAAAGTGCAGACTTTTAGATCGCTGGTCATTTGTCATGGGGATAGATTGAAGTGTTTTGCTGTCATGTATATATATTTTTTGTAATTTATTTGGTTGATTGATGCAATGCATGCATTTCAGCTAATATTGGTATTAAATTATAAATAGCTGGTCAAAAAAAAAATGCAAAGTCTTAAAAATAATGCTATAATTAGACTGTATAGGCATACACTTTTTAACTTTTACACACATATATACTTATGAACATTGTTCGTTATTACTCCCGTTATATTGTTGTGTAATTACGGTCCACCTCCACAACATCTCCTCTGATGTAAGACATACTTCATCTGCCGTCGCTTCAAGTACTTTGAACAAATCGCAAAGAAATTTTCTAACATCTTTATTTAATACTACTATTCCTTTTTCCGCAAGAAAATTGCATATTTAACTTCTTTTTAATGTTGCGTCGCTTTTTCAAAACCTATTTTATTATTACCTAATAAATGGTTCGAAAATCATATTAAGTCTTTTTCCCTATTAATTGGACTGCATATTAATTAAGGGTAATGCAACTTACTCGACGTAGTCATACAAATAATTGACTTGTAAATCTAAATAATTTTACTCTAAACAAAAGAGAGTCCATATCATTAACACAAAGTAACGTTACTTCCTCAGATACTTTTTAATAATTTTAAGGATTTTTTAATTAATTTAAAAGAAAAAACGCAAAGTTGTGACAAAGTTTGTGTTATTTTATCTCAAGCGTACTTAGTAAACATTCAACTTTATTTGACCTTCATAATTTGTTTGAACGGTTTCTTCCAATTTCTTCGACGGTTTGGAATCATTGCTGCCGCCGTAGTCATAAGAGCATTAAACTGATACAAACAACTCACAGGGACGATTTTATTTCTGCCGTAAGGCTTTTAATAGTAAAGGCACCCATTATACACATAATGTCGCATCCTTTGTCCCAAACATCGTACTGACATATGAGGCTCTTGATATACCATTACTTTGAGTGCTTGCCGAACGTGTGTCGCGTTCTAATAACTTTGAAACAGACTTTATTGCTTAATATAATATTTGTCACACAAAAATATGTCTACTAAATTGTCTAAATTATATAAAGTGTTCTTGGAGTATTAGAGATTCTTGTTAGAGAACGGCACTTAATATTGACCCTTAGTGGATATCGTCATCATCATTAGCCTGTGTTAGTCCACTGTTGGACATAGGCCTTCCCTAACGCATGACTTCTCCATTAGGGGGTTTTTTGGTCGGTCTACCCAGGACTAAAATATCTTTGATGGATTTATTTTTTAATTTATTATATATTGTTATAAATTGGTAATAATGACATAAAAAAATCTTTGCTGAATGTGAATTCCATTCATCGAGTCTTTTACTGACTATTACAGTCAGTAAAAGAGTCAATGAAAACAGTGATGCTTTACTTTTGAATTTTTGAAATTTAAATATCATACTCGAAATATCAAGATTCAAATCGGTCTATAAAGTAATGTTGTTTGTGTAATAAAATAATTTTAAGACTAGAAGACGTAAAAGCAGTAAGAAGTGAATATAATGTAAAATGATTTATTATTATAGACATTACATTTGCAAATGGTAGATAGACCCTCCGCACATTTCAGATGATTATTTATTTATCTTGCTTTATATACGCGACATCGTTTAAATAATAACTAAAAATCGCAAATCGTTTATTTTGTACATAGAACACCTCCATTTAGCGTAATTAATTATAATAAAACGTATTTCAATACGTAAAAAACTATGATCTATTACTTGTATTAGAAGTTTATGACAAAATGGGCTTATTCGTAATATGCTCTGAGAAAATACAACAGAAAATAATATAGCAGAACTATTAATCTTAGCTGAGTTTTGCAGCGTAGTCTCTCTTTTTAAGTACTCATGACTTTCGTAAGAAGTAATGTCTTACAGCTTGATCAATTCTGTGCTTTCACATTATGCAATGGTTTCTGTAAGCGTTTCTTAGAAATGAAAATTTCATACAGTAACCGAATTATATTATGATACTATGGCCGGATTATGTGTATACATGAATATTTAATGAAATGCGACCACATTTTGAATTGATGGCCTAGTGAATGTTATATTTAAAATATCATACTGTTAACTTATAACAAAAGATTAAGAATATATAATAAAGATAGGTATTTGACTACATTTTACATCAACCGTGATCCTCTAGAGTTGCAACGAGATTTTTAAAGGCTGCGTATTTTATGTAAAATTTACTTTAGTTTTTATTTTGTGTAAGTAAAAATATTACGTTCGTCCGAAATAAATTATGTTTCTTTACACAAAATTTTCACTCGAAGATAATTATTCTCTCGAGATATAACTTGAAATTAAGGTTAAGCCAAACAAAAAAAAACAGCCCTGAGATCTGAAATTAACAATAGAACGTAGAACTTTAACTTGAAAACTTAAAGTGATACAATGGGGTGTTATATTATTTTTAGCAAACAAGATAGAGTGGCGTATTTCCATAGTGAAATAAGATGTCGGTAAAATTATTTTATGAATATAAAACGTCCTCTTGTGGAATGCGTAAGTTCAGGTAATCAAAAAGGCCGAAAGTGTAATTTTACAAATTCGTCAAAAGGATTATAACAAAATTATTGGACCAATTTTTATTTTTTAAATTATATTTATATTAATATATACGTAATATGTAGGTATACAGTAAAATTCATGTATTATAAATATTAAATATTCTTTTTTCTATTTTGTAAGCAAATTATGGGCAAAGTGTATATATCACATACTGTTATGTAAACATCCTGCATGTTCTGTTACTATTACCAAAACTCACAGTTATTGTTTTAACATAGAAATAGTTAAAAAATAGAATAAAGTAACTTTAATTTGAAGCTATATAGTGTTAGTCCTTGCATAATAAAAAAGATACAATAATTTTCTATGTAATGAGTGTTCTATTAAATTTTTACAAAATGTGTATCAGAAAACATTTAAGTGATTTAAAAAACGGCGGTAGAATAAAATAAAGTATTTTCGGTTGGTATAGAAAAAAATTTAGATATTAAATATCTATTTTCTATCACTACTGAATACGAACGAGTCAATAAACTTTATTACATATTAATTGAATTGGATGATATTTAAATAATTTTTGTCCATCTTATGTAGGTGTATTCTGCAATTAATTGAAAATGCTTTAGATCACAGTTATTAAAATTATGAATTAGTAATATCCCTTAATATTATTAATATTTTATTGAACACGTTTATCAATCTTAGTAAATTGAGTAAAATTTTTTTTCTTATTATTGGTAATACTGCCTTGATTTTAGTATTTCGGTTAGCACAATAACAATTTATTGAGATACAGATACATCCCATCTTAGTCCGCACGTGATCATGGATGCTAGAAATAATCCTAAACCTCGGAAACTAATATTATTAATTAACGCGAAAATCCGTGAAAAGAGGATTTTTGATATCAGTTTACTATTGTCAATTTATACGAAATTTATGCAATTGTTGTATTTGTGTTGAGATTTAATTTATTTAGTTTACAATTTAAACCTGGTTTCGTGGGGTAAATAATATCGTGTTGCAAATTACAATATACTTATAAATAGCGTCTCTAGGAAAAAATATCAACAACATGTGCACGTAAACGGAAGGAAGTCTCTTACGAACGCCTTTAAAATTTCTTGCGGAATAAAGTTCTAAGCGTGCTATGAATATTGACCCGTTTATCATAACTTCTTAAAACGAAGGCTTTTTAATTTTTTTACATTACTTTTAAACGTTTCAATCTTAAGGTGTATGCATACGCTATATAGCAGTAAGCATCGTATATATATTTTTTAACAAATCCTGGCTGTTACTTCAGAATTTTAAAATAGATTGTAATTCAAAATTTGATGATATTGTAATAAGTTGATAAATATGATTGTATAATTTTGAAATCACCTGTTTGAAATTTCCTGTATGAACAGTTTATTTGTTATAGTCTGTGTACTATATTTAATACTTTTATTAATCGTATTGATTAATAACATTAAATTGCATTTTCATTCGGTTATTTTGTGCGTTTCCGTGAATGTTTGATAACATGGTATGACGATTTTCCCTAAAGAAAGTATTCGGTTGAAGTATCTGGCTTCTCTGCCCAATTCTACTAATATTTTTGCGACTCTGGTTTTGTGACAATATAGATGTAACTCTCAAACGGCTCCATTATTCTATCAACTAGGTTATTATTATTGTACCGTACCTAAATTAAAAAAAACTGAGCAATGCTAAAACATAAAATAAAATTAACCTTACTTGTGTACTTGAGATTAAATCAACACGGAGTCACGGAGAAATTAAAATGCGTGATAATAATATACGTGATAAATATGTAAGAAAGGATTTAAGTTTTCAGTTGAGCTAAAACAAAAAGCTTAAAAGTTAGGTTATAAACAATGTGCATAAATATATTATACAAAATTCATACGCTATCCACAGATCCAATAATAAATATTTAATTATTTTGGACTGCTATCTTAGCAAGTTTAATATGAACGTAAGTTTAAAAGTGAAAAAAATTGTAAATATTGAGATTTATATTCTTTACGCATTTAAAAACATTTATAATTAACGTATACACATGTTAGAACAAAACTTCTAATCCTATTTCCGTCGATGTTATCTTTAATGAAAGTTACGAAACGGGTAACTTGTTGTAACAGTACTTAGAAATATGATTAATGGTCCAGCTTTCTGCCAAAAGCATGTATGTTAATGGCAAACTCATAATCAAGCAATGAAATATAATTATAACGTTTACTGTAATTACGTTTAAAGTCGCTTATAACTAACGAATTAAGTACGAAATGAAAAAGTATACTAGGTATTTTAATATGCTTTTGCTAATTTAATAGTGTTATTTAGCAAAGCAGCATTACAGTGTTTTGTTTATACTATAATAATGTCCTCCAGTCCATTACGACTACGGTTGCCGATCTAAATTAGAAATCAACCAACTGCGCAGGAGATATTATAGAGCACAAGTGTACGCGAAAACACAGGTGCACTTCCTATTCCTTTATACTCTCAAAGTCGAGATGGCTAACCGATGCGACCGGAGAAAATAAGGCGCACGACCGACGTTTAACTTGCCCATCCGACGCATGGACCATCACATCTTAGTTTACTTACTTAGCAATCGGGTAATCAGCCCGCATTGCCCCTAACCAACTAGGAAACAATGAACAGTTGTTGTATCCCTGCATGATACGATCCCACGACCTCCGGTTTCTAAAGCGCGAGCCACAAGGCTCCGGAGGTAGTTTATACTATATTCAACAAAAACAGAAAACATGTGTTTCTACTTTTGTTTCATAATTAATTAGATGTTTTATTTTTCACTTTTCTTTTTATTGGCCTATAGTTGAAACTCAATTTAACCAATAATATATTTATCTCAAAAATCATTTTAAAAAAAGACACTTTTGCACTTTGTGTTGTTATTTAATGATAATAAACATTTTTTTTATTACCTTTAAGTATTGCAAAACGCTGAAGATGACAGAAAAAATATTTTGAAATTGTAAAGTTAATATTCAAACAGTCCATTAATTCCATTAAACAGTCCAAAGTTATCATATAAGTTTACTCGAGTGTATGAAGAATAAATTTGATAATAAACATTACAAAAAACTTCGACAGTACTGTAATGTAACAGTGTTATAAAAATTCTAATAAAGCCCTACATCTAAACAGTTCATAAAACGTACAAGGTATTATATTGTATATTTACATTTCATAAAGTACGAAAGTGATGGCCACGCTAGCTGACCGTCCCTTGAAGTCGTCCTAAGACCGTAGTAAATTTAATTAGAAAACGTATACAGAGTGCTTAATGATACATTTACCGCACATCCCTTACAATCGAGACATGTAATTAAATTCGTATTGGAGATTATCGTACGAAGAACAAAACGGTTGTTCCAGATCAATTTGTTTTAAATTAATTTATAGATAAAAACACCCCTCCTTTATCTATACAATTATTTTATCCCTCTATTTTGATCTGAAGTTTATCGATGTACAACCTTCAGACCTTGATGGTCGAGCGATAAATAAACCATAAGACCGGATACTAATCTAAAAATCTCTTTTGAATTAACTTGGTATCTTGGTAAAACCATTTCCTTTACATTGTGCAGTAGTTTTAATAATAAGAGCATGCTAAAAGAATTCTGGGTTGTAAAGTATGATCTACTTCCTTTTGACCGACTTCCCAAAAAAGGATGTAGTCATTTCGGACCTTATTTTCTTTTTTTATATATGTCCTCCGATCCTAGTGCCCGATTTTATTCATTCTTTTATAAATGATAGGGATTAGCTGGCATTTGGCCCTAATTTTTTTTATATAACTTTGTGTTTAGTATATTAATAGATATATAAGAAATTAAGATAGTTACGGCATTAAAAATGACAACCTCGTACGATTAAATTGCAAACGCTGCCTTAACCTTTAAAATACATTAGAACTATATATTACATAATTCGCGAGAACATATATTATGTGTAAAGGATAATCCACAATAAGCTTTTATATAAAAACATTGGTAAAAATTGCAATTGGGCATATTCAAATTATATCGGATGTTTATATAAAAGTCAATACGTTCAAAAAGAATAATTTGTGTGCTTAAAACGTGTCACACACATTTTGATTAAACAGCATTTTGATTAAATGATTACCTTAAAAGTTATAAGAGATTTAAAATGCAGTCGTTTTATACTGTTTGAAGTCGATTATATTTTTTGGTTAAAACTTACTTTTATTTCCGATGCCAACAATGACATCATTTTGGGCGATTTTGCCATATCATATATACTATATACTTATATATATATATATATATATATATAAACTATATATATATATATATATATATATCATATATACTATTCAACGAAATTAAAATGTTGATATAATTTGTTGGAGCAGTCGAGCTTTTCCTTCAAAACTCGGACTGTACCGCCCACTAAAATATTTTTAATTAAAAATTTAACAAAAAATTGTGTGCCTGTAAAATCGGTATACGGGCGAAAGTTATACGTGACAACGTCTTTTAGTGGTAGAATATGTAATGTGAATATTCATTCGTATAGTAGGAAGAAGGATCAAATAATAATAACAGTTCAAAGTATTCAAATAACAAATTCGACGCTCGCGTGTAAGAGAGACGCAGGGCATGAACAGGTAAGCACACGCTACTCTTTCTCTTTCTTTCTGTCTCTCTGTCACCTAAGCAGGCCAACTGCCCGATGTAGAGACTACCTTCCACTTTCTTTTATAGTTGCTTATGACGAGCGTTACGTGAGCGGCGCTGTGACACAGTTTTAGAGAGTGCCTCCCTATCTTGAACCAATTTATAAAACGTTGTGATTACGACTCATAATATGTCATTATCATAATATCAGATAAGTCGATAATATAGGCCTCTGCCATGAGATATAATCCGGTTCTTATCATTTATATAACGAACTAATTGTAAAATTTAATTTATATACCAGGTATATTTTAAATTAGCTTTGGATATTACTCTTTTTTTAATATTTTCGCTATAAAATTATAACTGTAAGTTATTCTTAGCACACAGAAAAATTAACTCTGATGCCTATTTTATTGTACATAATTTTAAGCGCATATTAGTGTTATATTGTTCTGGGTTGTATCTTAAAATTTACTAATTATTTTTAATTATTAGTAAATATTATGATATCTTTTATAAATTAATCAACAACATTTTTTTTAATTTCTTGAACATATTACGAATATTATTTGGTATCATCATCAGGCTGTGTTATTACAATGCTGAATATGGGTCTCCTTAATGCACTCCATCTCCATTGGGGGGTTTTTGACCGTATTTCACCACGTTGGTCGAACTGACTTTTTACATTCCAATCCGACCAAGTATTATCTTCATTTTCAGACAACTGGGATCGCCAGATTTTCCAATGTCTAACCACTAAAATGTTGTTTTCCTGCGCTGGGATTCAACCATTGCAAAGGCTTGCTCGTCTTATTTTCACCACAATCGGAGAAACCTAACAACTATTTTTTTATAGTTATCTGTTTACACTAAATAATTACATGTAAAGTATAGTTTACAATATGTTTGGAGCAATTTAATGTCTTTATTTTAATGTCTAAGAATTCAATATTGCCAAAAAATGGATGGATAAATGAAGTCAGCACCGATTAGGTTGAAAAAAAAACCGTCATTAACACAGAATTTGTAAATAAATATTATTCGAAGCTCGCACAAAACAATTTTCTCAGTAATTGGCGAACGTAAAGTAAGAGATTTGGACAACAAGACCGAGTAAAGCCAGTCACAGGCGAGCGAGTGCATGCTGTTCTGCCGTACCTAAGAAGAGTCACTGACAATATTGGCTATATCTTAAAGAAACTTCTATATAAGCATTTTTTCAAGCCACCTAAGAAGATAAATCAGTTTCTGCTCTTCTTCGTGAGTGTGATCTTTTCTTATTTAGAGCCAAACTAAGCGATCCAAGAACTAGATAAAAGAACACATAGCTGATGAAGCACCATAGTTTAAAGAACTCTACAGTATGCTACCATTGACTGGATTAATCCAACCATTATATAAGATTTGACAAACCACAAATCCTTGCCAAAGAACACCGATTCCTAACCAGGATGATACGCGATACTGTTGAAATTTAAAAACATCCTAATTTCAAAAGAGAAGATGGTGGGATGTTACTACCTGCATTGGATCCAATTTTTCACAAAATTAAGCCTAAAAATAAAATAACTGCTAGACCTCAAGATACCATGAGCTCGGTATGCGTAAAACGGACTAATGTATAAAATATAGAAATGACGGTGGCTAGGTTAAACACTTGACAAACGAATAACACCTCAGTCTGCCCGTGACCATGGATCCTGTAATGTGTCAGAAACGTCTAGAAAATTGTAAACCAAATTAAACGCGATAAAATTCGTAAAGTCTTTTATTGAATCATGTCGAGCATTCGCGTAAACACAACAGAGTATTATGAAAGTATTGTTAGTTGTTCTATTTATAACCAAAGAACGACTAAACCGATTTGGCTGAAATGGTTTGCAGGACTCTGTAAATTAAGAAGTAGAATATATTATCACGTTAATTAATACTATTTAAATGTTTCTATATTGACAACTAAATTAGAAAACGTTACAGGTATATTGAAACCTTCTTCTGTTAAAAAGAGTTCTGAAAAGTCCATTATAATAAAACTACAATCACTACTTTACTTTTTTATATTGTAAACTATAGAAAACTGTTTAATGATATCTTCGTATATATCGTCATTTATTGTTTACAAACTTTGTGATCTGATCTGTACAAGGTGTGTTTAACGAGCAAGAAAATAGAAACTTGTACCATGTTGCATCTTTTAAGCAGGAAACATGTAACTGGTTTGTTGTGGAGATTTTTGTACGCAATTTCATTAAAGTTAATATGTTTAATACTCTTAAATATAATGATAATTTTGTAGAATATAAGTTTCAAAACTTTAGTGAAGAACGCGCAAATAAACTTAAATTTTTCTTTAACTAAAACGTATTTATATTTACAATCATTTCTTTCTCAATCTACATTTTTTTCTTTATTAATCAAAGATATCTTAATATATATAAACATATTTTTTTTTTTTTTTTTTATGGCATGCCAGAGACGAGCAGTCAGGCCACCTGATGGGAGTGATCACCGACGCCCGACTGGCAATATCAGTGGTATCGCCAACGCGCTGCCTACCGTAGACATATGTGTTGAATCTCGTTGCAGTAAATACGCTGGCTACGGTCCTTCAACCGGAACAGAAGTGTTTCCTACTGTTCGCGGCAAAATACACCGGGTGGTCTCCACCAGACGGTCTCCTGTAAACAGGGGACCTACCACAGTAAATTATATATATATATTCTGTGAAAATTTATGAGAATAGGACTAATTAATTTTAGGTCAATTTATCCATACTAATATTATCAATGCAAAAGTAATCCTGTCTGTCTGTCCGTCTTTACTGCCTTAACAGCTAAATCGACTGCAATGAAATTTTACACAATTAATATAGATTCTAAGAAAAAATTGGCTATTAATTATTGCGATAAAAGTGGGCAAAAGCGGTGAAATGTGGATGAAAGTCAATATGGAAATTCGTCATCGTCGAAGCAACAGGCGTAAACTTGGAAGATCGTGGACATTTAGCATGGTGTCGTCGATCTCTCCTCCTTTTGCCACCGAAGTGGTGGTGCCTGAGCCCACCATCTAGGCCACCTAATTGAATAAAAGGAATTTTTCGGATTTGATCGTGTTTAGTTTACACATAGAGTTCCTGGCTCCCGTGGTCCCTGGGTAGCAGGTTCAAGGGAGTCCAGATTTAGGCACCGAATTCCAGCGCACTCTTAGGTGAAGTTGATCATAGGCCAGAGACGGAATTGCTTTTGCGGCTAGCGCTTGTGGGTTTGCAGAAGAGTGCAAAAGCGTGTAACCTCACCCAAAGGCGTCACGATGAAAAACGTGGTGTTTTCATTCAGTGTAAGTCCAAGATAACCCGTCTTAAAATTCTCCATTATTTCTTTACAAATATGTGATAGACGACTTTTGTATATAACGAATACCTTAAAATATATTTTTGAAGCCGAGCAAAGAGAGATTTACGAAGCATAAATCGCAATGCACATTTGTGCTAACAACGCGCTATTATCCGGATTATTTAAGCAGATATCTACGAGCTGTTCGCTTTAATTTGTTGCGCAAAATAGATAAACTGTTTAAAGTCGGACACTTTTCTTTTACAAATCTTTTGAACATATGCTATTGTATGCATTGTTCATAACATTTTAAAAATTTTAATTTTTCCTGCTTGTAATATTAAGCTTCGTTACAATTTTCGATTTCTACTTCAATTGATTTTAAAATCTTGTAAGAAAAACAAATTGTCAAAAGCCTGTTTAATTATTTTCAAAAGGGAAGGTAAATAAAAGTGTGGGCAGACACAAAAACCTGTTTTTATAGTAATGGCATCTTTTATTCATGGAACATTTGCTAGATCATGGAACAATTGTACAAAAATATTTGGGTACAAATGAAAAGCGAGGGAAAATTGGTACGGACATGTATTATTTGAGTTATTAATTTTTTGACACATTTTAATATTTCTTGTGGTAAAATTTCTTAGGAAAGAGAGTGTCTAGAACTGGTATTTCTCGTTTCAAACATATTCCACCCGTCACTTGAGTTCGTAAATTACAAAAAAATTATGAATGCACAAATAAAAGTAATGACTTTTGTGGTCTGGCGTCGCTGATGAAAACATTTAAAAGAGAATCAAAACATAAGAACAAATTATTCCAGCTGGGACTCATCTGCCATTTGCAGAAAATAACGTTTTACGTGAAATACCTTACATAATTATTATACTTTGCTGTGCGGTGTAGTGATGACCTAAAAGAGTTTCAACATAATAGCTGGACCAATTTAAAAATAGCAGGTCTATTTAAGGAATAGTCTATTTCAAAAGTAAAATTATCATAATTTTTACTTGGTTTACGTTTTGTCTCTAAATTTTTATCCTTTTAAAATCATGTGTTGGACATTTCATTTATCGATAAGGACTGAACATTAAATAAACCTGTAGGTTGGGAAATAGTCCCCATTTCTTATATTTAAGTTTATATCGTACACAAGTTTGACAACTCATTTGACCACGCCATGCAGTTAGTCGTGTTAAGGTAGAATTTACATGTGTTTGTTATTCTTCCCTTAAATAAAACTATTTGATTCACAAATAACATCCATTATGCCGAGGAACATCGTAATTTTAATTCTTGCGGGTCTTGATAATTACTGTGAGCGCCTATGATTGATATTTATAGTAATGCCTTGATATTTGTCCTTCACGGGCCTGTCCAAAAATAGCTGTTGAGATATAGGTGTGGCCTGAAATAACTATAAAATATAACATACGATTTTATTATTAAGGAAATAGCTATTAACTTCTTGCCTATATTAACAATAACTATGATTTTGATACGATAAAATGAAACAAAGAGATGGACAAAAGGACACATTCTTAACATTTTATGCTTGACATATTATTTAAACTTTGCCTATTAAATGACGGACGTCGATTTATTAAACATCTAACGCTAAGTATCTAACAATAATAATCCCAATGTTAAAGTATATAATTAGTTTAAAGTTATTTATTTTATTTTATTTTTATTATTGCCTGCCAGGAAGACGAGGTCGAGCCACCTGATGTAGTGGTCACCGACCATGAATTAGCTACCAATGGTATCACCAATGCGCTGCCTACCGTGAGACAAAGAGTGTTATATCGTTTGCAGTAATTACGCTGGCTACGGTGCCCTTCAAACCGCAACCGGAAACCGGTTCCGTTATGGTATATGCAGTAGTGTTTTCACACTACTGCTTTGCGGCAGCCTACCGTACCGACCCAGACGGTCCCTTTTAAAAAAGGGATCTGTCACAAGTAGATTATACTAGTACCTATATAACATCTGAGTTCAAAACGCAGACACCAGATATTTATTTTTGCGTAATTTAAAAAGCAGTGTAACCAATGGCCAGACATTGGAATAAGCCTGTCAAACACGTATTGTGTATTAATGGTAAACCTTGTAAGAATTTTCTAATATTTACGGGCCACTTGTAAATTACATTTACATCTCTTATTAGCGTAACGGAAATTGTTCTACTTAGAAAATAAATTGACCGCATGAAAATATTGTGCTCGAGTAATATAAAATATATTATAAAAGTATATAACGGGAAAATATTTAAGGAATAGTAGTTATATTAATTTTATGAAATTTATAGTAATACAATTATTAAAAAATATTATGTTTTATTACGGAATGTTATTAATTTCGACATATCATTTTTACACTTTTGGAATAAGTCTAATGATACGTAAAGAAAAAAGCTTACAAACCATTCGGTTTATTTATCATTTTTATTGATTTAGGGAGGAACATAGAAACGTTTTTATTTTACTGGAACTGTGAACTTATACCTTATAATTTTTCTGTTTAATCTTACTTCTAGTTTATTTAACAGAAACTATAATTTGCTTAAAGCAACGTTCTGTCTATTGTCAAACTTTGTATTGAAATTTAAATATTTAATAATTTAACATTGAATTCTTCGTCTTAATTTTTTAATTAATCCGAACCGAGTTACATCATGATTCAATATGGATTTCCAGAGAGTTGGGACGGTAATTTGTGTGACGTGGGTATGGTAATATTACTTGAATTTGTCGAGGAGTTGCTGATATCTGAAATGCTCTAGTTAATAGTTGACCATATACATATAATTAAAGTTCTTTTTTATGACTAAACAAATTTTAAAGATGAGTAGAAAACACTTAAAATATATCATCAAATATCAACCTACCAACGAGCAAAAGGCTTCAGAAATAAAAAACAATTTTCACAGAAACATCCATATAAGTCGTTGTGTTAAAGAGATATTGCTATTAATTATTAATTGTAAATAAACATAACTTCCTCCTAGCCTAGTGGTATAGGCTGTGTGCTCTGAATCGGAGGTCAAGTGGGTTCGAATCTGCAGGACTCTAAATTTTCATTGTTGTTTCCTAGTTGGTTAGGCAATTTGCCGATCATCATTTGTCTGAAAAGATGATCCATGCGTCGGATGGGTATGTAAAAAGTCAGTCCACCACAACCGCATTGGACCAGCGTGGGCTGGCAAAACCCTTAATGAATAGGGTGTATTAGGGAGGCTATGTCAGCATGGACTATCAAAGGAGATGATGATGATGAAACATAAACATTTCTGTACAATGGTATTGTGAAGTAAACTGGATTGGATTCCTAGTTTCTAAATAACCGATAATTTATAAGATTCGTCAATTATTATTAAATACCGTGGCAGAGTTTTAACCGCTCTATTATAAAACAAAGTCTATTATGTAAATAAATAATTTACTAATGACATTACCTTTTTGCTTTTCGTTACAATGATTAAAATCGAGAATATTTGATTGGAAAAGTTTTTGTGTATTTTACATCATATTTATTATGCCAAGATAAAGCTTGTTTATTCTTTTTTATATCTTTGGTATTATGTCTTAAATATGGAAAGATATTATTTCTATTTAAATAAAACAAATAGTTAGTAGACATCCAACGCGAGTTTAACGACTTCTAATATTATTTTTTAATCTGATTTTAATGATCTTATTATTTTGTTACATATTTACATTAATCTTAAAAGGTTTTCTTATACTCAAGTTGGTTAGAGCAAAGAGAATACACGGTGTATTTAAATTTTTACTTTTATCTGTCTTTAACTTTATGTTCCATGAGTACTAAAGTCGACAGTGAAATTCCCTAATTTATTCAACTAATAATGCATGACAGAAACTATAGTTCCAGTATATAAGTTTTTCGTTCAAATGCTGTAATATCTATCTATTATAATTTTTATATGTATCGTACTAAGAGAAATAGTTTAAAGAGACAAAACATTAAAACCAACTGTTTCCTTCTTAATAACGGTTTAGTAGTAACGTAAAGTAATTGAATAAATAAAATAAATCTGGTAAAATAGCACAAAGTAATAGAAACAACCAATGCTTTTAGCAGCTCTTATTCACTAACATTTTTCATTAAAACTATTGGCGCGTGCAATGCTTTAAATGTGCAATATAAACCCCAATGTACTGATTATGTAAATAGTTTTGAATTGATATTGCATTCATGACGATGTACTTTAAAATCGTTGATTGTTGAAATTGATTGTTGGTTTGATATCCGGCTGGTTTGGCTAATGGCTTTGGATTGGTTGGTGATTAACCGACGTGTCCTTAATGTCTGCTATAAGTTTGATATTATATTTATTGTTGGTTCAGTTTTACGAGTGTGTGCTATTTTTATTAAAAAAATTATACGAGCAAGCAACATGGATTTTTACGGCTTAAGATTATTAAACACTTATCAAAAGTGATAATTTTATAATACTTTGAAAATTATTATAATAAAAACAGAATAAAAACGGTTATAACTTTTTTAGTATCAATAATTGTGCGGCCAATTAACAAGGTGCGATTAATTCTCAGTAATGTATACTTTTGCTCAGTAATAACTTTTTATAATCCTCTAATGAACTTGTGACTTGTACGTATTAAAACAATCCACCACTGGTACCGAAAACAAAATAGAAGAAACTTTTGGCCTTGTGCCGTTCTATAAGGCAAAAAAGAGGAATTTTGAAAAGTCTTAATAGCGACGGATTAAAATAAGTAGCCCGAGCTTAAGTATAAAGGATAAGATATAGTAATGCTCTCTATACCTTTTTTTTTTTTTACCGTGAAAGCTACGCATACCCGTCCTCGCAGGCAAAGACAGTTATGTCGGACTCGCACCGACTAAACCACCACGTGTTCCTTCTGAGCTTTTAGGGTGGGGTCAGGAACGTTTTGACTCATCTCTACACCCTAGCGCTGGCCGCCAAGCAGCCCATCTCAGCCTTACCATCTGCCTCCTCTGGGCGCGTCGGAACTAGCGCGCCCTTCGTCTCGGCCCTGTAGTTCGTAACAGATTCCCCGAATCTGTTACTCGGGGCCATAGACTAGGGTTCCTGACACGCAAGACCAAACTCTAGCCAGCGGCGGCTCAGATGTTAAGCTCCGCTCTCCATTTCGCCGCAGAAGGAGGAGATCGACGACACCATGCCGAATGTCCCCCTCCGGCCCTCCACCGCATCAGCGTGTGCAGCCTCGAGTCGCGGAGGATAGGGAGGCGGCCTACGGAATACCGCACTCCTCTTCCCCGCGACTACCCTGGTTGCGAGGACGGAAGGGCGGCACGTCTATCCTGGACCCGTCCCTCGCACCCTCTGGCGCATCAAGCGGAGCTGAGGCCGCGGCAACCTCTCCACGCGGCCTTACACCTCAGCCGGCCAGATTCTTCTTAGCTTCCCGCGGCTGACCCAAGCCGCAGGTACTGAGCCCACCGCTACGACAAAGCGAGAACCTGTTCGGGGATGCTCTCTATAACTAACCTAAACCTGGATTGGACCAGCGTGGTGGATCGGATCAAAAACCCCTAATGTATAGGGTGTATTAGGAAGGCCTATGTCCAGCAGTGGACTATCACAGGCTGATGATGATGATGATGAATGCTTATATATTTGAAAAATAAATCCAGATCTATGAGTTTCGTTTTTCTCCTACGTACGTTTCTTTTCTGTATAGAAATTCAATAAATAATGTCTCTTTAAATGAGTAATACAGTAATATATGAATTTTTGGTTTTTTACATATTTCTTGAAAATTGACACGAGATATATTAATAAAGTTTTTGTAAGGGGTTACTTTGAGTTGTTCCCGTTTCGAGTTAACATTTATGTTACTATAGTTTACCAAATATAGACTTGAATGTAAAAAGTCTAACCATAGACCTAGAGAACCGATTTTAGTAGACATATGTCCTTTAACAACAACATGTTTAACCTATTTAAGCTCGACTTTTTGGGGCCAATTTTATTTGACAATAAACTTTGTCTAAGTGAATTCCATCTCTTATTTGGCCAATATATATTATGACCTTAAGCTTCGTGATTTTATTTAAAGTAATATTAACTTTTTGCTATCTTTAAAATGTGTTGTAAAAATACATGCGAAAGATGTGAACGTCTACGATGATGCAGTAAAGAGCAGTCCTTGTACGTGGTGATAGTAAAGCTTTAAAGCAAAGGAGGAGTTTTATGCTCCTCTTCATAAAAGCTTTTAACTTTACGACAAGCGGTTTTAAGACTTGACATGATTTTTTTATAATAATTAGATTACATAATTTGCGGTTTAAGTAAAATTAAGGAAAGACCTTATTAAAAATTAATAGTATTTTTACCACGCTATATAGAATGTAGGATACGTTTTACAAAGAAGATAATCTGTGTCACCATCATTTTTTTATTTCAGATTTAGCTGATTGAATACAGATTATCCTCAGGTTTCGAATTGGCAAGCTCATCGCGTTTACTATTTCTCATATCTAGCGTTAAAAGAAAAAACATCCTTGTTTTGCTGAGGGCGGGACCACACTTGAAAATATATTATATACTCCTACAACAAAAGTTTTGACACAGACTTCTTTGTTAATAGAAAAATTTATACTATCTTAGTAGTATAATTTATTTAGAAAGTTGTTGTAAAAATAAAGATAACTGTGTTGAAGTAATCTTAATCTTTACGTCATACACGACAGTCTACAATTTTTCTGGTTCTTGATTTTAATTAAGCCCTTGAAAATTTTGCACATTAATAAATGTTTTATGCACGCAGATTTTTTCTTTCCGATAATACTTATAGATTGAACTTGAACTGACGAAGAACAATGTTTTGATTAAACAAAAATTATTATGACTTTCAATAGCCAGATATCTAAAACTGACCTTGTAAAGTGACTTACTAAATACCTTGTAAATCAAGGCAGCGGTCTAATATATTTTTTACATATTTAAGATAACACAGTAAAGAAATATATATTATATTTTTATTAAGTATTGTACAAAGAAATTTTAATCTCTTTATATCTTTCAAAAAAATTTGTCTATTTATTAAATTTCTGTTAGGAAATTGTAAATTTGCATTGTTGTTTTCTCGGTATCACACATGTTCAATACTATATCCATTGTAAATCATCATCACCGAAACAAAAAGGCGATTACATCTTTTATAACATATAATAGGTAGTCGATGTAAGGCTCAAGTGCCATTTGTTATATTTAATTTGTTTGTTAAACCTTGTCCCTTCAAAGTTTGCTTAGAAATGCCTTGACGAAGCTTAATTAAATCTTAAAATGCGGCGTTTTCGGTAGGTTATTAAAAATGAGAGCCAATTGAAAATCTGTGATAAAGTAAAAGCATCTTTTATTAAGAACCAAATGACAAAGCGAGAAAATATTTAAGGAACAAATATATAAAGCGATAGGAAATAACAAATTTTCTTTGTCAATAAAATTTATGTATTTTGTCAGGTCACTGTAACGTACCATTCTTTTTGTTCGTTTCATGTAATGTGTACTCATAATAATAAGTTTTTGGTTATGCAAAATAGTTATAGCGGCTTAAAGGCAAATATATTATCATGACCATAGTTATTTATCTTGTGCTTGGTTGTATATAAAAGCAACAAGTTTATTAATTTTTTAATATTTCTAATAAGTATTATTTCTTATATCAAGATAATGACGAATAATGAGACACAAGAAAAGGAAAGGAAGGAGGTTTTATTTTCAGAGTAAAATATTTTCCATCATTGTTTTAAAAAAATGGCTGCCAACGTATAAACCTTCAATCCATTTAACAGTTAATACGATTACTAGTGGAACATTTAATTTTTACAATACAAGTTCGTGGCATCGGCTTTAGTGGTAAGAATTTGCATGATTGAATAATGTTTGTATACGTTATATTTAAAAGTACATTAAATGTGTGTCAAGTATAATATTTAGTTATTATCAATCCTCAACAAAATTAATAGTACAGGTAGTTGTTTATGCTTTCTCTCCTTCATTGTATTTTCCTGTTTCCAATATCAGATTTTCGATTTACATGAGAAATCACAGCTCACAGTCTGTTTATAATACAGGTAAAGTTAATATTACCCTATTTATTTTTTCTCTTGAAATGTACTAAATTTTGATTATTTCAAGTAAAAAAATAACGCATTTATTGCATAAACATTGTTGTAGTATAAACATTGGATTATACTGCAATAGTCCAATTAAAATAAAGATTAGCAACGCTTTGTTGACACGATAATAATCAAGTAATAATTGGGGGGTTTTTGGACCGAATCCCACCACGCTGGTCTAATGGGGGTTAGTTGGTGGATCAACTTTATAAATGCCCATTTTATATATAAATTAATGCAAATGGCGTCCATTTCATAAGCCAACATTACATTTTTAGAATGAGAATCAGATCAGGTTTTAATTCTTTTTAGTTACAGGCATCTGATTAGTTAAATCTGTTAGTGCAAATTCATGTTAATAATAATATTTTAATTTTATGCTAGTCTTTTCTCGTATAACTTATTATTACGCAAGTTACAACTGTAAAATTTATTCAGTTCGTTCAAGTAATATTTTAATTATGTCTTTATTTTTTTTTCTATAGCTATATCAAACAAAAACTACTTTATCAAGGAGTTGAAATTCACTAATAACACTTCTATTTATATTAATAAATTAAATACAAATTTATGTTATCTTATTATATATTTTTGACACATTTACTTTAGGTGTACTTCCCTAAGTTCTAAACTAAATAGCATGAATTTATTTTGTACCATATTTGTGAGATACAGAAATATACTAGACTATTGTTTCGACTTTTAAAATTAGTAATTGTTTTTTAATTAAAGTAATATCTTTAACAAAATAATATAAAGTAATATCTATAACTTAATATATTGTTTACATAAATATAATAAATAATACTAGCACAGATAATGAAGGTGACATATTTTTATAGCTATAAAATCAGAAGTTCTTAACTCTTAAAACAACCTTTGCTCTCACGTACGTCTAATTTCCGTTTGTCGGGCTTAGTGCTACTATGATCGAGGGGTCCTCTTTATATGAATGTCCTCGAGTCAATTTTATAGAAATGTTACTGTAAACATGCCAACGATTTGTTATCTTTAGTCTACAGAAGTATAAAAATATATGTGCTAATTTTAACTCAGCGTCATGCGTCTGATGGGTATGTAAAATGTTGGCCCTGGTTATTAAAGACTAACTAATTTGGAGTTGCAGTTCGTCATGTACAAGAAACAAAGAGATAACTTAATAAAGACAATATACTGAACTGAGATCAAAACAATTGTGACTCCCCAATTTTCTTTCTAATTTTACTTTTCGTTTCGAATTTCCTTAATTACTTTGAACTCCAACTTCTTAAAATAACAACGATCAAAGCTATCTAGATAACGATCTCAGCAATATGCAACCCTCTCATGGCGCATTCTGGCGTCTTTCAAAATTTTTGAAAGGAGTGGTCGGACTCCCTCCTATCCCTCTACTCATCCAATTCAATTCTCATACAGCGATTGTCAATGACGAAAAAGCCGAATGTGTAGCCGAAAGCCTCGAAGCTCAATGCACGCAAGTACGCAACCGGTCAGCGCCGCTCACCTCCTCAAGGTGGAGAGCGAGGGTGACCGATTGATTTCCTTGCGATGTAACTTACCGGTGACAGAAAGCGAAGTTAAGTCGATTATCAATAATTTCAGACCATGGTAAACCTCGGGCACCGACAGTATATCTAAGTGCGTAATAAAAATTTTACCGACTCACCTAATCAATCTCCTTGTCCTCATATGTAACGCAGCTCATTCCAAGGGTATTTTTCAAAACACTTGGAAGAAAGCTAAAGTTATATGGTTCTTAAAACCCGGCGAACCACCAGCCAAACCCACTTCCTACCGTCCCATTAGCCTCCTTAAAGGCTTTGGGAAAATCTTTGAACCTCTCGTCCTAGCCCGCTAGTCAGACTTTATAAAGTCTAAAAGGCTTTCCAGCCCAATTCAATTCTGCTTCCGAGCCAAACACTCTGTACTAATCAGAACAAATCCCACAACGACGGGGGCGCTTTTCCTTGACGTGGCAAAGGCGTTTCTTAAGCGTGGCACGAAGAGCTTATATACAAGTTATATAAACTCGGCTTGCCCGATCGTCTCATACTCATCATATCAGAGAGAGCCAAATAATAACGTCGTCCGGTCCGTGCTGGCGTATCCCCAGGCTCCGTATTAGATTCAGTCCTTTTCACATTATACACTGATGATATCCCCGAAAACGGACTTGTAAACACCGCCTTATTCGCAGACGATACTTGCATCTTCACATCCGTTAGAAGTCCTGTATTCCTTAGCCATCACCTCTAATCCGTGGCCAAGACCCTGGTGGATTGGTTTCTAAATCGGAGAATCGAGATTAAACCTTCCAAAAGGGCAGCAATTCTCTTCTCGCGATAAACGCCAACGCGTCCTTCCAAAATCGCCTCCTCGATTGCCCAATTACTTGGGTTAATCATACCAAATACCTAACCCTAACCCAAGACCGATCCCTATCTTTCAGCCCACATATTAAGCGGGTCAAAAAAAAACGGCCCACGCCCTATGTCAACTCTTTCCTTAAATCAATCTATCGCTTCCCTAAAAGCAAGATATCGCTTCGTATGTGAGCACTTGAGCGTAAAATTTCTATTCACTCCACTCCTTATAGAGCAAATCGTCATCGATAAATATCGCGTAAAAAAGCCATTGTGTGAGCCATTATATAAGTCGCAGCATTTTATTTATTTTTTTCTGAAATTAATATATTATCTTACAAAACTGAATAGGCTATAAATATTAGTATTACTTTATATAACATGAAATCTACGCCGAAAATAAAAGCGAAATTAATATACTAAAAGAAAGATAATTTTTCCTTCAACAAAAACGGTAATTTATGATGCGGAAATGAATGATCGTTACCATAAATGAAAACAAAAACTGTGAGAAATGAAGTGGCTGTCTTTGCTGTAAAAAATAGATATGATATAACACTTCCCAACGCAATGAATTATCAAAGCCCGCTCATATTATTATTAACCGATGTCTGTAAAAGAAAAAAAAAGCACTTAAACTTACTTTTATCATAAATACATAAATTTAATGTTTATTTATTCCTATTTGGCATGAGTACAGATGTCAGTCTTTAAACATTAAATTTGTATGTCCCTTCTTACGATCAGTGTTCAATTGATCGATTTAATCTTATAATATTGAAAAGTAAAACTTGCAAATAATATGTTTATAATTTAACATATTACATTTAAAAAATACACGAACATCAAATTAATGTGTTATTAAGAACAAAATTAGTATATAAAACAGGATGTTCAATAGATTCACTTACAAATCTAATAAACACTTAAATGTTTTATCTTTGCTTTCTTTGGCTTTTTGCCCAATTTGGAAGTAATGCTAGGCTCCAGCTTCTCAATTATTTTTTAAAATTTCTATTTTTTTACTAAATAATAACAATAGATAAAAAAATTTCATTGTTATACCTAAATGTACTAAAATGGATAAGATCGTATTTAATTAATCATTCAAAAAGTTCAAAATAATTACCAGAACTTTTTAGTTGTGTTAAAGTATTTTATATTGAATACATATCGTAAAATGATAATTTATCACTAACAAATAGTTATAAAAGCGAAAAATAAACACTGTACTATAGAAAGTTTGTTACCAGTCTAACTTCCGTTCCGTCGGGAATTACCAGTTGTATCCATATTGACTTAGTAGATTGTAGATTTTCCAAAATATTGCGTTGTTGAAAATAGTGTTTATTCAAATTTAAAAATTTGATACCTCGGAGTGAAAATAAACGTGATTGTTCAAATAAAACAGTTTCTTTTTCGTCAATGCAAAGTTTTTGCGCATTTACAATAATAAAATATGTTATGGATAATATTTCGATCAGCTTTACTTACAAATGACACCAAAGGAAGCTTACTAACATTATGTTAGCAATTATATCTATAAGTCATATTATTTTGAACGTTCCCTGGATTAATCTGAATAAAGAAAAAGATAAAAACAAGTAAGGAAGAAAAAACAAAACTTTATCAGTACCTTTAGCAACCTTTTGTATACAATAAAATAAAATAATAATAAAATATTAATGTGTCTATTTTACTTCCAAATCGGATTAAACTACGCAATAATATATTTATTTTCTCAAGTCCGAAACTTCATATTTTTAAGATAAAAAGGACAATAACAAATTTTTATTTTATAGTTATAGTTTGTGGGGTGCACATGGGGCTGTTAAATGTTGCGGAACTTTAATTTATTCAGAAATTTTTAAGATTTTTTTAATACATAATTTAAGACTTTTACTACTAAGAATATTCAGAGATAAATCATGACTCAAAACATGAATCGAAATAGCTCTCATAGGTAGACATGCCCTAGTAACATCCTTTTCGTAATATGCTTAGTTATAGGGTAAAACTAAAGAAAACTATAGATAAAACGACTTTGGTTATCGCCGCAAAGATTTTCATAGTACTATAAAAATTAGAATTTAAAAGCTCTTCTAAGCTATGCTCGATCAAGTTCGGGACTTGCCCATGCTCAAGCAAACTGATACGGATAGGAAAATTGTACGTTAAATTGTGAGTTGGCGAAGTTAGCGTTATACACGGACTCACTGCTTCGGGTAACCTAAATAGAAGCCACAGCAATAAAAGTTTCTCTTGGAAGGAGTAGGGCAGGTTCTCGTTTATCAAATAAAATATTTTTAACTTAACAATTAATTTTAGAGAGATTAAGAATAAAATCTAAAAGTTGCAGTACAAAAGCATTTACTTAGTTCTTTATTTTCAAAACCACCAGCACAAATCCTTATTGCAAAAAGCATTTATAATGAAATGAGTACAAAGAACTCCTTGAGAAAAAAATTAAATATGTAAAATAAATAATTATAGCTAAGAATAAAATGTACATTATTCGAATATCTTTTGCTTTTTACCCTTTGTCTGTAGTTAAATATTGTTGAAAATACACAATAGAATCAATTGTAAATAAGAAACATAAGTTTGTTTGTAATGTTTGTTTTAAGAATTTGTTCATAATATTTTTACTGTGATTAATTAAAAAAAAATGAAAATGAAATAAACGTATGAATGATGTTCATCTTCGAATATACATTAAAGCTAATGCCAAAAATACTGCAGAAGCGGTGAAGATGGTAAAAGACGACCTTAGAAGAACCAATGAGTGGTCCCTTAAAAATTCTTTAATTCTGAATCCCTTGAAATGGAAATAAATGGTTTTTGGAACAAAAATGCTTATGACCAAAATAATGTCATCCACCACCAGCCTGTGATAGTCCACTGCTGGACATAGGCCCCCCTAATACACCCCTATCCATTAGGGGGTTTTGGACCGTATCCCACCACGCTGGTCCAATGCGGGTTAGTGGGTTGACCGACTTTTTACATGCCCATCCGACGCATGGATCATCTTACTTTTCAGACAATTGGGTGATTGGCCCAAATTGCCCTAACCGACTAGGAAACAACAATGAAAATTTGTTGAGTCCCCGCAGGATTCGAACCCACGACCTCCGGTTTCTAAAGTATACGCCCATACCACAAGGCTCCGGAGGCAGTTGCTTAACTCAACTTAACTTACTACTGTCTGTATGTTATCTTTTTTTTTTTTTTTTTAAATTATACTGTACATTTATAAAAGCTAAAGTATAGTTCGTGCTTTGCCTATAAATACATAGGTTAACATTTTTCTTTGTTGGCAAATATATGAAGAGCAGCATTCAAGAACTGTATTTTATAATATGATTGACATTTTTTCTTTTTTGTTACCACTTTTCCTTTATGTAAAGTTTTTGGTCAAAAGGTTTTGTCTCTGTGAGCATTAGAGGGAGCAAGAGGTAAAAATATTTAAAAAACATACGGGGATTGTCCCCATCTTCGGAAGGGGTAAAAAAGGTTTTGGCCAATTAATTACCATTAATCAAAAATTATTTAAAATCATATCTAATTTCATAGATTTAATGCGTTTACTTTTAAATGTGTGCATATTTCTTTGATAATAATTAAAAATTTATTTCAATTTACGCGATGTTCAAATGTATATAATAATATGTTACATTCCATTTCCATTGGCGTTATACAATCCGAAGGGTTAAGGCATTTCGTAGCAATATTAATTCAGTCCGAATAGACAAATCCGTACTATAAAACATAAAGGGTACGGAAGATTTCCCTAAAATAGTTTGACAGGACGTATTACGGCTTAATCGGGAAAACAGGAAAAAGTTCCCGATTTTTCGTTTCAAATTTTTCAGGACTTTCACGACGGATATGGTAAATCCCTAGGAAGTTTTTATACAATAATATATCGAATTTTTGACACTGACCAATCTTTGAAACCAGTTTAAGCTTCGAGGCCATTTCGGTACATCTAAATAATTTTGAAGTGGTTGAGGGTGGGCCTTTGGATAACCTTAAGAGTTCTTTTTTACCCATTTAAATTTGTTAAAAATAAAAGTTTAAATATAAAATAATTTTACTGAGACTCATTATAAACTTGTCTTAATAAAATCGTTTGCTATATTGGTTATAAAAATAAAATACCTAAGTGGTTTCCTTATAAGCTTTTTTTTTGTAATAAAAAATACTTGTTTATTTTATTTCATATAACGTCATTGCAAATTATGCTGCGGTAGTGTTAAAATGACTTACTCAATCTTCGACTTCGGGTTTGAATATTCCTCTGGGTTAAGGGAAGGGAAGGCTTCTGAGGTCGGAGGAATTTGGGTGTTCGACAAGATATTTTTCCCTTTTTCCTTACCTGTAAAGATATGATTTATCACGTGTCATAAAACCATGAGATAGTTTAATTTGCAGTTACTATCTCTTTTCTTTTTGATGTAAGATGTAAAAAAAAAAATGATGATGTGTATACCCGCAAGAGCACATTAGCTTCGTATAAATAGTTTACACCTATTATTAAAACCACAAAAATGCGTTAAATTTGTGACTCCTATAATAAAATGTGGTTTTTTGAAGTGATTTTAGATGGAAACTTAAGATCTACCTAATGTATATTCTTCTCAGCGTAAGAAAGACTTTAAAGCGACCCCCATATTAACGGACAGGTGACTGAACTCGTTCATCACCATAAAGAAAGATGATTAGACAAAGAACTGGCGTGTAGACGTTTCAATACAAATATTCATAATTTAATGAAGTCTAGAAAAACAAAAAGGATTTTTAAGATATTGTAATGCAAATAAATACGCTAGTAACAAACGTAGACTTATTCTTCCAGCATGTAGACGGCGATGAATAAATAAATGTTTTTGGTTTTACAACATTTACATTCCAAGAAAACGTTTAAAATTTAACCAATATAAATCTAAAAAAGTTACAATGGTTATAAGTGCAATATAAATCACTTTCCTAAAAGATAACACACTCTGGAATTTTACCTACTGATTTTTCCGAAAAATAGAACCATTGCGTAATTAGAATATTTATAAAGAATCTCTGTGAAAAAGTGTTATGGGTTTTTTATTAATAAATCGTCATATAATTTTGATTTGATTTGCTTATTTATTGAATAATTAGGTATCCGGAAAATTTCCAATAGGAAGAAAATTGGGTTAAAAATTTAAATCAAAAGTTTCTCAAAGAATTTTGTTATGATAGTTTAAAATTAATTTATATTCTTAACGGAATTGAAACAAAATAATGGAAGAAAATTTTAAAGGACGCACCCGTCACGAAAAACGGACACCTCAAAGGTATGTATTGTCAATTGACATATCGTATTCATGACTTTTTTCTACAAACCAGAAATTAAGGCCTAAAAAAAGTTTTTTTTTCCTCCATAGAAGTTCACTAACGCGTGTACATAAGCGCACGTATATTTTTGTAATAGTTTTATGATTTATATAATAATAATAAATATAACACAAATTTTAGTAACAATTAAACTACGTTTTCAAAGCATGATAAAAGAAGTTTAACCAGAGAAAGCAAGGTTATTTATTATTGTTAATATAAATTTTTATAACCACTAAAATAGTAAATTCCAACAAATGCGCAATTAAACTTTTTCAGAATTTTATAAAATATTCGGGCTTTTGGGTTATCGGAATTCACCAATGTGTGGATTCCTTTGTTTAAATTGTGAATTGTATTGAAAAGTTTTGAAAACCTGTCGCCAGTTCAATTACAAAGTTTTAGGCTTAACTTTTTTACTATAGCACACACAAAGAAATCCCGCTAGAATATATTATTATTACAAGTTAGCCTACTTAGCCCAAGCGTTTTAGGTAGCTTTTATATAATTTATTTTGTTTTCCCTTTGCATAATATGATTAGAGGAAAGTATAAGCATATAAATAAAGATCTCACACAAGGAACGATCCCCTTAGCTTAGGGCCCATAAAGATTCTTTTTGACAACAACGAAAATAAAAAGAACTTACATTTGCCCTCTTTAAAAATTTTTCAAAGATTCAAATTGGTTTGTTTATTTGAGACCATTTGACCCAAAAGTTTTTTAAATTTTTTTTGAGCAAATTAATCTATTCAAAGAAATTAGTTGTTTATATTTAGGCGTGCGATATACCATTTTTGTTCTTTATTTTGCCAATTCATATTGTCTACGAATATTTTATGTACCATTCGCCACAAGCCGACAAACTGTTTAAAAAAAATATAACCTTCTGGGTCGTTAAAACTGAAACACCCTTTTACATATATTTAACAGATATTGAGTACATATATTAATATTCTGCTCTTTATTACACACATTAAAATGTTCATTGAATCTAAGTATCAAAAGATATATATATTTTCTATGCCTAATGATAACGTTATATTGTCTTATTACGTTTTTGAGGCAAAAATAATACCTCATGTTAACATAACAATGTAACTAACCTACATAAAAATATGTACCTATTCTAGTAATATTTTGATTTAGACTAAAAAAGTTTGACAAGACCTTGCGACTAGACCGAGAATCTTTTTAAATTAATAAATGGTATTCGACTATCAAAACCAAGGAGTTTGCAATTACAAATATTTTAATATTTGTAATAAACAGGAATAGTGGCAATATTCCATTTCCCAACACTTTTAATTTATTTAATTTGGAAAAGACTAGGTTTTGGAAGTATATGTAGGAAAAGTTGATTTAATTATTTTTCGAGATCTTCGTTTAATTAAAGGCTGTTTTTTATGTGGAGGTAACGAACGTGGATAAGAATCGATAAATAACAAACAGACATCCTTACAGATTCGCTTTTATGAAGTTTAGAATAAGACTTTCATTTAAATATATAGCCCGGATATACCATGGATGATCTAATTCTCAAACATAACGCCTCGTGACGGTGCGCGCTCGTATTGTAAAAATTCTCGCCCATTATTTTTCTCTAATTCGCGTTAAGAAATATACCTTCAAAAATGAGAAATAACAAATACTGCTAGTCGATAATATAGGACAAACAGGATATCATGTATAAAATAATCCTTCGAATTTAGTAACTTCTTCTTTTTACGGCACCCATTAGTGTTACTATGAATTTAAAATTTCTAAATATTTTTTATTTCCCTGTATTTTGTGTAAAATTATTTGATTTATAACTACTAATGTTGGACACATACCGTCTAAAAATACCCAGTTCATAACTCTTGGCAGTCACAGGACTGCTTTCACAGTCTTATGTGACTCTATCAGCTCTGGCTTCTGAGGTAGTCTTGTCTTGAGCCTATGGCCACTCTCGGGGTCTCATTACCAAAACCCATCGAGAGACGCATTGGCAGTCAAAGGAACAACCTCCCCTACCGCACCAGCAACTTATATCTTGAGCCTGCTAGGTGCAGCCTTAATGGCCAGTCTTTTGCCCAAGGTTTCCTATTTTCCATATTTCCAAATGGGACCAGCCGCCCCACCACTACCAAAGTGGCCAACCTTATGGCAGGAGGGATGGGGTCTGTGCCAACTTTTTTTCCTTTTAAAAAAAGAAATATGACTTTCAGGTTTTTAGGTAATTACGTCCAAGAAACAATATACAATTTTAAACAATTGGTTGCTTATTTGCAATTGTCCCTTAAAATTCGTAAAATTAAAAAAAAAAAACACTAAAAAATCAAAAAGACACAATAGATAGAAAATTTGGTATATTATTTTATAAACCACAGGAAAAATATAAAAAAATCAACACAAAAAAAATTAAAAGTATTTTCAAATATTTATAATGATGCGCAGTATCATTTAAAATAAATTGGAACAATTTAAACATGTTAAGGAGAAACAAAATGTTAAAATTTTTGAATTTCCCGTAGAAAAATATAACAGTTCGGAGCAATTTTTCCAATAATCAGTTCTAAAACGGCCGAAAATAAGGGGTTGAGGTTCTTTCCTATTTTCCAAATGTTTATTTATCCCTTAAGGATTCCATCTGAGTATATTTAGTTATACGTAAAAATAAAACTAAGCTATGTATTCCTTTATGAAACTATAAAAATATTTAATCCCCTTCTTTCATCATTATATTTTTAAATAATAAATATAATGATTTTATCGCGTTTAACTTGTTTTACAACGTTTCAGACTAGACGTGTGTGTTTTCTTAATATAATATTTATTGACGACCTCAAGTATTCTATTACAGTAGTAATAGAACACATTATAGCTTACTAATAAGAAAGATATAATATGTTTGAGTGGCATAGGCTAAAAAGTTGCAGACAAAGATGTTTCAGATATTTTTATTAAAGCAAAATTAGTCCAAAATTTGAAAGTGTACGTATTGTCTACTAGATTCTTTCACTATTTAAAGCATTGTATACAATATAAAGCATATTTATTTAATCGATATTGTTATTTGCTGTTTAATTAATAAAATATGAAAATGTATTACATAATAAAATTTTACGCATAAAGTAAAACAAAAAAATATTAACGTCTTTCATAGAATTTTATATATTAAATTGTTTTATTAAATATTTAATTGAACTGTTGCCGTATAAATAAGATAAAATAAAATTGTACAATTGTTATTTATTTTTTAAAAGATACCTATATAATATCATCATCATCAGCCTGTGATAGTCCACTGCTCAACATAGTCCTCCCATAATGAACGCCCCTCTTCCGTTTAGGGGTTTTTTTGGACCTTTCCACAAGCTGGTCCGGTGAGGTTATGGGGACCGTCTTTTCCAACCCACCCCGCATGGATCATCTTACTATTCAGACAATTAAGATAACAGTTCAAATTGCCCCAACCTACAAAACAACAATGAAAAATTTTGTTGGAGACCCCAGGATTGGAAATAACGATTTCCTGTACAATTTGGAAGACTTAACTTTTTATTCCCGGTCTTTGAATATACCAATATTCCCCCTTCCTTTGGTAATTGAATTTTTTTTAATGGCAATGCAGACGTGCGGTCGGGCCCTTTGATGGGAAGCGATCACCGATGCCCTGAACGGCCAATAATGGTATCGAACGCCTTTGCCTATCGTGCGAACATAGGGTGTTAAGTTCATTTCCCAGTAAAACGCCGGCTTGGTGCCCCAAACCGGAACCAGCAGTGTTTTACCTTCCGCGGGCAGAAATGGGCACCGCGGTGGTTTTACCCAGACGGTCTCCTGTAAACAGGGGACCCTTACCACCGTTAAAAATCTTACAATTTTATTGAAGATTTTTTTTTTTTAACATATTTTTCCCATTTATCTAAAGTAACGATTACTTTGAGTAAATTAAAGTTTTAGTTACGTAGACCTAAAAACAAGTAATTCACAAAAGTACCTAAAAGTTCAGCAAATATAATCGGCATGGTCCAAATCCTGCGGTGCCAAAAAAAATTATTGTTGTTTCCTAGTTGGTTAGGGTAATGGGCTGGGCTTTGTCCGTTGAAAATAAATGATCCATCGGGATGGGATTTAAAAAGTCGGTCCTGGGCCCTTTTTCCGGTCGGACGGTTTCCGTCCCATCTGGCTTCGAGGTATAAAGGAACAGTTCGCCTGTGTTCGCGCGTACACCTGTACTATAATATCCTTACGAAGTTTTGATCTCTAGAACCGGCCGCCGTAGTCAAATCAACTGGAGAACATTATTATTATGTAATTCCTTATTATTATAAATTGGAAATAATTAAGGCTTCAAAAAAATATAGATATTTAATGGTTTGCCGCCCTGGTTTGTGGGCCAATTTTTAAACATCTTAAAATAAAAATTAAGTTTCATCATCATCTCCTGTGCTAGTCCACGGCTGGAAATAAGTCTTGCAAGCACGCCTTCTCCGATAAGGGGTTTTTGGACCCCCACAACGAAACCGTTCCAACTCATTCCATCTTAATAACGGACGAAAAAGTATTAATATTTTCTAATATCGCTAAAAAAAATAAATTGAAACACGGAAAACAAGCGGCGGCCATTCAAAGTTGTTCAACTTTTTCTCTTTAAAATAACAATTTGGAAATAGAATACCAAAGCATTTTTAGTGGAACAAAATTTGGAATTAAAGCATGATTTCCAGAATATTTACCAACATTATCAGAATATAAATTAAATGGATATTTGTGAAAGTGCAAAACCGATAATATTTAAAAGAACATGATATATTTTAGAATTGTTTCTCATAATAACACTAAAAGATAATCGCCATAGCATATATCTAGTTCAGTCTGGTCAAAAATCATTAGTACCCCAAATTAAACGTACATTTAGAGAGAGAGATTTAAAGATTGTGTTTTGTTGTTAGTTTACTCCGGGTTTGTTACATTGTAACGTTAAAAAATACGTATTCAGTAATTTTATGATATTGACTATGTATTTGGCCTTGATCAAAATCCGAAATTTAACAAAAATAAGGTCTGACAGCAATAAAATATAAAAAAATACCAGAAGTAAAATATAAAAATTGAAATGTATCCTAATAAACACAGAATCGACGCCGCTCAAGTATTTTTTTGTACAACAAAGTATGTTAAAGTGCAAACAACCAATTCGCAGTTTGGAAAATTTTCTTTTTTGAAATTACTTTTTCGTTTTCATTCTTTCATTCTCCTTTCCATTTAGCAAAAAATGGTCGTGGCCAGATTTTAATTCGATCAAATACTGTCTACGAATGTTGACGTTACTGTTATATGACAAACTCAGACTATAACGCACACATAGAAGTAAATAAAATACACAAAAGTCGATTAAAGATCTTTATTATTTTGGACTTCATCTTTCGATTTTAAGAGTGGTCTGCCATGTAGCCATAGTCTTCCAGTCAGAGCTTTGTATTTCTAACTCAGTCAATAAGATAAAACAAATCACCATTGAGTAATTTATATTAGCTATTGCTTCTTAAAATATTTATTTACCATTATGTTCTTAACTTTAATAGTCGTAAAACTTAATCGATTTACCAAAGTATTTATTTAAAGTTTGTATATAATTTATTGTTTTATTTTTATTTTTACAACAAAAAAATGTAGTTTATAATGAAATGAAGTAATATTTTCATTGTAATCAAGCTATAAATTTATGCTTAAAAGTTGCTTATTTGCTTAAATGCTTATTTTAAAATTGAAAGTTGAACTTTCAGATTTTAAAATTCGATTATTACTGGTATTGGCTTCAACGTTGACTGTTTCATAATAATCATTATAATACATATACGATGGCTAAAACATTTTGTATTTTCATTAAAAGAGTACAGTTAAAAATATTCAATGACATATTTAAAAATCCTTTGCATGTCTGAAAAGTAAGATGATCCATGCGTCGGATGGGCATGTAAAAAGGCGGTCTATCCACCAACCCGCATTGGACCAGCGTGGTGGGATACGATCCAAAACCCCCTGATGGATAGGGTTTTTGGGGAGGCATGTCCAACATTGAACTATTAAATGATGATGATGATGATGATGATTTACTCATACTTCAAATTTTTTTATTAACAATTATTTTCTTTGATATCGCATACATAACATTTTATTTGTAGTTTAAAACAGGTCTGATATTCGTAAAGATTTCTCTGATGTCGGATAATGCAGATACTGATATAACCATTCAAAACGTCGCCGAAACGACAAGTTTAAAACTTAGCAATAAACAAAATTGTAATTGCCGTCTATACTTGTTGTTAATACTCCTTTTATTTTGATAATACTTGACTTGACATATGATTTTCTGCAATGGAGTTATGTTGCACAGTCTTTTAAGTAATAACAGATACTGGTATACAAAAAAGTTATAATATACTATATTTTGATTAAGGTTTCAAATCTGACAGAAAATTTTTAAATGGTTTTTTAACGTTTTGGTTTCAACCTTAAATGATTTTTATAACCGTAAAATTTGGATCCAAAATTAAATAATGGAAAAATTTTAATGGCCAACAAGAGATTCGAGGAATTCTGATAGTCAGCATTTTATACTACTATTTTAAATTTAGTTAAGCTCGAATTCAGGCTATTATTAATGTAGTCTCACGTTTTTACCTATCTGTCTCTAAAGCTAACATCTTTGGTTTTTGTCCATCGGCGATATGACAATATATATATATATCGATGCAGCCGGTTTGCACCCAAAAAAGAATATCTCAGACAATACGACGATAAAAACTAACATAAACGAATACAATAAACAAAACTAAAAGTTTAATCTGCTTTTGTGGCCTAGTTTGATTGGATTTCTTTTAAAATGGAAAATAGGTTACAATCAGCCAAAAAGCTTCGTGTTGATATCTACCATTAACAAAATTTACTTACCGGAAAAATTATTAATACATTTTTAATATTGTTATTCGTACGTTATTTTATCTGTATTTATTTTGTATATTATTTGTATCTTTAAAGTTGTAGCTATAAAGAACATATTTGGGTAATTTATTTTGTTATTGGCGATAAAAAATCAACGTTGCACTCTACTAAATTATCAAACAGATGAAATGTAGCTGGATTTTTTTCAGATTCTACTAGAGAGTAAATATGTTTATTATTTTCGTTTCAAATAAATTTTAAACATTATAGATTTAAATTTTTCGGCCCTTATTAATAATTTTAAAATAAATTCATAAATAAATTTTATTTTAAAATATATTTTAACTAATTTAATTTTTTTTCCTTTTTGGCAAAAATGTTTGAACAATCGAAAAGTTCGCGGATAGGGTTCAAAAGGTAACTAAGTTTTATAATTTACTTATTTCCTAAACCATTTATAAGGGGTAGCTTAATTTTTTCCATTTTCCATCCGTTTATTGCCCATTCAAAATTTATCATGGTCATTAGGATGCCCGTAATTTATGAACCCCACCATATTATCCCTCTAGTTTTTTTGAATGTATAATGGATTTAAAAAGGAATTTGTATGAAGGCGATAAAAAATTTAAGCTGTGTAAACAGGCCTTATAAAAAATTGTTATTAAATAAATTCAATGAAAAAACTATTTTAAACAAGGAATACAAATTTACTTCCTTCCATTCTTTTAGTAATTTTAGTTTTGATGCTTACAATTTTTTTTAAAAATTCTTGAGCGAAATAACGTTAATTTTAAAATTTATTAAGTTAATTTTTCTGAATATGGGCTTTTATTTAAAAATTTAAAACAAAGCATAACGTTTTAAAAACCCCATTCTTTATGTACCTGCCCAAAATAGAAAGTTTAAAATCCATTGTTAAGATAATGAAATATATATCAATACCTACGTAATTGAACAGTGTACTTATGTGTTACGTGGTATTCGAGAATATTAAATTATATCATACACGTCGCTCGAGTATTCAATAAAGAACTATGTATTTATTTCTATTTTTAAAAGGACTACAAAAAAGCTTTATAGACAGTTCTATATTTTATCGAATAATTTATGGTATAGTTAATAATCATCATCATCAGCCTGTGTAAGATCACTGTTGGACATAGGCTTCCCCTTCTCCATTAGGGGTTAATAATAAAGTTAACAATTGTTTCGAAATTTACAAGGTCGTAGAAGTCTATAATTTACCAAACCAACAAAGAAAGATTGCCCAAAGAAGAAACATCAAGTAATTGGGTAAATATCGTTTACATCAATTAACGAATTACATCTATAAAACGTTACAAGCAATAAAAATACATTTGTATTCCACTGGCTACATTGGGCTTAACTATTATATTATTAAGCCTCAAAAGTTATGAACATATTTATTGAGACTTAAAAATAGTCACATCAAATCCACTAATATACGGTTTTTGCTTAAATATATTTTTGACGTTTCGGTTCTTTTCAGCATCCATGATCACGCAGACTAAGTTGGATATGTCTTATCTCAATGTTTTGGAATAACCGTCAAGAGTTTTTATTTAAAATTGACATATCCGTTATTATTAATTATTTACGACAATTTTGGAATTTGGTTTTGACAAAAGTACTTATTTGTCCTTGGTTTTTTAGTTTTTATATTTTTTGAGTTTAATTTTTTAAATTGGATCCCAGGGGCAAGGAAAACCAACCATGTTCATTAGCCAGTATTTTTGGTTCATCAAATCTAAATAATCATTAACCAATCTTGGAACATGGTTTATACCGGATAATTCGGGGGTAAAATTAAAAATATTCAAATTTTAATAGGAGGATGGTTTGGTCTTTGCCCACCTTCCTTCATCGTTCTTTAAATCGGCCTAGGTTGCCCTTGTTTGTAATTTTGGTTGGGGAATAATCATAGTTTGTTGACTTATCTGACTAGTTCCGATTCGATAAAGTTACAAGCACTGATTTTTAGATATTTTTCTTGAAAGTAGATACCGCAAGAACCACTTCATCTCTTAGCCCAGGGTGTTAGTTTGAAAATTGGCCGAGGTCTTTTGTCATCTTTTTGGTTTTGCAATAAGAGTTAGTGCATAATGTCGAAAATTACCAACCCCTTCTTCCAACCCCAATGGTCTTGTAAAGATTCTCAGACATATTTTCGCGCGCATTTCTATGTCCCCCGCAGCCCAGGTTAATTTCAATAATTTTCCCCTTTACTTACTATTCCCCTTTTAGCCTTTCGCGAAAAGAAGAGGTTCGGGTTCCTTTGGCAGCCTCATATTTTAAAGTCAGGACGGTGGCCATCCGCTCCAGTTTAAACTTTTAAGTTTCCCAACCCAACCCAATCCCAACGAAGACGCCTGCAGCGGCCCGCCATCATAAGGGTTTTATCCTTCCTTTTACTGCCCCAATCCGGTTTCCAACCGTTTTCGGAGCCGGTTACGCAAATGGTATTTCGGAACCACATCCTCGCTTCTGGTCCTTTTAATAGGATCTACCATATCCCGTCCTCGAACCAGTTTCCCAAATTAATGACGAAACTTAATTGACCCGTCCGCGCAACCACCTATGCTCAGGTGGTTAAATTTAATTTAATGTTGCATTCTTTTATGTTTGTTCGTTGTTTACGCAAACAAATTATTTTTTGATTAATGAAAAATACAATTTTAAATTATAAATTTAGGAATTGGTGCCTGCATTTTCATTTTGGATTTAATGGTTTAAAATTTTTTATTGAAAATTTAAACCGAATTTAAAACTGTTTTCTTAACATTTAAAAAGGATATTAAGAAATAGAATTATATTAAAACGTTATAGCGACGTTTTAAAATAATTCTATTCTGTTGTTTGTAATTTCCCTGATTTTTTTTCTTTGTTCGATTATTATTTGGAACATTGATTGATCTTCAATTTTTTTTTTTGACGGTCGATCTTTTTGCATTTAAACCTTCTATTCGTAAGGTTGTTTTGGCATAATCATTGGTAAAATTATTTCGAGAGAGGGATTGATGGACAGGAATATTTGTATTCCCAGTGTATTGGAATTTTATTCTGGTGGTGTATTTATACTTAATGTTGTATATATTTAACATTTTGAAAAAATATATCAATTACCTTAAGAACGTATATTACAAATATAATTCTACGTTTGATTGTTTTAAGCGAATAAGTCTCTAAAATACTTTTATATTAAATAAATAAATTAGAAACCAAACCTTCTTATTACTACATATTGGCTAACGTATGTTTGCTATACCATTATATTACCTATTTTTTGCTGAATATTGACGTCAATTAAATGGCAATTTTCCGCTTCGTTACAATTTGCGTTTGCATTAAGGTTCTGTTTAAACATTAAAAGCAACGAACGCTTTAATCATTATATAAAAAGCAAATGGGAATGGGATATGTTAAATGCGTTAACCAATTCCACCAAGTCGAATTGATATGCTAAAACAACCTAGAAGTTGGTCTCACCATTATAAAATTTAATATACAAAGAAGAACTTGCAGGGTATAAAACAATTTTATTCAGAAAAAGATGGGTATGGGATTCAATTGTAAAGGCAAAGGGTTTTTTATTAAACCTCCCAAAAAATGACAGTAAATATCCTAATTTTAAAATACGTTACCAAACTAATTGTTTTATTTGACTAAATGGTGATTGTTTGTGGTTTAACAAGGGTAACAGGTAATTTTGAACCGGATCTCTTATTGGAATAAAACTTTTAAGAACCTTACCGGATGGGGGCCCGCTGCCCAGGCCTTTCTCCCCCGAGTGAATTATCTGCCCAAAGGCTTCCAAATAGGGAAATCAGCTTCGGTTAACTTTTCTGGTTCCCGTTGGCATGCTTGGAATCGAGGGGAGGGCCGGGGCCTCGACTCGTTCAAGGCCTTTCTAAAAACAACTCTTAACTAAACATTACCCCTTCAAAACCTTAAAGCCGCCTCTTGCGCCATTTTTCTCGACCTCTGGGTTTCCTGCTCCAGTAACGCTTTTAATTAATATGGTGTTGCTTACAGTTCATATGGCAAAGGGTTAAGTTCAACCTCAACGGTGGGGTTGATCTGAATTACAGATTTAACAAATTTATTTAAATTTATTTAAACTTTTGCTCAATAAAATGTAAACAGGCGGGCTGAATGCCTTGGGCATTTTCTAATAAAACCTTAGGGAGATTACTTTAATTAATAGGTGCACTAATGGCAATAAAAGACTTATAATTTAAATTTTGAAGTAAGATTAGAATAACATTGTATTTCCGAAATAAAACCAATCTAATATTATTTTAGTATAAAATAAAACTAAAACCAAAAGATATACTTAAATAAATAAATTATAATTATTCATTAATATTAATATAAAATATACACAAAACACACATATACATAAAAATATATAAAAAATACATATTCAAAAAAATACATTTTTGACGTAAAATTATTTCATAAGCTTTTTCAAAGACATTCTAATCTCAAGAGGTGAATCCACAGAAAAATAGATTGAATATGGAAAGAATTGGAACGAACTAAGGTTGGTTTCACCCGGAGATAATTTGTAAAAGGAGACATATAAGTCGGTGAAGGGTATTAAGAAAAGAAAAGAGAGTAGTGAGAGCCCTGGCTTCGTCGTTGTGGAAAGGTGGTTTATTTTTTGTTCGATACGATGACCGTGATCATATTTTCAAAGATTATCAATGCAGTTTTTTGGCGGTTAAAGTTTTAGGTTGATCTGCATTCAGGTCAAAAGTAGTACAGGATGATGTTTTTTGGAGTTGATTCATTCGGGTCAAAGTAGAGACATAGTCGATCAAAGGAAAATTAAGGGAATCAAGATTATTTTGGTTTACAAGGAATCATGTTTTGTTCAGGTATTCAAGTACGATACAGGGATCCCAATTAAACCTTAACTTTTTTGGGAAAACCAAGTTAAAATGTTCTTTTCCAACTAAGGTGGGAATTATCCAACCGGAGGTTCTTACACTATCACAGAAAGGTATGGTATGATTATTAAATTTTGATTGGTGAAAGGGCTGTTTTAGATCCAATTTATTTAAATTAACGTTTTTCCAACAATCTTCTTCTGAACCTTTAACGGGTTTACTGTTATACCAGACCTTTTAAAGTCCCCTTGGATGGTTCCTTTTAAGGAGACCGTTTGGGTTGGCTAACCAGGTTCCTGTTTCGTCCGGGAATCAGTGGTGTAAAACCCGCTGTGCTCTGTTTAAGGACCGAGCCAGCGGGTATTTACCGGGAAAACGAGGACCCAACACCCATGTCCTCACGGGTGGCAGGCGTTGGCCCCCTGGTATTGCCGTTCCACTTCCCATCAATTGGGTGGAAGAATTGTCAAGATAGGGAGAATCATACGGCGCCCTATTTTGTAATCCATTTTAAATTTGAGATTGACAGGATTGATTTTTTTTTTCTTCGAATGACACTTGATGTAAAATGAATTAATTTTGGGTCCAACCATTTAAATGGAAAAGTGTCGGACAAAAGGGTAGGCGGATCCAAAGGAAAAAGGTTGACCAAAAGATTTTTAAATCATCGATAGAGATTGAACTTGGATGGTTTTGATAAATGAATGGCCATACCTAAAGTTCCAAGGAACTTCAGATATCAGCAGGAAAGGGTTTATTATCAAGGATAGGTCGACGTTTAGGTTATTACCATCTGGATTACCGATTAGGCCCAATTCTTCTTCCGGCAATTTTGTTTAAGATTTCGAAAGGAAGGAATTCGAGTTTATAGGGATCCGATACCTTTAGCCATGGCAAAGAGGAGTTTAATGTTTACTTTTTTATGGAAGCAGTTTTTCATAAAGGTTTGGTAATTGGGTTCATTGGTATATCGATTTTGGGATCAACACTGATCCCAAAAACTCCCATGATTATTTCCGCATCCCACGAGTTCTTTCCAACAAAACCCTTTGAAAAGAATATTTTAAAAATTATATAGTACTTATTATTCAATGAATAACATAACAATGACTAACATATATTTATAGTGTAAATATAAATGTTTTTATCGTTTTTTTACTTAAATTAAAACTAAATTTAAGGGTGTGAGTACAAACCAAATGTACCACCCTTGTTTAAAATTTTAAATGAATCAATGTAGAACTTAGTATATTTATCTTATATTTTAAAAATATATATTTACAATTATATTTAAATTAAATGGGTTTGTCTTTTTGACGATATATTCCGTGGTTTTTATAATACAATAAAATAACGGTTATTCCCATGTGACTGAGACCAGTTGAAAGTTGCCTAAACTAAGTTCATTCTAGTGTAACATTTGGACTCGTTGTAACTCAGTCATAGCCCCTTATTGTGTTCTAGTCTAGTGTGTAGTTGATAAATGGCCACTTAAATATTCTGTGTTTTGGTAACTGTATTCGTAGAATCGTGCAGTTAAAGTGTTGTTACGAAATCAATTTCAAAACATATAGAAATCTAATAGTAATAATGTTTTTTGCTCTGGACTAAAAACTAAATACTTATATTAACATAATCACCTTCAAATGTTTTTAATTAGTTCGACATCATTTATAGCTCTTTTTTAATGGATCCTTGATCTCTTGGACATATAGTTTAGAGCAAGGCGAATTATTAAAAAAACATGTTTAATGTCAGCAAAACATAGTTATTAAGAAAACAGTGAAAGTCCCTTTTTTTTCTATGGTCATGAAGTGACTTTTGAAATCTTGAAAATTTGGTACACACGCTAAATTTTCCAAAAACAGTGAGGTGCATTACGAAGGTTTAGATTTGTGTGCTTTCGGCTATTCATATAACGAAGAGGTCTTGGAGTTTAAAACTTGTTTTTATTTTAAAATTGGTAGAAAAGTTAAGATTTTTTTAAATTAAATCAAAAATTAGTTTGAAGATCAGAAATTTTTTCATTTTACAATTCTTTAATTTCTTCTTATTGGATAAAATTGTTTAATTTTTTAACTGCATATTTCTTTAAATGAGAAAGGAATGAATGAAAATATCCCTACCAAAATTTACTTTTATTATTTATTGGGATGATTAACGAAGATAGCAAAAATATTATGACAGTTATTCAACTGACTGCAGTGACTATTTTAACCTCTTTTTAGTAGTCCAGTATCACAAAGTATGATTACTTTTTTTAAAACAATACAGTGTTTTAGGGTTCAGAGATCAATTGCTTTATGATCTCTAATGCCTAAAAAATAAGCCAATGTCGTTTTCAACCATCACCCAATTGTCTAAAATAAAATGTTCCATTTTGGAACCAGAATGGATAAACGTGAGTTATAAGAGGTCTATATCCAGCAGTGGACTAACACAGGCTGATGATGAGCTACAAATAATCGCAATCGTAAAGTATTACGAATTAGATGCTGGAACAAGCATGTATTTATTTTTTTTTGTTTTACCTGAGGTTATACAGTTACAAGCTTAAAAGTTTAAATACATTGTGTAAGTCTTTTTGGCTCTTCGGAGACGGCTATCGAAACCAAAGCGTCCTAGTTTGTAACGACGGAGGAAATTGGAGCAAACTCTACAATAGAGCAACATTGTGGGTTGGGATACTTTACAAATTTTTGATTTTTATAAGACTGAAAGGAAAAAGCTTTCTATGATTTTTAAATACGCTCGAGAACGTAACTGCGGTAACTCAATTATTAAACATAAAAAATAGGCTGTTCAAATGTTATGCGACTTATATAATTTACTTAAATAATGTCACATACATTATTAAATTACTATGAAACCCACGAATGACTGAAACGTCGGAAATATTTACAATCAAATCAAACGCGATAAAATCCGTGATCCCTTTTGTTAAATTAAACGCGAATACTACACACAACAGCCAGAAAATATTATTTTTAGTACTTACTATACGATAACATAATAGTGCTTGCTTACTACTGCCGTGTAGCAAAAATAAGTATTTGATCTGATTCTGAGCTATGTAAAGAATTGTTTGTAATGTGTAATAAATAACTCTTGTTGGGTTTTTTGCTCCCAGCCATTCTTCCAAGTAATAATAGGACCAGATTCTAATATACATAGATTAGAGTGTTAGACATCAGAGCCGCAACCGAAGAAGTGAACTGCTTTAAACAAACAGATTAGAAACTAATTAATTCATAGGAAGTGACGCCATATACCGATTGTCTTAAACACTAGTAACAATTTTTAATTACATCGCCCGCATGGATTACCTTATATCGGGCCGTTTCCATGTTGGCTTATAGAGATTTTTGCAGATTTGGAAAGGTTTGTAATGCAGAGGTCCATTTTACTAGGTGTAACCGATGTATATAATATTTTTGGTGTTTATATATAACAACATTAAAAAGAGTTTTTGTTATTTGTATAAACCAGGATGTTCTGGCAGATTTATATTTTTAAAAAAACGAATAAGTTATAACAGTGGGGGGGATGGTGGGTTCTTTAGAATCGCCGATCTGCGGATTTTTAGTAAAGATGTCGGTGGTTTGAGCATCGCGCGTTCGCTATTGAGGCCATTTTTCAAAGTAACAATTCTTTCTTGCCTTCCCGTCCAGTTTTGTTCATTTCAATATTCAACGGATAAGGCGAAACCCCGGGTAATTTAATTTGTTCGTGGGTTCCGCCAACTGCTTCCTTATAAACACCCACGGCCAGGACCTGGTCGTCTCAAGTCCCTGAAACATTGAACTGGTTGAACAGTTTGTTGAAAAGCATGACTTTGATACGGAAAAAAGGCAGAAAGGGGGACTTAAGAAAAGTGTCGAAATTTTTGAAAAAAATTCATCCTTTTAAAATTTTTAAGAATTAAAAAAAAAAATTAGTTCGCGTCACGGAATTTTTTTTGTGAAACCATGTTGGAGCGTTTTTGCAAGAATTTACGGAAGCGAGGAGGCTCATTTTATTTAAACGGACCGTAAACAAAAAATTGGTTCTGGGTCCCAAAAAATCCTCCGACTGGGCCCGCCCAAGGACAACTTGTTTAGTGCCTTTATCCCGAATGGGATAATCGGACCATTTTTTTAAATGCACGGGGCCAAGCGGCAATGTCAATGGTGAGAATAACCGGTCATGATTTCAAAATTATTTTTGCCGAACCTGCGAGCCCATTCATCATTCTCTCACAAACGTGGTTTCAAGAGGATGGTGCGACCGGTCCACACGGCCCAGGCTTCGATGGATTTGTTGGAAAATCTCCCCAAAACTGATAAGTCACTTTGGGGACTACCTGGAGGAGGTCACCCAACCCTAACCTCATGCATTTTTTTTGAGGGTCTTCTCAAAGGAACAATCCCGGAACTCTTGTGGACTTAAAAGAAAATATTCCGGGATAAATCAACGAATTGAACCGTTTACCGCAGCGTGTGGCAAGGAGTGAGGTCCCGTTTGAACAGGTGGGCAACAGGATGGAAACATATGAATGACTTCTTTTAAAAATGAAACGCATTTTGTACCCTAACTTTCTTTATAAAATTATATTCAAACATATTATTTTATTTAAATTTGAGAACATAAATCTGCCACCAGACACCTGTTAATTACTATAATGTGTATAATAACCAATAGTTATAAAAAAAATAAAAACCAGAAAAACAACAACTCATGTGTATGATTATTTTATTATTTTGAAAACTTGAAAAAATACTTATTTTTTTTATAATGTTAGATTAATACCGATGAACTGTATTCAAAACATGACTTATGTAGAATAATAATGTAAAACAATTAAATAATTTCGAGATTAAAATTATTAACATGCGAAAATATAAAATTATACAGCACACACTTTTAATGAGCATTTCCAAAGATGTATAATATCCACTCAGGACGGCTTATATAAGGCTGGTCGGACTTGGGGTATATCGATTACAAAGGAATGGATAGACTGATTGTTCTATTGTTAAGAATTTTACGATGAGAAAACAAATAGGTCGTGATGTTGAATAATAAGATTTATTCAGAGCATAAAAGAAAACAGAAAATAGGGCTATTTCGTACAATTAAATTTTAAAACCAAAAAATGCTTAGCTGATTTTTGTCGTCAGTTGATTTCGATTTATTTTTGTCTTTAGAAATAAATTACACAGATTGTCTTACTTTTTTTTGTTAATGGGAAGGAGGTCACGTGAATTTGGTTTTTGTTGTAACCTACCACTGCCTGTGCAATTCACAAGCGGACCACAAATTTAAAAATAAGCCCTTAAAAAGTAGGCTCATTCCCTGAAGATGGTATCTTTCAAGTAGTAAAGTAAAATTAAGTTCGGTGGTAGTGGGCAGCGTTTCTTACCGGATTTACGATAATGGATATTTAGAAAATTAGTGAAATCAAGGCCGTTCTCAATTTTTGTTGTATAAAATTTTTAATAATTACATTTTTGACTGGGGGCGAAATATTAACGGTTACCAAAGATGATGGGTAATGTTAAATCAGGAATACCCAAACTTAATTTTTCTTGTGGGTAAAGAGGACTTAGGTTGGGCCCTTAAGAACTTTTTATCCCACACTTCAAACGGACTTTGTTTTGTTCTTTTCCACCTGTAAATTTTACTGTCTACTGTTTTAAAAGTATCCCTAAATGTAAATAGATGTTGCATAACAATCGTTGATGCAATGGAAATATCTTAGGGGATTTCACTGAGCCTTGTAGAAACAGGCGGTCAAAGGAATTCAATAACTTCCTCTTTTAATGTGGCCATTTTCTTTGTAAATTTTTTAAATATTAAAAAATCGATGAGATCCATCATCAATGTTCAGTTTTACATTTTAAATGATTCCTGAAAGTAAAAATGTTTAATAGATTAATAAAGATTCTAAATCTTTCAAACAAAATAAATTTAATAAAAAATTACAAATATTTAACGGACATATAATAAATAAAATGAGTTGAAGGTTTGATTACAAAGATTTTCACTTTTAAGAAAACTAAATGAAAACTTTCAGTGGTTTAGTGGGGCACGGCCCCCACTCTCTGCCCACGTAAATTCTGTATATCTTAAAATATTTATTTTACTTATAAGTGGTAAACAAGGGTGCCTTCCTGTGCACCTGTGTTCAAAAGGAACACTTAAGGACAACCGGCCACCGAGCCGGGGTTGGCTCGAGGAAAATGTTAATAAATCTTTCATCAACCCTTATAAACCTTAATAATTTTCCATAATACTTTTAAAACTCAATTTTTTGATTGTCACTCACCTTAATAATTATAAAAATATGTTATTTAACTGGAAAAATTGGGTTAAGCCAAACAAAAGGTGGGACCTGTTGCTGGCAACTAATGGTTACATAGGCGCGCCAGGGCCTTTCGCGGGGACTGCCGACTAAGGAATCTTATTTAAAAATCCCGATGATTCAAGCACTTTAAGTTGGTGGTGACGGTAAAGAATCTAAAGTGCTCCGAATTTTACAAAATTCTTTTACCGAAAGTAAAAAATAAAACAATTTTATTTCACATTTACAAAACAAAGTCGCTTACTCTGTCTCTACATCCCTGTGTTGTTTAAATCTTTCAAATAACGAAGGTTTTGATGCTGTTTTTTTAGATAATTATAGTGATTGAATAGGAGCGTTTTTGTATAATTTGTATATTTTCTATCAGCATAGCTCCGTTGCGGAACAGGGGCGAGTCGTTAGTTATTTTACAAAATAAATTTATATCATTTCAACATGTTTAACAAAAAATTTAACATAATGTTGAAATTGTAATTAATTTCAAGATTTAGTTAAAAACGGATGATCCTTGTCTAACTGCTCCGATTTTAAAGTCAAATATTTTTTAGAAATTTTCATTCTTGACACAACCGGTATATGAGGAGCCCATACCATGAGCCTACCTAGCAGTACATTTAATTATAGTAGTACTTGGCCCATTGCATATTTCCACACAAATTTCATATTAGAATCATCACTATTGATAATTCTTTTGCAGATAGATTTTGTATAGGAATATCACTGTAGATGAACATAAGACGCCATATTTTATTATACATTATATTTATGTGTTTTGTAAAATTAAGTCGTTACTTTTAAAATAATCATATAACAACATGTTTAGAATAAGCTAAAGAACTTAAATAAAACTGTAACACTTACAAAAAATGTATCTCCTTTTCTTAGTATTTTTTAATTAAAGGCGTTTCAACAATTCACTTTACTTAATTTTGCGAGTTCATGAAGCCTTTTGAGTTTGACAAATGCTTATCATTTACTTGCGCTAAATGAAAATGAAACATTCGTTGTAAATGGCCTGGTAGAATTAAAAAGCCAAGTGAGTCTTTGAAACCAAATTTTTTTTATTTTTTATTTCGTCACGTACTCAAATAGATCTGCAAAAATCATATTTAAATAGTGTTCATTACCAATAAATAAAAATACCATTTACAAGGAAAAAATTAAAGGTTCAACCATAGGACCAAGAGATATAAATGGCCTGCAAAATTTCCAATGAAAACTAATAAAAGTTGAATACAACGAGGTAACACAGATAGATATATAAATATCTTACATCCCGAAAAAGAACAAAACTCGATTTACATTAATATAATATATGATCAAATCGGTATGTCGTATGTCCTTAGGATAAATGGGAAAACAACATTTCTGAAATATCCCGATGTAAAAAGAAATAGTGTTAAACAAATTAAAGCAATTCCAAAAATTTAAAAATTTGTTACAGCATTGTTGTTGATAATTTAAACATTAGTAAATGACTACTGTTTGTTATTATTAATTTCTTTTTAATTTTAACCGCCTGTAGCCTTGTGGTAAGGTCAAACTTAAGAAACCGGAGGTCGGGGTTTCCGAACCTCCCGGGGACCTCAAAATTTTTCTTTGTTGTTTTTGTTGGTTAGGAGGATTTGGGCTGATCGGGCGTCGGATACCGTTTGGGTCGATCCCGCGCCTTTACCTTCCGGTCGGTCGGTGTTTCGGTCCCATCGAATTTGGGCGTATAAAAGAAACAGGGAATGCGCCAGAGTTTGCCCGTACAGATGTGCCCCATAATATCTCCTGCGTAGATGGCTGATCTCTAATATAGATCGGCCGCTGTAATCGTTTTCGACTGGAAGAAAATATTAAATTTAATACTTCCTCCAGCATCCACTTGTTCCCCTGCCTTTCATATTAGTTTCGATACATAACTGATTGTTAGTAACAGTTTTGGAGTAATCATTCTAACAAATTTGACGAATCAATTAGAGTGTGCTGATGTATATTCCTTAAGCAAGGAATGTTACGAATTCCTTATTAAGAGGACGTTGTTAATTTTGTAAGTGAACATGGAATTGATTGAAATTTGAGAATTTTTCCCATTAATATATTTTACATATTTTTGAATAAATTTTCTCAGATAATTCCCTATTTCTCTATTTAATCCACTAGCATGGCCACGACTTTCTTCGTGTTATTTTCAGATTTTGGGAATGGATTTTCTTGGGGTAAATAGTGGCTTTTTAACAATTTAGGATTATTTGAAAAGGGATTTTTTCGAGTCTTTTTTTCAAACCAAAATTGAAATTTCACTCTTTTATAGTGTTAAGATAATTTCATGTAATAAATTCTCATTTAAAAAAAACCTAGCTAAAAATTTGGGTTTCGAACATGTTTAAACAATTTTGTTTAAAACCCTTGTTACTTTAGGTCGCTGTAAAGAGTTGTATTTCTCAACTATAATGTAGAGTGCTTTTTAGCGTTAAAATACTTTTGTTTATTATTTCTCATGATTCACGTTTACTTATAAAATATTGGTGTATTTTAGATAACTTATAGATTAGACGACTATTTATAAACAGTTCTGAAACAAATATTTTTTTAAAATAAGTAAAGACTTTTTATGGCTTACATTTTATTTACACCTTGACTTGATTGTTTTTGATGACAATGTAGTTTTGTAATGGTAAATTGATTATGGATGGGGTAAAATCGTGATATTTTTCAATTGGTCGAAATCTGTTTAAAATTGCAAGAAATTTTGAGTAGACGTTATTTGTCCCCAGAAAGTTTACAGTTCATGCCTGTTATATGTGAATACCGAGTGAATTTAAGGCCAAAATTGTTAAACATTAATCATGGTGTTTAATTAATTTAATATCTCATACTTTTTTATTTGTTGTTTACTTAAATACTTTTTTTATATGCCATTTAAAATTATATTACGGGTTACTTTTCTACTTCAATCGTTTTTTGGAAAAAGCAATCCAACGAGTAATCAAATGAAGGCACGAAAAAGTCTTCTTGCAGTTCGTTGAATAAGAAACCGGAACCAATAAAAGAAGTTGCTTACTGTATAATGAAGTGGACAACAACGTATTTTTGAAAAACGGTAACTGCCTAGTCTTTGTCTCAAAATACTGTTGTTTCCAAACAAAAGCATTGAAATATTTTACTATGAATTCCAGTATGACTGTTATGAATTTACTCAGTGGGATTTAAGAAGACGTCTCTGTTTTATTTAAACTACATCACTTTTTGAATGAATTTGAGCATGGTGCCAATCTTTTTCTCTACGAGCCTTACTACTAAAACCTTACTAGCCTTGCTTTAAAACTGCAAAATAAAATCAGCGTCCAACTAAATTAGTGTTTGACAAAGGCCAAAAAAAAACCCCGTAAAATAACTTTGGTAACTGGGGACGTAAAACCTTCCTGCTATGCACATTTAATAGATTTTTTTGATTTCACTTTGTTTTGTGTTTTTTTTTATCATTATGAGCAAATCCTATTTTATATCAATGCATTATTCAATAAAATAAATATTATACCAGCAATGGACTATGGATATTTGGGGTTGAAAAATATTATAATATTTTTAACTTCAATATTAAAATGTGTTCTAATTACTTTTATATTTAACAATGGTCAAGGATCTATTGTTCTATTATCTCAGCTTATTAAATAACTTAACTCAGCTTATGTGCTTATGTAATAACTTGACTATGCATTTCGCTTTGTTATATTCAACTTCATTGGGTCGGACATAAAAGAAGGTATTTTCGCAATACGACGCAGAGCTGTGCAATCATCATATGTAAATATATTTATCTTACGGTACATAATGACTTAAAAATATTTTTCTCATATATCAGCTTACAAGCCTTCTTACGCTGCTTACAGAAGATTTGTTTTCTTTAGTACTTTTTTTATTGTCCTATAATAAATTAAATAGACTTTGCTGACAAAATTTACCATTACCCTAATCTTCATCGTCACCTTGTCATCTAAATGTTAATTGGATGACAAACCAAATTCATTCTTTGAATTTTAAAAACCATGGCCGAAACACAAAATCAATTTAAACATGAATCATCAAAACCAAAACCGATTCTTATAACAAGCAGAGAGGCACCAAATAACGAAGTTTTTGAAAGACTAGAAATTTACGTAACATATTTAAAAATGCATATTTTATAACTCTAAGTTGAATATCTCATAATCGAGTTATTATATCAAGGTTAATATGTGGAATGTTTTATCGGATAAAGTACTAGGTGAAGTTAAAAGAAAAGAAAAGTCTTGAAACGTATATTTTACTGAAAGAAGTAAAATGGGACTGGAATATTTATTCATGACCTCTTTAGTACTTGTTTAAACATTCAAACCAAATTTGCAAGGTTCGTTTATATTTCTATGATAAGTTGCCTTATTTCCCGGAAGCAGTAGTGTGAAAAACACTACTGTTTCCGGTTTAAAGGGCACCGTAACCAACGTATTTTACTGGGGAAACGAGTTTAAATCCCTATGTCCAGGAAAGGGCGCGTTGGCGATCCACTGGTTTGGGAAGTCTATGGGCGTGGTGAATTACTTCCCATCAGGTCCCGAACCGTTCGTCTGTCCATTGCCAAAAAAAAAAATATTGTTATTATAATATATTTTTTATAATAAATATAATTCTACTTTTGGCTTTCTTTTAAAAAATAGAAACGGTGAGACGACTACCCTGTTATATTAAATTTAATTTATGTCACAGCGTTGTTACGCTCTTTGTAAGAAAAATATGACAGCCTTCTAACGACTTATAATTATTTCAACTTTGGAAACGGGTCAATGTCTCTGTACGAAATTGCGTCGCGTTTCCTGCCACTGCATATTAAATCTATGATAACTTGGTTCCGCGGGCGCGTGGTCAAAGTTTTGGTCTGATGATTGGGCAACTAGCTCAAGGTTGGTGAGGGTATTAGAAGAAAGGGAAGGAAGGGTTTAGCGTAAACAATTTGCGGCGTTAGGCGACATGGAAATCGCCTAATATAACCTTTTAATTATTATTTTAAAATGTCCCCGGACAAGTTTTATGTTATAAAATGAAGATTTTATTAAACCCATTTTTATGTGAACTTAAACGAATTATGTTAAAAAACTTGGAATCGTTGATGCAATTTTAAAAATTTTACATCAAAATTTTATTGTGCTTTATTTTTTTAAACCAACCCATTACCGCCTCCCAGGGGAATTTTTATTAAAACGCATTATTTAGGTTAAAAGTGGTTTATTTATTACTTTCACTGAACTTATATTCTAGAAAGAATTAATTTAATTACATTTTTATCAATGTTTTTTTAGATCCAGAAATTTTAATATTGTCAGATTTTCTTTCTTGAAAAGAGACGGATCAAGACAAAGAACTTCGTTAAGTTTAGCTTTAATTTAATGTATTCATGCGAAAACTTTAGAAAAAATAAAAATATTTATATTTAAGTTTTGAACAATTTTTATCAAGTACACCTGATAAGAAAAGAGCAATCAAATTTATACAAATGTTTGGGGTTGAAGTCGCCAATAGATGAATAGAATTATTTTCTTAAAATACCACAATAGAAAATAAATAAAGATTTCGTTTTATAAAAATTGGCTGTACGAAAGTTTTCAAACACTGAAAGCCTGTTTTTCTAAAATTAACAAAATTGGATTAGCGTGATCGATTAAGCTTTTGGGTTGAAAAAATATTTAGTTTTAGCAACCCGTTGACCTATTTACGTTTTGGTAAATTAGCTAAAAGCTTAATGGCAACTAAAATAGTTCTCCCAGTTGTATGAGATTTTATACAGGGTAAATGTATAAACTTTACGAATATATTAAGCACACAATTCCTTATAATTTAATAATCATTTATTTAGGTAAATCCAAAAACACTCCGGCACTCAATTTCCATTTCCCCAACCAAATCGATTTTTATTTTCCTTTTAATTCCAAAGCATTTTTAAATTAAAAGTCAAACTTACAAAATTGTAAAACAGTGTAATTTCAAATATAATAATAAGTACCAACATAAATCTTTTCTAAGAATATGTGAGTTCATAAGTTATGAATTCAAATACTGTTATGGTAAGTTTTGCTATGCACCTTAGTATTTTAGTGAAACAATAATTTGACGGATTTACAAATAATTAATTGTCATCATTAAAATTTTCGTATAACTTAGACAAAGCACAATTTGATGTCGGTATCGTAGGTAACAGATATTTTAATAAAAAATTATGCACGTATGGCTTAAAAACAATACAATATTTGTGTCTATTACTAAGAAGCTTATTTTGTCCCGATATCATAAAGCGATGTTGCGTTTCTTATCTATAAAAATGTCTATAGCCGTAAACGTAAAATAACATTGTCTGTATCTTGTCATAGAACTCAACCGTACACTTGGATTTTATTTAACTTGCATTGGCGCTTCAAGGAAATAGCCACTTACTAGTTTTGTTTAACTCGCGCACTGTAAAATAGTTGAAATATTAGTTTGTATCCATTTAATTAGCATATCAAATAAAATCCCCGGCTTATGAAAAATTCTATTTTTATATTTTAAAAAATCCTTCTTTTATTATCATTAAGTTACTCTTTTCCAAAAGCGGTCAACTTTGAAATATTTTAGTAGGCCTGTAATAACAATTTTCCCTTAAATGAGAGCTCTACTAAGTTAACTTTTAATCAAACTAGATGTTAACAGTATAACACCTATAACTTCTTAAACTTTTAGATATTCTCTTTAAATTCAGGTAATATTCAGTACAGTCTTTAAACACTTCTAGTGCAGGTCTTCAGGTAGATGTAAATAATAGTCCGTTTTGCACATGCACCAACAGTTTATTTTAGAAACGTGAGTGCAAGTCCTACAGAGCTTAATAATTTTTCATGGTGTTTCCTAGTTGGTTTCAGCAATACGGGCTCCCCAAAAAAGGTTCTCGCTTTGACGTAGCAGTGGAGGTCAGTATTTGCGGCCTGGTCCATCCGTAGCGAAATTTATAGGAACCTGGCTAGCCTTAGGAATACCACTTGCCGGGAAGGAGACTGCTCCATCCTGGCTAAGAAAGACAACTTTGGATACACCTAGGAGGGTGAAGCAGGCATGGGCAGAGGGCGGTAAACACTGTGAAAAAACAAAGAAATACATAAAAATAAGAGGGTTATACCTGATTTCATGTAAATTAAAAAGTTCCCAAATAAAGACGACTTCCTTCCTTCGGAAGTCGACGTTGGTAAGTTTTTAAAGAAAAAAATAAAAGTAATTTAATTTTTTTTCTTTAAACTCTTATTTTTTTATTTAAACATGTATGGCCAGTTATGGAAAACATACCAATTATACGGAAAAAAAAAAATTATTAATTATGAAAGCTTTTCTCCCAGCGATTATCTTATCTTATCATGGCTTCTAAAATATGATTATCTTTTTATCTTATTAAGAGTTTTATACAAAAACTAGGTACATTCAAATGACCGTAACAATCCGTAGGGTAAACGTAACTTTGAGGCACTTACGTCCTTTAACGATTGTGGAGATGGTCTGTGAAAACAAGATCGAATTTTTACTATCCGAAGCAAGGATTATCTTACTTTTAAGATAATTGGAAGATCAGACCACACATATAGTCCTAACCAGCTATAAAAAAGTATAACACAAATTTGTTTTCTCTCAGGATTCTAACCCCCGAAGTTCTGTTTGTAAAGCAAAAGCCAATACTACTAGATCACGGAGACTGCTCTGCTTCACAACAAAATATAAAAAATAACTCATTCTGCTCCCAGAAGCAAAAACGTTTTATGACACATTTTGTAAAAAAAAAATAGGAAGGTACTATTACGCTTCGCAAAACTCATGTAAAGTTTATGTATAGATTATTGCTACTGCTGAACTGGTCATCTAAAAAAAAATTGGCATAGTAAACACGGTCCATTACCCTCACATCGCACCGCCTGCGTGACACCTGCGCCTCATAAATGACACACTTGATCCGTCGTTACTAGAGTGCTTTCGACGAATTCCTATATTTTTTTAGTTCTTTATTGTAACTGATGTTTAATGAAACTAACAGTAAGACAAATATTTATAGGGTTGCAAAAGGTTTTGTTCCGAATGTCTTTTATTGATGGTACAGAAAATATTCTATAAAGCATAACTTATGCAGTGATCAACCTTTCAAGACTGAATAAACGAAATAAAATTTAGACTAAAATTTAGAATTAAGGAGATAAATACCAGTAACAGTTTTGCTTTTGTCTGTTAAAATTCAAAAGTTTGTAGTGCATCAGCACTACTGTCTTCGGTGTAAAATTCCTTTACATTTATCACAGGATTTATAGCGTCTTACGCCGTTTTCCAGACATGCCTTACTTACCATCGGGAAAAGTTCTTGCTTTGTCTCTCATTTTAAATCAAATAAAAAAGTCTTTTGTGTAAAAAAAGAAACTATTATTCTAGTGATTACTTAAGTACACACCCTAGTAAGGTTACTGTTTGATCAGGGTTTAATGCATAAGCGTTTAAAGTAACTTAGTTTAAAAATATTGTTGTGCGAACAAAAAAAATTATTGGACAAAGAAAAAAAGGGCTAAAAGAAAAAAAAAGGGCAATAATCCTATATAAAAGTGAAAGGCATATTTTAAGGTGACAACAAAATCTTACATAATATATTATTTAAAATGGAGATAAAGCTGAATTTATTGTAAATCAATTCAAGATTTTGTAACACAAGTATCTCTTTTCTTAAAGGCTACACCGATTTTAATATAAACGTAAAGCGTACTTTTTTATATGCCTTTTTTATGTCTCAAATACTAGAAAGGTATTGAATACAAAATTATTTAAGCTTGTTATTAAAAATAAATACGTAAACATTATTGAACAGAGAAAACAAAAAATAAAAATGCAAAATATCTTACACTTTTAAATGTCAGATACAGAACATTTGATGTGGAACAACATATATAATTTTCCATTTCCAAATTCCAAGCCCCATTTCTTTTCCAATATCCGTGCATAAATAAATTGGAAACTTTCTCAAATTTAACATGTTTCTAAACTGATATATCTTATCTTAACAAGTTCTTGTTCATCCTACTCCTGCTTTTATTCTTGGTTGATTGATGATTGATTCTAGTATAGATGTTCTAATAATTATTAGTAAATAGATTAGAAAAATAGTCACTTAACTTTAATCTACTATTCGAAATAATTACACGGCATTCATGCTATGTAAATTACTGTTACTTATTCGAATTGTTTAATTTTACAATCGATGCTATTATAGTAAGTAATTAATAAATCAACTAGTATTTTTTAAGTAAAGAGCACGCAGCAGTAATAAAGCAAGCGCAAAAATTCTGAGGCTTGAGGTGGAACATGGTGTTTACTCATAATTGTTCAAAGTCGACTGGTTTGAATGAATTCTTGAAATTGGTAAAAGTAACGATGATGTGTTGTAAGAGCTGTGAGAGCTGTAAAAAACTGTACTTGCTGGCCCTGGTGTCCAACCATCGGAAATATGGGCGGGACCCTCTTTCAGTAGATTTATTTAAATTTATAATCAAAAAAAAGACCAAAAAAGGTTAAATTGGTATTCTTCCTTCAGTCTAAATGGTAAGTATTTTAAAATCAGAGGTACGAAACCTGCGGGGATTCAAAGAATTTTTATTGTTGTTACCTACTTGGTTAGGACAATTTGGGCTGATTTTCTGAAAAATAAGATGATCGCCATCGGATGGGCCATGTAAAGCCGGTCCACCAGCCACCGTTGGACCAGCGTGGTGGGTCGGTCCAAAACCCCTAATGGATGGGGGTATTAAGGGAGGCCTTTCCAGCAGTGGACTATCCCTGAGGTGGTGGTCCTATTGAATATTAAGCTTTTTTGGGTGGTTTCCATCTTTCAATCACTTCATAATGTTTCTAAAATTTTAAAAATAGAAGTTTCGGGAAAAAAGATAACCTTTAATAAGTTTTTAACGTCCCGCCACCCGTTGATAAAAGAGAGATGGCTTTTGTACTCAATTTAATGTAAATTACTGCTTTTTACCGGCGATTAAGAACACTGTAAAGTAAAAACCGTGGTAATTTATACTAATGATATATTTTATGACATATTTGTACGGATTGGAATACAATAAAAAAATATTTTTATAATGCTTTAGTCGCGGTTCATAATTAAAAAATCAAGAGGTTGGTTTTAAAATTAAAATTTATAAATAAAATATTTACCGAAGTAACTGTCTTTTTACTACCAATATTTTAAATCCCACCTTTGGTTTATCATTTGTCCCTTGAAAGGTGAAGTTGTTTGGTTTGTTGATGAGATTTTGAATAGTTGTTAAAATTTTGATTACTATTAAAGATTAAAAACTTAATCTATTATAAAATTTTACCAAATAAATATTTCTTTAGAAATAAAATAAATGTTTCTAAACAAATTTTATTGCTTGTTGATCTAAAACGATGTTGATATATGACAAAGTGAATATAAATTATAACTTTATTCACAATTATACAGATATTGGGTAAAGGTCGTCATGGTTTTCATTTACGATTTGGTAAAACCACCATACCTTCTTCCAAATTCCTTTAAAATTATTTCTACTAACCTCCAAGAAGAGGAATTTAGGCTTTTGCGGGTTGATTTTCATTTTCTGTAGAATCGTTTGCTAAGTTCACGAAGAAAATATTTGCCAAACTTTTCCGTACCTAAAGTTGAGCTTAATTAGAGCCATAATAACTAATAAGAAAGTGACGTGCAGATTACGATTTTATATAAATTTTGAGGCAGGCATCTGAAAGTTAAAAAAACATAAATATTTACTTTTATATCCATAATTACATGAGACATAAAAATACGAGAGAAAATATATAAAAGTTACTTTAAAGAACACGCTGCATCAATTAATTTTTTTCCTAATATATGAATCTCAATCAATCCAATATTTGTTAGTTTAAAATTATATAATTTACAAAAACTAATAGGCCATGGAAAAAAATATTTCAACCATGTAAGGGAAGAAGGAAAGTTTTCCTTTTTGAATATTTTGTTTTTCCAAACCTTATCAAGAAATACACATGTTTGGCTTACTTTAAAACTTTTCCTAAACTAGCTATCAACAGAAGTTGGCTATTTTATTAACGATAACAAGCCTTATTTGTTCCTTGACTTAAACTTCTAATTTGTTCGACTCCACAGTGTGAAAATAAAAACGTTAAATGTAATTTTTATTTACAAGTTAGCTTGAACGAACATAAATCCATTTTAAAAGGTTCAAATTTTTCCACTTTGATTTTTTATATTCATTTTTTTACATAATCAACTTAATTTCCAAATTTCAGGGGTTTAACAAGCAACGGATTATAAAAATTTTTAGTCTTGTTTTTTTCATTTATTTAGTTTAATTTTATACCTTTCATTAGCTGATTTTATCTATTGCGTGCAGTGATGGCATTAAAACCCAAATTATATTTTAAAAATTTATCATCAACCATAAAAAAAAAAAAAGATTTGCGAATAAAAATGGTTTTTGTATTTCTAATATTTAAAATATAAATATATTTTGTTTTCGCCTTTTATCATTATTGCTTTTCAATTATGAAAGAATCTCCTGAAACGTATTTATTTAACCCCAAAGCGCCGGCCTTTTTAAGATTTAAATTTTAACAACTAAGGTCTTCCTTAATTTAATAAAACTGTTTTTAACGTGCAATAAAACCAGTATTTCGTTTTGAAAATTTATTGTTTCATAACGTACCAGTGGACTGGTGGCGTGACAACGTCAGTTAATCTTTACCTCATAAATCAAACACATGTTTAATTCAAAATCTTTTAAATCTTATGATATTTTCGGAACTTAAGTAATTTCACATTTCATATCATCATCATCATCATCAGCCTGCGCCATCCACTGCTGGACGTAGGCCTCCCACAATGCACGCCACCCCGATCTTCGGCTATTCCCGCCCACAAACCGGCCCTTGAATGTCGTCCTCCATCTTTGCCGAGGGCCACCTCCGTTTGCCGAGCCCGGTCTCCCTCCGAACTTTTCAAACCCAGCGGTCGTCAGTTCTGCGGCTTTATGACCGGCCCACTGCCACTTCAGCACTAACCGGTGGGTTTTGGTGAATTTGGTTCTCTGGGATCACACATTTTACATTTCAAACCCCAAATCAATCTATAGTAAGTTATTATAGTTTCTCAAAACATAACTTTATCAAGAATAAAATACAATTTTGCTTAAGAAACAAAACCGATGTTATAGTCACCCTTAGCTTTTTTATTTTCTCCATTAAAAAATAAAGGATTTTTGTTTCTTTTTCTAACAGTGGTTCTTATTTAATGTCGTTGTTTCCTGATAATGGCAAAGCGTTTTCAGCCGATCTTGCTTCGACCTTAACAGCTACGACGTAGGCAGTTGTTACATAATGAAATTAAATTAACCCTTTTTGAATTTTTGACCTTTTTACCCTTGATCAGATGCCGGTCAATTGCGTGGGCATATGTAATTAAAGTAAACCGGAAAAATAAAGCCAAAATATAATAACATTTCTTAAAAAAATAAGTATTATTTTGAGAAATTTTTGAAAAAAGAACCTACAAAGTTTTTAAATTGAATTTATTTAAACCATGAAAAAATTAGAAAATTTAAAATTACTAAAATTGGATTAAATTTGAAAGTTTTAATGATGGTTTTTTCACTTGGTAAATGGTGAATACGCGATTCGATTCTAAACAGGCATTGAACTTTTAAGCGTCTAAAAAATTCCACTAATTAAAAAAGGTTTGTATTTTTGAAAAAATAAAAGAATTATATTTGTTAGATGGAATTGCGCCCATGGGGATATAATAAATAAATATTATCTTTTTAGATATTTGTAACGATGCAAATAAATTAGTGTTGGTAACAGTTTAGAGGAATATCCAGAACATTATAACAGGGGTTTCCAGATGTTAATGGCGCGTATGAGCAGAGTGCACTTTTACTATAGTAAAATGATTACTTAGATATAACTTAAATACAATAAGTTGAGCATTTTATCTTTTTTAACTTTCTCGTTTCTATCATTCATGGTTTCGTACTTGACGTATTTGTTTACATGCAAGAATTATTGATAATAAATAATTTTAGTATTGCTGTTAAGCTTACAAAATGACCTATTAAAGGTTAAAGGCAATTCAAAAGGGGAACAAGATAAAGTTACAGAAGTTGTGTAACATAACGGCATAGACTCACCGGCATAGAAATACAAAAACCATTTTTATTCGCAAATCTTTTTTTTTTTTTTATGGTTGATGATAAATTTTTAAAATATACATTAGGTTTAATGCCATCACTGTACGCAATAGATAAAATCAGCTATGAAGCATAAGTATAAAATAAACTAAATAAATTAAAAAATAACAAGACTAAAAGTTTATTTTATACGTGGCAAAGTTGCTTGGATCTCGTTAATACACAAAGTGCAATTTGGAAATGTAGGACTTTCTTGCTTGATTATGTAAAAGAAAATGAATACATAGGTGATAAAAATCAATTAAAAGTGTTTGAAAGATTTGAATACTCATTTTATTAAGTGGATTGCTAATATCATCCCAAGTGGCGGAAGACTATTATTTATTGTAAATAAAATTACGATTTTAACGTTTTTGTGTTATGAATAACATTAAATATTAAATTATATAAAACAAAGTTGTAGTTTTCTAAATTCAAGTGCTAAAATACAGTTGATTGAAGTATGATTTGACCCACAAACCTATCAGGTGTTTAATTTATGCAAGTAATGTCGCATTAACATAATTAAAGGTGCTTTGATGTCAATAACAGAATACATATTAGAGGTATGCTTGTAAAGCTCTCCTTTAGGAAACGCAGTATTAAATAACCAGTATTTTGCTTCCACAGGGGCCAATGAAAGCAAATTAGCTTTACGTATACTTTTTTATTTTTTCTTATTTTGTCTGCCTCCGTAGGTCATGGGTTAGAATCCTTCTGGGACTCAACTAATTTTAAACGTTGTTTACTGTTTGGTTTAGGCAGTGCCGGCCGATCACCCGATTGCTAAAAAAAAAATAATTCGATAATAAAGAATAAAATGTCAATCATCCATTCAATCTAACTATGACAGTGAAGGAATCCTCTTCTTATGCACCTGTGTCCGCATGGACACTTGAACACTAAAATATCTTCTTCGTATTTGGCTTATCTGTAATAAAGATCGGCCACCGTAGACATTACGGCTCGAAGAGAATTACTATTGTTATTTTTAATATATCTTTATAAAATAGTTCATCTTACTATATCCTTTTCCACCACCACCGTCTACCTTGCCTTAAAGGGAGTCTATTTATATATTTCTATTTTTTTGATTAAGGAAACCTGAAACTGCTTTTCTAGTCAATCAAGGTTGTTTAAAAGTCTTACTTTGATGATATGATTTTGATTTGGTCATTGTAGTGGACACACGGCGATAACAATGATTTGTGTCAATCAATGCAGCTGTGATTAAAACAATTTCATTTGGGTTTGTACAACCAAATCAATTTGCAAAAAAATTAGTTAACGCCGGTATTGGATAGGTATGGCCAGTTGTGGTGCACGAGTCATGGTGCACCTGCGGCTTTTAGCGTGTCGATAAAAATGTTTAGCAATTGAAGGACTGAACATCATTTCTATCAATCGGATGGCAAATGTATAATAAATTAATACTTTTTGTTTTTACTTCGTTTAAATAATAAAGGAGAAGAATTTTCTAAAGTAACTTGGTACTTATAATGAATTTTAAAGATAAAATCATATTAAAATTTATCAAAAGGTTTGTCTGAACCAATAAAACGGTAAAAATTCTATCAGACTTAACACCGAACTTTACACAAGAGTTGTTACTCTTAATTTTTAGCTTAATAGCTATACTATCTTAAAATTTACATCAAATAAAACAGTTCCCACAAACTTATTTTGTAGGAGTAAGTTAATGTTCTTGTGGAAAAGTTTTGGTCAAGTTATCACCATGTGAAATTTATAAGGGACATTTGACTAACCTTAACTGTCAGATGCCAAACGTCTTCAATTCACTTTTAATTTAAAATCGGTAAGTATTTACATGTCAAGAAATCGCCAGGTAGTTTCCAGAAGAGAGTACGTTGTCACTCTTTGCTTTATTGCGCGTGTTTAAAGTCGGTCATATATATTGTTAATTTTTACTAGAGTTATTTATTTTATCATGTTATTATGAAAACGAAAGGTGTTTTTTTCTCTGTTTTTAGTAAAAGTGTGTGTAGAAAGTAAATATAACGCCCATGCGTCGAAGGGGATGCTGAAAAATCAATCTCGGTTATAAATACTAGTACCTTCAAATTTACTGATTAGTAATTAATCCATCCACCGAATCCATACCCAAAGGATATTTGGGTTGTGGAAGTCACATGGCAATTGCTCTGCGTAAAAACTTTTATTCGGGTAAATCGGAATAGATTAGAAGCCGATACGATGATTACTTAAATAAAACTGAAGAGAAATAAAGAAAAACGCATGAAAATATTACTATGACGACCTAAGTAAGACAACTAAGATTCGATTTCTTATAGGATAAGTTTGAATAAAAGCTTAACGTAGTTTATAAAATAAGAATCTCTGCTATAGATGCGTTACCTTTTGTACATTTCGTAACGTAAACATTTATAAAAAAGTTTAATTTTGCAACTGTTGTTATTTAAATGTTGTTTAAACACTTCCATTCGTTTAAAGCTCACCTTAATTATTTATAGGGTTACATTTCTAACAGTTATGTGTAAAAAAAGTTTCTTCGCATTATATACGAGGATAAAAAAACGATTTTACATCCTATAAAGCTTAGTAGCCTACAACAACTTCTGAAACATATTTGCTATTGTCGTAGGTTTACTATTTGTTTCAAAAACGTAAAATGTACCATCAAAGTACAATAGTGTTTGTTTTCACTCATTAAATACCTCACTAAAAGTATATCGATAATCCCCGCCGATGGCTGATTAAGGGTACTTACACCGGAAATCGTTGTAAAAGTAGAAAAACTTGTTTTGAAAGATAGAAGTAAAATTTAACAAAAAAATGTGACCTAATTTAAACAACACATTTTACGCAATATGAGCAACGTGCTCTCTGTATGAAATTGCTTTGTGATTTTTGCCACCGCAAATTAAATCTCTTTTATATTTTTAAATATTTTTAAATGTTTGATCACAATTTAACAAACGTTGACTCATAATTTTATGTAATTCTTTAACTATCGAGCTTATAGAAGATAAACCTCAAGCCATATATTTGTCGTGTTTGTAAATGAATTAGCGTCATATTTGTAAATGAATTCAAAGAAAATACACCAGAATGTCTGGAATTAAACGTTGAACAGTCGTTAATAGCCGACCAAGAGGAGTAAATAACATCAAATTGTGAAATTAAGGCAACCCTTCTTTATCAACGGCTAGCAGAGCGAAATTAAAATCTACACACTATTTAATCCTTTCCGGAATTGTTAAATAACACAGTGTTCTGGTATTCGGAAGTAAAGTGTTCGATATTAATTTATATGTGCCAGAATTATTGACTAGATAACTAGATATTAATAACGGGGTAAGCACCAGACGATTACACTCGCTTTTGTATAGTAAAGCAATTCACAAGAGTTTACACAATTACTGTTTTTCGTTGAATATATTTCCAGTAAACTGCCTCCGTAGTGGTCCGCCTAGTGGTATGGGCTTCTGCCTTAGAAACCGCAGGTCTGTTGCCGCAGTAGTTAAGTGGACTTTAATACGAATAAACTAATATGAACAGGCCAGTTTTTGCATCTATATTAAAAAGTAATACAGTATACAGTAACTTTTGTTGAAAATAACGATGTAAAGGCGTGTTACATCATACGGCATTATGGAATCCGCTGACATAGCTTTACGCACCAAGCACATGCATGTCGTCTACAAGAAATGTCGCAATGACTCAAGCGCTGACTCCTATTACATATAACGGCACTATGGAATCCGCTGACACGCTGTAAGACAGCAATTGCATGCTTTCCCACCGACGAATGTTGCAATAGGGAGAACGCTGACTCTGCAGCACGGGATAGACTCACGGCAAGGCACGGATGGACTCACTTCTCTTTACACTTCGAAAGCAGTCACTTGTCTATAGAATAAGTTAACTTTAAAATTTGTAATCAATAAATTTATTTAAAAAAAATTTTTTGAGTCCTCCTGCGTCGGTACTCATAATTGGCGTGAATAAATTTGCGTGGTTGTTAGTTTCGAACGGTTTTACGTAACTATAGCCTAATGATGTGAGAAATAAAACATAAAACGCTACTAGTCCACTTTCTCATTGAGATTGGGTCGCCTTTCGTTGCTCTCCCAACCTGAATGAGTATTTATAAGCTACCGTTTGCCTCCGTAGCCTAGTGCTTTAGAAACCGGAGAAACCGGTGGGTTTGAATCCAGCGGGGATTCAACAAATTTTCACTGTTATTACCTAGTTGGCAAGGGCAATTTCAGCTGATTACCCAATTGTCTGAAAAGTAAGACGATCCATGCGTCGGCTGGACATGTAAATAGTCGTACTATCACCACACCAACCCGCATTGGACCTGTGTGGTGGGTACGGTACGGTCTAAAACCCCCTAATGGATAGGGTGTATTAGGGGAGTTAGAAATATGAAGAAATAAATTAAATGTTTATTTACATGATCGAAACTGAATTAAAATTAATGTAATGTTATTTATTAGTAGCGTGGATATAAGTTTGTGACATAAATTGTTATGGTAAAAATATGAAAAAGTTTCTTATATTAAGACTTAATAGATTTTAAGGTAAAGCAAATATTTTGCCTTATTTAATTATTTTACCTTTATATAAGTTATCTCTTAATCTAGTTTCATGTTATATTATTATTATCTAAAACATAAAACCACAAGAAGAACCACTTTACTTTTTATGAAAGGGTTTTAGGATATTTTAGGAGCGCATATTACAGAATGCGAGCCTACATGCTTTTGTTTCTCAAACTAAAGCTATAATAAAGTATATGCTAAACCTTGGCAGTATTTCAAAACTTCTACTAAGGTCTCCTTTGAAAATACTGTCACGTTACAAAACATACGTGAGTCCATTATATACAAACCCATTATATATATTTTTATGCTAATACGAATGTTTTATTAGTTTTGACGTAAATCACATGAGCTATTTTATTTTACTTACGTTTACTTTACGTAATGAAAATATCTGTAATATATCTATCTGAAATTTAAATGGGACAAAACTACATATTAAGTTCACTCTTTTCAAACAAATTTATGCCAGCAGGTTGGGAATGGTACGTATGGGGAAGGCAGCTAGTCAGTCTTCTTTAGGCGGAGGCGAGGTTCGGGCTGCCGGCAAGCCCAGAAGAAATATTGGGGCAGCGACAAATTGTAATCCCTGGCAATTTAGGATTGGGAGCTGCGGTTTGAGCATCCCAGTGCGGCTGACGAACGCATTGGACCAGCGTGTGGACACGAGAAACCCCTAATGGATAGAGGTGTGCTTAGGGGAGGCCTATGCCACGTGGACTATCAGGGCTGATGATGATCTGATTTATAAAAACTATTTTTTTTGAAAACGTTTAGTCTCTTTCTTATTTCCCGATCCGGAGTTACTTATTTTAATGATAATTAAAATTTGTTACGTCAAGATATGAAGATAGAAAATGATGCGGTTACGGAGTCAAGGGATTTTGAATTAATTGTTTTTCTTTATGGATTTCATGTGTTTGTAAAACCATGATAGCATTTAGATTAGACATATTTTTTTAAACATAAGATATTAATAAGGAATATCAAAATCCACATTTAATATTTCCATAGCCGCTCATATAAGTTATAAATATTTATTGTATTTTTCAATGTTTTGATGGAAAAGGTGTAGTGTAAAAACCATAAGTAAATATAAAATATAACCATGAAATGTATCGCGAACGCCTTGCGAATCAACACATGATAATGTCCTTCGAGTCGATTCGGGCTTATTGAAATGCACAAATGGACGCCAATAGAGAGCTTTACATTCCTTCACTTTTGATAGTCCAATGGACGGATACAGAAACGACCGGACAGAGATCAGGCGGGCTGATTTTTGCATGACCACGAACGCATGAATCATCTTTCTTACAGCCAGAAAGCCAAACCAACCAGAAAACAACGATGAAATAATGTAGAGTCATCGAGGATTCTAACCCCGAAGTTCTGCTCACGCCCTCACCACTAGGCTATAAAGGCAATATTAATTAATTAATAAACCCCTACGTAATTATAAATTAATGAAGCAATTTGCCTTATTGTTTATTTTAAAATTCAGTTATATTTATTTTATAATTATTTTTTTACTTTTACTATTGTATGCATTTCTACCCTAAAATTAAAATTTTGTCTTTCAAAATACAATTTATAATTTTTTTCACCCTTAATGGCTGTAGATTTTATAAAATAAAAGAAAGTCAGATTGTTCTGTCTTTTACTTTAACAGTTTTTTTATGAAAAATTAACAAGAATTACTAAAAAACATTTGAATTATCGCGTTAACTACTTCCGGCTCAGATTAAGAATGAGACTGTTAAACCACTTCTAGCTTTTAATTACTGTACCCTCAATACGCCGCCAATGGACTGGATTCTTTTTTATATTTGCGTTTTACTTTTGATAATTGTGTAAAAAAAGACGTGATAATTATTATTCATAATGAACACATTAAATATTTTTATTTAGGATTACAAACAATCGCTGCGTGTTGTTCATTTTACTTGCAAGACGTCAGGGTTACTTTTTCTTATATTTTTTTATTTTTATTTAAATATTTCTATATTTATTAAGAATTTTTATAAAATCAATAATTAGTAAATGAGATTGTAAATCCGAAGTCATAAGCAGTGACCGGATTTATGTCCTATGCTTGTTATCGGCAGGGTTGTATCACTTACCATCATGTGAACGTCCTGTCTATCTTTCCATAAAACTATTTCTAGTCTCGTTCAGTTAAACCGTTTTTGAAATAAGCAAAAGAGCTAAAGAAGATAAAAATTTAATGTAAATAATAAAACATACGAATTAAAGCGTAATATACTAAGGTTTTCATTGATGGATTAACGGATATCAAATCTTTTCTAAATTTTGTGTTGTCTACCGCAATTCGCCATCAGATCGCGTTCTGTATAATTATTAAACTTGACAAATTTCGATTATAGCTAAATAGTAATGTATGTGATTTTAGAACTATATCCTAAAATACACCATTCAAAAATCTTTAAAATCTAAAGTTTTAGTGTAACAAAAAAGATAAATAATACGACTTTCGTTTATTGATGGTTTAACTTTTTAATAGTTATCATATTAATGTTTGTTGTTTAACAATACCGTTAAGTATAACTAAAATCATTTGAGTAGTTTAAAGTCTTTGACAACTAGGCAATTATGCATTAAAGCCTAGACATCTCAAAATAATCCATTTATTCGGCATGTAGTGTAATCGTAACCTGCCCATTAAGTGGATATACGACGTCATGTCAATATCTCCCTAGCATATTAAGATGATAATAACAATTTCTCATCTCAGAGAAACGACAACATATTTTATCTTGTTATACAAGATGTAACATGAAATCAAAACAAAACATAAAGTTCATTAATAATATCTATAATGCAAAACACACATTAAACCTGCCCAGGCGCGGAAGCTAAGAGAAACCTTGCAAAGGCCAGCCGTAGAAGGATGCTCCATTGGGCTGAACAAGCCTGTTTGGACGCGCTAGATAGTGCGAGGACGGTTGCAGGAGGAGGTGTACCGCGCTTCCTGTCCTTCACAACCAAGGTAGAATCAAGGTGGAGCAAGGGCGCGTTGGTTCCGAGCGCTCAAAGGGAGGAGTGGAAGATTGCGAAAGAGTCCTTGTAGACCCATCTCTCAGGCGCCTAGAAGGCCAACGTGGTGGTATTGGTCGGTGCTGGTCCGACATAAACCGTCTTTGCCCCGAGAGAACACTTGGATATTTCCATTAACACTATTATAATTAAATATATTAAATTTTATAATATTAACAGACTAAAAAGAGTGTCTAACTACATTTCGTAGTGCATACATTTGTAAGGTAACGTAGAAACAAAGCCTGCCTCCGTAGCCTACTGGTATGGACATGTGCTTTAGAAACTGGAGGCCGTTGGTTTGAATCCTGCGGGGACTCAACAAACTTTCATTGTTGTTTCCTAGTTGGTTAGGGCAATTTGGGCAGATCACCCAATTGTCGTAAAAGTAAGATAATAATTATAATCAATTGTGGGATACGGTCCAAAACCCCCCAATGGACTATCACAGGTTAATAATAATGTATGATGTAGAAAAAAAGGTAATAAAAAGCATTATTATTGAAAAAGTAACGCAATATTCTACGTAATTTCTACTTCCTTACTTTGTTAAGTCTCCGTAAGCGATGGAGTGTTGGGATATGTTCGTAAATCACTATGAAGACACAAGTAAAATCATTTAAATGATCTTTGTTGACAGTTGGTGTCTGTAAATGTATAAAAACAGTATCAAGATCTGTAAAGAGAAAGTAAGGATTATTAACAGGGAGAAAATACTACGTCAACGTCAATAAAAAAAAATCAAATGTAAATAAATAAATAAAATTGGGGTGTCTGTTTGTAGCATCAAAGTAACCGCTTTTAAATGATTACATTATGGTATACAACCAATACGTATAACAGAAATTTTGTTTTCTTTTCTTGTTGTTTATCCATCTGTTCGTTTTGTTAATATCTGGAATCGCTGGTTAGATTTTGATGAGATTTCACTGAAAGATAATTCATGTAAGAGTATCCTAAGTTACTCCCTACTTAGGATACTCTTTTCTTAAAAAACTAACATATTTTATTATATTGCCCGGCGCATAAAGTCGTGAGCAATACTTAGGTTGCAATAAATTATAAGAAAATCAACTACATTACAAAATGCAATTAAAAGTTTTTATTACATTATATTTATGTCATTATATATTAAGGTATCCAAGGTTTGTTGAAATCGTTTATCAGTATTGAGTTATACTAAATAAATAGTAATTTTTATTCACACTGTTTAGCATGAGCAAACGTTTTATCAAAATTGTATTAGAACCTAAAGTGACACAAAAGGTGTTAGTCTGCAAAGGATGAGAATAAAGTAAAGCAATGAAAAGTGGTCCACTGGGACACTAAAGTCCCTTTATGTTTCACAGTTCTTACCGCTAAAAAACGTAAAGAGTATAAGCAGGACTTTAACAAAGACAAAAATAATACACATATAAATTACAACATAACAACATAACAATCTTTTAAGTATTAATTATGTGATTACTTGCCTACTCAAAAATCTGATTTATTTGCCAATCATTTTTCAGGCTTAATATTTTAAATTCCTTTGGTTAAAACAGCATTCAATAGTTTGTTAATATAAATTCATATAAATCAAAGTATCGCTGTCTGTCCGTCGGATTTTCAAGCATTGTCTTTAAAAATTAAAGAAAGAAGAATATATTTAGAATTTAAGAAGGAGGTTTATATGTAAGGTTTATACATCTAAAGTTATAGGAAATTTTTGGCAAACTGAAAGTTTTCGGTATAAAGAACCGCCTGTTTTAGGGTATTGGACCTTCTTTTATAAACCGGAGGAAATGGACAATTTCAGTGTAATTAGGTTTAACAGACTGCTTAGGCTAAATGTACTTAAAAAGAAAAATGACAAAGAAATTATTACTCAAAAATATGATTTGTTTTATAAAATAATAAAAGAAATTCAACAGTAAAAACCAAATTTTTTATTGAGGCAGTTTTAAAGGATAGCCCCAATAGATTTTAAATTGATACTTTCGGATTTCCAAGATACAGATACTAATTCTGTGGGTTAATCTATTTACACATGATTTTAAAACATCATAAACGAGTAATGAAATTAGCTACCGCGGTCTTAATATCAATATTTTATAGCCTTAAAAATAAGTCAGTTCTTTTGTATTAAAAGCAGGTATAAAGACAGCCACGTGCCTTCAAATTTATTGGACATCATAACAAATCCTTATTTTGGAGGTTAAAAAGGAACCTAGCAAAAGAAAATTTTATTTTGACGAGTATGGATAGTACTAAAATGAAAAGGATTTTGAATTTAGGTTAATTATATTTTGGAGAACACGAAAATTTATTCAAGTTAATCACAAAAATATATTAAAATGATTTCAGTAGGCTGCGCTCGAAGTGAATGTATTATTCTCGTATTTTTTTAATATCATAAATACAGTAAATGGTATGACAATTACAAAAAGGTAAAATAATAAGAAACTTTTGATGGATAAATTTTAAAGGATTTGTTTTATAATTTCACCGTTCCTTCGTTTTAAGTTAAGTAAACGTTTTTAAGTATGTTTTTAAATCTTATTATGTACAGTTGTAATCAGTTTTTGGTATGAATAAAAAATAATGTTAAAAGAAAATCTTATTACTTGTGAATCAAAAGTAATGCACACAACTCACCTCTTTGAACTCAATATTTTAAACCAATATTGACTACTTCCTGTTAATAATTGGAAACGTGTATTCATAATTCCAGAAACCAATGAAAACTAGATATACTATAACACTTAAACATGCCAAAGGAATTGAGAAATAATTCGGATAGAAAGTGTGAGTTCATACTTCTAAAAACTTACTCTCAATTTAACTTTCAAAATATTTCATTGAATTTAATGGGTCAATTTAAAGGTTTACCGGATTATGCTTGTTTCTTAAAAATTTAGAAAAATTGACATTGATCCTGTATCAAGGCCGTAAACCATTTAAAGAACTGAACTGAAAGCAGTTTTTTAGCATTCTTTAAAAGCGCCCTACTGATCACAATTTAATTTTCTATTCAGCAAAATTGAAAACACCATTTCACGGGCTTATATTAAAATTGTAATCTTAGTGACAGCTGTTCAGCAAAAACACAATATATTACTAAAACTCGTGACGTTGATAGATAGCTTGAAAAATTTATAGCAAAGTTTTATAATACAACTAAAGAATCGTGACTTTGCCACTGAAGTATCTTGAGGCCTTTACGAAAATTAAAACCCTAATGGTGGTAACTGGAGAAAAAGATTATATTTGTTTAAAGTAAATACAAATATTGGTAAAGTTTCCTTATAAAGGCATATGTAGGATATATTTAAAAATGTATGACAGTGGCCAAGTCAGGGAAAAGGGGGGACAGGGTATACGTTCCTCAACGCGCTTAGGCAAACGACTTATTCACTGAATATGAAATGTTTTTTTATTTTAACGTAATCAATATATATATATATATATATATATATTAATACATTCATACAAGACAGATCAATTGAAACCTTGACGTAAAATTTAAAGAAATTAAATAATGTTTTTAATAATTATAAAAACAGATCATATATTTTGAATCCAGGTCAATAATACATAACCGAAGTAATTAAGTAGGAAAAGGTTGAAAACCATCTTTACAGCACATTATAACTCTTGGTTATCGATACAGTACTATCAGATTTGTTATATGCATTATTTGTGCCAAACAGTTTTCAGAAGTAAGGAATTTATGTTATATAATATATGTTGCAGGTAACCCAATTTCGAATTATGGTTACGGATTCAAATAACATATAAAAGGACAATAAATCCAACCCTGAAAATTATAAAATACAAAAGCAACTTTTTTTGGTCTTGTTTATCCATCTTTACTGTCTACTTCTACTAAACCGATTTTTGTTAAAAAGGACAAAAACATAGGTTTAATTTTAAGAAGGAAAATAGGTTCTAATTTTTTGGAGGTAAAAGTACTGTGATTACATATATAATGAAGCTACTAAGGCAGTCTGCCGAAATTCCCCTGCTTAAAATGGTTTATTTCGCACTTTGTCAGTCTATATTGAGCTATTGTATCCTTACGTGGGGCGGTTCTCCTAAGTCTAATTTAATATTAGTGGAAAGAGCGCAAAGAGCGGTTTTAAAAGTTATGTTGCGTCGGTCACGGCGGCATTCAACTTCTGAACTCTTTAAGGAAGCCCAAGTTCTGAGTGTTCGGAGGCTTTTCTTACTGCGTGCTGCCACTTACGTACACATCCAAAGTTTAAGATCGCTGGAACGCGTTGACATAACTCATAAGCGCATTTATAAAACATAAAACCGCATGTACACACTGCGTTTGCAAAACGATTTTCAAAATTTCTTCTTCCGCACATATATAACAGAATGGCAGTTCTATGTGACTTGAGGCACAGCTCCATTAACAGGACCAAATATCAGATTTATAAATTACTGCTGTCCTGGGATTAGTGACAAGTCGGAGGAAATAGTTCGAACAGATCTTAGACGGTGATTAGGGACTAACACCGGACACTCCCACTCACTCACTCACGTTCTCACACAAGCACACATGCACTCTCATACACACACATACACACGCATCACACTCTCAAGTCTTTATGATTTTATTTTTATTTTTATTTTATTAGTTATTCATCTTTGGCGCACCAAGTCTGGTAATTGTTTGTGTAACTGAATCCACGTCACAGGCATTGCCTAGTGTGGGGCTCACTGTTCTCTTTATGTAATGTATGTTCTTTTCAGTTAAATAAACTATTTCAAACTTTCAAACTTTTCTTTAGAATAAGTTAACTTTAAAATTTGTATAATTATTTCTATTGTTTGCGCGAATATTATACATTATTAAATAAAATTTGTAATCAATAAATTAATTAAAAAAAAAATCTTTTTGAGTCCTCTTGCGGTACTCGTAATTGGCGAGAATAAATTTGCGTGGTTGTTAGTTTCCAACGTATATGAGAAATAAAACATAAAACGCTACTAGTCCACTTTCTCATTGAGATTGGGTCGCCTTTCGTTGCTCTCCCAACCTGAATGAGTATTTATAAGCTACCGTTTGCCTCCGTAGCCTAGTGCTTTAGAAACCGGAGGTCGTGGGTTTGAATCCAGCGGGGATTCAACAAATTTTCACTGTTATTACCTAGTTGGCAAGGGCAATTTCAGCTGATCACCCAATTGTCTGAAAAGTAAGATGATCCATGCGTCGGATGGACATGTAAATAGTCGGTCTATCCACCAACCCGCATTGGACCAGTGTGGTGGGTACGGTACGGTCTAAAACCCCCTAATGGATAGGGTGTATTAGGGGAGGCCTATGTATAGAAATATGAAGAAATAAACTAAATGTTTATTTACATGATTGAAGCTGAATTAAAATTAATTTTATGTTATTTATTAGTAGCGTGGATACAAGTTTGTGACATAAATTGTTATGGTAAAGAAATGAAAAAGTTTCTTTAATTAAGACTTAATAGATTTTAAGGTTAAGCAAATATTTTGCCTTATTTAATTATTTTACCTTTATATAAGTTATCTTTAATCCAGTTTCATGTTATATTATTATTATCTAAACATAAAACCACGAGAAGAACCACTTTTATTTCATGAAAAGGTTTTAGGATATTTTTAGGAGCGCGATTATTACGAATGCGGCCCACATGCTTTTGTTTCTCAAACTAAAGCTATAATAAAGTATATGCTAAACCTTGGCAGTATTTCAAAAACTTCTACAAGATCTCCTTTGAAAATACTGTCACGTTACAGAACATACGTGAGTCCATTATATACAAACCCATTATATATATTTTTATGCTAATACGTATGTTTCATTAGTTTTTGCACGTAAATCACATGAGCTATTTTATTTTACTTACGTTTACTTTACGTAATGAAAAGATCTGTATTATATCTATCTAAAATTTAAATGGGACAAAAACATATATATGATAAGTTCTTTACTCTTTTCAAACAGTATTCAAGCAGGTTGGTGAATTGTACGTATGAATTGGCGAAAGCAGCGGCTAGTCAGTCTTCTTTGGCGCAAGGAGGCGAGGTCTCGGGGCTGCAGGCCAGCCCCAGAAGAATTATGGTGGTGCAGGGACAAATTGCGCTCCCTTGCAATTTAGGATTGGGAGCTGCGGCTTGAGCATCCCAGCTGACGAACGGTGTGGGCCATACGCACGTATTGAAGTGGTGGCTCGTAAGAAGACACAGCTCCTTAACATTTCCCGCGTCACATGTACTCTCGGGACACGGCTGTTTTGGGAGGTACCTGTGCCGCGAGGCCAGTAGGGAGTGGCCTTCAGAGGAGTGCCACCACTATGGCGTATGTGCGGAAGAGATGGCCCACACACGTTGGAGAAGCACTCCTCCGACCCGGGTTGAGCAACGCTTGTCTGAAAAGTAAGGCGATCCATGCGTCGGATGGGAACCCCCTAATGGATAGAGGTGTGCTAGGGGAGGCCTATGTCCACCAGTGGACTATCACAGGCTGATGATGATCATAATTTATAAAAAACTGTTTTTTTGCAAACGTCTTAGTCCTCTTTTCTTATTTCTGCGATCCGGAGTTACGTTATTTTAATGATAATTCAAATTGTATGTTAGCATGCCAAAGATATGAAGATACGCAAAAATGATGCAGTGTTACGGAGTCAAAGGCGATTTTCAATTAACTGTTTTTTCTTTATTGCATTTCAGTGTGTTTAGTAAAACCAAGATAGCGTTTAGATTGGACACTATATATTTTTAAACATAAAATGTTAATAAAGGGAATATCGTAGAATCCACGTTTAATATTTCCGTTAGTACTGCTCATATATAAGTTACAAATATTTATGTGTATTTTTCAATGTTTTGATGGAAAAGGTGTAAGGTGTAAAGACCATAAGTAAATATAAAATATAACTATGAAATGTATACCCAAACGCCTATGCGCATCAACACATGATGATGTCCTTCGAGTCGATTCGGGCTTCGTATTGTAATGCACAAATGGACGCGCAAGTATAGAGGCTTTCACTATTCCTTCACTTTTGATAGTCCAATGGGCGGATAACCGAAACGACCGGACAGAGATCAGGCGCAGGGCTGAGTTTTTCATGACCGTCGGACGCATGGATCATCTTTCTTTACAGCCAGAAAGCCAAACCAACCAGAAAACAACGATGAAATAATGTAGAGTCATCGCAGGATTCTAACCCATGAAGTTCCTAAAGCACACGCCCTTACCACTAGGCTACGGAAGCAATATTAATTAATTAATAAACCCCTACGTAATTATAAATTAATGAAGCAATTTGCCTTATTGTTTATTTTCAAATTCCAGTTTATGTGTTTAATTTATAATTATTTTTTACTTTAACTATTGTATGCATTACTACCTAAATAATTAAAATTTTGTGTTGGCTTAAACATACAATTTATAATTTTTTTCACCCTTAAAGGGCTGTAGATTTTGTTCTAAAATAAAAGAAAGTCAGATTGTTCTGTCTTTTACTTTGAACAGTTTTTTTATGAAAAAATTAACAAGAAATTACTAAAAACATTTGAATTATCGCGTTAACTACTGTCCGGCTCAGATTAAGTAATGAGAGACTGTTAAACCACTTCTTAGCTTTTAATTACTGTGCCCTCAATACGCTGCCAATGGACTGGATTCTTTTTTATATTTAAGCGTTTTTACTTCTTTTGATAATTGTGTATAAAAAAAAAGACGTGATAATTATTATTCGTAATGAACACATGTAATATTTTTATTTAGGAATTACAAACAATCGCTGCGTGTTGTTCATTTTTAGTTCGCAAGACGTCAGGCGTTACTTTTTCCTTATATTGAATTTATTTTAATTTAAATATTTCTATATTTATTAAGAATTTTGTTATAAATCATTAATTAGTAAATGAGACGTAACATCCGAAGTCACTAAGGCAGTGACCGGATTTATAGCGTCCTATGCTTGGATTGTTATGGGCAGGGTGTATCACTTACCATCATGTGAACGTCCTGTTTATCTTTCCACTAAAACTATTTCGGTAGTCTCGTTCAGTTAAACCGTTTTTTGAAATAAGCGTGTAAAAGAGCTAAAGAAGATAAAAATTTAATGTAAATAATAAAACATACCGAATTAAAGCGTAATATACTAAGGTTTTCATTGATGGATTAACGGATATCAAATCTTTTCTAAATTTTGTGTTGTCTACCGCAATTCGCCATCAGATCGCGTTCTGTATAATTATTAAACTTTGACAAATTTCGATATAGCTAAATAGTAATATAAGTGTATTTTAGGAACTCTATCCTAAAATACACCATTTACTTGAAATGATCTTTAAAATCTAAAGTTTTAGTGACAACAAAGTAAAACAATACGAGTTAACAAAAAAGATAAACAATACGAATTTCGTTAATTGGTGGGTTTAATTTTTAACATAGTTATCATATTAATGTTCGTTACGTTTTAACAATACCGTTAAAAGTATAACTTAAAAATCATTTGAGTAAGTTTAAAGTCTTTTACGACAACTAGGCAATGATGCATTAAAGCCTAGACATCTCAAAATACATCCATTATTAATTTGGCATGTAGTGTAATCGTAACCTGCCCATTAAGTGTGATATACGACGTCATGTCAACATCTCCACTCTAGCATATTAAGATGATAATAATTATTTCTCCTCTCAGGAGCAAACGACAACATATTGTTATCTTAAGTTATACAAAATGTAACATGAAATCTAAACGAAACATAAAGTTCATTAATAATATCTATAATGCAAAAGACACACACTATTAAACCTGCCCAGCCGCGGGGAAGCTAAGAGAAACCTGTGGTGCAAGGCCAGCCGTAGAGGAGGATGCTGATGTAGAGTCGCAAGGTGGAGACGAAGGGCGCATTAGTTCCGACGCGCTCAGAGGGAGGTAGATGGTCGCAGGGCTGAGATAGTGCTGCTTCGGCGGCCAGCGCTGTTGGGGTCGCAGAATACTGCGAAAGAGTTTTTGTGACCCCATCTCCAAGGCGCCTAGAAGGCCAACGTGGCGGTATTGGTCGGTGCTAGTCCGACATAACCCGTCTTTGCCCCCGCGAGAACACTTGGATATTTCCAGCAACATTATTATAATATTAAATATATATTTAATATTTATAACATTAAAAGACTGTCCAACTTACATTTCGTATGCATACATTTGTAAGGACCTAGAAACAAAGCCTGCCTCCGTAGCCTACTGGTATGGATGTGTGCTTTAGAAACTGGAGGCCGTGGGTTTGAATCCTGCGGGGACTCAACAAACTTTCATTGTTGTTTCCTAGTTGGTTAGTGCATTTTGGGCAGATCACCCAATTGTCTGAAAAGTAAGATAATAATTATAATCAATTGTGGGTCCAATACCCCCAATGGACTATCACAGGTTGATAATGATGTACGACGTAGAAATAAATGTAAAAAGCATTATTATTGAAAAAGTCACGCAATATTGTACGTAATTTATACTTCCTTACTTTGTTAAGTCTCCGTAAGCGATGGAGTGTTGGGATATGTTCGTAAATCACAACGAAAACAAAAGTAAAATCATTTAAATGAAGACATTACTATACTCTAATACCACCACTGCACAATATTTTGCAATTTCATATTATTTAATTTAATATTTTGCAATATTATTAGTCGATGTCAGTTACAAACTCAATATCACATAACCTCTAAATTTAGAAATTCTATCTTCTTCCTCAAAAATAAATTAAAAAGTTTTATAAATCTGGTTAAATAAAATGAAATGCTTCCCTTTTTATTGCAAATGATGGAGGATGAATCAGCTTCGTTCAATAACGCATTATAAAAAAATTTAACAATATTGCTTACGCTATATAGGTTATATTTCAACATTGCAATTGCTCTTTAATTATATATTTTATATAGGTTTTGCTTATTGCTATCGAATGCTAAATGTTAACCTTTTTAAATTATTATCTTTTTAAACAAACTAATCGATTTTCCCTTTGTTGACAGTTTGTGTCTGTAAATGTAAAAAACAGTAAAGTAAGGATTATTAACAGGGAGAAAATACCACGTCAACGTCAATAAAAAAAATCAAATGTAAATAAATAAATTAAATTGGAGTGTCTGTTTGTAGCATCAAAGTAACCGCTTTTATATGATTACATTGTGGTATACAACCGATACGTATAACAGAAAAAATGTTTTTCTTTTCTTATTGTTTATCCATCTGTTCGTTTTGTTAATATCTGGAATCGCTGGTTAGATTTTGATGAGATTTCATGAACAAACATACAATTATGACAACATATTATGCACCCTGAAACTATAAATTCAAAAGCAACTCTGTCGGTCTGTTTATCCATCTTTACCGTCTACTCTACTAAACCGATTTTGATAAAAAGGACAAAAACATTTTAAGAATGAACATGGGCTACTAATTTTTGATGTAAAAGTAGTTAAAACGGGTAAAATGGGGGATGACATTTTAATTGGAAATTTATTATAGTTGATTCGTATATTTACATAGGCAACGCTATGCGATGCAAAAGTCGCGAGGAATAGCGGGTTACAGTTAAAGTTAATGATAAAATAATAACATAAACAAGAATCTGCAGGACATCTTGCCTTCATTAGGTGCCTATTTCAGCTGAATCTAAATAATTGAATTAAATTGTCTCCACTATTACATGGATGTTCACCTATTAAAATGCGACGCGAGGATTAATGGATGTAGAAATAATACCTTGAGGATAAAAGCTCAATTTCGTTTGTGCTATCGGCTTTGCTTTAGCACTGATAATTTCTAATACGTAATTTATTTATAATCATAAATAATTATATATTATCATAAATAAATATTCCTATATATTAAAAGTTTTTGATCCAGACCAAAAATAAATTTAATTTAATTTGTGTGTCTGTTTATACACACTAATAACCCTTAATTTAATTTGTACGAAAATTTTAATGAAATATAGCTGGTGTTACTGGGAGTAACTTAACTTACAATATATGAAAAAAAGTAACACATTTTTTATAATCTATTTCACCGAAAAAGTGGCGGGCAACAGCTACGTACAATGCAAATGTAGACACGAAATGTTTTGTTGTTGCTGTGGAAGGGAAAAGAGTCGGGCTACCTAATGAAAAGTGGTCACCGACGCCCAACCGTGAGACATAGGATGTGGTGCTTAATTTGTCCAGTAAATACACTGGCTACGGTACTCTTCAAACCGGAACACATAAGTGTTTTAACACTAATGCGTTGTGGCAGAATAAGGCACCGCAGTGGTGCAGCCCCAGAACAGAAAACAGCTACCACCTACCCTAAAACCAAAAAGAGCTATTAAGAGAATCTGTTTGTTTTAATACCTTTTTTTAAACAATATCTGGGAACAGGTAAAATGATAATTCAAACATACACCTTCTTTTTATAAAGAGTTTTTCTGTTCACATGTTCGATGGACAGATTTCATACAACAAAACACTTTAAGAAGTCGCTGCTGACATGGGTACAGTAAATAACCTACACCATAAATAAAAACCAGTAGAGAGGTCACGAATAAATTTAATGACGGAGAAGTGTGACCAACTAACAAAACATTTTTTTGTAAAAAATACTCTTTCAAACTTGTTACTTTGGTCGTAAACATAATGAGATAACCGCTAAAAGAAAATACAAAACAATAAAGGTTATTGTTTTTGTATCATTGCTGAAAACTATTTAAAAAGTATATATATTCATTGAATCCTGAACTGTCATTAGAATTCTTAGTGAGAATTTTGTTAAGATTCTGTTTCGCAGATGAATTTTGAAACAAAAGAAATAATTTTAAAATCGTAAATCGTTCATTTTGTTCAACAAGTGAAATTTCAATAAAAAAATATGACCGGCTTTAAACAGTGTATAAGCATTTTGCGCAATATAAGCGGTGACAACGTGCGTTCTGCAAGAAACAACACGCGATTTCTGCCACTGCATATTACATTTCTGATATCTTTTAAGGTATTAACTTAATCAAGGTATTAAATTAATTTTATGCAAATAGAATAAAAAGTGTAAATGCATTATCCTTTATACAGACTTAAACTTTTACTTGAAATGAGCTTTAAATTTGCCTCATTGTAATTTTTAACAATGTTTTACATTATGACAGTTATTGTGGGTGTTTCTTAAAACAGATTTACGCTAACGGCGTCTTATCAAAAATATAAAAAATGGGACCAAATAACAAATAACACCTATCATTAAGAAAAGAATGCACAAAATCGGAGCTCTAGGAACGGAGCAACGAGAAATCATATTTAAAAAAAAGTTTACGCACCGAATTTAGTATCTCCTTCTTTAGGAGTCGTTCAATATAAGCTTGAGTCAAAACTTTACAATTTTTGAGGTCCTTGCTGATTAAAAAAAACCATCTATATCATTTGAACGTGCAAGCAACATAGTAACAAACGTAGAAAACTAAACTTTTGAATCCTTCCACCTTAATATCCAGACGTAGGCATCTCCAAATTCAATCTTTCATACTTAGAGGTTAGCAAAACGACTTCTTAGTTTAAATGACGGTCTGGTTGTAAGATTCTATTGGCAATAAAACTTACCGTAAAAACTTCTGTACTATTTCTATAATTATTTTTTTTGTGTTTCCAATTGAGTTGTGCAAAACTTACATCATTGAATTCATATACAAAAAATGCAGATTTTTTAGTAAAATTTCTCAATAAAAAGAATTGTAAATAAATTTATAGGCAGAAATAAGAAATATCGGTACAATTTTCAACGTATACGCATATGAAAATTTCCCAAACATTTCTGAAACTCCCCGAAATAAATGTAGCAAAGCTTTTAGTAGTAGCGCAATTCTCTACGAATTGTCTATTCTGAATAATAAAATTTCATACATCTGAATGGCGAGCTAAAAATCTCACGTCGCATAGAAATTGTACCTGAAACTTGTCTTTGTTTCAGCAGTCTCTGGATGAAAACTTAAAAGGTGTAACACTTTAACCATCTGTTGGTATTTATATTTTCTAATAAGTTTTACAGATATTATGAAATGTGTACATTATCATTTGCTCTTAAGTCATCTGTCATCTGTAAAGGTACCAAATAAATAAATTCCATAATGATGTCGTGTGTAAGCAATGGCTTAACCAAAATTATTGGTTTTTTATGATGTATAAGTTGTCATTAAGTTAAGTGGCACTCACTTCATGCTCCTTAAAGAGTTCTGATGGTGGTTGACAACAAAAATGGACTTTTGACATGCCTATGACTCATCAGTCATCGTATTATTAGGAAATCGGATGGCTAAATATTTCATATTACCTTTGCTCAAAGAAAAAACAACACAAAGTTTTTTTTAGCAGGCTTCAAACACACGACCTGCGATTTGTAATGCAACAACTAATAATGCTAGTCCACGGAGGCGTCAAGAAGAAGACAAAAACTAATATTATTGCTATATCAATTGCAAAAAAGTATGCTTCAAAGAAACAGGCTTGTTAATTATTTTCATGAGATAAGAATTAACCTAGATTTAACGAAAATTGTAAAACAGCACTACATAGTATAAAACAAAGTCGCTTTCTCTGTCCCTATGTATGCTTAAATCTTTTAAACTACGCAACGGATTTCAATGCAGTTTTTTTAATAGATAGAGTGATTGAACAGGAAGGTTCATATGCCTAACACATAATCATAATCAGCCTTTGTTAGTCCATTGCTGGACATAGGCCTCCCCCAATACACCCCTATCCATTAGGGGGTTTGGACCGTATCCCACCAGGCTGGTCTAATGCGGGTTGGTGGGTCATATGCATAACGCATGCTTAATATTGTAGGAATATTTTCTATCAGTATAGCTCCCTTGCGGGGGCAGGTCACTTGTTTACAATAAAGTTCTTACACTTGTAAGACTTTCTTGATTTGACGTGTAATTTTGACCTGCACGAATTATTGTATTTTAATTTTAAAGTCAAATAAATAATTTTCTTTATGTAACAATTTTGAGTTTTATTAGTTTTTTTCCTTTATTTGAATGTGTGACAACACATTACCTTTCATTATTTCAGTAACGTAGACGGTAACATAGTGAAAATTAGTTGTTTTACTAACAGGGCTGATAACTTTTAGCATTTGCATGGGAGAGGATCCCCAGGAGAAGAAATGAGTGAATGTATTCATAATATTCTGTTAATATTTTATGATATATATTATTAACCGAAATTTGTAACACCATCTGAAATACCGGAAGATGGTCAGAAGATTGCAGGGAATCAGTATTTATAGAATATATATACCCAAATATAATCAAATCATTTGTTTACGCGAATACTACACATTATCAAATAAAAGGACTTTTACGGATTTTATCGCGTATATAATTATTTCTATTGCTTGCGCGAATATTATACATTACTAAATAAAATTACTTTACGGATTTTTTGGAATACATAGGACAAAGTCTACCCCGTGACCACGGCCGCTGGAAAGTGTTCGAAACATCGGGAACTTAAAATGTAAAATAAACGCGATAGAAACCGTAAAGTCATTTTATTTAATAATTATCGCGTATATTTCACTTTTTAGTTCCCATCATTTTGAACATTTTCCAGCGGCCGTGGTCATGGGGGAAGATAGAGGTGTTACGCATCTTGTTTTTAGTGCTGAAGTGGGTATGCTATATATTAATTGTAATAATATTTTAGTCTGTACTTTGATCTATGTAAAATGGACGGAATAAATATGTAAAATAAACGCGATAAAATCCGTAAGAAGTCCTTTTCTTCAATAATATATACCTCTACATAAAAAAAGTTCTTCTAAAGAATGTGGAAATTGCATAACTATAGCGTTATAATCTCTTGCGTGTAAGATCATCCTCCATATAATAAATCGACTACTCGACTACCTTTTACGCAGACAGATACCAGAAGTGCAGGCAGGTTTCATGAAGGGGAGGAGAAAGCGGGAACAAATAATGAACGTCCGCCAAACCATAGAAAAGAGCCAAACATTTAATTGTCCTATGATCCTGTACTTTATTGACTAAACAAAAGCCTTTGACTGCGTGTGATGGGATGTACTATGGAATCTGCTACTAGAAATATGAACCTTTAAACATCTTGTCGCTTTGATTTAGAATCTATACACAGAAAGCCCTTCTTCATCGTGATTGGCAATGAATACTCCAATATGTTCCAAGCGAAGAAGGGAGGGGGTTGTCTACTGTATCTCGTACTTTTTAACATAAATGTCGAGAATATTATTCGGAATACAATTGATAAGTGGGAGAAGCGCTTCCCTATAGGTGAAAAAAGGCTATATGCCGACCAAATTATTCTTCTGGCAACATCAATGAAAATCTGCAGGACTAATCTAAGCCGCAACTCACCCGTGTTCCGCATGTCTCGCCTTTATAACGAACTTACTGAAATTTCACCACTTATTGACATTCATAGTGACTGTCTCATTAATCTTAAATCGAAATTAAATCACCTGAAGTGCATGTCATAAAGTCAGTTTGGAAAAAAAAATTATACTTATATTAAATTTTAATACTTATTGTTTTCTATTTTTTGTACTTATGCATGATGAGATTACATGTGATTGTAAAAACAGTAAAACTAAATCTTTGTAACCTAGCATGTTATTGTTAACCTAGCATGTAAAGCTTTGTCTTATGTTGGTAATTTGATAAATAAATGAATCAATGAGCTGCGCTAATCTAAGCAAATCACGAGCAGCCTCCTCGGCAATCCCTCATGCTGGTTAGGTTCCACATGAAGTTTAAGCGGCCAAATCCAGCAGCCCAGAGCCCCTCTACTGCGACAATACTGGAACCGATTCGTACTTCAACCGATATCTCCCCTCTAAAAGGCATGTAATATAATTACGTTTCAAAATATATTGAATATTAAATATTTATTTCATATTCAGCATTGATTTCTATGTTATAATACAAAAAGAACGCCTTTTAAAAGGCCTACGTTATCTATCCGTCCGTCGTCCAGTACTTTACTCAGTAAGTTACTTGATTGTATTTAGTAACTATTTAAAAACAAATGAACATATTTATAGGTAGGCGAGTTCCCATTATTTGACTATCAGAATACCCAAGAAAATTAATAGTTCGCGAAAAAGTACACCGCATTCATTGGTTAAATCAAAAATGCTTTTTTTTATTTCGCTCTTGTATATATTGAAAATACAAGATTCTCTCATAAGCAAGCTATGACATTAACATTCAAAGCATCTAAGCATGAGATAACTTTCTGAGAACATCATTATCAAAGTAATCTTACGTACGCCTATTGAACATTCATACAAGTTCTGAAGCTGTTTTGAATATCAATGGAAACGTCTATTACTTCCTCTTGAAAAAATAAAATTGCTGTATAATTGAAGTGTCCCGATTTAAAAAAAACGTATACTATGTTTATAAAACCTTACTTTTAGGCAGTTACTTTTAAATGTCTGTTACGATATAGTAACGTAACTTTTTGCTTAAAATGCATCATAACAAAATATATGGCTGATTTGAATTATAGCATTGTAAGTACTTAAATAATAATAACAATTTTTGGTTACAATATGTATATGAAGGCTTTTCTTTATTAACAATAAGAATAAATAAATGTAAGTAACAGAAATTTCAAGAAACAATCAACAATCCGAAGAAACGTAAGCCGCAGTCGTCCACTATGTTGCATATCGTCTCGTTCGTCTCGAATAACTAATTTATAAACGTCCTTAAAGATAATAATTTTATCACTATTTAGTTGGCATATTAACTAAACTTTCGTAAGATGTCATGTTGTTTCCTAACAGTTAATGAATAAAGTTAACGATTAACATGCGCATGTTATTCTAGAGTTATGCAACTTAATTAAACTATTGCAAAGCCTGGCGTTAAAATTTTAGGTATTTTTTTTAAAGTCGAAATTTTATAAAAAGTTCTAGTGGCACTTGAAAAGTAAATAGTATTTGGGGCTTTTCTTTTTACTTTTTAAAGATCTCAACCAGAATTTAAGGCCAGTTATTAAATTGTGCTTCTTTAAATATGCGTAGAAAACTTGCAGTTTTAATATTCCGTGATTGTTACTACACCATAATTAATGTGAAAACTTTGAAAGTTTGACAGCTAGGGATCGTTATCTAAACCGAAGTTAAGTAAACACAGTAATTCTATTGTATTTCAAAGCTCCGAAACAAGTCCGTAAATTAATGATGGGACCAAGGGACCATTGTGATACATCACAAAGAGTTGAGCCTTGTTACTAAGATTAAGAGAGTGTTAAACAGCCCCGAAGGACACCCATTTCGTTAACCGACTTAAATTGACGCCGATATTTTGACATACCAATATACTTACATGTCATTTGAACCAATTTATAATAATATTTAGTTATTGCACTTTGCAAAAACACTTTTTATAACAAATATATCTTAAACAAAAAAAGTACTGTTTTTTATTTATTTAAAATTTTTACAAAAGGCTTTTACTTAATGCCTCAGCCATTATTCCTCAGTCAATTTTAAGGTAGTTTGGAGAAATCTTTGCTGGTATATGAACAAACAACGCATGCTAAAGGAAAAAAAATATTATCATTCTCTGTACTCCTGAAACTTAAGCAATCGAAATAATTAGTTAAGATTTAATAACGTTTAACATATTGCTTTGCTATGTTGGTTATATAAGCGGTTAGCAATTTGCTTTCGCTATGACGCTGCTTATTGATTTTTGTAAGAAAATTTTGACTTGTTGGTTCACATAATTGTACCTCATTAAATGGTCTGTAATATATTTTGGCGATATTTTTTATTACAATAATAATTCAACATTGATATTTTAATGTAAAACAATGTTAAAAATTGCAATAGAGCCATATTCAAGTTAATCCAATTGAATTCTTCAATTTATGTCCATAAAACGTGTCATACATAATATTTTGGTTAAATGATACTTGATACATGATTTTTATGAAATACCTTAAAAGATATTCATCATCATCATCAGCCTGTGATATGTCCACTGCTAGACATAGGCCTCCCCTTATACACCTCCATCCGTTAGGGGATTTTGGAACGTATCCCACCACGCTGGTCCAATGCGGCTGGTGGGTGGACCGACTTTTACATGCCCACGCATGGATCATCTTACTTTTCAGACAATTGGGTGATCGGCCCAAATTGCCCTAACCAACTAGGAAACAACAATGAAAATTTGTTGAGTCCCCGCAGGATTCGAACCCACGACCTCCATTTTCTATTGCACACGCCTATACCACTAGGCTACGGAGGCAGTAGATAAAAGATATTAAAGATTTAAAATGCAGTGGTGGAAATCACGTGGTAGTTTACCCAGGGCACGTTGTCAACGTCTTATATTGCACAAAATGGTTGTTTACTTACTGTTTGAAGTTGGTCAAATTTTTTTTTGTCAAAATTTTACTTCTTATATCTTGAAATGATTTAATTAGGACGACCAATTAATGAATTGCTATTAAAAAACAGAACTTGAAAACTTAACATAAGCTGTAAAATTTTAACGCTAAAATAGTGGGCATAGGAAAATTAACTGTGACTATTATACGCACTTATCAAATAAAATCAAAGCTATAAATATATACAGAATGAAGGTCCCAAGCTAGACGCATAATACCACCACCCTTGTTGTATTAATAGATGATTTAAATATATAGAATTATTTATATTTTAGGTAAATAAAATCGATTCTTATAACGAATGAATAATGAAAACTTCAAAGTGAATAGGTAAAACCTTCACTTTGATCAAGAACTCGTTGACCGTGAAATTGTGATCTTCGGCACGTTTTTATTCTTTTTGAATTGTAATATTTGTATTTTATGTAAATTTACCATCTTGAAAACTGCTGTAATACAGAACGTATTTATGGTCTTAGTAAATCGATGCGAGAATAGGGAAACCGTTGGTTTCTAGAGGGTATGTTCCATTTGGCATTAAGCCTAAAAATTGCTAGCGGTTGAAGTACGAAATAAATTATGTTCTATTTCCTATCGGTCTATTTATACAGTTCCTAAAAAATATTGAGTCGTTCGAAAGTAAGAAAAATTATTATTCATTGAAAAATATGGACAATAAAGAAAAAAATGTTAAAAAACCAAGTCCATTACGTATTAATATTTTTTATAATTAAAAGGTTTAATATGTGTTTGGTACCGCTATAAAAGCATAAAATTTAAAGGAAATTGTATTACTCAAATTTAATTATTGAGTTTAGGAGCACTTCAGAGAAGAAATAATTGGAAGCCGATTTGTTTGAAATATATTCCAAATATATGTAAAGAATCAGATACGGTGATTGGATCACTAAATTGTTTTCCTTTGTGTTATCATAAGAACTGAAGATTCAAACGGTTTTCATTTATATTTATAAGTATGTTCTTATTTGTATATTATCCTATAGACTTATTGTTTATATTCTTAAAAATTGCTTTTGTCTACCTTCTAAACAAAATTTTGGACTATTATAAAATATGTATATTCTAAGATGGTCATTTTGCCATCACCATGAGATTAAGTTCATAAACAGTTAAATGATCTAATAATGAAAAACCTACTACTGTTTAAGTTTTAACTATGTATAACGGAAAAACTAAAAAACACATATACAAAGATATTTATAAAGTTTAAATGACATGGTCATTACAATTAATTTTAATACAATCTTTAATCTATAGAATAAAGATATTTTATGTAACTTTTTGACCGACTCTCCAAAAGATGGAGGTACTCAATTCGGAGCTTATTTTTTTTTGTGTGTATGTTAACTTGTTGCTCCGCTCCCAGAGCTCCAATTTTGTTATTAATTTCAAATTATAGGTGTTAGCTGATCAATTAAAACAAATGAAGAGATTTAAAATGCAGTGGCAGAAATCGTAGGATAGTTTCTTGCAGTGGGCGCGTTGTCACCCCTTTACATAGTGCAAATTGGTTAAATACTGTTTAAAGTAGGTCATATGTTTGGTTAAAATTTCACTTGTTCATACGTAGAGTTGGTCTTAGCGGAATAAATAGTTGATTGTTTATTCTAGAAATGTATGTAGCCTATTTCACCCGGTGAATATCGAGCTTTCTAATGGTGAAAAAACTTTGTAATCGGTTTTTAGTTCATTTGTTACATAAAAAATGCAAATCTTTTCTGTTTAAAATATTAGATTATTGTTATTTAATGCAACATATATAAAACTTCTTTTTCTAAAAAAAGAGTAGCCTATGTTCATCTCCAAACTTTATTACATCAGCTATCTCTCAGTGCAGGTCCGTTAACACCGGACCAGCTGTTCCAGAGCTAATTGGCCGACATACAGACAGACTGATTAAATTTAAAACAAAAGATTTTTGTTTTATGTTTCGGTTGCATATCAAAATTTAATCATTTAAAAATGGTTATTTCGATAGATAGATGGAAATTGAATTCTGTCCTCTAAGTTTTATTTGTATACGTAGATGGGACAGTTCGTTAAGGAATATGAGAAAGAAATAAAGATCTACAGATAAAATCAGCAGATTAATGATTTTTCCTTTGTTAAATTCACATTAACCCTTTATATTGTTGAAAGCAGAATTCTGTGCTACTATTGCTGATTAAATATTTTTGGACAGGTTAAAGAAAACAACAAAATTTTGTAAATTGAAAGCTTGGATCGACTAGTAACCATCGACTGGCAACCATTTACAAATATGAATATTTCTTTTACACTTTTAACTTGTAACGAAGAAATAATAAATTGTATGTACATATTATTATTTGGTCAACCTACACCAACGATTAACGACAAATGTTTATAAAGTTTAGTTGGCAAAAGGACAATGTTTTACTTTTTGTGTTGAATTTATGAAAAAATTCACAAAGCTACGCGATGTATATATGTGAACGCGTACGGAAAATTATATTATTCTGAGAGAATATTTTGCACGGAAACGGCGAATATAGCCAAAGGCTTTGCTCGTACTGAGCGTACACAAGCGTACCGTCAAAAATGTTAATTGAAGTTTTGTTTTGTTTGTGACTCTAATGTTATGTTGAAATATTTTCTGTCTGCTAATATTTTTAACGAACAAGTTTTAGTTCCGTTCTCACGACTCCAAACAAAATTTCTTTTGTTTAAATGTTTAGTACTACTAGTATTTTTTGTCATTCGTAAGTTCTTTATAGAGTCTAGGGTAAAAAAATATTTCTTTAGGTTTGATTAGATTTTTTTTGTTTATATTCCATATTTTGTATGTCATCTTGTTCATTTCGATTACATGTAAAGCTTAACCGGCAATAACGCAACCCATTATTTTAGTTAGCATAACAATATAGTTCAGATGTTTTAAATTTAAGCGAATACACTTTTTCAACCTGCTCATGTAAAGTAAATAATATTTAATAAACGCTAAATTAGACGGTAAAACTTAGATCACGACCTAATAAATTAAGTGTCTTTAGAATATTTCATTGACATACGAAGACAGATAAAAAATAGGAGAAGTCTCTATTAAATAACATGAGACTTTTATAATTGCTTGATATTATTATTCTTATGAACACAAGGTTGCCTAACGGTACTGACCTGATTTATACCGAAGTTAAAAATTATAATAAAGTTTTACGCTAAATTATTAATGTAGAAAATAACGAACAGCTTTCTGTTACTAATATTTACATAATTCTCGTGATAGAGTTTTTACGCGTACAATGAATTAATCTTAAAAGATATTATTAAATAAAATTACTTTACGGATTTTATCGCGTTTATTTTACATTTTAAATTCCGACGTTTCGAACACTTTCCAGCGGCTCAGTGAAATAATGGGTTCAAAACCAGTTGTTATATCCTATTTGGTAATTTATAAACAATGCTTAATCTTTATAATACAAACTATCAAACATGGAGGTCAAAAATGTATGCCAAAAAGAGCTTATATTAAGTCAACGCCCTAATGCATACTTCAACTTTGGCAAAAGTCTTAAGTCTTAATAATAAATATTATTTTTAATACTTTTAAATTAAACAATCATAGTGTTGTGATTCACTATGATTTGTATATGTACATTCATTACAGGAATATTATTTATTGCTTCTAAAAACTCTAGTTTTACATATACAATATAACTTGTATTAAAATCATATAAGTAACGCAAATATGACGCTATTCAAAGTTAAATAAATATGCCTATTTTTTGGGTTCAGAAAAAGGAAAACAGTAAATGTTATTTCTAAGCTTTTACCTCGTGAGACCGTTATTTACATAATTTGTTTTTTTTTTGTATCTGCAAAGCAGAGAATACCACGCCGTTGAAAGCTTTTTGAAATAAGATATGTATTTACGACCAGCCGTGTATCAAAAATTTCGGAACAGGAGTTTTTATTGCTTTTTATACAAAAAATACACGTTAATATATGTATGCTGGAGTTTATTACATTTCCTATTCACTTATATTTACTAGTAGTTTGTCCCTGCTTCACGTGGGTATAAATTGGCATTTACATTTTGGCATTAGTAATATTCTTTACTATGAGATTAAAGGGCATTTTTATTCCATTAGTTATATTAATAGGAATCGTCACTGAACTTGTTATTGTTACAGTTGTGGTAAATATTTACGGTAACAAGCATTTTTTAATGAAAATTAATAATAACATTAAATTGAGAAAAACATATTAGCTGATAATAAACATAAATAACCCAACAAGACGGCTATGTGAAACCCCACTGTAAATCATCCGAAACTTTACATCAGATTTAATCGACCATAAATCCTCGCTAAAGAACGCCGATGCCAACCAAGCATGATCCGTGAGGCTATTGAGATAAAAAAACATCAAAATTTAGATTGTCAAGATAGTTGGGCATTACCACCTGCTTGGGACCCCATAATTAATAAATATCAATTAAAACCCAACCATAATACCAATGCAAGATGTAATGATTTAATAGGTTCATTTTGCATTGCAGCATTTGCAATTTAATCGCACGAGGTTGCAATTTTGATACCGTATTTTTTTTATTTTTTAAATATCTAATAAAGTGCTTAATACAAAGTTATTTTAGAAATGAGCTACAGCTAATATCTATTGTTTAAAAAAAGATTGATCAAAATCTGATCACTAGGAGCGGTGTAATATATATAATAAAAAAAATATACGCATCGAATTAAGTACCTCACTGTTTTGGGAAGTCGGATCGAACTAAAAGAACCATGGTAATAAATATAAATAATTTAATAATTAAGCAAAAGCTTATATCATATTTTATTAAAATAAAATTTAATAAGTACTTATACAACCGGAAACTAGATTTTAGCCCTAGATAGCTACCGTTCCTTATCTATAATAGTTCGCAAAAACGTACACCGCATTCATTGGTTAAATCAAAAAATGCTATTTTTATTTCTGCTCTTGTATATATTGAAAATAAGATTCTCTAATAAGCAAGCTATGACAATAACATTCAAAGCATCTAAACATGAGATAACTTTCGAGAACATCATTATCAAAGTAATCTTACGGACGCCTATTGAACATTCATACAAGTTCTGAAGCTGTTTTGAATATCAATGGAAACGTCTATTACTTCCTCTTGAAATAAATTAAAATTGCTGTATAATTGAAGTGTCCCGATTTAAATTAAAAACGCATACTATGTTTATAAAACCTCACTTTAAGGCAGTTACTTTTAAATGTCTGTTACGATATAGTAACGTAACTTTTTGCTTAAAATGCATCATAACAAAATATATGGCTGATTTGAACTATAGCATTGTAAGTACTTAAATAATAATAACAATTTTTGGTTACAATATATATACATAAAGGCTTTTCTTTATCAACAATAAGTAACAGAAATTTCAAGAAACAATCAACAATCCGAAGAAACGTAAGTCGCAGTCGTCCACTATGTTGCATATCGTCTCGTTCGTCTCGAATAACTAATATATATACATCCTTAAAGATAATAATTTTATCACTAGTTAGTTGGGATATTTACTAAACTTTCGTTAGATGTCATGTTGTATCCTAACAGTTAATGAATAAAGTTAACGATTAACATGCGCATGTTATTCTAGAGTTATGCAACTTAATTAAACTATTGCAAAGCCTGTCGTCAAAATTTTAGGTATTTTTTTTAAGTGCAAATTTTATAAAAAGCTCTAGTGGTACGTGAAAAGTAAATAGTATTTGAGGCTTGGCAATGCCTGGAATAGATAATTTAGCCAAAACCAATTTTTCTTTTTACTTTTTAAAGATCTCAACCAGAATTTAAGGCCAGTTATTAAATTATACTTCTTTTAATATGCGTAGAAAACTTGCAGTTTTAATATTCCGTGATTGTTACTACACCATAATGAATGTGAAAACTTTGAAAGTTTGACAGCTAGGGATCGTAATCTAAACCGAGGTTAAGTAAACACAGTAATTAAACTATTGAATTTCAAAGCTCAGAAACAAGTCCGTAAATTAATGATGGGACCAAGGGACCATTGTGATACATCACAAAGAGTTGAGCCTTGTTACTAAGATTAAGAGAGTGTTAAACAGCCCCGAAGGACAACCATTTCGTTAACCCACTTAAATTGACGCCGATATTTTGACATACCTTACATGTAATTTGAACCAATTTATAATAATATTTAGTTATTGCACTTTGCAAAAACACTTTTTATAACAAATATACCTTACACAAAAAAATTTACTACTAGTTTTTTATTTCTTTTACATTACAAAATGCTTTTGCTTAATGCCTTAGCCTTTATTCCCCAGTCAATTTTAAGGTACTTTGGAAAAATCTTTGCTGGTGCATGAACAAACAACGCATGCTAAAGGAAAAATTATTATCATTCTCTGAACTCCTGAAATTTAAGCAATCGAAATAATTAGTTACGATTTAATAACGTTTAACCTATTGCTTTGCTATGTTGGTTATATAAGCGGTGAGCAATTTGCTTTTGCTATGACGCTGCTTATTGATTTTTGCTAGAGAATTGGATTTATACAATATACTGGACAAACAAAGGAAGCAATAAAAACCCAAGCGTGAAGAAATATTTAGCTGAGATTAAACATTAAAGGACCAACAAGACGGATGTGTGTGATGATGATTATTGAGTGGGTGACAGATTTAATCGATCACAAATCCTCACTAAAGAACACCGATTTCTACAAAGGATGATCCGTAAGGCTATTGAAATAAAAAAAACATCAAAATTTCAATAGGGAAGACGGTTGGGCTTTACCACTTACTTTCATCACCAGCCTGTGTTGGTCCACTGTTGAACATAGGCGTCTCCTAATGTATGGCTTCCTATCAGGGGGTTTTTGGACCGTATCCCACCACGCTGGTCCAATGCGGGTTGGTGGGTGAACCGACTTTTTACATGTCATAATAACTATTTATAACATGGTAAGTTATTAAATTTAAAGTGACGAGTGGCTAGTAAACCAAACTAAATAAGCACAATAATAGATGCCTATAAAATTTAGTACGATTATCACATTTTTTTATTTCATACGAGTGTACATAAAAACTACAACTAACAAAATTTAAAATAAGGCCCTTCGTTGTATTTTAATACTTTGTTTTTCACCTTCAAAAATATTGTAGACCTTGTCTATAACACCAATAGTTCACTGTAAGTAAATATATTTAATATACACAATTGTAGCTCGGCATAATGATAGCTACGTTCGGCCAATAACAATTTTGTTTGACTTCCCAAATGAAGGATTTTCTGAATGTTTTTTTAAATATGTGTTACCTCGTTGCTATGCTCCTAGTGCTGCGATTTTGTTCATAATTTTTTTAAAAGATGGGTGCTAACTGTCATTTAGTCCCAATTTTTTGAACTAATTTAGTAATAAGTGGTTCAATGAATTAAAGAAATTAAGAAAATTTTGCCTGGTTGGTTCACATAATTGTACCTCATTAAATGGTCTGTAATAAAACTTGCGCTAGCAAATTTTTCAATTTATTATTATTATTTTTTATTTATTACAAGTATAATTCAACATTGATATTTTAATGTAAAACAACGTTAAAATTGCCATAGATATTCAAGTTACTCAATTGAATTTTCAATTTATGTGCATAAAACGTGTAATGATGATTTAGAATACCTTAAAAGATATTCATCATCATCATCAACCTGTGATAGTCCACTGCTAGACATAGGTTTGCCCTAATACATCTCCATCCATTAGGGATTTTTGGACCGTATCCACCGCTCTGGTCCAATGCGGGTTGGTGGGTGGACCGACTTTTTACATGCCCATCCGACGCATGGATCATCTTACTTTTCAGACAATTGGGTGATCGGCCCAAATTGCCCTAACCAACTAGGAAACAACAATGAAATTTGTTGAGTCCCTGCAGGATTCGAACCCACGACCTCCATTTTCTAAGGCACCGCCTATACCACTAGGCTACGGAGGCAGTTGATAAAAGATATTAAAGATTTAAAATGCAGTGGTGGAAATCACGTGGTAGTTTACCCAGGGCACGTTGTCAACGTCTTATATTGCACAAAATGGTTGTTTACTTACTGTTTGAAGTTGGTCAAATTTTTTTTTGTCAAAATTTTACTTCTTATATCTTGAAATGATTTAATTAGGACGACCAATTAATGAATTGCTAGTAAAAACAGAACTTGAAAACTTAACATAAGCTTTAAAATTTTAACGCTAAAAATAGTAGGCATGGGAAAATTAACTTATGACTATTATACGCACTTATCACATAAAATCCAAGCTATAAATATATACAGAATGAAGGTCCCAAGCTAGACGCATAATACCACCACCCTTGTTGTATTAATAGATGATTTAAATATATAGAATTATTTATATTTTAGATAAATAGAATCCGATTCTTATAACGAATGAATAATGAAAACTTCAAAGTGAATAAGCAAAACCTTTCACTTTGATCAAGAACTTCGGTGGACCGTGAAATTGTGATCTTCGGCACGTTTTTAATCTTTTGGTTCGTTGTACAAAAAGACAAAGGATTGAATTATAATATTTTTATTTTAAGTAAAATTTACCACCTCGAAAAACTGCTATAATACGTACTTGTGGCCTTAGTAAATCGAAGCGAGAATAGGGAAACCGTTCGTTTCTAGAGGGTATGTTCCATTTGGCATTAGCTTAAGATAACATGTAACTTGATTTTTCAAAAGCCAAAATTGCTAGCGGTTAAAGTACGAAATAAGTTATGTTCTACTTTCTTATCAATCTATTCATACAATTCCTAAAAAATATTGTGACGTTCGAAAGTAAGAAAAATTATTAATCATTGAAAAAATATGGACAATAAAGAAAAAAATGTTTAAACGAATGCAAAAAATCCAGCACATTACGTATTAATTTTTTTTATAATTAAAAGGTTTAATATGTGTTTGGTACCGCTATAAAAGCGTAAAATTTAAAGCAAAATTGTATTACCGAATTTAATTATTGAGTTTGTGAGCATTTCAGAGAAGAAATAATTGGAAGCCGATTTGTTTGAAATATATTCCAAATATATGTAAAGCAATCAGATACGGTAATTGGATCACTAAATTGTTTTCCTTTGTGTTATCATAAGAACTGAAGATTCAATACGGTTTTCATTTATATTTATAAGTATGTTCTTATTTGTATATTATCCTATAGACTTATTGTTTATATTCTTAAAAATTGCTTTTGTCTACCTTCTAAACAAAATTTTGGACTATTATAAAATATGTATATTCTAAGGTGGTCATATTGCCATCACCATGAGATTAAGTTCATAAACAGTTAAATGATCAATTAATGAAAAACCTACTACTGTTTCAGGTTTAATTGTGTATAACAGCAAAAACGTAAAACGACTACAAGGATGTTTATAAAGTTTAAATTACATGGTCATTAAAATTAATTTCAATCTAATCTTAATTAGAATAAAGACATTTTATATAACTTTTTGACCGACTTTCCAAAAGATGGAGGTACTCAATTCGGAGGATTTTTTTTTGTGTATATGTTAACTCGTTGCTCCGCTCCCAGAGCTCCAATTTTGTTATTTATTTTAAATGATAGGTGTTAGCTGATCAATTAAAACAAATGCAGAGATTTAAAATGCAGTGCCTGAAATCGAAGGATAGTTTCTTGCAGTGGGCGCGATGTCAACCGTTTAGATAGTGCAAATTGGTTAAATACTGTTTAAAGTAGGTCATAAGTTTGGTTAAAATTTCACTTGTTCATACGTAGAGTTGGTCTTAGCGGAATAAATAGTTGATTGTTTATTCTAGAAATGTATGTAGCCTATTTCACCAAGTGAATATTGAGCTTTCTAATGGTGAAACAACTTTGTAGTCGGTATTTAGTTCATTTGTAACATAAGAAATGCTAAATCTTTATGTTTAAAATATTAGATTATTGGTATTTAATGCAACATATATAAAACTTCTTTTTTCTAAAAAAGTAGACTATATTCATCTCAACTTTATTACATCAGCTATCTCTCAGTGTCCAGCCGTTCCAGAGCTAATTGGCTGACATAACAGACAGACTGATTAAATTTAAAACAAAAGATTTTTGTTTATGTATCGGTTGTATATTAAAATTTAATCATTATAAATGGTTTCGATAGATAGATGGAAATTGAATTCTGTCCCTCTAAGTTTTATTGTATATGTAGATGGGACAGTTCGTTAAGGAATATGAGAAAGAAATAAAGATCTACAGATAAAATCAGCAGATTAAAGATTTTCTATTTTTACTTTATATTGTTGAAAGCAGAACTCTGTGCTACTATTGCTGATTAAATATTTTTGGACAGGTTAAAAAACAACAAAATTTTATAAATTGAAAACTTGGACCAACTAGTAACGATCGACTAGCAACCATTTACAAATATGAATATTTTTATACACTTAACTTGTAACGAAGAAATAATAAATTGTTACATATTATTATTTGAATCAACTACACCAACGATTAACGACAAATGTTTATAGAGTTTAGTTGCAAAACGGACAATGTTTACTTTTGTGTTGAATTTATGAAAATAATTATAAATTAAAATAATTATACTATTCTGAGAGATTATTTTGCACGGAAACGGCGAATATAGCTAAAGGCATTGTTGTACTGAGCGTACACAAGCGTACCGTCAAAACTTTCTTCCGCCTTAATGGCAATAAATAAAGATTGTGTTTTTTTATTGGAAAAATACAAAAATGGGTGCGTGTACTTATGTACGCGCGTGAGAAGAGTCTTCTTTGGCATCATTAAAAATAGTTTTAATTGCATGCAAATAATTAATTACAATACAATAAATAATATACGGATAGTTAACCTCAATTATATTGGAGCACTTGAAAAGTATATAAGCATCAATTTTTTCACTAATATTCACAAATAGTAAGTAATATCAATCAAAAATAATTAAGACAATTAAAGATGATAGATTTACAAGAACTAATCATAAATAATTCGATTAAGAATTTATGGATTCACAAGACGTACTTTGATATATCATATAACTGGTAGTTCAGCGCCATCTGTGGCTTACAAATGTAGAATTCCTAAGAGATGTTGGCTTACTTGTACAGCGGTACTATAAATCAGAAGCTTTGATTATGTGTCACTAGATGGCGCTTATCTAAAACGTATTACATAGATAAATCACAATGTTGATATATTAAATGAATAAAAATATTACCATTATATCAAGTTGAATAAACATCATTACAAATATTAATATATTTATATAATAATATATTTAATATAAATTTAAATAATATAAAATATATTATTAATAATAATATATATATATATATACCAAAAACGAACCTTAATCCTAACTCATAGAGCACTTTATGCAACAACTATCGCAAATAAAAACGATAACTCCATTATCACTACACAAAATCAACCTTATCACTATGTAATATGGACCTATTACATTTTCACCGTTTTCATTATAAACTGTTAATTTTGTTGTGACGCATCGTAAAATTTCACTTTCTTCATTTTTTCATAACGCGCCTAAATAAGTATAACTTCAAAAAATAAGATAACTACATTAACCATTCATTATTATTTCTGTATTTTAGTACATAGGTTGCTCTTCACTTAAGTACCTTTGTGATACACGACATTTTTTGTTTTATTATCAGGCGCAAAAACAAACAACGCAAATGGTCTTTCGACCCGTGAACATGCCTCGTATAATTGAACATGAGAAAACATGAATGTTCTAGATTAAAACCACAAACTTTTAAGGATTGGCCTTCAGGATTTGTTGATGGTCATGGCAAATGCAAGACTGTATCGGAAATTGAAGTCTTTAAATTCAAACGGCATTTCGGTTGGGATCATGAGGATCTTCGAATGAGAACTCTCACCTTTGAATTTTTCTATGATTATCGGTAGCGTAAATTACATTGTTCATCAGTTTACTAACCACCAAACGCGTACCGTTGCACAGTTTTGGTTGGTTTATGTTTCGAAGCATGATAGGTCCATGGTCCTGTACTGGGCACCTGTGGGCCGACACCTCCAAAAGGAGTGTACGGCTGTACTGAGAAGAACCCAGAGGGTGTTGGCGATCCAGGCCGGCACGGGCTACCGGACCATCTCCGGCGAGGCGACGTGCCTGTTGGCTGGCTCCTTGCCCTGGGACCTAGACGCAGAAATCCTCGCGTCACTCTTCTTCTGGCGCGAGGAGGCGACGTCTCAGGGCTTTACGCCAGCCCCGGAAGAAATAAGGGGCAGAACGAATTGCGCTCCCTTGCAATACAGGAGTGGAGCTGCGGCTGGAGCACCCCAGCGCTGGCCGTCAAACAATAAGCCATACGCCCGTTCTTAAGTGGTGGCTAGAAAGAGGACACGGCTCTCAACATTCCGCGCGACGCAGTTCCTCCGGACACGGCTGTTTCGGGAGGTACCTGTGCCACGTGGCCGGTAGGGAGCCTACAGAGGAGTGCCACCACTGTGGCGTATGTGCCGAAGAGACGACCCAACACGCGCTGGAAGAGTGCCCAGCCTGGGTCGAGTAACGCCGAGAGCTGCGTAGGTCGTAGGGACGACCTTTCGCTTCCTGCCGAGTGCGCGGATGCCAGAGAGCGAAAGGTCGTGGGCACCGTCCTTGCTTTTTGCGAGGACGTGATGGCCCGGAAGGAGGCCGCGGAAAGGGACAGGAGGCCGTGAGCGCCCTGGCTATCCGCAGAAGAAGCCAGGGCGCCGAAGAGTGGCGTACGCGCAACCTTCCCTGACACTGGAGCCCCTGGGCGGCCGGCAAGAGGGTGCCCGCCGCCCAGAGAAGGGCTCAAGAGGGAGCGCGTGCTGTTTGTTCCGGCAGGCGCCTAAAGCGACGTTCCGGGTGTCCCAACATACCTGGGAGAAGAGGCCCGGAGGGCCACGTCGTGCCGGGGTCGCCGAAGACTGTCATCAGCGCCCGCGGCCCCGCACAGCGACAAGAGAAAGGAACAACTGTTGGTTTTTAGTGGGATGACCGGCCGCTCCATCTTGGTCCGGTGAGTCCCCATATCCCGCTGCCCCCTCACTTTGGCGGCGGGGAATCCGTAAGCTGGATTTTTCCAACGGCAAAAAAAAAAAAAAAATGTTTCGAAGCATGATTACTCGGAGCCAACCTTTAGGCGTAAATTGTGCGGTGTTAAGCCAGGCACGTCACAAGAGTTTAAAAATTCAATTGATAGTTGGTGGTTCATTTTCATTTGGACGCAGTCAATAGATTTGAATGAATGCATTGTTCCAATGATCTTATTTTGAATTATGTACTTCAGATCATCTACATCTTTATTCTTAGCCGCTAAAATTGCTCGCTCACTCAACCATTCATTATTTTTGTAGTTAGAAATAATATTTGAAGTATATTGTTGATAAGTTCGACTTTTGATGAGACAAAAATTACAGAAATTATTTGGAAATGATATTAATCCGCTCGATACATCGACAGGTACTTGACCATTACCGATAGTCAGACAATTGCACTCGAGAAATCTTCAGCAGATGTATCATTAAGCAATGTAACTCACATGTTTGTTGTCAGCTGCAGTTTCTTCACATAGCGCCATAGATTTGACGATTTGAGGCAAGCGTTTAGTTTGGTCGGCAGCCGTAGATCTTGGAATTACCGGCAGTATTTGGCGGAAATCGCCAGACAGTAAAATCTTTGCTCCTCGAAAACATCACGAGTCATTGCGTTCGATGCCGCCAAAACTTTTGGCCTATTGCTTGAGTGTTTTGCAATATTACACGTTGGTTCTTCAATAGTTTGAAGATTTAACGGTAATTTGAATGCTGAATGAGCCTGTACGGCATCCTTCTAACAATGTGGCTGTTATTCAGAAGAAGCAACCTGCAACCGCTAGTAGTTGGATCTCGCCCGAACAGTTGCTAAAACTAATGACACTAAGGAATGTCTTGCCAGTTCCACCAGGGGCATCTAGGAAATATAAACCACCATTTTCATCAGCGATTGCCTTCATTAAAGTATCATAAACTTCCTTTGTTGGTAATTCAACAGGTACATTCCTTTGACCTACCAAATCTAGTTCCTGGTGATCTTATTCCCTTTCCGTTCCAATTCTCGATTGAATGCGTCATTCATTTCACGATTTGGCGCTGGCATTCGTAACCTGATTAATAAATTACCGCACATGAGGTAAACATATCTTCGATCAAGGTAAAAGCACGATTATGTATCTCCTCATTAATCTCAATATCGTGATTTCTGGAACTGACACGACTTTGATGTAAAATATCTTCTGACATACTATCCTTGTATTTGTGCCACAGGTTACATGGGTTTGATGGAAAACATGTCGAAATTATGATAGGAATAATGTGCTATCTAACTTGGAGATGCGAGATAATCTTTGCGATTGCTTCCCAATGGATCGTTTTCAATAAGTTCAATTCTTTAATGCAGCACGATATGTTGGGATTAACCGTTCGATTTGACGTCTGAAAATGACGTTGGCCCGCACTTTACCAGTAACCCAAATAGAAACATTTCATTCTTTTAATGAACTGTAACAAGGAAAACATCTTTAGAACGCACATCTGGATACCCAAAGACCACCTTTGTTGTCTTTGAAAATTTTTTGGAAAAGCATTCCAAGTATAAAATGGCACTCCAGTAAAGCAAAGTTCGTAAACCGACGCTTTGGGTTAAAAAACTGGTAATTCGCTGGGTTTTCCGTTGTGGCATTCGGTGAAATATACTGTTGACCATTCTCCAGATGCACCGCCAAAAACAGAGGATGACGTTCGTAATGGGAAATGGAATATACCCAAATCCTTCTTACAGTTCCTTTGACCAACGATATCATGAAATTTCTTGTTTTTCGGTTAAATCCAAAACCCCATATACCCACATATTTGCAAATATATTTTCTGGACTTCCTGGTGCAGTATTCACCCGTTGCAATGTGTCTTGAACGTTTTTGAAATAAGGGGTTAACTGTTGCGACAACGAAATCCATTCTTATCCTTTCGTTGTACGTTCGAACATTTCACTGGTGATCGACGCCGTACCCTTACGACGCGGATAAATTTGCCGGTCGTCCTCCGCCGTTAATTTCCGTGGAAATGGTTTAGGCACTTTCCATCGACCTGCAAGGTGATTGGGGGATGGCCCCACGGTCCATAACAATTAGTATAACAACATCATTGGTCTGGATCGACTTCGATCAGGAATTCCAATATGATTCATCTATTGGTCGGCTGAATTCTTTCCACTAACCAAATAAGAATGTTGCGTGCCCCCTCCTTTGCCATTGATTAATTAATCGGTCAGTATCTCCAAAAGACGGTTGTTTAAAATAAAGTTAATAGGGACCGAATTTTGTCTGAATATACGTGTGGATGTTATGTCTTCATTTGATGTTTGTCCGGAAGCAACAATTGAGTAGTTTCTATCTATTTTGGATTACAGTTAAAAAGTAATAAAGAAGGTCTGGCCGGCCGTAATAACGAACATATTCATTTGCATCTTGTGCATATTGGATGCATATGACGTGGGCTCTGGTCCCCAAAGAATAGTTAATCGACCAATATTTGCATTTCCTTCGGTACTAACTGAATCACGTAAATGGATTCTCCTCAGAACCAGTTTGGCTTGATTCAACCTAAAAATTGTTTAAACGTTCCGTTTCTATTTTTTAACATCTCAACCAATACCTTTGAAACAATCGACGAAAACGCAGCAAATGGTTTCAAAGCGTTTGACGAATCATCAAACGTATATAATAATTCATTGAGCTAACTTTCTTCGTGGTTTCTTCACCTGAAATTAAAATTTGATAATTAACCATTTCAAAAGCAAATAATACAGACATTAACCATTCAAATCTGATACTTTTACCATTTCAATGGTTTATCATTTTTAATATTAAAATAATATCCATCTTCTCCTTCCAAAAACATCCAGTGGGTATTGCATTTGGAAATATGATCGATGAGTTTCAGATATTTGTTGGTTGCCCAGTATCGCGGCGTGTAAGCACAATATCGCGTTTTCCAATTTGTTCACCAACAATCAGGATGAACTTCGTCTTTTTGGGCATTAAATTTTTGTTCGTGTGTTTCCAGATGGTCGTTTATCTGCTTCGATGACAACATAGTCATCATTTGGCATCGCTCTAAAGCACTCTTAAAGAACCTGACCAAGCCGGGTGTTCATGGAAGCAGACACTGCAAGTCTTGAAAAAAATTCTCGCTTCATTCCTGCATTGATCCCCTAGGGTCGATCAAGTTGTTCTTTGTTACCTATGAAATATTTTGTAAAATTTATTCTGTGTATCTTCGAGATGTATTAATGATCCAATTCGATGGGTGAATCTGTCCTTTATTTACAAAAAAAAACCAGACGGTATTAACTGGGTTATAAACACTTTCTCGGAGGAGGTAAAGTTTAGTATTAAAATATAATACATACCAATAGATAAAAGTAAACTATTCTTTAACTTTACATTCTATGTAAATTCAAAATAAATAAACCTTAAATGTCGAATTAAATTCTCCCTTCTTCGTTTGTTCTGCCCAAATGACGTCATTTGGAAACAACTATTAATTTTTCAGTATTTGCAAAAAATGGCGTGATTCTTGTGTTTTCGCCACAAAGCAATGAATACAATGGCTCTGGTGGCGGAGTCCACTGGCAATTTCACTTTACCATTAAGGCAGCATAATCCGGGCGTTTCTCCGGAAAACTTTAATGCACAACCAATACCGCAAACAACGTCCATTTGCCCAATCAAACCTAGGATCAAGCTTAATCTTCTGCAATTATATCAAAGCGCTGCTCAATTCAAATCAGCTAAATATCTTGTTTCGTCGCAAATTATCTGTTGTTGACTTTGTTGTTCGCTCGACGATTCTATTGCCAATTGGGTGTTTTCACGGGCGCCTTCCTTTGCTCTCGTGATTGGAAGCACAAGTCGAGCCATACTATCGCGACCTGTTCCGTGCAATTTCTTGTTCTTCTTCGGTCCTTTCATTTTCCGGTATTTTTGTATTCTTCTTGTTACGGCTTTGTCCAGGAAAGATTCAATCGGTCTTGAACATTATTAATTAAAACTACACTTCCAATCCACTTGTTAATTATTTGTTTTAATAGAAATAGTTTTTAATATTTTTCTTACAAAAATCAAAATTTCATCCATACGTCATTACATAATGACTTTTACTCCAATTACATAGCTGTCATTTGCATTTTGTTATTCCAAGTCTGATTCTTTTTGTTATACCACGTTTTAAAAGTGACTGACGTTTCATGTCAAACACACAGGAACGCGTTGAACGGGATAAAAGTATCCTATTTCTCCTTAAACTACCTCCTAACAATTTTCAAAAATCTGTTCTGCCATTCTTGGGTTATAAATTGTAACTAACACCTTTCTTATATGATTTTGCATGTCATCTTGTTTCATTTCGGTTACATAAAGCAACCGGCAATAACGCAACCCATTATTTTAGTTAGCATAACAATATAGTTCAGATGTTTTTAAATTTAAGTGAATACGTACACTTTTTCAACCTGCTCATGTAAAGTAAATAATATTTAATAAACGCTAAATTAGACGGTAAAACTTAGACCACGACCTAATAAATTAAGTGTCTTTAGAATATTTCATTGACATAGAAGACAGAAAAAATAGGGCGAAGTATCTATTAAAAATGAGACTTTTATTATTGCTTGATTTACTATTCTTATGAGCACTAAGGTTGCCTAACATACTGACCTGATTTATATCGAAGTTAAAAATTATAATAATGTTTTAAGCGCAAGTGTCGGATGAAGTAAACCTCGCTAAATTATTAATGTAGAAAATAACGAACAGTTTTCTGTTACTAATATTTACATAATTCTCGTGATAGAGTTTTTACGCGTACAATGAATTAATCTTAATAGATATGTTATTTGTTAGTATGGGTTCAAAAACCAGTTGTTATATCCCTTGTTTGATAATTTGCATAAACAACGCTTAATCTTTATAATACAAACTGTCAAACATGGAGGTCAAAAATGTATGCCAAAAAGAGCTTATATTAAGTCGTCGAACTAATGCATACTTTAACTTTGGAAAAAGTCTTAAGTCTTAATAATAAATATTCTTTTTAATACTTTTAAATTAAAGAATCATAGTGTTGTGATTCACTATGATATGTATTTACATTCATTACAGGAATGTTGTTAATTTGTATTAAAATCATATAAGTAACGCAAATATGACGCTATTCAAAGTTAAATAAAAATGCCTATTTTTTGGGTCCAGAAAAAGGAAAACAGTAAATGTTATTTCTAAGCTTTTACCTCGTGAGACCGTTATTTACATAATTTGGTTTTTTGTTGTATCATGCAAAGCAGAAAATACCGCGCCGTTGAAAGCTTTTTGAAATAAGATATGTATTTACGACCAGCCGTGTATCAAAAAATTACGGAACAGGAGTTTTTTATTGCTTTTTATACAAAAATACACGGTTAACATATGTATGCTGGAGTTTATTACATTTCACTATTCACTTATATTTACTAGTAGTTTGTCCCTGCTTCGCGTGGGTATAAATTGGCATTTACATTTTGGCATTAGTAATATCTTTACTATGAGATTAAAGGGCATTTTTATTCCATTAGTTATATTAATAGGAATCGTCACGAACTTGTTATTGTTTTTATTTATGAACGTGTTACTTAGTGGTTATGTAGCTTAAAATTAAAAAAATATTTTTGATATCGATCAAGATATGTTTGAATTTATTGGTTGTAAACAGAAATCTTTGCTCTTTTTATTATTAGTATAAATTTACCGTTGTGGTAAAATTTACGGTTCATTTTTTTAATGAAAATTGATAATAACATTAAATTGAGAAAACATAAGTGATAATAAAATAAAAACCCAAAAGCCCAATGGGAAACCCCACTGTCCTAAAATCATCCAAAAACTTTACAGCAGAAATCGACGACAACCCCAAAGAACGCCACCAACCAAGCATCCGTGAGGCTATTGAGATAAAAAAAACATCAAAATTTTGATTGTAAGATAAACCACCCGCTTGGGACCCATAATTAATAAATATCAATTAAAACCCAACCATAATACCAATGCAAGATGTAATGATTTAATAGGTTCATTTTAATGCAGCATTTGAATTTAATCCAGAGGTTGAATTTTTGGAGTATTTTTTTTTTTTGAAGAATTTTTAGGCGCTTAAAAAATGATGAGAGGAATTTTAAGATGCGCGCACACCACCGATACAAAAATTAAAGTATGAAGAGTCTCTTAATATATATATATATATAATTTTATTAATTATATATTATATTATTTAAATTTATATTAAATATATTATTATACAAATTTAATTTTTTAATGATGCCAAAGAAGTATAACTCCCGCGTACAAAACACCACCCCATTTTTTTTAAAATTCAAAAAGTGCTTAATACAAAGTTATTTTAGAAATGAACCAGCTAAATTGTTGTTTAAAAAGATTGATCAAAATTGATCATAGAGCGGTTAAATATATATAAAAAAATATACGCATCGAATTAATACCTCATTTTTTAAGTTGGATCGAACTAAAAAACCATGTAATAAATATAAATAGTTTAATAATAAAGCAAAGTTATATCATATTTTATTTAAAGAAACTTAAAAAATTTTATACAACGGAAACTGATTTTTAGCCCTATAGCTAAATTCCCCACCATAAGCTAATTTTACAAAATCTGGTATTTTTTTATGTAGGTATGTATAGGATGATTAAATTAAAAAAAAGTTTTATTTAATGCTTTGGTATTAAATCACAATTGGTAAGATTATTTCGGGACCATTATTGGCAAATAAAATGACTAAGGTAGGAAATTTATTAGATAGGTACTATTTTTTCTTTGAGGTTGTGCCAAAATTAATCGTATCTTCCGTTGAAATGGGAAGTTAACAAATTTATCCGTTCCTCTTTTTGTGACATAAAATTTTATCATTATTAATTTTCTTGATGACAGCTTTACATCTCCTTCTTTCTTTCACAATACTACAAAAGTACCATTTTTAATTTTTTTGTTTAAGTGATAAAAGAGTTAATCCTTTAATAACTGAACAGAGGGTATAATAGCTCGTTATTGGTAATTTTTCTTTTTTTGCAAAGTTTCTATAGTCAGTTCATAAGGCTTTTGTAGCAGTTGTTTAGCTTCTTGGATTGGTGCAGGCAATGTAATAAGTACAAAAATTAAATCAAAGCACAGTTTTCTAATTTGCACATAAGCTAACTATTTGCTATCATGACGATCAAACCATAGGAATTCAAAATAAATTTTTGGGCAAAAACACGATCACCACACAAAAGATTAAAGAATCACTTAGGAAAAGGAGGTAATATAAAGGGAGGTAAATTTACTTTTATGCTCGAATTTTGACGAATGCAAGCTGTCTAGAGTTAAAACCATCTAGAAAACTTTTTTAAGCTATAGCGCCGTCTTAAGATCCAACATTTTCTATTTACAAAGGGTAGTCGCAACTTATGGTCTACCCTTTGCAAAGTCTAAGCCAATTTGTAACTAATATTGTATTGATTTAATTTTTAAGTATTCTGTACTTTGCATTTCTTTGCTATCACAGCAGCGTCATCAACGTAAAATTTAATGTTAAATAAGATCAAGTAACACCATTAGTTTTATTCCAACTCTTTACCGTTTAAGCGTCTATTACTGTATTAACACAAGATTGTTAGAATATGCTATATAAATTATTTTTTTTGTACTTTAATAAGAAAAAATGGATTACATAAGTGAAAAAATGCAGTGATTACAGCAGATGCATTACAAAACAACGTTTGCCATGATGATATGATAAATAAGTCCATAAACCGGTAAATGAATGGAGTTAACAGATTTTTATGTTTCATAATATTTAGTTTTGAATAAACATAAGTTACAATAACATTTCGAACAATAACCCATCTATTGAATGAGATTTTAATATAATTGAAATGTATAAGTCGGGATTTGACTATGTAAAAAAAAAATAATGATAATGAGGTGACCGCAAGAGTGAAATAAATATTTACTTAGCAAAAAAATATTTAAGCTTATTAAATCTTCGTCGTATCTCATTATACCACTTTTTAAAATGAAAAATGCGAAAAAGATTCTACCATATCCAATATCAATTAAATAAAACTTACTGGTAAATGTTTGAAAATCCCAATGCCAACAACTTTTTTGTACGTTATATTTTAGATAATTAGTGGCAAAGAAATTAGGGAAATCGTTAAGTCCTTTGAACTGGAACAGAATAGTTATTTTTTATTGAATAAAGTGTCGAGAAAATTAGGACGGCCAACTAATGAACCTCTATATGAACCCTGCTAGTAAAAACTGAACTTGAATATTTACCAGAATATAATAATAGAAGGCATAGTAAAATTAACGTAAGATGATTGATATGCACCGATCATATAAAATCAAAGCAGTCAATATACTCGTATACCAAATAAAGGTCCTAGCAAGACGCAAAATACTTATTTAACAAAATTCACCCTTGCGGTATCAATTGATGATTGAATTACTATCAAGAGAATATAATTATGTTTTAGGTGAAAAAATCCGATGCTTATTACGAATGAATAATGAAAACTTCAAAGCAAATTAGCGAAACCTTTCACTTTGATAAAGAACTACGGTAGCCCATAAAATTGGATCTTCGGGGTTTTGTATTCTTTTTGGTTTATTATACAAAAGGAGAAAACCTTAATTATAAATTATTTTTTTTATAAATTTACCCTTTACCCTTTTAATTTGTAAAGTACAAACTTTAGAAAAGTGTTTTTGGTCGTGGGATTTGTATATTTTATTAAGGTTTTTGACGTGTTTAAAAGTGTAATTAAGTATTTATTTTTAGAGTTTAAGATTTGTAAGTAGGTTTCATTAAGTCTGGAGGTTACTGATATTATTTAAACATCCATAAAAATGTGTGACAAGGGTTTGTTTACCAAAAAAAAATAAAACTCGTCCTGCATTAGTACAAATTAATAGTTTTCACACTACATTCACTCTATGGAATGGACATATGAAACAAACTTATGTGGTTTTGCAATTTTGTTGAAATATTTTTTAACACGGAACCTGTTTTCATGAAATCTTGTCTGCATTTTTATGCGATCAATACAGACAGAAAGTTCAAAGTTATTCGTAGAATAAATGGAAACAGTAAAAATCTTATATCGTAAAAGAAACTTACTTTAATAAATTGGGTGATCCCCACTTGCCCCAAACCAACTAGGGAAACAAAAGAAAAACGTTGTGTCCCCGCAGGATTCGAACCCAACTCCGGTTTTGAAGCACAGCCATACCACAGGTCGGCGGGTTGTCTGAAAGTAAGATGACCGTGCGCCGGATGGGATGTAAAAGTCGGTCCACCCACCAACCCGATTGGACCATCGGGTGGGTACGGCCAAGCCCCCAAAAAAGGTTTTAGGGGAGGCCAATGGAAAGGTGGATATCGGCTGATGATGATGAATGAATGAAATGAAAAGAAACTATGAAGTCTTATTAAAAAGATTCCAAAGTTATTCGATAAAAGATCACGAGATAGTTAATGTTAAAAATAAGAAATTTAAAAGTTTTTCTGATGTTCTAAATTTGATGTCCTAGATATATTTTGATTAGTATAAAGCGCGGAAGAGGAAGTGGAGATGATGCCAGGAAGCACGAGAATTTTACTTTCATATACAGTTTTACTTTCACATACAGCGTCCAATTCAAAACTTGAATCGTGTTATGAAATTTTTTTTAAAAGTTGTTGTTAAAGCTATCAAAATAGACATAGCTGTTGTATACTATTAAGCGGATAGTCAAACTTTGAGGAACAATGCCGTTACAAATTTTTTTTAGGAACATTAGGTATCTTGAAGGAAGCCGTTTTATTTAACTGAAATCGTTGTATTTAAGATCATCTTAGTTTAATCTTAGGGAATGGGAATCCGTTTGTTCTTTTTTAAACGACTTCCCAGAGGAAGGACGTACTCAAATGGGCTCGTATGATTTTTTATTATATGTTACCTTGTTGTTGTTTGTCCGAAAATGCTCATTTTTTTTTAATTACAGATATTAGCTGTCATTTGGACTCATTTTTTAAATAATTTTGTGATAAATATTTTAAAAGATATTAATTAAAAAAAACTACGTCATTATAAATCACAACCTTATGCGATTAAATTCCTAACGCTACCTTAATAATAAGAGCTAGATAATAACAGTTCCAACAATTATACTACAAAAAGCCCAAAAAGTGGAAATAAACTATGTTTTTAAGAATAACCAAATAAAATTTTAGTGTAAAGATTTTTGAAAATTGTAATTAGGTGTTTTCATAGCTCATATTTGATTATACGGTTTAAATTCACATAAAAGCTGTTGCATTATTAAAATTATTTTATTCAATGTACATGATACGTACATAAACGACAGTTTGATTAAATAAACAGAGATAAAATGCGGAGGCAGAAATCGCGCCGTAATTCGTACAGAAATCTCATTATTACCTGTTATATTGCGTAAATTAGTTTGTACGCTGTTTGAAGTCAGTGATACCTTTTTCTTAATTTTTTTCTTTTAATTTACTTATAAATGTGGTTACTTATGAATTTGTTTTACATTTTCAATGGACTAAGTTCTAATATACTTAAATTTATTAGTTTAATAAAAAATGGGATACCATAAAGATTACATTTTAAGTTTTTCTTAACCTATCGTTTAATTATGACATCCAAGGGTTTTGTAGATAGTCAAGGCTGTCAGGTAAAGCTAACCTTTAATGGAAAAAAAATTAATCGCCTTTAACTGAATTTTTAAAAAATTTTAAAAAATTGAAGTATGAAAAAAATACTGTGGATGTTTATTGATATATACTCAATAATTATGTTTGAGAATTAAAAAATTAAATAAATGTCTTGCCAACCTCTGAATATATTTTAATGAAGTATTTGCGTGAACGGAATCCAACAATCATATCTTGCGTTTGATTAAACAAACTTTAATAAACTAAAATACATTTATTACCAGGCGTTTGCCATATGCGTATCAGTTGGTTTTAAACGTAGAAAGTTGAACAAACTGATCCTATCCTCCGTTTGTTTTACTGTGGTCAAATTTATTACTTCACATTTACGATATAACAACTAAATTATAATTGTTCTACGTGTATCTCTTGGTATGATTTGAGTTTAGGTATATTCAAACCTTTTCATTATCAAAAAACGTTTATGTTTATCTATAAAACATTGTATTAATCTTGTAAAATTGATTGTTGCACATCTTAAATTAATGATCCCGACGTATCGGACTCAGAATGAACTTGGACAAGTCGAAAGTCATGTTCAACAAAAACGTTTCGCGTCCGATTAATGTCGATGGTGTTACCCGTAGTTGACATTCACCGGGCACATAAGCAGTTGGGAGGTACAGTTTCAAGAGAGAAGTTTATTGGGATCAATTCAGCAACAAAGTCATCACTTTCCCCACGTCGCCTAAACGTAGACTTTGAAACAAAAAGTCTTTAACCAATGGTACCCGGCCCAAACGGGCCCTCTGAACGGACTTCCACGTTTGCCGTAGTCAAAGGCAAAAAGGGCCCGAGTCTTTTTGTCGGATAAAATTTTGTAAGAATTACTGGAAAAACGAAAGCATAAAAAGGATTAGTTTGTAAGGGCAGGAGCCGTCCCAACAACGAATGGGGGGGTTTAATAAGGTCTAAAGAAGGCCCGTTTAAAAAAGAAGTGTTGGTCGACCAGGACCAGGTAGTGGCGATTTAAGTTTGCAGAGGAAAGCATCAGCCGTCTTGGATCTATGAAAAGGCCAGCCAGCAGTGGACGAAAGGGGTATTATAATTGATATTCTCATCGGGGAGACCGTAATCAATTTATCTGTAACCTACTTTTGGTAGCCTTCTTTACGAAAAGTTAAACTAAATAGGGTTTGAGGTAAGATGACGCAAGACCATTTTTGAAAGTAAAAACGATTTGAATAGTTTGACATTTTCTTGAATAACCACTTACTGTATGTTTTTTGACGATATTAACTAACGTACAAGCGGGAAAAACCGATTAAAAGTTTTAAAAGCCAAATTGCCAAAACGTAATTAAGGGAAATTAAGTCGACTTTTAAAACAAATAATTTAACAATTTAAGAGAAAAGTTGATGTAACCCAGGTTAAAGGACCGTTGATTTTCTTAAAAGTTCTCTTTGGAAGCTGTATAAAAAAAATGTTTTTAAACGAAGTTTTATGTTTTAATTTTTTTTAAACACTAAAAATACTACTTGAACTCTGTTAAAAACTTGCGATAAAGTTTTTAAAACGTTACGTTTATTTTTTAAGCAATTAACTTTATCGGATAAAATGAATGGGATTTAAATAATATTCAAAATAATTATTTTGTAGGATGAAAAATACCATAATTTGAAAAAAAAAATAATATGAAATTAATTGTTTGAAAATTGCAAGGTATTTTATACAAATTACAACATCAGCATCATTGCATCAGCCGGAAAGTCCACTGCTGGACATGGCCCCTCCCCCTATCCATTAGGGGAACCATCTCGCCACGCTGGTCCAATGCAGGTTGGTGGAGGCGACTTTTCACATGCCCATCCGACGCTGGATCATCCACCTTTTCAGACAATTGGGGATTTGGCCAAATTTCCTAACCAATTGGAAACAATACTAAAAATTGTTATCCCCGCAGGATTCGAACACAAACTTCCGGTTTTTTAAACCACGCCCATACCTCTAGGTTAGGAGGCAATATTACACAAATAAAAACAAAAGTGCTTAAAAAGCAACCCAAGAAATTTTTAATTTAAACAAACATAGACAAAAAAGTTTTTCCATCAGTTAAAAATCATCATCATCATTAGAAGCCCCTACCTTCCACTGCTGGAATAGGTTTCCAATGAACCCAAGACGGCCGATCGCAGCCACTGCGCCAACTTGAGCGGCTACGCGCGGAGATCGGCATCCCACCCGGTCCTGGGTCGACCAACGTTGTCTTCCCGGCGCGGCTCCACCCGGAACCTTTTTCCCATCGACCATCGGTTCTTCGGCCGGCCCACCGCTACCAACGAGCAATTTTTGCGTCGGGACTTTAGTTCGGCGGATTAATTCAAAAAGCGAAAAGAAACTTAAACCGAGCATAGCGCGTTCCATAGCGCAATGGAACGGTAAAAAAAGGCCCGTTTGGGCCTTGTAGGTCACCGGGAGTACACATTATTGAAGACTTTCATCTTCAAACATTCGGTATTGGCGGCGACGTGAGAACGGGTCAGCTTCCAAAGTTTTTTAACCCAGCCAACTGAATCCCCATCGGCTTCCTCTCAAAGTTGCACTTATACCCCTGACCACTTCGAGAGCGCCACGACACTGATCCGCCCTGGGAGAACATGTTCGTCTTTGTCTTGTCCAAATTATCGGAGGCCAACACGCGGCAGGATTCATTTAGGGTGCCATATCCCCAAGCACCCAACAGTTCGGCCTATTAATATCGTCGGAAAACGGAGAATGCGATGTTTATGCCGCATCCAGTCCAGTCTAGGGTCTTAAAGAGTCCCCGCATTTTGGAACAATTTCAGGTAAATGATATCCCCTGTCGACGCCACGAAATTGATTTTTGTAACCCCCGAATTAGTTTCAAATGTTCCAAAAAATTTCGGGCCTTAAAAATTTACCACCGAGGTGTTAGTGAATGTATGTAATCAAGGTACTTTTACATATTTATGTGCAGATTACGTTTTCAAAAAAAGTTGATATAGTTACGAAAATTACTGTTGCAATCCTTTCAGCTTAAAAAATATCTGTAATAAGTCTTAAGAATTATAACCATCAGCAACTTTAATAACATTCTAAACTCATTTCTATGCTTTTTCGAACAAAGAATAATAAAATGGAACAAGTTTTGCCATAAAAGTCAAATTAAAAAATAAAAAACTTGAGCACCGTTTTATCGGTTTATTAAAGCTATGAAAGATCCATAAATAGTAATAAATGGATATTATCATTCATCTAAAACATTTTTTCAGGTTAAGTTTTCGGTATGAGCCATATGATGAACCATGAAATAAATATGAAAAATGGCATTAAAATCATTGTTAAAATAAAGTATCCCGTGAATTAAATATTTTATGTTGAATATTAAACAAAGAAATAAGTTTTAGGCTTTCAGGTGGCGGTGGGTGAGACAAGATTTAACAGATTCGGAACCGAAAATGACCCAATATCTTTTTAATTGTAAAAGTACAAAGTAATGAGTTTAATTTTTTTAAAATAACATCGACGTTTCTAACTGTAGATTTATTCCATCATTCTCATAACTTACTTTTACGGATATCAATCAAAGGGATTTATTATTATGGAATTGTTTTATTGTGGGAGGTAGACGAAAAGGGACCACCTTGGAAAATAATTACGGACGGCCATGGACCATGGCAATACAGGTACAGGTATCATCTCACGCCTTGTAACCATAGGATGTAAAAGTCTTTTTGCCTAATTTGCTTTAAATGGCCTTAACCCAAAGATAGGGATTAAGTTAGTAAGAGGGACACGGATAAAATGGATGGGATTCATCCAGACCGTTCCTTGTACAAAAGAGATTTACATTTTTAACCTTTTAATAGTAATGGAGCAGTTCCAGTCGAAAAACTAAAAAATATAATGACTGGTTTTTAAAAAACGCAGTACACACGTTATAAGTAAGCCAAAGAAATTAAAATAAAAGCTATATCACCAGCAGATGTTTGGGACAAGGACCGACATTTTTTTCGTGTATAATAGAACCCTTTTATTAAATTTTCAATAAAATAAATTCCTCCATTGGGTAATGACCTGAGTCCTTTTCGCGTTGATGAATTTTTAGCGTGCAATTAATATTTGTATTTTTGCTTATTCACGCCAACCTTTCGTATATTACGTGTTTATTTTAAATTCGCCTAATATTGTCTTAGGTTATTGTTATGGCAAATAACTACTAAATAAAGTCTTTACAAATCGAAAAGCTCTTTCAATCTAGGTATTATACTTTTTAGGTAGTTGGGTGACCGTTCTTAAGTAGTTTTCTAGCAAGATTTCAAAACGTTAAGTTCTAGTTTGTAAAACGGAGGATAATATCAGTCGACCATGAAGGCATCTGTTTTAATATTCAAATATATACATTTTAAAAATTCTAAAAGTAATTTTAAATAATAAAAGTATATGTGCAGTGATATAAAAAAAAATAAAAAGCTCATTTTTTTATAATAAATGGAAATATAGTGTTTTGTTAATCATATAACGTTATTCACCTTCCGAGTTAAAGTTAAGTCATTAAAATACACGCTTTGGAATTTAGAAAAAACTTAAGGACCCAATGGTCAGCTAAATTTTCTTTATCTCACGCAACTTTTTCTTTCCCTCCCCCAGGGAATTCGTGACGATGTTAATAGTTATCTAAGAAAACCGCTTCTTTTCACGCGCTCATCAATAGACTTTTATTATGTATTTTAAATAAAAAGTCGTGTGTGGTTTAGTTAGACTTTAAGTTTTTTTTGGTACGTTTGTATATTTATTGATTGTAAAACTTTGGGTTTTTTTAAATATTCATCAGTTTATCATATATAAATTAAATGAAAACTGATAAATCAAATTTTAAATATGTTTTAAAATTTCCAAATGTTTTAATTTTTTTTATTGTAAGGGTACAATTAAAAAAAACATTTTAATAAAACAAAATTACTTTTACATAGCGGAATTTTAATTTATTTCATAAATCTGTGTCAATCAAGTATTTACGTAAACCATATTCAGAGTTATTTAATTCAGATAAACAAATGTTATATCATACGAAATTGTTAATTGTTTTTAAAATAATATTTACCTTTGATAATTATAAATGTTGGACTTTTAAATGGATGAAAGTTTTTAAACAACACATACGACACTTAGTTTTTTAAATTGTGTTATTAAGAGAAAAGCAAAATGACAAAAAGGGTGTCTCTTGTGAGGTGTTGTTTTTTCTCAATTATTTAAATCCGGGAAATCAAGAACCCAAAATGTGAGCCAATTCAATGCCATAGTTTTATGTTTACAAGTTTAAGTGGATATCCCTTTAGCATATTGCAATTGTGCGGCACCGTCTGTTATTACAGACAGAAAAAATACGAGGCAAACATGGCTGCCTCCATCCGACGTCACATTGTTCTCGAAATTTCTTATCGTATTCTTTTTGCTTCAGACGGATGAAACAAAAAATAAAGACCAAATTCATCCATTCCTAATCGTTGGATTCACTTTTTTAACTTTAGCTTATGGGGAGCCAAAACCCTGAGCGGACTTATTAGCTAGATGAAGGATTTAATAGGTATAGTTTAATATAAGTTAAAAATAGTTAATTTTTGTTAACGGCATTATTACAATTTTAAAAAGACCGTTTATTTATCCGTTATATTGAAGAAAATGTTAAAAGCTAAAACAGATTAATTTCGTTTTAATATTGTTCAAATTAAAAGGTTTAAGATGATTTGGAGGATAAAATCGTAAAATATAATAAGTTTGTGAGCATTTCAGTGGAAAAATAATTTGAAGTTGATTTTTGAAATATATTCCAAATATATGTAAAGCCAGATAGGTAATTGATACCCAAATTTTTTCCTTTTTGTATCATGGAACTGAAATCGGTTATCAGGATACGGTTGTCATTATTTTATTTAAAATTAGGTTTATTTGTATATTACCATATATTTTTGTTTCGGTTTTAAGGCCACCGACGCTCAGATCATCTTATTTTCAAATAATTGACGGCCCAAATTCAACCAATAGGGAAACAAATAAAAAATTGTTGAGTCCCGCAGGATTCGAACCCACGACCTCCCTTTCAAAAGACCACCCTTACCACAGGCTGGAGGTGGAACATAGGAAACCCTAAACACGCCTTTCCATTAGGGGTTTTTACGGACGAAACGCTGGTCCAATGGGTTGGTGGAAAGGGACATCAAACGAGGTAACAATGATTCACTTTTTGTATAAATTTATAAAAATCACAAAGCCACGTGTCAACGTTTTTTTTGGAATACGCAGGCAAGGAGCGTCCCAAACCGATGGGAAGTGGTCACGAGGGAATTGGCAACCTGCGGTATCGCCAAGCCCGCCTACCGTGGATATAGGGTTAAGTCTCGTTTACCCAGTGAACGGAAATGAAAAATTATATTATTCAATAAACAACTGCACGGAAGGTGAATTTTGCCGGTTTTGTCATGAGCCAATTACAAAGCTCCTTTGAAAATAAGAAGGTTTTATTTGTTTGTTATTGTAAAGTTATGTTGAAATATTGTTGTTCCAAAACTTTACGATCAAGTTTTATTTCCGCTTTCGACCCTTAACAATTTTTTTTAAATGTTTTTTTAAAGTAAATATTTATTTACGTTTGATTAGAAAATTGTATGTATTTAATAATTTAAAAGGTAGTTAACCGGCAATATGAAAAAAATATTTCAGTTAGAAACAATTTAGTTAGTAAACCCATAGAAAATAGAAATATGTACGAAAACCCAATTAATTAATGGTCTTTAGAATATTACATTGACCAAGAATATGGATAAGAAAAGGAAAATTTAATATTGAAAAAATTAGAATTTTTTATTTTGATAATATTATTCTACCTTGTTTCAAGGTGTTAAAAACAGACCTGATTTATAATGACGTAATAATGTTTTAGCGCATGTCAAACAGTGAACCTAGAAAATTATTTATGGAAAATGAAAAGGTTTATTTTTTATTATTTTAAACATAACCCCTGATTGAATCGTTACGCGTACAATGAGTATAAGTATGTATATAAATTAAAAGAAGATATATATATAAGTCGGAGGAGTCAGTAGTCAAGTTGTTAATTGTTTATAATGATAATATTTTGTTTTGAAAGTTATTAAGAAATTTATAATTTAATTAGGTTGTTTATTAATTTTAAAATATAAAAAAAAATTTATTTATTGACCTTTTGTTATAATTTTTACCATGAAATGTTTGAGGTATTTGGAAAGTCAAGGATTGTTATTTGTTAGAATTATACAACACTACTTTGTTTAAATTTTATTAAATTTAAAACGTAACTTAATTTAACTTGAATAAATTTATTTTTTTTATTTACGGATTTTATAATAAAATCCACTAATTTACGGATTTTTTCGGTTACTTAAAAAATATTTATTCCCGACGTTTTCACTTTTCCAGATCCGATCACGGAAAAATCCGTAAATTAGTGGATTTGAATATTAACTTAATACCTTAGCTTTTTTTGTTGAAGTTGAAATTTTCATGAAAAGTAATGAATATTGTGTATACGTCTTTATATTAAACCAATCAGAAGAGATTTTGTGAATTATTATTGTTTTTTAGATGGCGCTTTTAATACTCGTTGCTCCGTTCCTATGGTTTTTTAAAATGGTGGTGAAGTTTAGTAATCCAATTTTGGTTTAATTATTTTTTAATCAATAGTTTATTAGATATTTAATAAATTAAAGAACTACGCCGTAAAACCGTGCGATTAAATTGAAACGCTGACTCAACCTTAAAAGATAGACTAAAAGTATGTCCTGCAAAAATTGACTTCTTGAATTATATAATACAATGAAAACGCAAGAGCATACCTGCGTTTCAAGAATAACTTAAAATAATTATTTTAATAGTACTATTTAAAAAATTGAAGAGGTATATTCAAACTCATTCAGGGTAATTAAAAGGTTCATTACCTTAATGCATTTAAAAAAATCACTAATTACCGTCAGAAATGGGGAACTGTCTATAGAGCACTTTGTTTCCACCCAAATTTCAAACTGTTTTATACTGAAAGGGTCATATGTTTTTGGTAAAATTTTACTTGTGTACAACTTCTTGAAAAAACATTTGTACATATTCCAAAATATGTATTTAAATATTTCTTTACCTAGACACGAAATGTCTTCTCTTATTTTATATATTTTTATTATTATTTTGCACCAAATGGTTCAACTTAAACATAGTTAAAAGTACATGTTTTCTTTACTATTTTATTAACATTTTATTTCGTATCATAAGTGAACGTCAAAGAAGAAGCCATCGATCATAATGTAACTAAAAATGGCTGTTTTTATTCCAAGTTACATTTTAAAATAGGTTAAAAATATTAATAAAAAAAGAATGAGAGCAATACGGAAAAAACAACCGGCCCATAGCAAATTTCGATCAGAGTTCCCCTGAGATTACTCCCGATAAGTCCATCCACTATTCTTTGTCCGACCAGTAAGCGAGTTCAATTGTAGAAAATTTCGAAGTTTTTGTAGATCCAATACAGAACTGGTCGCAAGAAGATTGTCGTAAATTGAGTGCAAAATGAGCTTCCGAGCCATCGCTGCGTTATTTATACTTGCTGTCGCATATATTTCTGGTTTTTAGAGTTGTCTGTTGTTACACGTGTAACGGTAAAGAACCTTATTGAGAGTGTAAAAACATACATCATATTAAAATTAAATGTAATAATATAACTATCACAAAACCGTTTTGACACTATAAACCACCCCAGAAATAATATGAAATTTGGAAGTTTTGTAATATAAAGTTTTGTCTTAACAAAATAAAATGCAGAAAATAAAATTAATAATGAGGATTTTACTCGCTGGCTTAACTTTTGTATCTTGTACAATTATTAAAAATAATAATCTTTCTCCTCTGCCTTTGAGTTTAAATATTTTGCTGTCACTTAGTAAGATGAGCTACATTCATAAATAAAAACAATAACTAATTCGTGACGATTCCTACTAAATTATCTGATGGATTTAATAGGAATTATTAAATTATCTGATGGAATAAAATACCCAAATTTATAAAAAATATTACCAAGCCAAATTAAAACAAAATTTTATCCGCCCAAAGGGAGAAAAGAGAAAATTAAAGGGAATGTGAAAAAAGTATAATAAATCCAGATCATTTAACCTGTATTTGAAAAAAAAAATAAACCCTGGAAATTTTTAAACACGGTTGAATAAATACTTTTTTTTAAAAAGTTTAAAAATTTACTTGTTTGATGATAAAAAAACAAAATTAGTAAATAAATTCAAGGTAAAGCCTTTAAAAAATTTATTGTTTTTCTTTTTCTGAATCCAAAAGAACCTTTAAATTTTAAATAGTCTATTTAAAGACTTTTATATTATAATAAAATTTCGGGTAAAATTATATTTTTTAAAAATAAAAAATTTATTTTAAAAAATTTTTACGAATCAAAACCCTATATCCTTTCAAAGTGAAAAAGTAATTCAGAACTTAAAGGTTTATAAGGGGTTGAATATTTAAAATAATATTAAACCAAAATTGATTACATGAAACCACAACCAATAAAAATATCAAAAAATGGAGCAACAAAAAAAAATTTAAAAAACAAAGTTGAATTATACCGTTTTTTTAAGTGGTTTCAAAAATAATCCATTAGTTATTTGAAAATGATAATTTGAAAAAATTTTTTAAATAAAATTATAATTCAAGGTTTTTTATTTACTTAAAAAAACATATTGATTTTTTTCGAAAAAGCCAATTTCAAGGTAACTACCAAAAGGAAACCCTCCAAACTAAAACCAATTGTTTGGGGTTGTTAAAATAGACCACAATTTATATTAAAATAATATAATTTTCCTACGTTTGAGATAAATATTAATTTTACTTTAAATCTAAAATTTAATTTAATTTTAAAAGTTTTTTAACGACTGTTCCCATATACGCTAACATATCAAACTACAATAATTAACAATAAAAAAAAAATACAGGGAACAGAAGGGACTTTCTAAAGATAGAAGATGAAACCATGGAAAATTTCAATTTTTATTTAAGGTAAAAAAACAATTTAATAAATGTTTCTTATGAAACTTAAATAAAAATTAAAAAAAAATTCGGGAATTTATCCGTTGGCTTTATTTAGGAGTAATTTAAAAAATAAAGCTAAAAGTAGTTTTCAATTTTTGGGAAAATTAGGTTTTGTTAGATAAAATTATATTTGTTAAAAATTTTATTTAGAAACCGAGGTCGTGAGTTCGAATCCTGCAGGGACGCAAAATTTTCATTGTTGTTTCCTAGTTGGTTAGGCAATTTGGGCCGATCACCCAATGCCTGAAAAGTAAGATGATCCATGCGTCGGATGGGCATGTAAAAATGTCGTCCACCCACCAACCCGCATTGGACCAGCGTGGTGGGATACGGTCAAACCCCTGATGGATAGGTGTATTAGGGAGGCCTATGTCCAGCAGTGGACTAACAAAGACTGATGATTGAGCCACTACCCAGAAAGGAACTCTCCTCGTGTGTGATAAGTGTTATGTATCTGTGATTGTGGTAGTGTGTTGAGTGGTGTTATGCATCGGCATCGTGGCTGTTGTCGGGGTCACGAGAGCCATTTCAATTTTTTTAGTATAAGATATGTTCAGTTATTTTCATAATTTTTGCGTTTTGGAATTCTCTTAGAGATTCCTAAAAATATATTAGATTTGTACTCGATCACATCATATTGCCTTATACTACTATATATAAATATAGGCAAAGCGTTAACTGCAATGTCCTTGCCTTTTATTATTATCGTCTTTTTATCCATAATTTCTTTAATCTGACTTCAATACACCTTCCTTCTTGGTTCTGGTATTTTTTTAATAATAGATTTATATTCTATTATTAAAAAATACCAGAACCAAGAAGCTGAAGAAAAAGCCTCTAAAAAGCATTAGTGATTTAAGAAAAGGCCGAATAGAGTAAAAAAAAAAGATTTTATCACAAAGATGTTAATACATATTCACAAGAAATTAAAAAAAAAAACAAGAAAAAGCTTTTATGAAAGAGAGTCTCTTACGAAGCGAATATTAAAAGTAAAAACATTTAAATTTTACTTTTATTATTTGCTTTGTAAACTTATAAAAATCTGTACTGGAATGTATTGCATTTAATATCCCAAATATCTAATGATTCCTGACGAATTTATGCGATTATGCCGCTGAAGATACCAAAATCTAATAAAAGCAATTTCAATACTGCTTGGATTTGAATATGGTTACACAATTTGTTAAAAAAATATAATTATATTTATGATGACATTAATTTATAACAAACACATCTTTAACAATTATTTCAATTATTATCAAGCAGCAATTATTTCAATTATTATTTTAAATTGAACACAAATCAGAGATAACAATATATTTTTCAGGGTGAGGATAATAAAAAATTTGCAAAGATGGACAAAAGGTCCACGAGATTCATAGTCTTACGCCGGATTAATGTCATATGTTATAATTTGTAAATTGTATGTACCACACAATATTAAAATAAACAATACTTCAAGCAAGGCAATTAAATATTTTTAAATGGAATATGTGTTTTTCTTGAAGTAATTATTACTTTTTATAAATCTCATAAATTAAAAATTGTCTTCACCATTAAAAATTATATGCCATCCTTACATATAAAGTCATTAAAAACGGTTATTTACAACATGGTTTTATTCCTTTGTAAAATACATTACAAAATTTTAGTACATTTTTTGCAGAACATAAGACATTTACTTTTTATCGAAGTAAGCACAACGAACCATTTATTCTCAAGGGAAAGAAATTTTAAGTGATCATTATCTTTAGTCTCACCTGAGCGCTTTTAACGCTTCATTTCTACGAGGTTACAGTTAAACCGTTCTTCGGAAAATAAATAAGATAACAAGACTGTTACTGTAAATAAAGTTGTAACGGTTCTGATCAAATTTAAAAGAGGGCTAATAAATTAACTTGTAAATCGTTTTGGCCCTACAGTGATACCATCAAATTTGAATAAAGGTTACATATTATAAATTACCTGCAAAAATATACACTATATATATATATTTACTTAGTTATTTAGCTAAAAACTTTCCTTGCTTAATTGATCTGAAATAAATCTTCAAAAACCTGTCAAAGTTGATATGATTTTCAATAAAAATTCATTCATCATCATCAGCCTGTTAATCCACTTGTGGAAATAGGCCTTCCATGCACCGCCCTCTCCATAGGTGGTTTTTGGACCGTATCCCATCACGCTAGTCCAATGCGGTTTGGTGAGTGGATCGCCTTTTTACATGCCCATCCGACGCATGGATCATCGTACTTTTCAGACAATTGGTTGATCGGCCCAAATTGTCCTAACCAACTAGGAAACAACAATGAAAATTTGTTGAGTCCCCGCAGGATTCAAACCCACGACCTCCGGTTTCTAAAGCAAACGCCTATACTACTAGGCTACGGAGGCAGTTGTATATTACCGTACTGTTTAGTATATTTTAGTTATTTTCACAGTATAATGTCTTATGGCATTCTACTGTGGCAAAACGGGGCTGATATTAATACTATTTTCATAATTCAAAAGAGAGTGATTCTAGCAGTCTATAACCTGGGCCCCAAAGAATCGCTGGGAAAAAAGTTTACAGATATCAATGTAATGACTTTTTTCTCAATACATATTTGAAAATATTATGTATGTTCATAAACATAAAAATGATTTTGTAAAACATTGTGACACACATAATATAAATACTAGGAATAAGTATAATTATGTTCTTCCAAAAACTAGGCTCCGGCAAGAACAACACACACAGAGAGCGCCTCCAGCAGCGGTCCCGACCGCACGTGTTCGCCGCAGTCTCAAGCTCGCCTCGCAGAAGTCATCGTCCGCCGCCGTGAAACGATTTCGCTGCGCCATCTGAGTTTTATGAGTGCACCTGCGCTCATAGAGCCTTTTGTCGCACCGCTGACGTCATCGCGTCGGAATTTATTGCGCTACCTCAAGCGGTCGGCTTGTACGCAGCTGTGTTTTGCAACTCGTTTGCATAACACAATTGTGTTGCTAGCCGCTTGTAGTTAATTAATCTTGTTTCTTGGCCGAAAAAGTTGTTTTTACAACTTTACTAGGCCTACCGAACATTTTAATATTCTGTTTCTTGTTTCAGAAACCAGTCAGACACACCTTCCTGCCGTAGCCGAAACGGAACGGACGGAAGCTACGCTCGGCAACCGCCGGGACATACAGATTGCGTCAGATGACGCTACAGATGACTCGCCTCAGCTAGACAAGGCAACCGCTACAATGGTCGACCGAGAGCTCTCGACTCGCTTTGGTATTGATACCAAGGCGATCAGCGAGAAGCTCGGTCGAAAGCTTTACATGAAGCTCACCGACGCCGTGGACCAGCTACTTTCCGAGAACAATTCCGATCCGATACTCCGCATCACGCCTGGACCGTCCGACCGTTCGCGGATGATAGCGACGACAATTGTCGACGTTAGCATCCGCTCGGAATCGGACATGGAGGTCGAGCTATCCACCTCCAGATCCCAACCAGACGACGGCTTCAAAACCGTCAAAACCAAGAGGAAGCGCAAGGTGCGCACCTCATCACCCGCACCCGCACCCGTCCATCCCGTCAAGGCTGCAAAGCCTGACATCCCCACCACCTGCCCTCAGCAGGTTCCCAAACCGTCGTCCTCCCAGGCGACAAAAACCCCTTCCATCCATCCCGCCGATCCTAGGCGCCCCTCGGCCCCTCGCCCCGCCCAGCCGTCCCAGCCTTCCCAGGCACGGCTCCCCGTAGGGAAACGCCTACCTCCAATCTACCTCCGCAAGAAGGAAAAGTAGGTCGAGATTCGCTCGGTCCTATGCAACAACATTAAGTTTGAGGCCTCTGATAGCAATCAGGGGATCAAACTCCAGTTAGAATATTCAAACAATTTTAGAAAGGTGACTTTATTTCTCAGAGAAAAAGAACACCAATATCACACATTTGCGCTCCCGGATGAGCGCGTACTTAGGACAGTGGTCAAAGGACTGCCTAAGGAAATCCCTTGCTCCGAGATAGCTTCGGCTATCAAAGAATTAAATATTCCCGCCCTTTCGGTACAACGCATGTAGCACCCACGTGCCTAACGCCCTTACGGTATGGTGCTAGTTACGCTAGAGCGCTCAAAAGAAGGCAAGGGCATTTACGACATAGATCAGCTGTATGGTATCGGCCGTCTCTCTTTTGAGCGGCCGCATTCCAACGGCCTTCCAGGGCAGTGTCATAACTGCCAGGTATTCGGTCACGCTGCGCGGAACGGTTTCGCCCGCCCCCGTTGCGTCAAATGCCTTAGGGATCACGGCACCGCCTCCTGTCCCAGACCCAAGGAAAAAGAAGTCCTCGCCACCTACGAACCTCCTGCGTGCGTAAACTGCCGCAATCCCGGCCGCACGGCCAACTACCTCGGCTGCCCTACGGCGCTAAAACGCAGACTCTTCCAGGCGACCACCCAATTCTTCAAACAACACCGCATTCCCACCCCTCCGTTCTTCCAACGCTTGGCAGTCCCGCTCCGCGTGACAACAGCCAGCGCCGGAGCCGACTCCGAGCGCACAGCGGCCCGCCACCGCCTCAAAAAGCCAGCATGCTAGCCATAGCAATGGCAGCACTGGCAACAATACCGCGTCATTCTTAAAGTCGCTAGATCTTTTTAATCTAGACGAACTTAATCAAGCAGCAGATGATTTCGCCGCCGCCGCCGGTGACGCAATGACTAGGTTTTCCCTTCTTGTGAAATACAAGAATTTAATTACTGCCCTTAAGGCTTAGGTAGCGACACCCTAGCAGTAGCCAGACACACCCTACACTCAGGTGTGGACAAACACACACTCATGACATCAGCCCCACCGGTGAGGTCGAACTTACATCCTTTGCTATATGACACTGAAGCAACACCATATTAGAATGGGAGCGTTGCTAGGTTTCTTGCGCCACTTCTTCTCCCAGCGCCAACGCTTTAAGAAGTGGTAGTAAAGTTTCGATAGAGCTCTTCTAGCTGTTATTAAATGATCATTGCAAAGCGTCTGAATCGAGCCGAGGCGTCGGCCCATCTGGGCAGCCCTCGATTCAGCATGCTAACGGGTACCAGAAAAGTGACGGCCCAAGCCGAGGCTCCCCGTCTGGGAGCCCTTGGTGCAGTTATGTCACTTATGGGGAGACGCACCTGTGGCAACGGGCCCCCCCAAACCCGGTTATGTTCTAATAGGTTTATTCCCCAGATCACGAGATCCATCAAAAAAAAAATATCGCCACATATACACACAGATATAAATGTAAAAACATTTTTGTTAAAAGACGTTTGTTGTTATAATGCCTTCATCCATGTATCAACTTTTGAGAAAGCCGTCGACGCGCCAAAAAAAGTTTTGTGTGAGTAACACTACTAAATAATATGAAAACAAATTTAGGTCAAGGAATTAAAAAAAATCTTAAAAATATTTTTTTTGTGCCTAGTGTTTATTTTCATATATTCCTGTTCTTGCATTATTACAGTCTAACATATATTGATTTGCAAAAATACTAAAGTAGATTTATTGTAAGTAAACTATACAAAACGCTGTATTCACTAAAATTTATCATGTCCGTCCACTTTAGTCATTGTTTTAAAAGAATAAATTCCCAACTTATATTTCTTATTTATATATAACAAATATACGTATGACGGTGGTAGTTCTTACGTACTACCACCTTTATAAGTATATATATATAGTTTACACACGTAGATTTGATGTAATAGTAGACGCCACGGCGGTACTTTCCCAAACGATCCCTTATTATTAGGAGACCTTATACCTACAAATGTAGATCAATCTATATATTTTTTAAAGCTTTAATTTGGATTGTATATATATATTTTTTTTTTATGTTCAATTAATAAAGAAACGAATGAAATGAAAAAGAACAAAGAAGAAGCCAAGCGTTATTTATCTTAATTGCAAACCGTAAAAGGTTTTATGATAAAATTTATTTAAAAGAAAATTTTCTCAAATAAGACAAAACGTGAAATAGGGATTATTTCACGTTTTGCATAAATACATATTTCATATTGCATGAAAATATTTACTAGTATTAATAAATGATTGGTTCGACATGGTACAATTTTATTTAAACAAGCCAGTGAATAAAACCCGTAGCGTAACTAAGTGTCAATCTACCAGGATTAACCGACAACGCGTAGACGTTAAGGAAATAGATCTACGAACTTTAATTTTGGATTTGGTTGTTATAGTTTGATTGATTGATCGGTGATAATTTCTGCAAGGTGTAATTTATTTGTTATGTGTAGAAAAACTAAATAGATAATTAGAATTTCTTGATCGTTGCTTGGTGAACCGATTATATATCTTTTAAAGGTCAATTGTGAAGGATTAGATCCTATCTAGTTCAGAACCTTCATGTTACTCATTATTAGATAAAGTTAAATAAAAGTTCTTTGCAATATTTTATTTTAATATAAAATATATAAGCTTTAAAGGTCTTATCTTGCTATTTTGCCTCATTAAGAATCTTTTTAATGCTTTTAATAAATAGACAGGCTAAGTTGTTTATTTAGCGTCATAATTTCAAAGTATATTCAGCTATTATCATATTTTATCTTTTGCATATATCCTTGCATACCTTTTGCATATATACAAATATATAAACGTAGAAAAAAGTGATTGTTCACAAAAGATTTAACATATCAATCAATACAATCAAATACTTTGTTCAAATATTAATAAAACTTCAAAAGGATTTTTGGTCAAAGAAAATTAAATCTGTTATGAAATGAACACTATTCAAATAATAATCTTTTCATCACAACAAATGCCATACAAGGCGAGACGTAGGCGAGTTTCTTTTCTATAAAGAATATAGTGAATGTAATAATGCCGTCCGGCTGAATACACTTAGGGACACTGAATAGAAATGTCTTTAATATATATATTGTATAAAATAGTCAATGTTATTTTATAAACCAATTATAACAATACCTTTGATGTACTTTAAACTAAAACAAATTAATGTACTATTATAAATGTTTCTACGTGCTTTTACACGCAAGCACCTTATTAAAATTTATAATATACTTATTAAAATTTTATGCTGTAAATTTATGTTTCATTTTCAATAAATTTTTGACGTCACACAAAAAATAAGTTTTGACAGCTCATTGAAAATTCTTTATCACCTAGAAAATGTTAAAAAATTCGAATATTTTTTAATATAGAGTTATACAAAAACATTAATTTAATTTAAAAGCAAATAATAAAAATGAAGCTACTTTCTAATCATGAATAAGTATTGTCGTAAAGAGCGAGTGTCCTGTCGTCTAAGCCGGCAAAATTGAAAGCTATATATATTCTCTCCACAATAAAAAAGTAAAAAAAATCCCGAAAATAAAACGAAAACAGGAGCAATATTTATTTTTAAGTATATAATATATACAAGGAAAAATAGGATAATATTTCAATAAACTAACATTATCCTACAAAGGGTAAATTTCCTAGGTACAAAATAATAAATATAAATTTTCTACTGAAGAAGTAGAAAATTTTATATTTATAATTCTATGTTAAATAAATACTAAAAATTTATTATTACAAACTTTAGCACCGTATAAGTTAATAAAAAGTATATCTATGTAAGCAGCAAATACTTACATAGACACGACTTAAGGTATATATATCTTCCGCCGAAATAATTTATGACATATGTATGTAGGTGTTAAGAATTCACGACCTTGCGCAGGCAATAGAATTATGAAAAAAAGTGTAAAATATTTTTACCTTTCAAGCTAAGCGTTATGTGAAAAACCTTTTTACGGGAAAATGCTAACACGTTGTTAAACATTTCGCAAATCACAGAAACTTATAAAAATACCAGCTTATACCGTAATGACCTAAATATACTAGCACTAAGAAACTAAAAATTGTAAAAGATATACTGCGGATGAACAATTTTGTTGTTTCCCTGTTGTTTAAAACAACATAGACTAGCTAGAAATACTTCATGAAGAATTAAAAGGTAATTAGTGCATTTTAAGTTTGTACAATTGTTTCAACTTAACATGGCCTAAAAGTTAAATCATAGTAAATTATCTCTTTTGTTATGTGGGGTCTACGTGTTTATTATATTTATATCCAAACATCGTTTGAACAAATAAAAGAAATTAATTTAGTAACAATAAAATCTTCTTTTAATTGTTTAACTTATGCTGTTAGATGTTGTCTTGGCCAAATAAAAGAGTTTACTTATACTAGTTATATCGTTTCCTTCTTACATATCTTTTAACCAAGATTATTATATTTTTAATCAATAACATTAATGATTATCTTAACATTAATGTTTGTAAGCAAAATTATTAGTGAATAATAATTTCTAGATCAACGAATTCGGGGTAGTTTTTATTTTTCGTCTTTTTTCTCACTTCACTGTCGTCATCGTAATAAAAAATCAGTGTCGCAAATATCTAGCGATTGAATAGGAAGAAAAAAAGATCTAATAATTATTAAGTTATGTCCATCGTTATCGACTTCAACAATTACTATGCTAGACTATCATATATTTTAAAATTTTAATATGACTTTTTCAAAACCGTCAAATTTAGTCAGTAATAATAAATGTTAAGAATATCAGACCTATGCTAATAACATACAATAAAAATATATTGTTCATAATATATATCCATATACATACACAAAAAAATGCCATACGCAAAGTTATTAATAATTATAGTGTTGTTTGTAATATTGAATATAGTAAGAAAATATAGCCTAATTTGTAATTTTTTGGATTTTTTTAATATTTTTTTGTATGTACCCAATACATACAACATATACCTTCTATAAACCGAATATTTTTAATTATTGTTTTGGCGGTATAAGCGAATACTAAAATGCTTTTATCAATTTCTGACATCTAAGCTGCTCTAATTTGTTTTTAAATATTCATTGTATCGAAACGCTTTATACGTTAATTATTTCGACATAATATAATGGAATTCTTTACATGAATTATAAAAGAATAAAAATGGATTTAATTCATTTTTGCTTTATTTATCCATACTATCATACTATCGAGTAAAAGAAGAATTGTGAAAACCGGCCAGCCAGGAGTGGCGCAACGATTAACATAAAAAAAAAAAAGGCTAATAAAAAAGCATACGTATTGATATCTCTTAGAACCCGGTCAAAAGGCTGGTCCTATGCCTTGTATCCCTTTTGTGATGTTATTTATGGTCAGTCTTTTAACTTTAAGAAATATAACTTTATAAAAAAAATATTGATGTACACAATTGCGTGAGGAAGAAGTATTTTTTTTCGGGATTTTAAAACTTTTTTATTCTATCTGAAATGCACCTGAAATACGCCTCATTACATTTGTAACAATTGTAACATTAAAAAAGTAATTGTAGATTATTTTTAATATATAGACATGAGCGCTCAAGAAGAGGTCTCACCTTTTATAAAGACCTATTAAAGTATTACATATTAGATATACGTATTTCTTGGGAACGTACTTTAAGTATAACTCTAAAGGTTAAGCCAGTGTGTGAAATTTAATCGCACACCGTTGCAAATTATTGACGACGTATTTTTTTATTTTTTTTTTAAATATCTATTAAATAACATCACAAAAGATTAACCTAGTCGTTATAAAATTAAGCGTACTGATTGGTTTTTACTGGCAAATGTCTGTCAATTGCTGCTCGACTACAATTTTTTTTATTTATATAAATTACGAATCCTTTTTTGTCCTTATAAATTCCACGATTTACATTAGATGTAATGGCATTTTAATTTAACTGTAAGGCGGTTTTATTTAACAATAACGTCCATTACCCCAGGGCACGTTGTAAGTTTACTTCTTATAGGACCAGAATAATCGCCGTGTGCAACCTGATTTATCTCGTGCGCTATTTGTATAGCAGAGCTGCAGTAAATTAGGCCATTGTGATCCTGACTTCGTGACTTAACTATTATTTACTATCTATATATAAAGGTGTTGGTTATTGGTAAAAAAATAATGGTAAAATATACCAACGATCCTAGCTTTACTGTGTCAAAAATGTTATAACACATTTTTAGTTAATATTATTTTAATAATTATAATTAATGTAATAATAAAATAATTTAAGTTAATATAAGTTTTACAATTAATTGAAAAATTAAGCACTTAATATTAGTTTAAAGCAAAATAAAAAAACTCTAGTAAGACTTTTCTGTTTTTATTCTTTATCATTGTTAATAATAGTTTTTTATAAAATTGTCATTGCTGTGCCTGCCGTGTGCCATCTGAATTGTAATGAAGCTTTTGTACCATTATTATTTAGATATTTTAGATTACACAGCAATGAAATATACACAAATTAATCAGTTCGCAAAATTTTTGTATTTCCTTTTATAATAAACGCGTATTGTAGAATTATTAGCAAGAAATAATAAGAAAAATATTTTAAAAATATATGTCTATTTATTAAATTTCTGTATGGAAATTCTATGTATGTCTTAATTGTTTTCTCGGTACTACAAATGTTGAATATTATATCCATTATTATGTCATCATCACCGAAACATCAAGGCCGTTACAGAACACGTATTTTATTAGACATAACAGATAGTAGTTCTGAGGTTCAAGGGTCACTCCAAAGTTTGCTTAGAAATGCCTTGCCGGAGCTTTATTAAATCTTGAAATCTTCCATTATAATCCTACCCAACCATTTTCTGTAATTTTACTACGACGACATGTTTAAACTGCTATAAAAGGGTTTTAGTTTTTGCTTCCATGGAAAAAATAAAAATCTACCAATAATAGAGACTGCCGAATTGAATATTTTTACTACTAAATTTTAAAATTTAATTATTTTTAAAATAAAATTATTATTATCCCTGTGGATTGTACACCAATTGCTTCCTTTAAAATATTGGTGCACTTATTTAATACACACTTATGTACTTAACTATGTCTACATTACACTATTAACAATGGAAAATATTATTATTTCTTTTATTTACGCGATTATTATACATATCAAATCCACTAATTTACGGATTTTTCGCGTTACTTAAATATATTATCCGAAACATCGGGAATAAATATATTTGAAACGCGAAAAATCCGTAAATTAGTAAATGGGAAATATATTTATAAATTTATGACAATAAATATAAGTACACCTTTAAAGTGTCTCAATACGTCGGCGCCTGATTTCATGACTTCACTACGGTGTCACGAATCATGAGTTTTGGCCTACCAAAAGTGTAATATTTATTTACTTAAATTATATTTGTAATACATACCTATTTCATAAATGCTGTTCAACTGTTATATGTATTTTTATATTAACATTTGATTGCAGATTTATTTTATTTTTACATTCAATAAGTGCACACATCCCTTGAATGTAACGATTGTCTAAAAATATTTAGCATGCAATTTTATGAACACTCAGTGACCTCATGCTTGCATTACACTGCAATTGTATTACGCTTACATATGTATCATCAGCTGATGAACATTTACCTTTTCTTTTCCTAATTTTAATATGAATATCTCACAAAGAAAGTCTCATGGTTTTATAATCGTAGTTTAATTATTCTTTCATACTTCTAAGAACAGATATTTTAAGCTAAGTCCTTATTATATTTACTTCTTTCTTTAGACAGCAACGCTTAAATTATTTTACAATTGTCGTTGTTCTTAAGGCCAATCAAACTGAAGGTCGTTCGACACAAACATTCATGTTTTGAATTACTACTATAAAAATAAAACGTCCTTAAGTCTTTTAATCTTTTTCAATTTTAGTATAAAATTTATCAAACACGGGATGTTAAATGTCTATAACTAGGCATTTAGTTAAATAACTTATCTTTTGAGTTATCTCTTGTAATGCTTTGATTAAAAATATTAAATGCTATGTATATTTTGAAAAATCGGCTATATGCAGGCTATTTTAACAGGACGCAAAAGTCATTAAGATTCATGTTCACGTATATCTTTTTTATTTTTATCATCAAGCGGCAAAAATCACCAAACGCAACTAGTCACAAAATCAAAATTCACGAGGGATTTCTGACACTAATCTATAAATGGTCTTAACTTCTTTAGACTAGTATATTCCCTAGAGTTATTGTGCGAAAAGTTTCTCCTTGAGTTCTATCACATAATATGTTTCGTCTAAAAATTTCAATATTTGTTACCTTCATAGTAGAAAACTATAAATTTTGCGTTTGTAGAGCTATGAGCAAAAAACTTAAACGTTTTTAATAACGATTATTTGTGGCTTTTTTAGATATTGTATATTCTTTAGACATATATTTTTATATTTATATAACTTATTTTTACCTAATATTCGATGATTGTTGGTTTATATTTCGTTACACAATGAAACTCTTTTTAGCTTATGGACATTTCCTGAACTCAATTAACTTTAGTAACATGTAATATTCAAAAGTAATATAATCGCACGAAATGCGTAATTGGCATAAGCAATAATGTATTAAATACATTAAAATAGTTATAGCGCTTTGATGTTGATTACAGAATACATATCGAAGGTGTGCTTTTGAAGTTTCTGTTTCGTCATTAGTATATTCAAATCACTAGTATTATTATTTGATTAGTCATTGATTAACTGGTACCATAGAATTTCCATTATCAATAATATTAAGCGTTTAATTATGATAAACCAGAAATGTCTGCAAATTGTATCTGCAGAATGAATCTGCAAATATATTTAAGAAAATAAAAACGAAGTAGAAATAATAGAACTTATTTAAAAGTAAAAACTAATCTTGTCTTTTGTATATTTATGTTTAAAATAATATTTACGGTACTTCTTCATTTTTACCTAGGCACATATTTTTAAAATATAAAGAGGAGGTTACTTAGGTAAAGAATACAAAATAAATTCATAATTTTTTGATTATAAAATTCTTTTTCTAACAGATTAAACTTAGCATCGCTTAGCTCTAATACTTTTCTTCTTAAAAAATTAAAACACTATAATATAACATATTAAAATATTTAGTGGATTATTCTTCTTTTGCAGTCATGTGTAAGCATATATTTCATTTTAATTAAAAAGCAGCGTTTTATTTGTTTAGTAGCGTCTTTAATTTAATAGCTGAAGATTGTGATTAAAGAAGACGTATTATTTTTATTGTTAAATATCTTAGAAATTAGGAATTCAATACTATAAATTAATCGTATAGAACACAAATTAAGTATGGCTGATTGAAATATTGATTAAAACTGATCAATAAGAACGCTAGACTAAGACTAAGACTCTAATCGTATGCTAACAGTACCATATCAATTACATATTTAAAATAAATACAAATAAAACGTATTTTCTTCGGTTACCAGTGAATTTTATTGTATGATTTTGTTTGCGAGGATCATTAGAAGTCATAATTTGTCTCATGTATATGCTATGATGGTGCTAGAATAAATAAAAATAATATAGTAAGCGTAAGAATTTTAAAAAAGTTTTTTTGCATCACGCTGTCACGTATACGGTGAATGTTCTTTACTGTTTTACATAATTCTATAAGGGAAGAGACGTGAGAGTAAGTAAATGATGTTTTGTCGCCGGCGTAGGCTTGCGACTTTCAAATATGTGATAATTTATTTTGGAGGAACAAACAATAAAATCAACTAATTCTTGCAAAAAGATTCCAAAAAAATCCAAGAAACAGTCTGTTTCTATTTTATAAATGCAGCTTTTTGTTTTTGTTAGAATTTAAATGCTACTAAGATATTTCAACTATTAAAAAGTGAGGGCTATTCTGTGAAGGTTTGTGCGCTAAAGCTCGAAAAATTAGACCGAGTATTCATTAGTATTCCGAAGGCCTCAAACAATCGATTTCAATGATAGAACTTAAATACTATCAAAAGGGATTAAGCTACGTTACAGTATTCCAGAAACGAATTAATTAAAATTTACTCACTTTCTCAGAACAAAAACTACAGAACTAGACTAATTATGCCATAGCTCGGTGCAGTCGTAAAATTTGTGGCGTTTTGTGCATCGTCAGGTACCGGTCATCCAGCGCGTCTCTTTGCTTAATTCACTAGGAAAAAGAAGACTTTAATTTAAATTAGCTTGGTGAAAATTGTGTGTGTTCAAATTAATGATGATTAATCTGCCCCCGTAGCCTAGTGGTATGGGCGTGAGCTTTAGAAACCGGAGGTCGTGGTATGAATCCTGCGGGGACTCAACAAATTTTGATTGTTGTTTTCTAGTTGGTAAGGGCAATTTGTGCCGATCACCCAATTGTCTGAAAAGTAAGATGATCCATGCGTCGGATGGGAATGTAAAAGTCGGTCCACCCACCAACGGATAGGGGTGTATTAGGGGAGGCCTACGTGCAGCAGTGGACTATCACAGGCTGATGATGATGATGATAATGATGTTAACCCTAATCAAGCAATAATTATTTATAAATTAATTCTTACAAGACAAATTAATTAAAAAAATTGCAGTATTATATCACGTTATGATAAAATCAAATCATTAAAGATGTTAAATAAATTACAATAATAAAACACGTTGTTGTGTATAAAAATATTATTTCTTATTTTTATTGCATGTACCCTATATTAAATGCTTTCGTTTCTTCGTCCGTATAACCAACTGGCTGCCTGCTCGTTACGAAGAAAATTAAACACTCTTTTTTAAGTATAGGCTTTCATTTACATTTTATTAAAGATTTGCTACGCTAGTATTATAGTTAGGACTTTCATTGTTAATTATTGGCCTCATTTCATCAAGGCCCAGTTTCTAATTAACTCAACATCACCGTATTATTCAACACCAATTGTTCTCATACCTTGTTTATTAATTTGATTGCATTCTGAATTTTTTTCACTGTGTTTGACTTAACAAAGTCATAATTAAGTTAAGTCTCAATTAAAATCTGCTTTTCTTTTGTTAGATCGCAGACTTAATGGCTCCGCGTGGTGTCACTGTAAAACCAATTGAACTCGAAGAGTAGAGTGAGGAAAATCACCTTTCTTTTTATATTTTCTTTTGATAACCAAAACAGAAAACAACTCTTTAGGCATAGCACGAATTTAAACTTAATTTTTTCTCAGATTTTCACACTGCGATCTGAAAACTACTTAAAGGAACCCTTTTATGGACTAATTATGAAGAGTCAAAATTCCTTTAGGAAAACATTATTGTTATTTATCAATACCAGTAGTGCATTATTTAAAACCATATCATTAACTAGTAATGAAATGCCAGCTCTAGTTTTATTGGATTAAGTACTTGCGTTTTTACAAAATCAGTAAGCAAGAAAAATAATTTTATATTCAAGAAACAAATGCAATGTATTATAAAAAAATCTGTTGTAAATTTTGGTTCACACTAATGCAAAGTTGTTTGCAGACAAAATTTTAATCCTTGATCTATGGTTTGCAAACCAAAAATTAAAAACCAACCCTACAGGGGCCGCTAGTTAGGAGTACTGAAAGAACAAATTCTTAAAAATAGTTGTATCAAGAATTAATTGTTTCAAAAAGAGAGAAAACAAGTATAAACTTCTTGTAACCATGCTAAATTACACCGATTTAGAAAATAGCGTTCAAACTTTTTCTATTTAAATGAGTTATATTGTACGATTTGGAAACACGCTAGGAAATGTAATGTGAATTCACTCAAATTTGTGTCATGGTGTTTGTTGAAATAAGCGCAAACTCATATTTGCGGTTTGAACAAATTGTAAAACTTTGTGCGGACTAATTTTGTCTACGTTAATCGTTTTGGAGTTTCCGAATATGCAGCTACAAAGGTAAGTTTTATACAAAGTTGTTTTTGGTATGTTCAATATGCAGGTTACGGTTTATTCATCATTCAAAAAAATATTACGGCCAGTCCAAATTAATAACTGGAATTAGTGTATCTGTCAATAAATTATTGAAAATTAGAAATATGATTTTAATTATAGCCATTTTGTGAGTGGTATTTTCTATATTGTTACAACAAAATTTTTAATTGTTTTAATGACGCATAAAAGTAAAAGAATTTTTATTTTCTAATCCAATCTAAATAAAGAAATAATAGTGATAGGAGCATTTATTGTTAATAATTTTAACATAATTTTTACTAACTGACATACCTACTGACATACTGCCTCCGATTTTAAAGAAGTTTGGACATCCTTGTAATCGGTGTAATCAGATGATACATAATATCAAATTATATCTAAACATAAAATATTGTTGCCACAGGTTAGTTTGTTCAGATCTAATACAAATCTAAATTGAATAAACTGCAAGCTATACGTCTAAAAGCATAAAAGCTACCATAAAGTAAATATGTCAATTATCGTAGACGCATAAATATTTAAATGGTAATTATAAAAAGATTTCTTTTTGTTTTGAATTAGATGTTTAACAACGTCAAAATTATGAACTTTATTAATAGAAATCAATGTATTCTTAACGGACCCTTAGATTTTAAGGCGAGAGGAGAATAATCAGGACTTACTTTTATCTATGTTTTATAATATAAAACTATTTATCTGATCACTCCGGTGCAAGTTTTGGCTTTGCGAGGCCGTGTATTCAAGTATTTCTAGACTTAAATAAATTTACTGTTATATTTAAATTAACTTAAGATTGAGAATCAATCGAGAATATATCAGTAAGCTTTATTTAATTACTTTAACCTTGCTTTAACAAGAGAAAACTTTTAAAACAGAATTAATGGCTTATTGATTTTACTGGAAAGTACTCGAGTTAATTGAAAAATTTAATTGCCTAGCTTTGAGGGATTATGGTTTGAGACAGACGGTGAATACCGTCTCCTACCTAGTCTAAAGGTTATTCAGGCTATTGCTTTCTAATACACCAATTTTGTTCTAAAGCTATTGAGGCTGCAGTTCTAAAGCTATTGAGGCTGCAGCATATTGGAATGAACCGCAAGCAGTCACCCTATAAAAAACATCATTTTAGAATAGTTTCATAATTCATCATCAAATAATATTTTTGTATTGTTTTTAAGTGTGTTGTTGTTTCTTTTTCAAGAACGAATAAAATCTTTACTTAACAATTTAGGGAAAATTGCATTTTTATCTATAATTCGAAGTAAGTCCAACCAATTGTTCTTTACGACAGTCGGAACTAAAAAGTAACTTGTCTTAAAGCAACCCAATTATGCTTCATTCTCTTGACCGTTTAATCCTTTTGAATGATCACTTGTCCAAATTTGGAGTGTTTAATAATTCGCTATCTTTTATTTAATCATAATAATATTATATCTTTATATTTGATTTAAAACGATTCGATAGTAGTCAAACGATAATAATCTTTTTACAATACATTCAGTCAAAAGTAGCGTTGTCTTTTTTCTATGGATTAAAATCAAATAGGAAATTAATAAACTATAGTTAGAATACTATTATAACAACTCGACGTTGACGTTTTGTCTCTCAGCGCTCGTATATAAAAGACTTGTCTGAAATATAATATATAGTTAGTTTCGAATGAGCCTTTTTTTCTCTTTTTGATGGATCTCGTGCTCTGGGGAATAAACTAATTAGAACATAACCAGGTTTGGGGCAGCCCGTTGCCACAGGCGCGTCTCCCCATAAGTGACTTAACTGCTTTAAGGGCCCCCGACGGGGAGCCTCGGCTTGGGCCGTCACTTTTGTGGTACCCGTTAGCATGCTGAATCGAGGGCTGCCTAGATAGGCCGACGCCTCGGCTCCATTCAGACGTCTATAGCAAAGGGTGGGTAAGTTTGACCTCGCCGATGGAGTCGCCGGCGGCGGCGGCGAATGCATCTGACTGCTTGGTTGAATTCGTCTAGATCAAAGAGATCTAGCGATTTTAGAAATGACGCGGTATTGTTGCCCTTGCTGCCATTGCTATGGCTAGCATGCTGGCATTTTGAGGCGGCGGCGGCTCTGTGCGCTCGAGTCGGCTCCAGCACTGGTTGTTGCACGCGGGCGGAACTGCCAAGCGTTGGAAGGACAGAGAGGTGGAATGGTGCTATTTGGAGGATTGGGTGGTCGCCAGGAAGAAGCTTCCCTCGGATTGCTGGGACTCTGCGTTTTGGCGCCTTAGGGCAGCCGGAGGTAGTTGCCGTGTGGCCGGGATTGCGGCAGTTTACGCACGCAGGAGGTTCGTAGGTGGCGAGGACTTCTTTGTCCTGGTCTGGGACAGGAGGCGGTGCCGAGATCCCGAGGCATTTAACGCAACGGGGTGGGCGAAACAGTTCCGCGCAGCGTGAGCGAATACCTGGCAGTTATGACACTGCATTGGAAAGCCATTGGAATACGGCCGCTCAAAAGAGAGACGGCCGATCCCATACAGCTGATCTATGTCGTAATTGCGCTTGCCTTCTTTTGAGCGCTCTAGCGTAACTATTACCATACCGTAAGGGTGTTTGGCGCGTGGGTGTTACATGCGTTGTACCGAAAGGGCGGGAATATTTAAGTCTTTGATAGCCGAAGCTATCTCGGAGCAAGGGATTTCCTTAGGCAGTCCCTTGACCACTGTCCTAAGTACGCGCTCATCCGGGAGCGCAAATTTGTGATATTGGTGTTGTTTTTCCCTGAGGAATAAAGTCACCTTTCTAAAATCGTTTGAATCTTCTAATTGTAGTTTGATACCCTAATTGCTATCAGAGGCCTAAAACTTAATGTTGTTGGATGGGGCTGAGTGAATCTCGACCCACTTCACCTTCTCGGGAGGTAGATTGGTGGTGGACGTTTCTACGGGAGCCGTGCCTGAGAAGGCTGGGATGCTGGGCGGAGCGAGGAGCCGGGAGTCTGTCTGCGTCTGTTAATTGCATGTACAATTTTCGACCGATTTTTCACTAATCGCCTTGGTATCAATACCAAAGCGACTCGATAGCTCCCAGTTGACCATTGTTATGGTTAGGTCGCGCCTATTTGACGAGCCATGTGTTGCGTTGCCCAACTTAAGCGGTGAGTCCCAGTGATTGCCGGGCGTAGAAACCTTCCCGCCCTGCCTGGTTCTATAACAGAAACAAAATATTAAAACGTTAAAGTGGCCTAGTGTAGTTGTAAAACAACTAGTTCGGCCCAGAAACAAGATAATTAATCCTAAGAAACAAAATTTGCGCTTTCAACAAGCGGTTAGCAACACAATTGTGTTAGGCAAACGAGTTGAAAAAGCACAGCTGGTACAAGACGTATTTTTATTTTAAAATTCTTAGAAATTAAAAAATACTATAAATTATTTTATTGAACACAAATTAAGTATGCGATTGAAATATTGTGAAAACGTCAATAAGAACCTAGACTAAAGGTAAGACTCTAATCTTACTAACAATCCATATCAATTACATATTTAAAATAAAACTTATTTTATTAGGATCCATAATTTTTTGTAGTTTTGTTTGGAGGATCATTAGAAGTCATAATTTATCTCATGTATATGATATTATGGTGCTAGAATAAATAAAATAATGATAAGCATATAATTTAAAAAGTATTTTTTGCATCACGCTGTCACAGGGTTAAATTTCTTTACTGTTTCATAATTTCATAAGGGAGGAGACGTGAGGTAAGTAAATGATCTTCATCCCGGGCGTAAACACTTTCAAATATGTGATAATTTTTTTGGAGGAACAAACAATAAAATCAACTTTTCCAAAAAGATTCCATAAAAATTCAAAAAAGACTGTCTCTATTTTTAAAAAAGCAGCTTTTGGTTTTTGTTGAATTTGATCTACTGAATTTTCAACTATTAAAAAAGTGAGGCTATTCCTTGGGTTTGTGCTGGCTCGAAAAAATTAGACCGTATTCATCAGTATTCCGAAGGCCTCAAACAATCGATTTCAATGATAGAACTTAAATCTATCAAAAGGGTTAAAAGCTCTTACAGTATTCCCAGAAACAATTAATTAAAATTTACTCACTTTCTCAAACAAAAAACACGAACTAGACTAATTATGCCAAGCTTGTGCGTCTCAAATTTGGGCTTTTGTACCGTCAATTTCCCGGTCATCAACGCGTCTCTTTGCTTAATTCACTAGGAAAGAAGCTATAATTTAAATTAGCGGTGAAAGTGTGGTGTTAAATTAAGTTTAATCTGCCTCCGTAGCCTAGTGGTATGGGCGTGTTTAAAAACGGAGGTCGTGGGTATGAATCCTGGGGGACTCAACAAATTTTTGTTGTTTTTTCTGGTTGGTTAGGGCAATTTGGCCGTTCCCTTGTCTGAAAAGTAAGATGATCCAGCATCGGATGGGCATGTAAAATCGTCCACCCCACCAACCCATTGGACCAGCGTGGTGGGATGGTCCAAAACCCGCTAATGGAAGGGTTTATTAAGGCCTACGTGCAGCAGTGGATATCACAGGTGATGATGATGATAATGATGATAATCCTAATCAAGCAATAAATATTTTTGATTAATTCTTAAAGACAAATTAATTTAAAAATTGGTATTATATCAATTTTGATAAAATAAATCATTAAAGTGTTTAATAATTACAATAATAAAACCGTTGTTGTGTTAAAAAATTTTTTTTTTTATTGCATGTACCCTATATTAAATCTTTCGTTTCTTCGTCCGTATAAAACTGGTGCCCTTTTTCAGAGAAAATTAAACCTTTTTAAGTAACTTTTTCATTTACATTTTATTAAAATTGCATTATGTTTAAAATTGTATTATGGTTGGTCTTTCGTTTTTTTTGGCCCATTTTCAATCCCAGTTTCAATTGACTCAATATCACCTTTTGTTCCACCAATTTTCTCACGCTTTTAATTTATTTGTTGCATTCTTGTTTTCACTGTGTTCGGCAACAAAGTCAGAGTTAATTTAAGTATCAACTAAAAATCTGCTTTTCTTTGTTGAATTAAAACCCAATACTCCGCTTTCCTGTAAAAAATTGAACTCGAAGGGTAAGGTAATGAAAATCACCTTTTTTATTTTTATTTAAACAAAAGAAAACAACACTTTAATATCACGAATATAAATTTTATTTTTTCCCGGTTTCCCATAAAAGGAACATTTTCTAAGGACTTAATGAAGAGTTATATATTTCTTTAGGAAAACTAATTGTTATTCATCAATACCAATATTACTTTTTAAAAAACATATCATTAACCAGTATTAAAACCAACTTTAGTTTTATTGGATTAATTTTTCAAAAATCAATAACAAATATAATTTAATTTAAGAAACAAATTTCAATCTATCATAATCTAAAAACCTTTGTAAATTTTGGTTCAAGTAATGAAAGTTGTTTGCAGACAAAATTCAATCAAAATCTATGGTTTTCCAAAAACCCCTACAGGTCCCTGTTAGGAGTACTGCAAAACAAATACTTAAAATTATTGTTCAAATTAATTGTTTCAAAAAGAGAAAAAAGTATAAACTACTAGTAACCATCTAAATTAACCAATTGAAAAAATGCTTTAATCTTTTCTTTTAAATTTCTATTATATTCTACGATTTGGAAACACGCTAAAATTAATTGAATTGAGTCAAATTTGTGCTTGTGGTCATGGTGTTTGCTGAAATAGCGCAAACTCATATTTTGGTTTGAACAAATTGTAAAACTTTGTGCGGACTAATTTTGTCTACGTTAATCGTTTTGAGTTTCCAAATATGTAGCTATATAGGTAAATTTTATACAAAGTTGTTTTTATTTGATTTCAATATGCAGCTTACGGTTTATTCTTATTAAAAAAAATATGACAGCCAGTCCAAATTAATAACTTGAATTAGTGTATCTGCCAATAAATAATTGAAAATTAGAAATATGATTTTAATTATAGCCATTTTGTGAGTGGTATTTTCTATATTGTTACAACAAAATTTTAATGGTTTTAATGACGCATAAAAGTAAAGATTTTCATTTTCTAATCCAATCTAAATAAAGAAATAATATATAGGAGCATTTATTATTAATATTTTAACATAATTTTACTAACTGACATACCTACTGACATCTGGTCGCCTCCGATTTTAAAAGTTTGGACATTCTTGTAATCGGTGTAATCAGATGATATAATATCAAATTATATCTAAACATTAAAAAATTATTGTTGTTGTAATGTACGGTTAGTTTGTTCAGATCTATACAAATCTAAATTGAATAAACTGCAAGCTATACGTCTAAAACATAAAGCTACCATAAGTAAATATGTCAATTATCTAGACCATAAATTTTAATGGTAATTATAAAAAGATTTTTTTTTGTTTGAAATAGATGTTTCAAACGTCAAAGTTATGAACTTACTAATAGAAATCAATGTTTTCATAACGGACCCTTAGATTTTAAGGCGGAGAGTAATGGACTTACTTTATCTAAGTTTCATAATATAAAACTATTTATCTGATCACCTTGCAAGTTTTGGTTTTGCAAGGCCGTTATTCAATGTTCTGGACTTAAAATAATTTTACTGTTATATTGAAATAAACTTAAGATTGAGAATCAATCGAGAATATATCAGTAACTTATTTAATTACTTTAACCTTGTTTTTAACAAAAGCTTTAAAACAGAATTAACGGCTTATTGATTTTGGAAAGTACTCGAGTTAATTGAAAAATTTAATTGCCTAGCTTTGAGGATTATGGTTTGGGACAGACGGTGAATACCGTCTCTTACATAATGTAAAGGTTATTTAGGTTATTTCTTTCTAATACACCATTTTGTTCTAAAAGCTATTGAGGCTGCAGCATATTGAAATATGAACCAAGCTTGGTCACCCTAGGAAAACATCATTTTATAATAGTTTTTTATTCATCTCAAATAATATTTTAATTGTTTTTAAGTAATTATCTTTAATACAATATTATTTGTTCAAATCGTTAAACCTAGAAAAAAACCGCATTTTCTTTTTAGAAGCGAATAAAATCTTGACTTTACAATTTAGGGAAAATTGCATTTTATCTATCATTCAACAAGTCCAACCAATTGTTTTTACGACAGTCGGAACTAAAAGGCAACTTGTCGTAAAGCAACCCAATTATGCTTCATTCTCTTACGTTTAATCCTTTGAATGATCACTGGTCCAAATTCAAATGTTTAATAATTCGCTATCTTTATTTAATTATAATAATTTATATCTTTATATTTGATTTAAAACGATTCGATAGTATAAACGATAATAATCTTCTTCAATACATTCAGTCAAAAGTAGCGTTGTCTTTTTTTCTATGGGTTAAAATGAAGTAAAAATTATAAACTATAGTTTGAATACAATTATAAACAACTCAACATTGACGTTTTGTCTCTCAACTCTATGTAAAAAGACTTGTCTGAAATATAAATATAGTTAGTTTCGAATTACCTTTTTTTTTCTATTTTGATGAATCGTTCTCGGGGAATAAACCAATAGAACATAACCAGGTTTGGGGGCCTGTTGCCACGGTGCGTCTCCCCATAAGTGACTAACTGCGCCAAGGCCCCAGACTGGGTGCGTCGGCGGCCGTCACTTTTGTGGTACCCCGTTAGCATGCTGAATCGAGGCTGCCCAGATGGGCCGACGCCTCGCTCGATTTAGAGCTTTGAGGATAATTTAAACTAAAGAGCTCATCTAACTTTACTACCACTTCAAAAGCGTTGGCGCTGGGAGAAGAATTGGCCGAAAACTTCAGCAACCTCCTATCTAAAACGATGTTGCTACAGTGTCATATAGCAAAGGGTGATAAGTTCGACCAAACCATGGGGCCGATGTCATAAATTGTGTGTTTGTCTTACACTCTAGTGTGGGTGTGTCAGCTACTGCTAGGATTCGCTACCCTAAGCCTTAGGCGTTAATTAAATTCTTATTTAACAAGTAAAAACCTAGCCATAGCGTTGCCGGCGGCGGCGGCGAATGCATCTGCTGCGGTTGAATTCGTCTGATCAAAGAGATCTGGCGATTTTAGAAATGACCGGTATTGTTGCCAGTGCTGCCATTTTGGCTGCTGTGCGGCTCTTTGAGGCGGCGGCGCCTGTGCCTCGGAGTCGGCTCCGGCGCTGGCTGTTCACGCGGGCGGACTGCCAAGCGTTGGAAAAACGGAGGGTGGAATGCGGTGTTGTTTGAAGAATTGGGTGGTCGCCTGGAAGAGTCTGCGTTTTGCGCCTTACAGGCGGGGTAGTTGGCCGTGGCTGGGATTGCGGCGGTTTACGCACCGGGAGGTCGAAGGTTGGCGGAGGACTTCTTTGTCCTGGGTCTGGGACAGGAGGCGGTGCCGTGATCCCTAGATTTGAACGCAACGGGGCGGGCGAAACCGTTCGCCACGTGACCTGCCCTGGAAGACCTTTGGAATGCGGCCGCTAAAACAGAATCTCGGAGCAAGGTTTCCTAGGCAGTCCTGACCACTGTCCTAAGTACGCGCTCTGGCGGGAGCGCAAATGGTGATATTGGTGTTCTTTTCTCTGAGGAATAAAGTCACCTTTCTAAATTGTTTGAATGTTCTAACTGTGTTTGATCCCTGATTCTATCACGGCCTCCAAACTTAATGTTGTTGCATAGGACCGAGCAGATCTCGACCCCTTTTCCTTCTTCTTTTTCTTTGAGGTAGATTGGAGGTAGCGTTTTCCTACGGGAGCCGTGCCTGGTAGGCTGGGACGGCTGGGCGGGGCGGGCCGGGCGCATGGATCGGCGGTATGGATGGATGGATTCGGTTTGGCGACCTGCTGAGGGCAGGTGGTAGGAGCCGTTGGGCTTTGCAGCCGTGACGGGAAGGACGGATGCGGGTAAAGGTGCGGACCTTGGCATCCTCTTCAATTTCGTTTTGAACCGTCTTCGGATTGCGGATTGTTCACCCTCGACGTCCATATCCGATTCCGTGCGAATGCTAATGTCAACATAATTGTCGTCACTATCATCCTCAGGGAATGGTCGGACGATCCAGGTGTTAAGGTAGGGGTTGGGTGATCAGGAGCGTGCTCGGATGAGCTGGTCACTGCGTCTGTCAATTTCATGTACAGTTTACTCACTAATCGCACCCGCCGCCCTGCCGGGCAACGCGGCAGGTGTGTCGGCTGGTTCTGTAACAGATACAAAATATTAAAACGTTCAAGTGGCTTAGTGTAGTTGTAAAACAACTAGTTCGGCCCAGAAACAAGATAATTAAACCTAAGAAACAAAATTTGCGCTTCAACAAGCGGTTATCCACAATTGTGTTAGGCAAACGAGTTGCCTACCAACTCCTCCGTAGCCTAGTAACTACTTCCGTAGCCTAGTGGTATAGGCGTGTGCTTTGAAAACCGGAGGTTGTGGTTCGAATCCTGGGGACCTCAACAAATTTTCATTGTTGTTTCCTAATTGAGTTACGGCAATTTGGGCGATCACCCAATTGTCTGAAAGTAAGACGATCCATGCGTCGGAAGGGCATGTAAAAAGTCGGTCCATCCACCAACCCGCATTGGACCAGAGTGGTGGGGTACGGTCCAAAAAAACCCCCTAATGGATAGGGGTGTATTAGGGGAGGCCTATGACCAGCAGTGGACTATCACAGTCTGATGATAATGATGATGAAACGAGTTGCAAAACACAGCGTGCACAAGCTGACCGGAACAGAACTCTCCTCAAGTGTGATAAGGTTGTGCATCTATGAAAGTGTTATTGTGACAATTGGTTTAAGGTGGTGTTAGCCATGGACTTGTCTCGATGAACATAGGTGGCTGTGTCAGGATCACTGTGAGTCATTTGAATGTTTTAACTATATGAGATGTTCCGTTATTGTCATCATTTTTACTTTTTGGGATACTCTTTGAAATATCTAAAACTATTGTATAACTTATTATTTTCAAACAAACACTTTTATAATATGGCTTATACACTCACGTGAGTGCAAGTTATTTACGCAATTTTGTTACATTAATCCGTGCTGTTTTAATACTTTTCGCTAATGAATAATAAAAAAATTCTCTAAAAACTCTATAAGAAAACCCGATTTTGTAGGATGTGAAAAGTTACCATCATTATATAGATAACTTCGACACATAGCCACCATTCATTAAAAAAGGGTAATAATTATATTTAATAATAATCTGGGTAACATTGGTTTATGTTTTACCTCTAAATGGGTGTAACTGATGGAATAAAACCATAAAGTTTTAGTGTTCTTATATATTTTATATCCCCGAAAATTTATATTTTTAAGGTGAAAGGGAAAATAATAAATGTTTATTTATATTATTTATTGTTTTCAATTTGTGCATAGGCCTGATTAAATGTTTGGGAAAATGAACTATATTTTATTTTAAAGATTTTAACATTTGTTTCTTAAACTTAATTTAAAACTTCTACTACTAAGAATATTGAGGGATAAATAATAAATCATAACTTGAATCATAAATCGGCTATAGTTAGACATGTCCACGTCCAACATCTTTCTATAAAATGCTTTATGTCTTTGGTTATCGCCGCAAAGACTTCTAAAATAGTTTTAAAAAATTAAAAAGTTCTTCTAAGCTATGCTCGAGACTTAGCCCAAGCTTCAGCAACTGATAACAATACAAATAGGAAAATTGTATGTTAAATTTGAGTTGGCGAAGTTAGTATTATACACGGATTTACTGCTTCGGGTAACCAGATATCGAAGCCACGGAAATAGGAAGTTTCTCTTGGAAGCAGTAAGGCAAGCTCTCGTTTATAAAATAAATTATTCGATAAGATCTTCATTTAGGAATGTAAAACAATGCAAATAAAACTGGTTTATTGATTGAAAACTTGCTTGCGCCAAGTGAAGATTCTGGTCTTCTAGTCGTTTATACTAATAAAAAAATAAAAACAAATTTTTATTATGATACATTTCTTTTACAGTGTTAGTATATCCGTTTAGGGCTTTCGTTAAACTAGAAAAAAAAGGTTACTAACGGCAAATTCTATCAACATTGCCTTATTTTTAGATGGAATTAAAGGAATGAAGGAAAGATTTGTTTGTTTGTTTGGAATAGGCGACAACTATTCAAGTGTTATCCTCGAGTGCTATGGGGTACTTCTTATCCCAGAAAAATTAATTCCAAAAAAAACACTTGTAGCTATTTTAATTGTAGTCAACGTAAAACGTAAAGGTTAGTTCTTGAAAGTAACTGAAAAGTAGTCGTTTTTATACGAATTCCTATTTTTATTTGCTCAATTAGTGATTATTTTCATTACCGCCAGTCAAATCAATGTGTCATAAATATTAAGCCTAAATTTTTATTAAAAATAAACACTAAAACAAACATGTATTCGACCTTGTTAACAAGGCTCATGAAGACCTTGAACATGATATACGATGAAGATTTTACTAAGACCAAAATTTGTTGTTTCTATGCTATTGATTACCGTAGTTCAATATGAAACCTGTAGGTATAATACTTGTACATTTTAGACAAGGGTTAAAATCATCTGTAAGTAAAATTTTAAAATTTAATGTTTGAAATAGTATTATAGCTACTATTAATAATATTAATTGTTGTGCAATAGAAAACGCAATAACTATAAATGGTAACAGAGTAAAGTTTTTCTTTTTAACTAATCTAAGATAAATATAAGTATTTGACTTTTTGGACAAATGCCTATTGAGAATTTAAGCTTATGTTTAACTTTTTTGCTCTTTCAGTAGTCCTGAAGTCTAAAAAAGATAAAAAAACACAATAGAAAACATTTTGAAAATTTTCACCCTCGGTGTCTTGCATTTCTTGTTTACTGAAGTGCAAGATTTATTCAAAGGAAACTTATAAAATCTCCATTAGCCTTTTAAATTCCATTACTTTGTTATTGTTACAGCGAGCAATGCTCGTAAATTGTTTTTTATTAAAGTTTTAGAGAATATTCAAAGTTGAGTATATGTATAATAGTATATACATATGTGTATAAATAAAATTAAACAGTCTTTCTTTTATTATTGGTGTTTAATATAAGTTTTTTAGCTCTGTCAATATTTAGATAACCCCAACGTTATGGTTTCTAAATCTTCAATGATAGACTACAAGGAGGAGCCGATATTGCTAGGATTAAGTTCACCTTTAGTATAAAAACTAAAACAAATAAACATTGGAGGAGCTTATAGACTTGTTTCTTTTTTGTACAATAAGTTTACAAAATCAAACTACAGAAAGTCAATGCAATATACGACGCATATTGTTTTATGCGAAACTATTATTTATTTAGGAATTGCTTTGTTTTTTAAATCATTTAAGTATAATTACATTTATAAGAGTATTATATATTAAATAAATTTAAGAGAAAGTGATATCGTTACCAATCGTGACTATTTGTGACTAAATTAAAAAAAAAAACTATGGCTAATCTTTATAATAATAACATAAAAAAAAATTTCAAGCATCAATTAAATAACCAACAAAAACTATTTTATTTTAAACGTTTAACAAAAATATTGGTTACGGGCAGAATGTAAAAAAAAGAACACCATACGAATCTATAACGATTTTTAATTTTTAATTCGATAAAAGATTAATTAATGTTCTGTAAAGCATATCTATAAAAGAAAAAATCTTTGAAAAAGATCTCAGAGATATAAAATACGAGACATTATCCCTACGAGACTGATCAAAATTTTTTCTACGGAATTATTTTTCGATTATAAGTTATTAATAATAATCATTATTTATGTAATAATTTTATAATTTTAAGTACATAATATATTAGGAGTAAAATCTAAAGATTGTAACAAAATGCAATTACTTAGTTTTTGTATTTTCATAACCAGCACAAACTATAATTGCAAAAAGCAATTATAATAAAATAAAAGCTAAGATTTCCTTGAAAAAAAATACTAGCTTAGAATAAAAAAATATATTATTCGAAAGTATTTTGCTCTTTACTCTTTGTTTGTCGTTAATTATTGTTGAAAATACACAATAGAATTACTTCTATATAATATACTTAAGTTAGTTCTTAATGTTTGTTATATGTTATTATCGTAATGTTGTTAACGTATTAACAAAAAATATACGTTCTGAATCATGTTCCTTTAAATATACATTAAAACTAATACCAAAAATACTACAGAAGCGGTGCAGATGGTAAATGACGACCTTATACAATGAGTGGTCTCTTAAAAATTCCTTATTCTTTATTCCTTGATTTGTAAATACATGGTTCTTGGAACAAAAATGCAAGTAACCAATAATCAGTCAAAAAATCCTAAAATAATAATTAACTAAAGTCCGATTGAAAGGGTTAGTGAATCACGTAATTTAGGGGTTACAATGCATTGTGTTTTTAAGGCCACGTTCTCGAGAGTGTGCGAAAATGTTTCTACTGGTTAAAAATCCTAAAACAAGTACGCAATTTCTTAAGTACTAGTTTACGTGCAAATATGATATAGTTTATTTGCAGATAATATCTATTTTTTTAAGAAAGTAATGTGTTTTTGATGGAAACTTAAGGCCTTGTTGACTCAATGTATATTCTTCTCATCGTTTCTATTAACACGCTTTTCCAACGCAAATAACAAACTAGTTATAAATTAAACGTACATTCGACAGCTGCAGGGTAAAGTAATAAATGGAACGCCTTACCTAAAATTAAAATACTTCCTGAGGGACGCCACATTTATTGAGTTATTTCACCTCTGTATTTTGAAATCGTGAGGTACATAACAGTGAAAACTAAATGCAAACTGTAAAAACAACGTTTTTTATCGTCTTACATAAATATTATATTCTTATATACATAAATAATTTCATGTATAAAAACTGCCTGAGTTGGATACACATTGTTAATATAGCTAGATTTTATTGTTCATTGTAATGCACTAAACCTATACAAGTTAGTTTATTTTAAATTTATTCATGATTTTAGATTTTTTTTATAAAATCTATTCATAGTTTTTTTGTTTAAAAAATTGGGATTTGGTTGTAAGTACGTGTAAAGAATTGTTAAACTATTTTGTAAATCCCTATTATTGCACTTCAAAAATGTTAAGCGACGTGTAGCAGCGGAAAAATATAGCGCACAGAAACAGCTTTCGAGTTTAAACGCCATGAAAAATTCAAAAGTTCGTGACAAAAATTCGCTAGGTAGGTTTTATTTCTCCAGGTACATCAAAGTAAATTTTACTTAGAAATTTTTGAATGTCAAAAATATGTTAATTCTTGTTAAAATATGTTATTTCTTTTGAAAAGAGGTTTAATAAAAAGTGTCAAGTCTAGTTTGCATGCAGTATTTAAAAGTCAATAAGCTAGAGAGGATCTTTTTAGGTAAAGGGTATTATAAGTTTTAGGACCCAAGAGGTAATAGGTTTTTTTATAGTTTGTCCGCTTGTAGCGAATGTTGAGTTGGAAAAATTAAACTGAGGTCGTGGGTTCAAATCCTGCGGGGAAACAGCTTTGTCTTCTCGTTTCTAGTTGGCTATCAAAATTTGAACCAATCACACCAATTGTCTTAAAAGTAAGATGATCCCTGCGTCGGATGCGTCGATGGGCATGTAAAAACTCGTTTTCAAAACTACCAGCGTGGTAGGATACGGTCCAAAACTCTCTAATGAAGAAGGCACATTGGCTAGTGTCGGTTACCATGGTTCTTCGGCGGATAGCTGCGTTAAATACTTTATCACGCAAAGAAATACCGAGCATAGCCCGTCCGTACCTTGTTGAGCGAGTTGAGCTCTCTACGGCCGGCAATGAAGGACCATATCTCAGTGCCATAGTGGTCATCTAGCTTCGGATACAGATATTGCACTGACAGGATATGTCATATGGAAATATAGACCCAAAGAACAAAATGAAATGTGATGTATAGTATATGTATAGTGTGTTATATAATCATACACCTATATATAAACAACGAATTTCCATAAATCGATAAATTTGCTCACGTAAAAATTAATACGACAAAAGGTATCAAATATTGTAGTCAGAAACGTTGTCTTATTTTCCCAAGCTAAGGGATCGTTCCTTGTGAGAGACCTTTATTTATACGCTTATACTTTCCTCTAATAAAATTATGCAAAGGGAAAACAAAATAAATCATATAGAAGCTTCCTAAAGTAGCTGTAATATTAATATATATAGGCGGGATTTCTTTGTGTGTCCTATAATAAAAAAGTAAAGCCTACAACTTTGTAAGTGTTTTTGCGACCGGATCAAAACTTTTTTTAATAGAAAGAAGCTACACTATTCGTGAGAAACAGAGGCTAGAATATAGAGTCCGAATGGTCATTTATTTAAATTAATTATTTTATAGGTTAGGCAAATTAATATTAACAATACTAGACAATTTTGCCTTTTGCTTGGTTCTATGCTAAGATTGGAATAGATTATTGGTCTCTACTAAATTTGATTTAGCATGCCCGTATTAAGCTCTTTATTTACTTAATTAACTGAGCAAATGTTAATGGTGTTTAAAGTAAACCCTTTCTTTTGTTATATCAAATTACTTAAACGGGCGATAATATTGCAACTTAATAGGTCAAGTAAAAACGAACTCGAGATTAAATTATTCTGTACCTACCTATTGTACTGCCATGATAAAACAGGTATTAATTGTTTTATCAAATCAAAGTTCGTTATAGCAAAATAGAACCCCTAAGGCTAATGCTGAAATGATTTAAGACATAATAGTAAAGTAATTATTTTGTTATTATAATATCATAGTCTCATGACTTCCTTTAAGATGTAAATAGATAATAGCTTTCGGTGACTTTCTTTACATTTGTTGAAGATGTACGATTTTTTTACATTTTCGTTAGCTAGCTTTTTTATTATTCGTATGAGGTTGTGATTATTGACGTCATAATTTCTTTTGTTACTAAATTTTTATAGATTTATCAATCACAAAATTGTAAGAAAAGTTTATGTCACTTATGTCGTGTACATACCTTAGTGTAATCTTTATTCTTTATGGCTTGACAAAAAATATATTCCTTTTATTCAAAAATTTTAGAAAAAAAATTGCTTGAATACGATGTGTGAAAAATTTACTTTCACTTTACCCAAATTTGCAAAAAGGGTAACTTCAAAAATAAGAGGGCGTACAGTGATGATATATAGGACAAACGAGATATCATACCTCATTTAAAAAATAATTCATTTTAATTTACTAACTTTCATCTTTTGCCGACACTTATAAATATTTATAACGAGCTTATTTTTTAAAAATATTTTTATGGTCTTGATTTGGTGTTTAAGAATTAAATTTTAACCTTAACTTTGGACACGTACAGACTTAAAACACCCTTGGTAATCTTGGCAGTCACAGGACTGCTTTCCAGTCTTTTACGACTCTACCAGCGCTGGCTTCTGAAGCAGTAATATAGCCCAGTATCAATCACATAAAAATATTGGAACAAAGTTAAACAAGAGTTCGAAGCAATTTTCTTCAATCAATCAGTTCGTAGCAACCGGCTTAAGTGTAAGGGTTGAGGATCAATTCGCTTCATTTCTTCACGTCATCGGCTTATCCTTAAGGATTCCGTTCGAGTAACGTTACAAAGATGTTAGGGGTTAATCCATTCCTTCTTTTATTACACTATTTTTAAAAATCAAATATATATTATCTCGTTTAACTTGTTTTACAACGTTTCAGTTTACTACGAGTTGATCTCTCACTATTTTAAAGTATTGTATATATATATTTGTTATAACATAAGGCTTAACAAATCATTTAATACTATTATTAGCTGTTCGATTAAAAAACTATCGATTTTAATTTTAACATAAAGTTAAAAAAAATATTAACGTCTTTCATAGAATTTTATATATTAAATTTATAAGAATAGTTGACATAACAAAGATAATCTAAAATTGTATATTTTTAAAGGATACAAATATTATACATACCATTTACTGTAGTTGTTTCTTTGATTGTGACTAAAAAATATTCGTCCTTGCAAAAAGGCAATGGAACAGTTTCTCACCATCCGCCTGTGTTAATCTATTGCTGGACATAGGCCTCCCTAATGCACGCCTTCTCCATTTAGGGGTTTTGGACTGTATCCACGACGCTGATCAATGCGGGTTGATGGGTAGATCGACTTTTTCATGCCCATTTTTATTTATTAAATTATGCTATTATTTGTCTATTACTCTATACTTTTTGTTTTCGACGTTATACATGGCCATCCAATGCATGGATCATCTTACTTTTTAAATAAATGGGTGATCAGCCCAAATTGCCCTTACCAACTAGGAAACATCAATGAAAATTTGTTCAGAGTATACCAGTAGGCTACGAGGCAGTTTGAACAGTCAACTATTTATATTTTTAATTTTCGTGACAAGTTTTAAGTAAAAACAATATTTATTAATTACGTGCTATGAATACGAAATAACGAAGTTTTTTTCGAATATTAAATTAAATTGTTCTCGCCTTTGTTAAATTGGTGCCATTAGATTATGGCAATTGAGAACTAAATATTTCAATATAAATATAAGCATAACGGTTTTCTGGAAAGGTTGCATATCAAGAATGAAATATTTTATTGAACTTATAATATTTTTAAAACAACGAAGTATTTTATCTTTCGACATCAACTATGACAAAATTGATAGAAGTACAACTGTCTTACTTACATATGGTTAATCTTATGAAGATGTTCAAATTCTTATCTAATTGAGTAATACAAAAAAAAATTCGTGAGTGCGGAGCATGCTGAATCAGATTAAAACCCAACTCATGAATTTGTGCTATTACAATAGATGAGGACGTTGACTAGGATGTTGTATTAATAAAGTAATACTTTTTTGGGGGACAAATTCGACAGTTTTTTTCGTGTTAAGAAAAAGAAAGAAACAAATGGTGACTACGTAGAGCGGCTGCTTAAAATACAGTGATTCTTATTTGCCGTACCCGATAAACAAGTCAATCTACTTTTTGGTTTATTTTTATCATGCGCTAACCAGTTGCAACGTCATAAATAATGGTAACCTTACTGGTTACAAAATCTGTTTCGAAACTATCTATGATGCTCACTAGACAAATGAGATTCATTGCGATTTACCAATCTCCTTATGTTCAGCTAAGGTCAATTATTACCATTTATTACCATTTAAGGTGATCATAAAATATACGCTTTTTTAACTTCGCAACACTTAAAAAAAATAACGAATAATAATAATATATCTTACCTGCCAAAGCTCAAAATAATAAAGATCTTACATTATTTTTTTGTAAAATCTGCACAGATAATGACAATTGTATACAAAACGTCCCGTTAAGTAATACCTCTAGAACTTGGTTACGAAAACTCTAAACGATAAAACTGAATAATAGCTTCGATGCACAGAAAAAGCCCTAAATTTTATACGGTCATGTTATTTTCAATTATCTATATCTTTTTATCATATTGCTGAATCTTATCGAAATATTTTATAGATCTGTTCGTTAGAGTGTATGATAACATAAAAAGTAAAAATAAATCAAGTGGCTGTAGAAACATACAAATGATTTACGAACTTGTATATAACTGAGCTTGTAATCACGTTAAATATATTTTTAACTGATATCGGACAAAATTAACATAGGTATTAATAATACATACTACGAAATATAGCCCGAAATGAGAAATTACGTAATATGCAAGTAAGGTGCAATCCTATAAGATGGAAAATTTGATGATAAATAGTTAAATCCTCGAATGAATATTTATTTAACACAAATACAGTTTTAATATTGACTAAAAAGAGATCAGGTCTAGTACTTTACTTTTTGAACTAATATATTACAAACTTTCGACGTATGAGAATCAATATACGAAACTAAGTAAAATTTTATAAAATGCATATTATTTTGGTTCAATTTTTGAATTCGATTATGTTTGGTCGGTTGCAATGTTCCAATTTTTGCGTGAAACCCATAACGATACACAAAATTTTCATAAATTCAAGATTGTAGTACATCCTAAATATTTAATGAATTTTTTGCTTTACGAGTATTTAAATTCATACTTTGAATGACATACTTAGAATGGATCTAAAATAAAATATGAATGGCATTTGCATAGTATGTATAAAATAACCCACAGTAATGATTTCAATGTAAACCTTAAGAAAAAAATCCTTTTTAAAGTCAGTCAGTTCAGTCAGGAAAGAAAATATAAAATCCCTTGTAAGATTTAATGCATACAATTTTATTACAATTTTATGTGAATAAAAAGCGCCTTCTTAAAGCATTTGAGAGATAAAAAATTTTGATTTTTAAATTCATTCATTCATCATCATTCATAATCAGCCTCTGTCAGTCTACTGCTGGACATAGGCTTTTTTTAAAAGAACGCCAAGACGGCCGATCCCTGCTACTCACTGCCAACTTGAACCGGCTACTACACGGAGATCGCCATCCCACCTGGCCCGACCAGGTCGACCAACACCCGTTTTCCTAAACGCGGCCTCCACTCCAGAACCTTATGGGCCCATCGGCCATTCTTCGGACCACGTGACCGGCCCACTACAACGAGTAATCCTTTGCGCTATGTCGGTAACTTTCGTTCTCTGTCCGATGAATTCATTACGAATCTTATCCGACAGAGAGATCGAGCATAGCGCGATGAGCTACTCCAAACTTGTGGACCAGTCCGATAGTCAGAGGTCTCGTTTCTACCGCGTAGGTCATGACGAGGAGTAAGCATTGGTTAAAGATTTTGTCTTTAAACTTTGTGATATCGGTGACGTGAGAATGTGGTGTAGCTTCCTGAATGCTATCCAGCCCAACTGAATCTTCTTATCGGCTTCCTCTCAAAGCTGTGTCTTCCTAACTGCAATATGTGGCCGAGGTAGACACATTAGTAACACCATCGACATTGACCAGACTCGGGAGAATGTTTTCGTTGAACATGACTTTCGTCTTGTCCAAGTTCATGCTTAGTCCGATACGTCGGTACGATTAATTTCAGCCGTGCTACATTTCCTGCAAGCACTCAACGACTGGGCCAATATGACGATATCGCCAGCAAAACTCAGGTTTGAAAGGTACTCGCCATTAATGTTTATGCCACGTCCAGTCCAGTCTAGGGTCTTAAAGACGTCTTACAATGCATTAATGAACAGTTTCGGCGATATAACATCCCCTGTCTCACTGCTCGATGAATGGAATTGGTCGCGTTTGAACCCCAAACGGACAAAACGCACCGCTATACAGACCTTTCAACGCCTCGACGTCATCGATAATCGACCAAGATCGTTGAAGAGCTTCCAGAACTGCCCAGGTTTCTTGCCTTATGGTGAAGATGAGGTCTATGGTGCTTAATCCTCTGCGAAACCCAGCCTGCTCTGGGGACTGGAATAATCAAGCTTGTTGGTGAGGCGATTCGTCATAACTCTCGAGAACAGCTTTATATGTGGCTCAAAAGTGAGATCAGTCGGTAATTTTAAGCAGGGTATTATCGCCCTTCATAAAAAACAGAACGACCTCACTTTCAAGCCACGCCTTAGGAGAATTACCCTGTTAAAGAACGGAGTCGAATAACTTCCGTTACTCACCTAAAACGGGTTACCCCTTGCTTTAAGGATAATGATAAAGGCTCGGTAGTAATTCCATCCTTTCTAGGGGCTCTTCCGCCCTTGAGCTGCTTAAGAGTCTGACTAACCTCATCAATGCTGACTGTAGGAAGCTCACTGAGAGATGCCGAGTCAGACTTGCACATGGATCGTTACCCTCTGTTTAAAAAGTCGTTAACTAACAAAATATTGTATATGTGCTTGTGCAATATATTTGTAAATTATCACATTGTTCATTTTATCTTGATTAAAATACGATTACTTAAAAACAAAATATTTATTTATTTACACTTTATGTACAAAATTATAGTACAATGGCGGACATAATGCCAAAGCCATTCTCTACCAGTAAACCAATGGATGGTTGAGAGAATGTTGTTGAAATGAAATATGTAATTTAAGTTCACATGAAGACGAAACCAAGAAGATACTTAAGTAAATGACGACGAAATCAAAAGTTATAATAAATTATAAAATTTTTTCAAGTTTTATAGAGCTATAAAATATTTTTACATTGGCAAAGGCAGTCTTTATAATCGTAGCCCTATTAATTATAAGGAATATTGCGAATTATATTTTGAAGCTTTGATAAAACTCGATTCTTTTAGTTTACGCAAAGTGGAGATGAACATAAACAAAATAATTTGCTTAAAGCACAATTATTAATAAATTGGTTTATTTGTTTTAATCATCATTATCATTACCATCATCAGCCTGCGATAGTCCACTGCTGGACATAGGCATGTTTTAATACTACACATGTTTAACTAGATTTTTGCTATGTTAGACAAATTGTTGTCGGTTGCTGAAAAGTGTTTGAAAATTTGGGAGTTAAAATATAAATAAATATGTAAAGAAATGCGATAAAATATATGAATATCTTTTTATTCAATAACACCATTATTGCTTCGCATTATTCGTTTACTTAAAGATTTATTCAGGAGAATCTTATAATATTCCCATTAGGTAGTTTAAATTCGATGAATCCGTTATTCTCTCTCAAAGACATGGTCGTAAATAATTTTATATTATAGCATTAGAAATTTGAGATGCTTGCTGGTAAATGGTCTACAAAATGTAACATGCAAATTCAGCATTTAATTTATTTAGGCACGAGGAGGACCAGCGTGGTGGGATACGTTCCAAAAAATCCTCTAATGGATTGAGGTGTATTAGCGGAGGCCTATTTCCAGCAGTGGACTATCACAGGATGATGATGATGATATAATTCTGTGATAATAACTACAGCAACAATTGGAATAAGTGTTTGTATATTTAAGTAACACAATTGTTCTCCTACATAAAGATAGCGCTTATGTAGACTAACAAACTTAAGTATCTTTAAGTTATTAGTCTACATATTAATCAAAGATGTAAATAAAAGATTCTGAGATATTTGGAAATATTTTGAATTTGGTTAAAAGTTTGATTAAACTTAATACGATAGACAAAATATAACTTATTTTAATCGGTTTACACAAGGTGAAGAAATAAAATGAGATATAATAAAAGTATAATCCAAATTAAGTTTAACAAAACCAAGCTGTGACTTCACCTCATTCCAACTTAATTACCGGACACGTAAATATTATTCACAAATATTATTATATCGCTAAAAACAAATAAATATAAACACGGTAAACAAGCAGCAGCCATTGAAAGTTGTTCAACTTTTTTCGTTAATAATGAACTGATACGGAAATTGTGAATGCTAAATAACAAATGTAATTTTTTAGTGAACAAAAGTTTCTTGAATTAAAAGCAAGATTAACTAATTTTAATTATATAATATTATCGTAATATGAATTGAACAGATAATTGTGAAAGTGCAAAATTGATAAAATTTAAATGAACATGAATATTTTGGCATTGTTTCTCATAATGAGTCTAAAATGTAGTCTCTTTAGCATATATCTACTTAACCTAAAATGTAGTCTCTTTAGCATATATCTACTTAACCTAAAATTAAGCGTTTATTTTTATGTAAAGTTGAAAAGGTTAAAAGTTTCTGTTTTTTTGGTTGGTTTTATTCTGGGTTTGGTTTTATTAGGAATAGAACTCGTATACGACAACTTTATGATACTATATGATATAGGAGAGGCTGCCTCCGTAGCCTAGTGGTATAGGCGTGTGCTTTAGAAACCGGAGGTCGTGGGTTTGAGCTTTGGTGGATTTTTGCTGAGACTCAACAAATTCTCATTATTGTTTCCTTGTTGGTTAGGGCAATTTGGGCCGATCACCCAATTGTCTGAAAAGTAAGATGCTGATGGGCATGTAAAAAGTCGGTCCACCCACCAACCCGCATTGGACCACTGTGGTGGGATAGGGTCCAAAACCCCCTAATGGATAGGGGTGTATTAGGTGAAGCCAATGTCCAGCAGTGGGCTGTCAAAGACTGATGATGATATGAAAAAGACTATATAAGAATATACTTGGCCTTGATTAAAAATTACGAAATTTGACAAAAACAAGGTCTTAGAGCAATGAAATATAAGAACATACCATAAGTAAAATATAAAAGTTGAAATGTGTCCCAATATATACATAATCGCTGCCATTCTAGTTATTTTTTAGTCTTGTATGGTTGATTACACAATTTAGAGGGCTAAATTCAATTAATTTCGTACTCATACCCATAAAACTTTACCAGCAGAGAAAATTTACCATCTCTACCTTGGCGGTGTAATGGGTAGGTATAAGTTTTGTGCACTGGTTCAGCACTCATAAAATTTTTCAAATTCTGTTTTTTTTTCTTGTAATAAAGTTTACAAGTAAGTAAGTAGCACAACAAGAATATGCTTAAGTGAAAGTTTTTAGCAAAAAGGTTTTCCTAATTAACTAATTACTTCATTGCATTTTCCTTCTTACTGCTTTCCGTTTAGCAAAAAATGTTAGAGGCCAGATTTTTATTCGGCCTAATAGTGACTACGTACGTTGAAGTTACTGTCATATGATCAACTCGGACGATAACGGATGTGTCCGACATCATCTAAAGCAAATAAAATATACAAACAAAAAAATAAGAACTTTATTATTTCGGACTTCATCTTTCCATCTTACGGGTAGTCTGCCACGTTAACTCTTCCGGTCAGTGGGGTGCCATAGTAAGCATTTCTTCGCCCAAATCTAAACCGACATGCGTTCTATACTTTAAGGTTCCTGCTTTTATTGACTGTTTTTGATTTATGTGCGAGAGCTTTATATTTCTCAGTCAATGAGCCTAAACAAATCACTATTGAGTAATTTACATGTTTCCTATAATTTTATTTTGCCATCACGTTCTTATCTTTAATACTCGTAAAAATATATTAATTTACGAAAGTTTTTATTAAATTTTATATACTATTTAATATTTTATATTTACTTTTACAACAAAAAAAATAAATGATGAAGAAATGTTTTAATCGTAATCGAGCTATAATTTTATGCTCTAAAGTTATGTTTAAATTTGAAAGTTAAACTTTAAAATTAAATAAATTAATTATTACTGGATTGTCTTTAAATTTTGTCTCTTTAGGTAATATTTATTATGATACATATATGATGGCTATAAAAATTTATATTTTCAATATGGGAGTACAGTTAAATATATTCAAAGATATATTCACAAATCCTTTGGAAGTACTCAAAATTTAAAATTTGTAAGTATTTTCTTTGACAACGTTAGTACGTTAAATATTATTTTATTTGTAGTTTAAAACTGGTCTGATATTTACACAGATAATGAACCACTCAAAATTATGCCGAAAGAACAACAAGTTAAAAGCATAGTAATAAACAAAATTGTAATTGCAGCTCTATATTTGTAGTAATTACTGATTTTATGTTGGTAATACTTGTCATAAACTGGACTAGATTTCCCCCCCAGTCGGAAATTTTCACAAGGATGATTCAATTTTAGACACAAGTTTTTTCCGATACTCATCGACGTGATCCTGAGAGATATTGCTGCGGCCGAAATACAGTGCATCCACGGTACTGTCATCCGCATATCAATAAATGCTACTGGTATGGAGCAAGTCATTGATATGCAGAATGAACAATGTCAGGGATAACACGCAGCCTTGAACACCAGCGTTTAAGGTCCGGGGGAACCCTTCAAAGACTCAAGTTTGTGCGTTCACCGCTAAAAAAGCCCTCTTTGTCGCGTCGCCTCGCCTCGGAAACACTCACCTTTGTGCCAAGCCAAACATTGGCATTCTGGGCGTCGACATTCGAATTCAAATTTAAATTCAAATATCTTTATTTAATATACAAGTGTAACTTATTGCTCGCTTAGTGATTGTCAAGGTTTCGAGTGTTGTCCAGTTTGGCGGTCATTTGGAGAGCAAGGCTAAAATGGCCTCCAAAAACTCGGAGTACTCAACAGGGCCAAACAGTACTTCAAGCCGGCTCACCGCCTTAAACTGTATAAGGCGCAGGTGCGGCCTCACATGGAGTATTGTTGCCACCTTTGGGCCGGGGCTCCGGGCTATCAGCTGTCTCCATTTGACCGAATCCAGGGTAGGGCATCTCAGATTGTCGACGATCCTGAACTTGCCGATCGGCTTGATCCTTTGACACTGCGTAGGAATCTATGTTCCCTATGCATACTTTACAGAATTTACAATGGGAAGTGTTCCGAAGTTGTTCAACTTAATAGAAGGCACTGATTTTCGCAACCGACTTCGCTCGTCTCGCCGGAAATATCACCCGCACCATGTGGATGGTTGGCGTTCCACTACAATGCGTTTTAAAAACAGTTTTCTGCCACGCTCAGTAATTCTCTGGAATTCGTTGCCACCAGAGGTCTTCCCTAACAACTGCAACATTGGGTTATTCAAGAAAAGAGCATATTACTTACCTGAAGGGTAGGCGATGCACTGGCATTGCTGGTGACCATGGGCGGCGGTGAATCACTTACGATCAGGTGCTGACGTCTTGCTCTTCTGCCTATAAGATGTTAAAAAAAAATTTTCTTAAATAGAGTAATATCACACACTTTCTTTATAGGAATAACAGATATAAAATTGTTATAATATATTGTATTTTGGTTAACGTTTCGAATCTGACAGCAAATTTTATATGAATATTCCGACGTTCTCGGTACAACAAAACGAAGATGTTTTATGACTTTGAATAATTTGATTAAATATGTATTCAATAAGTGAAACATTTTAATGTCCAACAAAAGTTTTGAGGTAATCTGATAGTCAGTATTTAATATTACCATAATAAGTTTAGTTAAGCTTGAATTCGGGTTATTATAAATATAGACTTACTTTTCTTTGCCTATGGCATTTTCAAATATTTATAAAATCTTCTCCATATGTGCCTATGAAGCTGAAATCTTTGCTTTTTTTCCTTCGATAATATGACATTATATATAGGTGTGGCCTTTTATAGCACATATTACAAATATCATCACACATAACACCATAAAATTCATACGATAGAATACAATAAACAAAATGAAACGTCTTTGTCTGCTTTTGTGGCCTATCTCTTTAAAAATGGAAAAAAAAGGTTAAATCTGGTAAAAAGTATTTCGTGTAATATTTAATTAACAAAATTTTCTTACAGAAAAATCTATTAAAAGTTACCAAAATTGTAATTTGAATGTTATTTTTGTTTTTCCTTGCTTTCGACTAGAGCCATTGAAGGACGCTATAGCTATAAAAATTACATATTTAATTTATTTATTTTATTCTGTTCGATACAAAATCAACGTAGCCTTCTACCAAATTATCTTTGTGATAACTTATTAGAGGGCTATATAATGTAGTTGGATTTTTACGAACTTGTATATCTTGAATACTATTTTTAAGTTTAAAAGGCGGTTTTATGCAGTGCTAGAACAAACTTAGAGGCTGAAAACTCGAACAACTCAAAAAACGTCATTCTTGCCTAGATACACCAGGTTTTTAACACCTGTAAAACGTGTAGAACCATTTTTATCATATAATTGAAGCATCAGTCTATGTGAAAGTAAATGTTTATTAATTTTTTCTAGTTCTAGCTTTTTGTTTAAAATCTTAAAACTATAAGGAAAAGAATCCGAACAGGGTTTATAAGGTAACTGTTTTGAATGCACTTATTGCCAACCATTGATAAGAGCTAGGTAGATTTACTTTACATTTTAATATAATTTATCGCACACATTGAAGATTTATCATGGTCATTAAGGATGCCGTAATGTATGAACCGCCATAAATTAATCACCCTATTTTTTTGCGTTATGTATCATAGCTTCAAAAAAATATAAGCTGTGTAAAAAGAATATTTATATATAATGTTTCTTAACTAAACATAGTTTTTTATTACTTTAATATAAGGTATTTTTTTGGTAAATAACAATTAGTAGTTATTTAAAATATATGATGTTAAAGGTCCAATGTACACATGCCTTAAAATTTTCCTTTTCCATTCTTATCTCAAGCATTCTTTGCTAAGAAGTTATAAACATATTTCAGAACAGGATCGAATTACAGCTAATCATAAGAAACAAGTAAACAACAAACTAAACCGGAACAAGTTAAAGTTTTGCAAGTTAAGTAAAATAAAACACGAGTTACCACTTAAGGTTTCAATACCGTAAAATTAAGGAAACAACATATTTTTTCTGGTTCAAGAAATAAACAGCTCTTATAATGTAATAATTGTCTTTCTCAATTGAGTCTTAAATTATACTATTGTTAGAATCGAAACATTACTGTCTGTTGTTTAACGAAATTAGACTTAGGTGTAAACAAGGTCCCACTTTGTCAAAGTGGTGGGGCTCAGTACCTACAGTCTGGTTTAGCGGTGAGGAAGTTATAAGGAACCGGACCTAACCTGACTGGGGCTGCTCAGAACATGATAAAGCTACTGGCGCACCCATAAGGGGGGACGGACGGAAGTTGGTAGAAGTGCCGCCCTCCCTGTTCTCCGCAGCCAATGTGGAGTCGCAAGGTGAAGAGGTCGGAGGGAATAGAGGTCGCGGCGCCGTTTCGGGTGGATGGGGTTCGGTTGCGCATGAGGAGACGGCTCCCTCACATTTCGCACGACGGGGACACGGCTATTTCGGGAGGTACGTGTGCCGATTAGCAGTGGGGAGCCCACAAAGAAGGGCCGCTACTGTGGCATATGTGCGGAAGAGACGGAACAGCAAGCGCTGAGGAAGTGTCTTCCCTGGGTTGAGCAACGCCGAAAGCTGCGTAGCATCGTGAGGCACGACCTTTTATCGTAGTGCGCAGGATGTTATAGTAAGAAAAATTAGTGAGGCGCCGTCCTTGCGTTACCTGAAGACGTGATTTTCCGAATTCGAATTGCGAATTCGTGAAGCCGCGGAGAGTGACAGAGAAGGCCAACGATGATTCAGGTGTTTCAACACGCCGCCGATGACTGTCAATAGCACCGGCGGCCCTGGCTACAGCGATGTGAGAAAGGAGCAGCAAACAGACAAAAAATATAAAGCCATTACGCTTGAACTTTTTTATTCAAGAATAATAAACTAAACTTAAAAGTGTTTCTTGGCTTGTATTAGTACTAACTACTTCCCAAATAGATTTATATTAAAACGTCTCTCAATTCTCTTTTAACAATTTGCCTGACTTTTTGTTCTGTTTCATGATAACGTTGGACAGGAGTATTGATTGATCCTAAATTTTGCCCTTAGCCGGTAACCGATCTTTTGGATCTTGTTTAGTTTGGACGTTTTAGGAAGGTTGTTGTTGATTTTTAATACATACAAAGTATTCGCTAGAGGATTGATGCACTCCCAGTGTATTGGAATTTTATTTTGCCACTCAGGGCACTTCCAATATTGTTATCTATATACTTCAAAAGCATAATAGGTCTTGAACCGCTTACTGAATATATTTAACAATCGATTATTGATAACGTAATTTTATTTATAATATTTAAACTACTTATCACAAAATTAAGTTAAACAAATATCAAGTAAGAGATTTCATTCCAATATTTCTAGCTATGCGCCACGGTTAGCCCACCTACCAACTTATATAATTATTTTACTACTTTTTATAAAACAGCAACATTTTTTATGGTGGTAATTGCTTTGTTAGTCGCTAAAAGGATCACTACCTGTAGACAATAGAGTCACGTATTCACCAGTTACGAAGTAAAAAAAAACCATCACTATAACTTTAATTATTAATTTATTCGCAAAGTCTCATGTAGTATTAATTAAAATAATTTCTTCTCTTTAATTTTGACTAAGTAAAGTTTTATTTAATTACTTAGAAAAATATTTAATTGCAGAATCACTTCATCATCCTTTACCGTATGAGTCTTTTCCTGTTTGCAGTTTATAAATTCAAGAAAGTTTGTTATAGCAGTATATGCAATGTAATTAATAGTTAACTATGTACTAATGTCAGCGTGTTAATCGTCATCAAATATGAAGTTTAATACTGTGATGGCGGTGCAGTGTCGGTCAATAAAGCAGGAGGGTAAGAAATTCATTGCTCTAGACGACATTGACTAATCATTGACATTGCTAAAGTAGCAGCCGTTTCAGCAATTTTGTAACTTAAATAAAAAAATAACATTGTTTTTCCAATATTTTAATACAGATAATTACTAATGAAGAATATTCAACAAACTTGATTACTGCAGAATACTTTTTCATTTATTTATTTCTTATAGCCATTTTCCTCAAACTATCATAGGGTCAGCTTCTCTTTGACCTAGTTTTACTTAAATAAATAACGGTTTTTACACGAGTGACCGGCATCTGACTATCTAATGGGTAAACTGCAATCAACAAATTCAATAAGTAAAATTTTTTTAAGTACTGACATCATGTAACAAATGTCTACATCGTGGGTGATTGAAGCTGATTAAAATCGAAGGAAGATAGGAAGATCCGCTTAAAATTCCTTGCCGTTAACAGTAAACAAACGACATAAAATTAGAACTACCTTTAAAAAAAGAACAATACATGCTTTATTATTAATGGTAAATAATGTAAAAACACTGAGAACTTTAAAAGTAAGCTTTAAGAAGATATTTTTATTATTTGTTACAACAACAAAAGGAAAAAAAATGTACATTTATATTTTAAACCCAGGACAGACAAATGTACATTTTGTAAGATTATTTTTAGTAGCAATAGTGTATTTTAAAAATTATGGTTATGTTTGCTCATTTATTTATTTAAGGGATAAATAAGATTTAATACCATCCTCGTACGCAACCAATAAGAGTAGCATAAAGCATCAGTATAATTTAATACAAAACAAGAAAAAGAAAATTTTTATACGAGGTAAACAATGATATTGGTTGGTATAGTTAATGTTTAAAAACGCAGGATTTACCTGTTTTATTATGTAATAGAAAATGGGTAAAAACAAGTACTTAGAATGAAAAATGTTTGAGATATTTAAAACTCATTTTAATAAGTGGATTACTAATATCGTCTCAATTGACGGAGGTATTTCTTGAAAAAAAATCATGATTTTACATTTTCGTGTTATGACTTATAATAAATATTAAATAATCACACAGCATCAGCCTGTGAAAGTCCACTGCCGTATCCCACCACGCTGGTCTAATGCGGGTCGGTGGGTGGACCGACTTCTTATATGCCCATCCGACGCATGGATCATCTTACTTTTCAGACAATTGGGTGATCGGCCCAAATTGCCCTAACCGACTACGAAACAACTATGAAAATTTGTTCAGTCCCCGCAGGGTTCGAACCCACAACCTCCGTTTTCTTAAGCACACGCCCACACCACTAGGCTACGGAGGCAGTTAATATTAAAATATAAAACAAAATTAGTTTTCTTATCGAGAAGTGATATAACAGAGTTATTAAGCAGGATTTGACCCATAAACCTACAAGGTGTTTAATTTATGCAAGCAATCCCATATCTGTCTCATTAACATAATTAAGGGTGCTTTGATGTCAACATAAATGCCTGTGATGTTCACGTATAGTAATCGCATAATTTAATAATCAGTATTTACTTCCACAATAATCAAAGAAAATAAATTAGCTTTACAAATGCTTTTTTAAATTTTGTCTGCCTCCGTAGCCTAGCGGTAAGGACTTACGCTTTACATAACATTCAATAAGAAAGTGTAATACTTGCATATTGAATAAAGATATTTGATATTGACTTTGACTTTGACTTAACTTTCGAATACCTATTAACGATTTTGAAAAGGATTAAACAGTATGAAGATTTTCATTACGCTCTGCTGCCCGTTGATAAAGAAGGGTTGCCTTAATTTTACAATTTAATGTTATTTACTCCTCTTGGTCGGCTATTAACGATTGTTTAAAGTTCCCAGACATTCTATTTTATTTGAATCCATGATTCAAATAAAATAGAATTTCTTGATTTTGAGGGGTTGATTTTTATTAACCATATGGTATAGTTTTAGAAATCTCAAAGATATTTCCTAAAAGTAAATTCTTGAACCCATTTCTGATTTTAGAAATCTTAAAGAGAATTCCGAAAAGTAAAAATGATGAAAACAACTGAACATCTATTACAATTAAAAACTTAACGTACTTTTACTATTAAAATAAGAAAAATAGAGACCTTGGAGTAAGCCGCACAGCAATATAGCGACTGATATTTTGATAAGTCTCTTATAAAAAGTTTTACTCCTATTATACATGTACTTAGGTGTGAAAATAACACTGTACTTCCTACTTGTTTTCTAAAGGCGTAAGTGACTTTGCGTGGTCACTGCCTCCGTGGTCTAGCAGTATTGGCCCTTGCTCTATAAACCTAAGGTCGACGGTTCAAATTCCGCTGGAAAGCAAGTTTGTGTTACCGTTGATTTCTGGTTGGTTAGAATAATTTGGGCTGATAACTCAATTATCTGTAAATTAAGATGATCCATGCGTTGGATGGACACGTAAGGTCGGCCCACACACCGGTCCAGTGCGGACGGGTGACGTGACGGTTCAATAACCCCATAAGTATTCAATTATCTTGGTATAAAAATTACATACATGTTTTGTGGCTTTTATTCTACCAACCTGAATGAGTATTTTTAAGCTAGTGTTTAAAGGTAGCATATAGGTATCGCGGCGTTACATTCTCCGTTGACCGTCTGTATTATAATAACTATATTGTACACTTCATTTCTATCTTCTACCTGTATTTAGCTTAATATTTTTTTTAATATTAAAAACACTAATTTAATCCATGCAAACATTATAGCAATATTTGTAATATAAAGTTTGTAAGTTAGCAACGGAATCCTATTTCATTAAAATTTCTAATACCTTTTTTTACAATGCTATTTTAGAATAATTCTACTTCTTTTTTATATGTTCTCCTTCATTTTTAAGTTTTACTTTTATATGTTATTTAAGATCGTTCAAGTTATTGTCTTGCAATTAAACATTTTCATTGAACCTTTTTTGGAAATTTAAGTCTTATACATGATTGAAAGCTAAGACCGATGTTAAGTAAACTTAATGAAAGTTTAGTTTATGTTTTTTATGTGCAGCGCGGGTTTGAGATATGAATTGTTATGGTAATAAATTGAAAAAGCTGGTTTAATTACGACCTTATACTTTAAGAAGTAATTACACTTATAATAATAAAACTACAAGTTTAACATTTTTAACGCCTTTATATACCAGTTAGCTTAAATTTTACCATCTTAAATTATTTTACGTTTGCATAAAAAACTTCGCGAACATTCTTTCACGTCGAAACATGCATAGAAATTTTGTTATTCCGAGAGGATTGTTCGTTGACAAATATCCCAAGCAGCCAGAGGGCTTGGCTCGCTTGTGACTAGGCAGTTTTATAAATGTTGCATCTAAACTGTGTGGCTTACAATTTCATTTTTGCATAAGGAATAAATATAAAATTGCTGCATATAAATCAACAATCCGATTTTAATAAAGTTTCTGCAAATAAAAATAATATTTTGATATACATATTACTGCTAAAATTAGAATGGCAATACTTTTTAGAGCTAACAAAATAAGTTAAGAACAAAAATAGACAAAAATATGATACATGGGAAGAGTCGTATATGTTATTCCAATTCCAAATAAGTGAGGGCAATGTTATCTTTAAATAAGTTATCTTTAACCCTGTTTTATGTTGTATTATTACTATCTAAAACATAAAACCACGAAAAGCACTTTTACTTTATGAAAAGGTTTTGGATAATTTTAAGAGACGTGCGTATTACGAATGCCGCTCATATGCTTTTATTTCTCAAAATTAAGGCAAGAATAAAGTGTATACTAAAACTAAGCAGTATTTCAAAAACTTCTACAAGGTCTCCTTTGAAAATACTGTCACGTTACAAAACATACGTGAATCCAATACAATCCCCTATTTTATTGCGAATACGAATATTTTGTAAGTCTTTGCATTAAATATTTTACTTAACTTATGTTTATTTAAATAATAAAAATAACAGCAATGAATATCTGACATTTAAAATGGGATATAAATATATGTTTTACAAGTAATTTACTTTTTCCACACAGTATGCCAGCAGGTTGGTGGATGGTACGTATCTATTCCCGGAAGGAAGCCGCGGAAAGGGACAGGGAGGCCTACAGCGCCCTGTCTATCCGCAGAAGAAGGCCATGGCGCCGAAGAGTGGCGTAACCTTCCCCCCTGACACTTAGCCACTGGGCGGCCGGCAAGAGGGTGCATGCCGCCCAGAGAGGGGCTCAAGAGGGAGCGCCGTGCTGTTTGTTCCGACACGGCACCTAAAGCGACGAGCTCTGTGGTGGGTTGGGACACCCGGAGAGAAGAGGCCTGAGAGATATGGTTGATATGGTTGATAAGTGATATGGTTCAAGTACTCAGAATTATAAATTTTATCTCAAGGTAATAAATTTTTGTTACCTTAAGGCTTAGCCTGCTTTCTAAGCAGAGAATGGTGAATTTAAGCATCAAACTTTTGACTAAGTCATTAGAATAACTTGTCTAAAAAGCCTAAAATTCAGATCAATGATCAAATATTCTGCATCTAAAGTATTTTTATACAAAGAGTCAGCAAAATTAGATTAGTCAGATATTAAAGACATTTTATAAACAAATTCACTAAAGTCACGTCTACAAGTTATTTACTTAAAATCCTAAAGTCTTGATGAACATTACATGCTTGCAACCAAATAACTTAAAGAAGTTGGCTCAAACAAAAGTATTTGATTTTTATCAGTAAAATAATTGTCTCTTATGTTTCAATAAATATTTTAAGCAATTATTATTGCAAATAAATGGATTTGAATATATTTCCTTATTGGGAATAATTAATGTTTTACATTTTGACATTGACTTTAATTTTATTGATTATAGTTATAACTAGTAATAAAACTGATGGTTTTTATAATTGCATTTTACAGATTTTTTACAGATTTGTCAGAAACAACACAATACCTCCTAAACCCTGCACGTTAAACGAAATATCACTGATACTGTCCTAAAATTATAGAAAAGATGACCATAAGGCCAAATGACACTTAAACGCTGACTACCTAAATCATGCAAACGTACTATAAATAAATACACAACGATCAAATAAAAACTGCAGAGAAATAACTAGAATAAAGGCAATAAACTCGCACGTGAAATTATCAAAACGAAATATTAAGCTCATTTTAGTCTGGAAATATCAAAACTTTTCCTTTGCCGTAATTTTCGTACAATTGCCCGTGCATGCTCTCATATATGCTTGAACAATCTACATACCTAGGTTTGATTATAAATAACAAATGTCCCAGGCAGAATCACACTAAGTACAACTTATTTACTTTTATGAAATTTTCGGTTTCACTTATATTGTGACATACATTGTAATGTTAATGTATTTAAGCTTTTATTGCATATATTTGTTATGATTAGGACAAAATATATTTCAGCGTATTGTTATAAAGTGGTTGACACTATTTTAATTTCAAATGTCATTTTTAATTCGAGCCATAAACGCTGTTATAAGTGGTCTCAATATAGAACATAAAAAAAACGGATGTTACATCAATCAATAAAACCTTAATGTTGCTCAAATATTTAAATTTAATAATGATTTAAAACTACTAAGTAATAATAATATCTTATTTAATTAATCGAGCAGTAATGTGTATTGCTCAACGCCAAACAAAATCGAAAATAATTCATTATATCATATCATGCTCAGCCTCTATCAGTCCACTGCTGGGCATACGCCTTTTTGATGAAAATTAAAACTAATTGACAAAAGAAAACAGATCTAATAATATTGCTGTTTAGCATTACAACGAAACAGGTATTATATGTTGGAGAAAACACAGCAATGAGATGAAGAAGCAGTCCTTACGATTCCATAGATTTATGCAAATTTCCTCTAAATAGATAGAAATATTCGTCATACCTTTTTAAATCTATGTCACCTCAAGTTGGCAGTATTTGCTTTCCGCCAATTTTGCTGTCAAGCGCCATTGCAGTCTTCAGCATCAGCAAGCGCTTTGGTTCATTGCTGTGTTTTCTCCAACATATAATACCTGTTTTGTTTTAATGCAAAACAATAATATTATATGTATTCGAAAACACAGCAATGAGATGAAGACTTGTTTGATTTCTGCTGGTGATCATAAATTGTAGAAGACAAGAATGCAATGTGAACTAACAATTTTTTATTGATATTGTTGTTAAACTATTGCTAGTTTTATTACCTAATGCACTCTGATTCTCAAAATGGAGAGTAAAATCTAATTATAAAAACCATCAGTTTTATTACTAGTTATAATTATAATCAATCAAAATTAAACTCAATGTCAAAATGTAATACATTAATTATTCCCAATAAGGAAATGTATTCAAATCCATTTATTTGCAATAATAATTGCCTAAAATATTTATTGAAACATAAGAGACAATTATTTTACTGATAAACATCAAATACTTTTGTTTGTGCCAACTTCTATAAGTTATTTGGTTGCAAACATGTAATGTTCATCAAGATTTTAGGATTTTAAGTAAATAACTTATAAACGTGACTTTAGTGAATGTGTTTATAAATTGTCTTTAATATCTGACTAATCTGTTTCTGACACCTCATAATTTTTGAAATGGTCAATATGTTCTTTGAGCAAATATCTTCAGTATGGTTGAAAGCTAAAAGCTCATGTTAATTAAATATATAACATAAGAAGGTTGTATCCAGGAGCATAAATATTGCAGAAAATCTTCTAATACTTTTTTTATCTATTGAATTGAAATGTTCTTACCAGGCAAAATGTCAAAGACTTTGTTCTGAGACATAAACAACACTTAAGTGATCTATGCCTTTTGTCAGAGATAGTGTTAACATCATTAACTACTAATAAAAATTTGCCAATTAACATAAGTTAATTTTAATTAATTATATATTTGTTACTCTTATGGACATTTTCAATTTGGGAATTATCCATCGTCGTTTCAGCCTGTCAGAGCCCACTGTTGAGCATAGGCCTCCCCCATAAGTCGCCAAGAGGTACGATCCTGTGCCACCTGCATCCACCGACCTCCTGCACATTTGCACAGGTCGTCACTCCATCTGGTGGGGGGTCGTCCGACACTACGATGGCCAGTACGAGGCTGCCACTCGAGAACCTTTCTTCCCCAACGGTTTTCGGTTCTCCGAGCCAAGTGGCCGGCCCATTACCACTTCAGCTTGCCAAATTTGCGGGCTATGTCGGTTACCATGGTTCTTCTGCGGATGGCTGCGTTACGCACTTTATCACGCAGAGAAATACGAGCATAGCCCGCTCCATAGCTCGCTGAGTGACTTGGAGCTTCCTCACGGCCGGCAGTGAAGGACCATGTCTCAGTGCCATAGGTCATCACTGGCAACACATTGGTCAAAGACCTTAGTCTTTAGGCATTGAGGAATATTGGACGAGAGGATAGTCGCAGCTTCCGAACGCTGCCCATCCGAGCTGGATTCGTCGATGGACCTCGGCATCGAAGTTGGACTTACCTAATCGGACTACTTGTCCCAGGTAAATATATTCGTCAACAACTTCGAGCACAGCACTCCGAACAACCACCGGCATAGGCATGACACTGACCGTTAGACATAACTTTCGTCTTGTCCATGTTTATCCTAAGGCCCATGTGTTGAGACCCTGTTGAGGTCATTGAGCATAGCATTTAGGTCCTCCAGCGACTCCGCCATGATGACTATATCGTCGGCAAATCTAAGGTGGGTAATACACTCGCCGTTGATGCTTATACCTCGTCCTTTCCAATTCATAAGTTTGAAGGCGTCTTCCAATGCAGCGGTGAAGAGTTTCGGGGATATAACATCACCCTGTCTTACACCTCTCTGCAATTGGATAGGCTTCGTACTACTGGATTGTACTCGGACGGACATCGTGCCTTTCTTTACAAACACCTCAGAACCTCGATATACCGACGTCAATTTGGCAACGCTGAAGGGCCTGCAGCGCCCAAATTTCGTCAGAATCAAAGGCTTTCTGATAGTCCACAAACGCCAAGCATTAAGGCAGATTATACTCCTCGGTCTTCTGTATAATCTGCCGCAGCTAATATGTGGTCTATGGTACTAAAGCCTTTTCGAAATCCAGCTTGTTCGGGTGGCTGGAAGTCGTCTAGTCTGGAAGCGAGACGATTCAAGATGACTCTCGAGAACAGGACATAAACGCGGCTCAGAAGGAAATCGGTCTGTAGTTCTTCAAGAGGCTTTTATCACCTTTCTTGAAGAACAGCACCACCAAACTTCTGCTCCACGCTTCTGGCGAATACCATCCTGTGAGGACGAAATTAAAGAGCCTCTGAAGGACTACAAGTATCGGTTCTCCACCCGCTTTCAGAAGCTCTGCTGTAATTCCGTCCTCACCAGGTGCTTTGCGTTCTTAAGTTTTGCGAGAGCCATTTCGTATCTCGCTCAGATTGACTTCAGGATATTTTCGGAGATGTGCCGGGTATAGCTTTCCTTTGGGTCGTCACTTGCTTCAGTAAGCGGTTCCGACAACGATGTGTACAGCTGTCCATAGAATCTCTCGATCTCACTCAAAACTTCTGGTCTACGGAGATGACGGCCCCAGATCGGTCTTCAACTGTTAGCTGGCTTTGCCCAACAGACAGATCTCTAGCGAAGACTTTAGAACCTTGGTTCCGTTCAATCGCCTCTTTATACGACGGTATTAAAGATGCGCAAGTCATGCCATACCTTGGAGATCTGTCTATTTAGCTGCCTGTGACTTAACATGTCAGAAGAAGACTGTAGCCATCTTCCGTCTTGTTTCCATAAGGTTCAGAGTGTGATCAGAGAGTTTTTGGGTTCTAGGATTGCGGTGCGCCTTGTAGAACCTAGTACCCACAGTACGGACAGTTTCCACGAGCTTAGCGTTAATTTCGTCCACAGTGCTGCAAGTGTCTAGGCATTGGAAGCGATTATTAAGCTCGAGCTGAAAGCTTTCGGCATTAAGGATATGGGCACGAGACGGACGTAGCGTGGACTTTATCAGACGAGACCTTTCCAGCCTGATGTTAAGATTTAATGTGCCTCTTACAAGTCGGTGATCACTGCCGGTTTTAACCCTTGTGATCACAGAAACATCATTAAATATTTGGCGTTTGGTCGTCATAATAAAGTCAATCTCGTTTTTGACGGAACCATCGGGGCTGATCCAGGTCCACTTCCTGTGGGGCTGCTTTTTAAAGAAAGAATTCATCATAAAGAGTCCTTCTTTCTCCATGAAGTCAGCCAGTAGTTGCCCCCTTGGGTTCCGTTGCCCTACTCCAAAATTGCCCACTCGCAGCTCATCGTCTTTTCTTTTGCCTATTTTTGCGTTAAAGTCCCCCATCAGCACCATGTATTGAGTTTTAGAGGAATGTGGCTCGTGAAATGTCCTCAGTACATTGCCTCCACCTCATCATCGGAGTGTGTCGATGTTGGTGCATAAACCTGTATAACCTTCAGCGAATACCGTTTCGATATTCTGAGTATAAGGTAAGCAACCCTTGACGACACACTTTCGATTTTAACAATGTTGCTAATGAGAGACTTGCGGACGATAAATCCGACACCTCCTTGGGACAGTTGGTCGCCCTCGCGGTAATAAAACAAGTTGCCGGACTTTGGATAATCCTATTATATCCCATCGCAACTTGTTTACCTCCTCTTCCAGCTCCGTTATTCTTTCGTCAGTCCTCAATGTCCGTGTGTTGTATTTTGCCAGGTCCAGTCGTCGTTGTTGGTAGCCAACCCACCCGGGGATTCTTAGCACCCTGCCCTGCTTCCATGACCCTACCGTGCCAGGAATAGCAGAGCTGCCGGGGACTGGGGCCGTACATCACTGACACACTTCATTGGGGGTTTGCCATAGTTGCCACGCCTGGCAAGCGGGTTGGCAACCGCAGTCATTTCCAGATCCTTTGCACCTTCCGCTGCCCGTTGATGGTCTCGTTTTAGGATCTGAAAGCGGAGATGGTTATCCGCCATCTGTCGGACGCCACAATAGATGTGCAGTAGTACTTTATCCCGAGTCGCCTCTTGACCCCAAGGGAAGAGATGGGGAGGCTGAATTTATGCCGCAGCCCCACAGCCATATTTAATCACATTCACAGAATTATCCATATCAAATACTTTTTAGTCATGGCTCCTGAGATGCTTTAGGAGCAAAAGGGAGAATATTAGGGATATCCTCCCTTTATTAGAAATTTCATCCTCTTAAATTACAAATACAATTACACCAGTCCAATTAATTTGGTATTTTAAGCTAATGAGCAATTTTACAAACCTGCCTGGTGCACCTGTCTTTTGTTGTACAAAGATTGAATATTGTCTGCTTAGTTGTAGTTAATATGATTCTGGCAATCTTCCTGCTTTTTGTAGGCTTTTAAAATTTTTCTATACTTAGAGTATACAATAATATTCCCAATTATCAAATACCTTAAGCATTGCTCAATTACAGTTATGGCACAGTTCCACATAGCCTTTTTAAATGTTGGTATGGACAATTATTTTTTATCACTAAAGCTAATATTTAATAATGTAGTACACCATTTTATGTAATCACCAAATTTACAAATAACCTTCTTGGTTCCATTAAGTGGAGTTGTTCCCCAGCTCACATCCCTGCGTCTGAGTTAAGCAACATGAGGGGCTGAAAGTGTGTTCTTCTGCATTAACCCACACTTTAGTTTAAAGGCACCTCAAGATTCAAGATGTGCCAATTTGGCTGTAGAGAGGCTATTTACCTACCCATTTGCATCCACTGCATCTGTGGTAAAGCAATAAAAAGGGGTTGTACTTCTGTGGCATCCAACAACCACTCTAGGTTCTCATACATTTTTGCTGCTGGCAATGAATTTTGAGTAATTCATGCTATCTTGATTTTCCACTTTGAATACATGGGCTTATAGCTTTCATTTCATTTGTATTTAATGAATAAGAGGGTTGGACTGCTTTTTGTGCATCCAACCACTTCTCAAATTGCTGGAATCCTGCTTTTTGGCTAGCTCAATTTTAGGAGTAATAAGAATGATTATCTCAGCTCTAATTTACATTAGCTTCCACAAGGCCATATCATCTGCATCAGGAGCTAAGCAATAAGTGGGTTGGACTGCTCCCTATAGCATCCAACTACCATCTAAGGTCCTTTTAGACCAATGAGTATAATTTTATTTTCTATTCATAGGAAGAAAAGGTTTAGTACCAGTAATAATTTGGCATACTAATTAATCATATATTAATTAAATGACATCTTTCTTATGTCATAGTTGCAAAGAAGTCTTGGTAGCAAGAACTGTACCTTTTTAAATTACAATAACTCATAAATGGTTTTATGTGCCATTTAGTGCCACCTTAAAATTTTAAATGTAAACAATGTTTCCAAACATTATCAGTACTCACCTTTAGTATATTAAAATCATTTCTTTAAGATTATTAATATGGCAAACTGTTAAAGTCAATTCAGTAACCGTCAGTACAGTATAGTTTTTAATAGAGTAATTAATTCTCTTTAAATAAATAAAGTCTGTAAGTTTTTGCTAATTCCTCTATCCTAGTCAGATTTCACCAATCAGCTGCTATTATATTTTAAAAAATCATGTAGACCATATTGGCCTCATGTGTCTAAATATATCATAATCATTGTATAAGTATATATTAGGCTTTACTTTTTAGAAATTTATAAGCTCTAACTTTCACCCTATTTACTCCTTTATTCAATTTAATTCATTAAAATTAAATATTGTTAACAGGCATTTTAGTTTGACAGTTAATGGTCTTTAAATTATTTGTGTTGAAGTTTTTTTTTCTTTCATGAATGGTTTTAACCATTTACTCAATGTACAAAAACCTTAATGATTATATTAATTTTATTATCGATTATCAACAAGAAATAGATATACATATCAAGTTTAAAATGAACTATTTAATTTCTCCTGTCTTTGTCTTTAAGTTTCAGATATAATTTACAATAAATAAAATATGCAATTTGGCAATTCTTTTGGGCTCATACTTTAGATTTTCTTTATTCGGTACAAATTTGCATAAGACTCGTTTACTGATATATTAATTGCATATAATTCTAAATTTATAATTTTAACTCAGGTTTTTATCTCAATTGTGATATTCTCTTTAATATTATAAAAGTTGTTTTTAATTATTCAGCCTATTATGTGACCCTCGAGGGACTATAATTTTAAAAAGCTATCTTGAATGTTTGTCAAACTGGTTTCAAAATATTTGTTAATTTTACAAGTGCCACAAAAATGGAAATTTTCTAACTTTAATTTAAGAAAACAAATTCCTAAGCAAAATACGCATCTACATTTTTGCATTATGTTTACTGGTTTGCATAGAAAATATGAAGAAATAAAACAAATATAACAAAACTATTGGTCAAACACAAAAAGATAAACTTTTAAACTGGTTATAAATTAGGTCCTAAATCCTCAAACTTTAAAAATTTATTATCAATAAATTTCATTGAGTTTCTAACTTACAATTTTTCCAATTATAAAAGATTTCTTGTATTGTTTATAGGACTTTTCTAAATATATTACAATTATTTTTGCTTCAATACATAATTATTTAAAGTGGTAAATAGTTATTATTGAACATTCTAATAAACAATGGAGATTTAAATTTATGTTTCATTCCTAAACACATTTAATCTTTTGACCTTTATCAAATATTAACCAATATCGTAAATATCAATCCCAAACATATAATTTAATTAAAACATCATTAAAAATTTATACAAAGATTTAACCTTTATTAGAAATGTATGAATTTTGCAAAGGAATGCAAAATAATTTTCATTAATTTTTGGTTTTGGCAGTTTTCTTAAGTCCACAAAACTGCTTTTTAAAAAAATGTTTTAAATTGTTCTTCACAAATAAAACATCCTCAATCCTCCTCCCACAAATTTTTTAAGAAAAAACAAGTTCTCCTCCAAAAATTTCTAAAATTTTACCAAAAATTTTTTATTTTTTTAAAAAACTTTTTCATTACGAAAAAAAATTTAGAACTGGGTGAATTTTAAAAAATTGACTATTTTATTATTTGAAAACAAAAATTAAACGGACCTTATTTTTTTCAAAAAATTAATTTAACCGGTTTGATTTTGTTCACTAGAAGATCGCAATGATTTAAGCCATTTTTGTCTGTTTAAATTTAATGTAAAATGTATAGTTATGTTAATAACACTAGGTAGCCGTAAATACAGTGAATTTCACATGTTGATGGAGTCGTTTAAGTATATTCTGAACAAATTATATTTTTAGGAAAACAAAAAACAATGCAGTGTTTTCTTTAAACTATTCTTTAGTTTTTAACTATTATGAAATTACTTAACTTTAATCCAAATGCTCGTTAAACAAAAACAAGCAAAAAAATAATCAGTAACGATAAATAAAAAAAAACGTCATATTCCAAGGTCCGGATTTTCACTATGGAACAGCAATTAAAAATTTTAAAGCAGAATTTAGAGTAAATTGCACTTTTATCCGTCATTCGCAAATAGTACTTGACCAACGTCCTTCTTTATAGCGGTCGGAACTGAAAACCAACTGCACATAAAGAAAAACCAATCACACTTCAACAGAATTTTATGCTATGAAGCGTAGACTCTTTTAATCCGGTAATAAAAGCTTTGGTATAATTTTTTTAACTGGTTGTGAATGTAAAAATAGCTTCATGTCCAGTTTCAAATTTAGTATTGATAGTTTTTGTGTAAGTTAATATCAATTTTTTAAATGAACATGGAAACGAAGTAATTAATTTGAATAAGTTAATTTAATTTACGTTGTTGTCGTGAACAAGTACAACTAAGGCTTAGAGGGCCTATAAAAAGTTACTTTATATTAAATTAAGTCATATTTTTTTGTGAAATTTTTATTTCTTTTTATTGAATATGGAACAAAAATTTCATACACAAATATTGCCATTATTGAAACTAAAAGGTCTATTTACGGATTTTATCGCATTTATATTAGATTATTAAACTTTTCGGTTACCATGGTCACGGGGTAGATAATTAAAACAAAATCATTTAAATGAAGTCGCTTTTTGTTTATATCTGTGCATAAAAGATAAACAAAACAATTCTTAAAAAGTTTTTCTTATTTTAAGCTTCGAAAGATAAGCTTTGAAAAATAATATTAAAAACGTGGTACTATTATAATAATATATGAGATCTGTATACAATCAACAATGTCTGTAGTGTATATTTACTTTGTGTAGTGTTATGAATAAGAACAAAAAGAAAATCAGCAAAAGAAATAAAAGTAATTAAAATCATACAAGAAGCATAGACTTAATTAAGCACATTCTCGCTATATGACTTATTCCATGTGTATGGGTGTTAGTGCGTAAAATAAGTTAAAAATAAAAAACTACATAAAAACGACTAATTTGTTTTAAATTTTAGTTGATTGTTGCGTACTCTGATTAAAATGGTTTAGGATTAACAATTATCTCCTCATTTCCGTACTTTCCAAACATTTCCCTCCTTACCTATTTTTCGAACTTATCATAGATCAACTTCTTTTCCATCCAGATTTATTAAATTCCCGATTCTTTTTTATTAAATTCCCTATTCATTTTTATTAAATTCCCGTCCATGTTTCAATTCTATCATCATTTGTTTGCCTTTTACTATGATCTGCTCAAAACCTTTACTACCTACTTAGATTTCGACGGACCTCAAAAGACTTTAAAAAAAAATTATTTAAAATGTTTCACTTCATTTTAATGTGGTCTCGAACATGATTAAAACAGAATGATAGCTTAATTTAATGTTAGTAAGAAAATCTCGATATAAAACAATAGCGTCAACATTTGTATGCCTACTCATTCAAGTGAAATTTCACTAAGAGGGTAAAATTCCTACGTCTACGTAAGAATTTTACGACATCTATGTCGTAATGAATAAGGAGCGGGAATGTGGTTGTAGCGATATAACTACCTAAATAATGGAAATTTTTACGTTGGCCTTATGTGTCTAATGTGACAATTTTTATTGTACCCATAATTGGCTGTGGATTTTGTTCTTAAATAAATTAGAGTAAAGTATCGTAAGACTGTAACGTCTTTTAACACAAAATGTAATTACTTGAAAGAAAGAAGAAAAGAATTAAAACATTTGCATTATCGCAGTTAACTACTGCGCGGCTCAGATTAAGTAATAAGAACTGCTAAACCTCTCTTAGCTTTTAATTACTGTGCTCTAAATACGCCAATGGACTTAATACTTTATTTAAATGTAATTGTTTCTACTTCTTGTGACATTTTTTGTCTGTTTAGGAATTACAAAGCAATCATTTTGTGGTTTTTATTTTTAGTTTAAAAACCAAAAAATATTTCTGTTGTATTGAGGTTGTATCCAAATGAATGAACTGCCCTGTTTGTAACAACTTTCCTGGTTTAGTTCAGCTAAATCATGCGTCTTATTTCTAAATAAGTATTTAACCGAGCCGAAGAAGATGCAAAACTAATTTTAATAATGTAACACACAGAATTAAAGCGTCATATGTTTAATAACTCTGACAAAGTAGCTCTAAGTTTGAAGTTTCTCACGTCATCTACACAATAATCCATTAAAGTCTTGATATTGTCAGAACATATCTAGGGTGCAGGGGACGGGTTGCAGGAGGTAGGTGTGCCGCACTTCCTGTCCTTCGCAACCAACGTGGAGTGATGCGGTGTGGAGAGGCCTTGAGAGGAGAGGACATTTGACGTGGTGTAATCTATCTCTCCTCCTTCTGCGGCCAAAACGGTGCTAGCGGCGGAGCCTAACGTAAAGGCGACCACTGGGGTCTGGGCGACTTGTCCCTGCGTGAGTTGGGATTTCCTGGCTCCCATGGTCCCTGAGTACCAGATTCGGGGGAGTCTGCTACCTATGTAAAGGAGCCGAGGTGAAGGCGCTTTAGTTCGGACGCGCCCGGAGGCAGGCAGATGGACGTAGGGCCCAGATGGAGCTGCACTGGCGGCTAGCGCTGGTAAGGTCGTAGAAGACTTCCAAAGAGTTCCTATACTACTAAGGCGCCAAGAAGGAGCAACGTGGTGGTTTTAGTCGGTACGAGTCCGACATAATCCCTCTTTGCTCCTGCGAGGACCCCACAGTAAAAAAAAGGCCAGTACTACGACTCACAAGTTTTGAGCTTTTGTTTTGTTAAAACGAGATACATCCGGTGATGTACTAGTACTTTTTTATTCCAGGACAAGCTGACGTGCTTTTTTCGATCTCAGGGGCGTTAGAACTAAGGTCACCCTGCACATCATCAAAAGTGTAAACTAGCTTCATTCCTTAGATCTATACGTCGCCATGGCATGCCTAAGGGGTTTGGACACGTTTAACATCCACTCTAACTTTCGTTGGATATGGTTTTTTTAAAGACTACACATTATATTGGAATTGTTCGACAACTGTTTAATCCGAAATATACTACGCAAACCAACAACGGGTGATTTGCAACATAGCCTTTGGAAGTATCTTGGGACGGAAATTCTTTGTATCTTAAATTATAGAACAGATTCTTGCCACCATGGGTAAGAAGCTCTTCTAACAGAAATCTGGCTAAGAAAAATTTGTAAAAGCTGTCTCTACAAATTTTTCACTAAGGGGTTCACTTATTGCCATTCATTGGAAAGGACAAAGCTGATTTTTCGGAGTACCTTTTTGCTTGTAAATCGGTATACTTTTCTTCGACATATTCACAAGAAAGAAAAAGCAAAAACCTGGCACTAATAAGTTTACCACGACGACGACTCTGTAAGTTCTAATATGTTTCATGGTTTGGTAGAGATAGGCCTAAAGAGTTAATTAGTAAAAAATCTTTAATAGTTAGGTTAGTTTAGGACATTCTTATTGAATTGTTTGTTACATTTAATTATTTTATAGTTGTCACAATTGCTTCAAACTATGTAAGATTAATATTTTAATAGGGTTACAATTACACATTTTTTTTAAATATATATACGTTATTCAAGGTATGTCATATGTTCGTTAAAATGCGGTCTTAACCTTTTTAACGAACGCTTCGCAATGATATTGAATTATGATCCAGCAATGACAAATGTCTTACGATAAATTGCTTTGGTTTCCATATGTCTCACGATGAAAGGAGATGAATCTTTTGATGCCTTAACAATTTGAAATAGCGCTATTTGATGTGATTTGATTATTTTCAATCTAAAAAATCTCTTACGGCGACCCTGATAGGGTTTTTAATGGCAGAAATTAAAAACTTTGCGTCGTGCCATGCGTCGGATGGGCATGTAAAAGGTCGGTACACCCACCAACCACCATTGGACCAGCGTGGTGGGATACGGTCCATAGCCCCTAATGGATGAGGTCTATTAGGGAGGCCATGTCCAGCAGTGGACTATCACAGGCTGATGATGATGATGTGATGATGATGAAATAAAACTTTAATCTCTGTAATTATGCACTAAAAATTTTAACAGTTTGTCATCTTTACAAAAAAAATAGTAAACTTAGCTGTTTTTTAAATTATATTATAGTATAGCCTATCAGTAATTAGTAGAGGCCAGTAATTCTTATGATTACTGCAATCTTTAACATGCATTACAACACAATATTTCTAATCGTTAGAGTTATTTTCGTTTTTAACTATTAGCCTATTTCTTGTAATATAAATTGGGCGCAAAACATCATTATTTTGATACAAGCTTTTACGTGTATGGGTAACTATACTTTTATTTTTACTGTATAACCTAATTTGTGAAAATCATATAAAAAGTACTATGAAAACCTGCGCGGGTTATAAGTTATGGAAATTTGGTTCTTTAAAATTAGAGTGATCGTTTAAAGTAATAATGATTGTTTTTTGTAAAAGAAATGCGTTCAGTTCAGCTTGTGTCAGTGCACTACTGGAGATAGGCCTCCCCTAATAACATCACCATTATCCTCCATGAACGCATGCTACCGACTTTCGGATATTCTTATCCAACCTACTAATCTGGTAGGATATGTTGGTATATCAGGTTGTATAACGGTTCACACCATTTCTGATGCAATTCTTCAGTAATACTCCGTAGCATAGCCTCCTTCCTTCATAGCCCATAGGACTGTGAAGTAGTATTAGTACACGGATCAAAATGGTTATTGTGAAATATTTTTGACATATCAATATAAACCATATTTATATATATTCTAACTTAAGTAAAGCAGTAGTCTATACAAATATATAAAATTTAAGTATATGGAATCGAAGCATATTGAAGTATATAAGAATATTGGAGTGGTTGTTTATTACATCAAAATAATTGTTTTAAATGATAACGCTGTGATAGCCCATAAATATAACAACACAACATCTTTATTAATTTTCTCTGTTTGTTTTGGCTAATCACTGGAGTGGAATTATATAACATTAATGTAATTGTACGGTTTTTTGAAATCGTTTATCAATATTATGTTATACTAAATGTATACTAATTTTTTTAGTACATTTTAGTATGATCAAACGTTTTATCTCAATTCTCAAAGAATCTCAAGTGAAACAAAAGGTGTTAGTCTGCGACGGATTAGACTAAAGGTAAACAATGAAAAGTGGTCCTCCGGGACACTGACACACCTTTGAGTTTCAGAGTTCTCAGCGCTAAATAAACGTACAGAGTTTAAGTAGTAATTTTACAAAGACCTTTGTTTACAGTACACTTGTGGACTAACACAAATTTAAGAAAATTCTAGTTTTCGCTTAAGCTTTTTCATTTCATGCGTAATGATTAAAAGAAAAAGGTTTTATACGCACTTATACGCACTCCGTTGGAAAAATTGATAAAATAATAATAACCATTTTTAATGCAAATAGAAAATTATAAATCGGTAGAAATATTAACTTCATTAGTTTCATCAAAATAGACGATCTAAATCGATTTGTTGTTAATTAATTTTAAAACAAACGTACCACTTTATATTTATACAATGATTTTATCCATCTACTTTGATGTGATATTTATGGATATATAACAATGGCCTTGATGGACAAACGTCAGAACTGCCGTTAAATCGGAGCACTGTTACAATCTAATAAAATCAGTTTTTTCAAGCAACTTGGTATCTTAAGCATTTTTTTTCACATTAGAGTGGAGTAGTTTTAACAATAGCAGCAGAATTTATTCTATAATATAAAGTATGAGCTTGTGTCTTTACTTCGCTGCATGCGAACAATGACGTCGTATTTTAGCAGATTTCTGCTGATATCATATACTATTCAACGAGGGTAATTTTTTTTTTATTTAATCAATGCAGTCAAGCTTTAATTAATACAGTCCTTTTAAACTTCCCGTAAAAGCGCATAGAAATAGTTTGAATAAAAAGTTAACAAATATAACAATTAAATTAAAATCATCGTCATTTTAACTAGGTTTGTTGCTTAACATCAGGCCTCCCATGAGGTATAATATGCACTTTTCCTTTATATTCCCCTTGTTCGTCCCCCCTTAATGAGATTTAGAGGGTAAAAGAGATCTTAGTTACCAAATTACAATTGAGTTTTATTTTCGATATTAGAAGTTTGTACAAAACCAAATAAGTATTGCGATTTAATGTTCTGACACATTACAAAAATTTAATATAATGTTATAACCATTAGTAGGAACGATTAATAATAAATATGTTATTATAAAGTTACTACGGTAAAAATTAGGAAACAGTGTCGTACTGTAAATATATTCTTATACACTTATATTGCGACCGCTGGCATCGCAAGTCATATCAAAATTTTGTTTTAAAGAGCAAAACATCTAAATAAGATCGTTAAAAAGGTTTAGTACAGTATTTTTTATGAGAATAATTGACTTTAATGTGTAGCTTATAATTAAAATTAATATTTAATAGTTAGAGGAAATGTAGATTATAGAGACAAAGCCTAGCTAGAACGGAACTACCATTGCCAATTGTAAAAGAAGGCCCAATTATAATGTAATAAAAGAAACCAAAAACAATCGCTGCTAGTATTTGAGATCAGCCATATTTTGTATGTATAAAACATGCATAGAATATACAATAGAAGAATATATATTAGAAATCTAATAAATTTAGAGTACTAATGTTATATCTAATGAACCTCACGAGATTAACTAAAATGATGTATCACAGAATTGTAAAAGGTTGACAAAAAGTTCCCTATGTTATTCGTATATCACAAGAATAGCCCATAAAACTATTATTATCTTCCACAATTTACGGAAAAATGTCATTTTGCAGTAATCTATCGTAATCATATCATAAATATAGGCTTTATTTTAATTCACAATAGAACAATATAAATTGTGCATTAACTGTAAAACGTGAAAATATGTGATAATGAGTGTTTTTGTAGAAGCTTTCTATACAAATGACAACCATTTCTATATATATATATATATTTATATATATATTAGTGATGCAACGAATAGCTGTTTGGCCGGAGACCGGATACCGGATATTCGGCCGGCCAAACGTTTACCTACATTTTAGTTTTGCAGCGGGCGCGTCGTGCAGGTATCATACTGTTACGTATTGTAGGTTCGGGCGGACTGTTTTCTAGGCAAAAAGCGAGTTTAATTAGGTCAGTTCACACTATTTCGTATACAGTACACGTGCACCCGCTTATTTTGCTGAATAGATAAGTTTTTTTTTTTTAATGTGTATTGTATAGTAGTATATACGTGATTGTGAACGTGTACTTTATTCTGAGTTTATTTTATTTGTCTAAAATAATGGAAAATGTATGATCTCCGATCTGCAACTATTTTGAAATAAAAGAAGCCGAAGCAAAGTACGTCGTGTGTTTAATTTGCATATCAAAATTATCTCGTGGTGGCGAATGGAAAGAGGCAGGGACTTCTTCTATTAAAAACCATTTGCAAAGCAAACATTCCGTCCAGTTCACTGAAATTTACGGTGGTCCATCTTCAATTTCATGCGGCGGAAGCAGAATTTTTTTTACGAGTTCATATGCAAGTATGAGCGTTCCCGCTCAGCTTGCTTCACGTAAACAATTAACTTTGGCAGAGACAGTAGATAGAAAACAGTATTGGAATATCAATGACCTAAAATCTAAGGAAGATCATTATTAAGTTGGCGAAATTATTGCGATAGATAATGAGCCACTATCAATGGTGGACAGAATTGGTTTTAACAGGCTTATGCATAAAGCATTTCCTCGGTACAAGATGTCCAGTCGTACATTAATGATTGAAAATAGTACCCGACCTTTATGATCGAATCAATAAAAAATCATGGTAAGCATTCCAGAAGCTGCCGTGGTGTCTGTTACGTCAGATATATGAACTTACCACAACAAAAATGAAAGCTTTTATAGTTTTACAGCCCACTGGATATCTCCTGAATTCAAACTGGAATATGGCGTATTGGCAATCAAACTCTTTTCACAACTGAATGTTATTGCCGCGCGCTGGAACATTCCAATGAAAATTACTAGCTCAGGTTTGTCATGCATTTCCAAAGTTGTGCCATACGTGGCTATATTTATAAGGTACCTACAAAAGAAGAAACTGCACGGAAAGTACAGTATTTGTTGCATGTTTTGATATCTTGATAACTAAAATAGAGCAACATTTTCAACGTCTTGATGACGATCCAAAATATTTCGTGGCTACTATAGTGGATCCCAGATCCAAAACCAGTTTTATTTGGGATAATACAAACAGAGAAAACTAGACAGAAGCTGCTTCTGAAGGGCCTAAAGATGAGTTGTTTTGAAGAGCATTCAAATATTAGTGAAGGTGATTCGCCTTCAATGAAAAGAAGGGCAGGCAATGGCTCAACTGTTTTTCATAAAACATTTTGGGATTTCTTTAACAAATTCGCTCAAGATAATAGTCAAACTGAAGATACGACTGTTCTATAAATAATATCGTAATAGTTTCATAAATAATCTGATATATGGGAAAGATAGAAGAAAGATAACTAAATTTTAATGTGTAAAATTCTGCCCATTAATTGCATCTTTGACGAAACAAAGTTCGCTGAGGTCAGCTAGTATATAAAACAAAGGGCTTAACGTCTAGACATATCAAAGCAAAGCAAAAGCGATGAAATATGACATAACACAACATGACTCGTCATATTTTTTGTTAAAATATTACTTGTGTGTCGATCAAAACGGCAATTATCTCATTTTATTGATACATTTAGGAGAGCATTAAACGATATATTCGTATATTGTACAATGATAAAAAAGGCCGCAAAGTTTACATGGTAAAAAAAATTCACGATGTAAACTTTGATTGTAAATTTTAATTTAGTACATATTGATCGTGTATAAGATGTGGTCAACGACAAAAAGAAATAAGTACTAAGCAAACTTTGTACGCATATTGTGTACACTTAGCACGGGCAAACATTTTACTTTAATTTAGTATAGATTTTTGTAAGTAATTATAATAGAGGTAATTGATTTTATACTTTCGAATACAATAAAAAGAATATGGAATACAACTTTAATATCTTAGTATATCATAGTTAAACTAAAACTTATTTAAATTCACAATATTTTTTTCACAATCAACAAAAATATATTTTTTAAAAGAAAAAATTTGTTTTTGTGTGTATCTCTTTAATGAATAAAGTCAAAACTACTGCGCCGAATTTAAAAAAAATTAAAATAATCAGAAAGCAACATCTACTTTGAGTAACTGAGGTTACTTCTTATCTTAGAAAAATACATTTATAAAACTAATTAAGTATAAAGCAAAAGTCGACTTCATACAGTATATAACCATTTTGGGCAATATATAGCGGTAGCTACGTGCCCTCTGTACGAAAGTGCTTCGCGATTTCTGTCACCGCATTTAAAAACTCTGATATCTTTTAAGGCATCAATTTTATCAACATGTCGTTTATAATGCATTTTATGTACATAAAATGTTTTTTTGAGCTATGGACTGTTAATATTATGTAAAATTAAATATTTCTGGTCATTATTAAAGAACGCGTATACTGTAAACATCCAATTGCCTAAATTCAAAAATTATTCGTGGAGGCCATTTCATACTTAAGATTTATATAAGTATTAATTTTCTAACTGAACAAAATGTTTTTGTTTTATATGATAAAATGTATTAAATAACTTTATACTCCAAGACGCAAACTTATAACTATTAGTGACTATTACACCTAGTACTACCGAGTTATTGGTGATAGTTTAACTTAAAATCATCTGCCAAAACAGACTATTATACAACAATATTTGTTGTAATAATCTTATACTACCGTTATATATTTAAGTAACATGACATAGTACCTTACGTGCATTATATTCCCACATAATAAACTCTTTAACGAACTTAACAAATAAAGTAAGTTTTTCGTTCATACATCATTTAGTTTCGTTTTATTAACCCAACAAATATTAGTGTTCATAACTGTATAAATTTTTTAAACAGCCATTACTCGGATATCTAGTATTAGTTGCTTATTATCCTGTATACACGCAAATCATCTATGTTATTAATATATAAATTGAAAGCAGCATTTAATTCGTAGGTTGACAGTGGGGCAAAGCAACGGCCGTATGTATAATTAAGCCAGTCTAATGTGAATTGACCACCCAAGATGGCCGACAATCACTGCAATACTCCGAACAATTTAATCTTAGCACGGAGATTGCACGCACAATCATCTTGGTAATTACTTCGATTTCCCAAGACAAGACAATAATTCTGTAACATTTTTATAGTGCTATTTTTCAGACATTAAGGGTCTGAAAACTATTATTTCGATAGCAAGTTATGCTGCGATGCATTACTTTGCATAAAAATAATCGCCGGACGATTATAAATGTTTAAATTATAACAATGTTGTATTTAAATTATATGTCAGAAGAAGCGACGATTCATTTGGTCTTGCACATAAAACTGAAATATAAGTCTAACATTTTCAGGTATTGCAGCAAACTGCTTGTGAATAATGATCGTTTTATTTTTCAACTTTATTGGTGTAAAAAGAATTAAAATGTCAAAAAAATTATAACAGGCAATAATATCTTCCTAAAATTTAATATGCAATTAATTTTTCTTTCCTAGTTCCAATGATAATTATTTATTTCATTTTTAAATTGTACGATTCATAACGATTTATCACTTTACCATGATTTTGTGAATAAACATACTTAAATTTCATAAAACAAAATAGATTATCCTCTTTGAGTGCCCACTCATCTTAAGCAAATTTTTAAGAATCATTGACAATTGAGGTGATCAATGACCTAAATTTCTGAAAAATATTGATGGTGATGGTCGTGTTAAAGTGAAACGAGCAATATATACTACTCATTTGATTATGTACCTAGATGTAAATCGTCTTAAGCGAAAAACTACAAAGCCACACTACTACATAAATACTTTTAGCCAAAAAAATATACGTTTTCAAATTTGAAACAAAAACCTGGCTGGTTATTTTAAACACATTAAGATAAAGACATATAGATTTTGGAAAGAGTTCGAAGCGTCCTGAGTAGTAGATTTAATATTTAAAGTTATCTCGCAAATATAAGAACTTAACCCTTAGCTTATCTAATAAAGTAAGAAAGCGATCGCGACGTAAACTAGAGCATGGCCCTAGATCGTATTAAATTTAATCAGAGAAAGTATGTAGAGTGCTTATACTTTTTCCTATTAAATTTATATATAATAGATGACCTGTACTCATTATTTGCTATTATACATTTCTTTTGAGACGAGAGAAAAGAAATTGACGTACATATTGGAGCTTAACATACAACATACAAGTACAACGATAGAGACAAATTAAGTTGTGCCAAGTATCTAATATGATTCGACATTTTTCATTTCGATGAGAAGAAAGTATACAATTTGTTAATTATTTGCGACTCCAATTGGTCTATGGAGCTCCTTATTTGCAAAATGAGATGACATCATTTATAGATATAAGATACATTCAAACAGAAATTTGATTTCACTTTTAATACTGAATTAAAGAAATACGTCAACATCGAAACTCTCTTAAAAGGATACTGATGAATTTTACCAATAGAAATCAAGAGATATCAAAATGTGTCAGAAAATTACTTCACTAACATACACGTCCAATTCGTTTCATCTTCGCTTTTGATCTGTACATTCTGTTAAATGCGCTATGAATAAAAGATGTTTTCACTGCAAAAACAGGTTTTTGTGTCAGTCCTCACTTCTTTGTTACCGTTCTTGTTTACCGTTTCTTTTAAAAATAATTTTGACAATTTGTATTTCTAATAAGGTCTTAAGAATGATTGAATTATAAATGTATAATTAATATTACACATTGTTTAACATTAGAATTAAACATTGATAAATCATTTTAACTTATAAAGATAAGTTTATTAAAAAGAAATTACAGACTTCTAACAGTGTATCTATTTAGCGCAAAAAATTAATTCATCATGAGCTTTCTGTTATTTGAAAAATATCAAGTTATGATATGTATATATTTGGGGAAAAGATCTCTAGTAATATTGTGTTAAGTTTAAACTTAAAATAATTGCCAGTTATAATGTGACGAAATTTTTTCGTTTCGCACAGATTCACGATTAACCGACACCCTGAATTTAGGTGTGGTCAACATTGTAGTTTTTAGAGATATTTATACAGAGATGTTTCTTAAGATAGAAACGTGATTTTACTAAATATAGCGTTATATTAGAACATTCCATGTATTTCATACATTCGTTAGCACCCTTCATCCGTCTACTAGTGGACATAGGCCTTTTTCAATGAACGCCAAGACGGTCGATGACTTTTTATCGCTTCAAACTTTGACCTGCACGGAGATCAGCATCCGACCTGTTCAGGGTCCTACGCTCAGTCTTTCCGAACGCGGACCACACTTTACCACCTTATCGGCTCGTAGACCATCGGTTTTTCTGATCACACGGCCGGCTTTCTGCCACTTCAACGAGCTAATCCTTGTTGCAGCACTATATCTATGTCTTAAGTTCTTTTTCGGATTAATACATTACGAATTTTATTCAACAAATAAATTCCAAGCATAGCGCATTCCATAGCAAGTTAAGCATTGGCAAACTTGTTCACCAGTCCTACAGTCAAAGGCCATGATATATCAAATACCTTTTTTCTTTTGTTAATGTTTTTTTGTACAAGGGGGGAAAACAAAATTTATACAAAGTTTTTTTCTCACTATGTGAAAGATGTGTAATTTCTAACAAGTATAAAAAAACATGCATATTTTTTTAGTACATAGCCCCCATACCATATAAGTAATAAAGGAACAACTAAATTATCAGTAAAACATTAATAGACTATCACAATTCCTCATATGGCACAACATGCTCCGAAATGAATTTTTTTTTAATCTTCTTGTTATTTAACAGATGTAGTTTTACTTTACTAACATCTTTGAAAACTAAAAAGACTCTTGCCATGTTACTAAAAACTGTACTTACTTTATCTTATTAACTGCATCGTAACTATAATTTTCTCCAGTATACAATAATATACTGGCAATTAGGGCTAATCACCCAATTGTCTGAAAATTAAGATGATGCATGCTTCGGATGGGCATATAAAAAGTCGGTACACCTACTTACCTGCATTGGGCCAGCGTGGTGAGGTTCGGTCCAAAACCCCTAATGGATTGAGATATCTTAGGGGAGGCCTATGTATAGCAGTGGACTATCACAGGCTCATGATGTATGTGTATGTATGTATACAATGATACTTGATTTCGGATTTCGGATAACAGAGAGTTTCTTACAGTAAACAGTAGCAATAAGTTTTAAATTTAAAACATACACATACATTCTATGCTTAAGAGCACTTTTTTTTAACAGATAATTAATAAAATACATAGTACGAAATTATAGAATAGAGGCATATACAACTCTGTAAGTAAAAGCTGTTATAACAGCTAATAATAACAGCATTGAATTAGTAACAAAAAATGTACCATGTGTTGCGGCGTATCTTATTTTTTGTTCTTATGGGCTGTCTATAATATAAATCAATATTAAATAATTTTGTGTTCCTTTACTTTTGTGGGAATATGCCTATAATATAAATTTAGTAACGAATTATAACAATAAAAAAAAATTCAAAATCTGTAATTTAAAAAAAAAACGCCAGAACTTGTAATTTACAATTTATATTTTATATCAATAAATAATAGTAACCATACATTCCTTAATTCTTAATCTGCAATTTATAGAAGATTTCTGATGTATTACCTGTATTAATAAATCTAAAACTAAACGCGAGGCTCTTTGATACGCAAAAAACCAAACAGTTTTGAAATGCCATGCGACTAATAATCGTATATTGATTTTTTAATGTTTTTTCATGTCGCTTTGAATATGTACAAGATTATTTATATTTTCAAACAGAAACAGCAATACAAACACCAAAATGTCTGGTTAATTTGTTTTCATAATCTGTAATGCGTTCTTTATAACAATAGTACACATATTATAATACACAATATTGTTGTTTGAAGGTAATAAATTATGTTACTATGTTGGCAAAAATTTTTTTCTTACTCTTCTTTTTTCGACAACTTTTAAGAACGGCTGTTTTTTAAATATCTCTCATAAGCGCTAGGAAGAAAGTAATTTCAAATATCATCTAGTTTTCTCCTTTTTCATGTTTTTTTTATTAGGTTATCACGTGACTCCATTATTCTTATTCAGATATTATTAATAGAATTAAACTTTTTACGCAGAAATATTTGTAAAACTTACCTATTGTTGGCTCATCTACCTTGTTTTATCAACTTGACCCAAGTTATCGGAACTTGGGTCAAGTTGATAAAACAAGGGCCAAATCTAGGATGATAGTTTGAAAATAAATAAAATAAGCTTAACGTACATTTTATTTATTTCTGATAAAAAGTTTTAACGCGCGAATTTACCAAGTATTTTTAAATCGCACAGCGTAAGGCCATAAACTGCAGTATTACTTCGTTTTTGCCGACAACTGTCAGAAGATAATGCGTAATTTATTACTACCGCCATAAGCATCGTTACAGTTGATTTCTTTATTGTTGAATGTGTATAAAATATATTTTTTTTATATAAAATATATATTATTCTTATTAAAGCAGCTCTAAGTTTACTAACTATGTAATACTTATATTGTAACATGTAAATATTGTACAGAAATACTCATTGTGAATGTCATGAAAATTTGATAAACGAAATCAAAAACCAACAAATTTAAAAAAATAATTACAAATATTAGTGAAACTTTAACAAAAGATTATATCACCAACTTCAAACAGTATACAACTATTTCGCGCAATATAAGCGAGTGACAGCGTGCCTTCTGCAAGAAACTACCACGCGGTTTCTGCCACTGCACTTAAATCTCTAATATCTGTTAAGGTATTCATTTAATGTAAATATCATTTATGACATTTTACAGCACATAAAATAAAATAAAAAACAAATGTGTTAACTTTTATGTAAACTGACACTATATTACCTTAAATGAGCGTTAAATATACCTCTGATGGTAACCTTTAAAGACCTTTACATTAAAATGCTTATTGTGGCTTATCGTTAAAACATGGACATTTGTTCTTGCGGAATGCTTTGTAGGCCAATTCAATGATACTTAAAGCCCTAAATTTCCTAATTCCTCCAATATCTATTGAAGTACTTATCACTCGACCGCTCAAACGGCAGCCTTATATGATCTTAAAACTTAATTAAGTAAAGTAAAACGAAGTGTGCCCAACTCCCCGTCTTGTTTGACCCTTAGAAATATATGAATTCGTTGCAGGGTAATACATTTAAGACATAAGATTCAAGCAGTAGCCAGTAATTGAATTGTTATTTCTATTATTTATCACCTATGTTTACGATACAATGTGAACGTTGACATTTAACGGTACATACACGATTATAGGACATTGTAAATTATAATTAGTTTACGCTTAATAAATTTTTCAAAAATAAGTTGCGTGTCATTGTAACATGGGACTACCTATTAAAAAAAATTATAAAAATGTTGTTGTTTGTAATAATACACGTACACACGTTAGGAGTAATACCTACTTTTTTGTTAGCCAAAGACAAGATAAAAGTATTTTCAAAATTTCATCTATGTATAAATGTTTCACTCAACGATTGTAAAAACAACGACGCTATAAATAGAAAAAAACATGATACGTTTAAAGTTTTGTTATAACGTATTATCTAGTTAAGTAAAGGTTATTTAAATCACAAATAAAATATGTTGACTGTAACTATCTTCAAGGGGTCGTTTTTATTGTGACGATGTGCGCGCGCATCGTAAAAATTTACTCTTAAAATTTTTGGCTAACGGGGGAAATTAAGCAAAGCTTCAAAATAGAAAAAAAAACATCTTTCCTAACGTCATTAAATCATTTCAGCAAACAAAATTTAACACACTTAGTGGTTTATTTAATTACGAGTTAGCAAAAACTAGGTCCTGCAAAACTGTACGCCATAACATGATAAACGAAATTTATATTAAATAGATCTTTTATTAATTTACGCGATGGCAATCATTTAAACTTCAAACTTAATACAAGTTTACTATAGATCTGTTTTCCTAATATATATAATATTACTTGATACTTTTCAAAGACAAGAAAGCTCAGGAGACTAACATCAAAGGATTTAATAATCATGATAGACGCAAATTGGCACAATCAATTAATAGGGCACCTTTCTCGTACAATGGTAGTAGGTTAGTAGGTTATGTGTAACATTCGTTTATGTACAAATAATGTTAATTTCCTTGAGTAAAATAAGTACAGTCCTTACTAATATTATAAATGCGACAATAACTGTGTCTGTCTGTCTGCCCGTCTCATTGTCTAAACCATTAAACCAGTTTCAATGGAATTTTGTACATATTTAGAATACATTCCAAGAAAGGACATATAATAATTATTATTGCGGTAAAAGTGGTTGAAAGGGCTCAAATAGGGGATGAAAGTTTTTGTAGAAATCGTCTATGTTGAACATAAAACGATGATTTTTTTTGTCTGGATACTCAGAACGAGCCATAAGTGGTGTTTCTCTAGCAATTTTGTAGTTTCAAACTGGAAGAGGATTAACCAGGGGGTTGAAAATGGGGTGATATTTAATAAGGACATTCGAATGTTACATTGCGCACAATGGTTAGGTTAGGTTATGCTTTTTTTTATGGCATACGCAGGCAGACGAGCAGTCGGCCAACCTGATGGGAAGTGGTCACCGACACCCATAGACGTTGACAATACCAGTGGTATCGCCGACGCGCTGCCTACCGTGAGACATAGCATGGTGTTAAGTCTTGTTTACCCAGTAAATACGCTGGCTACGGTGCTCCTTCAACCGGAACGCAGCAGTGTTTTCAAACTACGCTTTTTGTTTCAAATTCATTTGTTTTTTAATTTTAATTGTTGGTATACATTCGAAGTAGTACGTGGTTGTTGGGCTAGGCAGTATTAAGGAGGCTTAACTACATTCTAACTAGATACCGCAGGATTCAAAAATGAGGATCTTCCTTCCCTTTCTTACTATAACGCTCTCTTTGCCTGTCCTTCTTTTTTCCATGATTCCTTATTTCACGTTTGGAGTCGTCGGTCGATACCCGGCCAGGTGGGATGGCCATCTCCGAGCAGTAGCCGGTTGAAGTTGGCGGCGAGAAGCAAGGGCTCGTCCATCTTGTGATTCATTGAAATAGTACTATGTCCAGCAGTGGACAGATAAATGCTACTAATGAATTATGAACAAATACGTTCAAAAGATTTATCAATGTTTAATATTGTCTATTATATTGAGTTTTGGTAATTTTCTCTTCTCGATTTCAAATTTAACAGTTCTTAAGACCTCATGACAAGTCAAAAGCCTGTTTCATATTTTTTAACAGAAAAGGTAAATAAAAGTTGGGGCGGATACAAAAAACCTGTTTTTACAGTAATAACATCTTTTATTCATGCAGCATTTAAATGGTAGAAAAATATTTGGGTACATATGAAAAGCGGGGTAAAAACAGATTGGTCGTGATTTTTGACTAAGTAATTTTCTGACACATTTTGATATTTCTTGAGTTATTTTTATTTATTTGTTTCAAGGAACCGCCAACAGAATAACACGTTGTTTTCTTTGAAATGGTAACAAGTGGAAATGTTTATTTAAATTAAAATTTCTTAGAAACTTTAGTTTCTAGAATCGTATTTCTCATTATTGAATGTATATGATTTATAATAGTGTTTAAGTTACACATACCATACATTTTAATAAAATAAAATAAAATAAATTTATAAAATAAATAAAAATAAAAAGAAAATACAAATATGTGAACAAAAGACACATTTGTTCAGCTTTATCTACTAAACGATAGACGTTGCTTCATTTTTACTGTAATGTGAGTTATGTAACAATAATATAACACGAAGTGGCCGACTGTATTCAAATTTCAGACTGTTTTAATAAAGAAATTATAGCAGTACCTATATAACATAATTGTATGGAGTATAAATTGGTTGTTCCTGGTTTTACATTTTTAATAACCAATGGCCAGACATTAAAAACGTCATAATAATTTTGAAATTTTCATGGGCCACTTGTACATTACATTTACTTCCTTAAGCATAACGGACATTGTTCTATTAAAGTTTTCTTAGAAATTAAATTAATTAAGTCTCTAGTTAGAGCCTTTCTTTATTAATAAAGTACATAACAGGAAAATATTTAGTGGTTATATATTTTGGTAATTAAGTTTATTGTAAAAACATTATATAAAACAAAACCTTACAGTGATAAGTTTCTAAAAATATTTAATTGTAGTGTAAATAGTATAACAAAATTAATTAAATTCTAAATTTAATTAATTTTGATGAAAACTTGATTTTGCCAAAACTTTAACACTTGTGTCACGTCTAATAAGAAAATCATAACAAAATCCTTCAAAACAATACTCGCTGGATATTGCAATACTTCTTAATACATAGCAAAATAAAACATAAGGTTTCTTCATCATTGTTATTGTTCCAGGGAGGAATCGTAAAAAGATTTTTTTTCATTGGTTTTTTATTTGTGAACTTATACCTAATTACTTTCCTATTTATACCTTGATGTCTGCTTTTCTTCGCAGTAAAATACTACAATTTGCTTAAAACTGTTATGTGTATTGTCGAAATTTATTGAATTCTCCGCCCTAATTGTTTAAGTAAACTGAAACAAGTTACATTATAATTCAATAAGTTGGGGCGGCAATATGTGTCACGTGGGTAAGGCAATATTTCTTTACTATGTCGGGGTTGCTAAGATCTGAAATTCTCTTCTTAACAGTTAAGCATACAAATGAAAAAAGTTCTTCTTTATGACTATACATATGTTAAAAATGAGAAATACGCTCGGGAGGCGGGGTTCGTATCGGAAGTACTATTTTCAGTTTATATTACACTGACAGAATAACAACGTAGTAAAGCCACTTACGTAATATCTTACATCGGTTACCGACTCCTTTTAATTAAATATACCTCTCTTTTTACGCAACTCTGGATAATTAAATATTTTACAAAACTTTATGAAACTAGATGATATGCTAAAATAACAATCAATGAATTTTAAATATTACAAAGACAATATAAATCTCTTTGAAAAACTGAATACAATCACTATATTAAAGTAAGTAGCATAATAATGTAGCATCTGTGTTGCCAGTGGTTGTTAACTAATTCTAAGGATCAGTAGCAAAGGAAATACTCTTTGTTGAGTAGCATTATATTTTGATGATTGTCATGAAACAAAACCGCAAAGGAAAAAATAAGTTAGATAAAATATCTTTGCATGACATTGCGGCAACAACATAAAATATTTAAACAATTTCCGCTCTATAGTTTTTCTCTTTTTTTCGCATGAAAGTGAACATAATTTGTAACTCGACATACGATTACTAACACCTGCAGCTATAAAACCAGCGTATTTTTTGGCACACGTTGAATAGTATTTCACAGAACATTTAAACCTGGCACTTGAAATATTTCTCTGTCACTAGAAACAAAAGTTGGAATATACTGGGCCACTGCGTAGTGTAAGTACGTTATAATTACGTATTTCAATACACGATTCCACTATGTATAGCATACCATTGTATGGCTATAAATAATGATAATTACACATTTGACTGGAAATATCCATAAAACTTTGGAAAGGCATTTTATAATATGTATTTTAGCTGTTTTTGTCCTTGATTGGCACACCCATACACACTGTTCTTGCATTTAGTGAAAAGCTCTTGTTATATTGTAACAACGTTTAAGCTGAAGATATAACATCTGTATTGTTATTGTTCTAATTTTAATTTGTATTGTTTAAATATATTTGTATATGCCTTTAAGGCTTTACAATTATAATATAATTTTCACTGACACATTTTCTTAGTGAAAGAATTAGTAACATCCACAAAAGTTGTTGTGTTAAAGAGATTCGTTGTTAGAATTTTTGTTTTTTTGGTATTGATTATTAAGTAGTTGTAAACTGGGAGCTTTTAAATAAAATAATCGATACGTAAATAATAATTAAATGCCGTAAGAGCATTTTAACCGGTCTGTAATACAATAGTTTTTGTAAGTGGTTGGTCCTTATTTTACAGAGGACCATCTGGAGCGGTACCACCACGGTTCCTATATTTGCCGCAAAGCAGTAGTATGGAAACATATTGAAGGATATTGTAGCCAGCGTATTTACTGGGTAGCCGAGACTTAACACCCTAATGTCTCACAGCAGGCGGCGCGTTAGTGATACCACTGGTATTGCTAATTTTTATTCAAGAAAAACCATGTAATTTTTACTATAATATCTGATAGACATAAAATTATTTGCTAAGAGAATAAAAAAAATGCTTTTCGTTAATCTGGCTATAATCGAGAGTACTCGTATTTTGATGAAAACATATTCTTTGTATTATTTCACTTCGTAAGTGGTTTTGCTTAGATCAGCTTGTAAATTTTAATTTTAACACGTGTATGTAAAAAGTTATTACATAACACATCATACATCATCAGCCTTTGTTAGTCCACTGCTGGACCATAGGCCTCCCTAATACACCCTGTCCATTAGGGGTTTGGACCGATCCCACACGTTGGTCCAATGCGGGTTGGGGGTGGACCGACTTTTACATGCCCATCCGACGTGGATCATCTTACTTTTCAGACAATTGGGCGATCGGCAATTGCCCTAAACAACTAGGAAACAACAATGAAAATTTGTTGCTCGCAGATTCGACCCACGACCTCCGGTTTCTAAAGCACACGCCCATGCCACTAGGCCACCGAGGCAGTTGTTATTTATACTTAAACAAAAGAAATGTCTTCGTAGCCTGGTTATAGTGTCGAGTGCTTTGGAAATCGGAGGTCGTAGGTTCGAATCCTGCGGGGACTTAACAACTTTTCTAAGTTGTTTCCTGGTTGGTTAGGGTAGTTTGGGCCGATCACTAAACAACACAAACACAATTGTCTGAAAAGTAAGATGATCCATGCTTCGGATGAGCATGTAAAAAATCGGTACACCCACCAAACCGCATAGGACTAGCGTGGTGGGATATGGTCCAAAAAAACCCTAATTGAGTTGGGTGTATACTACAGGCTGATAAAGATGATGATGAAACAAAAGAAATAGTAACTGACATTCAAAAAATGTAGTTAAAATTAATTCAAAGTTAAATAATATTCTGATGACACATGTACTGTTCTGTTAAATCTGAATTCAATGATCATTATAAATTAAGCCCTTATAATGTTTTTATTAGAGCAAATGATTTTTACGCCATGTGTAAATTGTCTGTTATAATTTTTTAATTTCATAAAAAATCGATTGGCACGAAGCTAGACAGTAGAATTCCCTAATATATTTAGGGAATTCTACTAATATAAGTATTTATTAAGGTAAAATAAGAATATCCGAAATAAATTATATTTTACTGAGCATAAAAAATGTTGCACTCGAGTGCTACAAAATCTATCTTTTATCATCACAATAATAGTACGTGGAACGTCGATCTAAAAGATACATATTAAGAGAATAAAATAATTGTACAAAATGTTTTTCTCTTAATAGTAGGAAACATACAGTTTTGTAAGTCCGTAATCCATAAAAGAAATACAGTAAAATATCACAATGTAATAGGAAGAGTCAATGCTTTTAGTAGATCTTATTCACTAAAATTTTTCATAAAAATATTGGCGGGTGCAATGCTTTCAATGTGCAATGAAAACCCCAATGTGGCTGATATTTCAAATAGATTGGAACTCCTATTTCATTCATGACGATAATGATGACTAAAAACTGTTTGTTATTAAAAAAGGATTTGGTTTGATGTTCGGCTGCTGTTGCTTATGGCTTTGGTTAGGTAAGTTAAGGACAAAAATAACGCGTATCCCACTATTCTGCGCTATAGTCAGCTTTCAATAGCATACGTTTTGCGAACGATGTGTCTTAAAAGCATAGACAATTTTTTTAAGCCTTGTTAATACTTTATAAGTGCGACACGCCTGATTTTATATATGTTGTGAATTTACTATAATGACATTGAATCCATGTAGAATCGTGTAAAAATAATTCATGTTGACATTCATAAAATCAATAGAATGACGAAAACACATCAAAAAATGTGTAAATTTTTCCTTGGTTACGTTTTCTATAACGTGGTTACTACCCACGTTAAATTAATCATTTAAAAAAGTCTCGTACGCCAACATTTCCGTAATAATTCATTATACTGTCTACTATAAAATTTATATTATATTTGTAACTAACAAGGTCTGATAAATTCTAAGTAAAGTATAATTTTTGTAAGAAATATTTTTTGTGATCCTCTGCTGAACTCATGCCTAATTTGCTTTGAGGATAATCAACAACTTGAGACCGAAAAGAAAATTAGAGAAACTTTAGTGCTTGTACCATTCTTTTAAGAAAAAAGAGGAATTAATATAAGCCCTTATCGCGAAGGATTAAGAAAATGTGCGGCTTAAGTGAAAAGGGCAAGATACAGAATTGTTTATCTTAGCTGAATTTGAAAAGAATTACCGCTCGCGTTTCCACTAAACTTTTGTGTGATTATAGTTTAGCCTTGGGATAAATGATACAAGATACTGAATTAATGAAGACGAACGCCAGTACACGTCCTTATTAGAGGACCGTGGCCATTATCAATCCCCAAGCAATGTTTAATCTATTTGAACCCGAATTTTGGCGCCAATTTTGTTTGAAATAAAGCTTTGTATAACTTCATTCCATTTTTTATTTGACTAAGATAAATGTGTTAACTATGACTTTGTGGACTTTATTTAATGTAATATTTTATAGAGTCATAAGAATTTTTCACTTTCTTTAAATGTTGTTAAATATATATTCAGAAGATGCGGATGTCTATGATGATGCAGTGAAACAAAAAAAAGCTATCCCTTGTACGTGGTGATAGAGAAAAAATAAATTCCAAAGTATTGTATAAATGGAACAACGAAGAATCTATACTGAAAATACTATTCTTTATATTCAGACAACTACGAACGTATCACAAGAAAACAAAATTTTAAACTAGTAAGATTCTCGCAATACAGAAAAAAAAGAGCATTGTATAAGAATCATCGATAAAAATTGTCAAAAAGTTACAAAACATTCCTTTAAAGGTTCAGAGACAAAATGCTTATATTTTTAGTAATATTTACTGAACAATGCATATTTGTCGCCGTTCATGCTGTTGATACGAAAATTGTCTGAAGATTTTGTTGTTTTCCAAGCTCTTTGTCTCGGAAACTCAAGATATGTTTAACGTAGCATAGAAGGTTTTTGTTAGCAATAGACAAGGTAAAAGCTTCACTATGCAGAGTGCTCTTTAAAGATACTAGAGTGCGTTACACTTTCAAAGTGGAACTTTTGTACGAGCGCTTAAGATACATAAAATAACTCGCAACTTAAGCTTACGTTGTAACTTATACGTCTCTATTTTGTTCACTTTACTCTTAAATTTCTGTTAAATAAATAAGTTTTATAGCTGATATTAATACTAATAATGGCACCTTGCTTTTGGACGTAATGAAACAACTCTGTGTTATCGTTGATTTCTGGTTGGTTAAGGCAAGATCCGATCACGCAACTGTCTGAAAGGTAAGATGATTCATGCGTCGGACGGGCATGTAAAAAATCGGTCCACTCAACAACGCGCATTGGACCAGCGTGGTCGGATACTGTCCAAAAACCTCCTAATGTAGAAATATAAAATAATAATTTAATACAAAATGATGATGTGCTCATTATATAGTTTATATTATTCAGTAAAGAGGGATATAAAAAATAAAGTAACGATCCTTTCTCATGATCATTATTCGTACCGAATATCACGTTAAAAATTTTAAATTAATGAAAGGAACATTATAGCTGCAAAATGGCTATACGATTTGCACAAAAATTAATGCCCAATTCAAAGAGTGTTTTTTACATGTTACAGATATTTGTGTCCGCATGGGTTAATGCGGATTATGCGATAAATTTTCTTTGTTTTTTCTTCCATTTAAAAATAATGATATAGTTAAATGGAGGTACCATTTAATTCCACTCTGTCATCAGGATCATAATTCTTCAAGGTTACTGGATATATTTGTTTTTTTTTGTAGTAACCTTCAATAAAAAGCAGTTATTCGACCAAAACAAAGTATTTAACAGAATTGGATTTTTTTAAATATATTGAGAAAATTATTAAAAATGAAGTTGGAGAATGAAAAAATTAAATGCATAAAGTGCTTGTAATAAAATAGGATTCGCTTATTTCAAATTTAAATTTTATCACATGGAACTAATTAGCAAATTAAAGAGGATATTGTTTTATTTCGTTTCAATTATTTTTATCTTTCAATAAAATATTACTGTTACGGTTTCTATATATTTTTAACTTTGAATCTTAAAATCAGTATCCACATCATGCATCCGCAATAACCCCGATAATTACAATAACTAATTTAATTTCCAATTTCTTTAAAATTTTAATGCTATAAATTTCAAAAAGGTCTACTTTTGCAAGGAACCGTCTGAGTGCACAGTGTATATTTATGGCGTAAATAAAAAGGTGTGTAAACCTACTGATTCTTATGTGCCGTCAGTTGAATGTCTAGCTCATTATCATCTAATAAAAAAATGGCAAGTATTCAAAATTACCAATCGTTTCTATGTTTGTTTCTTCAAAGTAAATCACATGTTCAAAAGCCAGGTACCGTAGCGACTGAGTATCATTTACATATTCTTACGTTTCTCCCCTTATGGAATTATGTAAAACAGATAAAAAATACTTTTTGTATACGAGAAAGCTGTTTGCAAAAAACGTTTTTGTGGTAAATTCTAACATGGAGCACATTTTTTTTTATTTTAGTACTATTTACGTGTATGCGCGATATGTTTTTTAAAAAAATATAATTTTATTTTGCATAGGTCAGATTCAAAGATTGTACAAAAAATCGCAAGATATGTAAAACCCTCTTGGGTATTAAACCGTGAAGATGTGACTATAAGTTTACAAATCCGTAATAGAACCTATATTGTGTTATGCGGCAACCATCTGAAAACCTGCCCTCTAAAACTTTATAAGAGTTTCGTACTCTTATTAAAAAGGAAATTGGAGCAGTACCTATAGAACATAATTGTATTGAGTTCCAATAGCTTCTTCCTGGTTTTACATTTCTAATAACCAATGTCCAGACATTGGAATAGGCATACAAAACCCTTATTTTTTAATAAAAAACCTTATAATAATTTTCCAATATTCATGGGCCACTTGTATATTACATTTACTCCCTTAAGCATAACGGACATTGTTCTACCAAAGTTTTCTTAGAAATTGAATTAATAACCCCTAGAAAATGTTGGTCTCGAGTCCTTTTTATGAACTTTCATAACAGGAAAATAATTAGTTATCATATATTTTAGTAATTAAGTTTATTGTAATGTTATTATCTAAAACAAAGATAAGTTTCTAAAAAATGTTAAATAGGTGTATAAATAGTATAGTAAGATGAATTATATTCCGTAATTTAATTAATTTTGATAACAAATTTTAATTTTGTCAAAATTTTAACACTAGTGTTAAGCCTATTGAGACAAACATAACAAAAGCCTTCAAAACAATACTTACTGGATATTGCAATACTTCTTAATGAATAGCAGAATAAAACATAAGGTTTCTTAATCATTGTTATTAGAAATGTTTGTGTTATTTTACATCATAAGTGATTTTGCTTAAATAATGGTTGTAAATTTTAATTTTTAATTATTACTTAAACACGTAAATGTGAAAAGAGATTAATTTTATTGAAACAAAACAATAAGTTATTGACATTTAGCAATTGCAGTCGAAATTATTTTAAAATTTGAACAATATTAAGATGGTACTTCTACTGTTAAATCTGTTTGTTATATATTTTGTAAATTAAGTCATTATATTAGTTTTAATAGACTTTTTTTATAGTCGCGTTATCGTATAATGTATATCGCGTTATCATATATAGTCGTCAAATGGTATACACACCGTATTTAAAATGTCTTTTGTATTTTTTAAACTTAATAATAAAATAATTAGCACTAAGCTTAACCGTAGATTTTCCTAATTTATTAAGTGAATTATACTTTACTAACTATTTATTTAGGAAAAATAAGAATAAAACAGTTAATTAATTTATCAAGGAAAATTAATAGTAATATCCGATATAAATTATAGTTTACTCAGCATAAGGAATTTTGTATGTCTGAAATGCTACAAAATCTATCTATTGTAATATAGATAATAGTTTATATGGATCGTACTAAAAGAAACATTTTGATAGTATAAAATTATATAAATTGTTTCTTTCTTAGTAATGGGAAACATATCATTGGGAACATTATTAAATATGGCATATGGGAAAGTTATTAAATACATAAAAAAATACGGTAAAATAGCATAAAGTAATAGGAACAACTCAATGCTTTTAGTGGAATGCTTCTTATTCACTAACATTTTTCATAAAAACTATTGGTGCGTACAAGGCTTTTAATGTCCAATGAAAACTCCAATGTGGCTGATATTGCAAATAGATTGAAATTGCTATTTCATTCATGACGATGCACTCAAAACTGTTTGTTATTAAAAAGGAATTGGTTTGATGTTCAGCTGGTGCTGCTGATGGCTTTGGATCGATTATATTGTTAAGTTAGTTACGACAAATAATGTAATCTTAAAGCTTGGTGTTCATTACACTTAAAGCGCTGAAGCCACTCTTCTGCACCATAGTCAACTATTAAGATAACCTTTGTCGTGCAAAAATGCGTGACCCTTAAAAGAAGGCATAGAGTATTTTATAAGCCTCGTACACGCTTATTAGGTGTGACACACTGGTTTTATATTGCGTGACAGCCCCCACAGGCGTATTGTACACATTGTCTTAAATTAACTTTACTATAATAACGTAGATAGTAATAATCTAGTAATTAAAAAAAAACCTAGTCACACACTTATACTCGTATCACGTTTCACTAAGACTTACGTTTTTATAATTATCCTTTATGCTGTCTACTATAAAATTTATATTATATCTAGTGTTGACTAAGTTTTACGAGAACGTGCTACGTTTAAGAAATAACTAACAAGTACACTAACAATACTTAGTAAAGAATGATTTTCTAAGCAATACATCTTTATAATCCTCTACTGTACTCGTGCCTAGTTCGTATAAGGGATAATCCACAATTGGAGACTGAAAACAAAATTAGAGAAACTTTAGGGCTTGTACCATTCTCTTAGGAAAACATTTCGACAAGCTATAATCGCCACGGATTAAATACCTGGCTCAAGTGAAAGGGAAAGATAAAGAATATTTTACCTTGCCTTTTGAAATGACCCAACGTGAATATCGTTTAGAGCGTTAGTCTAATCGACCCGCTGTCAAATGTTTTGTGTTAATAATACCTAAGTTATTACTTAGTAAAGTATATTACTTAGTAAACTAAGTTATTACTTATTAAAAGAGTTATACTAAGTTTCACTTGGTATTCCAAGCGAAACTTAGTATAACTCTTTTAAAAACTTCTGAGTTAAGTGTTTTTATTAATAGTTTACATTTGTAATAAAGTCCTATTTTGGAATTATTAAAGTATTGTTAATGAATAGGACGAGACAAACTATTTTTTGCGATACGGCTAAAATCGATTTATTTTAAATAAACTATATAAAAAGCTGTATCTATTAAAATTTACAACATTAATTTACTAGAGTGACTGTTGTAAAAAATCAGACAGTAAAGACGGGGAGACAGACAGGCAGAGTTACCTTCGTATTTATAAAATTAGCACGGATCTTATTTTTTTCTCAAATATGAATGATTGAAAACTTGTTTTCATCGATATTGAAATACCATCACTTATTAATATCTTAACTTCTTTTCTTTCTGACGGCAACTTAAAAGTACGTAAAATAAATAAAAAAAATATCAAACAATATCTTCAACTAAACTTTTTAGTTACTTTTAGGCAAATAAAATGACAATTCTCAGAAATTATGGATTTCTGGAATAGTGAAATTTGTGTGATAGTAATAGACATGAATATTGTTTGTCAAATAAACACAAGACAAGCAACCTGATAGTAAGCGATCACTACCAATACAAAAAGGCGATGTAAATCGATAAAAAAATTATTGAGTCCCCGCAGAATTCCCACCACCACCACCACCCACGACCTCCGGTTTCTACATATTTCGCTGTTTCATGTTATTAAAACAAAATTTGTTTAAAGATTTTTTTGTTTTTCAAGCTATATGTCTTGAAAACTCAAGATAAGGTTAACGTTACATAAAAGGTTTTTGTTAGCAATAGACAAGGTAAAAGCTTCACTATGAAGAGTGCTCTTTATAGACACTGGAGTACGTTACACTGGATCACCTTATTTTTTAAACAATTGGGTGATCGCCAACCAACGAGGAAAACAATGAAAATTCAGTTGAGTCCCCGCAGGATTAGAACCCATGACCTCCGGTTTCTAAAGCACACGCCCTTACCACTAGGCTACGAAGGTAGTTATGTATAATTAAATAGTGATTGTTATTACATTACTAAAGTATGAGTAGCAATGTTTATAAATGTTGTATAATTTTAAGCAATCAATCATAAAGATATAATTGTGTACATCAAAGCATATGTTGTAAATCCAAGGCAAAAGAATCTATTCTTAAAAAAATATTTAGAAAAATCCGTTTTTAGTCTTTTATTCGAATATTTCTTTTGATTGAAGAAATATTTTGCATTTGTGCCAATTCTATTGAATGATTTAATGTTCTACTTCACGAATTTAACATATTCAATCATATTATTGGAAGTCTGATGATGTAATTACTTAATGTTTGAAAACATATGAGCTCGTGAATAATGGATTTTAAACTGTCAAAACTAGTTAACTAATTTAATTTACGATACCTAATTATAAAAGAAATAAGGGAGAATTACAGGGAAAATTTAGTTTACACTTACATTAACTATTCGTTCACTTCTTTTCAAAGACAAAAATAAAATTAGAACTTGATTTATAAAAATATCATCCGACGTTCATTTAATTTAAAAGTATGACCTATTTATTTCTTTAATCACGGGTATAATACATTTTTTATTTTATCGCGGTAAATTAAATAATAATTCAATACAAACTGATAATGTACATAAACCTTATGTGCACTTATTACAGTATGCTTCTTATATTTGGTAGCTAAGTTTTAATTGACGGTAAGGAAATCAAAACCTAGAAACGATTCTGTCTCATGATCAAAAATCTCGCAACCACAACAACCCTGATAATTACAATTATTAATTGCTCAAAACTTTTTACGAGGGACCGTCTAAGTGCTACCACGGTGTGGAGTTCTGCCGCAAATCAGTGGTGCGTAAACATTACTAATTCTTATGGACGAGATATTCACTTGTAGTCAGGTAAAGGTCCAGCTCGTCACGTTTTTTTTTATTACATATGTAGGCAGACGAGCAGTCGGGGCCACCTGATGGAACGTGGTCACCGACGCCACTGCCTACCTTGAGATATAGTATGTTAAGTCTTGTTTACCCAGTAAATACGCTGGCTACAGTAACCTTCAAACCGGAACACAGTAGTGTTTTCACACTACTGCTTTGCGGTTGGAATAGGCCCCGGTGGTAAACACCTAGACAGTCTCCTGCAAAAGGGCACCTATCCACCAGTTAAACACACGTCGTTTTATTAAATGAAATGAATCTTAAGTAAAAACAAATTGCCTGAAGATATTTATGTTTGTTTCTCCGAAATAAATAACATATTCAAAAGCTTATGTCACCGACTTGCCTATGTCAGCGACGGGATATCATTTACATATTCTCACATTTCTTCCGTTATGGAATTATGTAAAACAGCAAAAAATATTTATTGTATACGAGAAAGCTGTATTTTTTATTTTAATACCATTTACATGTATACGAAATATTTTTTTGGTATAATTAGATGTCATAAAAATTTAAAAAATCCTATGACAAATCGTAAATAAACTTTGAGCCAATTACTTATATTTATTATATTATCAATGTTTTCTTTTCAAGGTAAATTCTATTCTTATTTATTAGTTAACTCTCCGGGTTGTGGTATATTTTTATATTTATTTCTGTTTGTAGTTATCTAAATTACTGCGAATTTTAGTAAAATAAAGCTCTTGAAATGCTGTCTAGAATGTGTAAGTTTATTTCACTTTTGTGTTTCATTATTATTTATTATTATTTATATCATATATAAAAGTGTTGTTTTTATAGAATTCTGAGATAATATTCTAAAATACATCGTTTACCCTACGACTTAAGTCTCTTATAAAGTCCACTGTATCATAGTTATTCTAAGAAGTTAAATTATTATCTCCATTGGGATCATTTTCAAACTTTAACTTTATACATTTCTGCTTATATACCTTCAACATATTTATGTTTTCCAGTCCAAAAATCTTTAACAAAAATACTTTAGAATATTTTCTCTTTAGCAGATTAAATACATATTTCATTTAAGTACATGTGGTACAATAACTGCCTCCGTGGCCTAGTGGTATGGGCGTTTGCTTTAGAAACCGGCGATCTTGGGTTCGAATTCTGCGGAGACTCAACAAATTTTCATTGTTGTTTCGTCGGCCATCGGCCATCGGCCCAAATTGTCTGAAAAGTAACATGATCCATGCGTCGGATGAGCATGTAAAAAGTTGGTCCACCCACCAACCCGCATTGGACCAGCGTGGTGGAATACGGTCCAAAACCCGCTAATGGATAGGAGTGTGTTAGGAGAGGCCTATGCCCAGCAGTGGACTATTACAGGCTGCTGATGTGTATGTATGATGTATGGTACAACAAATAAATATTGAATCATATTTTATAGCAATTTTATTTTTCCTAGCCTCCAATCTCTTTTTTAATAAACTCTATATTTATCTATTTCCAATTGATAATTTCTTCCAATAAAACTCGTTGTACGAAGCATTTTAATCATGTATGAAAGTGGTTAATCAACCTCTTAGGTTGATTAACTGATTATTATTGACATTTACATTAGTGACATATACAGTTATTTGACTGTTCTAAGAGGAAATTACAAAAAAAAACAAACATAACTAGTGACCATGGAGGAAGTTGATTCCAATGACAAAATGAAGCTATATGGAGGCACCATTTATCAAAATAAATAAAAAAAAATAAAACACGCTTTGCTGGCGGCTTTTTTACTACGCGCCTACTTTACGCATAATATCCGCATCCGTATAAAACCCACATATATAATTGATGTGGATGCGGTTGCAGATGTGTGATTTAATGCGAATAATTCGCATTTACAGATGCGGATGCGAATACCCGTAATAACTCTGATAAATATAGCAAGATTAAATATGTCAGTATAAAATGAAGGAAGTAGAAGGAAGAAATACATATAATAAACGCCGCAGAATACGCTACATATTTGCTCGCCGCTCTAAAAAATTGTCCGTCTTCTTTACCTAATAATTATAAAAATGTATATGACGCTGTATGATACCTTTTATCTCTCAACCGAGTGACTTAACTGCACCAAGGGCCCTCAGTTGGGGAGTCTCGGCTTGGGCCGTCACTTTCTTGTTCCCGTTAGCATGCTGAATCGAGGGCCGTCGAGGTAGGCCGACGCCTCGGCTCGATTCAGACGCTTTTTTTAAGGATAATTTAGCAGCTGGAAGCTCTATCTAAACTTTACTACCTTCCTTCTTAAAGCGTTGGCGCTAGGAGAAGTGGCGCAAGAAACTCCAGCAACGCTCCTACGTAATAAGGTGTTAAATTACAGTGTCATAAAGCAAAGGGTGTGTGCAAAGCCGTTGGGCCAATGTCATGAGTGTGTGTGTTTGTCCTACACTCTAAGTGTAGGGTGTGTTTGGTTACTGCTTGGGTGTGGCAACCTATTATTCTTTAAAGGCGTTAATTAGATTCTTGTTCTTTACAAGTAGTGAATACCTAGCGTCGCCGGCGGTGGCGGCGAATGCATCTGCTGCTCGATTGAATTCGTCTAGATCAAAGAGATATTAAAAATGACACGCAGTTATTGCCAGGGCTAGCATTTTGACTATTTGAATACAGCGCATAGTTAACCTAAGATTCAATCCACCAGGATTAAACTAAGAAGCGAAAACATGGAGAGAATGTATACAAAAAATTTTACATTCGGATCACATGTTACTGATTGATTGGTGATAATTGCTGTGAGGTGTACTTTCTGTCTTATGCGTAGTTAAATAAATAGATAATAAGAATTTCTTGAGTGTCGGTTTGTTGACCAATTCCATATCACTAATTGTTAACATTATTTTATGATTAATTGTGAAGGATTAGATCCTGTCTAGTTCAGAAGCTACATGTTATTTCTTATAAAGATAAGGTTAAACAAATTATTTTTAATATTTTATTTTAAACTGTTTTTATGTTTCAAAGACATTGAAGCAGAAGCTTTAAAAGTCTTATCATGCAAGTTATTTTGCTTATTTCGTTCGTTATTTCGCTAAATATTGTAAAGAAATAGCGGTATATATATAATGAAGCAGCACTTTCGCACGCATAGCTTTCACTTTTATTTGACAAAATATGAAGTTAATTTTTATTACTTATTTTTTATTTAATAGCGCTTATTGTTACTTAATTATACTCTAGTTTAATAACATTACTTGGTGGATTTTGTCTCTTAGTGACTAGAACGAATGTTTACTTCTTAACATATCAATATTATGACCAAGATTTTTTGAAAATAAATTGATAAAAATTTCAAAGGCATTTTTTGGTCAAAGGAATATAGTGCGCTATGAAATAAGCATTATCAAAATAATATCCTTTTCATCACATCGAAAGCGATACAAAGCGAAACATAGGCGGGTTTCTTTTCTTTGAAGAATATTGTAAATGAAATGATTTCGCCAACCCGAATATTTTTAGGAACACTGAATAGAAGTGCCTCTTATTGTATAAAATAGTCAATGTTATTAAAAACATAAACTGATGAAAAAAATGGACTATCTCTGATGGTACGCGCTTGCACATACCTATAATATACGTCTATGGAGAATATAAATGCTCGCTACGTTAACCAATTATAACAACAGCTTTGATGCACTTCTAGCCCAAACATTTTTTTATCATAACTGTTTTTACGTGCTAATAGACGCAAACCTCGTCTCAGACCGTTTGCGTATAACTTGTAAGATGCCTATTATAAATATATAGTGTTTTATTCTCAACAAGTTTTTTGAGGTCACAAAAAAAATATCGCATTATTATCAATAACATCATCTCATCGGAATGCCTATCGATTTTCGATTCGATTTAAGCTCACGACTACTGAATTAGGAAACGCACGCGAATACCACTAGTCTTACATAATAGTTTTTACAAGCTTCGTTGTTAAAAACTCCTAAATTCTTTTACAAAATTATTTTTTTTATTTATTATAGGGTAGCATAAAAAGATTGATTTAATTACTGTAACAAGTAACAACAAGTTGCTCATTGTTTATACGGACAATAATCAAAGCAATTAATTTACCCTCCGCAATAAAAATAAAAATAATTCTAAAACAAAAGGAATATGTTTGTTTAGTTAACAATACATTGAACAAAACTTTTTAGTAACCTTATTGTACTGATGTCCTGCGGTTTTCTTTATTTTGAAAATTAAGGCATGGAAATTTCCTTGTCATTCAGTAACACATGTTATCATGACAATTATTATGATGTGAGCGCGGAGTATGTGTCATCTGATATTCTTTACTTAAGTAAATTTAATAAAGGATTTAATTGAAGAAGCTGGAGAAGTTGTTGAATGGGCTCAAATATTAAAAATAAAGTTCTTTGTTCCAAAACAATAAATAATTATTTTCTAATGAGAAAGCACTAAATTTATCATGAAAGTTGTATTATGTAAATACCTACGACATTTTTACAAACTACTTAAACACTATATATCCCAATTTACGGAAATATTATATCTCGAATTAGCGTCAACCCATTTTGCGCGTTGAAGTTTATATTTTTCTGCTATTCTGCCTTTATATTTTATAGAACATTACGGAATTTGGTAATAAGTGTAAAATTTTTACCTTTTACGCGAAAGCTTTACGTATTTTCTTTTATTACAGGAAAAGGCTAACACGTTGTTAAACATTTTTATTCTAGTACCATTAACACAGTTATTCGAATAACGGTATTTTATTGCATGCTCGCAAAAACCAGGAACGAATAAAAATACCAGCCTATAACTTTACGACCTACATATACAGACACTAACAAACTGTTATTAAAAATTGTTAAAGGTCTAAATTGCGAGCCTAAATATTTTTGTTATGTTTCTTTGTTGTTTATAAACAGTTGTAATATTACTTATGAACTTAGAACTTACCTAAGCAATTTGATATAATAACTTAAAAGTTATAACATAAAGATGGTGCGAAATAAATATTAGGTTAATAATATAGATTTTCAGTAGAGAAAGAATATTTCAAGTCGGTGTAATAGTTTCAGAGCCTATTCAAAACAGATAAACAAATAAATCTTTCCTCTATATAATATTGACATAGATTTAAAAAGGGAAGAAGAGTTATTGTAGACTAATGCACCATATAAAAATGTGCCTATACTAGATTGAACATCAAATGTATACAAGTGAAATTTTAACCAAAAAATATGATTGACTTCATTATGAGTGGGTGCCTACGTGCTATCTGTAAAAAACTATATCGTGATTTCTACCACTGCATTATATATCCTTAATATAGACTATAAGACCTACGGTTTCTAAAGCACACGCCCTTACCACTAGACTACGGAGGCAGTGTTTATTGGTATATAATGAATATCCTAAAAGATATCAAAGATTTAAAATGCGGTGGTAGAAATCACGGACCGTTACGTGCACAGAGCGCTGTCATATATACTGTGTGAAGTCGGTCATATTTTTTTTGTTAAAATTTTACTTGTTATTTTAAGTTTATTTTCTTTACTTTTGTTTTTTTATTATAACCTTTTAATGTTTTGCTAAATAGTTTTTTTTCTACCCATAGGATGGTAGAAAAGCAATATTATACGTAAGCGTTATTAAGATTATAAAATAATGACATTCATGGATCAACTATTACTAGCAGACTATCATCTATTTACTATATTTTCCTCAAAGCTGTTAAATTCAGTCTGAAAAGAGATTTTTGAACAGATTTATGTCGTTGCTCGGCTAGTAGCGTTCCAATTTTGTGCATTCTAGTTTCAAATGATGTTTTAAAATAAATTTACTTGCATATAGACTCACACAATACGGTTTGGAATTAACTAATTCTATTTAATTGTTACTAACATTCGTAAATAAATTTAAAACAAAGACCACTAGACAGCGTTTACCTATCGAATTAATGAAGAAATGTGAAAAAATGCGTGAAGCGGTGCAATGAAGTACATAACTAAAAAAAAAAAATATAGACTAAGAAAAGAAACATACGTATTGAGCACCACTGTCACTTAGAAAGTCTGTCCTACGTCTTATCTCTTTCTTCAGTCATGTTGTTTATTATCATTCTTCGCGTCTTGGACTATGAGAGTTTAGGGAGCGCACTATTTTTGAACTGAACAACAATGCATATATATTAGATTAGATATAGATTGTATTGTTATTTTGATAGATATTTTGTTTGATACAAAAATAATAATATCGCTTCCGAAGACAAATAAATTGTAATGCTTTTTACATTGATTAACCAATTGTATATTATATGTAGATCAAAACTGTAGTTTTTGGTATACAGCATACAACGATAATATTTTCTGGTGATTATTACAGATAATCCGCTCTATTAGTTAACGCTAAGTTTTTTGTATTAACTTACTTTCTTTTTTTAACTTACTGTTGATATATGATAAATAAATATGTATCAATATTGATGTTACAATTTATACCAGTTAATTATAAGGTAATCAAATACCAGTAATTTGAATACGGCTGTGACCAAACAGAAACATCAACAGCATACCTTTGATGTATATTCCGCAGTAAACATCAAAGCATCCCAATTATTATAATATATGGGTATTAAATGGATGTTGGTTGAAAAATATTATGAGTACTATTGTATTTCTTAACTGATTCGTAGCGTTTATTTTATTCATTTTACACGTTGTTGAAAAAGACTCTAAATATGGTTTATTCAAATACAAATATTTTTCTGTTTTAATAACCAGAAATAAACACTTTTAATAAAATGAATAAAATACACGCAGAGAAGAAATATGTGTAGAATGATTATGAAAATATCGAATAATACGTAACGGTATTCTTAATAGCCATCGAAAAGCACAAGACAAATTAAATGAAAATGTGAAATAAAACTAACCACTCCTTATCGATGACTTGCAGGGACTGATTTAAAGCGCTAGTAGTCAATCCGTTCGAAAATCTGTTTTCAGACTAAATTTAACGCTGACTGAATTCAATCTTTAGAAAAAAAGTACTAAAAAAATTAAATCTAGTCTACATATTACTAAATAATAAAAAAAAAAGACAAAGTTGTTCCCCGCTAGGATTCAAATACCGCAACGTCAATGCGTTAATGGTACTAAAATTTAATCATTTGACCCATATAATTGGACGTTCTTCTAATATACTCGAAAGCAGTGAATATTTTTTTATATTTATGCATTATTTCATATCGATGGAAATGATTCATAACTTGTGAATATGTCATACTCTATTTTAACAATAGTAAGAAAAACGTAAACATAAATGAATTTTCAGCAGAAATATAATATTTACAATTATTGTATAATCATATTTTTATATATTAAGCTCATTCCACTACTTTTTCTGTATTAATGTTTTGTTAATGATGATATATATATGCACGTTGTTCCTTCTTGGCGCCTTAGAGATGGGGTCTAACGCACTTTTTTATCTCGGTTTCTATACATGGGTAACAGAATCCTCCGAATCTATTATTCAGGGGCCATAGGAGCTAAGCGATCCCAGCCCATGCAGGGACAAGACTTCCAGCCCCCAGCGATGACTTCAGTGTTGGGCTTCACTGCTAGCACCGTTTCGGTCACAGAAGAAAGAGAGATTGACGGCACCATACCGACATGTCCTGGCGCGGCCCCGAAACACCACATCAGCGGTGCGGCCCCGACGAGTTGCGGAGGAAAGAAACTTCCTTTCCTGCCCCACGAATATCGACGCTCCTCTTCCTTCGCGACTCTTTTTTGGCTCCAGTCAAAAGTACAGGGATAGAGGCACGCCTGCCTTCATCCACATCCACCGCACCTTCCTAGGTGTATCTAAAGTGGCAGCTCGCTTAGAACAACCTCCGCAACGGCCCTAGGATAATGTAAAGATGGTGAAATATTTTTTGATTTCCTTTATATATAGTAAAAACAAATATTGCATCTTCCTTTTTTTATTTTCAGAATTAATTTTCATTTTTATAGCGAGAGGAAAATTAATCGCTTTGATTATGGCCTGTATAAATGACAAGCCGCCTGCTCGCTATGACACGACTTAAAAACGATTGGAGAGAGGGTTCAATTTAAAATATTTGCTTTGAAATGAAATTTACGTCTTTTTGTTATCTATGTTTATAATAGATACTGAAGATTTTGAGTTTGAGTTTAAGGAGTATTCATAATGATATAAAATTTAATGTCACTTAACTTTAGCGAAGCGATAGATGATACTTTAAATTATCCAGATACTACAAAAATTCGATAACATTGACCATATAGTAAAGTAGAAAATTAAAGTGATGGTGACTAGAAGATAGCTTAAAGTAGCGATATAAGAACGAAAAGAACAGTCAATTTTTATTTGGAGTTGAAAACACATTTCAGGCATGATAAGGTTTACAACTTGGTATTCTCGAACCCATTACTACATGCTGAGTAGTTCATTTGCACGTCGCTCTCGGCACACCCAGAGCCGGATGAGAAGGATTCTCGAGCCACTCTTACCCGCCATGTGTCGGAAGATCTTCGAGAAATTGGCTTAGATGAAATTCAAGGGGTTCTTGAGCAACTTAAGAATGGAAAAGCCCCGGTAGAGGACGGAGTCACGACGGAGCTTCTGAAGGCCGCCGGTAAACCGGTTCTGAAGAGACTCCGTCGTCTATTTTACTCTGCCCTTCTCTCCGTGAGAACCCCTGAGGCATGGCATAAGGGTTTGGTCGCATAGTTCATCAAAAAAGGTGATTTAAGTTAAATCACCTTTAGTGTAGTGTCACACTACCACACTAGTGTTAAATAATGAAACCCTTTTGAACAACTATCGGTCAATATCGTTCTTGAGTCATGTCTATAAGTTGTTTTCGAGGGTCATCTTGAATCGTCTTCGCAACGCATACGATTGAATATTATAAAAATGGGTATATTATTATATAATTTATATTTTTACTTTTTGACCAAATTTATTTTAAACTTATGAGAGTCACATTACAGATAATTGTAACTTAAACTGACAATATGATTGATTCTCAAATATGTCTAGTTGTTGTAAAGATTGTGTTAAATTATATATATGATGTATAGTTGACTATCAAAGTTTTACTAACTTTTTGTTTTTTATCGATACATAAATTTTCAAAGGCACTTTAGACAAATAAGAATATTCTAACTTTATTCTCTCGAATCCTTTCTTGTTATACGAATTACTGGACGCTGAGCCATTTGATTCTCATGTTATTGACGATTTCTATACTCAAATGAAGTAGATTTACTTAAAAGTTCGTCGCAAGGTGAAAGAAGAAATAGAAAGTGGCCATTTTAACTCTTGGAGAATAGAAATGTTATCTTTATTCAGATCAACTTATGCAAGTTTATCAAAGTTAAGATTAAGATAAAGCTAAAGTAATAAATAAAATGTTAAAAAAACTACATTTCCTTTTGTTACATTTCTCTATTTCCTAATTTTGCAAAGTATTTACGAATTTATATGAATTATAAATATATATGTTGCTACTAAAGCTAATCATATAAGTACAGTCTAAATACATTTATAATTTAACGCTGTTATGACTTTTTTCATTTATATACGTGGAACATAAAAAGGGCAATTCACGGCCATATCATATTATGAATTTTAAATAGAATAATATGACAAAATTTACGTGTGCGTATCAGGATTTGCAGGCTAGAAACAGGGTTCGCAACAGTTGATGTCAGACCACACCAGCGATATGACCGTTCCAACTGGCGTCAAATCAATATACAGACAGAGATTTTTTAAATTGTAGCGGAGTGGAATATGGCAACTATTTAAAACAATTGGAGGCAGTGTTGTTGAGTCCATTCTACTCAGGGTGCGTGCACTTTCTTCCGATACGGCCTGACACGTGGATGTATCTACTGCCAAGCCACATTTAGTACATCAACTTTTAATTGCAGTTAAGTCCTGGTTTAAAATAGTATTGTCTTAGTAAGATTGTGAACTGTTTGTTGAATTTACAATTGTAAGTCATCGGCGTAGAGATGATGCGAACATTGAAGATCACGAAGAATAAGATTAATATATAAGAACAACAGAAATAGGAAGAGAATTCTACTTTGGGGTACCCCAGATACAAAATTAAGCTAAAGTGATGAAGATTCGTCAGCATTAACTGATTGCTGGCGCTCTCGAAGATGGGAAAACCATTTTAGCACTTCATTAAAAATCATTATATGGGACAGGATTACAAGAAGGATTTTAAGACTGTCAGCATTAAAGGCGTTCGTGAAGTCTGTTAGAATTAAAACAGTAACCATGCTTGATTCCATGCCCACCTTTATATTGCCAGTCACTTTCAGTAGGGCAGTAGTGGAAGTATACTGAAAATGAAGCGATAAATTTATATATGAACATAAAATTCATGTACCTCACGAAGAAATGGTAAAATGGAGATGTGACGAAAATGAAAAAAAGTGGATTAAGACATATAGGAAGCGGCCAGACAAGAGCATTACGCCAGGAAATTATTTTATTTTACATTAAACAAAAAAGAAGACATTAAATAACTGCTTCTACATAATTCGCTTATAACTTTACGTATACGATTAAAGTGAAAAGAATAATTGGTAGTACAAATAATGGATTATGATTAAATTTGCTTGTTTATTCTAGTATGGAATTCCATACTCCAAATTTACAAATGGTTTTTATTAGCAAATTCTAGTAATTAGCAACAAATACTTAAAAAAACCTGCCAACAGTTTGTGTCTATTTATTCAATTTGAATGAAGCTTAATTAAATCTTGAAATGCGGTGATATTCAGTATGAAAATAAGAATGAGGGCCAATTGCAAGTCTGTGATAAATTAAAGCATCTTTTTATTGAGAAACAAATTATACAACGAGAAAATATTTGAGAAAAAATATAAAATGTGAAGCAGTTCACTGCCGCCGTAGCCTAGTACTTCCTCCGGAGGCAGGACGGAGATAGAATTACTACGGTTACATTTAAAAGGTGCTTTGCGTTGTATTTTCCTGTAACCACAATTGGAACTTTGATTTACATGAGAAATCATAGCTCACGATCTGATTATAGAAAGGTAAAATTAATATTAATTTTACCCTGCTTATACTATATACTCCTAAAATGTATTAACTTTTTTATTTATGGATCCAAAACAATTGCAAGTACGAATCAAATGCAATTATAAATGGTTCATTCTGTGAAATTGCAAATGAAATAAATATTATTAATGCTTTGTTGACCTGATAATAATCAAGAGTATTCGAATGGAAATGCAAAGTTTGCGTTTTGTTCATATAGTATATCTTGTCCTCGAAACGCTGGTTTGTAACAATTTATAATAAATTTTATTTATCATTTATAATATTTAAAGAAATTATTTCAGATATTAAAAGAATAATATATATGTCGGTGCCTCAATAGAGTGACTCGAACATAGTATTTTAGTGAAACCTTAGTTTCACTTAGTATAGTTTATCATTCATAATTGTAATATTAATATTCCTAGTTATTTATTTAAAAGTTTCTTGCATAGCCATTTCCAATTAACAATGAAGTTTATTTTATACGTACGTCAATTGATCATAGATTCTAAACGGTACCATCCGTATGTAATTATTAGTTTACAAAAAATGTTTTGCTAAAATATGTTAAAACAAATCTATTGAACCTTTGAAATCTTTTGTATAGAAAAATCAATTGATTACAAAGTTTCTTTGAGGATTTAGTGATGTAAATTAATAACTTGTTTTATGTTTGTACTTTTTTGTGGTTTGAGCTTTTAAAAACTCAATGGTTTTATCATATTTTGTTACTTCTTAATACTTTTTTTATCAAAAACAAAAACAATACAACGTGCAAAAATCAAGATGCTATGCAGATGATATTACCTAGAATTTGTTTTTTTTTTTAAATTGAGCTAAAAAATGTTTCATATTTCTGTGCATCTGTATAAAATGTATCAAATAGTTTGGAGACCTAGTTATCAAATATAATAATAAATTAACATAGCCTTAAAATTACTCTCCTCGAAGGGTCACATAATTGGCTGAATAATTAAGCAAACTTTTATAAAATAAAAGAGGATATCACAATTGAGGTAAAAACCTGAGTTACAAATTATAAATTTGGAATTAATATGCAATGAATATTTTAGAAAACTGAGTCTTCTGTAAATTAGTACCAATAATATAAGGCTAAACTATGAGCCCAAAAGAAATTGACTCAAATAACATATTTTATTTAATTAATAACATATGCCGAAAAATTTATACTCATTTATTATGTGATAATCTATAACAAAATTAATATAATCATTAGGGTTTTTTAGTACATTGAAGTAAATTTGGTAATCACCATTAATAAAAAAATAAAACAATAAACTTCAATGCACAATTGATTTACAAAGGCCTTACTTTGAAATAAAAATGCCTGTTTAATGTATTTAATTTTTATAAATGAATGTATTAAATAACAGGAACAGTTTGAGCCATAAATTTCTAAAAGAAATGTCAACAAGCACTTGCCAATATATTTATGGAGGCATATTTAGACACAATATAGTCTGCATGAATTTTCGATATCATAGCAGTTAAGAGTTATTGTACTTTAAAAAGTTACAGTTCTTGCTACCTCTTCTCATCTATGACATACCTCATAAGAAAGATTTCATTTCATTTTATGTTTGTTAGAATAGATATATGATTATTTAGTATGCAAAATTATTTCTCGTCCTCAACCAAATCTTTCTAAGCGTAGAAAAGACCATTATACTCATCATACATGCTGGAAACTAATGTAAATTATGAGCTGAGACTCAGATAAAAATAGCTATAGTTTAATTACAGTATCAATAAAAAATTATTTGTTCACATTGCATTCTTGTCTTCTACAATTTATGATCACCAGCAGAAATCAAACAAGTCTTCATCTCATTGCTGTGTTTTCGAATACATATAATATTACTGTTTTGCATTACAACAAAACAGGTATTATATGTTGGAGAAAACACAGCAATGAACCAAGGCGCTTGCTGATGATGAAGACTGCAATGACGCTTGACAGCAAAATTGGCGGGAAGCAGATACTGCCAACTTGAGGTGACATAAATTTAAAAAGGTATGACGAATATTTCTATCTATTTAGAGGACATTTGCATAAATCTATGGAATCATAAGGACTGCTTCTTCATCTCATTGCTGTGTTTTCTCCAACATATAATACCTGTTTTGTTGTAATGCAAAACAGCAATATTTTTGAGGTTATCCATTTAATGAAAGTGTTTTGATATCTGTTTGTTGTTGTTAATAAAACGATTAAGTGAAATAAATTGTGTTATTAAATTGGTCGTTTTGTTTTATCTTTTGCGCAATGAGTTTTGATTCAAATCGTTTGATTTGAATCAATCTCTTTTTAAGCACGCTTTCACAAGCGGCGTTTCGTCATATATAAAGTTAACGAGAAGTAAATAATAGATTATGTATTCCCTAAAAGGGAAAATTTAAAATGAGTTAAAAATCAGTTGTATCCTTTATTTGGAGCTATTTTTCGGTTTAATAGTAATGTCTAAGTAAAACTTTCTTCAGCCTCAAAATTTTTAGACTAACTGTAAAACGTAACTTCTGCTGTTGTTTTCTTTCTTTTAATAATTACAACGAATATTTGCATCCGATTGTTATCCCATTTTTTTTTAACCAGGGGAAATCCTCGTAGATACCTTCGCCCCTACGGGAAAGGGATTCAGGTTATGTGACACTCTTACTCACTAAAACCCCTGGGAACTCCATTCCGGTTCGTTATTTGATGTAGTGTGGGATCATATTATTGCACCAGCACTACATCACGAGTGTTTGCATTTGCGAACTCACCACGAGTCTTTTAGACCCTAAAACAACTTAGAGCCGTGCTGGGGGCACCGCATCCGTCACGAGGACCCGTCCGTTCGGGTAGTGGAAGTCCCCGTATCCACTACCCCGGGCCCTTATCAAGGGGGCAGGCGGTGGTCATGCGCCAGGCGCCTACGCCCCACTCTCCGGCGGCGCATCGGTTGCGAGGTAGGGTCGTCCTCCCTCTCTCGTTCCGCTGCCTCTTTCTGAGGCATTACTGCTGCACAGAAAGACACCAACGCCTTCCATGCTCCTTTTCTCCCGACAATGGCTTTCACCGCAGTCGGAAGTGAAAGGTTGGTGCCTAAGACCGTCGTGAGGCGATTGTTATCCCCTATTTTATCCCTTTCAACCACTTTTATCGCAATAATTAATAGGCTATGGAATCCTGTCTTGGAATAAATTATAAGTATGTGGCGAATTTTATCGAAATCAGTTTAATGGTTTAGGCGGTAAAGACGGACACTCAGACAAACAGAGTTACTTTCGCATTTAAAATATTAGTATGGATACGTGCTAAGGTAAAATGCGGCCTACGTTCGATGGGCATATAAAATGTTGGCCGTTGCAAGATGACGTTGGTTCCGTCTTCCTGCTTTCTCTTCCCGATTAAAAACTTAGTGACAATTAATTCTTTCATCGAACACAGTTTACCCTTTGGGTTGTAGAAGTCAGATGTTAGCCGCTCTAATATAAATTGAATGCCGAGCTAATGATGCCAACAAGAAAAAAAATGTGTAACCTTAAAAAAACGCCTACGATATAAAATTGTGTTCTGTAGTAGATAAGAACATTCTTGATGAAAAAGATATTTTCGCATTTCTTTCAGGGTAGACAAGATAAAATCTACTCTTATAGAACTAAAGTGCAAACTTGGCCCAATAACAATGACGCATAGATCATCTTACCTTTGAGGCAATTGACAACGACACGATAACACAAAGTTTTAAAATTTCCCCGCGGGATTTGAACGAACGAACTCTGGTTTTTAAAGCAAGGTCCAATACCCCTAGACCACGGACAACCGTCGCCTGTAGCAACAATAAGACTAAAACTAGTTGCTTAAGATCGACAAAGACCGATCTGATGAACCGGGTAAAGAAATGTTATTCATATATCGATTAAACCGGATCTGTTATAAATAGAATTAAATAATCAAACCTATAGGTGGAGTGGAAATTATGAAGCTCAAAAAAATTTTCACATTTTTGAAGTAATTTTTTTAATAAAGTGAGTAAAGCGAAAAGCGAATGTACCTATAATAGCGTGAAGAGGGAAGTGACTTGGATCAATTTATTATAAATAAGTTAGACGCCATGCTGTAATCGATTATAACTAACGTAAACGTAAGCCTCTATACTAGTAATTTCGAAAATATTTTACATAGTACTGAAGTAAAAATAAAACGTTTTCATTCAAGTAATTGGAAGTCGGCAATTCGTCATATACAAGGAACAAAGAGATAACTCAATAAAGACAACTAACTGAACTGAAATCAAAATACTTGTGACACCCCAATTTTCTTTGTTATTTTTCTTCTTTCAATTGCTCAATTGCTTTGAACGCCAACTTATTGAAATAATATTAGGATTGCTCTTAAATTTATGGACCCAACTTTGTTTTCATTCTTGCATAGCAATTCAATGTATGAAAACCATCATTTATGTCATAATAATTTCTTGAACCTTCTCAATTTTACACACATCATCATCATCAGCCTGCGATAGTCCACTGCTGGACATACGCCTCCCCTAATACACCTCCATCCATTGGGGATTTTACGGGAATAATTTTAAGTTTTAATAATTCCATAAGGGAAGAGACGTGAGAAAAAGTAAATGATGTGCTGTCACCAGCGTAGGCTCGTGGCTTTTAAATTGGAGGAACAAACATTAACACGTAATTTGTGCTTACGCAATAAATTTAATCTTTTACTTGTAAAAAGGATCTAAAAAAAAAGAGAAACTGTCCTTATTTTATGCATTTATATCGCTATGCTTTCTATTTTTGTTTAGTATTTTTAATGTTATTAAAATATTTAAACCATATAAAGTAAAGGCTATACTGTGAAGAGTAGCTCTGAAGCTTGAATATTTAGACCGAGTACTGTATAACATTCCGAAGGCCCCAAACAGTTGTAAGATTAATGAAAGGACTTAAATACTATTTTACTACATCGGGAGGGCTTTAGTTACGTTACTGTGCCACAATCACTATCACAATATATAATATAAAACAAAGAAGCAATCTCTGTCTCTATATCCCCATGTATGCTTAAATCTTTTAATAGTACATAGTTTTTTTAAACAATTAAGAGGAAGGTTTATACGTATAACACTCGCTTAATATTGTAGGGTTTTACATTTTCTATCAGCATAGTTCCCGGGCTAAGCAGGAGCGGGTCACTAGTGTAACATATAATTAATTAAATGACACTAGTGTTGCTTAATGCAATTCGTTCACACACAAAAATGCGTTCAATTTCGAAATGTTTTAAAGGCAATATCGTTAAAAATCATTATTTGTAGGGTAAATTATTGATTTCAATTATTGCCAATTAAAAACTCCTTGCTCGTTACGAAGAAAATCAAACACTTTTTTAAAATTAAAAAAATTCTTTTCGTAAGCTTTTATTAACATTTTTATTAAGGAATAGCAGTACGTCCACCGCATGTCCATGTTATTTTTATATTTTTGAAGATAGATTTTTCCTAAAACAATGTAGCCTTATCACACAAGCCTTCTAATGATGAAATTGTTTTTTAGTTTATTCATTATGCATACATACATAAATACAAATATTTCATCTTGATAATATTATAGTATACATTTGTTACGCTAGTATTTTAGTTAGGAGTTTCGTTGACACCAATTGTTCTCTTAGCTTGTTAATTATTTTTATTGCATTCTTAATTTTGTTTACTGTGTTCAGCTTAACAAAGTCAGAATTAACTAAAGTTCCAATTAAAATCTTTGCATTGCTTTTCTGTTGTTAGATCGCCTTTTTTTACTTAATTAGAAACAGAGTACAGTTCGGAAAATCACTTTTCTTTTTTTTATTTTGTATTGATGAAACTAAATCAAAGCATGTCAGAAGTTTTATCTTGTTTTTGTAGTAATCCTTTGCCATTGCACGAATCTCAACTTTATTATTCTAAAATTTTCACATGATGCTCCTGTGAAAAAATCTTTAAATTACTTTGAGAAAGACTTTTACAACATTTAACAAAGTCAATATGTTGAAGGCAAGATCCACAAAAAATACAGTTAACCTTGTAATTTATAAAGTCAGATATCAGTTGCTGTGTGTAAAATTGTTGTCTAAAGGAAAATTTTAGTTCATTTTCAGTTTTAGTATATTGTTCTGACTAAACTATTTTTTAAACATTGTTAAAGGGAACCATGGTAGGAATAACACTTTTGCTATGACTATAGTTCTAGCTAATACATTAATGTTATATGTCAGGATACCAATCCACCAAACCAAGTTTCAATGTTAGTAACGCACTAGTTCTATAACATATCATATACTAGTAATATTTTTTTTTTTGTTTATTAAAAGCTTACGGTTTTTACGTTATGTAAACCGAACATTAAAAACCAACCCTACATGGGGCTGGTAGTTAACAGTACCGCCAGAACAAATGCTAAAAATTATTGTATCAAGAATTTATTGGTTCAAAGAGAGGTGATGAACATAAACTATCTGTAAGAATATTAAATTACGCCAATTAAGACAATCACATTAAATTTTTTCTATTTAAATAAGTTAAACCTGGCAGCACGCTGGAAAATGTTATAAGAATTTGCTCAAATTTGTGTTTGTGGTATTGGCATGGTATTGGCTGCAACAAAAACTCATATTTTGCGGTTTCAACAAAGAGAAAAACTTTGTTCAGATCAATTCTCTACGTTAATCGTTTTGGAGTTTCCGAATATGTAGGAATAAAAGTTGTATAAAGTTCCATATAAAGCTGTATTTGGTATGTTAACTATGCAGGTTCGGTTTATTCATTATTCTTAAAATTATTTTGTTAAACCTCTTCGAATAAATAACAAGAATTATTTCATCTGCTAGTGAATCAATCAATACTAGAAATAGAGTTATACTTGCACGCATTTTATAAGTGGTATTCTTAAAATTGTACGACAGCATTATTCGATTGTTTAAATGACGTAGTTCAATAAAAATAAAATAATGATTTCTTCCTGATAAATGTGATAAAAATTTCAAAAAGATGTAAACAATTATTCTCGACAATTTTAAAATATTTAATACGGTATTGTTCTGTGTTTTTTTCAACCTTTTGTTAAACGTAATTTAATTTTGGCCTAGCAATTGCTTCACTCTCTTCAGTAACAAGCAACGGTGCAGTCAAAGACAGCAAACAGTTGCTCTATTCCAACAGGCAGAATTCGGCAGGCTGCCACAAGAAAGTATGTGGATCAAGCAATGTTTTAAGTGATATTGACCAATATAAACAAGATTTATATGCCTTTATTTGGACAATCAGAGTGCTATCAGTGTTATTAGAAGTGTTAACTTCATAAAAGAATTGAACATATTTAAATTAAATATCATTTTTAGGAGAAATATTATCAAAAAGTAATTAAACTAAAGTTTGTTATCAGTGATAAGGTTAAGAGTTAAGGTTCAAATTCGGGAAGAGTGTTAAACAATACTGCCTCTCACTATGCTCGGTGACATATGGCTCATGATTTCACAAATTAAAATAAAGCGCAATTCAGTAAATAGTTTTTTTATGGCATACGCAACAGACGAGCAGTCGGCCTCCTGATGGAAGTGGTCCCGACGCCCATAGACACGGCAATACCAGACCGCGCAGAAATAGCAGCTGTGGTACCACCCAGACGGTCTCCTGTAAGGGGACCTACCACGGTAAAAGTTATGATTTGAATAATGTAACATTTTTGGTATCCAGTAAGGCATTAGTCATTGCCAACCCGCCTGCTCAGCGTGGCAATTTGGAGCATTTTCTTTTAATGAACCAAAAAGGAAAACGGCTAGTTCCGGAGTTCCACTATTCCTGGTCACGGCAGCGCCAGGTAACGTGGGACAAGGGGTGCAACCCCGGTTACGGATCGCCTACCAGCAAATACTTGAACTGGCTACGTATAATAGACGAACGTTGAGATTGGTAAACCCTTGAGCTGGAGTAGAACTGGGCAAGATCCGTCACGGTTTAGGATTTGGTGAAGTCCGAAGACCAGGAGAGGAACCATAACCTTGCCATCGGGTCACCTTTTCTACTTCCGAGGGCGACCATCTGTCACACGGCGTGGATTCTCGTAAAATCCTGTTGACAACATTGTCGTAGTTTCAAGCGTGTCGAGTGGGGTGCGACATTGTTTTTAAACTCACTAAAGGTATTCCCTCAAGTGATACGGTGTGCGCCCACTTCGACACGCTCCCAAAAGTGAGGCCACTTACGGGATGTCTCCCCGGCCTTACACAACACCCACAAAGCGCCCACTATAACGTTGTCATGGGGTTGATGAAAGTGGGGTACGACAGGGCATTGAATCGTGTTTAGGACCCACGGTGTCGGTAGTCGAAATCACAGGGGACAGATGCTGGTAACCCTCGAGAAAGAGCGTGGCCTTTGAGCCTCATATTTTAAGAAGAGGCCTCACAGGAAGGGACATGGCAGAGTCCGATACCGTGACAAGGAACAAGATGACTTCATCATGACGGATCGGAAACACATATTCAGGGATGTCTCTGTGATCAATCGGTTCAAAACCGGTGATCACCGACGGTGAGAGCACCCTGAACTTAGATTTTCAGCGAGAGCGGGTCCCTTAGTGAGGTCTACCCTCCGACCAAACTTCCGGCAAACCGTCATGGGCTCGGAAAAATTCCAACTGGAATTAAAAAACCGATTCAATGCCTTAACCATATCGGAAAACCACAATGGCAGTTGACGAGGCCTCGATGCCGGGTGGACCCATACGGATGTGGGTCGGTTTTTTGTGGGAGGTGCCTGGCGGAAGGGAAAACTTCCGGGAAAGACGCTCAATCTTTGGAGGAACGTCGCGCATAAGGAGACCACTTGACAGTGAAAATTCTTTCCGGGATCCCCAAACATCCCGAGCCCCTTTGCTCAAATCCAACGAATAACTGAGTTAGGCGAATAGGGGTCGAAGGTTTTTTCGGAAAAGCTCGGAAAAACCATCTTCGAAGTCGGAACAGCTTGGCTCATTTTTTAAACCTAGACTTGTCGGAGACAGAGGACATCCAAAAAGAGCACGGCTCCTCAACAATTCCGGCTCGTCCCCGGTGTCGACTCAAATTTCTTCTGGTGAGCCCTAACGTCAGCTTTTGGGAGTTAGTCTGGTTTTACGCAAGGAGGAAGGCTTGGGGGATGGAATCACGACCGAACATTCGGGCAGGGGGTGTTTACAAGTGCTTTCAAAGGTGTTCGATCCCTCCTTAAAAGGGGGCTTTCCTCCAAGGCACTTAAAGGAGGTTGTGTTGTTTTTCAAGAAGGAGCAATCTCTCAAAATTCCAGATCTCTTTTAAGTCACATACAAGCTGTTCTGAGAGTAGAAATTCCTCACCAATCTTGATGGATTCCACCACCAGCAGGCTGGGTTTCCAGGAATTTCCCAATGACCCATCTTACCATAAGGTTGACAAAAAGACCCCGAGTACAATAAACCCTTTCCTTCCTTTGTGGACTTGGAAAGCTTTGACTCTGTAGAAACCTGGGTGTTCTGGATGCCTTCAATTGGTGATTATCGTACGTCGAGGGTTGGGGCTCATAGTGGCGGCATGTCTGTCCTGATTCCGGGGGTCAAACAAGACCAATCCAAATGCATCGAGGTGTGACGGGGATGTTCTTTCCCAAAATTGTTCACAATGCGGAGGATGTCTTCAAGCCCAGACTGGACTGGATGTCATAGTTCAACGGCCAGTACCTTTCAATCCTTTTGCCACGATATCGTTATTGGCCGGGACCGGGGACTTGCAGGAGATGTTGCAAGTCTGAACCTCCCGACGTTGACCTCAGGATGAAGGGACGACAAAGTCATGTTCAACGCCACGTTCTCCGAGGCCGCTGTCGGTTTACTTCAAATTGTCGAGTTTGTTCCCTTGGGCCAATTGCAGTTGGGAAGACACAACTTGAGGGAAGCCGATGGGAGGTTCAGTTGGGCTGGGCGCATTTAATGAACCCATTCTCACGTCCCAATACCCAAAAATTTAAAGACGAAGTCTTTGCCAATTCTCCCCGTGTACCTGGGGCTGAAAATTACCGCTGTGGACTGGTCCTTTGGTTACTTGCACGCATTTTATAAGTGGTATTCTTAAAATTGTACGACAGCATTATTCGATTGTTTAAATGACGTAGTTCAATAAAAATAAAATAATGATTTTTTCCCTGATATAATGTGATAAAAATTAAAAAAAAGGCATGTAAACATTTATTCTCGACAATTTTAAAATATTTAATACGGTATTGTTCTGTGTTTTTTTAACCTTTTTGTTAAACGTAATTATGAATTTTGCGCCTAGCAATACTGCCTCTCACTCTACTCAATAACAAGCAACTTGGTGCAGTCAAAGACAGCAAACAGTTGCTCTAACTACAACCCAGGCAGAATTAATGGCAGCCTGCGCTGCCACTAAAAAAAGTATGTGGATCAAGCAATGTTTTAAGTGATATTGACCAATATAAACCAGATTCAGTATGCCTTTATTTGGACCATCAGAGTGCAATCAGTGTGCAACTTTCATAAAAGATGTAAGCATATTTAAATTAAATATCATTTTATTAAGGAGAAATATTATCAAACAGTAATTAAACTAAAGTTTGTTACCAGTGATAAGGGTTAAGGAGCTAAGGTTCAAATTCGGGAAGAGTGTTATACAATACTGCCTCTCACTTTGCTCGGTGACATTATAGTGGCTGCATGATTTCTTACACATTAATTAAAATAAAGCGCAATTACAAAGTAAATAGTTTTTTTTTTATGGCAAACGCAGGCAGACGAGCAGTCGGGCCACCTGATGGGAAGTGGTCACCGACGCCCATAGACATTGGCAATAACAGTGGTATCGCCAACGCGCTGCTCTATGGAGATAAAGGGTGTTAAGTCTCTTTACCCAGTAAATACGCTGGCTACGGTGCTCCTTCAAACTAGAACACAGCAGTGTTTAGCAGCATACTGCTTCGCGGCAGAAATGGCACTCCACCCAGACGGTCTCCTGAAAAGGGACCTCACCACGTAAAAGTTTTGATTTGAATAATGTAACATTTTTGAATTTCAATACGAAATTTTGATGAAATGTTCATAGGCATCTGTAATCATGGTCCATTTTTTCCCTAACTACTAACCCAACAAACGACCTCAGAATTCAGTACATGCTTGTAATCGGTGTGATCAGATGACACGTGAGACCAAATGCCTATACAAAACGTGTGGTTTGACTTCTATGAAAAAACATATTCAAATATCCTTCTTCAAAATTGAAGTATAACACTCTATTCTAACGGACAGTACAGATTATTAAAGTTTAGCCAAATTTCGTAAGACTATTACGTGCGGTTTTGTTATTAGTCAAATGTCATTCAGTGATGCCGGTACTTGTATAACGTCACTTTGTTGCCACGGGTTACTTTCTTCTCTAATAGAAGTCTTTATTGGATAAAATATAAGCTATACAACTAAAAGAAGGGTTGTAAAAAGCGACAACGGTTCGCATCTGTAATCACATTAAATATTGATCCCACATCATGGCGAATGATATATCACCGAAATATAGACGAATAAAAGCAGGAATTTAGGTTCACAAAGAATAATATCAACGTCATATAGCGACAAATAATCGGGCTCTCATATTGGTTAAACATCGCGAGAGGATTAAAAATGGCCGTGGTCCACAAAAATTAAAAGATATAAAACTTTATTCAGATTTAAAAGTTATTCATGCAGTGAAGCAAACTAAAATCGTAAAAACTATGTTTAAATGTAATGTAATAAAACTGGATAAGGAGCCGCATATTTCGAGTTTAGTAACGATTAAAATCTTTACTGCAATATTCGAGAAATTGCATTTTTATCTGTTACTCGATGTAAGTCCTTGACCAACATTGCTCTTTATGACGACGGAACTAAAAAGCAGCTTGTCATTAACCTAAAGGGTAAAATTGTTAGTCAGTTGTCATATTAGCGAAAAGAAATAGGAAACAAACGAAACCTTATATAAGTTTTCACTTTTATGTAAAAACTATTTGATGAATGCACTATAAGCGTCAGCAATATTACTGATAAGTATAATTCAAAAAATTGTTGCATTTAAGCATAATATACTAAATATGCACCATTTGATAAATATTGCTAAGATGTGTAAGAAAACCATTGAGTATGTTACATAGGTCGCAGCATTTTATTTTATTTTTCCTTCAATTGATATAACATCTTGGTAACCTCAATAACCTAAAAATATTTATATTGTGACATTACATGACATCAAGTCTAAGTAAGCCGACAATAAAAGTTATATGAATATAGAAATAGACTAGAAATTATCCCAGTTTCTAAAACGGCAATATATGATGCTGAAATTAATGATTGTTACCTCAAATGAAAACAAAAACTGTAAGATATGAAGCCGTATTTATATTACGTATACAGAAATGATAAAAGACTTGTCATCACAACGAATATAAAAGCTTGCTCACATTATTACTTACCCATTTCTAGAAAATAAATAAAGGCACTTTATTCACTTACGTTTAACATGTTTTATTATTATTATTTAGCATTGATATAGATAGAGTCACAACAAACATTAAATTTGTTTGACCCTTCTTGTAATCTGTGTTTAATTGATTGAGGTAATCTTATAATATTAAAGGGAAATAATTTTGTACAATATGTTTTGTAACTTAACATATTATTTTTAAAATTACACAAACATTATATTAATGTGTTATAAAGTGTAATGTTTAGCTCAAAATTAGTATATTTGTATATGTTGTTTCCACAAAAGGAATTAAGACAGCGAGCGGACAGAAAGAGCTCTTAGCCCATTACACAGGTCTTTTTTTTACCCTGGGAAAATACTTACCCGTCCCTGTGGGGGCAAAGACGGGTTATATCGGACTCGCAACGACTATTACCATGACGTTGTTCCATCATGACGCCTTTAGGGTCGGGTCACAGGAATGGTTGTACGCTCTTCTCTTACCCCACCAGCGCTGGCTGCTTAGGCAGCCCCGTCTCTGACCTATGGCCCAATTAACCTCTGGGCGTGTCGGAACTAACGCGCCCTTCCTCTCGGCGCCTGTAGTTAGGTAACAGACTCCCCCGAGTCTGTTACTTAGGCACTAAGGGAGCCAGGAGTTCCCAGCCTACATAGGGACAAGACTTCCAGTCCCCAGCGGCGGCTCCGATGTTAAGCTCCGGCGCTAGCTCCGTTTCGGGCCGCAGAAGGAAGACAGATCGACGACACCAAGCCGAATGCGGCCCCACCGAGTCGTGGAGGATAGGGAGAGCGGCCCACGGAATACGGACACGCGTCTACCACCTCTTCCCCGTCCGCTGTACCCTCTAAGGCGCAACCGAAGCTGGGTTCGCCGGCCAGCTTGGAACAGCATCCTCCACGGCTGGCCTTACTCCACAGGCCGGCCAGGTTCCTATTAGCTTCCCCGCGGCCGGCCTCAAGCCGCAGGTACTGTGCCCCACCACTACGACAAAGCGAGAACCTATTCGGGGGAGCAGTACCCAGGTCTAGATTAAGTAGAACATCAAAAAATCAGTTTTATGTAACTGTTTCACAATGTGCATCAAGTTTAATGACGCGTAATTATTTAGCAATAACTGAGTGAAGAGTTATTGGTAAATAACGTCGGCTTTCAAAATGTGGTCAAGGCAATGTTGATTTTAAAGCCTATTATACACAGAGGACCAAAATGTGGAGAAAAAAACTATAAATGTGATGATGCCTGCACTGGCGTAGCACCTGGCAAGTGCTTCAATTATGTACTAAGTTATGAAATGAATTTAATGTATTGTTAAACATTTATAAAAAAAAATACGACTGCAATTTTCTTGCCGGTTCTACTTAGGCTAAGGCAAAATTTCCACATGGGTGGTAAATTTTTATTGGTAAAATGGTATAAGAGCTCGGAAGAGTTTAAATTGAATAAAGAATAATACAATTTGAATTAGTACAACATGTTATCTTTCCTTGTAAGGAAATTTATGAAATGGATTTTGATCTAATCCAGTTAAATTAACCATTGGAAAAAGTTTAAAATAATAAGCCGATTTTTTAATTATGTTAAAGTAATTTATGTAGAATACGTATCGTATTTCTTTAATTTATTAATTAGAAATAGTTATGAGGGTGCAAAATAAAGACAGTGCTATTGAAAATTACGTCTTATTTCCGTTCCGTCGGGAAAAAACCAGTGGTATCTATGTTTACTTTATATTTTGTTCATTTTTTAAAATATTGCGTTGCATAATATTGAAAATAAACCGGATTGTACAAATGAAATAGTTTCTTTTAGGTCAATGAAAAGTTTTGGTGCATTTACACTAATACAATGAATAATAATTCGATCAGCTGTACTTACAAATAACACCAAATGAAACCTGCTAAAATTATGTTAGCCACAACAAAACCCTTTTTGTTGTTCTCTATTGTTTTAAGTATTTCAGACGTAAGTCATATTATATTGAACCTTTCCTGGACTTATACTGAATAAAGGAAAAAGGTAAAGCCAGTAAGGAAGAAATCAAAACTTTACCAGTACCTTCAGCAACGCGTTGTATTTGGGAAAATAAAAAAAAATATGAGACCAATGTGTCAATTTAATTCCGAATCGGATTTAAAGTATTAACCCTCAAATAACTCACTGCTAGCCATTGATAAAAAGGTGGGCTTTTATTTCACAATTTCCTGTAATTTACCGTCCGTCGTCGGACTATTAAGGATCCCGTAACGTTAATTCCTCTGTAATGGATTAAGTTATTTTCGCTTTCTTTTTGTTACGGTTTTTTAAATGTGGTTCTTGGTATTTCTTTATTAATTCTATATATACTTATGGCGTTGAGTTCTTTCGAGCATTGAAAATTTATTTACGGATATCGTACTGTTTAGCGTTTTTCTTTTATTACCAAAAGTTGCTTCACTAAAACGTATTCTTGCACAAAATAAAAAAGTGTATAATGCTTTTTTTAAACAAAACTTTAATAATATTTAGAAAACTGTTCTTAACTTAGTTATTAGCTGTTCCAAGAATGACGCAATACAGCTCTTCAATCCTAGAACTACGCAAAGAATTTCTTCCGACTTACTGAAATCAACGTTACGTTGTTATTTTATGTTAATTTTGCAATAGGTTTTTTATCGTTTAAGAAAATTTAACTTAAATTATTTTACGTTAAATTTTTAACCTTAAGATTTGTTCTTTAAACTTTTACTATTAAGAAGATTGAACAAACTAAACTTATAATAGTTAGTTATGTAGCTAAGAAATTGGAGGAATAACCTGCACAAAAACAAACTATAACTGCTCTTATCTTTAAGCGCTTTATGGAAAAATAAAATTAAATATAAATATGTACTATATATACTAGTATTTTTCTTTTAATTTCCATTATTCTTTAATAAAAGAGTTCGACAAAACGAATTCATAAAAAGATACTTAGAGGCATACTAATATTTCCTTGAATATATTATTATGCACCTCGAAATGTTTCGGTAAATGAATTAACAATTTTTAAATTCAATTTTATCAATATAAGATTGTGATGAGAAACGTTTAACGACATGTTATTGTTAAGAAGGCTGAAAGTCACTGGATGCAAATGATGGAATATAAACAAGAGAAGCGTAAAACAAAATCCTATATATTTTGGTGAATAAATATTAGCACCCTGAAATGTTTCGGTAAATGAATTAACAATTTTTAAATTCAATTTTATCAATATAAGATTTCCGATGTAGTAAAACGTTTAAACGTAAGTATGTTATTGTTAAAAAGTGCTGAAAGGTCACTGGATGCCAAATAGATGGCAAAGTATATAACAAGAGAAGCGTAAAACAACACAAATCCGCTAACCGAAATGCGATAAGGTGTTAGGTCTCGTTAACCCAGTAAATACACCAGCTACATTGATGTTTTACTTATAATTTTTATTCGAAGCCGAATAAAAAATACGTAAATTGACGATATTTGTTACTGCACTCATATTTCAATGTCTAGCTATCTAGAATGACCAGCATTAAGCGATTATTAAAATCGCTTTGACAAGCTCTATATTTAAATTTAACTTAGAGGAAAATTTTGTTCAACTTCAACAAACTATTATCTTACTTTTCTCTGAAGAAGTGTGGTTCCTTTACCTGTCACGACCGTAGTGAAATCATTTGCAATTTTGTTAACTTTTCCATTAATGTACAAAATTGCGAAAACAAGCCAAGTTTATAGTAACATAATTATTTCAATTGTTTACGCAAATATTATACATTATTGAATAAAATGACATAACGGATTTGATCGTGTTTATTTTACACTTTTATTCCTGACGTTTCGAACACTTTCCAGCGGATGTGGTCCGGGGTAGACTGAGATTCATGCGTCTGGTTGCCAGGAAGAGGGGTTTCCAGATCTTAATTAATAATTAAAAATAATATTTTGAAGTTGTACTTATTACACATCAACCACTAATTACGGATTTTCCAGCTTACTTAAATATATTTATTCCTCGACGTTTCTGGACTTTTTAGCATCTATGATCCCGGGAAGACTGTTATATATGTCTGTATCAAATGTTTGAATAATCAGAGTTTTATTTAAAAATTGACTTATCTTTCGTTTTTTAATTTTGAACATTGGTTTGACAAAAGTATTATGTTGTCCTTCGGTTCTGTAGTTTTTATATTTCGTTAAATTTTGAAATTATTGGATCCCAGGAAGGTGGCAAAGACCAACCATCCTCACAGAACAATTATAGCACGTCGCTTAAATTTTAAGTTGATGATTATATTTTATTGCTAAAATTATTCTGGATTGTCGACAATGACATTAACTACGAAGTTTTGGTTATCTCCAAAGACTTCTATAGTCTTTGAGGAGACCAAAGACCATAGTTTTCTTAGCTTGCCCGAGTCGAGGGCTGAAAGCTTCGCAACTGATAACGAAACGGAAAATAGTACCTGAAATCGTAGGAAGTTACCGTTATCCACGGATTTACTGCTTTGGTTAACCATATATCGAAGCCATGGAAACAAAAAGTTTCTTTTGGAAGAAGTTAGGGAGGTTCTCGATTATAAAATAAATTATTAGATAAGATAATTTTTATTTTTAAATGTAAAAAACGTTAAACAGCGAGTAAAGATTTGTTTGTTCGCTTGGAATAGACATTAAAATTACTGAACTGATTTACATTGTAAAGAATATTACAATAAAAATATATGTTTTCCTTCAATGCAACTTTTTACCCAAGGAAAGTTCAAAATATCAAAATATATACGGATAAAGCCGTAGATAGACTGCACTTGAAAAAAAAAATGTAATAATATTCATCGTTATTCGATAGAAAAATTAAATGACTGTATCATCAAAGCTTTAGAAAAAATCCTAACGTGATATCAATACGACGACATGATAATTTATTCAGAAGCAAGATGAAAGGACCTTTAAAAATATTTGACAAAACAAAATTTCCTTGTATATTCCATCTTAATGAGTTTTCGTGTTTTAATAAAATGTAGAATGTTATGTTACATTAATATTTTAGTGAAATCAATTTAATTATGAATAATCATAATTTTTGTTGTTTTCAGTTATAATCCGATATTTGGGGCCTCCCCCCTAACAAGCTTTTAAAAGAAGCAGTTCAATTGGTATGATCTCTAATCTGTGCTTTATTATGATGATATTACAGATATAAATAAAAAATTAGGTCAATAGCCTAAAATTATTTTTAAACAAGTGAAATTAAAAATGTGCGTGTACTAGAACACCGTGAGTGAAACTTTTTATTAGCGTTTTATCCCAAAAATAATTTACTATATGCCTTTAGGGAATGATTAACCACGAGTGGTTTTGCGTTTTTACAAACATTTCCCGACGTTCGGACGATGATTCTGCAGTCTGCCCGTGATCATGGATGCCGAAAGAACCGAAACGTCGGGAAAATATATTTTTATAACGCGAAAATCCGGAAATTAGTGGATTTATATGTATAATAATCAAAAATAAAGAAATAATTATTTACAGAAATTAAATAAAGTTAAATTAGATAAAGTTTAATAAAAGGCTTTTATTATCATATCCATAAATACAAATTTTACAATTATTTCATTTTAGCTTATTAATACAAAGATAATTAATGAATTTCATTCATTGTAATAGAATTATTACTATCATTCATGTCGTTATTATATGTTTGTGTTATTAATGGCTTATGGTAACCGAAATTCGAAATACAATGTTTACAGTACTCCGCTGGAGAAAGAATACTTTGAATAGAATTTGAAAAGCTTTACTAACTTATAAAGCAATATTTCTTCAGGAAAATGTGTTATCATAACCCACTGATCTTCCTTAACTCACGGCAGTCGCAACTCGATTATTTGAAGATTATAGAGTACATACAACAAGTTAAAATTTTTTTCACCAAGGTTGTATAATTTTATATTTTAAGAGGCATTTGAAAGCTTCCGTTGTTTTTATATAAATAATTTTCCTCTACTTATGGTATTGTTAATATTTTTTTCTAACCGAACATTTTTAATTTGATTTTCCACTTTACGTATTTAGTATTTTCATCATCATCATCATCAGCCCGTGTCAGTCTACTGCTAGATAAAGGCCTCTCCTAATGCACACCACCGCTTCCTAACTTCGGTTATTCTCATCCTTTTCTATAGCGGTCAGAACTTTCCGACCATAGCGGTCGTCAGTTCTACGGCTTATGTGACCGGCCCACTGCCACTTAAATTTACTAATCCAGTGGGCTATGTCGGTGACTCTGGTTCTCTGACGGATCACATCATTTCAGATTTGGTCTGTCAGAAATACTCTAAGCATAGCCTACTCTATAACGCGCTGAGCTTTAGTATTTTATATTATAGCAATATTTATGTCGTCAAGTAGTACTACTACGGTGGCTGATCTATATTAGAGATCAGCCAACTACACATGAGATATTATAGTGCATCAATGTACGGCCAAACACAGTTCCAGTACTGCCCGATGTAACGGATATGCGACCCGACAGGAGAAAGACAAAGCACAGGATCGAATTTTTACTTGCCAATCCGGCAATCGGATGATCAGCTCGCATTGCCAAATACAATTAGGAGAAATCATTGAAAATTTATTGAGTGCCCGCGGGATTCGAACCCAAGATCGCCGGTTTCTGAAGCGCAAGCCCATACCAATACTACAGAGTTAGTTTATATAAAATAATAGTTATCCATAGTTGATTCTTAAAAAATAAGCTAGTACATTTACCAATGTATTTAAGAAGTATTTTTTGACACAAAAAACAATTTTTTTTGACTAGGATAGAAAGGTACAATTGGTATAAAACAAAAAACATATAACATATCTAATATTACAATTAGTATATTTGTATAAAAAAAATTATACAGATATTAAAACTATGTTTTTACTAGTGTCTACAAAATATAAAAAATGGATTCTTAAATTGCAGTTAAGTATCAAAAATGTTCTATTTTATATACTTGATTATTTCTGTTAAAAAATCAAAGTATCACAGTCAAATTTATCTGTTCCGTCGTAATTACCTTTCTGAGTAAAATCTTCGTATAATTTTTTTGCGTTTCCTTGAATGGATAGTATTATACAAAGTTTTCATTATGTAGTCAACATTAATTTATCATTAAAGTAAATTTCAACATTGAATTTATTGCTTTCGCACTTAGAACCCAAATAGTTGAAGAATTACGAAGTGTACAAATTATACCATATAATTTCGTAAATAACATAAAACTCAGTTATGCTTACCGATTTATCACATGTGAAAATCAATAACCATAAGTTTTATTTGTAGATATTATCTCTGTTTTTAGGTATGACGTAATACAATATTTTAAGAATGATGTAAATAATACTCTCGCATTGGCTTAAAGTAAATTATTTCAGTTAAACCATAAATATATGAAATTTTTATTTCTATCTTAAATGTATTTTAAAACTGTTTTAACATGGGCAACGTTTGATCTTGTTGATTCTACTGTATATTCTTATAAACATAACAAAATAACTCAAAAAACAGAAGAGTCCCCAAACATAAAAGATGTGGCGAATAAACTTAATTCTTCGCTGTATGCTGTAAGGAAAGAGAATTACACAAATAGATATGATGTGGAGGCGTGACGATATATTTCAGTTATTTTCACAGTATAATGTGTTATGCATTTTACTGCGGGGAAACGTGGTCAATAGTAACAAAATTTCATGTTTCAGAAATAGAGCTGTTTTTTTTTTAATTTGATGTAAAGCTACCAGTCTCTACTCGGACTTTCATAGCGTTATAGAACAATAAAAAGAAAAGAGCTGTTCCTGCAGTCTAAATCCTAGGCCCTAACAAATCAGTCAGGCAGTTCATTCATAATAAAATAATATCCGTTAGTTTTTAAAAACATATTTCAAAATTTTATGTAAATCCAGAATATAAACGCTTTAATAATGCACATATAAACGCTAGTAATAAACATGGACTAAATCTTCCAGCATGTAGATTGCAAAGAACAACTAAACCTATAGAACAATACATTCGGTTTTTCAACGAAATCCAATTAAAAGTTAACTTTCAAAGTTCTCTAACTTGTATAGGATGACAGCATTTTAATTAATAATAAATTGTAGCTATTCTCATAACAAAGTGTATGAAACTCATATAGATCTGTCATATGTGAGTATAGGTACACATGTAATTGTGTATTTTAACTTATATATTACAATATATACATTATATACATAAACGAGGCTGAAAAACAAGGGATGGCTTATTTATTTACAGTTTAAGAACAATTATATTATTTTTATAATACCGTTTGAGTACGAAATCTTAGCACACGGTCAAAATATTTCAAAATACAGAAGAGAAATAACACAAAAAATGATGCGTCACTTGGGAAGAATTTTAATTTTAGGTAAGGGCGTACCATTTATTTCTGCAGCAGACAAACGTTCGTTTCATTTAAAACTGCTAAAATATGCATGTGAAAACATTATATTTATATATTATTTTGTAAAAAGATGGTCGTTTGCTGAGATGCGATGTCCTCGAACTTGGTGATCAAAACTTAAAGAAATGGCCACACGCATTTAGGGATCGGTGGGTTGATTGTGAAGAAGTCGCTATGATCATCGACGTTCGGTATACGGACCGAGGCGTCGATGTTCGGTCGACTGTCTAATCGATTGCTGGGGCGGTAAGAACCGCCCCATAACGCTGGTGTATCTCATGTACACGGTGTGCGGTCTCGCCGTGCTCTTGAGCGAGGTAGACCTAAAAGTGTGTATGTTATCCCAACTTGTGTGTGAGTATCGTGTAGCGGGTCCAGAATTGCTAAGCCCCCTTCTTCATCTGGGTCTAAGATTATATTACAGGGACGACGTTTCCTACTAGAGGCTTCTGGGTCTGCGTGATAATTTACAGCGCTTACCATCAGAGGGTTATTTTGCGTTTCTATTCTTTCTTTAGAATTTTTGATAATGTTTTAAAATGAGCGCGTAATGTCAGCATCTTGCAATCGCTGTGCAAGTCGACATTTTTTGATAAGACTCTGCTCCAGTGGCTCGTCGTAAAATTTATTTTGCACCACCTGTAGTTGATTTAGGTGATGGGAGGATCCCGAACAGGTTCTCGCTTTGTCGTAGCGGTGGGGCTTCAGTACCTGCGGCTTAGGTCAGCGCGGGGAAGCTAAGAGAACCTGGCCGGCCTGAGGTGTAAGGCTGCCGTGGAGAAGGTTCTCCAAGCGGGCTGAACAAGCCCACTTTGGATGCGCCTAAGGAGGGACGGTTGCAGGAGGTAGGGTGCCGCCCTTCCTGTCCTTCGCAACCAAAGAGGAGTCGCGGGGAAGAGGAGTCGGTATTCCGTAGGCCGCCTCTCTATCCTCCGCGACTCGAGTGGGCGCACCGCTGATGCGGTGTGAGGGGCCGTGGAGGAGGGACATTCGGCATGGTGTCGTCGATCTCCTCTTTCTGCGGCCGAAATGAAGCTAGCGGCGGAGCGTAACATCAGAGCCGCCGCTGGGGCTGGGAGTTTGGTCCTTGCTTAGTCGGGGAACTCCTGACTTCCATGGCCCCTGAGTAACAGATCTGGGGAGTCTGTTACCTGTCTACAGGGGCTGAGACGAAGGGCGCGCTAGTTCCAACGCGCCCAGAGGGGAGGCAGATGGCCGTAGGGCAGAGATGGGGCTGTTCGGCGGCCAGCGCTGAGTGGGGTTGCAGATGAGTGATAAACGTTCCGTGACCTATCCTAAAGGCGTCGTAAATCGGTCGAGTTTTCGTGTTTTCTTTAAATATAATGTTTCAGTTTGGATATATAATTTTTTATAATAATAACATACATTTCAATTTTTAAAAGTGAAAATTATTGCGAAGAGTCTCCCAAATGGCTAAGATAGAGAAGATATATTAAAATAATAGTTTTGTTTATTACATGATAAAAAGTGTATAGATAAAAGCAAATTAGCACAATAAGACAATAAGACTTAAATATCTAGGCGGGAACTATGCCGTGAGAATTAGTGAACAAATTAATATCTACTTGCCTCACATGCTTATTGTCAGATCAGATAATTAGATCAGCCTGTAGTATATCTGGGCGAAACGAAAGCCTTCTTACTTTACGTTATTAGTAACTTTACTGTAACGAATCTCTAAGGATGGCTGAATGTAATTTATCCATAATCATCCCATTTCGGCATTCCCGCATGAAAAACAAGTTTAATTGAATTATGATCTCGCAAAATTAATAAAGCCACTTTTCCTACGGTAATTACTGCATGTGCTGCAATATATGTTTAAAATTTTAATGCATTCACTCTATAACGTTTTTTATTAACTTATGTATTTGTATTCTTCGGGACAAAGGCCTTTTTCCTTTTGTGTCTGTTTATCTTTTCATAGCCATTGAGGACTACTTTTTATGAAGTTAGTTTGGTCGTCCTATAATATTTACTATTGAGAAATTTAATCAATGGATATATAACACAATTATTTGTTTCCAAAAATATTATTACAGGTTAGTAAATGCTTTTTAACAAAACGGAACGGAAAAATTGAACAAGAGGGAAATTATTCATGGAAATATTATTTAGCCAAATATCTTTTGATCTCTCATCTCAATTAATAATTAAATGTATCTTCTTTTCGACATCAAACAATTTTTCTGCTTAATCTTTGTATTACATTTTATGAGACATTAATTTAAACTTGACTGACGTAAATACTTTATTTTTTTTATTTGTTGTTTAATGAGGTTGTTATTATTATTTTGTAGATAAGTTGACATTTTTTGTAATTTTTGGCTCCGTAGAGTCGAAATACTCCAATACGTTTTTGTATTGTTTCGTTCAATAGTTGCGGAATACTTACGTTTTAATCTAAAATAATTATCCCATGGTCCATAATAGTTATCCCATGGTCAATAACTTAGGCTGCGTGGAATTTACAAAAACAAAATCTCTTCACATACATCCAATTCTAACATATTGTAGATGTGAAGGAGTATCTAAAATACATAGTAGTATGTATGTACATGGGTTGTTCGCGCGCATTTCTATGTCGCCTAACACACCCGCAAATTGGTTACGCAATAATCTTCCATCCCTTTCTTACTTCCGCTCCTTTCGCCTGCCCTCCTTTTTTCCTTTAATTTTCTCTTATCTCGCGAATAAAGGAAGGTAAAAGGAGAAAACTATGTGACGCAGTCGGCGGCCAGCGCCGCCGCTGTCGACAATTGCCTTCGGGAGTTCCTACGCAACGCATCATATTTTAAAGTCACGCGACGCGAATGGCCAACGCTCCGTTATTATAGTTTTAAGTTTAATAATCAAATTGGCTGACGAAACTTGAGTGACCACGCGCCCGCGCACGCATGGGTATTTTTGGGTAACTTACTCATGTCATGTTTATGGCATAGTAAAGAATATTTAAAATATTTTTTGAGTACTCGATTTAATAAACATTTTCATGTACCTTCAAAAAGTGCAGAACTCTAACCTATTTGGTTTATACTTCAAAAAAGTTTTAAGACCTAAGAGGTGATATGTTTTTCGGAAAGTTTGTCTGCGAGATTAAATATTTGTAGACAATTTTGAACAGGAGAAAAGAACTAAAATACTATATTATACACGTGTGCATATATAAACAACTAACTTCCATGAATCCATATTTTTTTTACGTTAAAATAAAACGAATGGCCTCAAATAAAAAAATTATTCAATCTTGAAATATAACTGACAAAAGGCAACCGTAAGCTTCATTACGTTTTTATATTTATTGTTGTTGTCAAAAACGTTATCTTATTTCCCTAAGCTAGGGTGTGTGAGACCTTTATTTATACGCTTGTACTTTCCCCTAATAAAATTATGCGAAGGGAAAACAAAATAAATCGTATATAAAAGCTATCTAAAGTAGTTGCAGTAATAATGTTATTCGGCCGGTTCTCTCTCATAAAAAATGAGCCTAAATCTTCGTATGAGTACTTGCACACCGGATTTCAAAACTTATTTTAATAGTTAGAAGCTACACGGTAAGCTACTATTCGTCCGTCCCGAAGGCATTTTTTTTAAGAAAATGCTGCAAATGCCTTTATTTATTGGCATTGATTAATAAAAGTAGAAATTTTATTTACTAATCACATTAGTAGCACATAAAAAAAGAGATGCACGTTATCTTACCAATCAAGATTGGTTGCTTTATAGGTCAGATAAATAAGTATTTAGCGAAAATCATGCCGTTTGCTTGATTACAAGGGCGGCACTTAAAGTTTCGGGAATCAAGGAAGTGACATAACATCACTACTAAAAATGTATTTATTCCTTTTCGAAGTAATCTCCGCGAAATTTGACACATTTTTTCATACGATGGAACTAATCATTGAAGCAACCGTTCCATTCGGATGTTCGGTCTCCAAAATGGCCATTTTGTAAGCGTCCACAGCTGCTTCAGGTGATGAAAATCTCTGACCACGCAATTTATTATTTATTTTAGGGAAAGTATATAAATTATTACGGCTCAGGTCGGGCCTGTACGGAGGAATGGTCTAATAATTCTATGCTTTCTTGCTCTAAGAACTCTTTTGTTATGTGCGCAGTATGAAAACTCGCATTGTCGTGATGGAGGATGATGCGGTGGTTGTAGTTCTCTTAACGGAGTTCAGAAATGACCTATGACAAACAAATGCTAGCATACCATAACTGCATTAACCGTTCTTTATCTCTCAAGAGGAATAGTTACAATATGGCCGGTTGACGGGACAAATGTAGCCACCATTTTTTTGCAACATTCCGTGAACGAACAATTTTTGTTGGCTTTAACTCATTTTAGAACACCCAAACTCGAGACTGGTTTTTTGTTTCGGGTTCGTACGCGTTTATCCAGAATTCGTCTCCTGATATGGTGTTGTACACAGTACAGACACGTCCACGTTGAAATTCAGCAAACCAGCGATAAATTGTAGTCTTGGATGGGGCTTCATGACCAAATACAGAAACCATCCGGTCCATACACTGTTTTTGTGTTAAACCACTTCGAAAGTCATAATAAATCTTCGCTCTTGAATTTTCTCGAGTCAAATCCATTTTCTTAACGACTAAAAAGCTTAACAAGCCCTTGTGACAACACCTTGAATGTATTTATAAAATAAATAAATAGTAATCGATTTTCAAAACCAAGGAATTTGCAATCAAAAAGATTTTAATATGACAGGAATAGTGGAAATATTCCATTCCCGATACTTCAAGTGCAGCCCTCGTATATGCTAAAATCAAAAAATATTAGTCTTCTTTAATTTAAGGAATTATTTGCGTAAATGTAAATGGAATATCAATTAAAATTATTATGTTACATAAGATTACGTAAACTTTGTCAATTGTGTGTTTGGCGACGAATAATCTAATTCTCTCAATAATATGAGTGCCTATAAAACTTGAAAGACTTTCATAACTGGATTCAACTAAATATTGTGAATACGGTTTACAATAGCTAACTTCAGGGTGTCTGTTTTTCCTGACAATGTGCGCGCGTATCGTAATCATTTTATGTCATATTTTTTTCCCTATCGCGCCAAAAGCAATATAATTTTAGAAATGAGAAGGAAAAGTAATTTTTACGGATTTAATCGCGTTTAATTGTTTTACAAATATTTATAATTATAGCCGACGTTTCAAACCCTCCCCAGGGTCCATGGTCGGTCTTGTGACCATCGACCTTTTTTTGCTGCAAATAGTAACATATAGCAGGGAAGAGATCGGTCTTTCCCAACTTTTTCTCTTTATTAAAACAAGCAACATTGAGTTTACTGTTATTATCGTGCCCACAAACAAAACAATGAATTTACGTAACATTGGATCGCGTATTTGCATTGCGTATTGGGATTTTTTTACATAAAAAAATTAAAAAATCGCAATGTAAATACGCGATAGCTAATAGTAAATGCACAAAAAAATTAAAAAATTTGCAAAACAAAGCACAAACGAACTTTCAAATTTTCAAAACGAAGTATCAATTTAAAAAGAATACTGGAACTAACTAAATAATTACGCGTAGAGAAATTTATATTTTTAAATTCTCTCAATTTCTTAGAAAATTGCTACCAACTCTTATGAGTTAGGAGCAATGTTCTCCAATCAATCAGTTCGTAGCAACCGGCTTATATATAAGGGTTGAGGATCAATTTGCTTCACTTCTTCACGTCGTCGGTTTATTTAAAGGATTCCGTTAACGTTAGAAGATATATTTGGTGATACGTAGAAATAAAACACTAAGCTGTGTGTTTCTTTATAGAAATGTAAAAGGGTTTATATTCCATTCCCTTGCTTTGTTACAGTATTTTTAAAAACTGAACATTATTATTTTACCACGTTTCCCTCGGTATTCAATAATTTAAAGTTTAGAGATATTTTGCAATAAGTTATCATTATATTTTTGTGTTGGTGTGCTGTTTTATAGTAGTATTTAGTGCCTATTTTATGTATTTTTTTGCCAGTAAGGGTTTATAATACATGTGGAATATATATATATAGCCGAAAAGAGCCTATTTTATGTATTTTTGCCGCAGTAAGGGTTTATAATACATGTGGAATATATATATATATAGCCGAAAAAGAGTACAGGTTGAGCCACGAATAGACGCTAGTATTAAATATTTGACTTCAACTTCTAAAGCAAAATCAAAGTCGATGAAAATACTCAACTCGAGAGTAGGGTAGGAGATATTGGTGATATAAGTAATTTGGTGATATTTTTAAAACACTTTGTATGACCGTTAAGGAATTGCTGACAAGTGTAAACGGTATAAAACCTTTTCACTCGCTCCGGTAATTTGTCTCAGCGTTTGGCGAATAAAGCAATTCGCTAACGCGGTCATACAAAAGTGTTTTAAAAACTATCACCAAATTACTTATATCACCAATATATCTCCCTTTACCCTATGTTTTTTTAATAAATGTTATCTCCTTGCTCCGCGCCTAGAGCCCCGATTTTGTTCATTCTTTTTTTAAATGATAAATATTACTTTCTCATTAGTCTCATTTTTTACAAATAATTTTGTGATAAGTAATTTAATAGATATTTCTTCCCGCCCTACCGAGCTCAGCGGGGAGGTGTGTCGTAGCGGGTTCTGAAACAAGAAACAAATATTAGAATGTTCAACAGGCCTAGTATAGTTGTAATAACAGCTAGTTCAGCCGAGAAACAAGATAGCTTCGTCAAGCGGCAACACATTTGTTTTAAGCAACGAGTTGCATAACAAAGCCGTGCGCAACCACAGGTTTTATGAGCAGCAACGCAGGTGTACTCAAAAACACAGATGGCGCAGCGCGACGACTTCCTGGGAGAAAGAAAGCCAAATATTTAGGTGTTACTTTCGACAGTAACATGAGTTTCAAAAAGCCACGTCAAAAAGGTTAGAAGAAAAGCCGCTTATGTCTCGCATCGTCTCTTCTATCTTACCAACACAAATAGCAAAATGCCTCTTAATTACAAACTTTTATTATACAAAACTTGCATGCGGCTGATAATGCTTGCCAATCTTTTGCCCATAAAAAGTTTTATGACAGGGTCAAAAGGTTAGTGTCATAATTAATTATTTTCAGCCATTGATAAGATAAAGTAGATTTATTTCACGTTTTAATCTAATTTATTGCGGAAAATTTATCAGGACCAATAAGGCTGCCGTAATGTATGATCCGCCGGGGTATATCATCCACTCTATTTTTTTCGTAATGTATAATGACTTCATAAAAATTATATATATGCGTATAATGTAATGCAATTGTATAAAATTTAAGCTTTGGAACAAAAATATATATATTTCACCTTTTTATATACTGATATATATTACTAAGCAATAGAGTTTATCCCTTAAAGAGAACCAACCTTTGAAATAGTACTGTAAATAACGCATTCACAACTTACTGTTATAGGAGAACATTCGTAATCCATATGTTTTGATAATTACAGTTTATTTCATCTAATATGTTGCAGTTTTCGTATATATTTAGTTCATTCGTTCCTTCCAGAAGAAAAGTTAATTATTTCCCAGCAATGTCAACTTAATTGGAATTAAAACCACAAGTAACCATAAAGCCCATGCTTGCTTGCCCACATCTACAAATAAAGAAGTTTTAAATTCATTATTAAGGTAATGTTATATACAGGCGTCCCAAAACTCAACTTCAAAACGAACGGCGAGACAGGTTTCATCGTCACCATCATAAGAAGAATCGAGAAAAATCTATCCCATCCAATTTAAATAATAGGCCATGTAAAAAAAAAACTATAAATTTCGTTAAACTGTAACCGTTTTTCGGGTTTTGTACTTAATTTTTATAATAAGTTTTTGTTTAAACTTTGGTATCCCCTAAATAACATATCTAAATGCCAGTCTAAAAATAATGACACAATTGACCATTGTTGTCCAGAATTAAGACAAGTTTGTTAAACTATATATTTAAAATTTTAAAACTTTATCAACTTTGTAAGGCCCTTTTTAAAAAAAATTCTGGAGTGCCTTGGCAAATGCCATCAAAAGCTGGCGAGCCAAATAGTGATGCCATTGTTCCAAATTCAACAGTAAAATAAAAAAAAATTAACTACAAAAGCCGAAAAATGGTCACAGTTTGACCAAATTTATGGATTTTTTCAAAATGGCCATAATTTTCACACTAGATAATTTAATTTTCATGATAGTTTTAATTAATCCTGTTAGTCCGTTTTGCTTTGACGTTAAGTTTTAAGACAACCTGTATATGAATATCTACGTAAAGAACAATGTAATTTTATGTTACGTGATAATCGTATATATAAAATTATATCATATAATACACAAACGACGTCGCGCAATTACATCAAAAAACTATCGATTTATCTTGGTTATTAAAGGGGCTGCATAAAGGTATTTTATTTAGTTCTATATTTTTATCTTATGATAAATGATATAGTTAATGCCAAAGTTAGTAATTGTTTTAAAATTTACAAGCAACTTATGTCAAACCTACAAACTTTACAAAGACACGATTGGCCAGAGGACGAACATTTGAAAATCCAGGTCACATTCAACCATTAGGAAAATTATAAGTAATTAAATCAGTTTCCCAAGTCCCAAACTAATCAAAGTTTGTACTATGGAAACTAAATAACTGATAAATGCATACACTTACTTTTCTTTTGTAAATATATACACATTATATAGATACAAACGCCCAGGCGCGAGAAAAACACTATGTTCATCACACAATGATTTTTCTCGAGTGGGAATCGAACCTGCACGCTTTGGCACAACAGTTAGGGTCAATAACCACTGCGCCAAATGGGTCATCAAGCCATTATAAATAATGCTTGTTACTTTATAAATATTATCTAGCCTCAAAATAAAAGTAGTACCTTGAAATTTTATTGTAGCAATAAGTAATAAAAAATCACTGTCTAATCACTATCAATTTTAATTTAAAAAGTGTAGACAAATTGTATTGATATAAAGTTTTGGTACCTGAATACAACTTTCCGTGAAACATCATCATCATCATCAGCATCATCATCAGCCTCTGTTAGTCCACTGCTCGATATAGGCCTCCCTAAAGCACGCTTCCTCCTTTAGGGAATTTTCGGACCTTATGGGCAATCTTGTAGGAACAGCTGAGCCGTAGTAGAAAATACGCAACAGTAGTGCACAAGTACCCCTTGAAACAGCCGTGTCCTTGGGAATCTGCGTCGCGTGAAAAGTAAAGGAGCCGGATCTGCTTTATCACTTTTGAAAATACGAGGCAATGCTAATATGGGTTGACACCGCCGTTCCGTTCTATTTATCTCCGAACTGGCTGGCCTGAGGCCTTCGCTGATGACACCTTTATTACATGTCTAAATAAATAAGTAAATCTTTCTTCATTATTTTTATATTGTCCATTTTATGTAAGTTGTACATAATAATTGCAATTAAGAAAAGAACATAGTAAATCTTTAAAAGTAGTAAGTAACTACTAGGCGTGATTTCGACGTCAATAGTTAAAATAATTTTTTACGGATGACTCACGTTGGTGGAGTTAACCGCTCACAACCCGTCGGAGCTTCGAGGGGCTGTGCAACTTTAAGTGTGCACAGACTTCACCTCTATTCTGGGCTTAGCTCCGAGGGACCCTGAAGGGGACCTCGGCTCGCTGCCGGATCGAGGGTGCCCAAGAGGGCCGAGCCTCGGCTCGATCAGCCGCTGGTCAGGTCCATGCCTATACCCGTTAGCAAATTTATCGAGGGCGCCCGGTGGGCAGAACCTCGGCTCGATAATTTGCTTTAGGACTTATTAGTGGAAGATTTTAACCGCCCTATCTGGTTGGTGAGAATCGGCCTGGTACGCCGATATCTGTGTACGGTGTACTAGTTTGTCCTCGACGGCGAGGACAAGTTGTGTGCGTAATGAGTTAAAACGTGCTTGCACGATTGTAGTCTCATCGTCCGGATCCGTTATCGCGTTTCGCGCTCTTCGATGGACGTCGTTTTAGCGATGAAATTGTTGGTTCTGTAAGCGGCGGCGCTCCGAACCAGATTGTTTGGGTGTTGCGAAGCCGAGTCGAAATATCGGATGGATGCTTGTTTTAGATATTGTTTGATAGTGAGGCAATTTCAGATCCAGGTGCAGGTCAATGTTGCGCAGGTATTACGGCACCAGTGGCCCTCGCATGAATCTGTTTTGCAGGGCTTGAAAGCTTGTCAATGTGGATTGTTTTGCATGTGCAAAAGACAGGACTGGCATATGTTAAAATTGGACGTATGACTGTCTTGTATAACAACACCTTATTGCGAGAAAACTTGCTTTTAGGATTTATTAATGGAAATAGTCGACCTAAGACGTAGAGCCGCTCTGTTTTTTGACCCGCGTATGTGCGGGCCAAATGTCAAGGATTTGTCTAAGATTACCCCGGTATTTGGTCTGTTTGACCAAGGGATAGGGCAATCTAGGAGTCGGACATTGGAAGGAACGGGTTTCGTCGCGTGAACAAAATGCGCGCTTTTGGAAGGATTTATTTCTATTCTCCATTTCCGGAACCATTCCCTAGGATATTGGCTCAGATTGAGTCTTTGACTTACTAGGATAGGACATCTACTGGTTGAGTATATGCAGGTGTCGTCTGCGAATAAGGCGGTGTCTACAAGACGGTGTTGTGGGATGTCGTTTGTGTATAATGTGAAAAGTTGGTCCTAATACGGAGCCTTGGGGTACGCCGGCACGGACCGGTCGAGGTAGTGATTTGGTTCCCCACGCGGTATCGGAACGTTCGATTCCTGAGGAAGTCTCGTATGATGAGTACGAGACGGTCTGCTACGCCGAGCTTATATAACTTGTATATAAGCCCTTCGTGCCATAGCTTTATCGAACGCCTTCGCCACGTCGAGGAAAAGCCCGTGTGATGGCCTCGTATTAAGCTGACTTAATTTTCTCCGTGATGCGGTGAATTTGGTGAGTGCAAGAATGTTTGGCTCGAAAGCCGAATTGAATAGGGTAGGGAGCCCTTTAGATTTCATAAAATCTAATAAGCGGGCTTGGATAAGTCGTTCATATATTTTCCGAAACCCTTTAGGAAGGCTAATGGGACGATAAGAACTGGGAAGTGCGGGTGGTTTGCCGGGTTTGAGGAACCCTATAACTTCAGCGTCCTTCCAAGTGTTTGGGAAAATACCCTTGAAAGAGCTGCGTTATAAATTAGACTAGGATGTTAATTATATGTTCCGGTAGGATTTTAATGACGCGGTTGGTTATTCCGTCGGTGCCCGGGGCTTTCGAGGTTTGAATTTTTGATAATCGACTGACTTCGCTTCCGGTCACCGGTGAAGTTACATCGCGAGAGGAGATTGAGACAACCGTCGACCTCGCTCTCCACCGTTTGGCGGTGAGCGGCGTCGATCGGTTGAGTGCTAGGCGTCATTGTGCCTCGAGGCTGTCGGCTGAGACATTCGGCTTTCTTCGTCGAGAAACGCTGGAGGAGCATCAGGGAGGTTAGGATGGGATAAAGGCGGCATCGGAGGGTTCCGATTCCGCCCTTTAGGCTTTGGGAAGTTGCCAGAAGGCTTGATGGGATGGGTGCATGTTCTTAGATCTGTATCCCACCGATCGTTCCTGAATTCAGCTATGCGCGTCTTGGACTGATGTTCAAGGGCGCAACTGTCCTCGGTTCCGTTCGGTTTGGATACCAATCGTAGGCATCGAATCGCAGCCCTCTTGCGTCGCAAGAGGTCCTATGTCGTTTGGCAAGGCCCAGCGGGGTTTTCCACCACCGGGACTTTGCTTCGAGGAGGCCTCGAAACACTTTGGACATGTCTTGTGAGCGCAGAGCAGCGAGATTCGCGTCATTAGCACTGTGCAGGGACTTTGGGAATGGCATCTAGGTGCGGTGAGCAAGTGCTGTCTAGCTGACATTTTAGTTTGCGCCAGTCAATTATAGTTTTGGTTTGGATGTTTTGGGAGTCAGGTGGTCCTAGTTTTGGATGACTGGGCGATGATCGGAGGTTAGATCTTCTATGAGCCTCTATACCTCTAAAAGTGAGATTGAGCATTTTTAAGGAGGGCAATATCAAGCATCCGATCTGTGGCCTCAACCGTGTGCCGGGAGTGCGTATAGTTCAAGCGGAGCAACGATACTGAAGTTAAGTTTTCAGATAGTGCATCTAGTGCTGCACCTCAGCTGAGTTGTTGTGTAACTGTTCCATCGGGTGTGCTTTATTGAAGTCGCCTGCCAGAATGACGGCGCCTCCTAGGGAGAATAGCGTCTCGAAGTCGGATTGAGCTATCTCGGAAGAGCTTCTACATGGTAAGTAGACCGAGGCTATGGTGATTGGTGCGTGTCCTGTCATGGCTAACCTGCAGACCGAGGCTTCCAGTCGTTAGCGTCGACGGCGTGTCGATTGCTACACAGTGCAGGGACTTTTTATAATAAATGAGCGTGCCGCCGTGTGAAGCGCCGGCCCGATCATTTCTTATGATATTATAGTTAGCTATTTTCGGATCTCCTCTTCCGGGCTTTAGGAACGTCTCCTGCACCAGTAGAATGTCGACGTCGTTTTCGCGTAGAAATTCTGAGATTTCGGTCTTTTTATCCGCGAGACCGTTTACGTTGAAAAATGAAATATAACTGCGCGTGGCTTTAGACGGCCCGGGCCGTTTTATTATTTAGTATGGGCGTACTATTCATTTACGTCCCGTAATTAAGTCGACTAATTGCCTATACTTGCGAAGTATGGCAAGACGGGCTCCGAAATTTCCGACGACGGCGTCGAATTCTGCGGTAAGACGATCGAGCTCTGCGAAGTCGATCTGTCCGGCTAATGTTTCCAAGTTGCTGCCATTGCTGGCTAGCAAACTGTGAGGCGCTACGCGGAGCGCTTTGTTTTGCGGGTGCCACGCGGGGCGCTCGGCGCTACCTGCGGTTGCTGTTGTTGTTGCCACGCGGGCATTGGAGCGCTGCGCGGAGCGCTGTTGCGGTTGCCACGCCGGGAATAGGTCGGAGGGGCGGGAAGGAGTAGGAGGCACCTGGGGCGCCTTGGGACGGAATGAAGGTGGTGGTGGTTTGCGCTTGGGTGCCTTGGGCAGCCCAGATAATTAGCCGTGTGGCCAGCGCTTTGGCAGTTAACGCATGCCGGCGGTTCGTACGTGGTGAGTACTTCCTCATCACGGGGTCTAGGGCAATCAGGAGTGCCATGGTCACTAGGCATTTGACGCAGCGAGGGCGTGCGGACGAGTTACGGGCCGAGTGCCCGTACATTTGGCAGTTATGACACTGCGCAGGAAGGCCATTTGAGTGTGGCGCGTGAAAGTGATGCGACTTATGTCGCATATGTGGTGTAGATCGTACACCTTTTGCCCTCGGTGGAGCGTTCTAAGGTCAAGGACCATTGAAAAGGCTTTTCAGTTTTGGGTGGGTTAGGCGGAAGGCCGAGTATATTGGGATGTTTTGTCCCTTAATGAAATTATAGATGTCCTCTGTGGGCATCTCCTTCGGCAGTCCTTTGACGACTGTCCGAAGTACGCGCTCTTCCGGGAGCGCGTATGTGTGGTAATAATAGTCGTTCTTTAAAAGATACGACGTTACTTGACGGTGTGCGTCACTGTTCTCCAATTGCAATTTAATGCCCTGGCTCGAGTCGGCTGCTGTGAATTTAAATTTGTTGGACAGCGCGGACCGTAAATCTGCCCATTTCTCCTTCGACCGAATATAAATCGGCGGAGGTTTCTTATCCCTAGGTGGGATTGATGGTGGCTGAGAGGCAGCCGGAGGTTGCTGTGAAGCAGCGGATGATGTTTGCTGTGAAGCAGCAAGTGGTTGCCTTGATGAGGCCGATGTTGTTGGCCGTGAGGCGGCCTGAATGGGTTGCCGTGAGGCGGCATTTGGCTCTGTGGCCGATGTTGTTGGCCTAGGGGCCGATAGTATCTCCGCCGACGCTTTCGGCGCCTTAGGTGGCGGGGTTGGTGATATAGCAGGGGAGGCCCTGCTCTTGCGCTTTTTCTTGCGCGAACTAACCGGCAGGAACCCTCCTGCGTCTTCGTCCTCGGTGACCGGACGGGATTGATCGAGCTCCATTTCGGAGTCGGAGTTGTTAGGTGATGTGAGCGGGGATAGGGTGTCCGAATGGATTGTAGGACACTTTTCCGACGCGGGTGTGGTTGCTCTCGTTGAGCATGGTGTGCGCTTATAGTGAATCTGGCCCCCTTGCGCGGTGAGGGCCTCGCGGATAGCACGTACAGTGTCCGCCGGCGGACGATTTTTAGGTCCTCAAGTCGAGGCCCTAGGTCACTAGGGTGACTGAATCCATGCTTTGATTTTAATTTTAATTAGATGTTAAATTTACACGTGAAGCACCCCGGTGAAGCCGGGGTTGTGTCCTACCCTCCCCGCCCCAGTGAGCAGGGAGGTAAACCTAACGCGTTTGAAAACTCTGCGCTTTGGAGCGCCAGGTGAATACCTACGCTGCTGCCTGGTGCAGCAAGCGACGATAAATTGATTCTAATAATCACCACGTGAGTGGTGTGCGTGTAATTAATTAAAATCCACGGTGTGACGTGGCTTAAGTTAGAACAAAAACTAAAGTTAAAGAGGTCCTCATCTCAACAGAAGGTGTCTGAAACGCTGTAAAGGGGAAAATTAAATTGATAGCAAAATCGGAACGACTCACCCGACCAGACGGCTACGAGCTTTTTGCGCTCAGGCGCGTACGCCTAACGCGTCGACACTTACACCGGCAACACCAGCACGTAACACAGTCACTCGCAGGCACGGCGAACTCGGCGTCTTCTTACTTCGCCACTTGATCGGCGTCGGGGGGCGGTGGCCACGGGTGGCCAACGGACGGCGCAGGTAGCAGGGGATCGAGCGGGCTTGTCCGGTCGATCCGAAAGCTTCGAGCGCACTGTGTGTCGTTAAAATAACTGGTTGCGCGATATGAAACTAAATATCCGTTTCGTGTCGTTCGTATTCGGGTGAACTCGGTCGTCGTCTCTTTCTTTAGTTTGAGTGAGCGAAAAGTCTACTATTTTCTTTCGCATCTTGCCCTAACGATGGGCCGAGCGAGGAGATGACAGATCGAGATTTGCCGAGTAGGAGACAGCGAGCGACGCATTTATAATATACCCATGCGGTATATTATACAATAGATACCATATTCGAGTGACTCCTTTGTTAAATAATGTCTGCGATTCCGGAAACCAGCCATTATTTGAGTTAAAGTAGAAATAAAACAAAGTTTTTTGTTTAAATAGCCGAACTAACAAGTAACTGAACGGTGTATATAAAAGTGAAAAATAGTTATAATAAAATCGTTCAAAAGTATAAACACAAGAAAAGTGTAGATAAACAGTAAATATTAATCATCATCATTGTTACAATATAATTAAATTTTAAGTACCCCTGTAGTAATATTTTTATTCAAATCATAGTATAGTAGTAAACAGCAATCAATCAATAAAACATTTTATAACTGGTTTCGTTTTGTTTCTTAAAAGTGACGCAACGATCAACGTCTACTACCAACAACTACCAAGACCGTCGAGTTAATTCTTACCTTATGCTGAGCTAGCTGTTAAAACAGTTTACTAAAATGTTATAAATTTTTATTGAAACATATTGCTTTACTAAAATATATTTATTTATAAAAATAATTCTTTCAAGCTTTATAGAAAGATTTTTAAAGCTTTTCCATTTTATATCATTTTCACTTCTATAATTAACAATTTTAATGAAACTCCATGAGGCACGATAATTCACACGTACTAAGTTTGTTAAATGAAATGAGATTTTAATTTATTTTTACTTTCTTCTATTCAAGTTTACAGCAGTTTTATTATTGTAATTATTTTTCGTTCATATTTTAAAATTTAAAAGACAGTATAAATGTGTGTTTAGAGCCATTTACGATATGGTATACGTTTTTACAGTTTCTAAATTGTAAAATGACACTTTCAAAACAGACCAAATATTTAAATTGTCTGTTTTTGTGATTGTTTCATGTACGGATTTGGTCACACAAATTCAGGATCACCCACCAACCCACATTGGACCTGCGTGGTGGGACATGGTCCAAAAATCACCTAATTGCGAAGGCGTACATAAAGGGTAGCCTATGTCCAGCCGTGGACTAACAGAGGCTGATGATGATGATGATGATGGTGATGAAGTTAAGGACTTATTTATATACATGTAAATAATGAAATGATTAAAAAAAATGTCTTGGCAATATCATCTCCATACTTAGTTTTATTCATCCATAATTCTAGAAAAGGATTAAAGTAACAGTATGTATTTGATTTAATTAGGAGCATAACTTTTTTGACCGACTCCCCTAAAGATGGAGGTATTCATTATTTTTATGTAAACAAAATATAATGAACTATACGAAGGTAACTTAATAAAATAGTAAAGATGTGTATGAAATTTAAAAGCATTATCACACTGTCCATTTTATGTACATTAAAACAAGAACTTATAGTATATTATTATACTAAACGCCTTGTTCCTGCAGATACCGCTCATCTAATAAAATTATATTGTACTTTTCATTCTATCTGTAACAATATATATATATAAAATTAGCCCTTAGGACTACTAGATTTGTAATTTGTAACAATGTATTTCAATTTTTACTTACTCCATCGATCTCCTTTACATACGGGTAATACAGGGTGATCAGCCGCCTTTTTAAGCCTAATTAGAAAAGAACAATGAATTTCTAGAGTACTCGCAGGATTCGAACCCACGATTTCCAGTTTTTAAAGTTCAAGACCATACCACTAAGCTATGGAGGCATAATTTAAATATTACATAACATTATCTAACGAATAATATTTATTTATGGTGTGTATATAAATGTTTCAAGATCAATAATGGATTAACTCTATAAACAGCTTTTGTATTTATGAAACACAGCAAAGTCTCATATATCATGTAGGTTACGTTATACTACAATAAAATAACGGTCATGCACATGTGGCTGTAACAAGTTAGAAGTTGGCTTAAGTAAGTTAATCTACTGTAACATTTGGACTAGTTGAAACTCAGCCATAGTAGCTTTGTTGTGTCCTAGTCTATTGTGTAGATTATAAATGGCTACTTAAATTTTCCAAGTATTGGCACTCTATTCGAACTTTGCGCAGTGAATTTATTGTAACAAAATGAATTTCGAAACACATAGAAATCTGATACAAATAATGTTTCATGGACTGGATTGAAGACTAAATAGATATATTAACATGGTCACCGTTAATAATAGTTTATGAGCATCTGTTATAGTCCTTTGCAAAGAATCCCTTGACAAAGTCAAAGTCAAAGTCAAATATCTTTTTTCAATATGAAAGCATTAACTTTTTATTGCCAACAACTACCACCGGTTCGGACATGGAACCCTCTGACCTGAGAGAAACCGGCGTAAGAAACTCAGCGGGATTTTTTATTTTCCTTCTTTCATCAGGTTTTACAAAATTTGCAAACATCACATGATAATAGTTTGAAATAGCCTGGAGCGAACAGCTAACCTGGGTGTGTTATCTATCTAGTAACACACATACGTTCCGTTACAACTTTTAATTTATTTACAGATAATAGCTGAACGTTTTCTAGGATTTTGCTGGAGAAGAGTATACATTGTCCTATGAAAGATTTCTTTCTTCTTTGGAGCGTAGTTATTGGAAGAACAAAATTATGCTTATTGCTAGAATTTTTAATATCTGTGTCACAATGTTTTACAAATTAATTTTTATGTTTATAAACATACATAATATTTTTAAATATGTATTGAGAAAAAACAGTCACTCCATTGATTTCAGTATACATTTCTCAGCTGATTCTTAAGAAATATGAAAATAATAATTATATCAGCCGCGTTTCCTCATAGTGGAATGCCATAATAATAATAATAAGATAAGATTAAGATTAAGATTTAGATGTAGATAAAAATTTTTCTATTTAAAATATTTTTACTTGGCCAAAAGCCCGTAAAAATATTAAGACCCCCCTGAAAGGGGTAAAAATAAAAGATGTAAAATATAAATAAGAATAATATTTCTGGACGAATAGCACAACATCATCTAGTCCCAAACTAAGCAAAGCTTTTACTATGGAAACTGGATTAGTGATAAATACATAAACTTAATTTTATTTAGTTAATAAATACATATTATATAGATACAAACACCGAGACATGAGAAAAACACTATGTTTATAACACAATATTTTTCGCCGGGTGGGAATCGAACCCACACCACAAACGTAAACACACAAAGTAAATAAATCAAGAAGGCTATTATATTAAAATACACCGTTGACTTAAACAACGAATGATTGTTAACATGACAATAAACATTTCACAGATATCAATATCCTGCTTTTCGTGAAAATTGATAAATATTATGCTTTATAGTTAACACTTTTTAATTGAGTGAACAACAATTAATCGCTACCTGTAAAATATAATGAAATTGATACTGGCATATTATGTATGTATATTTTAAGGTTACTAACATAATGGTTTAAATACGTTGTGCAAATACTTTCGGGTCTTCTGAGACAACAAAGCAAACGCGTTCTAGTTTGCTACTAGAAAGGAAATTGGAGCACACTCCAATATAGAGCAACATTGTAGATTGGTATACTTCACAAATGTTTGATTTTCTAAAGAACTTACTGAACAGAAAAAGGTTTCTTTGATTTTTCATATTCGTTTCTTTATTTTAAAGTAAAAATACGAAGTATGATTTAATTCGTTTTATCCAGATGATATTATCGTTATTGTATTGCTAACGCTACGATGGAAGTAAGAGTCGCATTCATTTTACATATTAAGAATATGTTTATGTTGATGTTAATGTATGTATATTAACTGTAAACACTTTCCAACAGCGCACGCAAAAGCAACGCAAGAAAACAAACGCAGGTAAGATCCTTACACTACGGGGGCAGTGATACTGGATATAATTATAATCATACAAATATTTACATTTATAATATAACCATAATTTAATTTTAAAAAGTTAGATAATTGTTTGCAGAGTCTTGCAAAAATCTATTCAAATAAATAAAATGTGCTGTAACATCATATTTACCGTTTTTAAATTACGGTGTTATATATACCCAACACATATAACAAAACTTTTTTTTTTAATTTTCGGCTCTCTGTTTCTGTCTTATCTCTTGGATGGATGGTCCGATTTTAAGGACACTTTCACTGAAAGATAGCTCACAAAACTAGAAGTAACTTCAGCTTTTCTTACATATTACCACGCAGATAAGGTCACGGGCAACCGCCATTATTTAATAACATTCTCACTAAACGTTCAATCTAGTTGATATTTGTACACGTAAGTTTTACACACGTTTGTACACCTTGATTTATATTTAAAAAAAAACAAAGGAAAAATTAGTGCGCTGAGTTTCTTTTACCGTTTCTTGTCAGAGGCTTATTTTTTCCAAAGAATACAGTAGTTAAATACTTAAAATAAGCTTAGAACGCCTCCCGCACGGCCCCGAACGGCCTCCCGGCCTGAATTACATTAAATTTTATATTAAATTTATATTAAAGAAAACGGTTAAGAGCACGCTTTAATAAGGGAACAGAATATAGTAAATAGGATAAAATTAGTCAGTACTTATATTACACCTTTCGGTATAACTGCCATCACAAAGAATTGAAAAGCGATGTCTGATTCAATAATTCATACACAATCTCTATTAATTTAAAACTTTGTTTTACACTACAATAAAATAAATTCTGTAGCAACATACAGTTGGTATACCCGTGATACATTTTTATTTGGTAGAATATTATACACGTGAAGTTGTTTCATATGTAGTAAAAAAAAACAAAAGGGATATAATTATATCTTACTCTGTCATCTTGTTCATTATATATTTTTACAGAATATCTGTACCCGTAATCGGCAGAGCGAAATAAAAAGATTTAATTCGAAGCATAATTTTACATAAAAGTTAATCGAATCGTACAAATAATTATACTACCTATGGATAGAAACGTGCATTTAAAATTGGTAAACAGATTTGACAGAAGAAAATAAATTAAAAATATATACAAAATTAAATAAGAAAATCCAGGCATTGATATTATAAAGTAAAATTGCTAAAGGGCAAAATTTAACCATACATCAACATATTGGTACGTAAAAATATACATATTATATTTTCTAATACTGCAAACTCTTATCTAGTTATGACTATAAATTATATGTATTTCGTTATATTTTTGTTGTGGTAAACATTAATATCAATACGCATTATCGCCTTCTCGTGGAATCTCATATTTGATGGACCTAACGACACGGATAACTTCGAGTAGCAAAAGCAAGCAATGATTAATGAATAGACTTTCTGAGCAAAACATTCATGGTAACGTTAAGAAACGTGCATGCTAAATAAATAAAAGATATACGTCTCACATTGCATATTTAGATATGAAATAAGACAGTACACGGAGTTTTTTTTATTTAAATAATTTAGTGATGCGATCTTTTTTTATTGACTATTAATTGCATAAACAAAGTAATGTTTATACCAATAATATTAAAACATTACAAAAGCACAAAAGCAACTCACCTATATAAGATAATTTTAAAAGACTTCATATTTCACAAATATACTTTACTTATTCAATATATACTTATATAGGATACTTGTTACTTAGAAATTAAAGCTATTGACATAAGAAAATATACACGTTAGAAAATAAGTTTTTTTCGATGGTAGGCGACTAATTAGTTTAAACGTTTTTTCCAGTCCTACATTTCTCATTATATTTAAATTTAATATCTAGAAATTTACAGTAAGACTAAGTTTTATATAAGTTTCAAGACCTATATTGGTAAGTTTGTCTTGTATATGTGACAGAGATGATGTATGCAAAGCTAAGACAAAGCTTAAGGGTTCATCAGTATTAGTAACAGAATTTCTGGCCCGAGTATCGAGATAGCAAACGCTATCAAAGAATTAAATATTCCCGCTCTTTCGGTACAACAAATGTATCCACGCACCAAACGCCCTTACGGTATGGTGCTGGTTACGCTAGAGCGCTCCAAGGAAGGCAAGCGCATTTACGATGTAGATCAACGTGTGGATCGGTATCTCTTTGAGCGGCCGTTCCAAGGTCTTCCAGGATTCACGCTACGCGGGAACTCTTTTCGCCCGCCCCGTTGCGTCAAATGCCCGAGATCAGACACAGCCTCTATCCCAGACCCAAGGACAAAGAAGTCCTCGCCTACGATCCGCGCATAAACTGCCGCAATCCAGGCCATATGGCCAACTACCTGGCTCCCTAAGACGCCAAAACGCAGAGTTCCGCAATCCAGGAAGCCTCTTCCAGGCGACCAACCAATCATTCCAACAACACCGCAATCCCACCTCCGTCCTTCCAACGCTTGAAACCCGCGTGGTCAACAGCCAGCGCCGGAGCTGACCGGCGCACAGCGCCCGCCGCCGCCTCAAAGTCCAACATGCAGCCATAGCAATGGTAGCACTGGCAATAATTGCGCGTCATTTATAAAATCGCAGACCTCTTTCATCTGGCCAATAACCGCGGCAGCCGCCGGCGATGCTAAGGCTAGGTTTTCTTTACTTGTTAAATCAAGAACTTAACGTTTAAGGCGCCCTGGTCGCATCACCCTAGCAGTAGCAGACACCCTACACTTAGAGGTGGACAACACACACATTCAGCATCGGCCTCACCTGAGGTCGAACTTACACCCTTGCATATGCACCGTAGCTAACACCATTTTAAGATAGAGCGTTGCTAGTTTTGCGCCACTTTCCCAGGCCAACGCTTTAGAAGTGGGTAAGTTTAGATAGAGTTCTTCTAGTTATAAATTATTTTTGCATAGTTATTAAATTTTCGTTAAAGGTCTGAATCGAGCTGAGGGGCGGCCACGGCAGCCCTCGATCCAGCATGCTAACGGGTACCAGAGTGACGGCCCGCGAGACTCCTCATCTGGGGGCCTTGGTAAGTCACCGGGGGAGACGGCCTGTGATAACGGGCCCACACCCGGTTATGTTCTAATAGGTTAAGTCCATAGAGCACGAGATCCATCAAAAAAAATATATATCAAAGTCCTTTCATGTCTAGTGTGCTTAGAATTAATTAATGCAAAAATATATACAAAAAAAATGCAGCGTAATTCTTTTGCAATAAATTAATGATGTTAATACGTGGTTTTACCACCCAGGTATTTTTTTCAACTTTACTGCATAATTGATCACAATAATTGGCATTCAAGAAAATTATGGTCTATAATTTTCGCAGGACAATAATACATTTTTTGCAATAATTTAAAGGTTATATTTGAAAAGTTGGATAGCAGTAAAGTCTTTGAAGAACAAAATTTTCTATAAAGCTTAAACATTTTCACTTTAAAGACTAATACTTGCAGGTAAAAAGATAAAGTTAATGCTTTTGCAAATACGCACCTAAAATTCCGGAAACCATGAACGATACGAAAAAAACTTCTATAAATAAGGAAACTGGATAGCCTTTATAATAAGAAAGCAGAACCTTATCTCTGTATATCAAAATATTTTACGTCCCTAAAATTGTCTTTGTGTACTTGTGGTACGCATTGTGGAAAATTATTAAATATAATCAGGTTATCGTAATAGGGTAATGCTCTAATAAAATAAAATAACGAACGTTTTTCAGATGTTAACTGTAAAAAGGACACTATATAAAATTATTTTTTTTTAAATCCTGACGGACAAGTGCTTTACAGCCGTCGTGCTGACAGGCTAGACTGCTACAAAGTGCTCTGACGTTTATGATTTAATTAAATAAGTAGAAAAACAGGAAAAACCTATTTAAATTCTTTTGTAAAATAAACGGTGCATGTAGATGGTGCAGGTAGTTGGTGGCTCATGTGGGAGGCCTATGTCCAACAGTGGATTTTGGTGCGCTGATATGATAATGATGAACAAATAAGGTTATATAAAAGTTTTTGGTCAATAAATATATCTTTACGTAGAATTTGCTAATAATTTTACGGTCTAGTTAAAAGTCCTGATGAACATTTTCGATCTGCTCTGCTCTAAGTTTTAATCATAACTGTTTAAATATTGTGTTTTGTATTTTTTTATCAACACATTTTGTTGTTGTAGAAAGTGGCCTATTAAATTATTCTGAAACGAAATTTGTATTAAGACGGTCACTATTAATGATTCTTTATATATAGATATATTATTAGAATATTTCTGTAGGTGAACATAAGACGTTGTACAAGATTTAAATATATTTTGTAAAGCAAGACATCACTCACAATACACGCTGATAACAACGTTAAACAAAACTAAAAAAGGTTTATAAAAAACTGAACCAATTACTATAAATGTATGTAGCGGAGAAACCCTACTTAAACTTTTAAAAACGTTTCAACAATTTACTATACTTAATTTTGAAAGTTCATAAAGCTTGTACAGTTTGACAAATACTTATAAATTACTTGCGCTAAATGAAAATGAAAAATTTTTGAGGTAAGTAGCTACCAGAATACTAAATAGCTAAAGTGAGGTTTGGTACTAAATTTCATTGTAATTTTTTGTGTATACCTCTTGAATAGATATCTACAATAAATTCACCAATTTAATTAGGAAAAATGTTTATGTAAGTGAATGTATTTATTAAAAATATTTTATGAGGATAAAAAAATGAAATGTTAAATCAAATTGGAGATTTAGGAACGCCGCAATAATCGAAGAGCAGTCGTCAAAAAATGTTGCTAACAAAAATAGAAAAACGAGGTAACATACATATATAAAAAAATACAGTAAACAATTAAGAACACAAAAGTTAGTACCTACTTCTTCGGGAAGTCAGTATAAAGTAGAAAAAAATTCACTTTACATTAATGAAAATATTTAATCGAATCTATTAGTCGCAAGGCCTTAGCTGATTGCGAAAACAACTTTTCTGAAATCTCCTTAGTTGTTCACTCTTGACAGGATGTTCTTGGTTGATGTCGTGGCGTTGTTATTATTGGCTATGACAGCCCTGGCGATACGCCTCCACTTGTTGCGGTCTTCGGCGTCTCGAGAACTCTGAACTACGGAAGTTTGTTTCGTGGCCTATTGAGGTCTATCCAACGACCAGGTGATCGACCGCGTGACCGCTTGCCCTCCACATGTCCCAGGACAACGAGTCGTCCCATGGATTGTTTGTTTCGAATCAAGTGTCCAACATAATAAGAAATGGCGTCAAAGGAGTATTAACGAAATTTCCAAAGTGGTGTAATTTATTTTAATAGAATAAATAAATAGCAAATAACTGAAGAATAAATTAAACAATACTGAGTTACAATTGTATCTTGCTTGTTATTATATAATCTTCACGGACTCACTTGTTTAGCAGCTGCTTTTAGTATTAGTTTCTATGAATAAGTTGTAGAGTAAGTAATAGTTTTGGATTAATCATTCTAATTAATTTGACGAATCAATTAGAATACGCTGGTTTATGTTTTAAATAAGGAATGTTACGCATTCCTTATTAAGAGAACGTTGTTAATATTGTAAGTGAACATGGTATTGATTGTCCGGGTTCCGAAAATTAATTTCGACGTAGGACCAAATTGCCTATTTGACTTTACAACTGATATTTAATCCCTCCACGGCTATACTCGTGTTATTTTTAAGATTTATGGAATGAATTTTCATGGGGTAAATAGTAGCATTGTATCAAATTGAGAATATTTTAAAATACTTATTATTTTCGCAGCCTTACTATTTAAAACTAAGAGTCAATCAACATACATTAATACAAATCATTTCTCTATATATAGATATGATTTGTATTAATGTATAGTCAGAATATTATTTCTAATGCGGGTATTTAGAGAAAGAAGTCTCGATATTGACGTTTTGTCTGACCTAGATCGAGTATAAAAGACTAGCCTTAAATATAGTGGGAGAGATCATTGTCAGCCGCTACTCTAAATGGAACTCTCCTCGTGTGTGATAAGTGTTGTGCATCTCTGATACACTAACAATAGTGTGTTGAGTGGTGTTATGCATCGACTCGTCCGTACGAGGCATTGTGTTGTCGGGGTCACGTGAGCCATTGCAATGTTTTTTAGTATTAGAGATGTTCAGTTGTTGTCATCATTTTTACTTTTTGGAATTCGCTTTGAGATTTCTAAAAGTATATAATTTCCTGCTATCATTTCCTTATGCCGCTGTAAAGAAATTTTCCGATTCCAGCACCTCCCCTTTTTTTCAATATATCTTAAAATATTCGCAACAGAGAAAAAAGTTATAGACAAAAAAGATACCTGGCATAATTATTATATACGTAAGTGAAACCGATCTCGAAGAAACGTAATGGAAGTCGAATTAAATTTTTAATCATTAATAATAAAAACTTTGAAAAATCATTTAAAAAAATATTTTAATTTTTTTTTCAATGTACATAAAAATATAAGAAAGTTTTGGTGTACAATCCTATGTGTTTTATTCTTCAGAAGCTTGTAATCTGAATAATAAAACAAAATTAAACTACCTCAGTAGCCTAGTGGTATAGGCGTGTGCTTTAGAAACCGGAGGTCGGGTTCGAATCCTGGGGACTCAACAAATTTTCATTGTTGTTTCTAGTTGGTTAGGGCAATTTGGGTGATCACCCAATTGTCTGAAAGTAAGATGATCCATGCGTCGGATGAGCATGTAAGTTCGGTCCACCCACCAACCCGCATTGGACCAGCGTGGTGGGTATGGTCCAAAACCCCTAATGGATAGGGTGTATTAGGGAGGCCTATGTCCAGCAGTGGACTATCACAGGCTGATGATGATGAAAACAAAATTATTCCATAGTGTGTGAATAGCAAGGCAATTTAAGACTAAAAAATTTAACGTTTATCATGCGCTGGACTTAATTAGCTTATTGTCTATACTTTTGTTATGTATTTCATAGTAATAAATAAATATTTTTGTATACGGCATGTTAAATTACTATTGCGCAGTTACTTAAAAGTAGATATTGATTGATTGCGTAATATAGTATAAAGTTTTTGCATATCAAATTTAGCGAGTCATCGCAATAAAGACTCAAAAAAGTCTTTCAAGCGTAGTTCGTCGAAAAATTAAGACCATAGCAAAGAAATAAAGCGAAAGATTCAATTACTGCCTGATTCAATTAGTGGACAATGCCGTATTTTTGAAAAAAATCGGTAATTGCTTAGTCTTCTATTTCCAAACAAAAGCAAATGAAAAATAGACAAAAGCAATACCTTCTATGTTGCAATATAAGATTTTTCATAAAATAAGATCTTTTAAGAGCATTTGAAATAATTGATAATCTAAAACATTCCTGTTTAAAACTACAATTTTGTAAGAAACAATCGGAAAGCCACTGTTGTGCTTCGCAAAACTCTTGTTAAGTTTATGCATAAATTATTGCTACTGCTAAAGTGGTCATCTACAAAATTTTCGCAGAGTAAACACGGGCCATTACCCTGACATCGCGTCACCCACCTGCGTCACACCTGCGCCTCTGATATATGACTCACGTCACTTGAGTGTTTTTAACGAATTGCTATATTTTTTATTTTATTATTATAACTGATTATTCTTAAAACTAGTAGTAGTACAACTGGTTTCTTGGGTTGCAAAAGGTTTTGTTCCGATTGTCTTTAGTATATGGTACAGAAAATATTCTAAAACGCATAATAAACGTCACCTCAATAACAACTTAAACAAAGCAAATAACTTGCACAGTAAATGTAATTAAAAGATGGCTGATCGGCAATTATTGATAATACTTTAACATCTATACTGTTCAATAAGTTAAACCTTACTTTTGATTTAAGTTTAAATCAAGTCAAAGTACATATTTTGCATGTCCTGCATACGTTTTAGAAATCTTCAAAAGACTTGTGAGGAAGTTAATGTGTGTAGTTTACGGCTATTTATGAAGTGATTAGGATCTCCTTCGCTATGCGTTTGCCTCGAATGATTTGAAACCCTTCTCTGGTGTGTTTGCACCGAAATATTTTTGTACAGGATCTATCTTTCTAAGTTTGTTAATGCAAAGAACATACGAAATAATTTTTTGAAACAAAAACAGATAAATACGTATTATGATCAGCAAAATAAAAAAAAGTAAATGCAAAATATCATGTACTTTTAAAAGTGCGATTTGGAAGAAAAACAATAGTGAATTTCTTCTTTGGCATATATGTTTCATATAGTATTAGTGTGCATCTATGCACAGAATCGTAAACCGTATCGCAAGATTTAGATTCAATCAAGACAATTTACTTTTCAACAATGCTTTTGTACTCCTTTACTATACTCGGCTTATGCTTTACAATCGACACCCTACATAAGACAGCCTTTTGTTGCGTGGACCTTAGGTAGACCCTTTTTAATTTTTTTTGGACCGTATGCTTATTTCAATATTGCTCTAAGACGCCAAACACTTATAATTATTTAATAAATTCTAAACAGTGCATAATAGATAGCGATAGAGTAGCTTAATATATGAACATATTAATTTTTTTTTAAATACTGAGATATTAAAAATAAGGACTGGCTTTTATTTCAATTTATGTCTTAAATATAATTTTGAGGTCTTTGATAAGAAATAAATCCCTAAAAGCTCGATTAATTATCTTTCAATCGAGTTGCCAGTGGGTACGTAAATAAAAGTGAGGGCGGGAAACCTGTTTTTATGAGTGAGAGCATCTTTTATTCATGGTCGAATTAAATGGATGTAAAATATTTGAACACAAAGGAAAAACGTGCAAATTCAATGAAATCGTTTTGAATGTTAAGTTGCGTTATTAAATATAGTATTGAATATCGTTCTTGTAAAATGTATTATTAAGATGCTATAAAAAAAGGAAGTAACTTAGACGAAATAAAGTTATACAAATGTTTCTTATTTTTCCTTAAAATGGCACTGCATAATTGGTGCCTTAAAAAAATGCTGAGCTAATTATTACCCACCAACCCGCATTAGACCAGCGTGGTGGGACACGGAACAAAAACCTCCTAATGGAGTAAACGTGCGTTAGCGGAGGCCTATGTCCAGCAGTGGACTAATTCAGGCTGATGGTGAGCTAATTATTTACGTATTCCCTTTCAAAAAATAACATTTACACTTAAATGAATGATTAAACGAATTAATTTTCTAGATGTAAACTTTTTCAGACAAAAAAATTGTGACTTAAGTATCGTCATTCACAACGAATATAATATTTAGGTATTTATGACTGTTATTGCTATATTTTAGGCTTATACATGTACTTGGCTTTACGTATATATTTGGCTGACTTTTAATAAGACCATTTTTTTGTAATGATTTACTGGCATGTAAATAAAAATCTAACTGGTTAAAACCACTAACGTAAGGAATAGGGCAGATATTTAAATAAATTCAATAAACAAAGTGGGTTCAGAGGCGATATATACATATATGTGTTTTTATTATTTATTCTATCAGAAGTATTTTATAAAAATCGGATTTAACAATTATTTTTTTTCCATCATCATCAGCCTATGTAATGCAGACTAATAAACCTACTTGAGCTTAAGGATCCCACCACGCTGGTCCAATGCTGGGTTGGTGGGTGGACCGACTTTTACACGCCCATCGAACGCATGGATCATCTCACTTTTAGAATTTGGGTGATCGACCCATATGGCCCTAACCAACTAGGAAACAACAATGAAAATTTTTTGAGTCCCCGCAGGAACCCCCCTTCGGGTTTTTGAAGGACACGCCCATACCACTAGGCTACGGAGGCAGTTTTTATTAGAAAAATAAATTCCAACTAAAATCTATTATATCTCTCGATACGAAGAAATCACTACCAAAACAAATATCGTTTATTTATTAAAAGCTAAATCGGTAAGACGAGCAGACACTCACCTGATGGTGAGTGACTAATTCACTAACCGCCACGAAACATGAGATGTTGTCTCGTTTACACAGTTATAACGCTGGATATAGTACCCTTCAAGCCGAAATAGAATAGTAGTGTTTAAACACAGAGCTACCAACTTGAAAGTGTAATAATAACTATGTATTACTATACATAGCTACAATTTCATCATTGAATGTGCATAATCAAATAGTTTATTTATTTATAAGTCGGTCAATAATACCATCTAAGTGTGCAAAATACAGTGATAAAAAGAAATATTGCTTGCAATTACTTCCTTTTGCGTAAGCTATGCTAAAACAGTTTTATTCGTCCCATGGGCGTGCTAACAACTCACCGAGTTATGCGAGAAAGACTCCTTGTTTCTTTTTGTGATATTCATATACGTATATAATACCAAAAAAAATAAGTTTTTTAAGTTTCATATCTTGATAAAGAAATGTAGGTCTACATTCACGGTAAATTTACGTTGCTATTTTAACATTATTTTCATTATATGCATTTCAATTACCTGTAGTTTATATCTAAGCATTTTTCATAGGTGTCGATTACCAACAATAATAATATTAACAATATTTGACTTTAACTTTTATAGAAACGCGTTTGTTACGTTGTCACCTAAGCAATATTATTCTGCAAATTTTATACAGGCCCCTTCGGCAAAGTTTTTATTGTTTTCTCGAATAAGTTTTCTCTATTTGGCTCGACAATAGAGTAAGTCTAGAAAAGGTATGATTATCATTTACTTCAATAACGATTACTAAAGTACTATTAATCAATTTAAGTTAGAATTACTGAAGCAAAAATAAGTAAAATTGACGACGGCATACGAGTTGATGAGTAACCATAGATTTATTTTTAATTTTTTTTTGTGCTTTTTAACCTTTATATAGTACCACGGCTGGGAAAAGGTCTTCCCAATCATGCATCCCATTTTTTGCAGTCGAGTGAACGAACCAGCCACTTAGTATTGAAAGCGTCCAAATCATCCCGCTATCTCTTACGTGGCTACCACGATGTCTACGCCCTTCCGTTGTCCATTGGGTAGCTATGTTGGCCTAATACCACTTGAGTCTGGTGGTTTTACGCCCACGTCGGCAATGCATGTCCGAAAATGCAACTTTACATTCCTAATATGATCAATTCGCTTTACACTCAGAATACAGCGCTCTATGGCTCGTTGACAAACCTTGAGCAAGGACTTCTGAATTTTAGTCAGCCGCCGCGTTTGTGCTCCGTAAGTAAGGACGGGCAGAATACACATGCCGTTCAGCTAACGCTTTAGAGAAATTTAAAGATCACTGTTTAAGATCTGTTTTAGAGATCAGTAGCTCTTCCAGGCGTTTTGGATTCAGCGAATAAAGCTGGCCTATATTCGAAAGAGACTATATGATAGCATCTTTGAGCTCCGTTGTCGATGAAGCAAAGAGGACAATATCGTCGGCGAAGTGCATGTAAGTAAGTCTTCTTTCTTCGACCATAATGCCATTCGTTTGCCATTGGACTACAATGATCTTAAAAACTTCTGCGAAGGTAGTTGCCCTTTATAACGCGATAGCCAATTACTAGTTAATTACATATATGCATTTCAAAAAATTTTGATAAGTGTTTTTTTTTCGGTCTGTTATTCTGTAAATTTCTATGCATACACAAAAACTTTTCATTTATTATAAGTAGGATTATTCAAAAGCAACAGAAATAGAAGTTCTATATTTTTTATTATTCTTAATTTTTTATTTTTTAAACATTGTTTATAACAACAGGGAATCCTGGCAATTTTCTTTCCATCTCGACGTAATAGACAATCTGTTGTAATAAAATTTTATTGAAACGGCAATGAAAAGGCAGGCTTTTCATTTTCATTATTCAAGACGGAAAAATAATTAAATTTTATGGTGATTTTATAAACGGTAACGAAAAATAATTTTCCCTGATCGTTTTCTTCAATTTAATTTATGTGTGTAAACTTGTTGGTCCGCTCCCAGGGATCTGATTTAGGTGATGCTTTTTTATTTACAAGGATCGATAGTTATAATGTACATTTATTTAAAAATCATAGAAATATAAAAAATATGAGTCGTGAAAATAATTCCGGAAAATTCATTAAGAAAAACATAAAATTAATATAAGAGGTATTTTAATGCAATATATGTCTTAAAACACTTAACAGATTTAATTTTTAAATAATCGTTATTAGTAGATGATATCTATATAATTTGTATTTATTTACAGAAAAAAAAGAGATTGATTTTACGGTTTATCGCGCATTTATGGGGAATTTAAAAAAAAAAAAGCGATAAAATCCTAAATCATTTTATTTAATAAATAATATTCGAAAACAATAGAAATAATTATAGAAAAAATAAGTAAATATTGTTTGGGACTAGATGGTGTTGAGTTATCTGTCCCAAGATATTTTAATTTATTATTTATCATCATCAGCCTTTGATAGACCCACTGCTGACATCGGCCGCCAATACCCCCTATCTATTATAGGTTTTTTTTTTATTATCATATCTAAAAAAGGGTTGCGCATTGGAAAACAATACTGACTAAACTTGTATGGGAAAAAATTTTGGTTTTGTTTTTATTTCTTTTGATTACACAGAAGCCAAAAACTCTATTAGGTTAACGTTGGAATATAGTTGTTAGTCAGCGTTAGACAAGGTAAAAAAGTTTTCATGATACCAGCTGCAAGGATGCTACAGTATGCTAGAGTTTTAAAGGATAGCTTTTATACGAGCGCTTAAACATAAAACAACTCGGAACTTGAGAAGTCGTACAGACCCCACGGGCGACAAGATGTGACTAAAAACTTTGCAGTTTTTATTTTTTCTTGTTTTTTCTAACGGGTTTATTCTAAAACATCTTGAGTGAGCGTGTCACCTACTATGTTGTTATCTTACTAAGTACAATAACCTGTGACCACTGATATATACATACTTTAAAGTATACAATTTTATAATGTTCTATGGATATTACAACCATATAATTAGCCCTCTAAATGGCACCCACAACCACATTAAAAAGTTAATTTATTTTAAAATCGGACCCAATCAAAACAAAAAGAGAATAGACTGAATTTAGATTCAAGCAGTGTATTACAAGTTTTTGTCGCCTTCATACGCTATTTCTAAACTTGTTTACCGCCATAAAGTAAATTACTTATAACTTGTCAGTTATCCACTAAAAATATAAATATATATATACTATAGTATAAAAACATTAACTTCATATTTATGGTAAAAATATAATAAAAAAAAATTATCACGATTAGAAATTCGGGAAGGGTTGGATAGGGGCGTGAACGAAGTTGTGGAAATTCTTGGAGTGAGGCTTTTATGCTCAGGGGGTCTTCCGATGAGATATGATGATATATTTTTTTATCAAATTTTATGGGTTATTTCTTGTTCACTTCGTGTTTTGCATTTTGAAACATATTTTACATAAGCAATATCAAATTATTTTATAGATAGACTCATATTCGTATTTTATTAATCTACTGAAAATGTACATTCCAGAAAAATATTTTTCATTTTGCATATTCCAAATACTCTTTTACCATGCTTTAAAAAGGATAATGTTATGATAGGGAGTAGGAATTAAAATATATTAAAAAAAAATACTATTTATTAAAGTATTTTTTTTGTTTTTCTATTTAATTATTTAATTTTCGAATCAGCGTCTTTCAATCATAAAAAAAAAGATAGCGAAAATTTTTGTATGTAGCACATAGCAGTGGTGAATTAAGTGCAATACTTCTGAGAATTAAAGAAGTACGTAGTATTCAATTGTTTAGCCATTTTTGCCTAAAGCACCTTTTTTTTAAATTTTAAAAATTTTTAAATAAAACTCTCTAGGAGAAAACCCAGCAAAATAATTTTATTCACGTCCTGCCAACCGTTGATAAAATAGAGGTGGCATTTTTATTTCAAATTAATGTAAATTAATGCTTTTTGCCGTCCATTAAGAACACAGTAAAGTTAAAATTGGTACTTGTTCAATGTAGTAACTTGAAAATTGATCCAAATTTCGTATATTTAGTAAGAAAACTTGCAAGTAAGTCAGTCAATTAAGTTAAGTCTGTCATTGTACTAGCCTTTTTTAAACCTTAAATTATTTTTCTATCGGAAGAGTATTTCTGGTTTGGTCGGTTGGTTATGGTTAATCATAATTTTATTTAAAACGACAAAAGCACTACTTGCCAATTTTGTACAATAAGGAAATACAATAACTCCAAAAACTGATGGCGCTACAACGTACGCTTTCTTATCGGTGTGTAATAATTTGCTATAATGGACACGCAGTTTGGAGTTTTCGAGGTTTATAATATTTTTACATTATTTTAGACATTGTAATAATTATAAAAAAAATATTTATTTTATAGAACTATTAAACGTACGACATGCGTTGAATGGGCATGTAAAAAGTCGTCCACCCATCGACCGTATTGGACCAGCGTGGTGGGATACGGTAAAACCCCAATGGAAAGGGTGTATTAGGGAGGCCTATGTCCAGCAGTGGACTATCAAAGGCTGATGATGCATTAAACGTAATGTAAGCATAAATTTTACCAAAATTCTCCTTGACATATTCTATTGCTTGGTTAATCTATAATAATATTTAAGGGTGGATATAAATCATAACGTTTAACTAATTCATAGTACCTATTGTTTGTTTACTAAAAATAATTTAAAAACATCAATAAACTCACCGCATACGTTAAACTTAATAATTAACTTCAAAATATGTTTCTCTACTAAGTTCCAGTTAAAGATATAATTGAGCTTTTGCGTGTTAGGTTTCATTTGCAGTAGAATCGTCTGATAAGTTCACAAGGAGAATGCTTGCGAAACTAACTCGTCCCTAGTGTTGAGCTTATTTTTATTTTGAGCCATAACAATTAGTAAGAAAGTGATTTGCAGATAACGGTTTATAAGAATTATTTGGCATTGAAAAAAATTATAAATATTAAACTATTTATATTTATTTACGACAAAAAATACTTATCACATGATATTTACTAATCTATATCTAAATTGTTTCAATTTATGTTAGTTTAAAAAAAAGTCAGTTTAAAATTATAAATCTAGAAATTTACGGCATTAACAGTGTTGAACGTCGATTACAGGTTAAATAGTTTTAATGCCAAAAGGCATTATCTACCAGTCAACCTTTGGGTAGTACAGAGAAAATTCGGTAGGTGCACAGATATATAACAAAACTAAGGAAAGATTTTAATAAGGTGAAGGTTTATATGTATATACATTAAAAAAATAACTATATATCATTAGTAAAATGACGACAGGAATATTAATCAGTAAGTATACATATATCCTATATGAATACTTACTAGTCTTACAAATAGATAAACAATAATAATTATACATACATAAATATATATATTGTATATACATACATAATATAACAATATATATATATTGTAAAAATAAATATATACATATTTTATTAAGTTAAAAAATACATTCATTCATACTATGCCTTTTGAACTTTGTCGCAAAAAATAATAAAGCAGACATTTTATTCAGCTGAAAGTTTTTTAACAAGTGTTCCCGAACTTTATTTTTAAAATGAGGCGACTCTCTGCCATCCTGATCTCGAGAGGTAACGCATTCCAAAGAAGAACAGATTGAACAAAGAAAGAGGAGCATGACATCCGAACGATGTGAAGGACAAGAAAAGTAGACAGTTATTTGTAGAGCGAAGATTTATACATGTATATTGTAACAGTTTGGAACGATAAGGCGAAATCGTGGTCATATTACGTAGATTATAAATGAATCGAATGCAATTATTGAGAAGTCGGTCTAATTTATTGAGCTGATCTGTATTCAGGTCAAAATAACAAAAGTCACCGTTTTCGATTATAGAAAAAATTATGGATTGTACAAGCATTACCTTGGTCTTGGTTGGCAAAAAGTTTTTAAGTCTGTACAAAAGTCTCAAGGCACTCGTTACATTTTGACTTACTTGTGACATTTAACCATTTCAACTAAAGTTTTAATCAATTACCAAGACTAAATTTGTGACAGTTTTACTAAGAGGTATAGTGGAGTTATTATATAAAATTAGTGGGAGAGAACAAAAATCCATTCTATACTGACGTTCCTACGACTGCCTACTAAAAGGGCCTGACATTTTGATGGATTTACAGGTATACCAAAATCATAAGACCACTTTTTTATTTTGTCAAGGTCCTGGTTTATCCGATTTAATGCTTCAGGAAACTTTTCGATGTAGACTGGCTGTAAAGCTAAAGGTCATCAGCGTAGAGATGATACGCACACTGAAGCTCTTGAGTGATATAGTCGATAAAAACGGAAAATAACAATGGAGAGATGATCCCGCTTTGTAGAACGCCAGCAGTGACAAGAAGCCAATGAGATGATGAATCATCAGAATAAACTGCCTTCTTGCGTCCTCGAAGATAAGAGGGAACCATTCCAATGCACTGTCTGAAACCATCATATGTGAGAGGATAGCCAAGAGGATGTGGCGACTGACGGCATTAAACGCGCTTGAGAAATTAATTAAGACCATAATTGATATCATATTGTTCTCCATACCGGCTCTAATGTAATAATGTAATATTCAGGAGGTCGATAGTGGTACTATGAACTATGTAAGCATTAGTATCATAATAAGTAAGGGTTACTTACTGAGTAAGTAATGTCGGATTTATATCTTTTTAAATTTAAAACTTGTGCCAACAAGGATGTTGTAAAAGTAGCTCTCTCTGCTTTTCTATTTAGATTACTTAAACATATAACTTGCTGCACGTTCATGCTCCTGTTTAAACGTATTTGCATAAAGCTAATAGGCGTACAAAATATATTTACAAACCAGATATAAGAAGTAAAGAAGGTAAACGCTTGCTAGAGTAATTTGTTTTTCTCAACCTTGTCGTAAATACACATGTTTGACTCCCTTTAAAACTATGTTGCAAAGTTTTCCTGTAACCAGCTATCAACAGAAGTTGGCTATTTCATTAACGATAACAAGGCTTATTTGTTCCTTTAGATAAACTTCTAATTTGTTCGACTCCACGGTGTGAATACATAAAGCGGTGAACCAATGCCGTTATCTTAGCAAACTTCTGTAACTTTAACTTGTTTTTGCTGTTTGAATTGCTATTTCCTTAACTAACCTTTTATAGGTCATTTTGTAAGTTTGATAGCTCAACAAAAATATGTTTATAACAAATTATCCCTGCATGTAAACGAATAAATGAAGTACGAAATTATTTATGATAGAAAAAAGAAATTTGAAAAATATTATTATGCTAAACGTAGTGTATTTAAGCTATATCTTAGTAATTATTTTATATAGAGTATATAACTGCCTCCGTAGCCATGTGGTATAGGCTGTGCTTAAAACTGGGTGGTGAGTTCGAACCTGCGGGGACCAAAAATTTTCATTGTTGTTTTATAGTTTGTTAGGCATTTTGCATCACCCAATTGTCTGAAAAGTAAGATGATCCAGACGATGGATGGCATGAAAGTCGTTCACACCAACGCATTGGACCAGCGTGTGATACGGTCCAAAATCCTAATGGATGGAGTGTATTAGAGCTTATCCAGCAGTGCACTATCGCAGGCTGTTGATGATGATAGTAACAGTGCATTCTGCTCTTGAAAGCCATAAACATCAGGAAACCACTGTTCTAGATCATACCTTTTAAACTACACTTATTACCTATTTATTTGTATCGTTACAAATATGTGATGAGATAATATTGCATCGTTTCCTGCTAAACGCCACGGTTAGCTTACAAACCACTTATACAATGATTTTACTACTTTTCATTAAACTACAACCTTTTCATAGCCGATAATTGCTTCGTAAAAAGGTCATTACGCGTAGACAATGGAAACACGAATTCACCATTTACCAAGTGAAAAAACCATCATTAAAACTTTCATAATTAATTTAATCGCAAAGTTACGTGAACTATTAATTTATATGAATTCTTCTAATTAATGTTGAATCAGTACAATTTTATTTGATTACTTTAAAAAATGATTAATTGTAAGAAATTGATTAATTAATTGAAATTAATTTTTATAATATGCTCTTCGGACAATTACGTTTGTTATAAAAGTAGCTGTAAAATTCTTCATAATTTACTTACAACTAATTTCAGCATGTTAATCGTCATCAAATATGAAACTTAATAATGATGACGGTGCGGAGTTAATAAAGCAGGAGGGTTGGAATAGATTACCCTAGACGACATCTTGAAAACTCCGCATCTAACATAACGTTGTAAATATATTATATTCTCATATAAATAAGAAAATGAAAATGTTAAAACAAAAAAAAACCATTTAAAAAACAAATAAGTACAGACCAATATTAACGAAATGATTGCCGCAGAAACATTTCATTAGGTTGGCTTTGAAATTTAAATTTAAACAAATTTTTCAACGGAAAGAAAATTTAAACAAATTTTAAATATCGTAACAACGGCCTTTTAACTTGTTTTGAAACTAAAACTATTTATTTTTTAAAAAGATTCAAATTTTTCGTTTTTAAATTTTTGCGTTAGAAAATGGTTTAAACTGAGGAAAAATTTTAAAGACATAATTTATTATGACCTTCGAAAAGGGTTAAACCAAAAAAAGTGGTTTCGATGATTTTATTTGTAAAAACCCTTAAAACCACTTTACGTGGTTTGTTTATAACCTGAAATTGGCTCTTTTAATTTCGTAATTCCAAAAATGATACACAAAAAATTATCTGGTAAAGTATTAGGCGAACGAATGTACATAAAAAAATCAATTGGAAAAATTTTAAACAAAAAAATTGTTTTTTTAAGAATTTTAAAAAATGGCACTTTAAAAAAACAAATTTGGACTATCTTTAACAAAAAAGGTTAAACGAAAAGGGTATGCAAATTTGTTTAAGATTTTTTCTAAACTTCGTAAAAAAACTAACGCAAACATCCCTAGCAAAGTTTACAAAAGAAAAAGATTTTTAACAAAAAAAGGAATTAATCATCCCCGTACAATTGGTGGCCCTAATTTTATATTTCCTAAAATAAAGAATTAATTTGGCCAGTTTTCATCACCCAAAATTAAAAATAAAAACGACAAACTTTAATGGAAGCCTTTAATGAATGGTTCCATATATGAAAAATTCAAAAAGATGATTAAAAGCGAAAATTTTTTAAATTTAATTTGGTGTCACTTTTGATTACCGAAATTTTCATGCCGCCTCTGTTAAGTGACGGTTCTTTTTTTCGTGGTCTAAATACAGTTATGAGTTTTTTTAAGAAGCAAAAATTTGAAACCAAAGATTGCCGAATGAACCCTCTAGATATCCCTCTTATTCTTTCAATTTCAAAGAATTAGTCCGTTTGTGATTGGTCACTTTTTAAAAGCACTTTTTTTGACCTTTGTATATCAACTCTTCGTCATGGCAAGTAAATTTTAACTAGCTTTTTTCCCTTTGTTTTTTTATTCGGGAAAACAGGATACTTTTTCGCATAAACGCCTTGGGTCGTCATGGTCAATTGCCGACCAAAACAATATCATCATCTCTAACGCCTTTTAGCAGTCTTGATGTCGATTATAAGTTTATAACGCCCCCGAGCAATCGGTTACAGTTGACAATCCTTTACTGCGATCTGTCTTGTTCCTACGTTTGGCAATCCGTCAAGGGCGGGGGCCGATCCCGCCGTAGGCTTAATGGGCAAAAAAGTATCTTGTTTTCCAAGTTACCAACAAACGCAATGAATAATGAAAGCCCTTTTAATCGAGGTTTAACAAAACAAGGTATCATTCAAACCGTGTTTTTGTTTTTTAAAAGCAAAAATTTTTTTCTATCCTAATCTTTTCCCTTTTTGTTAGACACTACAGAAGTTTGCTTTTAGTTCAAATAAAAAATATATAATTGGTCCCTCCCGGATTATGGGAGGGTTTACATTAAACAAAAAATGCCCGAATTTTTTGGACATATTTTTTAGAACTATTAATACATACTAAGGTACTTTAACTTAAGTTTAATTTTTTATTACATTTTTTTAAAGGGACCTTAGAGAGCTTTTTGTGTCAGTTTTTTTTTAAATTATTTCATGAACTTACTAACGGACTTATAAAAGTAATAAATATTTACAAAAATTGTTTAGTCGAAAGTTCAAGAAAACCACCATGTCGAAAAGAAAGAAAATAATAACCAACGAAATTTTTTTAAAGGTTTAATTTTTAACAAAAAACCTTGGCATTGAAAGTTAAAAAATCTTAAATGAACCTGTATATGTGTTTTCTAAACCCTTTGGCCCTTTGCTTTATAAACCCGGAGGTCGGGGACGAATACGGCGGGAAACAACAAACAACAAAAATGTTTTTAAATTCAATAAAATAAGTAAATGTTAACGTTTTTAGCTGGTTAGAAAATTTCCGATTCCCGATTTTTCAAAAGTAAAACCCTGCTTTGATGGCAAAAATCGGTTTAATAACAAAACCCGCATCGGACCAGCGTTTTGGGATACGGTCCAAAACCTTCAACTGAAAAGGTTGGCTGGGGCCATGTCCAGAAAGGAAAACACACTTTTGATTGGCAGTTACTAAAAATCCTTAACAATTGAAACTTTTAAATTTTATTAGAAAAATTATTTCTAAATTTTTCGAAATTCAAACATATAGGTACTCATTAGAGCGGTACGTTTGAGGGTCGATTTTCAAAGTTAATTTTGGTTTTTATACAATATATTTACCTTGTTTCCGTCCTAGATTGATTTTTTTATCTTTATTTTAAATGATAGTAGGTCCCACCTTTTAAAAATTTTGTGATAAGTAGATTAACAGGTATTTGATAAATAAAAATATTTGTGGCACCATAAATCACAACCTCGTGTGATTAAATTGCAAACGCTGACTCAAGAAATAGACTTAAACTTTGTTCTACTTACTTGTACTTCTTGAAATGGCCTGCAATAAAGTCCGATACATATCTTTTTAACCCAAAAAAACCATTTAAGTAAACATTTTGATAAACAACCTCATTAATGTAAAAAGTGGTTTATAAAATAATTAAATGTTAAAAAACCCACCATGTGCATAAAACGTAATAAAGTTCTAGACGATTACGACAACGGCGGCCGATCTATATTGATCATCCAACTACGCAGGAGATATTATAGTGCAAAGGAGAGCATCACGGACGCACTGTCGTTCCTTTATACTCAAAGCCCGAAGTATACCCACACGACCGGGAGGTATGACTTTTTACGCCCATCCGACCATGGTTATCTTTTTTTTCAGATTTGGGAATAACCCAAATTGCCTCACCAACAGAAAAAGAACAAAGAAATTTGTTGAGTCCCCGCAGGATTGCACCCACGACCTCCGGTTTTGCACAGCCCTTGCCACTAGGCTTTGGATGCATTTTGAATAAATGAATATTTTAAAAGATATTAGTGATTTAAAATGACATAATACGCGGGGCAGTTTCTAAAAACCCCTTTGTCGTCCGCTTATATTGCGCTAAATGGTTGTACATTGTTTGAAGTGGATCTTATATTTTTTAGTTAAAATTTGACTTGTTTTATACAGTTTACCTCGCTGCTATACTTCTAGTGTTTCGATTTTCATTATTTCGTGCACCGAAGATGTAGAATATGGTTTCATTTCAGTACAGTTTCTTGCAAGGATAAAAAAAGGCGTTTATACCTCCTATAAAGCTTTGTTGCCAACGAAAACATAAAGTTATACAATACCATGATTAATAGCGGTCGGCCAAAACTTCTTGCGTTACACATTCCATCTAAAATGGTCTAATGTTTGCTAGATTTACATTTTTTTTAATAGACGTGAAATGTATCTAAAATATTCTAAGTGCGACGGTGTTTGTTTATTAAGAGATTTCATTTTCATATACAAAAAAAAGAGTGCAATATTGAAATTTAAATATTAAAATTGCAACACGGAGGTCAAGAAGTTCGGGAATGAAGGACTCAGTAGTTAGTTTACTAGTCCTTAATTAACACACAAGGAGTCACTTTTTAAAACCCTAATTAAAAGTTTACCAAGTTGGAACCAAGTTTGTCATTAAATTTTGAGTTATCAACCTGCTTATCAATTGATTAAGAAGCCAGCAAGGCCGTTATTAAGTTTCAACAATTAAGGAAAACTTGCTCAAACTATTTTTAAGGGCTGATAGCCGTTTACGTAGACTCTGTCCGTGGTTTATGTGTGATTGTGTTTTCAAGCAAAGAAGAGAATCCATTATCGACGTCCCCCGCTCTGTATGGCCGATTGAGGTCTCTACACCGAGAATCGTTGCAAAAGTAGAAACACTTGTGTTGAAAGATACCTGGGTGTAGGAATAGTGAATAAATTTTAATAAATAAAATGTCTTCTTACTTTAAATAAATAATCTTAGACACTACGTGATTTCAGTATTACCACGGGAAGCACTTATATTTTATGAACAGGCGTTTTAAGAATGCGGCCCATATGCTTTTATTTCTCTGACGTATGGCAAAAATAAAATATATGCAAAACATTGGCAGTATTTTAAAAACTTGTTCAAGGTCTCCTTTAAAAGTACTCGCACGGCACAAAGTTTACGTGAGTCCATTATATATAAGCCCTATTTTTATGCTATGTATTAGCATAAACACACCAACCCATTGGACACGTGGTGGGTACGTCCAAAACTAATGGATTGTATTAGGGACCTATGTCCAATGGACTTTCAAGCTGATGATATTGATGATTAGCATAAAATAGGTAAATATAGCATATTATTTAACTAATACTTACTTTAAATAATAAAAACAACTATAATATTCATATCTGATATTTAAAATGGGACGTAAATATATATTTGATAAGTTAATTAATCTTTTCAAACAGATTGCCAGTTAGTTGGAGGATGGTACGTATTTAAAACCGCCCAAGGACTCTCGCAACAATATTGAGGCAACCAATGCGTTGCCACTGTTTTAGTGATGAATTTGTTCTTCTATTTATATATTTTTAAGTTTTCAGAGATGGTTGGCCAGTAGTCCGTCTGGCGCAGGTCCACAGCAGCGTCAATTTCTGCTGCAAAGTAGCTGCGTGAGTTATGTTATGTTACGTTGTATTTGTTAAAACGTGTATAATTACTAGGTAAACGTATTTACTAGGTAAATGAGACTTAACACCCTATGCCTCACGGTAGGCAGCGCGTTGGCGATACCACTGGTATTGCCAATGTCTATGGGCGTCGGTGACCACTTCCCATCAGGTGGCCCGACTGCTCGTCTGCCTGCGTATGCCATAAAAAAAATTACAAATTAATATGCGCATATAATTACAATTGCACACGCCTATATTTGTAAAATTGTGTTCCAAAAAGATATTGGCCTTGTACAGAAAGAATGAATTTAATAAGATTTAAAATGAATTGACTCATAATAACGCTGCGAGGAAGTAACAATTTTTATTATAGAAAAAAAAGCCTTGTATATTTTGGAAAATAGTTTTTTTTTTATAAATTCAGACTAATAGAAACGTTTTTTAGTTTGATATCTGCAACCTACAATACTCAAAGGCAATATACAAGTGAAATGTACATTAATCGTGCCGTTTCTCCATTACTGAAAAATTTCTTACATTGATTCTTATAGCGATGTTTATGTCTTCGACCATTTGCTAGAACACTAGAAAACTATTTATTATACTATTTTAATAAATTAATTATTCCATGTACAGTGAGCACATCAAAGTTAACTATTTTTATTTAACGCATTCACCTCATGTGGGTTAACCAAAGTCCGGTCGGCAGTGTGCCTAGAATACAATTTTATCAGATCCCTTCCAAGGGGACGTGGCGTACGTGTTAACTAATCATTTAATATCTCTTAGTATTTCCCCGCCAATATTTAAGAATTTAATAAGTAGGGTTCATTGTTAATTAAAAACATTTACAATTTAATAAAGGACATGTTATCCGGCGCGTATGGCGTGATAATATATACAGGGATGCCGGGTCGTAATGAACCGAATTTTACCGTTGGTATTTAAACAAATACAACATGTTTTTTGTTTTCTAAAGTAGTTTCTCGTCTAGTTGAAACGAACACTAATAACAATAAATAAAATATTAAAATATTACACATATAAAAATTATAAAATTAAATACATAATGAACAATACATGTATAAATATATCTCAGCCAGACGGAAGCCCTGGCAGGAAGATCAAACGGCCGAGGGTTAGGTCGAAAGGGAGAGAAACCGGCGGACAATGTGAGCGGTGTCCAGAAGCACCGCTTTCTGCATTTGAGCTAGAAGCGGTCCGTCACTGAGTCCTAGCTGTCTCAAGTGCTGTGAGAGGCTCACTGGGATTAACCCGTTTGCAGAAACGACTATCGGTATAATTTCAGTCGGCATCTGACTCCACATGTCAGTCACCTTGTGAGCCAGATCCAGATATTTTCGTTTCTTTTCTGTTGTAGCTTTCACGAGGTTCTCGTCAAATGGGTAAAATGGTCATGTTTCATTATTATTATTATTACTATTATTTGTTTAAATTACGAATATTATTTACTAACGTAATAGAGTATAAATATTGCTAAGGTGTAAATTTTTACTTTCATTTTAACGTTTTAATGGTACATGCATAATTAACTTTAAAACGTATTTTTTTATTGCATACGCAGAGCAGACGAGCGCCACCTGATGGGAAGTGATCACCGACACCCATAGACATTAGCAATACCAGTGGCATCGCCAACGCGCTGTCTACCGTGAGACATAGGATGTTAAGTCTCGTTTACCCAGTAAATACGTTGGCTACGGTGTCTTCAAATTGAAACACAGTAGTGTTTTCTACAGTACTGCTTCGGGCAGAAATAGGCACCCAGGTGGTACTGCCTAGACGGTCTCCTGTAAACAGGGGACCTACCACCGGTTATATTCATATTCTGAATGTTAAGTGGTATTTTTTTATAAAAACAAATTAACAATACAATTTTATGATAATGTATATATAAAATACATTTTTATTATGTAAGAAGAAACAAATCAGTCCAATTTACGAGGCATGTTTTTTAAGTTTGTACCTACCGTTTTGTAATTAAAAAGACGTGCAAATTTATTACAAGAATTTTATTTTTACATGACTGTCTGTACCTTAATCTACTTTCTTCTTTCTTGTCATAACGTGGCACCAGTATTTGGATACCCTTCTGTTAAAGTTGTGCCGACTGACTTGTTCACCACTGTATGTCAAATGTTTTAACTTCTTTAGCCCGGAAAGTTGAAAACAATTTTCTTTTGACTCACTTTTTGCAGAATTTTGATATTATTCCATGCATGTTCTCATACATATATGCTTGAACAATCTACATAACTTTGATTATAAACAACAAATGTCCCACCCAGAATCACACCCAAGTTCAAATTATTTACTTTATGAACTTTTCTGTTTCACTTGTTTAGTGACATAATATTGCAATATTAAAATCACATTTTTAAGACGCAAAAGTAAAAACAAACAGGTAAAAATGGTTGACATAACTATAAATGTAGTTAAATGTCATATGTGTTGTAGGGGATCAAAATACAGAAGACATAAGAAACCAAAATAACACCAATCATTATCTCAACGTAATTCGAATATGAAAATTTAACAAACAATTAAAACGTTTAAGAGATAGTCAATTATCAATGTAGCAATACATGCAACGTAAAAAAGTACAAAAACACTAAATATAAAAAAACAAAACGAACAAGCAGATAAAAAGATTTAATACTTTCCTTCTAGTCGTTTTTGACTACGGCGACCGATCTTTAGTGAAGATCATTCAACTGCGCGGAAGTATTCCCTATTTCTTTATAATCTGATAAATAAAATTTACTTTTCTTTATATCAGAAACTATATTATATGTCATTGCAAGGTCCTGAACAACCGTTCTAATTTTACTTGGGTCGAGAAGCGACAAACATTTTCCTATATTTATAAACATTAACTCTTGTAAATTAAAATGAAAAAATAAATACAAGCCTTAATTTTTTACTTGTTCAATTATGCATCCAATTCCTTCAGTTCAATAAATCAAATAAGAAATAATATTTAAGAAACACAGTGTTATTTTAAGATTTTTGGAACGGATTTTCTTGAGGTGAAAACTAGCTTATGTTACTCAAGTATAATAAAGCTTTTTTTAGTAAATGAATATTTCAAATCGGTTCAGTAGTTTCGGAGACTATTCAAAACAAACAAATGTTTTTTTTTTTAAATATAGTATTGATGAAACGAATTTGTTATTGTTAAACATGTTCTCCAAATCATGACAATTATTAAAGATGGGGATATAAACAAACAAGCAACCCGCCCCGGCTCCGCACGGGCGCAGTACTGATATCTGTAAAGTCAATGGTAAAATACATAAATTTATCAGCGTTTCTCTACAACATTGTGCATTAATAATTCATATAATTGCTCTTCAATCATTCTATCCATTAAATAAATCGGATCAAAGTCCGTTGTTTTAAAGATAAAAATATACATAGGGATATAGGGACTTTGTTTTATACTATGTAGTGGTAACATTTAAATTATTGTTTTAAAAATAATGAAAATATATATATTCATACATTTTTCTTTGTTTCGTGTATATATTAAATAAGTAATGTCCCAGTTGCGAATTAACTCAATATCGCACTATTGTAGAGCGCCAATTGTTCTCTAAGCTTGTTAATTAATCAAATTGCATCCAAGATTTCCTTTCACCGTATTAAACTTTAGGAAGTCAGATATCAAACTAGGTCTTAATTTAAATCTTTACACTGATGTTTTATTATTCTGTCTGTCTAGATTGTCTACTGCTACTAGATTTAAATACAGCCATTTACAATTAGCTATATTAAATAAAACTATTATATTACTAAATAATTAGATTAAAGAAAACTTGTTCGCATAATACATAATGTCATTTTCACACTATCTTATCTAATATGAGGAAATCATGTTTTTTCATGATGGGGAAGTTTAAATGTTTAAATGAAGTATATAATTACGATTTCATCAATCAGGTGCAATGAAGGAAAGTCTTCTTACATATTATACCGTATTTTTATTACATCCTTCAAATCTCATTTATTCAAAAAGAAACACACTATTAGGTGCTTTTTCCACGTATCAGTAAGAAACATCTCGTACCGTTACTGAAATGAATCCATCAAGATTACCCGACAACGTGAAGACGTGAAGCGAATTGATCCGTGACCCTTAGAGATACTGTAGCCGCTCGTAACTGACTGATTGATTGAGGGAAATTAGCGCGTTCGCAATTTTTTAATAAAAATAGATAAACGGAAAATTAGCTATAGTTTTATTTAATTCTGTTTGACACTCGTTCATATTACGAAATGTCTTTAGGATAAAGGCTAAATGCTGTACAAGATCTAATTAAGAGAAGCGGAGTAGTAGTAACGAGAGGTGTTACTACAAAATAGGTATCTTAGATTCTTAGAGAGCTTAGGATCTTAGGCATAGTACGTTTACGATAAATCTTAAGTAATCAAGGACCAATTTAGTCGGTTTGCTTATTTTGATTGTTTGTATATCATCACCAGCCTCGTGTCAGTCCACGGAAGGACAGAGGCCTACCCTATTGCACGCCTTCTCGACATCGGGTTTTTGGACCGTATCCCATCACGCTGGTCCAATTTGGGTTGGTGGGTGGACCGATTTTTTACATACCCATCCGACATATGCATCATCTTTAAGACAATCGGGTGATAGGCCCAAATTGTCTGACAACAACGATAACACAAAGTTGTTTCGCCGCGGGATAACGAACCTACGACCACTGCTTGTAAAGCAACATTCGGAATTCATTTGTTGACTACATGATTAACGTTATGATACTTATAACGTTAATCATATAGCGTATAACGGGGAAGTAGTAACAAATTGAAATGCAGGACTTATTGACGCAATAAGAGATTCAGGTCCTTTTTATCCACGGTGTAGTTAACAATATCAGCAAACACTTACAAAGCGTCAATTGCGGATAGTTACATTTTTTTCTATTCAACCTTTAAAATGTAAGCTGGGAATCCAAGTTCACACCAGTCTCGAAGAAATGAAGATAATAATCGTTATAAAGCTTGTTGCCTTATATACCAAAAAAATGTGACTTCTATTGTATTAAAAAAAATTGCTTACAAAAAGTGAAAATATTTGTGAAGTAGTAAGTCAAATCACTGATTGTTAGCTCTGGATGAAGAATGACTTTTTAAATAACGACGCAAATTCAGTGAAAGATAAAGCTTCAACACTTAACAACTTAAACACAGACTCAGCTTTGGAAGCATACCCTCTAGCACATAAGACAATGTGTTATAGAGAAAATGTATACATTTTAGCCGTGCACACAGTTCATTGTTCGAACCGATTCTGCAGCAGGGTGAAAATTGTGTTTGTTATTCGTCCGTAGTGGTAATTATATCTATGTTGAACTGCCAAAAAATTGATACACGAATTTAAAAAACATATGGATTTGATTTCGAAATAAATTTGAAATCAAATTCTCTAATCAAACGCAAACTTTTATACATGATCGACATTATAAAATATCGGCAATTTTTTCTTATCTTCAGCACGTACACCACAGTAGTGGCACTGTTTTGTTCTGGCTCCCGTCAAGCGACGCGGCAAAGGTATCTTCCGAAACAGCCGTCAGAAAACTTGTCACCCATGAAAAGTGAAGGACTCATGTCTACTTTCTTGAAGCGTATGGCTTTCACCACATTAATATGAAGCGTATGGCTTCTATTGTCCGACGACCAGCGCTGAGGTAATCTGGGCTCAGAATCCACTGCAGTTTAAGGGAACGCAGTTCTTATCTGCGCCCCTAATCTCTACTAGGGCTGGCCTGCAGCTCCGGGGAAATGCAAACGTTAGCTCAACCTTAAAAGGTAGACTTATACAATGTTTTACATTCTTGTACTCGTTGGATTACAATAAAGTAGACGAGAGCATTAATCTATATTTTGATAAAATAACCATTACTAACCATTTTAATAAAAACATAAATATTTAAAGCACATTTAAGATAACAGAGCATAAATTGACAAAAATGTTAATTAACATAAAAATTAAAAATTCTTAATTTTATGTCAATAATTTGGTATGAAACACGATATTTTGATTAAAATAGTACGATAAAATATATAAAAAATTAAAATGCGGCGATAAAAATCGGAGGGTAACTTAGTGCAACGATCACGTGGCTATCCGCTTATATTGCGCCACATGGAATATACCGTTTGAAGTGGTTTACTTATATATTTTTTAATTTTACTTACTTTAAATTAGACTGCCTGTTTACAAAATATTTTGTGTATTAAATCGTCTTACCATTATTGTTTGGGGACCTAAGTTTCTTGTAACGGATGTCGACTCGGTTCGTTTTACCACGGTAAATACTTTTGCTCCGTTTGAAATACATCGCTTCCATCTAGTAAATAAAATAAAGTTAAAGTTAAAGGCAGTTTCAACTATAATACAATTATATTATGCTTTTTTTCTTGACAATTATATTATGCTTTTTTTCTTGAAAGCGCGTCGTGTGTCCCAATTGAATATACTTAAAGAATCTACAGATTTATAATTATTTGAGCAGCTTACTTGCATAGAAAAATAACCTAGACACCGCCTCAAGCGGTCTTATTAAAATTGTTTCAACCGTTTATGAAGAGTTCACTGTCAGGACACGTACAGATTAATTATATATAAAAAGATATATCAGACGACCAGTGCATGAGCTACGGATAAAACGATTCGTTATATTTATTAATTAAAATATTGTTAACCTTGTTGATCCGGCTTCGGAGGCAAACATTTAAATGCTTTTTGTTAGAGAAATAATGTCTATCCTATTTTTCTAAGCTTAGGGTTCGTGTCTTGTGTTATATAGGTTTTATTTATACGCTTCCGGATTCCTCTGTCTAATGTCAAAAACAAAAGCAAAATAAATCCTAAGAAAACATGTTTTTATGTCGTATAGTTATATCTTTAGTGCTTTGTTTACTTCGAGAGAACTAATCCCATAAAGTATTCAACCGATTTTTATTAATACTTGACCTACTACAATTTTAACCCCGTGTGTTAAAGGCGATATTGTAATTTTAATTGGTACATTTAATATAAATATATTTAATTTAAAAGTGTGTTGTTATTTAAATAGGTGTCATAGATTAAATTAATATAATAAGTCAATAAATGTAGCTCGCATCCAAAGTATTTTAATACTTTGGATGCGATTTAAGGTAAAGTGACACGTTAAAGCAAAACAAAAACAGTTAGAGTGTTTATTTTTAGTTTAGCGTTTACATGAAACAAAAACATTTGAACTCACAACAAAACAACAAAATATATCCTTACATACTTTAATATTTCTGAAACAGTATAACATAAAGTTTGGTTAAAGAATTGGTTTAAATTAGAGGGAATTTGAAATTATAGCTAAATAAAATGAACCCTATGCATATCTATGAATTGAAACAATACCAAGGTCTGCATTTTGTATAAAAAAAGACCAATAAAAAAAATTAAAGCACACTTTGAAACCAATGACACTTCAACAGGGCTTAATGCTACAAAGCGTAGACTATTTTAATCCAATGCTTGGTCATAGCTTTTTAATCTGTTGTACAGAATAGCTTCCTTTTTTTTAATATGTCGACGATAGCTTTTTTCTGTTAGTCAATTTGGACAACGGCGGTCGATCTCTATTAGAGGTCAGCCAGCTACTCAGGAGATATTATGGTACACAAATGCACGCGCAAACACAGGTACACTCCTATTCCTTCACTCACTAGATAAGACGGATAACTGTCATGACCGGCGAGAAATCAGACGAAGGGCCCACTATTTACATGCCCAATCATCGCATGGCTTATTATACTTTAAACGCAATCGGTTAATCAGTCGCATTGCCCTAACCAACTAGGAAACAACTTAGAAAAGTAGTTGAGTCCCCGCAGGATTTAGCCCCCGAACGTTCAATTGTCATAGGGTAAATACCTCCGACAGTTATTAAATGTTCGGGGACAAAAAAAAGAACACACAACACAGAAAAAATTTAATAACTTATAACATTCGTTTGACATATAAAGCTTTTACTAAAAATGACAAATGCAGTTGCATACGGAACCTTGAACCCTCCGAAGGACACTTTAAAGTACACACTGCAATATTACTAATTGTAAAAAGGTTTATCCAGTATGGAGCATCAAATATTTCGCTGCTAACCGTTGATAAAAAAAGGGGTCCTTTATGTCACCATATCATGCAATTTACTGTTCTTCGGTACCTATTAAGAGTACTGTTATCTTATGCAATTTACAAAACCCTTTTTTCTTTTCCTTTTTTTAAAGAGTGAATCAATAAATTTATAGAACTTAAAAAGCTTTACTTTTCATTTTTGACTGCTACACAAACCCTTAATTTACTATTAAATAAAAGCAAATAAATTAAAATTTGTACTTGTAAACGAAGAAATTTTTGGCTTACGTTAAGATTACCTACCTTACCCGCTTTCTATATAAAATTTACTTGTTTTCTTCTACTTTGTAAAGTGTTATAAATAACAAGATAAAGATAATAAAATTAAAAAAGTAATTAAAATTATAAAATACGCATATCCTCTGTGATAGGTGAATTCGGTCACAGTTTGTGAAATAAGTAAAAAGTAAACCTTATATTATCAGTGAATAAGTTCATAAATTCCAAGGCATTGATTACGACTAAAATACTACCAAACTACTACTACAAAATAAACTACAACTATAAGAACGTTGTTTCAATGGTACTGATGCAATTCAAAATTAGTTAAGGTTTTAAAACGTTTAGCATCAGTACCAAAACTGTGAAGAAATAAAATAATAACATATAAAAAACATTAAAGAAAATATTTCATAAAATATAATATCTTGTTTGTCACAGCTATATCAAAAGATCAAAAGTTAAAAGAAATAATTATTAATTAATTAATATGTTAAAAGGAATTTAATAAGAAAAGTTTCTTATTCATATTAACCAACTTTAGAAGAGGCATTAACTTTTATTAGAAGGCAAAACGGGACCCTTTTTCAAATTATAATGAAGCTGAAAATTAATGAATTAACGAGATGATTTTCAATGAAAAGTACACAAAGAATATAATATTAATAATTTTTTGTAAGATGATCTAATTCGACATATTTTCTCTTAGCACATTTTGTAAATAATTTTATTCTGAAGATTTTTATGATTTGATAATAACATCCGTGTGAAATAAGTTATGGAATGTCTACAGTTGAAGGCATCATAAAGTTTGTCGTTTTATTTGTTAATATCGCGTTTTAACTTAATGATCCAGTTAGTTTTACCAGTGGTATCACCAAAGCGCTCCTTACCGTGAAACATAGGATTTTAAATCTTGTTTACCCAATAAATACGCTGGCTTCGGTGCTATTCAAACCGAAACACAGAAGTCTTTTCACGCTACAGCTTTGCGGCAGAATTAGGTCTACAGAAACCACTAAGCCTCGAAAATTTGCAATATGAAGACACTATGACTTAAGGAGCTTGTAGTCCCGTACTGCCCCAGACGGTCCCTTTTACAGGGGCTTTCTAGGGTGGTACGGACCGGTCTCTGAAGGAATAAAAAAGCTAAACAGTTATATATCTCTAATCCTATAACAAATTTTATGTTACATTATAGAGATATTTTAGATATTTTATGTTAGATAAAAGGGGAGCTAGAAGAGCATATACATTTTCTATTAGTCCAATTAAACCAATATATATAACTAGTAAAAAAGTCTTTAAAATTCTTTTATTAAATGTGAGCAATAATGGAAATAACAGGACTGCTTCTTACTATACCATCCATAAAAAAATTATCTTTGCACTATAGATAATTGCAATGTTCTTGTTATATAGCATAATACATTTGTTAAAGCATAAGAAGCATGTTTAGTACATGTGAGTATATTAATAAGCAAAACTTTTAATTTTTTATATATTTGAAGTTACCGTGAAAACATTAAAATAAATGACCTCGATTTCTAGCATAAAGGTATATTAAATACAGTACATTTATGCAAAGGAAAAGTTTGTTATGATAGTGTTGTTATTATTCTGTTTTTATAACAAAAACAATTATAGAATAACGTGTATTTTCAATCTTTCAAGACAAAATATATGTGTAAAGAACGTAAAAGACCATTTTAAAGTCCAAAAAGGTTACACATTAGATGCTATGCGAATGATAAAAACTTTTTTTAATGAAATGTCTAAGTCAGAGTTTTTGTTATGCTCAGATATTTAAAAAGTAAGTAAATAAAAAAAGAAAAGACTACAAAAACATTTGAATTAACGCAGTTAACTACTGCCCAGCTCAGATTAAGTAAATAGAAACCGCTATTCCACTTCTTAGCTTTTAATTAGTGAGCTCTAAATACGCTATAATACGCTCTAAGTACTGCCAATAGACTGAATTCTTTATTTGAATGTAAGTTTTTCTACTTCTTGTAATATTGTTTTTTTAAATCAAATCAGAAGATCTGTCAATTTTCAGACAGTTGAAAAACGTGTTATATTTCTATTAAGGAATTACAAAGTAATCATTCCTTTTTTTCATTTTCAATTATATCAAAGAACTTGCCCTATATTTCAAGTATAATATAGGGCAAGGTCACATAAAAGTAAATACATTTAAAAAAATATTCTATTAGCACAAACGTGTCGTAAATTTCGTTTCAAATAAATAAATATCAATTTTACAATTCTTTTAAGCATTTATATTCAAGGTTAATCATTATTTATTCGTTAAAAATACGTTCGCAACTTTTATAACGAACGCCTCACAATGATAATTATTATGATCCAGCTATGACAAATGTCTTCTTTAATAAATTGCTTTCGATCTAATATGTCCAACGATGAAAAGATATGAATCTTTTGATGTCCGAACAATTAGAATTAGCTATTAAATTATTTTCCATCTAAACAAAATTCTTTCTTGCAACACAACTGTTAAGGTTTTTAGTGTCCTAAATTAAGTTGTATTAGCTGACTGCCCCAAATTACTTGAATTACCCTGAAATAAAGTCGGCGAGAGTATATATCTATATTTTAAGACAAACACACAATAAGCATTATAATGTAAATATTTTAAAAATTGCAAACAGATATTCTGCAATATTTGTTGTATATTCAAAGCTTATATAAAATAATACAGTTCAAATTGACATGAAAGAAAAAATTCTTCACAAAACGTGTCATAGACGATACATCATCAGCCTGTGATAGTCCACTGCTGGACATAGGCTCTCCCTAATACACTCCTATCCATTAGAGGGTTTTGGACCTTATCCCACCACACTGGTCCAATGCGGGTTGGTGGGTGGACCGACTTTACATGCCATCCGACACATGGATCATCTTACTTTTCAGACAATTGGGTGATCGGCCCAATTGCCCTAACCAAATAGAAACAACAATGAAAATTTGTTGAGTCCCCGCAGGATTCGAACCCAGACCTCCGGTTTCTAAGCCACACGCCTATACCACTAGGCTACGGAGACGATATGACGATGAGATGTTTTGGTCAAATTAATACCGAAAAGATATCAGAGATTTAAAACGCGGTGGCAGGAATAGCGACGTATTTTCGTACAAAGAAAACGTTGTTACACGCTTCTATTGCATAACATAGTTCAGCCATATTTTTTTGTTAAAATTTTACTTCCTAAAATCGTTATACTCTTTTGTATTACATGTATCAAAATAGTCGTAAATATAAAATTTTAATAAAATAGACTCTGTGAAATATAATAATAAAATAATTTAACATTGTGTTATACCAAATAAATATTAATTTTGTTCATACATTTTAGCATGAGCAAGCGTTTTATCACAATTCTATAAGAATCTAAAGTGACACGGGTGTTAGTCTGCGACGGATGAGACTACACTTTGACAGTGAAAGTGGTCCGACACTAAAGTACCTTTGAGTTTCAGAGGTATACAGAATTTAAGTAGTACTTTTAGTAAGTCTCATGTTTACACTACACTTGTGGACTAACACAACGTTAAATTTATAATAATTCGTACTTTTCCCGATATTGGGAATTGCTCTTTTTAACATTGTTTGTTTCATGATGTTTCATTTTTTAATTTAATATTATTTTTTTTAATATTTTTATACCTTTATTGTAAGAATCATGTTAAATGAAGGAGATTGTATGCGAATATTGTTAAAAATTTTAATAGAAATAAAAAAAAATGATTGGCGAAGCTGCGTGATTTAAACATCGTATTATTTAAACTAATTTCAAGCAGTGAGACTTTACTTTGAAATAAATATTTTAAATATATAACGCAAGAAGCGTAATATACTAACAACGAATAATTCAATTATCGTACAGAAAAATCCTTTAAGCTTTTTTAAAAAAAATATGATAAAGAAAGTAAATTTGTAAAATTATTTCACTGCCTCCGTAGCCTAGTAGTGTGGGCGTGGTGCTTAGAAACCGGAGGTCTGGGACGAATCCTGCGGGGACTCATCAAATTTTCATTGTTGTTTCCTAGTTGGTTAGGACAATTTGGGCCGATCACCCAATTGTCTTAAAAGTAAGATGATCCATGCGTCGGATGGGCATGTACAAAGTCGGTCCACCCACCAACCCGAATTGGAGCAGCGTGGTGGGATACGGTCCAAAACCCCTAATGGATGGGGGGTATTAGGGGAGGCATTTGTCCAGCACTGGACTATCACAGGCTGTTGATGTATGTATGTATATATATTTTAAAAATTAAGAAAATTGCGCCTTCAATAATCACAAGATCTGGCGATTCTATTGCAAACGCTTGCCTTACCTCAAGAGGTAGATTTAAACTATGAATAATGTGTCATTTTATGTACATAAAAAGCTTATGCCGTAGACGATATTTTGATTAAATTATTACTTTAAATGATATCAGAGATTAAAAATGCGGTGGAAGAAATCGCGACGCTATTTTGTACAGAAAGCACATTCTAACCCGCTTATATTGCGTAAAATAGTTATGTGCTGTTTGAAGTCGGTTCGGTTGGTCTTTTTTTAATAAAATTTTAGATAATTATTTCTTTAATTTACGCGATTATTATACATATCAAATCCACTAATTTACGGATTTTTCTCGTTCGTTATATACATTTATTGCAAAATTTTATATGTACGTTAATTTTTATTGCCCTATCTTTTTCAGAATAGAGTACCTACTATCAAAAAAAAAAAGAAAGTGCGAGTAAACATGTTTTGTTATCACTAAGAATCGGTTTATTTGACACGTATCGTACACTATTAGTGGAATGTCTAAAAATGTTAAATACCTTTATTGAAAACTAGCAACCGCTCCGGCTTCGCACGGGCCCAGTCCTGATACAAAATATATACAGAATGTCTTTTGTATTCCATGTTCACACCTTTTATGTCATCGTCTATTGAACAAAAGAATGTTTTCTTTGAAGGTTACTTGGATTTGATGTAGGTAATTGCTAAAAAAATAAACCAATACCAACGTGGTCATTTTATTAACCTTTTTGTACAGTACTGTTGTACATTATATTGATTTATCTCGTGGCGTTTAGCAGCGTTTGCAATCTAAGCGCAAATGTGTTTATACAAGATATTTACATTACAGAACCTCTAAATCTATCAGAATTTACCTTACTAGTAAATTATTTTTTTTGAATCACTCTTTCTATTTAAAAAAACTGTTTCAAAGTACGTTATGTAGTTTTAATTTGCTATATTCTTGGTATATAAACAACACACGGCCTGCATCTAACAATAGATGGTAGCCTGATGTGTAAATCGGGCAACAGATTATGGTTATTTATACTGGCCTGTTTTATAATTATTATAAGATAAAGGAATGCAACCCGATATCGTCTCTTTCAGTTACAATGAGAGCAATGTCACAGCGGCTCTATGCTTCTGGGCACCACTACTAGACTTCATGGATCCGTCGGTTTCCAAGCCAGACTCCCCATTGGAAATTGTTGCATAATAACTTACCCCTTGTTCGTCACTGAGGATCATCAGCTTGCACCGTAAATAAAAAAAATCAATGAATCTTATATAAATTGCAATATTAAATAAAATTTGACCAAGTAAAATTAAGATTTCACAAATATACATACACTAAAGTACTGATTTAATGCGTCAAGCCAACTAAATTTTATCAAAGTTTTAAAACGCGTACGTCTACTATTATGTTTCCTGCGCTTATTCTCATGTAACTGTTGTGTCACGACCGGAGTTAGGAAGAAGGCCGTATCGATGTGAGCTATCCATACAAAGTCGATATCGACAATCGATATGCATTGTAATATATTAATGTAATTTAAATATACATGTACAAATTTAAATAAAATTAGTTAAATACATGTATATACATATACATATACATATAAATGTAATAATGTATATGTAAATGTGTATAGTAGCCTACACCTGCAACGAAAATCTTACATAAACAGGAAAAGGTTATCTATTACAAAATTGTTAAAAATAATTATATGAAGTATGATTAACAGACTTCCGAAAAAAATTACTGATATTAGCTAACACAAAATGGGGCAGTTGCAAAAGTATACAAGGAAAAAAAAACAACAATTATAAAACGAATTTTGCGTAGCAGACGTCAATAAATTTAGCAACAAACAGGGAAACTTTACTTCTACATCATTTACAATACATAATTTTCGTATAATATTTTAGCGCGTAGAATGTTTGCACTGAACTAACATTCAGCTCTACTTCCAACGGACAAAAAGTATACATTTTTGCCTAATTAATTTAAAAAATCAAATAAGTTATTGCGAAAATTAAAGAAATAATACCAAAAAATAAATTATATATTATTGCTTTTGTTAAAAAAAATAGCTTTAAACCACTACCAGTAGTGGATATATATCGCTAAAAGTTAAATAAAAGGATATGTTTATTGTACAAACCACTTCGTATTTAGTGTCTCAGTATATCTTCCTTATTTTCAGGAAAACATGCCGCAGGTTTAAGAGGGCACGTTCTAAGCACAAACGAATAATAGTAGCAGCAAAAGTTCGGGTCTGATATTTTTGTTTTGTAGTTGGTCTTCTAACTATAAAACGATAAAGAACTTCTAACTTCAATAGATATAATAGAACTAGTATAGTTCTATTATATTTATATATCCTATATATACAGATATATATATATGTCTCTATATACATATATATACAGATATATATATATATATATATATATGTGTGTGTGTAGGACTTAACACTTTATAATAAAATTTTAATTTAGGATAAACGAGTAATAAAATTAGCTATCGCGCTCTTTTGCCGAAATACAATGAAATCAAATACTGCGGCAGAACTGCCTAAATTAATTGCGTGTAAAAGACGGCCTATTCAAATTTACGGATATCTCACTCCATCCATTGAACGCCCTTACAGTTGTGCAAGTCGATTTGAGTCAAATTATTTCTTGAGTTTTCTGGGTAAATGAGAACCCGGCAGAAGAAATAGACTTATTGGCAAGTAAGAAGTAAATAAAGGAATTTGATTACTATACAAGTAGATATAATAAGTTAAATCAACTTTTTTAAATTTTATGTGATACGTTATTATAATTTTAGTACACATACAAAGTTATTCGTGGTAATAAGAAAAATGGATTGGTATAATTGCAAGAGGTCCCACAAGAAGTTTATATTTTAGAATCATATTGTAAAAATTTACACAACAATAACACAAAACAAAACATTATACAGAAGATTTTTAATGACATATTTTAAATATTTGTACAAAATAAAACAATTCAGGGTTAATAATTTTGAAACCCCAATTTCTAATAATTTACATAAAGCCTATTGAAAACTAGATATATACACTTAAACTTGTCAAAGGTGAGATAGCCCAAAGGAATTGAGATCAAATGAATTGATAACTGAGAAACATAAATTAATGTAAATTAGAAGCGTATCAAATTTAATCATTTTGCAAACTCTCTTGATAGCCATGATCCAACTCGTATTTAAATTTAACGAGATAAGAAATATAACAGTAGTTTATTTAATGCTGTTAAAATGATGCAAATTTTTTTAACCGACTTCAAAAAAAGGAGGAGGTTCTCAATTCGTCTGTATTTTTTTATGTTTGTTACCTCAGAATTTTCGCCTGGGTGAACCGATTTGGATGTTTTTTTATTTATTTGAAAGCTGGTGCTTCCCGTTTGGTCCCATAGCAATTTAGTCCAGTTTTGACAGTGGCATCCATGAAAAAAATTTAATAAATATAAAATTTACATTAACTTTGTGCTCAACAAATGGACAATTAATAGCTCTTTAATAATATCACGACACTCGATTTGAGGTCGATTTGTTTTTTGTTCAAATTTTATTAACTGAATTTTTACCGGAATAGATGTTAATTTTATTACTTATCTATTTAATACATATCGTATGTACTAAATAAGTGTTTTTATTATTTTTAACGTATTCGAGAGTGATCGGATAACTACAAAAAACGGCTTAAAATGGAATAAAATTCTATAGCTATTATGTTGTTCTGAAGTCTTAAAACAATGCTGATGGTAAATATAAAATCAACAATCATAAAATTCGTTAAGCCTTATGCGATAGATCTGAATAATGATGTAATGTATTGTATGGTTTGCTCATTAAAATCAGCATTAGTACATATTGTCTATGTAAAGAATAACCTTCCGTTATATTTTCAATGTTGACATAATTCCGTAAATATTGTGAGGCATACTTACAAGTAATACGCTTACCATATAGAGATATGTCTATATGATAAGCTTATCACCTCGCTTAACTTATTATTCTTGATGTATATTTAGGACGAACAAAGTTATGAAAAATTGTCATTGAGTCTAGAGCTTAAACCTATTGGCGGTTATTTCAGCTAAATCTACATCGTGAAATTAGATTTTCTGTACTATTAACATGCCAGGCGAGAATTAATAGATGTAGTTAGAAAAATAATACCATGGGGATATAATTTCAATTTAGTATGTAGTATCACTTCATTAGCATTGATAACATTTCAAACGTGATTTACTGATCTTCGAAAATAATTCTTTATTTAAAATATTCCAATATTTTAAAATCTTATAAAGCCAGACCGAACATAAATATAATTAATTATTATTAATTATTAAAACTTTATGCACAAATAAGTACAAAGGCGAACTTAATGCCAAAAGGCATTATCTACCAGTCAACCTTTGGGTGGACAGAGAAAATTCGAAGGTGCGCAGATATTTAACAAAAACAAAGGAAAAATTTTAATAAGCTTAAAGTTTATGTGTGATACATTAGAACCAAATAACTATATATCATTAATAAAATTACGATAGGAATATTAATACATATTCTATATGTTAACTTACTTAAGTTAATACAAATACATAAACATAAATAAATATACATATAAATATATACATACATATTGTAAATATAAATATATACATATGTTATAAAAGTTTAAGAAAAATACATTCGTTCATACTATGCCTTTGAACTTTGTCCGCAGAAAAATAATAATGCAGACCTTATACTCAGGTCACAGTTTTTTGAGCAAGTGTCTCCTGAACTTTATTTTTAAAAAGGAGACGACTCTCTGCCATCCTGATCTCGAGAGGCAACGAATTCCACAGAAGAACAAATTGAAAAAAGAAAGAAGAGTGCATGACATCCGAGCTATGTGAAGGGCAAGAGAGTAGACGGTTATTCGTAGAGCGAAAATTTTGTCGTTAAGCGAGCAAAGATGTTGAAAATGGTAAGTTAAATAAGAAGGAGTAGTAGCAAAACTAAGGAAAGAAAACAACGTCGTCGACGCTCTCAATGACCGCCTCTACCGTATAGGTAACCACGACAGATTGGAACGATATGGCGAAACGTGGTCATATTTACGTAGATTAAAAATGAATCGAATGCAATTATCGAGAAATCGTTCTAATTTATTGAGCTGATCAGCATTTAGGTCGAAAAAGCAAACGTCACTATAATCGATTATAGGAAAAGATAGGGATTGTACGAGCATTACCTTGGTCTTGATTGGCAAAAGGTTTTAAGCCTGTACAAAAGTCGAAGGCACTCGTTACTTTTTGACTTACTTGTGACATTTGACCATTCCAACTTAGGTTTTCATCAATTACCAGCCCAAATTTGTGACAGTTTTACTTAGAGGTATAGTGGAGTTATTATATAAAATTGGTGGAGAGAATTAAAATCCACTATACTGACGTTCCACGACTGCCAACTAATAGAGTTTGACATTTTGATGGATTTACGGGTATTCCAAAATCATTAGACCACTTTTATTTTGTCAAGGTCCTGGTTTATCCGGTTTAATGCTTCAGGAAGCTTTTCGATGGTAGACTGGCTGTAAAGCTGAAGGTCATCAGCGTAGAGATACGCACACTGAAGCTCTTGAGTGATAAAGTCGATAAAACGGAAAATAACAATGGAGAGATGATGCGTTGTGAGAACGCCAGCAGTGACATGAAGCCATCTCAGATGATGAATCATCAGAATAAACTGCCTGCTTGCGTCCACGAAGATAAGAGGAGAACCATTCCAATGCACTGTCTGAAATCATCATATGTGAGAGGATAGCCAAGAGGATGTCGTGACTGACGGCATTAAACGCGCTTTGAGAAATCAATTAAGACCATTACTGATACCATATTGTTCTCATACCTGCTCTAATGTCGCCAGTCACTTTCAGGAGGGCGGTAGTGGTACTGTGACCTGTCGAAATCCAGATTGTAACGGATTTATTAAATTGTTACTGTGAACAAATTGAGATAATTGTTTAAGCACGCAGGACTCAATAACCTTTGACAAAAAGGCAGAATAGAGATAGGTCGGTACTGTGCTGAAGGGAAGGATTGGAACACTTTGGGATAGGTCGGACCAAGGCTTTGCGCCATATGAAGGAAACTTAGCATTTTCTAAGGAAAAGTTTATTATGTGATGTATAGCAGGAAGGATGTGGGTTAGGATAGAATTACCATGCGCCGGCTGATTTTATCAACGCCAACAGCATTGGATTTATGGTTATGATTGCTTTGTTGATTTCATCAGTAGTGACTGGAGAAAATAAAAGAATTTATATGAGGATAATTTTAGTGTTTGTTCGTAACATTATAATAACCTTTTTTAATTTAATTTCGGGGTACTTTCATTGGAAGATTACTGGTTTTTTTATACACACAGATGAAGTCGCGAGCAACAGCTTTGTACAAGAAAAATTTTAACACAAAATGTCGCCAACCCTAAAGCCAAAATTCTGTATGGTTCATATAGATAACCTTCTCGTTTTCAATTTTTTTAAAACCAGTTAGAAACGTGTCAAATGATAATTAAAACATACACTTTCCTTTTATAAAGGGTATTCCTGTTCACAGTATACACGTTTAGATTTGTTATAATGTCACACATAAATGTTTCGTTTTTAACATAGTTAAACTTTAAATAAAAACCTGTAGATAGTCACATATAAACTTAATGGTTGTGAACCTGAATCTAACGTACATAACCTATTTTTTATAAAAACTATGCCTCTAAACATGTTACTTTGGATTATTAACATAAATAGATTATCTCTTAAAAGTAAATACATAATATTTATGGTTATTATTTTTGGCTTATTTGTGAAAATTATTTAATAAAATATATTTTCATTGGTTCCCAAATAGTCACTACGATTCTTTATGAGATTTTAGTATTTGGATTTCGATACAAAAGAAATAATTTAAATATCGTATATCATTTATCATTTCCTAAAATAAGCCTTGTGTCAAATTTTAAAAAATGTTCAAATCTTGTGTATTATATCTGTCAAACTTTATCATTTATACGTTGTACAGGCAGCACAATAACAAACGAAGAACTGTAAACGATCCGAATCCTTCCATCTTATTCACCAGATGTAGACTTTTGTATATTCAAACTTTAATGCTTAGTGGGTTAAGCAAAACGACTCCTCAGTTTAAATGACGGTCTGGTTGAAATATTTTATTTGCAATAAAACTTATTAACAACTAAACTCACCATAGGAGCTTATACACAATTTTTAAATTTAATTTTTTCGTGAATTTGCATTATTGTATGTATAAAAATATTGAAGATTTTTTAAATAAAATTTATAAATATGAAACTGTAAACAAATCCATAGGCAGAATACGTATATTTCCGCAAGCATTTCTGAAACTCTCTAAAATAAATGTTGCAAAGCTTTTGGATAGGCGCACAATTCTGTACGAATTGTCTATGCTGAATGATAAAACTACATACGTGTGAATGGCTAAAATCTAGCGTCGTATTGAGATTGAACCTGAAACTTGTATTCATGTTAGCAGTCTTTAAAAACTCAACAGATTAAACCCTTAATTTACCTAATGGAATTTATGTTACTTAATAATAATGTTTAAGATATATTAAAAAACATGCATTACCAATCTTTTTCTCTTAAAGTCTGTTTTCTGTAAAAATACCAAAAAAATTATTACGAAATTATTTTGCGGTGTGAGAATGGCTTAATTTAAAATTATTAAATGTTTACGGTTTAATAATTGTCTGTAAGTTTAAAGGCACTGACTTAATGCACTCTTAAAATGACTTCCATAGGTAATGTTCACTACCAAGACCGACTAATTCCGTGGCTATCCGACTCGGCCGTCATAATTTTTAAGCAGTCGGGTGATTTTCCCATAATACCCTAAATAACGAACACAAAGTTTGATATTTTACGCAGATGCACAAGTAAACGTATGCAATAACGAAGCAGTCCTGCTTACTATTTCTATAAAGAATATATCAAGCTATATTTAATGAAAATTGTGGGACATTTTTTTATATTTGTAAGACCCCAATAATCTTTTTTTGTTTTATTGGAATTTACAATGAAATAAATTTGTTTTACTGACATAGCTGATGAACATAATTCCCGGAAGGAGAAGAAATGTGTGAGTATAAGTTTATACTTATAATCACACATTTCTTCTCCTGCTGGGAACTAAACATTATTTTTTAGTTATTATTAACGGTTTCTGCTTAAAGGTGGTTGGATAACTTTATATTTAATAGAACAAACAAAATAAAATGCAAGCTTTTCACCGCATTGACGGTAATAATATAGTTTTAACTTGTCACAAAAATTTATGATGATTTAATATTAATTTTTAAAAGATATTGTCTATTATGATCTGATGCCAATATTAAAATTTATTACTTCTCAGTAAAATCGCTTCTTAAAATCATCTTCCTTTACAAACCAACCTCATTGTACGGAATCTTATTAAAGTGTTTACCTCCAAACACCGGAGTAACAAACTTACAAAATTTTCTCGCTAAAAGCTTTGACAAATACTAATCCAGAAACATTAATTTATTATTTGAACTCAGGCACATACAACACTAAACAACGTTGAGTATTACAATTTAGTAGAGTTAATGAAATATACTTACAAATATGTCAAATATGAAAGGCAGCGGTATATGAATTTCGGCATCTTAATTTAAAACTTTTAAACCTCCAGTAACAACGATTCAATTGCGTCCTAACATGTAAGTCAATCTAATGAAGTGCTTTGGAGTATATTTAAACTGCGAACCTAAATCATCTTAAAAATTGCATTTACGGTGGAACGAGGTTGTCTGGGTCAACTAATTTGAGCCAAAAACTATTTTTTTAAACAAATGGTATGTGAAAAGCAAAACGTATTTAAAGCGTGGTAAAGTCTTGGACGGTATAGAATGAATAGTTACTTGAAAATGTCAATTTGGTAGGTAAAGATTTAAAATAGCATAGCACAAGTAAATGTATTATTAAACTTAGCAATGCTAATCTTACTATTACTCGTAAAATAACTCCACCAACGCACAATGTCGATAAAAAAGTTGTGACTATTTTAATTAACTATATAGCTCTTACAGTTTTAATATTTGTTATTGCACTATAATAATACGAAAACCTTGAAGCTTTGACAGCTAAGGATCGTAATTCAAACCGAGGTTAAGTGAACACAGTAATTCTATTATATTTCAAAGCTCCGAAACAAGGCCGTAAATTAATGATGGGACCAAGGGACTAGTGTGATACATCACAAAGGGTTGAGCATTGTTAACTAAGATTAAGAAAGTGTTAAACAGACCCGAAGGACGCAAATTCGTAAACCATCTTATATTGACGCCGATATTTTGAGATATCTATGTATTTACTTAAATTTTGAACCAATTTATAATAACGTTTAATTATTGCACCTTACACAAACCCTTTAACACAAATATACCTAAAATAATAAGGAACTGTTATTATGATTTAATAATTTTAATATAGTAGGTTGTAAAATAAAAGGTCAGCAACTTGCAACTTGACTTAGCTACGATGCCGTTTATTGAATTTTACCGCAGAATCTCATATATCTGAAAACAATATAACATATTATGTTGTAAGTTATTGAACAAAAAACGATGAGTAGCGACCAGAATAAATAAGCACAATATCCCAATGAGATTTAATACGATTATCACATTGTTCATTGATCGACCTCCCAAAAAAAGTAAGTACTCACTCGTTACGTTTTAGCTGTGATGTGGTCCGTGGTGAGAGTGGTGAGGTTTTTTTAATCATTTTATATTTAGAAGTGTAATAGATATTTAAGGAATTAAAAAAGTATACGGCACCAGAAATCTTAACCACGTGATTAAATTGCGAACGCTACCGAAACCGTTATAGACAGAATTAAAATATGTTCTACATTACTGTACTTCTTAAAACGTTCAATAATAAAGTCCGCGCAAATATGTTTAAAGAAAAACCTTCAATAACCATTTTAATGTAAAACATTGTTAAAAATAGCAATCATGTATATTTAAAGCTCATTTAAGTAATTTAGTGTAAATTGACATTAAAGGTAATGCATACAAAAAAATCTTTATTTCATGTGTATAAAACGTGTCATAAACGACACTTTGATTATATGAAAACATGCAGAAATCGCGGGAGATTGACATTTCGTACAGCTCAGTATTATCTCTTAAAATTGCGTAAAATTGTTAGACGATTTTTGGAAACGGTCATATTTTTTCGTTAAAATTTCATTTATTTTTTAAATAATAGGCATTAGTTGTGATTTGGTCCCACTTGTTTTAATAATTGTGAAATTAGTCATCATCTTCAGCCTTTGGTAGTCTATCGCTAGACATAGGTCTCGGCTAGCACACCTATCCGTTAGGGGTTTGGACCGTATCCCACCACGCTGGTCAGGGGGTGGACCGACTTTTAAATGCCCATCCGACGCATGGATCGTCTTACTTTTCAGCAATTGGGTGATCAGCCCAAATTGCCCTAACCAACTAGGAAACAACAATAAAAATTTGTTGCGTCCCCACAGGATTGAAACTCACGTCCTCCGGTTTCTAAAACACACGCCCATACCACTAGGATACGGAGGCAGTTTATATGGCTCATTATACAAAAAGAGTATGTCCGGAGTTATTAGAGAATTTGTATTTTATATAAACGTTACCTCTTTACCGTTTTCATGACATTACGATTTCGAAAGTTAATTTAATGGTCACGAGCTTTGTATTATACTTTTATTAAAGATTCCTAACGTGAAATATATTTTTATTTTATAAGATATACAAAAGTTCTGATGCCATAAAAAGATGGTGTGATAAAATCATAATCTATATAGGCTTAACTATAAGTCTACTATTGTTAAGCCTATATACGAGGGCGGTACTGAAAATTTCGGGAATCAAGAAAGTGACACAACATTACTATTTAAAAATGTATTTATTTCTTTTTGAAGTAATCTACGCAAAATCAGATACATTTTTTCATACGATGGAACCAATCATTGAAGGAACTATTCCATTCGGATGTTTCGGTATCCGAAATGGCCGTTTTGTAGGCATCCATAGCTTCTTCAGGTAATGACTATCTCTGACCACGGAATTTATTCTTTATTTTAGTGAAACTATAGAAATTATTAGGGCTCAGGTCGGGGCTGTACGGGGGATGGTCTAATAATTCTATATTTTCTTGCTCTAAAAACTCTTTTGTTCTGTGCGCGGTGTGAGAACTCGCATAGTTGAGGGATGATGCGGCGGTTCCAGTTCTCTTTACAGAAACGACCTGTGGCAAATAAATGCTAGTATACCATCCTGGATTAACCGTTTTTTATCCCTCAAGAGGAAATGTCGCAATATGGCCGGTTTTCGAGACAAACGTGGCCATCATTTTTATGCAACACTCCGTAAACGAACAATTTTTATTAGCTTTAACTTATTTTTTAACACCTTGACTCGTAACTTGTTTTTTGTTTTGAGTTCGTACGCGTATATCCAGGATTCGGCACTTGATATAATGTTGTATACGGCATTTGAGGCTCCTGCGTGGAATCTTTCGAGAGTTCTAACGCACCAAGTAACGCGAGTCGCTTTTAGCTTTTCACACAGCTAATACGGTATCCACCGGGAAAACAACTTTTTTACAACTAATTGTTATTGCAAGATTATTTGTTTTTGACTCATGCCAATGTCTACAGTAGCCTGAATTTCACGGTATGTTACATGTCGATCTTCCTCAGTCAGCTTAAGCACAGCATCAACGTTTTCTTGTGTGACTGCAGTTTTTGGATGACCTTGACAGGTATCACTGAGCTTGTCACGTCCACGTTGTAATTCAGCAAACCAGCGATAAATTGTGGTATTAGATGGGGCTTCAGCACCAAATGCAGAAATCATCCGGTCAACACACTATTTATGTGTTAAACCCCTTCGAAGGTCATAATAATCATCACACTTGAATTTTCTCGAGTCAATTCTATTTTCTTAACGGATAAAAAGTTTGAAAATACCTTGTGAAAAGACCGAGAATCTTTGTTTAAATAAATAAATGGTATTCGATTTTCAAAACCAATGAGTTTGCAATTGAAAAGATTTTAATATGACAGGACTAGTGGAAATATTCCATTCCCGATACTTTTAGTGCAGCCTACCATTTTAACAAAACATCGGGAGGTTTGCTTTAAGATAATAACAAAGACAATGCTAAGATTAAGCCAACCCATGCACAAGTAAAATTAGTGCAAAATAAATAAAATATTTTAAAATTCAGTCCATTGGACATACGGATTGATGCATTGAAAAATGAAAAAGGAAACTATTGATGTTTATTGCTATTTATTACACCTGACATTTAAGTTAGATATTATAAAAATAAATAAAAGTCTTGTTGAAAGGTTTGAATATAATTAAACAAAATATTTACATAAATGGTTTCCAACAATCTTATCTTGCGTTTGATTTAACAACCTTCATAAACTAAAATATATTTGTTACCCGGCGTTTGTAATTTGCGTATCAGTTGGTTGGAAGCGTAGAAAGTTGAGCAAACTGGTCCTACCCTCCTCCGTTTGTTTTACTGTCGTTTATTACTTCACATTTAACATATAACAACAATTACAATTGTTTTACGTTTATCCCTTAGTATGATTTGGGTTTGGGTCTATCTTGTTATGATTTAATATTAATTATTCAAAACGTTTATGAATATCTATAAAAGATTGTAATAATCGTGTTAGATCATACTTTGTAAAGAAAAAATATTATTGTGATTATTAAAATTGGGCCAAGTACACCAAACTTTGTATCAAGTTTTAAATAGAGATCTAGTAGTAATTTTAGTGTTTTAGTTTAACTAAGAACTTATTTATTTATTTTGAAACAGCATTAAACTACTTTCTAAACTACAAAAATTTGAAACTTCAATACATGAAACGCGTAAATTTTTAAACTCTTGTAATATTAATTTAAGTCCATAAAAGGCAAAATTTTGCTCTTTAATAATTAAATTGATTGTTTAAAATACATTTAAATTTATTTTATTTATGTTTATGAAAATTAACTTGACTTTTAATAATATCGACACTGATTTTTTTTAAATGAGGATTTTTATCAACACCTTATGGAGTTATTTTATATCGGTCAGAAACTGATATAGTAAGTGAACAATGTCAATGGAACAAAAGATTGTCCATTTGCAAAATTTTATTATAAATTTTATTAAATATTCTTCTCAAATTGATTTTTGCAAAAAATTAATATGTGCTACACCATCCAAAATGACAGATATCTAGTTTGATTAAAATTTCTCTGTATTAAGGAGGTACACACAAAAGATAGATCAGGATGTAAAATACGATTGCCAAACACATTCTAGATATATCGAGTTCTTTAAAGAAAAATAAAGATGATTATATATCTGCTGCATTTAAACTAACTAAACGCGACAATTAGCCTAATTTTTGTTTACTCATTTGGTATCTTACAAAGAACAATAGCCATTCTTATTAAATTATGTAGTATTAGCACATTATTACAGTTGTATGCATTATTTAAATGTGTCGAATATCCCATTTAAATTGACCCCTTTCAGGAATGTACTAGTCTCATTTATCATATATTTATAAGCAAGTGAAAAACAACTGACCAATGTTAAATTAGACCACTTTTATTCTATTTTGCATTGTAATTGAGATAGTTCCATCTACTGAATAAGAGAGGTAATGTTGACAACAAACAAATTCACTATCGATCCGTCCTTATGTATGCTTTAATCTTCAAAACTTATCAACGGGGCTATTAATGTTACATATCCTTTACATTTTACGGGAAAAAATGGCTCATAAACAAAATATTTACAGCTGTACTGCGTTATTCCTTAGCCTTATCAAATGAAGTAGATACATTTTTCGTTTGATCAATCTAGTCATTTGCAGCATGTAAAAAGACTAGAAAGATAAAATGTTAATATTTAAAATGACTAATTCCGAAGATATTATAGATTTTAAATAAAGGAAATAGCGGTGCAGCGGTACTAAGTATCGGCATTGTACCCGTGCAGAGCTGGGGTGAATAATATATTACAATTAAGTTGATAACATCAGTATATGTACTAGATAAAAACTATTAAGCTAAATACTCTTATTTCGGAAATAAATGGTTAGTAGCCCATGTGTTTGGTTATATATCATAAATCTTTAATACACTTTGGTCCACCTAGATCAAAGTTAATGTAATAAGTAAATTCAAGATCTATTATTGGAAGGAAAAAACTTAAGGACTTTACATAGCCGAGCATAATTTTAGTTATTCACGGACAACATTTTCTTGCCTCCTTCGTTATGAATATTCGTGGTCGGCGTCGATAGTTATCTGGATAAGATGTTTACACTTTTAATTTCCATGCGCGCGTAATGATTATTTTATATTTTAAATAAAAACAAAGTGCTCTGATTTATTTTTTAAGATTTTATCGTCTTTATTTCGTAAGTTTGTATTCTTTATTTATTGAATCTATAACATTGTGTGAACCAGTTTGTTTGTAACAATATAACTTTATCATTTAGTGTTATTGCTAGAAATTTATTTTTGAATGGGCTTACTTTAACCAATGTTTTTTTTTATTTTTGATAATCTCAGGACACAAAAAATTTACTCTTACATTTCAAGTTTTTATTCATAAATCCTTGTCTACAATCAAGAATCTATTAATTATAATACTGTTCATTACTAGTTCAGACGACACAGTTTTTTTTATTAAAAAAATATTATATAGACTTATCTACAATATAATTTACCTCAAAACAAGTTTTGTAGTTAAGTGTATCGGTGTTATTGAGACAAAATAACATTGACAACGTAGTGGTGTTTTTATAATTAGCTCTTATTAGTCGACTTACGCTTGACATCTCGATGACAATCAATTTGAACGCCAAATGTATGACAATAATTCGATGTCATGGGTTTCTTTGTTCACAAGGTAAAGTAAACATCCCTTTAGCACATGGTAACTATGCAGCGTCATCTCTTATTATATTATATATAACGTCATGAAAATACAGGAGCCAAACATGCTGCGTCAGGGTCCGCTTTCATCTGACGTCGCATTTACATGCTTTTATGTTGCACTCTGGTAGTAGGGCACAAAAAATACGCTCAATAGACGTAGCTAATTCTGGTGTTATATGGAAGCTAAAGATATGTTCCTTTGAAATATGTAAATGAAGCGGGTGAAGTGCGATTAAGTATAAACTTTTTCGTTCATCATCATCATCATCATTATCAGCCTGTGTCAGTCTGCTGTCAGACTGCTGGACATAGATCGCTACCTCTTCCGATCGTCAGCTGTTCTCATCCAGCCCACACACACAGGCCCGGGTCATTGCATATTTAAGCGAATTTTGGAAAATAACTTATATTTATCACTACAATGCTTAAATGTATTTTAATAAAATGAAACCATTCAAAATAAACATTTTAGAACAATAGCATGTTCGCAGTAAAGCTAAATCTTTACTGTAAACATGCTATTGTTCTTAGATTCTAGTATGTTAAAATAAAAGCAGTGGAAGTACATTTGGCTGTGATGGTAATAACTGCGATTGAAGCTTATATATTTATCTGTAAATATTAAATACATGACTAAAATACTTAAGGAAATGTCATAACTAAAAAGTCTTTAGTTATGGTAAGTGACAAATGCTCCTTATAACATAAGTTACGTTAAGATTATTTTACTAACCAATGTACGCATTCTTATTTTTATTGTATATATAAAGCAGTTCAAATAATCTAATCATTGACTTGAAATCAAATGTTAAGATTAAAATAAATGTAATTTGCTTTTTCTCTTTTTTTCAGGTATAATGAAAAATTAATATACTAAGTAAGACCAAATAAAATGGCTATTGTTTTTGAATGGCAAAATATAAGTTATAATTTCACTTACGAGTAGACATTTTTTGTTATCGTGCCCTGTTTATTTCGTTATTGAAACCGAACTCCAAAAGGAGTTACTCATTCGGAGCGTTTGGTGGTCCGATTTGTTCATTCTTTTTTTCTATGATACACGTTAATTGTCACTTAATCACATTTTTTAAATATTTTGTGATAAATAGTTTAATAGAAAGTTAATAATGTTTTACATAACTGTATTACTTGAATTGGTCTACAATTAAAGTCCGTGAGAGCATATATCTAATTTTAAAAATAACCTACAATAAGCATGTTAATGATTGTTGCAAAAAAAAATCATTTTATGTCATAAAAATGTGTCGTAGACGACATTTCCATCAAATTAATACCTATATCACGTTAATTGCTTATATTGCATAAAACTATTTTATCCTATTTGATGTTTGTCATATTTTTTTGTTAAAATATCGCTTGTTTTTATTTCAAAACCAGATCTTAGACGCAGCAGCTACGCCAAAGATTTGGTTAGTACAATACTGTGGTTTTTATTGGTTCAAAAAAAGAGCTGAGGTAAACATCAGATCTCAACGACCTTATGTTTACCTCGTAAATAAAACGCAAAATGTAAATGAAACGCTATGCCTATTGTAATAGCAGACAACGCCACAATTCCACTCACTACTCCGATACCCGAAATGTTAAGTCTCGTTTACCCAGTAATTACACTGGTCAACAGTGGTGCCGTTCAAACCTCATATCAAAAAACAGTAGTGTTTACATACTACTGTTTTTTGGCAAAAATAGACACTGCCGTAGAGCAACCCCAGATGGGCCATTTTAAAAAAAATCTAATGCCTTAAAAATAATACCATAATACAGTAATACCGCAAAATAAAAAGAAAACTGATGAGCTTACTTTTATTAAAAATACGTGTGACATGTTCTCTCTAGCTGCGTACATAATTCCACGATCCCTTTAATGAAAGGCATACTCTTTTTATGATTACATATGTAATGATAAGTGTAATAAGTAAAATGTGACGGGCAAAGTTTAAATAATAATTTATTAAAACAATGCAATTAAATTTTAATCCTTTTACACTCAATTAAAATCAATTTATCTGCATACTTTCACCATTCAAAAAAAAAACGGCCCCTTATTTAATAAAAATATTAATAACTCATTTTTTTTTTTAAAAAAACTTAAAAAAAGCTCTTTAAAATATAAACCCAAAAAACTAAATTTTATATAAACGTAACGCAATGAAATAAAAGCCAAAGTACACGCAATGAAAAATAACGGGTTTAAATTTCATATTATAATTGGGTTCTCCTATAAAGAAAATAGGTAAACAACAACATTTTTCAGTTTTTATTATATCTTTACGTCTGTACTCTTTAGTACTAAGGACAAAATAAGAACCATAAGGACTTCTCCATATCATTCTAATTTAATACTTCATATTTAAAATAATTAAAAGGAAACAGGGAAGCAGACTGATAATTAAATACGATAAAACAATTATTTTAGACAAAATTGCAAAATAATCATAATTAGTATTTTAAATAAGGAAAACAAGGGATCCATAAAAAAAATATCCGTAGAAGAACTTACAAACCTCATACATGTGGTTATTCAAAAGTAACCAAAGTTTTTTTAACAAATTAAACAAAAAACAAAATCTCAAGACGTTAGATTCCGTCCGCAATAAATTTTTTGGTTTTTAAGAACATAAACTTTCTGTTTCCCCTTAAACATATAACCACGGACAATAGTAAAAACTAGAAACAAGTCAAAAGTATATCAGCAAGTTTAATAGCTCGGAAACGCAGCTGCAATTACGTTGAACAGTTCTCATATACAATCAGTTCTGTATGATCTGTAAGCCACACATATCGGACGCCCTTTTTATTCGGACTCAAATCTAACAAAGGCATGGATACTATGATCTTAATCAACGATGGGGAAACTATTAGATCATGAACATACAGCTATGGGCCGGGTAGGTTTATTCCCTATTGCCTATCGTTCTAGTTTTTAATTCAAATATAAATTGCAAAAACAAAATCATTGAAGATGAATTGATGGCTTCTTTTAAACTGTTGGTATTAATTATAGAAGAATATTGCAGAACTAATAGTAGTTTTAGCGGACTTCTTGCAAGGAGGTACTGAATTTATAGCGTATCTTTAATTTTATTTACATACTATATATGTGTTCTCGTTTTTGTTGCCTGAATAGTACCTAATTATGTGTCTTAAATACATAGTTAATTTAATATCAAACAATATAATCCTCTACATCATGTAAATTAAATAAATATTTCCGAAGATATTACAGATATCAGCATTGTACCCGTGTAAAGCCGTGGCGCAATCCTAGTTAAATTATGAATCAATGCACGATGAGTCGCGCTGTAGTATTACTATCCCTGTTTACAAAAGAAGAGTAACTTTTGAGGATTGCGGGAGTTACGGTAACTTGTAAAGCTTTTAATCGCATACTCCTTGTCAGGCTTCGCAAGCTTCTCTTTTTGTGAGAGGAAACAATTAAACATGACATAAACGGGTATATACATAATTAACTAAATGTTACAAATGTAGTGCTATGAGTAAAACCAGTTTATAAATCGAACATTAGAACTAGAACACTAAAAACGGTCATTCTGTTTTTTCTTGATTGCTTTTTCCTTCTGAAATGTATTTATAATGTAAATATATAATAATTATAAAAATCAAGCACCAATATTGAAAATTTTTATACAACTGCTAAGACAACTAAATGTGAGCATTAACGTTTCACTTAAGTTAGAAACAAAGAAAAGATATTTATCACATGCGGTTTATAAATTATATTAAACGTATGTAATGAAACAACGCTTATATAGTTAACATAAACATTTTCATTACCATTTCTCTATTAATTTACCCTGGACTCAGTTCTTTACAAGAATATTTTCCTGAATAACTCAAATCTTACATAAAAGGGAGAAGTAAAATAGGGCAGAACTCTAGGAAAATACAAATCGCGAAACAAGGAAACCAAGTGCAGTTTTTTAATTAAAACTTTCCCTTAACGCAGAAGTATTTTCGTTTTGCCACAAAAGCAATTGAACCACATTTTGAACCAAAATAAAATGTACGGTAGGTATATTTTTTTAACAATAGAAAGCAACGGTACGTTACTGATATAACAAAGATAATTAATTATAATTAATTATTATAATTACACGTTTTCTTTATTATATCAGATCATCATCATCATCATCAGCCTGTGAAAGTTCACTGCTGGACATAGGCTTTCCCTAATACGTAATAGGTTTTGGACCGTATCCCACCACGCTGGTCCAATGCGGGTTGGTGGGTGAACCGACTTTTTACATGCCCATCAAACGTATGGATCATATTACTTTTCAGACAATTGGTTGATTGGCCCAAATTTCCCTAACCAACTAGGAAACAACAATGAATATTTGTTTAGTCTCGAAGGATTCCGCTACGCAGGACGTTCATTAAAAAAGAATCATCTTATTTTTCATGAAAACATTTCCTCTAATAAAAGCTACAGCACAAACGAAAACAGTTTCACAACAATAAATATAGACTACAATTTCAAGTTTAGCGATGTAACTGTGTGAATAAATGAACAGTTTTATACTGACTAAAATAATTTTTACATTCTAGAATCAAACAATTCTTTTCTATGTAAAGTTAAAAAAGAAGGTCCGAAACTATAAAAATATTACGTTAGCACAGCACTGAAGAATAAGTCTCAGAATCAAGAAAGCTTACTTTGGTAGAGCTTACAAGCTGTGTCATTCTTTATATACATATGTAGGTAAAGATAAGAGCGGTCAGGTATCTATAACGACATACCATGGGTATAAACAATTTCATTCGTAATTTAAGGTAAAATTATAAATCAATCAGTCATATGTCACCTGGTGCAAAACTGACCACTATCAAAACATCGTCGTGTAGCAAAGTTCTGAATTCACGTCACGTTAGACATTTTGCCTCCGTAGCCTAGTGGTATGGGCGTGAGCTTTAGAAACCGAAAGTCGTGGGTTCGAATCCTGCGGGGACTCAACAAATTTTCATTGTTGTTTCCTAGTTGGTTAGTGCAATTTGGGCCGATCACCCAATTGTCTGAAAAGTAAGATGATCCATGCGTCGGATGGGCATGTAAAAAGTCGGTCCACCCACCAACCCGAATTGGATAACCCGCATTGAACCCGCGTGGTGGGATACGGTCCATAATGGATAGGATTGTAATAGGGGAGGCCTATGTCCAGCAGTGGACTATCACAGGCTGATGATGATGATGATGACGGACATTTTCATGTGATATGTAAGGTTTACAAAAATAAATGCGTGATACGTGACAGTAAGTTTTACGGCAACGTGTATATCAGGCTTGAAAAAATTAAACTTTGTAACTAGATAAACATATAAGATATTCATAATATAATATGAGATAAATGTATATAAAATGTTTTAAACAGCTCACATTTTATTTAATAATAGGCAAAGCTTTAAAAGGAATAGAAATGTCGTTGTTTTTTTTAACTTAATAAAATTAGATTCAAGGCAGAAAAAAGGAAGGAAAGGTGATTGCCGCTAATTTATAACAAGTAATAAACTGGAATTTTTTTATTTTATTTTCATTTCATAATTCCTTAAATGTAACTTAATAAATTATACCAGATTAACATTGTAAAGATAAAAAAATACTTAACCTCTAAAACCAAGAACCTAAAAATTATTATTGAAGGAAAATAGAAGAAGATTTATCAAAAAGATGTAATTATGAGAGTATTTATAAGAAAAAAACAATAAGTTTATTTTTTTTGAAATATAAAATAGTTCAAAACAAAGCTGATTTTTTTTTGGATTGACTTATAAAAATGAGCTTTTACGTAGCGAATAAAATCAGCGACAATTTTTATAAAATTATATGAAGAACCACTTCCACAGAATAAGGACTGCAATTTACTGCATTAAATAACACAAATATCTAAGCATTTAGATATACGTAATAGTAAACGAGCTGATTTAAGATTATGTCGCTGATTATATCAAAACAGTTGTAATAAACATGTTATATCGTTTGCAGAAAATTTTTTTACTTTATTTTTATACAACATTAATTTATAACAAACGTCTGTTTTGCATAGTGAAATTTTATTTATAATAATGTAACACCGAGGAAATTAAAAAATAAACATCCTAGTGATAAAAATATATATTTCTCTCTGTAAGGATGATAAAAAATACAGTTAAATATACGGTCATAGAAAATAGTTTGAAAACCCACCGTTTTAAAATAGTATACGAAGTTTATTCCTTTTTTTAACAGATTACGAAATTCAAGTCCATTTTATGCACAACATAAAATATTTACTATGTGTCGGAGTAAGCCCAACGATCCTTTTATTCTTAAGGCAAAGAAATTTTAAGTGATCATATATTTAGTCTTACCAGAGCGCTTTTAACGCTTCAGTTTCACGAGCTTACAATTTAACCGTTCTTCGGGAAATAAATAAGATAACAAGACTGTTACTGTAAAGAACATTGTTTTTTTTCCCATTTTCTAACCAAAAAAAAATAAAAACAATTTAAAAAAAGGTAACAATCTAATTCGTAAATCTTTTTAGCCACTCAGTGATAACATCAAAATTTATGTAAAAGTATTTATTCTTCTTTATTACATTCCACATATTCCACTCGCATATAGAAACATATTTTACAAAATTATTACCAATTATAAGTCTACAAAATATAATAACACGAAATATAGTGCTGTTAAAATTGTCAATATCTTTTTAATTGTATACTAAGACAATCAAATCAAATGCAGTTGGACCACCTGATGAAAAGTGATCACCAACGCCCATTGACATTGTCAGCACTAGAGCTATCACCAATACGCTGCCTTCCGTGAGAGATAGTTTGTCAAGTCTCGTTTACCCAGAAAACTGCTGGCTACGATGTCCCTTAAACCGGAACACGATAACTTTTGACGAATGTAGGCGAGAACTATACAATCATTTGTAATATATATCAAATAAGAACAAAGCGATAAACTTCTTTTACTCAAATAGAAACAATTTTTTTCTCTAAATACGTTTCATAACCACGTCCAATTAAGTATAGCAGTTTATATTTTAAAACCCATTTTAATATATTTTGCAAATAAAATAACTGGATTGAGCTAAAGGAAATAACGAAACACCGTGTACATTGGTGCGTTTATAATAACAATAACTTTTTGTAAACTAGCACCACCCGCTCCCGGGTGAAATATACTAAAATATAAATTTATTGGTTTCACACATTAAACTTCCACTTCAATCACTGTATCTATTGAAAAAAAACGCATAAAAATCCGTTGCGTAGTTTTGAAAATTGAGCATAAGGGACAGAAAACGTCTATCTTTATACTGAGATTTACCTTTACAATTTAAAAACCTATTGACATGTTCTCTGTGTGTTGTGTGGTGGAGTTTCTTTGCAAATAAGCGATAATTATTTCGAGTTAAGGCATCAGACAGATTATGATAGTACAGGCGAGAGCTTCTAAAGTAATTGTAGTAGGGTAGGATGCCTTATGGACCATTCTATTTTGGTATTAAAACAAAACTGTTTTTGAAGCTTTCTGAGATATAGTTTTAGATGGAAATTTTATGTCTTTAAATTTAAGTATTCAGGGCTAAATACAATATTTCTGGTTATGTAAAGTGAAAATCAGAAAGTCAGCAAGGTCTATTATGAGATACTAGGTTGCTAATTGGATAGTATCTCATATTGGTTCCTAAATTTAAGTTAACAAAAAAAAACAATATTAATTCTAATCCATTTTTTTGGGTAATTTAATTAAATATTAAACAAACATCAGTCTTATTTTGGTATTCAATTATATATGGACTATCATCCATCAGTCTTCAAACAGGTTCAATAATGATTTTTGTACTTTAATTACAAAAAAGATTTGACTATGCTCCTTATCATAATCATATTTAGCATTTTAATAAAATATTAAAGAAAAGTTATAATGTTATGTAATAACAAAATAAATCTCTTCAAAATATTTTAACTTTTCCATGTCATGGGACACATCTAAACATAAAGAAACAAAATGATTCGCTCTACATCCACAATCCTCTGACCCATTTAAAACAGCTTTGACATTTGGCCTTTTCTCCTCTGTATCCTGAAAAGTTGCCCTCTGGAATTCAGCATCATATTCTCCACTGCTATTGCGAGCTCGGCTGTCATCGTCTTCGGAACTGGAACTACTTCTTCAACTTTTTCTTTTGAGTATTTTTTTCATTGTTTGCTGTTTTTTAACGTTTCTTCTGTCCTTTATTTTCTTTTCTTGCTTTATTAAGTTCTTAGTAATTCTTATCGAACTAATTACAAGCTGTCCAGTTCAGTTTTCTTAGAAGAATTGTTCTTAGGTAGTCGCACTGGCTTCAGTCAAATGGTGAACCAAGACGATGTACTGGGTACTGGTTGTCATAAACACTAGCTCTTGATGATGCTTTAGAAATGCTAATCCTTGAGGCTCATCAGAGTTTATTTTGAAATTCCCTTTGGATAACACTTAGTTGGCTCTAATCGGTTTCAATCAAGTGCACAACTTGTATCTTCCGGTTTGCGTTCTCATCATTTATCGAACATTTAGTGACCTTCTTTGATCCACTCATCAAATTTGAAACTCTTCGTCTGTAAAATATATTGCGGAAATAACCAGCTTTGAAACCATTGGAGTTGGTCATGGGCGCTTTTCATAACACCAAACAATCTAGCCACTATTTGTTTGTTAGTGTCGTCGATATTACAGCCAAGTTTCAATTTCTGGTAATAACTTTTAATGGCTCATAAATCCACATCCATTGGCTGCATTCTAGTGTGTAGCACAAACAATTATCCGTTGTTTCTCGAGCTAATTAATCCATCGATGTTTCGATGTGTGTAGTGCCATCTAAACCAATAAAATTGGATCATCTTTATTGGTTTTAAAGTTAATAAAATGCTGAAACCACTTTGGAATAGGTGCTGGATCCAGCTGACGGATGACAATCCAATTGAACCTGCGGTACCATCCATTAGCTCTTACATTTTTCCTTGGAAAAATTATTAATGGAGACGAGTACCAAACGTTCATACAGGTCATATGGTCATGAGTTTTCCTCTTTCCGGGATATCAACGCACCAACCTGTTTTTGCCTTTCATACTGACAACTTTGGAACTTATGTTGAACTCTGTTATTCCTGTCTCGTCCGTTGTAACCCTGTGTGGAGCGTTTATCTTATTAAATTCAGGCTCATATAAATCAAAAGTTGGCGATGCACTGGTTAAATCCTTTACTCTGGCAGAAACTCTTCAGGTGTCCTAATAGATAATGTGGATGTCTCAAAAATCCAGTACCATTTTTACCAGCAGGGCTTTAGTCACACTGAAGGATGCCTAGATTGTTTAATAGCCAATTGAAGCCATTTTTGATGTCCTGCGACGTAAGCCAATAAAATCATCTAAGTCATATTCTTTGTAATACTTTTCAGCCAGCTATCTAAATCAAATTATGTAAGGTGTCTTCTTCCCTTATGAACCTGGACAAGATCTTCTCGCATGGAACATCTTTTCAATTAGCGCATTAAGTACCAATATAAAACCAAAATCGTTTTCAACTCTTAAGTAACCATTCTTTATCTGTATACTAAGACATATCATAATCAAATGCAATCGACATGTGGTCCCAGTCTTGACATTGTCACGATGGGAGGCTATCTACAATAGCACGTAGAATAGTTTAAGTCTCGTTAACCCAGAAATACTAGATCAATGTCCTTTAGGAACACAATAACTTTGACGATATTGCGAGAACTATAGAACTAGCATTCTAAATATTAAAAAGCAAACTTTTTTACCAAATGGAACTATTTTTTCTCTCAAAAGTTTCATAACATCAATTAAAGTATAGCTATTTAAAACATTAATATATTTTCAATAAATAACTGCATTGAGCTAAAAATAACGAACACCGTGATCATTGAATGCGTTTATAATAGACTTTAGTTGGTACTAGCGACTCACCCTTCCGCATGGGTGAAATATTACTAAAAATATACATTTATTACGATTGTCACTACATTAAACTTCACTCATCACTGTATCTTGAAAAACATAAATCCGTGTAGTTGAAAATCTTAAGCATACAAGGGACAGAATAAACGTTATGCTTTAACTATGTAATGATTACCTTTACAATTTAAAAACCCGGACTGACATATCTGCTTAGTGTGCTGAGTATAAAGTGTTCTTTGACAAATAAGCGATGATATTCGTATTAAGGCATCCTACAGATTATGATAGTACAGGCATTCCTAGAGTCATTTATTAGACTTTTGTCTCTGTAATAGGAAATATTTATTCCAAGGCGATAGAAATGTCATCACCAATATAAAAAGTAACGTACATAGTTGTGAATAAATGGAACTTTAATAAAGTATTATACTTGAACATACGTATAATGGTAAAATCAAAGCCTTTGTTTAATATTAAAAAGACTTATAATTACAATGAAACAACGCTTACGACCGCGTACAATTATGCTCATTAAACTGTGGCAATAATTAAGGAAACTTGACTTTTTTGATTAATACTTGTTATTAGTAAACAAGTACGTGCTAACGTTTTAAATCCTACCAAGATAGGCGAATATAACATAGGCTATTAAACTTTACGGTATTTATTAAACTTGATCGCTACGCCTCTGCTTGAGGTAATAAATTAAAGTCTATTTTATATTTTTATTATTGTATGGGTCAAATAAATAATAGCAATCTCGATAAGATTTTTAGACTTTTATGCCACTTTTAACAACATTGAAACTTGAGTCTAATCGTGTATGCTCCACTTGGGCCTTTGAACGACCCAAGGTAAAGACGCTAATACTTATCTAGCTCGTAAGTTATATGTCTACTAGATTCAGTCTTGCAATTGTGTCTTTTGTAAACACATGGCCTAAAAATGTCCGGAAATAAGGAATAAATGAAATCTCGAAAAATAAAAAAATGCATCTTGAACATAACGAATGAAAACACAGCCGTAGAAATATAATATAAAGAGCGAATCCTTGCAAAGAATGCAGCACGCCTAGCAGAAATAACAAACCTTATTGAGCAATAGAAAAATATTACTGAGAAATAAATTATACGTATAAGCCCTATAGAGGCATATGGTTTTTCCATACTTATATTTAAATATGTTCCACACATTCAGCATAAGCTTATGTAGAAAAAAAGCTTTAGCAGTAACAATTCAACTGCTATCGGGACAGTAGGTACTTGAGCCGATAAAATATCTGAAAGATACTTGACAACATTTTTTTGGGAAACAACAACGGGTTGTAACTTATGTATATTAGTATGTTACTTGTTTCGATTATGTTAGCTTAGTTTTATATAATAAATATAAAAAAAACAGCCAATACTATATTTCTATCTACAAATATTAGTTTATATGCCTATTTTGACTTTTACACAAATTCTTTTAAACGTTATTCCTACAGTACCGTTATATTGTTGTGTAAATACGGTCCATTACCTAACATTATGTCACCTGCGCGACATCTGCGCCTCTGATACATGACACATTTTATCTGCCGTTACTTCAAGTACTTTTAACAAATTGCAATGAAGTTTTTTAACGTTATATCTAGTACTACTTTTTCTTATTCTGCAAGAAAAATATATATTTAATTTCTTTCCATTGTTGCCTATCTTATTAAAATTGATATTAGTATTAACTTAATATTTATAAATTATTTACAAAATAACTAAGCTTTTCCCGTATTCATTGTGATACAGTATATTTATCAGAAACACTCAACGTGGTGATAAAAATAATTGACTTACAATTGTTAACAAAAACTTTAAATGTTTTTTATTCAATTTCATTATATGATAATTCTTACATACCAAGGTAATATCACTACTGATTAAAACGCCGTAAAATAGTGGCATTTGTGTTATTGCGACGTCCGCTTGGCTAAGTGCTAGATGACCCTGAGTGTTACGCCGAACGGTTAGAGTTCGACTACCACTACGAGAATTTAGTGTGATGTACATATTGTTTTTCTCATCTCTGGGTGTTTCTATCTACATAATTTTTATTTATTTTCAAAAGAAAAGTACTTCTACACATTTATCAGACATCAAGTTTCTATTGTGCTATGGAATCTAGGTTATTGATTAAAAGATAGATTTTACTTAATTTGGGACTCGATAACTTTCCGTAATCGTACATAGAATATTATATTAATTTAATGAAAGATGTCACATTCTGGTCATTAACACGTTTGCGTTATTCTATCTCAGGTGTACTTAGTAAACAGTTAACTTTATTTGTCACTCATAATTAACCTCAACTGTTTTCTTCCAATTTCATAGAACTTACATAAACAACTCACAAAGACCATTTTGTTTCTGCCGTAAGGGACTTTTAAAGGTAAAGGCGCCCATACACATAATATCGCATCCTTTGTCCTAAACATCGTACTGAAATAGAGGCTCTCAAAGTAATGGCATATCAGCCATTACTTTGAGTGCTTGCAGAACGTGTGTCGCGTTGACTTTGAAACTAGCTTTATTGGTTAATATCATATTTGCCAAACACACAACTCTATGTTCCACACTAAATTGGATAAATTAAATATAGTGTTCTGGGAGATAACTGTTTGCGATAAGCTAGTATATGTATATAGCAAAGACGGCAGTTAATAGTTTGACCCCCTCTGATTTGAAAAGCACTTTATCATCCTATTAAATATTCATGAAAATACAGATACATACATACAAAAAATTCAAGTTTAAAACGTAAAGCTATAAGGAGAGAATATAATTATAAATGTTTAATTAATATTGACATTTTAAAACGCAAATCAGATTTAAAAAAAATAGGATTCGTCGATAAGTCGAAATAGGATACTTTAAAAATGGCGTCTTTAGTAAAAAATATCAGCAATCTGTGCACGTAAACGGAAAGTGACTTCCTCTCTTACGAATGCCTTTAAAATTTCTGACGTAATAAAGTTCTAAACATGGTATGAATATTAACCTGTTCATTTTATTACATTTACTGTTTCATTTTAACTTCTTAAAGTTCTATGGTTTTTTATATTCTTTTTAAACGTTTGAATCTTAAGGTGTACGCATACCTATATATTATAATTAGTAGTACTACATACATATGTTCCTTTATTAAATGTTTTAGTGACTGTTACTACAGAATAAAAATAATATTGAATGTGATTGCTAATTTAATGTCATTTACATAATAATAAATTAATGAATATGATTCCATCATTGTGAAATCACCTCGTTATCTTCTTAAGAGCTTATCAATATTATTTTAAAGTATTTTTTATTTCATAAGATACTTGTAATAGACTTTTTAATATCTTGTTCATGGTCTTGATTTCATGGATGTTATGGTTCAATCTATGCATTGTATGTTAATTTACTTTTAATAATCGTCATGAATATTATCATTACATCGCATATTCATATGTTCATTTTGTGAGTTTCCATGAATGTTTGATAACGTGGTATGCGACAATTTCACCCCAAACTGTTAGGTAAAATGATAATACGTTATTTAGTACTTCCGCTGTAAGCACTTTACCAGTTAATTTAACGTTTTTGGAAATTTGATAATGGAATCTACCTAAGTTTATTTTACTAACTAAAACGTGTATAAAAACAAACAGCACTTTTAATGTAGGAATATTTTTTTTTATAACCTTGACTCATATGTATTAATCTATCTTGTACGTGACTAAGCTATTTATCGTATTTTCAAGTTTTAATTAGCGATTCTCTGAAAAAAGCAGCTGGGTTATTATAGCTTTTAAAATTATTGATTAAAATTCTCTCCATTCAATTTTAGCTCCATCTCTAATTTAATGTTTCCTCCCAACGCTTTTGAATAAAAGCCCCATTACAGATATATAAAATTGTCTACAATCGATGACCAATCAGATAGGATGTGTTTGGTTAAAACACCTGGCTTCTCAGCCTAGGTCTACAAATATTTTTATCTCGAATCTGTCGTCAGGGTCTTTATAGCCCCTAGATTTGCTCTTTCCTAACCTTTACTTAGCCAGCAGAAAAAGATGGTAAAACTCAAACTGACGCCATTATTAATTGATTTAAATTAAGTTACTATAATTGTCTACAATCGATGACCAATCAGATAGGATGTGTTTGGTTAAAACACCTGGCTTCTCAGCCTAGGTCTACAAATATTTTTATCTCGAATCTGTCGTCAGGGTCTTTATAGCCCCTAGATTTAGCACTTTCCTAACCTTTACTTAGCCACAGCAAGAAAAAGATGGTTAAACTCTAAAACGACGCCATTATTAATTAATTAGAATTAAGTTATTATAATTGTACCATAGCTGAATTCAAAAAGTGCAATGCTAAAATATGAAACAAACTAAACTTAACATGCGTACGGATTAAATCAACTTTTATTGGTTGTGCATAGTTTTAATTCCCGAAGTTTGGGACACTTTTCAACGTCGATGGTCGCGGGGCAGATTAAATACGATAAATATGTAATAATGTATTTAATCTCTATAAAATAGCGCAATTACAAGTTATAATTTTAAACGCACGTTTTCAAAAACTTTTTCACAAATATCACCGTTTTTTTCATTACTGTACAATATTATGTAATGTTTCAGAGTATTAAGTCTAGCTTTGAAAATTACGATTGAAAAAAATATATCATTTAAGAATTATTTAATACAACATTCACATACTATCTAACCCATACTAATTATTTATATTGGACAGCTATAATTAACAAGCATAATATGAACCTGCTTTAAGGCTGAATACAATGATGAATATAAATATTTCTATAATACTAGCTGTTACCCACGACTTCAAGAAAATTTGACTTTGTATCCTTAATAGCCTATGTCCTTTATTGTAATCTAATCTAAGCAAGTACTAAGTTTCACTGAAAACGGTTCAATGGTTTAAGCGGTAAAGACTAAGGTAAATTTTTCTGAAAAAATTCTAATAAAATTTTATCGCACTTTATTGTTTTCAATTTAACGTTCATAAACCATTTTTTTATATTCACAAACATTATCCAAAAATAATTTGTAAATTTAGAATTTTTGACAATACTTGTGTGCAAGAAGCATATAAATTTACCAGTGTCTATAAAAAAGGGATACGGTCCAAAGTCCCCTAATGGATAGGGGTGTAATAGGGAAGGCCTATGTCCAGGTGTGGACAATGACAGGCTGATGATGATGATAAAGAAGCCGTGTCACTTCGCTTATAATATTACACAAAACTTCTACAATACCCAAATGCAACATTGTTATAAAACTTCAAGTAAGTCCTTTCCATATACAGTTCATAAAATGTACAAATTATTATATTGTAGATTCACATTTCATAAAGTAAGAAAATAACCACCACACAGCTGACCGTCCCTAGATATCGTTGTCGAGAACGTATATAGAGCGCTTAATGATACATTCACCGTACTTATTTCCTTTAAATGTGCATTCCTCACAAACAAGGCACGTAATTGAAATTCTGATTGGAGATCATCTTTTTGGAGTTTCTTATGTATTTAAATAAAAATATTTATACAAAATATTGAAAGTAAAATAGATAATTGTCATTTAAAAATCAATAAGTGTAAGGTCACGACTATATATTTCTATTAAAACAATCAACATATCATAACAGAGTAAAAAAAGTGTGTGTTAATTTATACAGTAATCATATGTTCATTAAGTATTTATTTCAGCAACAAATGTTACTCGTAAATCTTAAGTACAGGTAAATATATCATGCCTTTATATGGCGGATCGCACATAATACACAATCGAGAAAATATAAAACTAAATAAAAAGCACTTTATTTAAATATAACAAAGTAAAAATAAATTAAAATTTAAATGAATTGCTTAAAAAAAGCTTTTTCATTATAAGTATATAATATAACTCATATACGATCATCAGCAAGAGAACAATAAAAATTACAAATGAAATAATAAAAAAAAAATCTTTTATAACCACTTGTTTATAAAATTGGACTAAAATTTCATTTTAATGTTTTCTCTTAAAGATTATTGCAATATTTCTCAACTGCAGTGCGGTGTAAATTCCCATCTGTTGCAAAATTGTGTATAAAAACCAGCTCGGGTAAAAATGAGAGTTCTTTTCCAAAACGTTTATTGTCAAAGCGGAAAATTACAAATAGTTGTAATTATAAACGTCACAGCTTATACACAAGTTTAGAGTGACATTACTAAAAGAGAGTGTTAATAGTAAATTTTACGAAAAGTTTCATTTTAAAAACCATTTTTAGTAGTAGTGGTAATCCTGTAGTTTTCTATTTGGTATGGGCGACGCCGTCACCCGATTGCCTGGAAATTAGACATTCTGCGGTTTATTATTCCTTGATCTCTAAAGGCTTAAGGCAGTTATATGATATAAATAGATCTATCAACATAAATCGATAATGCTATTTCAAAGGTTTAGTAATGAATAATTTGCATATTACAACAATTTTCCTCTTTTGTCAGATAATTTTATCAAAGAGCTTAGAATGCGCTTTTTTAATTTTCGTCTACGCGAGTGGTGAACATCGCAGTTCCATATTCTTATCACTGTAACATTTTCTATTTAACTATTAATTCTTACTTCGTTAACTTAAGCAAGTCGTTAGGGGGTTGACCTGCCAATAAAATGTTTGTAAGTTTAAAGACGATCAATAAAATCTGTTATGAGGAGTCTTAGCAACTTTAAATCATTTTGTTTTACTATAAAATTTAAGCAAACGCTTGTTAAGTGCTGACATTAAGTATTTACGACATCCATTAAATTAGAAGACCATCTTAATGTTAAATCAGAAGCGATGAGTATTCAGTTTATGTAATTACTATTCGATGATTCCTAAGGAGATTATCTTCCATATACCTTAGGTGGCATTAAGCTCTAAATAAAATAAATTACTAACCTAACCTAACTTACTATCTAAGATATAACTAATAATTTTATCATCACATCATTAAAAACATAAGTTCACGTAGAATAGGTAAAAAGAAAAGCTTCGGAAAGAAAAAAGATTTACGTACCCCAGTGCCAAAATTAATGAAATATTGATTACCACTTTTAATGCAAATACAAATATGTTTTGTGTTTATTGGCTAAGCGGGCAGACGAGCAGTCCGGCCAACTGGTGGAAAGCGGTCACCAACGCCCACAGATATTGGCAATACCAGTCACAACACCAGTGCTTTGCGGACGATAAGGCACCGCGGTAGTACTGCCCCAGAAAGTCCCCTGTAAAAAGGGGCCCCACCACCATGACTTCCAGTCAAAGCGCATGAAAATAAAGTTAAAAGAGTAAAAGCCTCTTTATAGGAACCATTATCACGGGAAATGTTTTTTATCCGGCCACCGTTATCTCTGTATTGTCATGTATGCATGCATGCAAAGTATTTGAAACGTCGGGAATATTGTAAAAACTATTTAGAGGCATTAAAACTGGTACGGTTTTTTAATAGTTTAGTGTTCACTGAAAACATCTTCTTAGGTATATACCGGAAAAAACAGCACTTTGTAAGTACTCAAAGGTAAATAACAAGCAATCCCTGTTAAAGAACTTGAACAATGCTACTATTTTGTGTTAGAATCTTCTACGTTGTACTTATAACTATTTGTCAATTCTTGTTCGAAGTATTAAATTGCATCCAACAATTAGACTTTAATTATGATAATCGCCAATTTTAGCTTAATTCATAATTACGAATCAATTTTTTTATGAACCGTAATAATAAATATTGGCAAATTTCTTAACTAAACAGCTTCAGTTGAGACTTTCATATTTGCTATTCCTTTACACCCCTTGTTCTCCCCAACTTGGAGAAATTGAGGAGGGTAACAGAGAACTCAATTACCAGATTAATTAGCTCAGTAAAATCACAAAATGTGAATAACTCTTTCTAGTGTAATCCGCTGTTCATAAAACAATCACTTTGCAAAATATTGTTAAAACTATGTCATAAATCCTTTAAGCAGACAGGTTAAGAAAAGTTCTAATATTAATAATGATTCTTTTTTAATTTTCTTATTATATTTAAGAAACATATAATTAGTGCGATTTAATAAAATGACACGCCACAAAAATATTATAAAGTCTTATAGACTTTGGCTTTTTATTTTATTATAACATTACGGCGTAAACTAGAAAATAGTAACAGAGATACATGCTGCATTCTATTGCAACTACTAGCATAAACTCGCAAAATATATTAAAATAGTGTTTTAAAGACCGATACATCTAGAGTAGACCTTTAAAAAGTTGCTACTATAGTATTTTCTTTAAGCATAATTCACAGGACCCATTAAATTCTAAAATAATAAACTTTATTGGGATGATAATAACAAAGACTATCTAAAACAAACTAAGCAAAGCCATGGAAACTTTTATTGGTTAATAGAAATCAGTTGTAATACAGTTATATAACACCCACGAGAAAAGACTGTTTTTACGACACACTTATATTTTTACGATGAGAATCCCCGTGATGTAATAATAATAATTGTGGGTGTTAGCAGTACTACTAGTATGTAAGTTAAAGAAGTATTTCTTTTGTTTGTTATATGTTAATATAACAGCAATTTGACATGTATTAAGCTTAAGTAAGAATAAAGTTTTTTTCCCTTTTCCAAGTTTTTAATTAGTTATCTGGATTTTTTTTGGATTCCCTACTTTATATATATATATATATATATATATATATATATATATATATATATATATATATATATATATATATATATATATATATATTAATATATATATATATATATTAATATATATATATTGTAATGTACGTCTGCCTTAAATTTCCTAACCACCCAATGGTATTGGTAGAGAATACCATCGGCATTAAATCCGCCTTTGTATCAATTTTTCTGAGCAAAAAGGTTAAATAAATACAGTACGAATCAAAAAGACAACAGTTACACAGTTAAAAACGGTCTCGACTTAATTTTTTTTATCATTGGAATTTCAATATCTTGATGCGAGTAAAAACAAGTTGGCATTAAGATTAAAACTAAATACTATAAATTTCATAAGTAAAATTATAATTATGAGGAGTATACAGTAAGTGACGCACACATTGTTTTAAAATAAATTTAAATATTTTATGGTCAGATTATTGTCTCCGTCTTTACTTTAAATTAAAAAAAAGATGACGCAAAGACTGAACATTTGAATTATCGCAGTTAACTGCTGCCCAGCTCGGATTAAAAAGTGAGAAACTGCTAATTGAAGTGGTCGAGTTCTATTAAACCATACTTCTTTTTTCGTAAGTAAGTATGTACCCGAGTCAAAGATGTTGAAAAATATATGTAATAATGTAACACAATATCAAAGCATCATTTGTCAGTTTTATATTTATGGATTATCACTAACTAGTTCTTGAAGTAATTGTTTTTCAAGTTATAGTGTTAGTTAACCAAAAAAGATAATTAGTTTTTTGTACTATTTTCAGAGTAATAAGAAGTTTAATTTTTATAAGTTTATTTATGTTGGTTAATTTCTATCACGCCTGATAATAAAATAACTGAAAAATCGTTAAATAACTCTGACTAAAATATCTGTTAATTTGAAGTTTCTTACGTCAACTATGTAATAATATATTAAAGTCTACACATCTCAAAACATATCTAGTATTCATCGTAACCTGCCCATTACGTGTGATATACGATGTCATGTTAATATCGCCACCATAGCGTATCAAGATGATAATAACAATTTCTCATCGTTAGTGAGGCAAACGACAACATATTATTATCTTAAGTTATACAAGATAGAATACGAAATTTAAACTAAACATTAAATTCGTTAATGATATTTTTAATGTAAAAGAATACTTTTAAATGTATACATATATAGGATATGTCGTTTTCACTTACTCAATGATCATCACCATCATCCTGTAAAAACCCACTGCTGGACATAGGCCTCTCCTAATATACCCTTATCCATTACGGGGTTTTAGACCGTATCCCACCAACTAATGGTGGGCGACTTTTTACAAGCCGGAACCAACTAGACCACAATGAAAATTTGTTGAATCCCTGCAGGATTCTAACCCATGACCTCAGGTTCCTGCTGATCTGACTGATCATACATCTGAAATATTAAAAACGAAAAAATATCTTTGAAGCTATAGAGCCGATTGACTTGCAATTTGGTAGGAATATTCTTTTGCCGAGTATATTTCTTTTGCCGAGTAGAGGTTAGGTATCAACGGGTTTTACAGAATACCACCGCAAAGGGTATTCAAGGGGCGTAAATATTGGAAAATTACCACGCGGACGAAGTCGGACGGACAACAGCTAGTGAGGTAAATAGCCATACAGTAGTAACCATTTTGCAACTGCTAGTGCTAAATGGGCATGTTTATTCTGGGTTAGTACTAAGACTCACAGGAAATTGCTTAAGGCAAATGCATTACATCCGATGAGGTTCTAGGGTTTTTCATCACTGGAAAAGCTGCTACTCTTTTTTTTTAGCCTCTGGGCGTTTGAACTTAGATTGCCCTGCATATAAGTAGAAGTGTTAACACCGTATCGTACCTAATATCTGTTCACGTCGTCTTGGCATTCCTTAAGAGTTCGGACGTGTCCATTTTCTGATTGCGCATAGATAGCAACATAGCCACTCGTTAGATCTTTTGCTCGTTACACATCCGGACTAGAATCGGGTATAGGTTGATACCACTTAAGGAATATCCGACAACTATTCAAGCCAAATCACATAAAGCCATCTACGAGTAATTTGCAAGTTAGTGATTTTGGAAGCAAATTTTTTGCATCTTATCGATAGGGGCAAGTTTGTCTTATTATTATAACTTGGGCAAGAAAGTGTTTAAAGCTGTCTATACTACCTTTTCGCTTAGGGGTTCAATCATTTAGATACATTAGAAAATCCTCTCTTTCTTTATTCCATGTGCCAAACGATGAAAAGATATGGATCTTTTGATGTCGGAATAATTCGAATAAGCGCTATTGAATTATTCTCAATTAAAAAATATTTTTTGTAAACACCACTAAATTTTGCCATGAAAAATGGTAGCAATTTGCAATCTTAACAAAAAATTGCAACATAGATAAAATTTTTCGCTGTTAGCAGTCTTTAAATTATTGTATAATTAATTTAGTTGTTGTTTAAATTACATTAAAACCAATATGGGCATGTCTAGTATTTAGAAAAATAGTAGTTTAACACCAAATGATGAACGAAATGAAACTTATTTTTACACACTTCAACGACAGAACTTCACTAACATAAACCACAATATTACACGAACGTATGTCTCAATTAAGAACCTTAGCGTCTGCACAACCACTTTATTAACTTTATTTTTAACAGTAGTGTAACATTGGGATAGCGCTGATATTGGAGGTACAGGTTTTATTTATGTAATATAGCCACATTATAGTTGGTGTAATCTTAACAAAGAAACCAATATCAACAAGGCGGTTTCTTAGCTTGGCGTAGTTATAATTCAATTGTCACCTAGTGATTGACCTATCAGTTATATTTAACAATAAGAACGCTACACGTATTCCATTACTTCTTCCCTATGATTTACAGTTTTTACGTCTTATTCAAGTCTAAATTAGCTAGGCTATGGTGCATATAGTAGAGGTTGTTTTAAACAGCACTCACTGTTTCAGACGCATGTTATTAGAGCACACATCCAAATGTGTGTGAATAATGCATTTTATATAATATATATAAGTATAAGTATACTACTACACAAAACTATGTAAACGGCTAAAACGATAGAAATAATATAAAAAAATTATCTACACCGTTTTAGATTAGATGTATTGTAATGTGCCCTTCTTTCATAAAATTTCATACTTTAAGCATATCTTGTATAACATTTTTTTTTCAAATTTTATAAGAAACGCGTTTAATAAACATTAAATCTATATATTAATAAGATATACAAACATAGTGTGTCACTATATAATAATTCAAAAAGCTATTTCTTGTACTATAAAGTGGGCGCAGAACATCATTACTTTGATAAAAGCTTTCACGTATATTGGTTAACGATTTTTACTGTATAACCTAATACGTGACAAGGACCATTAATTAGCAGGTCGTGGGTTCGAATGCAGCGGGGACTTAACAAATTTTCATTGTTGTTTTCTAGTTGGTTAGGGCAATATGGACTGATCACCAACTGTCTGAAAAGTGAGATGATCCATGCGTCGGTTGGGCATGTAAAAAGTCGGTCCACCTACCAGCACGCATTGGACCAGCGTGGTGGGATACGGTCCAAAAACCCCCTAATGAGGAAGCCTATGCCCAGTAGTGGGCTAACACAAGCTTATGATGAATGATGAAATCAGCAGATTTCCTTAAAATTGCAATCTCAGTGACTGGGGTTGGTGTTGTGTGCAGCAAAAACACAATATATTGCTAAAACTCGTGATGTTGATGGATACCTTGGAAAGTTTTAAGTAAAATTTTATAATACTTTTAAGGCCTTTACGAATGTTTATAAAACACTTTACGGGTTTTTTTTATTGCCAACGTAGGCAGACGAGCAGTCGGGACCACCTGATGAAAAGTGGTCACCGACACCCATAGACATTGGCAACACAGGTATCACCAACGCGCTGCCTACCGTGAGAGATAGGATGCTAAGTCTCGTTTATCCAGTAAATACGCAGGCTACGGCGTCCTTCAAACCGGAACACAGTAGTGTTTTCACACTACTGCTTTGCGGTAGAAATAGGCACCGCGGTGGAACCCACCCAGACGGTCCCATGTATAATGGGGATGTACGACCCCTTACCGGTCGTACATCCCCATTAACCTACCACCTACCACCGGATTCTATCGTGTTTAATTTGGTTTACAATTTTCCCAATGTTTCAGACACTTTACAGGATCCATGGTAACTAGGAGCCTGACGTCTGATTGCGAGTCAAAAATAAAGCAACTGCTATCGGATGAAAGTACATATAAACAGGTAAAAACTAACCCAACCAATGAAACACTTAAAACAACTAGTGGTTCATTTAAAAAATAGCTCCGATACATTAAATTTAGACTTGAATTTGATAATACCATCGTGTGCCAAGCCCCCAAAACTATATGGGGTTGCCAAAAATACATAAACTTACTGCTTTGCTACGCCCAATCGTTAGCCAGATTGACTAAACAACTTACAAACTGGCTAAGGATCTAGTTAAAGTCCAATCACCACTTAGAGGACACACTGAGCCGTATGTCCTTTAAAAGCGAACTGAAACCTCTACAGCCCACTAGCAAGATATTATGGTTAGTTTTGATGTTCAGTCCTTGTTCACTCGCATATCTGTACCGCATACCTGGGGACTGCATCTCAATTATATCTAAAAAGATTAAGATGAAGAAAATAACATGCCAATAGAATATTAATTTTTTATTAAAACATTGTCTAATATCTACTTACTATGGAAAGATGAATTCCAGTATCTCTGCTCTGTATCTCCCATTGTCGATGACATTTTTATGGAAGACTTCGAGAAGGCCCTAAAATCAGCTCCCATTCAACCAAAGTCTTATACAAGATGTGTAGATGACACCTTTACCATATTACCAGTAGAGAAAGTAAATGATTTTCTTGACCATCTCAACTTTATTCATTCCAAAATTAATTTCACTATGGAATTATAAATATGTTTTCTTTGGCCTTTCTAGATGTACTTATTAAAAGAAATCTTAATAATACCTTGAGCCATATTGTATTTAGGAAGCAAACCCACACAAATAAATATCTTAACGGGACTTCCCATTATTATCCTTCACAGTAAGCTACTGTTAGTAAATTCCTGTTTCAGAGAGCACGAGGGATCTGTGATAACGAACATCTGGCTGCTCAGCTTCAGAAGGTCAAGCAAGTTCTGCGGACATTAAGCTCCAAATCCCACGCCTGCATCACAGGGACCAATTGAAGCCAGCAGATGTGATTGGCTATATCTTAAGAAGACTTCTATCAAAACATTTTAAACCCGGTAAGAAAATAAGTCAGTTTCTACCGCCTGTCAAGTGTAATATCCCTCTGCAAGGTCTAGGGGTGAACAAGCTTGATTGTGAATGTGGTCTCTCTTATATGGGCCAAACTAAGCGAACCATTACAACTAGGATAAAATAACACATTCCTGACGTGAAGCAACACCGGTTATAGAAGTCTGCAGTATGCAACCATGTATAAGTCGATACAACTATGATATAAATTTAACAAACCACAAATTCTTGCCAATTAACACCGATTCCTATCAGGATAATACGCGAGACTATTGAAATTAAAAAACATCCTAATTGCAAAAGAGAAGATGGTTTGGTATAACCAACTGCTTGGGATCCAATTATTCACAAAATTAAACCTAAGCATAAAATTTTTAGGTTTGTGCTTTACAGTTTTTGGATAATTTTAAACCAGAGCCTTTAAACCAGAAAATATAAGGGTTTTCATACTGTTGCTTCAGGGTAAAAATAGGTGTCATGGTTATTACTCTTTACAATACCTCTATAAAAGAGACTTGTATTCAAAAAGTGCTATAGGGTTTTTCTTCTTATCTTTCATATTATTAGGTAAATAATGCAATCTTAGAGGATTTGAAAATTTACATTCTTAATACAATTTCTATTAATTTAGTGTCATTTTAAGTTTTAGTGTAATTTCTAGTTGCTGAGCTGTCCTTACAAAAAAGTTAATATAATCATTGACATAACCTAAGGTTTAAATTTTTTTTTAAGTAGCTAAAAATAATAGCTATAGTTACATCATTTAACTTAATACTTTACATAATTGACACGAACCTATCACATAAAATGAAAGTTGTAAATAAACCTTTGTAGCCTAGCAGTATTGGCCCTTGCATTATAAACTAGAGGTCGTAGTTTCGAATCCCGCGGGGAAACAACTTGGTGTTGTCGTTGTTTTCTGGTTGGTTACGACAATTTGGGCTGATCACTCAATTTTCTGAAAAAGGAAGATAATCTATCCGTCGGATGGGCATGTAAAATGTCGGCCCACACAACAACCAGGGTGGGCTACGGTTTAACAACCTTGTCATGAAGGAGGCCAGCAGTGGACTAACACAGGCTGATGATAAAAGATATACCAAATAGTTTAAAAGCTAGAAGTTAGTTAGTTGTCCGCTTTCGCGAAGTCGTCGCGCTGCGCCAGCGCTCATAAAACCTTTTGTCGCACCGCTGACGTTAGCGCAGTTGCGATTTATTCCGCTACCTCAAGCGGTCGGCTTGTGCACGGCTGTGTTATGCAACTCGTTTGCCTAACACATTTGTGTTGCTAGTCGCTTGTTGAAGACTTCTTGTTTCTTAGGTTTATTATCTTGTTTTTCGGCTGAACTAGTTGTTTTTACAACTACACTAGGCCGCTTGAACGTTTTAATATTTTGTTTTTTGCACAGAACCAGCCACGACACACCTCCCTGCCGAGCCTGGCAGGGCGGGTAGCATTTGCACGCTCGGCAACTCACCGTTTGCGTTGGTGACGCAACCTATGTCTCGTCAAAACTAGGCGTGGCCTAACCGGTACAAGGTCGACCGCATAGCCCAGACCATCCCTCTACTACTGAAACGCATGTACCGACTGAGCCATTGCCTGCGGATGATAGCGACGACAACTATGTCGTCCTTAGCATCCGCAGCAATCAGATATGGACGTCGAAGCGTTAATCCACAATCCGACGACGGCTTCAAAACCGTCAAAACAAAGAGGAAGCGCAAGGTCCGCAACTCTTCACCTGTACCTGTCCTTCCCGTCAAGGCTGCAAAGCCCGACGTTCCCACCACCTGCCCCCAGCAGGCCGCCAAACCATCGGCAAAACCCATCCCATCCATCCATCCCGCCGATCCTAGGCGCCCTCCAGCCCCACGTCCCACCCAGCCGCCCAGCCTTCCCAGGCACAGCTCCCCGTAGGGAAACGCCCTCCGCCAAAATAGCCTCCACGAAAAGGAGAAGTGGGTCGAGATTCGCTTGGCAATGTCAAACAATATAAAATTTGAAGCCTCTGATAGCAATCTAGGGATCAAATTGCAACTAGCCACACCCGACGAGTTTAGGAAGAAGACTTCTTTTCTTTTCTTAGGGAAAGGAGCGCCAATATCGTAGATTCGCGCTCCCGGATGAGCGCGTACTTAGGACAGTGGTCTAAAAACTGCCTAAGGGAATCCCTTGTTCTGAGATAGCATCTGCTATCAAAGTATATATCAATTAAATATTCCCGCCTTTTCGGTACATCGTGCATGACCACCCGACCAAACGCCCTATGGTATGGTGCTGGTTACGCTAGAAGCGCTCGAAGGAAGACAAGCGCATTTACGACATAGATCAACGTGTGGATCATCCGTATCTCTTTTAAGCGGCCGCATTCCAACGGTCTCCCAGGGCAGTGTTATGACTGCCAGTTATTCCGTCACGCTGTGCGGAAGTATTTCGCCCGCCCTCGTTGCATTAAATTTCTCGGGGATCACGGCACTGCCGATTGTCCCAGACCCAAGGAAAAAGAAGTCCTCGCCGCTTACAAGCCCCCTGCGTGCTGTTATATCCTTGAAAAAAAGGGAAATATAGCTAGATATGGGGTTGCTCTGATGACAAAGCACAGACACCCAATCTTATAATAACATCCGACCCGACACCTCCATTCCCATGATCGGTGTCGAGTTAGTCTTGTACCAGCTCTCATACATCGCGCACATTAAACCGGGACACACGCCAAATCTTTATATAACGTACTAAGTGTAATTATACTTATATTAAATAAATATTCTTTTTTAAAAAGGGATTTTTAAATTCCCTCATAACATTTTGGTGGCAGCTTAAGGGATCAAGTCTGGTCCTCGGAACGTCTCCAGTGTGCAAGACTCATAACAATTAAAGTGTGTTCCCGAACAATATATAATTAAAATCGTTATTAAGACGTAAAACTACGCGCGACGTCTCGAAACTATATATCGTTCCGGCTTCAAAGAAGAAATCACCGGCGGCAGAGAACTACGTCGTGCTACAGCATCGTCGAGCCGAGCCTTACAGGGGCTTCGCATCTCCAAGCAGGTGCATTCGACGGTGATCCAGCTACGTAGAAAATAATCTACTCCCGCATCCTGTTCCTGAACTAATAGAAGACAACATAATGATGCTCATCTTGTGAGTTAAATCTTACAATATTTTGTAAAGGTAAGCATCGAAAATTAACACATCGTCTTATCAGTCGCCCACGCAATCCGGAACGTATCGTATTGCATTGTATTATCAACTAAAAGCTCGACTCCCCAGTCCGTCTTACGATTTAAATCCTATATTGTTTTTGGTTGTTTAATATTTTTTGCACTTTTATTTTTATTATACAATTTAAACATATCGAAATCAGACTCAAAGAAAGAGTGAAAGGAAGGAGTAAATAACGACGAAATATCATTAAATGTAATTTTAAAATTCATAAAACCATATAATGGCGAGAGAGAGAAGTTGACAGCATTTATAAGAAATTGCGATAGTGCAATATCATTAATTTCATCTAATCAGGAGCATATAGTACTTAAATTCATTTTAAGCCAATTAGAAGGCAAAGCAGAGTCCGCCTGCTCAATAAAAGATTTTGAAACGTGGCCTTCTTTAAAAGTTTTTCTGAAAAACCAATTTGGGGAGCGTAAACATTACGCTCACCTACTAACAGATTTGCAAGAATGCAAACAAAATATTAATGAAACTGTTAGTCAATTTTCGTTACGGGTAGAAACTTGCCTACAAAAATTATTAACAGAAATTACAATATCTAACTCAAAGAAAACAGAACTCGTGGGTAAACTAGCCGCTATGGAAGACCTCGCTTTCAACACATTTACTTAGGGGCTTTAACCCCAATTAGCCATGATTTTAAGATCTCGAGACCCCAAAACACTAAATGAGGCCGTTAATTTGTCTATATCGGAAGAGAAAATATATCAATATTCAATTCGCAATAGCCCCCACGCGGCAAGTAGTGGGCAACGACCCTACCCTCAGAAAAACGTTGAAGTTTCTCGAAGGAATGTTTCCTTTAGGTCAAAACCGAGACCCTTTTACTGTTATTTCCAATGTCTATGGGCGTCGGCGGCCACTTCCCATTAGGTGGCCGACTGCTCGTCTGCCTGCGTATGAAAAAATTTCCTTTAATTTCCTTTGATGGGCGGTGGAATATTATTCCAACACTTCGCTGCATGTATCTCATAAGTATGTTATTTGCGTTAAAAATGTAGCTTTACATTCGCAATATAACTCGTATAAATCTCAAATTAGTAACGCAAATATGACGCTTTCCAAAGTAAAATAGAAAGGTCTGTTTTAGGTTTCACAGAAACAAAAACAGTTAATGTTATTTCTAAGCTACGGGCGTTTACCTTATGAGACCGTTATTTATATAATTTTCTTTTTTTGTTGCATCATTGAGAATACCGCGCCGTTGAAATATTTTTGAAATAGAAAATGTATTTTACTACCAGCTGCGTATAACAAAAATTACTAAACAAAAGTTTCTTAACAAAAGTTTAGTTTTTGTTTCTTTTAACATAAAAATACACCGTAATATACGTATGCTGAAGTTTATTATAATATTTTTACTAGAGGTCCATTAAGGCTTCCCATGGTTGGAAGTTTGCTTTTAAATTAAGGCAGTAGTAAAGATATTTTAATGAAATGAAAGTCTCCTGCAACTTTACTACAACGTATTCATGGCAAGTTACTTGAGATAATAAAATAACTATAGAGCCAATAGCTATAAGTGTCAAATGTATGTTTTTTTTTTGCCTCGCTTCTAGTGCTCCGATTTTGTTTATTTTTAAATAATAGATATTAGCTATGAATTGTTCTTATTTCTTTGTAATATTTTGTGATACGTATTTTAATAGGTCTATAAGAAATTATTAAAATTACCGCGTATACAAATCTTAAAAAATCACAACCTCGTAAGAATAAATTCCAAACGCTCGCTTATTCTTAAGAGATAGGTTAGAACAATGTTCTACATAATTATGCTACTTGAATTATCCTACGATAAAGTTGTCGTTATATATGTGTTATATCTATGTTTTAAGAATAACCAAGCCATATTCAAACCTCATTTAAGGCAGCACAGTTAAAATTTATATAAAAGTATAACATATAACAAAATATTCATTATATGTACATAAAACGTCTCATAGACGCCATTTTGATAAAATGAACCACAGAAGAAATCAGTGAATCAAAATGCGGTGGCAGAAAGCGCGAGGCAATTTCGTCTAGAGAGCACGTTGTTACCTGCTTAAATTGCATAAAATAATTTTACGCCGTAATAAGTCAATCATATTCTTTGTTAAAAATTCTTATATAAGAATACATGCAACCTTTTGGGAACTTTTAGGCGCTGTTAAAAACAGAAATAAAACACACAGCATCGCAATATATGAATACCAAAACGTAGATGTGGGTCGTTACAAAACTTTTAAGAAACAAAACGGAACCAGTTTGGTGGATGGCGTTGTTTGTTTTAAAACTAATTATTTTTGTAACTAGTTCCTTTCATCTAGCTACTGTGCATGCATAAGTTCCACAACTATACGGTTACTTACGTTTCTTAACTATACGGTTACTTTTGTTTTTCAACTATACGGTTACATACGAAACGAAAATCACGGTTTTGTGTATAATGCCCAATAGTTAAATGAATATATTTACTTTTCAGCATACTTAACTCCGGCTTACAATTATAAATTGTTTTTTTGTTTTATTTTCCTTTGATTTAAATAACTGCTGGTTTTCCGGAATCGCAAGACATTATTTGCCATTAAGGATCACTCGAATGTGGTATCTATGTGTATAAGTCATACCTATGAAAACGAAATGCGTCACTCAGAGCAAGTCTCGATCTGCCATCTCTCTCGCCGGTTATCGGTCGGAAGATGCAGGTAAAATATAGCGCTTTACGCTTACTCAACTGATGAACGAAGACAACGACGGCTGAGTTCGCCCGAATAACGTGTTTACAAATTAACTACTTTTAATTTGACACGAAACAGGTTATTACGTTTCATATCGCGTAACGTTTATCGACTTTTTATAAATCTTGCATATTACTTAAAATAATACAATGTTCTAATTTTACCGTGTAATACTGTATTATTTTTTAAAAAACAGTTTTGTGATTGGTTATGTTGTTTAATGCAAGTTAAGACGATGTATTTTTTTACACTGTCAATAAGGTTCTTTACCTTTACTCATATACCAACAGACAAAACTAAAAACTAGTGTCGCAAGCTCTTGGGGCAGTTCCGTACGACGTACGACTAGCTCTGTATGATCCACCTGCACATATTGAACGCTCTTGGTCGGACTTATGTCGAACAAAGGCATGATCGAGAACCTATTAGATTGTGAAATTACAACTATGGGCCGACTTTGTACTTCCATATTGCTCATAGTTCTTAATTTTAACTTAAAAAGGAATTGCAATAACAAAATCATATTATTCATTCTTAGTTCTGATTAATGGTTTCTTTTAAACCATTGATATTAATAATGCAAGAATACTGTTGTACGTACTAAAGATAATTTTGAATGATTTTCCTAAAGAAATAGTTTAAATTGAGCGTATATATTTTTTGTGCATATTATGTAATATGTGACGTCCTTATTGTTGCCTAAACATATTTGTTTAATTGTTGTTTTGCTCGATAGTAATCCTTTTCTAAACAAGAAAAATTAACCTCTTTACCCGCAAATTAAATTATGAAACAATGCATGATATGCCCCTCTACACTATTACTATCCGTGTTTGCAACGTATGAGTAACAATTGAGTATTGCGAGAGTTACGGAGGAGTTACGGTTTAACGTAACTTTATAAAGCTTTTAAACGCATACTCCATCCCAGGTTCCGCAAAAACTTCTCTCTTTGTGTGAAAAGGAACAATGAGACACGACGTTAACGGGTTTGCACAGAAAAGGGTTAATGTTACAAAAAGTTGTGTTTTAAAAAAGTTTTTAAAGCAAACACGATAAAAAAAGAAATTCATTCCACATGATTGTTTTTTCGTCTGTACTGTATATTGTTGTTTGTTCATATAATAAGTACAAGCACCACCAATTAAAATAAATAACCTTGTGTTTGTTCTCCTTTTTTTATTTTAGCACTGCAAAGGCAACTAAAATACGATTATTTACGTTTTACCTACAATCACAAATAAAGATATAACAAAGTAAATGTGTTATTTTAACAAAGTTAAATCTTCTGGTGCAATATTAATGCTATTCATAATATAAGTCAGTGACAATATTTTAAATATTTTTGAACTTTTACAATTGAGAACCTTATAATTTTACTTCTTTTAAGACATGTGACAGTGCACAGTATTTCAGTAACAACTCGAAATTGAATGTGCTTACAGTAATAACAATAAAACCAATAAATTTGGAATGCCCTTTTAACACAGAAACAGTCTTATTTTACAAGCAAACATTTCCATTGAAAAAACCACTGCACAAATGAAAACCGCATTAGAACAATACAAATAGACAAGAATTTTAAGATTTTAAAAATTGGTTTAATTTATATTAACTCCATTATTTTAGGAATTTTTTGCGTTAGTTACATATATTTAGATGTTTAATTTATTTATTTTAAATGCAATATAACTGTGTGAGGGTGTGTAAAGTTTAAAGGTAAAGGTCCGAATCCATGGACATCTTATGTTTGCAAGCCTTGACGAGTATGTTTAAGAACCTAGACAGCTTACTTCGGTAAAGCTTAAAAAATGAGTCATTCGACAAAAATATAGGTAAACAGAAGGGCGTAGCAAATATAATAACATACCATGGGTATAAAAAATTTCACTCTTAATTAAAGGTAAAAGTAAAAATCAATCAATATGTTTCTGTGTGCACAACTGACCTCTATTAAAACATTGTCGTACAACAAAGGTCTGAATTCGCGTCACGTTGGCCAAATTCATCTGATGTTCAAGGTTTACAAAAATAAACGCGTGATACGTGATAATACGTTTTGCGGGAACATGTAGGTTTTACTAGGTAAAATTATATTTCGTGACTTCAAAAACATAAAATATATCTATATTTTATAAGCCATGTATATAGAATATTTTTTACACGGCCTGTTTCTAGATCCCACCATTTTTTTAAACATGGGCAAAGAGTTTTAATGTTATAGCAATGTTCTTGTGTTCATCAAGTTAATGAAACTACACATGAGATAGATAAGGTTTGGAGAGTTGATTGCTGCTAGTATACATGACAAGTGATAAACTATTTATTTTCTTTTTATCTCGTAATCCCTTTAATCTGACTTAAATACACACGACTAACATTCTAAAGATAAAAAATTACTTAACCTCTAAAACCAAGAACCTGAAAAATTTATTTTTAAAAGGCATTAATGATTCATCATAAAAATGCTGAAAATAATAAAATAAAGCTACAGCAGATTTTATAAATAAGATACATATTTATAAATATATATATATTAAAATATATATATATATTAAATATACATAGACATCGGCAATACAGGTATCACCAACGCGCTGCCTACCGTGAGACATAGGATGGTAAGTTTCGTTTACCCAGTAAATATGCACTTGGTGCCTTCAACGTAACACATAGTGCTTTTCACTTCTGCTTTGCGGTAGAATTAGGACACTGCAGTGGTACCTGACAGTCCCGTGTAAAAGGGGACCTACCACCGGTCTGTCTGTGAAAATGTTTGTACTTTTTTTAATATATAAATTTATTTTGCAAAAATCTTGCAGAGAAAAAAACAGTGCAGTCTTATTTATAAATGTAACTCTTAGGGAAATTATATGAATCATCATTAAAAATTAACATTCTGGTGAATAAAATATAGTTCTCTTTGTGAGGGTGATAAAAAATTCCAAAAAGATGGACAAAAAGTCCCATGAGATTCTTAGTATTACGCTGGATTGAGATGTTACAGCTTTAATTTGTATACCAGTTTTGTGTGTACTTACCACACACTAACTAACTTACGTTCACTAAATATATTTTATTTTAAATATGTATTTCTTAATTTACTTAATTTAAACAAATCTTGGAATTTCAAATTATTTAAAAAATTAGACTTAATGCGATTGTTAAACAATCGCATTAAGTCTAATTTTCGCTTCAAAATATAGGTACAACGCAGACAAATATTCACAGTTTACGAATAAAAAAATAATATAACCCTGTGTGGTGTATAACTATACATTGCATAGCTAGTTTTGACGGATAAATACTGTATAGCGAGTGCGTAACTATTCATTGCTTTTGAACTTTTCTTTTCATTAATCGGCAACCTCATCGCAAGAACGTTCTGAAATTACGATGCATGCATTAGGCTTTCCAAACACGACAAAAATATTATTTTAATAAGTAGCTAGGTAATGGTTTAAAATTTTATAATGCAACAAAATATTTAACACTATTTTTACATTAGTTTTAATTACTTTTTATGACAAAAAATTTTACATTTAGACGAAAAAACATAAGGGTCATTATCATGGATTTGTTATCATTAATTTGAAAGCATTGCTGTCAAACGCAAACGTCATTTATTTAAATTAATGAATATCTTTAATTTTGTCTGAAGTTATTCTAGATTTGGTAAAAGCAATAAAGTTATTTTAAATGAACACAATAATTATTTAACAGTTCTGCCTTGGACTGTATCAGATATAGAATGAATAATTCATGTTGTATTCGGTTCATACGGAAAATGTATACACCCATTTGTATGGTACCAAAGGATCGTATTTGTATTTGCAGGGTGAACAAAATGTTCGTATCTTTGTTGTTTTAAGGTGAAAAGCAAAGAGACAGTGTTAGAGACAGTTGAAATTACTTGCTTAATTTTAATTATCATAAATAAATAACATTAAAAGGTTTGACATTAAACACCTTATTCTTCAATATAAAAAAATTAAAATGTTTACTACGGTTATTTTTTTGTACTACTTTTTAATATACCTTAATGTAATTTTTTTATTTTACCAATGCTTTATTAACTCCTTATTTATAATTTTTATCAGCATCCACTTATTATAAAAAACGGTATCAGTAACAACCTTGGTCTGCTAATTACATACTTAGCTGCTACCAAAACAGTAGCAGGTAAAATATCTAAAAGATATTTGGGACCATTTTTTTGGCGAAACATCGACGGGAAATGCAACTTGTTGTTATTAGCTTATTGTATTATTATTGTATATTTGACAACATTAGCTTATCTCATTATCTTGAATATATATAAAAAATCAGCCACAACTAAATTTCTATTAAAAATAATAGTTTATATGCCTAATTTAACGTTTACACATTGTTGTTAAAATACTATTCTCGTTATATTGTTGTGTAAATACGGTCCATTACCTATGATCACGCCTCCTGCTCCACATCTGCGCCTCTGATGTATAACACTTCATTTGCCGTCGCCCCAAGCGCTTTGAACCAATTGTAACGTTTCAGTTTTATTTTATAAAACTTTTTCTTTTATTTAACGAATAACACACTAACCAACGTCGCTGCTCTTTGTCAAATAATATTTTTATTCAACTTATAAATAAAGACCAACGTATATACTATTACCCTTTTTTATCATATCATAATTATGTGTGAAAAATGGCACTCTACGTAGTCATAAAAACAATGTACTTGTATATCTAAATATTTGTACTGTTGACAAAAGTTAACTCTCTTTTATGATTAACTCACAAAAGGCTTATTCTTTCATTAACTTCAAATCCGTTAAGTTTTAATAAAACCTTCAACTTTTAATTCTTTATTTCATAATCAGTCAGTTTGACAAATCAAGTTAAGATTGATTAAAGTGCCGTAAAATGAGTGGCACTGAAAAGAAATATTTCAAATTCTGGTCACTAACAAGTTTCTATTATTTTGTGTCTAGCGTTCTTACTTAGTAAACATTCAACTTTCTTTGTATCTCATAATTGGTTTGAACGGTTTGCTTCTACTTTCTTAGACATTTTAAATTATTTGCTGGGACTGTAGTAGCATGAAACTAACACAAATAACTCACAGAGACTATTTCATTTCTGCCGTAAGGGCGCCATTATACACATAATGTCTCACCCTGTATCCCAATCATCGTACCGACATATGAGGCTATTGATATGACATTATTTAAGTACTTGTCGAACTTGAAATAGGCTTTATTGGTTAATATAATATTTGTTTGTTCCACACTATATAGGATAAATATAGTGTTCTGGGATTAAACTGTTTGCGATAAGCTAGTATATGTAAATAGCGAGGACGACAGTTAATAGTGTGACCCCATGTGATTTGAAAAGGAATTTACCATAATATTAAATATTCATTAAAGTACAGTTACATACATACAGTACAAGAAAATTAAGACTTCAAATCGTAATCGTATTCAATCGTAAAGCAATTAGAAGCGAATATAACTATATATGATTTATTACTACAGAGATAATGAAACGCAAATTTCAGGACTTTTTTTAATCTACGCTTTATATTATTTAAATAGCAATAAAAAAATGCAAATCGTTTATTCTGTACATAACACATCTCTATTTAACGTAATTTATAAACCATACTCGTAAAAAACTATCAATTATTACCAAAAATGGTAATATGTGACTTACTTGATTTTATTTTATTTAAACTTTATTTCAAATGATGTTTAATGTGGTATGTCTTGTTTTAACAACGGACTGTCTAAAGTATTACCCCAGCGGTGCCTACTTCGACTCCAAATCAGTAGCGTGTATAAAGTAATGTAAAAATTGACTTTTGATGCTTTTAATATTTATTTATTGACATACAGACACATCCCATCTTAGTCCGTCCGTGATCATGGATGCTGGAAACAGTTCTTAATGTCGGGAATAAAAAATAAGCGTGAAAATTGCATAAAAATATAATTTCATATATTAGTTCATTATTTTTTATTTATACGAAGTTTATGCAACTGTTGTAAGTTGTGATAAGACTGAATTTTCTACTTCATTTAAAAATATTACCTTTAGGAAAAAATATCAACAATCTGTAAACGGAAAGAGACTTCCTCTCTTACAAATGTCTTTAAAATTTCTGACGTAATAAGATTCTAAGCATGGTATGAATATTAACCTGTTCATTTTAACTTCTTAAAGTTCTACGATTTTTTTACCTTGCTATTAAACGTTTAAATCTTAAGGTGGTGCACCCATACCTATATAATTAGTAGTACGTAAGTTCAACATACATGAGTTCCTTTAATAAATGTTTTATGACTGTTATTTCAGAATGAAAAAAATAATAATAATTCAATGTCATTTACATAACAATAAATTGATAAATATAATTCCATAATTCTGGAATCACGTCTAAATTTTCTTAAAAGCTCATTAAGTTAACATTAAGTTGCATATTTATTTGTTCATTTTGTAGTTTCCGTTAATGTTGATATAATGATATGCGACAATTTCACCCCGAACTGTCAGGTAAAATGATACTTCATTATTTTTCACTTTACCAGTTAATTTCAGGTTTTCGGAAATTTGGAAATGGGATCTACCGAAGTTTATTTTAGTAACTTAAACCTGTACGAAAACATAAAATACATTTAATGTCGGAAGATGGAGAAGGCGTTCATTAGGGGAAGCCTGTGTCCAGCAGTGGACTAAGACTGCTAAACAGGCTGATGATGATAATGAACTTTAATTTATGTTTATTGATCTATCATGTTCCTAATTAAGCTATCTATCGTTTTTTTAGGAATGTTGTTTAAAATTCTCGCTGTTTAGTTTAAGCTCCATCTCTAATTCAATTCTTTCACACAAAAAAACTGTCCAAAATCAAAGGCTATTCACATCGAAAGTATTTGGTTTAAATACCTGGCTTCTCAGCCCCAGGTCTACTTTTTACTTCCACACAAGAGTGGAAGTAAAAAGATTAGTAGACCTGGGGCTTTGTGTTCTTCACAGCCCCTAGATTCAGCACTTTTTTAACCTTTTACTTGGTCACAGCAAGAAAAAGATAGATGGAACTCTAAAACGACTCCATTATTTAATCGAATAAGTTATTATAATTGTACCATAGCCGTATTCAAAAACTGTGCAATGCTAAAATATGAAACAAAATTAACTTAACTTGCGAACGTAATCAACTTTTATTGTTTGTGCATATTTTTAGTTCCCGACGTTTCAGACACTTTTCAACGTTGATGGTCAAAAGCCAGATTAAAATACTTGATAAATATGTAAGAATGGACTTAATCTCTATGAAATAGCGCAATTAGAAGTTATAATTTTAAACATGTTTTTTATTACTTTTCAATATTATTTACGTAAGCAGAAGTTGTAATATGATTTCGTTATTAGGGTAATGTTTCAAATAAAAAAAACTCGAAAGTGATTTATGTAATTGCAATTTTATAAAATATATATCGTATAATAATATATTATACAACATTCATATACTACCTATCGACAGATCTAAAATTAACTAATTAATTATATTGGACAGCTATAAAAAACAGGCATAATATGATCCGCCTCCGTGGTCTAGCAGTATTTACCCTCACTTTATAAACTGGAGGTGGTGGGTTCGAATACCGCGGGAAAATAACTTTGTGTTATCGTTGTTTTCTGGTTGCTTAGGACAATTTGGGCCGATCACCCAATTGTCTAAAAAGTAAAATAATCTATGCGTTAGATAGGCATGTAAAAGGTACTACCCTCAACAGGCATTGGACAAGCATGGTGGATCAAAAATCCGTATGATTTTGATCAGCAATAGTCAAACGCAGGCCGATGATGAAAATATGAACCCACGTTAAAGAATGAAAACAATGAATACAATGGTAAATATTAATATTTATATAATACCAGCTGTTACTCACAATTGAATTGCTTTTAACGATATTTAATAGCCAATGTCTTTTATTGCAATCTATTCTAAGTATGTACTAAGTTTCATCCAAATCGGTTCAATGGTTTAAACGGTAAAGACGGACAGACAGACAGAGTTACTCACTGATTTATAATATTAATATGGATACGCATTTAGTATCATTTTTATGAGACATAAATAATAAAACAAAACATCTAATCCTATCTGGTTGTGTGGTTCCCTTTTGATACGACGAGCGATGAATATGTTATATTATAAATATATTACTGTAATATTGTTTATATTCGCTTATAATTTATGAATTAATTATGGAAAAAAGATATATATTGGTGGTAATTTTAATAAAACTTTGCTATTTGAAAAGTGTTTTTTCAGCCTAATGCAGAATCGTTATTATTATAATATATTTTTCAGAAACAGAAAACATATGTTTCTACTTTCATTACGTTATTTAATTACATTTTTCATTTTCGTTTTCTTTCACTTCTTTTTCTGGCATATTGTCCCACTCAACTCAATATAACAAATAAAATATTTTTCGAAAATAAATCATTAAATAATATTATTAATGAAATTTTAATCAACTTACTTGTTTTTAGTTTTATGTTAATAAACTATTTTTTATACTTACTGAAATTGTGGGTTTTTGACTATATGTAAGAAGCATATAAATTTACCAGATTCTTCTAGAAGCCGAGTCTATTTTCTTATCAATATTACACAAAACTTCTACAGTACTCAAATGCAAAATTGTTATAAAAAATCAAATACAGTTCATAAAACTTACAAACTATTATATTGTAGATTTACATTTCACAGAGTAAGAATGTGATGGTCACGCGAGCTGACCATCCCTAGATGTCGTCCTCAGACCGTATGAAATTTAATTGAACAACGTATAAAGAGCGCTTAATGATACATTCACCGTACTTGTTTTTTTAAATGTACATTCTTTAGAATCGTGACACGTAATTGAAATTCTTATTGGAGATTATCATACGAAGAACAACAATAAATTCAACACATTTTATGCTAAGTATGTATCAATTTAGGTTTCTAGCTTCTTACAGAGATAATATTTACGATTTTTTTAATTAACTATATGGTTGACCCTTGACCACTTTGCATTAACAATTTTAAACAATTTTTTTTGATGTCTTGTAACAATCTGTCTATGTTTAAAACAGGAAAATGAAAATTTTTTGGGTTTCTTATGTATTTTAATATTTGTAAAATTTTGAATTTGTAAATTGTATGAATTTATAAAATATTGAAATTTAAATAGATAATCAAATTTTTATTAAAATAATCAACATATCATAATAAAGTAAAAAAAATGTGTAATAATTATATTATTATCTAATTCATACAATAATCATATAATAATTTAATTTTTAGTTCACCAACAAATGTTACTCGTAAATCTAAATTACAGTTGAATATATATGCCTTTATATTGTAGATCGCACATAACACATAACCGAGAAAGTATAAAACTAATATAATAATTTAACTGAATTGCTTAGAAAAAAAATCTTTTTCATTATATACAGTATATTACTCATATACAATTATAACAAATATGAGATATTGAAAACCTCATATTATGTAAAGGGAACAATAAAATATTAAAATTAAATTAATAACAAAAAAATCCTGAACCACCCGTTTGAAAATTTGTACTAAACATTTTATTTAGAAGACACAAATAAAATGTTTAGTACAAATTTGGACTAAAACAGAAAAGTCTCTCAAAGATTATTGCAATATTTCTTAACTGCAGTGCGGTGTAGATTCCCATCTGTTGCAAAACATGTATAAAAACGAAATCGGGTACAAATGAGCGTTATTAAAACCTTGAAGAAGAATCAGTTCTTTTCCAGAACTTTCATTATGCAAAGCAAAAGAAATTTTCTTTTATTGAAAGTAATTTAATATTTGCTTCTATGGAAATTATAAAAAGTTTTGATTTTAAACGTCACGCTTTATACACAAGTTTATGGTGACATTATTTAAAAAAAGAGTTTTAATAATAAGTGTTCCTAAAAAAGTTCAATTTCAGAAATCAGATATATATTAAACAGTTGCCGTAAACAGTTATAGCAGTAGTTGTAAACCTGTTGTTCTTTATTTGGTAGTGCCAACGCGTTCTTATCACCCGATTGCCTGAAAATTAAACATTATGTAGAGTCAGAATACTATGCGGGTAATAACACTAAAGCGGGTATTTAGAGTAAAGAAGTATCGATATTGACGTGATGTCTGTCCGAAATCGTGTATAAAAGACGGGTCTGAAATATAGTAGGGGAGAGATGCTTGTAAACGCTACCCGGCCCGGAACCCTCCTCGTGTGTGAAAAGTGTTGTGCATCTGTCATAGTCTTGAGTTGTGTTACTCATCGACGCTCGTACAGACGGTACGAGACATTGTGGCTGTTGTCGGCGTCACGTGAGCCATTACAATGTTTTTTAGAATAAGGGATGTTTTAGTTGTCGTCAGCAGTCTCTTTGAGATTTCTAAAAGTAGTATATTATTTGCTTGTACCTCTTAATACTTAAGGCATTTATATCTTAAAACATATGTATCAACATAAATCGATAATGCTATTTGTAGGTTTTAGATGAAATGATAAGATAATGATTGTTTACGCGAGTAGTGAACGTCGCAGTTCAGGACACACTGCTGACAGATTCATTTTCGTATAATAATGACATGTCAGCAGTCCAATAATGCTGACGAGGGTCCACGTAATGTAATACTCAGTGTTTACACATTTAAGTGTATGTGTGATGCCTTCGATATAATCTTTACTTCAATTTAACAACGTTAACATTCAATTACTTCCTTTTTCTTCCTTTATAATCATCGCTACTATTCTAATTTAATTTCCTAATTTTTAACACTATAACATTTACTATTTACTGCTATTTAATATTATTCACAAATTAAAAGTCTGTAAGATTAAAGATGATTAATAAAATCTACTGTGAGAAGTCTTAGCGGCTTTTAATCATTCTGTTTCACCAAAAAATTAAGTAAAGCTTGTTAAGTGCTGACATGAAGTTTTCACGACATCCATTAAATAAGTAGAGCATGTAATGTTAAATCAGAAGCAATTTAGTTTTCAGTATGTGTAATCACTAAACGGCAATTCATAAGCAGATTATTATCCATTTGGGACGTCCCAAACGACATTCACTTATATAAAGACTCCTATAAACTTCAGTCAACCTTAACGCTAACCTTACCAAACTTACTATCTAAATAAAAATTTCATCATTACATCATTCAAAACATAAGTTAATGTAGAAAAGGTAAAAGAGAGAGCTTTGGAAAGAAAAAAAAATATGCGTACTCAAGTGATAAATTAATAAAATAGTAAAGACACCGCGGTGGAACCTTTCAGACGTCCCCCGTAAAAGGGACTTACCATACAATAACTTTAAAAATAAATTAACAAATAACATTACAAAATTGTTGATCTAAATCAATTTGTCGCTGATTAGTTTTTTAACAAACGTAACAAGTAACTTGGTATTTAAAACTATTTATTTCCACATCGGGTTAGTTTACCAATAAGAGCACAAGAACTTATCATCATCATTCATCATCAGCCTTTGATAGTCCACTGCTGGACATAGGCCTCCCCTAATACACCCCTTCCAAGGGGGGGCGTATCCACCACGTGGTCCAATGGGGTGGTGGGTGGACGATTTTACGCCCATCCGACCTGGATCATTTATTTTTCGACAATTGGGTGATCGCCCAAATTGCCCAAACCAACTAGGAAACAACAATGAAAAATTTGTTGGTCCCCGCAGGATTCGAAACCTCCGGTTTCTCCACACGCCCTTACCACTAGGTACGGAGGCGAACTTATATAGAATAAATTATAAACTATATAAAGAAAGCTTGTTTTCCCTTCATGATTCGAACAAACTCATGTTCTAGCAGATTTCTGCTGATTTGATATACTATTCAAAAAGGGAAAAATATTGATTTGATTTCATAGGTGCAGTCAAGCTTTTCCTTGTAAGTTTCCCGTAAAAGAGCAGGGAATAATTAAAAATTTTTAAAAACATACATAAAAATAAGGTCATCATGGCTAGGTTTTTGCTCAACTTCTCTCCCTATTTAAATAATCCCCGCCAATAATAGGCGAATAATTGATGATAGGGCTTTTCGAGCTGTAGTTATAAATTAACCAATAATCAAGCCAATTGATAAATTCCTTAACTAAAGCCGTTAGCTTCAATTGGGACTTTCGGATTTGCAATATTCCTTTACATTCCTCCCGCCTTAGAGAGGTTGAGAGGGTAACAGAAAACTTAATTACCAAATTAATATTTGAATAACTTTATTTTGCAGTGTCACCAGTTTTTCATAAATTGACTAATTTATTCTTGGCTTTTAGTACTAATTTGAAAAATTTGTAACTATTAGCATTGTTTTATTTTTTTATTAAATTGGAATTTTCACAAAAACAAAAAGTAAGGATTTAATCTAAGAATTAATTTTCATAAAAATTAGTAGGATCATTTATAAATATTTCATTATAAAGATAATAAAATTATAAAACAATGTCATTAAAAAAATATTGATATTTTATCTAACTTGGAACAAATCTTTATCGAAATATTGTTTTTAAAGGAACAAAGACGATCTTTTAAAAATTTTATACAGTATTTTTTCTATTGGAAATTTTCAAAATATTTAATTTTCAACAAAAAAAAAATTCCGGCGTTACAACACAAACCACAAACAAAAAGCATCCAATTAAAAGGCATTAGAATTTAATTTTTAAACATCTTAATCAGAGACTTACTACATTTACAATGAAATTTACTATAATTATATTTTATTTTTATTCTTTCATTCTATAAAATTCTGAAACTGATATTTAAAAATATGGGAAATATAGGTTATAGAGACAAAGCCTAGCTAGAACGGGCAAATTGCGAACAAGGAAAGGGTTGGAATTTGTGGTTTTCGAAATTCTTTGTTTTGTTTTTCAATCCTGCTAGGTTTTTTTTTTTGTCATATTTTTTAATTTTTTTTTTTTTTTTAAGAAACAAACAGAAATAAGACAATTTAAAGGGTTCAATTTATCATTGTAATTGGTTGTCAATGGTTTTTTTAACACTACAGGAACTTTTGTAAGGTACCAATAGTTATATTAAATAAATTATATTTAAATGAAAACGTTAAAATGATCAACTTCAAAATTTTATATTTTTCTGATATCGAAAAAACAAAAAATGTTAAATCAAGTCAGTTTGAAAAAATAAAAATAAATTTTCTTTTCCCAGGATTTTTCAAATAAACTAAAAAAAAATTTTTTTATTTGTTTTATTCGACTTTTTAATCTTTAGTGATTATCCCACAGTTAAACTCAAACTTATTTAAATTTACAACTGTTTCTCTCTCAAACAACAAAAATATTTTATTAAACGAACGTATCTTTACTAATAATATAAAGGAGGGAGATTTATATTTTTGTGTGTATGTATGTAATAAATAAAGTCAAAACCATGGTGATTTTAAAAATTCTTAAATCATCAGAATCATCACGGAGCAATATAGGTTTTTATTTCCTAAAAGAATCTTTATCAAAAAAACAAAGGGGAATTGGGATACAATTACAAAAATCAAATATTTTTAATCATGAAGTAAGGGGTCTTAAACGAATTGCCCAAATTGAAATATTATTTTTTTATAAAGAATTGGCTGTTTGCCATTTCATACTAAGATTTTAAAATTTTCACCAAAAAAGAAGTTTATTTTATATGATAAAATGTATTAAATAACTTTTTACGACTTGAAAGGTAATAAATTTGTAGGTTCACAGGACAAAAGGAAGGAATTAACCAATCAAGGGTCCATCCCCCTCCTGAACAATTTAATCTTAGCACCGAGATTGCACCGCTTTTAATTTTTGATTTCCAAACAAAATAAAAGGAAGTTCTGGTCCCCCTAAAACTTAAAATAAGTTTAATTTTTGATATTACAAAAAACTACATGTAAATTATTATGGTTTTATTTTTTTAAATTTGAGGGAAAAATAACGGTAATTAGAAGCAGACATTATAAAAGATTATATATATAGCTTTGATATATATACGGAAAATAATTGATTATTTACAATTTGGAATAAACGATTGATATTTCATAAAACAAATTATCCTCTTTGTATAGCAACTTATCTTTAGTAAATCTTATGAAACGCATAACTTTGAAAAACAATACTAAGTGAGGTGATTAATGAGCTAAATTTCTGCAAAACATTTATGGTATGGTCCTATTCAAGTTAAACGAGCAAATAATAAAAATCATTTCGTTTGTAGTTGATTTAAATCGTCCAAAAAACAAACCCTTAATTCAAAAAAACTTTTTCATACATTCCTTTGAACGAGAGAAAAGAATTGAGGGGAAAGGGATATATTGGGAATAAAGAATTTGGATAGTTTTTAAAACACTTTTGAGGGAACGCGTTGCAATTGCTTTGTTCGCCAAACCTGAGACAAATTCCGGCGAGGAAAGGTTTTATACCGTTTACCGGAAGTAACGGGTCATACAAAAGAGTTTTAAAACATATCCCAAAATTTTATATCAAAATATCCCCTTTACCCTATATTGGAACATGCGTCGGATGGGGAAAACGTCGGTCCACCACCAACCGCTTGGACCAGCGTGGGGGCAGCCAAAAACCTTGGATGGAGGGTATTAGGGAGGCCTATGTCCAGCAATATCAAGGCTGATGATGATTGGAACAAAAACACGCAGAAAATACGAAAGGAACAGTTATTGTTGTATTTATATATATATTTTTTTAATTTTTTAATTTAATGTAATAATGATATTTTTGTGCCAAAAAGTTTTCTTTGATGCTTGACAATCTTCCATTAGTTATAATAAAACGGAAATTTCCTGAATAATTGATTTAAAATGCAATTATTTATTTAATGTAACCAACATTCCATTTGGGCCCGGGCTGGACAAAAGATTTTAGATTCACCTTCTTTATCTCTTCACCATTGCATGAAATTGCCCAAACGGCAGTCTTGACAGGAAAAGAGTTCGATAACATATTTAAAAAGAATTCCTCCCTACTGTTGGGACTTCAATCCCTCAAACCTTAAATACCGACATTTGTTTGATTACATTGGGGATTCAACCGGGGGCCCTTGATGGTTTTTTGCTTTGGCCAAGTCCAAGGGGTGTTTGAAAAAAAAAATAAACCCAAATAGTATATTTTTTATTTTAAAAATTTAAACCAATTTATGATTTTTATATCGACGGGGTCGAAAGGAATATTATTGTTTTTTTTTTTTTATCAACTGTCGAAGATAATAGTAATTTATTACTACCGCCATAAAACATTTTAGTTAATTTTGTTTTTAATGTGAAAAATATTTTTTTATTTAAAGAAGCTTTAAGTTTACTAATTATTTAAAAAATATATTGTAATATGTCAACATCGTATAAAAATAATCAATGTAAATGTCATGAAAATTTGAATAAAATTATTGTATCTTTTAAAATTTTACAAGTCATATATGAAACGTTTTATACACAAAAAAAAAATGTTGTGATTTTTATGGAATTCAAGAAACAATTGTGAAAAGAAGTTTAATTCATCCTTAACGTTGACCAAAGGGCACCCTGGGTTTTGATTTTAGACTCTGTAATTTTCACAATTCCTTAATTATTATTCATTTCCAAAAATTATAAAAAGTTAATAAATGAAAGTGGTACTTTAATAAAATAATGAACAAAATCGGACCAGAGGAGGGAAGAACAATAAAATATAAATTATATAATAATATATATATGTATATATATATAATATATGAGTAAATTTTTAAAATAAAAAATTACTATTTTTGTTTTATGCACTTTGTATTTTGTTTACTTACATTAACTTACACGATAATAATTATTTTTATGTAACTTTGAATATAATTCAAATTAACTAGAGATCTATAGAGTTCCGTTTTCTCAATATATAAATATAATAAAACTTGAAATTTTTCAAAGACAAGAAAGCTTAGGCACCAACATCAAACGACCTAGTAAACGAGATAGTCGAAAATTCATTCAAATTATTTGGTCACCTATCTTTCACAATGCGGATATAGAAGAAAAATTAAATTAAGATTTTATAAGAAGTTAATTCTGTAATATTACAAAATAAATAGACAAAATGTCAATTTTAGAATCATAAATCAATCCATGTCTGTATGTGCACGAATAATCTTTATTTTTATAAGCAGATAGAACAATTATCGAATAAAACAAACTAGATTTGCTTCAGCATTATCATCATATAACACCCTGAGCAAAACTTTAATTTTATAATTCACTCTTGCAATGACCAGATTGACAACTATTGCACCTGTACCTTATAAAGAAAAGTTAATGAAGATAAATACTTAGGCATGATGATTACGTTTGATAATACCAAGAAAAGCTGATCTTTGATATCCACAATTAGGTGATAAATTTATTGTTTCCATTTAACATTCACAGACAATGAAACCCTAACCATTTATTTTATTGAATAGACCTTACATCGCGGTTTTTCTATTTATGTATTAAATATACGTCTGGATTAAATTGTAAATGAATTCTAATAATATTACCACAAAAACTGATACTAACAAGATTTAATTAATAACATTTGTATTTTTGTTTCAGACTACAATTTAAAATTTTCCGAAAAGCAGTATATTGTAGTATATTACATGCAAACTATATTGATGATAAACCAGAAAAATAATCGATTATTAGTAACCTATATTGTTTAAAAAATATAAATATTACATTTATTCAGTCTTTTAATCTTTACAGTTGGTTAAACAGGCCTTATTTAAAAAATACTTTCACGTTTTCAGTGACAAGGTTTTACAAAGGATGTTAGGGCGTTAAGATAATTCAAGAGCGAGAATACCCAAGGGAGACCGCCCAACAAGCTAAACGTCCAGACTAATCTATTGTGGTAGTCCCCAAAAATATAAACCAATATTCCTTTGGAAACGAAGCCTTTGACGACAAGGATGTCTGTTATAAAGTTTTATAAAGATTTTTCTGTGAATATTCTCCGTAAGGCAAGCAAATAATTGTTTATAGTTTTATAAAGTGTTTTTAATACAAATATTACACATTGTAAAGATTTGCACTCTATGCTCCGACAATTCCAAATGACCATCTACATCTTTATGTAGTTTCCAAAAAAGGTCAAGAACATATTTTTTTTTTTTTGTTAACGAATAATTATTTAACCAAAACGATTTTTAAAACCCTTTCAATTTTTTAATTCCCACATAAATAAAGTGAAGGTTTTTCGTCGTTGATCGTCATCATTATCATCAGCCTGTGTTAGTCTACTGCCGAACATAGGCCTCCCCTTATGCACGCCTTATTAATTTGGGGGTTTTTGGAGCATATGTGGGATAGTTTAAATAATCTCAATTTTTTTTCTTACAATTTTGGCCAATTTGAAAAATCAACTATTTAAAATTTTTAAAGTTTTTTTAACTTATTTGGAAAGAAGAACGCCATTTCCCATTTTCAAAAATTTTGTATTAAAGTTTAATAGATATGTAAGAAATAAAAAAGATATGTAAAAAAATTGTTCTTAAAATGTTATAAGAAATTCTAATTGTTAAAAGCTTATTGAAATATTTTTGAAAGGGTAAGTGAAGGCGGCCACAAAAACCTGTTATTACAGTGAAATATCTTTCATTCATGCATTTAAAAGGTAAAAAATATATGGGTACACGTGCAAAGCGAAGGTAAATCGGATTGGAGTTTGGAGGAGATAGGGTATTGTTTGACTTATTAATTTTCCGACACATTCTGATATTTCTTGTGTTCTATTGTAATTATTTGTATAGAAATTGTTATTTTATTATAAAGATATTGATCCAGGGGTAATTTAGCAGTAAATTAGGAATTAATTTTCAGTTTTAGCCTAGTTTTTGGTATGAATGAAATCAAAAACATCATGTCGAGAACACCTAGTAATGTACCAAACCAAAGGGGAGAAAATTAAATGGTGTTTGCGAGAATTCCGATCTTGGAAAAAGATGGGCATTTATAAAACCTTTTACCGAAGTCGGAAGTCGCTGATGATGGAGGACTAAACTAAATTGATTTCGATCACCCGGCTTGTATTTCCCAAAAGGCGGTTAAAAGTTTTGGGCTGTGGAATTCAAGGTTTTTCGATGATTCTGGTTTAAGACGCATAGTTTTAGAAATTTCAATTGTCTCAAAATTGCAACCCTTGACCCAGTTTGGACATAGGGAAACTTGGAAGCTGGGAAGAATTTCAAATCAGTGAGGAGGGATCAGCTGTCTTTTTGCTGGCTTTTTAAGGAAAATAGCCGATGATAATGGCGATTGAGCATTCTGGGATCACCATCCCACCCAACGCATTAAACAAGTTGATGGATTTAGATGAACAAAGGCGGCTTTAAAGGGGCCTCAAGTTTTAGAAAAAACAAAGGCAACCGGATTGGCGGAAAAAAAAACGGAATTCCAAAACAGCAATTAATGGACATTCGCAAACGTTAACTAATGTCAAATCAAAAAAGACGCGGTGTTACAGATGTAAACAAACCCGGGCCTATCGGAACTTTTACGTTACGATTTTCAAGTATAAACAGGAAACAAAACAAACGCATTAACATTTTGAATGGCAGTTTTTCGAAAAAGTTGGTATGTTGATTCAAGAGGAGCCCTTTAACCTCAAAGAAAAATTGGACTAAAAATGTCTGACCGTATTCTTTGAAGAAATTGTTGTTGTAACGAAGAAAATCTCGTGGAAATGTTTTGTGAGGCAAATTGTCGTTACGAACAGTGAATAGACGATTTCAAAAATGTTAAAGGGCAAAGAACCCAAACTTATTATCTATCAGTCAATTTTTAACTGAGGTTTTACTGTGGATGAAATTTACAACAGAAATAAAGTTGGTTGCCGGTCATTGACAAATGGTTTTATTTGAAAACTTGTGTAATGGGTACAATGTTTTGTCTGTGGACAAGGATCCAATTAGTCCTTAAAAGCATGACTTAAATAAGATGCCTGATGCAGAAGTGGATGGAACAGAAGAAAAGTGACCTTTTGCTTATTTTTGTTGTGAGGGCAGTCACGCCTTCCTTTTGACAGGCAAGATGGTGAATTGTTATAATTACAGCGATGTATTGATCCTGGAAAAGATTGATCGGTGGTTAGGTTTTAGTTTTTATTGATGACAAGCGGATAACCTATCTATTTTCATTTTCTGTTTCTGAAAAAGTTTTCCGGAAACGAAAGTGGCTTTTAAATTTCCAGGATTATAAACCGGGAAACCAGTTGAACAGGAAAATTAAAAAACTTCAGGACAAAGGAAGGAATTTTGTAACAAGTTTTGATGATTATGGAATAAAAAATTTACACCGATGTCAAACTTACACACCGGAACAAAATGGATTGGGAGCGTTTAATCGACAATTGTCGAGAAACAAAGGGGATTATTTGATGCCCCAAAGGCAAAGAATTTTGGCCGCATCAAATACGCTTCTACCGCATAATCGTATGTTCTTCCCAAATGATAAAACCTTGAAACTTGGTCAGAATGCCGGACATAGGCATTTAAAATTTTTTGAATGTAAATTGCATGTGGAAAGCGTTAAAATGGGATATTTGTGGGCACCCAGAAGAATAAAAGGGTACAGAGTTTTTTTCCCATCACTAAATCAAGTAGAGATGCAATAATGGAAAAAGATCTATACCTGGACGGAAAAACAAAAAAATGAAGAGACCTTGGTTCAGGGGGGATGTATCTTGGGGAGACGAAGATAGTTCAATGAAACTTAAGACAAGTCTGGGACAATATACCCAGGAGTATAGAGTGCTTCATCATCTGAACAGGAGAATTGAACATTAGAAAAACCGTGGGTTGGGAAACCAGAGCGATATGATATTCAAACATGTGTGCTTTCAATGAGGGTTTGAGACGATGTCGATCTGGGACAGGAAGCATTGACAGGGTGGAGTAAGAGCTTGGGTTAAGTGAATAGGGAAGAAAAAGGTTTTTGGTAAATTATATAGGAGGGATGCTCCGGCAGGTAAGGTATGCAAAAGTGGTATTTAAAAAAGAAAATGCTGTGATAAACAAGGAGATATCGCAATTATTTGAAAATTTCAAAGACCCGGGGAATATTGTAAGACATTCTTCCCGAAAGACATTCAACTTTTGTTATCTATTTGATTGAGAAGAAATAGGGACAACCACCTGGATGTCCACGGATTCCTCAATGGCAATTTAAAGAAATATTTTATGCATTTAGAATGTTTTCCAATGTGTTGTAAAAAGGTTCGATTAAAGAAGGCTATTTATGGTCAAAACAGGCTTCTTCTTGCCTGGAGATAGACAAATGAAACTTTAAATTTGGGGAAGCGGTAAAAGGAACCTTCGTATTTTTAAAGAATGGTCAAAAAATGAAAGGCAAAGTGGTCTGGTATTCGACCTTTTCCATTAAATTTCCTTTTTTTAATGTGAAGTTGGAAAATAAAATTGAAGTTTGGTAAATTTAAAATCGAATCTTGGTTTGGTCAAAAGGACCTAGGTATATAAGGAATTTTGATAGAAAAACTGTGTTCTTCCCTTGATCAGGAGCAGTATATAAATTGATGCCAAGTTTAAATGTCTTACTGTCACACAGAAACACCTATTGAATGTAAATTAAATATTGCAAAATCTGTATTAAAATAATATTCCTATCAACGGTTTAGGGGTTTAATGCGCAGTGTTGACGGCCGAGATAGATATTCAGTTAGTTATTATCTAGTTCAATAATTTTAATTCGATGTTCATTTTTCTTATTTAAAAAGGTGCTAAGGTCCGATAAAACTAAAATTATTGTTTGAAGTACCCCAGAAAGAGATTTGGACGGATGGGACCTGATTGGGGCGGACAATCAGAAAGACATCAATACTGGCTTTTGTTTTTTTGAAAAGTGGGTCCGATTTCCGGGAGAGGAAAAAAGCACAGTGGGTTGAGAAGGGAAGCAAAGGCCTTATCAGAAGGTGTAGAGGCTACATTTGGTAGATTAGAAATAAAAGTTGGATTTTGAAAAAGTAGTGTTTTTTAATGATAGCCAAAGTGCTTAAAACTTGCCAATATATCAGTCAACAAAAGGCCCAAACACATAAATGTGGTTTTAAAGAAAAAGTAATTCAAATGAGATTTTGAAACTAAAATTGGGACTTCAAGTCCTTTGATTTATTCCAAAAGGTTTTAAAGAAAAGCATTATAAATTTATGGAAAGGGACCCTTTAAATGAGTTTTGTTTTTTAAATAAAATTATTTGAATAGGGTGTAATTATTTTATAACGAAACCTATTTATTGTAAAAACATTGATTTTTGGGTTATGATATAATTTATTTCACTGTTTATCATGTGTTTTCGTCAACCATATTTTTGAAAAATTTCGATAAGCGTACGTTCTTTTAATTATATCATTTAAAAATTTTTCAGTACTTTCTTAAAAGATTTTTGAATTGATGTTATTTTTGTACAGTATTAAAGGGAAAAAAATCCGTTTAAATGTATCTTAATCTATTTTATATTAAAAATTGAATATCTTTCAAAATATAATAAGAACCAAAAATACTGGTAATGAACATCGATTTATACCAAGGATTATTCGGAAGCAATAGAAATTAAAAGTATTCAAATTTTAATAGAGAAGATGGTTGGTCTTTGCCAACTTCCTGGGATCCATAATTTCAAAAAAAACGCAGGTATAAAAAAAACTACAAAACCGAAGGACAACATAAATATTTTTGTCAAACTCAACATTAAAAAATTAAGAAATCGAAAGATACGTCAGTTTTAAATAAAACTGCAGGTTATTCGAAAAAGAGATGACAGACATTTACCAAATCTAGTCTGCCCGTGATCATGGATATGAAAAGAATCCGAAACTTCGCGAATAAATATATTTAAGTAACTGCGAAAATCCGTAAATTTGTGGATTTGATATTATTACATATTTTCAAAATTAAGTTTTGTAATCTTATTGTATATTACAAAGATTTACATTAAAAAAAAATTTAAAAATATCAAATTTTAGTATGGAATTTTATAAATTTTGATATTTTAAAATTACAACACTTGTGTTACGCCTATTGAGACAGTTTTTCTTATCTTTAACTTTTGTTTAGTTACAGGTAAGAACTTTTTCTATAAGTGTGATTAATTGTTTTAATGTTACTTGTTTCAGTTTGCTTCAACAATTCAATAAAGATTCAATTCAATAAATTTCGACAATAGACATAACGATTTTCAGCTATTTAATTTCAAAATCAGAGACTACATCTGACTGCGAAACAAAGTAGAAATACAGTTAAATAGGAAAATAATAAGGTATAAGTTCACAAATAAAAAAACCAGTAAAAAAAAACCTTTTGAATATTCCTCCTAGATACAATAACAATGTTAAGTCAATATTTTGTTGCAATATAGTAAGAAGTATTGCAATATCCAGTGAGTACTATTTTGAAGGGTTTTGTTATTATATTTATTATATTATATTTCGAGAGCCGAGGCTTTGGATTGGAAGTACTTTCATCAGTAACACTTTATATTTAATATTTTTTTATACTATATATTACACGGATAGTACAACAACGTATTTAGGCCACTTATGAATTATCGTATACCTCATCATCATCATCATCATCAGCTTGATGTCCATTTACAGGACATAGGCCTATTATACCCCAATCAATAGGAGGTTTGATGACAATCCACACATGGTCAATTGCAGGGTATGGTACAGAGTGGATATAAATCTTTTGACATCCTATCCGACCATGGATCATAACTATAACAGTATGGGTGATAGTAAATAGCACTAACCAACTGAAGCATATGAATTTGCTTGAGTGCAGATTCGTAACGACCTCAGTTTCTAAAGGCACCCAGTACCACAAGACTAGCAGGCAGTTATCGTATACCGTAGTATTCAGTTCTATTGACAAGGACTTGTCATAAAACAATAGATGTGATGAAAAGTAACAATCAATGATTCAAATATTACAGATAATATAAATATTTTACATTAAATGCTGCAACAACATAAGTATAATTTATAATAGCATGATAATTTAGCATCTATAGTTTCTAGTGGTCTCTTTTTATTTGAGGATCAGTAGAACATAACTCTTCGTTAACTATATTGTACTGAACGAGTTGTCTAAAACAGTGAAAGGAAAAAATAAGCCTCGTATAATATTTTGGAACACGTTACATTAGTATTTAACATAATATATTTTAAATTACTGGCAATCTAATAGTATTTTCTCTTTAGTCTTCGCGTGAGAGACATAATATGTAACTTGCAAATGATTCACCTGCAGCTTAGCCTCTACTTTGCAAACTTGATGCACAAAATATTTAAAGCAATTGAATATTTCTCTGTCTAAACACAAGTTGAATATACTAGTCCCCATTGTTTGATACGTTATTATTCGTATTTCGATAATATTATTTGATATGAGAATCATCCATAAATAGAATTTATAGCTATAAATATTGATAACAACACATTTGACTGGAATCATCCATAAATAGATCTTGACCTCAAAAGGCTTTTACTAAGCTTAACAATCATTTAGATTTACAATTTGATTGTGTTTTATTGGCGCACTCATACACATAGCTGTTTTATTTAGTAAAAAGCTCATGGAATAAAATAACAAAGCTTATTTTAAGCTGCAGCTATTACTTTTCATATCTTAGCCCATCATTTTGCGTAAAAGTTGATTAATAATTTTTGTTTTATATATTTGTTTAATATGCCGTTTTATATAGTTTGAATATGCCTTTAATGCTTTACAAATATAAGATAATTTTACTGACACATTTTCTTGGTGAAATAATTAGTAACACCCATAAAAGTTGTGATGTTAAAGAGATTTGTTGTTAAAATTTTTAGGTTATTGCTATTGATTATTAAATGTAATAATAACATATTCTGTATGTCTATGCTTGTAGTAAACTAGGAGTTGGCTTATAAATAAAATAACCGATACTTAAATAATAATTAAATCCCATGGCAGAAATTTAACTGGTCTGCAATACAATAGTAAAGAGGGTAAAAGAGGACCTACAAAGTCCTCTTTTACAGAAGGACCTCCTGGGGCGGTACCACGACGGTGCCGATATCTGCCGCAAAGCATTAGTGTAAAATCACTACTGTATTCTGCTTTGGAGAATATTGTAGCCATCGTATATACGGGGTAAACGAGACGTAACATCCTATGACCTACAGTAGACAGCGCGTTGGTGATATTATTATAGGTATTGCTAATTTTTGATCAAGAAAAACCGAGTAATTTTTACAATAATATCTGAGAGACATAAAATCATTTACTAAGGGAATGACAATTTTTGCATTTAGTAAGTCTGGCTATAATAGAGAGTATTTTATTGAAAACGTAATGTTTGTATTATTTCCAACATAAATGGTTTTAGTTTAGATAGTGCTTGTTAATTTAAACTTTTATTTATTATTTTAAAACTTAAATGTGGAAAGAGATTATTTCTATTTAAACAAAATAAATAGTAATTCACATTCAAAAATTGTAGTTGAAATTTATTTAAAGGTAAATAATATTCAGATGGCACTTCTACTGACTAAATCTGACTTCATTGATCATATTGTTTGTCATATACTTTATAAATTAAGTCATTATATAGTTTTTCTAGGATCCTTACTATTTATTAAGGAAAAATAATAATAAAATTGTTTAATTATTTATTAAGGGAAATCAATAATTATATCCGATGTAAATTGTAGTTACCTCAGCATAAAAAAATTTGCACTCAAATACTACAAAATTTATCTACTATCATCCCGATAGTAATGATAAACATTACTATATAGCGATACATATAGTAATGTTTATCATTACTACTACTACTACTGCTGACGATTATAATAAAAATATAAAATGTTTCGTAACGTAAAAGTAACGTAAAGTTATTGAACACATAAACTAATACGAACAGCCAAAGCTTTTAGTAGATCTTATTCACTAACATTTCTTATAAAAACTACAGGCACGTGCAATGCTTTAAATATGCAATGAAAACCTCAATGTTACTGATATTGAAAATAGTTTTGAATAGCTATTTCATTCATGACGCTGTACTAAAGACTTTTGTTATTGAAAAGGTTTGATTTGATGTTCGGCTGGTGTTGCTAATGGTTTTGGATCGGTTAGGCTGTTAGTTACGACAAATAGTTTATGTCTCAACTTGAAACTTGTTTTTAAGGAGAAAGATAGCACGTAGACCACTATTCTGCGCTATAGTCAACTTTTAATAACATGCATTTTGCGAAAAATTATTCTTTTAAGTATATTTTTTATGAGTATTTTTAAGCCTTGTAGACTCTGGTAGGTGCGACACACCAGTTTTTATATAGCGTTACAGCGTACTGTATTTATTGCAATAAAATTTATAAAATATTTAAAATTAACAAGGTCTGATAAATTCTTAGTAAAGTATAATTTTTCAAAAAACTACTTTTTATAATTCTGAACTCATGCCTGATTCGCAATTGAGGATAATCTATAACTGGAGACCGAAAACAAAATGGCAAAGGGGCTTGTACCATTGTAATAGGAAAAAGAGGAATTTGATAAGTCCTTTTCGCCACGGATTAAGAAAAAATTCCTAGCTCAAGTGGCAGATAAAGGATACATTATCTTGCCCTTTTCGCTGCTCTCTTATCGGAATTTAAAAAAAAACCGTTCGCCATTCCACTATACGTTTGTGTAACTATAGTATAGCCTCGGAATAAATGAAGACATACGCCAGAACGCGTCCTAATAAGTGGAAACCTATTTAGACCCGACTTTTTGGCTTCAATTCTGTTTGACATTAAGCTTTGTGTAATTTAATTCCATTTTTGATTTGGCTAAGATATATCTGGAAGCTTCGAGGACTTTCGCTATTTTTAAGATGTTGTTAAAAATACAGACAGGTGACTACGATGATGCTGTAAAGAGCAGTCCCTTGTTTGTGGTGATAGTAAAGCTTTTATGTTAAGCAGGCGTTATATGTTCCTCTTCTTAAAAGCTTTTTACTTTACGAGAAACCTTCTTAATGCTTGACATGTTTTTTTATAATACTAGGATTACACACAATTTGGTTAAAGTAAAATTAAGGATCAAATAATAAAGCTTTTTAACCACGCCCGACAGAATCATTTGATGCGTGGAAACATGCCTTTACAAAGAAGGTAATCTATGTCGTCATCAATTTTTTGTCTTCGGGTTTAACTGATTGAATACAGTTTATGCCTCTGGGTTTTTCTATGAATTGGCAAGCAAACACATGCTAAACTTATACTTAAAACATAATAAAGTGTTTATGCAAGGGCTAATGCCAAATATTTTTCTTTTGGACTACATATTGTAGATTATACTTATTAAATTAGCTATTACAGTTATGAAGATAATCACTTTGATCTAACGAATAATATTTGAAACTAATTTGAATCAATGATTGTTTCCGAAAATATATCAAAAATTAATATGTATAAAAAATATTAAAGTAAAGCAATTAGTCCTAATTTATTTTGTGGGAAGTAGACAATGTGTTACTTGGTATTAAAAAAAAACAATAATTTGAACATAATTTTACTACCCTTGCCGTGAGTTTACTAGTCTGTATGTGACCATGGAACCTGCAAATGATCTGAAACGTCAAGAATATTGTAAACAAAAGAAAACGCTATAATATTCGTACCTTTTATTATCTTTGATCGGTAAGTAATTTTTTTTTATAAAATAATTATTACTACAACCACCAAGGCACGAGAAAAGAACTAGGTGATAAACCCAGTTTTTATCTTCTGGAGGAATTCGAATCCACACTTTCTGGCATATCTATAACATCGATGTCCTGGAAGGACATTCGAAGACAAGAGCAAATAAAGAACAATAAGGTAGAACACGAACATGAAACATTTTCTATCTCTATCTAGAAAACTCCCAATAATATCTGTGAATTACTGAGAAACCGATGCTGTCACGGACATCTAATTTCCGTTTGTAAAGCGAAGCGCCGCTATGATCGAGGGACCCTCATTACATGTCCACGAAGCAACAACTTAAAAATGTTTGTGCACACATATCGCCACTATTTTACATTGAAATTTTTAGTCTACATAGATATGTTAGTCAAACCATTATATATTAACGATTTAATTATATAATATAAATGGTGACTTTCGTTGTTAATGACGCCTTCATTAACGTAGTGCGTCACTTTTGATAAAACCAATCACTGCGCTGTGAAATTTTTCGTGTTAATAATACCTGTTAAATAAAATCATAACAAAATATTGTACAATGTGTTCAATTTATGCTTGAATGTTTTTTTTTTTCGTTTTTCATTTTCACAGTGTTTTCAATAAAAAAGATGCCAAACCATTTTTTTGCAAAACGCCTTAAATACATTTATTTTAAATAAACTCTACAAAACGCTGTATTTATTAAAATTTATTATGTCAGTCCACTATAGTGAACCATTTGTGAAATAAAATAAAATCCGAAGTATTTGAATAAATGGAACATCGAATAGTCGACATTGCAAATACTATTCTAAATATGCGGAAATACAACTATTTCTTACACATAAAAAATATTTAAATGTATCAGTAAAATTCTCGAAATTACAGAAGAAAATCAGCATTTTATAAGAACCATCCATAAAAATTACTCATAAAGTTACGTAACATTCTTTCATAGCTTCAGTTAGTTTAATACAAAATGTTTATTTTTTTAGTAATATTTACTGCATATTTTTCGCTATTCATGTTATTGGAACAAAAGTTGTTGAAAAGATTTTGTTGTTTTGCAAGTTCTTTGTCTTGGAAACTGAAGATATGTTCAACGTAGCATAGAAGGTTATTGTTAGCAATAGATAAGTTAAAAGCTTTACTACGAAGAGTGCTCTTTGAAGATACTGAAGTGCGTTAGGCTTTCAAAGTGGAACTATTGTACGAGCGCTTAAGATACATAAAATAACTCGCAAGTTAAGCTTAACTTAATTTGTAACTTATACGTCTCTATGGTTTACTTTCCACTTAAATTTTTGTTAAATAAATGAGTTTTGTAACTGATATTTATACTAATAATGACGCCTCCGTGGTCTAGCAGTTTTGCCCCATCATTTAGAAGTCTTTTCAAGGAACAACGATATTTTTATAATAAAGCAGATATTTCGCACTCATAACTTTCACTTTTTTTTTACGATTTGACCAAAATATAACGTATAAATTTTTACTCTTGTTGAATTATATCACATCATGGATTTTGTCACTTAGTAACTAGAGTAAATGTTCACAATTTATTTAACTTATCCATCAATATTAGGACCAAGATTTTGAGCAAATAATTTGATAAAAACTTCGATTTTTTGGTCAAAGGAATAAATTTTGAAATGATCATTATCTTTTTCATCACAACAAAAGCGATACAAAGCAAAACATAGACGGGTTTCTTTTCTTTGAGGAATGTAGAAAACGAAATGATGTCGCCCACCAGAATATACTTAGGAACACTGAATACAAAGGCCTTCTATTTAATTAAATAATCAATGTCGTTATTGATACTAAACTTACGGAGCAAGTGGACCTTGCATCAATGGCTAAACCTGTAATATATTTAGCGTATATATGCTCGCCACGTTAACCAATTACAACAATAGCTTTGATGTACTTTAAACCCGAACTAGTTATCATACTATTATAACTATTTTTACGTGTTTATAGTCGCCAACTCAAACTCCGCCTGTTTACTTATAACTTGTGAGATACTCGTTTTGATAAATTCAACAGCTTTTTTGATTCAACAAGTTTTTGAGACACAAAATTACTGATAAATGAGAAGAAGCATACTGGACAAGGTATTTAATATTATTCAATATATTTCTACGGTATGGACGTGCAGAACTTTGCAATGATCTCCTGTTATTACGTATCACAACCAGTATTTCATTATTTTTAAGCATTTTAATGGTGACCCCTTATATAACCCCTCCCCCCTCATTATATTTATGATTATCAAATCAGCCTGTGTTAGTTCTTTATTAAACATAGGTCTCCTCCAGGAGCCGCCTAAAGGTAAGATCGTGGTAGCTAGACATAGACGTCGACGTAGGTAAACTTTATTGGGCAAAAAACACAAAAAAAGAATGGTACCAAAATTAATATACATGCACAGAATACAGTACTTAATTGATTGATGAAAGAAGATTGAGAAAAGACTGTCCAAAACGACTAAAACATCCCAAGCAAACATCTAAAGCATCCCAATTATTTTAAAGTATTAAATACAAGATGGTTTGCACGAATTACTTTGTTCGTCTAGTGATCTGACTTATACATATTTTATACTGCAAAAGTCAATTGAGTTCCGAAGTTATTTAACAAGCAGTGGAAATGCGTCATAAACGTTTAAACAAATAAATACCATTTTGTTAGTATCATTGCAAGATGCTTCTTTAAGTGATGTTACTTTAAGATGGTTATGTGTCTGTTATTCCTCGTTAGGAAAATAAGTTTCACAGAATACTTCTCTATTTGTCAATCAATCTCGCTGTTTTTTTCCAGTACTTTCGAGACAGTACCAATTTATTGACCCCCCTCCTCAACTGGATACCTTTATGCACTAGGAAGATATCCTGGCCTACCTGCTTGGCTAGTAGATAGTCTGATCTTGGAAGCCATGTCCAAACCAACACCATTTTCTTACCAGGGTTTTAAATCCGGGTTGACTACGATTCCAGTCTCGGCCTGAACAGCCCCGGGGAAGCAAACAGTAACCTGGCCGGCTTAAGGAGTAATGCTAGCCGAGAAGGAGGCTGCTCAAAGCTAGCTAAAGCTGGCTTATGCTTTGAATGTGCCCTGGAGGGTACGGGGGTCAGGTTGCTAGAGAAGACTACCAAAAAGTTTCGTGACCCCATATCTAAAGTGCCAGAAAGAATCATGTAATACGTCCTTTCCACCGTGAAGACGAGTATGAGTAGGCATTTCTTCACGGTAAAAAAGAAACAGTATCTGTTCGTGAAACGGAGAGTGGGTGGGGAAGGTGCCCACGAAAAAAACAACAGCAATGCTTCGGAGGTGTTAAGGCGTATGCCTCGTTCAGCTTCGTCCTTGCCACTTTTCTGCCCAGTCCGTTCTGTGGGCAACAGATAAACAATGAATGCCATGTACATGTTTCCACATACGTTGAGGCAATCCTACAAAATAACATCTTGGGCAAATTAACATTACTTTTAACTTTTAAGGTATTCATGTTGTTTCCTGTAAATCGCAGTTTTAGATCTTTATGGTATTGTAATATGTGATATATAATTAGCTTTTATAAGCCACTTATTTGGGCCAATCACCCAATTGTCTGAAAAGTAAGATGATCCATGCGTCGGATGGGCATGTAAAAAGTCGGTTCACCCACCAACCCGCATTGGACCAGCGTGGTGGGATACGGTCCAAAACCCCCTATTTAATAGGGGTGTATTAGGGGAGGCCTATGTCCAGCAGTGGACTATCACAGGCTGATGATGATGATGAAGCCACTTAGTACATTTTAAAACATGTGTCAATAATAAATGTCAATTTTGCCACATTTTTACATTAGAACCCAATATGTATGACAAGACCATAAATGGATATTGGATAAAAAATAATGGAAGGCCTTTTTTAAGCGTACAATGTTCTTAAATTTATCATTACTATCGCATTTCTTATCTGATTTGTAGCGTTTATTTTACTCACTAACTAACTACTTTTCTAAATAACAATAAATTCACTGTAATTGTGAAATAAAACCAATCCTACTTAATCCTTGAATGACTGGCAGGATGTGATTTAAAGCGCTAGTAGTAAGTCAATCCGCTCGAAAATCTCATCGTTTATCATAATACATAACCTTAGTATAATAATACATAATTCTCTTCTTGATATTGAATTGTGAACATAAATGTTATACTTATACGTTATTTAAACATATTTTTATGTACTAAGCTTATTCCACTACTTTTTCTTAATTAACGTTTTTAATGATACTGAATATTCAATCCTTATTTTATTACAATTATTCTTCTTGAGCTATCAAGACCTTACAGCACATTTTGCTCAGCTCATGTATTTTTTATAATTGTAATAAAATCCGGATTAAAAGCTCATGACTTATTTTAGATGATACATTTACGATCTTACCATATGATAAAATAAAGACATTTTTAAACCACCTTAACTCCATTAATTTAAATACAATTTACTATGGAGTTACAAAATAAAAATTCTTAAGGTTTTCTTGATGTTTTAATTACTTGCAATCCTAGCAACACCTTGAGCCATACTGTGTATCGGAAACCAACCCATACAAATAAATATTTATACTGTAATTCACACCCCAGTTAGCTACCATGGTCAAATCTTTGTTTCAGAGAGCACGAGGGATCTGTGATGATGAACACCTGGTGGCTGAGCTACAACATGTTAAGCAAGTACTGCGAGACAACAAATTTGATGCACCACGGCAGCGTCACAGTGACCGAGTGAAGGCAGCCACAGTGGAGCGAGTACCTGCTCTTCTACGTTTTGTGAGAGGCGTTACTGATAAGATTGGCTACATTTTGAGGCGGGTTTCAATCTAAACTTATTTCAAGCCGCTGAAGAAGATTGGTCAATTCCTACCACCTGTCAAGTGCAATATTCCTCTACAAGAGCCAGGAGTGTACAAGCTAGATTGTGACTGTGGCCTCTCTTATGTTGGACAAATAAGCGAGCAATATTCTTATTGCTCGCTTTGTTTTGTTCCCGTTCTTGGTTGCTTCCCGTGGAAGGAACATATAGCTGTCATTAAAACATAAAAGACCCAACAAGTCGGCAGTGTATGACCATACTTTAAATCACCCAAACCACTACATCAGACTCGATCGACCACCAATGCTCGCTAAAGAACACTGATTCCTATCAAGGATGATCCGTGAGGCTATTGAGATTAGAAAAATCCAAATTTCAATATAGAAGATGGTTGGGTTCTACCACCTCCTTGGGACCCCATAATTAATAAATTTAAATTTAAATCCCAGCATAATACCACTGCCAGCAGTAATGATGAAATTAGTTCATTTTGCATAGGTCGGAGTATAGACTAAAAATAATTAATTACAATTAAGATCTGGAAACCCCGCTTCAGCACTGGCAACAAGACGCATGACATCTCAGTCTACCCCGTGACCACGCCGCTGGAAAAAATTCGCTTCGAATCGTCGGGAATTTAAATATGTAAAATAAACGCGATAAAATCCGTAAAAAGTCATTTTATTCAATAATATAGAGGGACCTCATGATTGTATGATACGGCAATTGTAATACGCTTTCCTATGTATTATCAGCTTATAAACATTTCATTTTCTTTGTCCAATTTGAATATGAATACCTGACAAAGAAAGTCTCAAGGTTCTGTAGGTCGTAGTTTAATTATTCTTGTCATAATTGATGACATACTTCCAATTACAGATATTTTGAGCTAATTTTTTATTCTATTTACTTCTTTTGTCACTTGTAAGACGGCAAAGCTTAAATTATTCTACAAACGTCGTTATTGTCATTACATAAAAATTATAAAATCTCCTAAAGTCTTTTGATCTTTTTGAAATTTAAGGATGAAATATATTAAACGAAGCGTGCAGGCTAAAACTTAGCATTTAGATATATAACATATAAAAATATTAAATGTTATATACAGATGTTGGGAAAAATATGCTATCTGCAAGGTATTCTGGCATGCAAAGCAAAAAACAGTTTTCATAAATTTTATGTTCACGTATACCTTTTTGTGTTTTATGGTCACGCGTTAAGATCGTAAAGAACTTTTAAAATAATATAACCTTATTTCAAACCATAATTAAAACTTTCCATTGCTAGTAATAATACATGTTTAAACATTTTAAAATGTTTATCTTGTACTCCCTGAAGCTTTTTGACTATAAAAGTTTAAAAGATATAAGTAATATAAAACACAGCGGCTGAAATCACGAAGCAGTATTAAAATAATTACAGCACGCTTCTTGAATTTTAAGTTGATCATATTTTATGCTAGAATTATTGTTGTATTGTCAAGAGAGTACAAACAAATCGAACATTAACTGTTAAAGTTTTTGGTCATCAAAGCGAAGACTTTTTATAGTACTATTAAAATTAGATTTTTAAGGTTCTTCTAAGCTTTGTTCGATTAAGGGCAAGCAAAGTCACTGTTATACACGGATTTACTACTTCGGGTAACCATATATCATCATCAGCCTGTGTGAGTCCACTGCTGGACATAGGATTTCCCTTATGCACGCCACCGCTTCCGATCTTTGGCTATTCTCATCCAGCCCACACCGGCCACTTTGCAAAATGTCGTTACTTCCATCTTTGCCACAGGGCGTCCTACATACGTTTAGCTGAGGCTCGGTCTCCATCCAGAACTTTCCTGACTCCAGCGGTCTTCAGTTCTGCGGCTTATATGACCGGCCCACTGCCACTTCAGCTTACTAGTCCGGTAGGCTATATCGGCGACTCTGGTTCTCTGACTAACAAAAAAAATGGTTAACTTTTTTACATTTTATTCGCTTAGCAGTACTGTAAACTAAAAAATACAAGAGAAATAATTTTAAAAAGTTTCACCCTATTTGTTTTGTATTTCTTGTTTACTGAAGCGCAATATTTATTCCAAGGAATCTTATAAAATCTCCATTAGCCTTTTAAATTCCATTACTATGTTATTTATTTCAGCTAGCAATACTTGTTAAAAATCTTATATAGAAGTATTATTAAGAGTTGATAATTATACTTGAAAATTTGGTTAAACGAAACAAGTATATGAATATAATATATACATACATATAAATTAAATTAAACAATGTTTTTTTTTGTCTACGCAGGCAGACGAGGATCGTGCCACCTGATGGAAAGTGGTCACCGACGCCCATAGACTTTGGCAATACTGGTATCAGCAACGCGCTGCCTACCGTGAGACATAGGATGTTAAGTCTCGGTTACCCAGTAAATATGCTGGCTACGGTGCCCTTCAAAACGGAACACTATAGTGTTTTCACACTACAGCTTTGCGGTAGAAATAGGTGGTGGTACCCACCTAGACGGTCCCCTGTAAAAAGAGGACCTACCACCGGTTTTTATATTACCGGTGTTTAATCTGTATTTATTTTAAAACTTACGCCTATCTTATGTTCTGTAAATCATCCAGTAATAGACTACGAAGAGCAGACAATAACCTTAGCATTAAGTTCACCTTTATTTTTATTCGTGTACGGGAAGCGTAAAATAAATAAATATTGAAAGATACTATGACATGTTTTTTTTTTGTACCATTGGCATACGTTGTTAACTCAAACATGTCAATTGAATTTAAATGCATAGTGACTAAATGCATATTGTTTTATGCAAAACTGTTATTTTTATAAATTTGCTTGAATTATGGCGTCATTTAATTTTATTGAATTATGTACGTTTTATAAGGGTATTATAACAATCAATGCATGCGATTCATTTTCCCATCCTGGATTACCTACCTCCCGCAATCACCCTTATTTTCAACTTCTCTATAACTGCTGGAACTTTGCCTCCTTTGTGAGGTAAAGCTTATGTTCGTCCTATCCCGAAAAGCCAAAATCCATCTATACCGACTCAATATCGACACATCTTAATAATTCCTTTTCTTACTATGGTGCTTGAGTCCTGTGTTCTAAAATAGTTCTTCCATTTTGTGTTGCATAACAACTTAATAAGCCCTATTCATTCTTGTTTAGGCCAGGGCACAGCACCACTACCGCACTCCTTAAAGTGACTGGCGACATTCGAGCTGCCATGGAACATAGCAAAGTTCCATTGTTGGTGTTAATAGACTTTTATAATGCTTTTAATACCGTCAATCACGACATCCTTAAAGCACTGGACTGGTTTTCAACTTAATTTCGAGGTCATTATCAGTCTCTTAACGCTTATGACTTATTTTCAAATTGTCCTAATCTAGCTGGTGGCGTACCTCAAGGCGGTATTCTCTCTCCAATTTTATTACATATTTTTATTAATTTTATTACTACCTAAACTTCGGTATTCGTACCATCTTTACGCCGATGATGAGGATTCAGGATACACCTGGCAGGGTCACTGAAGTAATTTGCAAAGTGAATGATGACTTGGATGCGATCAGGGTGTGGTAATTAAAGTTTGGTTTATCGTTATTAAAAAAAGTGGCAGACTATGATTGTTGGGATAAATTGCATTCTGACTAGCTACTACACAAATAAACTCGTATCAGTCAATTTTGACAACCTGACCATTCCTTTTAGTGAAAGTGTGAAGGGCCTCGACTGACAATTGATTCTACCCTCAGCTGGAAACACAAGGTTGCTATATGTTTATGAGAGGAGTCAGCAAGTGATGAGGTCCTCATCGCTAAGCTTCCAAATGACATAAAAATTCTGCTCGTGCAGTCCTTAATTTTCCCTTTGATCGACTATGGTGACGTGCGCTACTTTGACCTGAATGCAGATATACTCAAAGAACTCGACCGGCTTCAAAATAACTGCATTCGATTCGTATTCAATATTCGTAAATATGATCATGTCGTCTTATCGATCACTAGTTCAATGGCTGCCAATGCGACAACGTTGACCCCCTCTTCGACGTATTTGTCGTCTTATTTCCAATATCTCAGAGACATTAGTATTAGAGATCTTCGTTCAACGAATAACCGTCTTCTTCTGTGTCTCATACATCGTATGGATTTCTGGAATTCTTTACTCTGGAATGCGCCACTTTGAAATCAGGATGGCTAATAACATTATCCAATTTAAAGAAGCTAAACATTTAGCAGGGATAGAAAGGCAACTGTCACAGTGACATGTGCATATGTATTTATAAAATATTTATTTTGTTTTGAGGAATACTATACATTATTAAATAAAATGACTTTTCGGATTTTATTGCGTTTATTTTACATTTAAATTCCGGAGTTTCGAACACTTCCAGCGGTCGTGGTCACGGGGTAGACTGAGATATCATGCGTCTTGTTGCCAGTGCTGAAGCGGGGCTACCAGATTATAATTGTAATTAATTTTTTTTAGTCTGTACTCCGACCTGTGCAAAATGAACTGGTTTTATCATTACAGCCAGCAGTGGCATTATGCTTGGGTTTAAATTTTAATTTATTAATTATGGGGTCCCAAGCGGGTGGTAGAATCCAACCATCTTCTATATTATACAATTAAGATCTGGTAACCCCGCTTACGGAAATACTGTATATAAAAAAAATAGTTATACGGAACAAATACTGGCTAAAATCTCATAAGATAAGATAACATTATTAAATCATTCGAATTTTGTTTTTTACTCTTTGTTTATGATTAAATATTGTTAAATATATTCAATAGAATTACTTGTTATATACAAGTAATTCTATTGTATATATTTGATATAATAGACATGAGTTGGTTCAAAGTATTTGTTTTATGTATTAGTTCGTAATATTTTTACGTTGAATTGAAAAAAAATGAAATAGACGTAGTGAATCTCGTTTATTGAAAATTTCTAACGGATATCGATAACACTAATTGAAAATAATTATATCTTTTATTTACGAGATTATTATACTTATCAAATCCACTAATTTATTTTTTGAATAACCCTAATATAATAATATTCGAAAACATAGATATACAGACAATACCAACTTAGTCTGCCCGTGATCATGGATGCTGGGAAGAACCGAAACGTCGGGAAGAAATATGTTTAAGTAACGCGAAAACCGTAAATTAGTGAATTTAACTACTAACTGAAAATGTTTGAAATTATTTAAGTATATATTATTTAATTACCAAATCCCGCATTTGTAATTTTTTTTTTTTTTGGCTGGATCTCGTGCTCTGTGGAGTAAACCCATAGAACATAACTGGTTCGGGGCCTGTGCTCACAGGCGCGTCTCCCCGTAAGTGACTTAATTCACCAAGGGCCCCAGAAGGGAGCCAGGCTTGGCTGTCACCTTATGGTTCCCGTTAGCATGCTGAATCGAGGGCTGCCCAGGTGGGCCGACGCCTCGGCTCGATTCAGACGCTTTGCAATGATCATTTAATAGCTAGAAGAGCTCTATCTAGAATTGTTACTACCACTTTAAAGCGTTGGCGCTGGGAAGAAGTGGCGCAAGAAACCTAGCAAACGCTCCTATCTAATATGGTGTTAAGCTACGGTGTCATATAGCGAAGGGTGTGTAATTATCGACCCACCGGTGAGGGCTGATGTCATAAGGTGTGTGTATGTCCTACACCTAGGTAGGGTGGTCTGGCTACCGCTAGGGTGTCAGCTACCTAAGCCTTAAGGGCGTAATTAAATTCTTGTATTTAACAAGAAGGGAAAACCTATCCATCGCGTCGCCGGCGTGCGCAGATGGAACCCATCTGCGCCTGATTAAATTCATCTAAATTAAACAAATCAGCGAGGCTGAAGGACGCGGCGTTGTTGCCAGTGCTGCCCTTGCTATGGCTAGCATGTTAGCACTTTGAGGCGGCTGAGGGCCGCTGTGCGCTCGGAGTCGGCTCCGGCGCTGGCTGTTAGCACGCGGGGCGGAACCGCCAAGCGTTTGAGGGACGGAGGGGTGGGAATGCGGTGGTGTTGATGGGATTGGTGGTCGCCCAGAAGAGGCTGCCCTGGGATCGCAGGAACTCTGCGTTTTGGCGCCTTAGGGCAGCTGAGGTAGCTTGCCCGTGTGGGCCGGGAGCGCGGCAGTTAACGCACGCGGGAGGTTCGTAGGTGGCGAGGACTTTTGTCCTTGGGTCTGGGACAGGATGCGGTACCGTGGTCCCTGAGGCATTTAACGCAACGGGGCGTGCGAAACAGTTCCGCGCAGCGTGACTCAAATACTGGCAGTTGTGACACTGCCCTGGCAAACCAGTTAGAGTGCGGCTCGCCTGAAAAGTGGAGACGGCTGATCCCACACAGCTCGCTCGACGTCGTAGATGCGCTTACCTTCCTTGGTGCGTCGAGCGTGACTAGCACCATACCATAGGGCGTTTGCGTGGGTGGTACATACGTTGCACCCTAGGACTGAATGTTAATTCTTTAATCGCGGAAGTATCTCCGCGCATGGATCTCCTTAGGCAGCCCTTTGACCACTGTCCTAAGTACGCGCTCATCCGGGAGCGCGAATGTATGATATTGGTGTTCCTTTCCTGGAGGAAAGAGGTCACCTTTCTAAAGTCGTCGGGAGTTCTAATTGTAATTTGATCCCTGATTGCTATCAGAGGCCCTCAAATTTAAATCTATTGATAGGCAGCGTATGTCGACCCAATTTTCCTTCGCGGAGGTATATCGGCGGTGGGCGTTTCTCACAGGTAGCCGTGCCGGGAAGGCTGGGACGGCTGGGGGGCGAGGGGTCGGGGCGCCTGGGATCGGCGGGATGGATGGTTAGGGTTTTTGTCGCCTGGGAGGACGACGGGATGGGAAACCCGCTGGGGCAGGTTGTGGAATGTCAGGCTTTGTAGCCCTGACGGGGTGGTGTGATGAGGGCGCACCTTGCGCTTCCTCTGATTTGACGGTTTCAGCCGTCGTCGGTTTCGGTTTTGATGGCCTCGACCTCATATCCGATTTCCGTAGATGCTAACGTCGACATAATGTCGTCGCCATCATCTACAGGAATGGCCGGAGGTCCAGGCGTTTCAGCGGGAGTTGGAGCGGTGGGCAATGTTCTGCGATCAGGATGTGCATCGCGTCGGTCAGTTTGAGGAGCACTTCCGACCGATTTTCTCCCTAATCGTTCCGGTATCGATACCGAAGCGAGTCGAGAGCCTCGGTCGACCATTATGCCGGTTAGGTCGCGTCCAGTGGCAGCGAGACATTGGCTGCGTCATCCAACGCACTGTGTGCCCCGGCGGTTGCCGGGCGAAGTTTTCTACCGCCCTGGCCGGCTACGGCAGGGAGGTGAGTCTGACTTGCTTCTGAAAACAGGAAACAGAATATTAAACTGTTCGGTGGGTTTCGAAAGTCGTTAAAACGACTTGTTCGGCCAAGAAACAGAATTAAATAACCTAAGAAACAGGATTATGCGTTTAGCTACAAGCGCGGTTAGCAACACACTTGTGTTAGCAAACGAGTTGCAAAACACAGCTGCGTACAAGCCGACCGCTTGAGGTAGCGACACAAATTCCTCCGCGATGACGTCAGCGGTGCGACAAAGGCTCTATGAGCGCAGGTGCACTCATAAACGCAGATGGCGCAGCGAGACGGTTTCACTGGCGGACGATGACTTCTGCGAAGCGAGCTTGAGACTTGCGGCGAACACTGCGGTCGGGACCGCTGCTGAGGTGCTCTGATGTGTACATTTGTAATTAGTGTACGTACAATTACAATGAATACGAAACCTTTTAGCTTAGTGGAGGATAGAAATATAATCTTGGGTTAAGGATTACAGTGCTACTATTGAATGAAACAAGGCCAAGTAAATTAATGATGGGACGAAGGGGCTATTGTTATACATCACGAGGGTTAACCAATATTAGGAAAGTGTTAAATAGCCCGCACTTTTATTATTATATAATCTTCCTATTAAATTTTTGATAACATCATGATTTTCGCGTTCTTACGGTTTTGCCAACATAACTTTATTTTTATGCTCACAACAAAAGATTTTTTCTGGGATCAATAGTAATCTATCCACATTGCGCAGATTGAGGTGCAAAAGAAAATATTAAGGTGTGTTTGTTGTAATTGCTAAAGTGGAATTGCCAGATCTTGTTTAAAATTAATAATTAAAAACTTTTTTCGGGTACTCCCACGTTTTAAATGGGAACTTTCTGATAGATAAAAAAATGTTTCATTAAATATAAAGATAACTTTTATAAAAGACAAAGTTTGATCATCTAAAATATATTGCAACACATTTTTTTATTAATTTAAATGTAACGGTCAATATGAACTACCATATTTTAAGAATTTAATTTTTTATGTTATCATGCAGAAGAACTATCTAATGCTATGCTAGTATTAAAGTACAAAGACTTAAATATCGAGGCAGGTAGGAAAAAAATTACAAGTGCCTTACGTATTTATCGTCAGATTAGAGCGAGATGATGTATGTGTGTATGTAAATTTAATTTTAAGCATCGTACTTCATAGATGTGTGAACATAAACGAACATGGGCTTTGAAGGGCTTAGTTTGGCTTTTTATTTTAATTGAATAACATTGTTAAAAATTGTCAATATTTTATAAAGGACAAAGTAAAAAACGAAATAACTACATATATACTCAAGAATGTTTACATAAGTGAAGCTCTATTGCTTTGTGATATAAATTAGTATAAGAGAAGGCCATTATATGTTCTTGTAACATAGCTTAAATTTTGTACTATCGCCTAAAACGGTTACACTTTGAACCCTTAGAATCTTTAAGTTTTAAAAGTACAACTTACATAAAATGCAGATTTACCGTGGTAGGTCCCCTGTTTACAGGAGACCGTCTGGTGGGTACCATGCCGGTACTTATTTCTGCCGCGAAGCGTAGGTGGAAACACTGCTTGTGTTCCGGTTTGAAGGGCACCGTAGCAGCTGTATTTACTGCAAACGAGACCAACACCCTATGTCTCTACGGTAGGCAGCGCGTTGGCGATACCACTGGTATTGCTAATGTCTGGGGCGTCGGTGACCACTTCCCATCAGGTGGCCCGAATCTCGTCTGCTGCGTGCCATAAAAAAATGTAGTTTATAAGACATAGAAAAATCTTTCGAAGTAATAAGTTAGTCAGTTAGACGCAGGCCGTCAAGTTGAATTTTACCTTATGCTGAGGTAGCTGTTAAAACAGTTACTAAAATTTTATATTCTCTATTGAAATACATTTTTTTTAGAAATAATTATTTTAAGCTTTATAAAAAGATTCTTTAAAGCTTTATATAAAGTTTTTTCACTTTACGCATTTAAATAATTTTCATTTCTATAATCAACAATTTTAATGAAACTCCACGAGGCATGATAATTTACACGTACTTAGTTTGTTAAATTAAATTAAATTTCAATTTCTTTTTTACCTTCCTTTATTCAGATTTTAAGCATTTTAAGTTTTTGTATAATTTTTCTTAAGATTTTAACGTTTAAATGACAGTATAAATGTGAGTGTTTCGAGTCACTTACGATATGGTATACATTTGTACAGTTTTTAAGTTGTAATAATTACACTTCCGAAACAGTCCCAAAATTGTAGACGTTACGTTATTTATTATATTCGTGTGTTTTTTTTATTTTTATCATGTACGGATTTGGTCACGTAAAATCAGGACTTTTGCTTTTTGCAGGTTTTATTATTTACAAATTAATGTAAGAGGTTGGCATAAGAAATAGTTGTAGTATTAAATTTTATTTTTAAAAAAAGTTTCGAGGCGTGTTAAGTGAGCTATTTAATGGACATTAAGAGCCAAAAACTTGTAATATAATGTAAATTACTGGCTTGCTATCAACTTTATATGACCTTAGCTAGTAACCGTCATCTTTTGCACGTAGTAAAACATCAGGCTTTAACCACGACCCTACAGGTCAAGTCAATTCAATTAATCTTTATTTTATGTGGAAGCATTATACTGTTTTTTTGTGCGATATTACCTTAACTTAAGCATTTTAAGCGCTGCTTGGACATTTAGTCTATTAGTGTTTACGTTTGTTAAAATCAGGTAATTCTAACTAGTTATATCATCTAATAAACCAAAGGTGCATTACTCCCAAAATATTGGCATTAATAATAACTGTATACAATATTTGATTTTATGCTCTGAGTAGAAATTTTCCTTATAAACAACATCTTAAAATAACTAAAGAAATAAACGATAGCTATGAAGTATAGAGAATTTAAAGCTTAGACGTCGTATAAACTTAGACAGTCTTTTACGCAACTTAAGCACTCGTGTCCCACTTTAAAAGTCTAATAATATATGGAGCCTTAGAGACCACTCGCTTTTTAGTTAAAGGTTTTATGGTTGTCTATTCCTAAAGAATGGATATGATGTCACTAATTATGTAGGTAAAAATCATGAAAATGGTGCATCGTTGTCATGAAACTTATAACTATGAATTAGATTAAAATTTTAAATTAGTAATTTTTATGGATTAACTCGCGTTTGATCACTTTATAAATATTCCTGACATTTCAAACCGTTTACAGCGTTATATATTTAATTATACAGTATCGACATTAATAATAGAGAGTATTTATAAAATATAGAATACAAACATGACACCTAGTACAGACCGGGACCATGACTGCTGAATCGTCGAGTAGTTTGTTCACATATAAATAAAAGCAATAAAATCATTTAATTTAATATTGAAAACTATTTTGTAACGGTACTTAAAATAGACACAAAATGTTATTAAGTCACCCCAAACCGATGAACACACTATAATGACTGAACTCGATTAATTAAAAACAATATACTATAATTGAAGGAAGATACAGCTTTCAGCATAAATACTATTTATAGCAAAAAGCGCGAATAACTTAAGTAAGAATTAAAGACACAAAAAAAATATATATAACAGTGAACATCATTGCAGTTCATTTAAACAATGTTATGTGAATATGTTAAGTACTTTTTCTCTAAGATATTGGTATCACAAGAATTTTGGATATTGGTTCTAAAGGATTGTTATAAGAACATTGAAAACAGCTTCTAGCGAGGCTTTGAAGTTTAGCAAAAGTGTCTATAGAGGTCTTTTGTCGTCTTTTTTAGGTTTACGACTTACGTGCGTAACGTTTGTACCGGATAAAAAATATCAGGCATATAATTAAGTATTCCATTTATTTCAATGCTCAATTCTCTTATATTTTGTTCAGATAGCTTATTGTAGCTTGGCTTTGATCTTAGATTTAATATATTAAATTTGTTTATGAAGAAATTTAAACAGATCCTTAAACTGTTTCTTGACTTGTACTAGTTTATCGCTAAATACGTTCCAGTGTTTTTAGAAACGTCTGTTTATTCTGGCTTTTGAATTTGAATTTGCAACCAATCCTTAAGTTTTTATTTTTTATATATTTTTTTATATATTCTTATATATTACATTTATATTTAATTCCTTGTTAGTTTATACACCAAATTTTCGAAAAATTGACGTCAATTAATAAAAAAATTCAGCTTCTTTAAAATTTGTGCCTCGTTAGGGTTCCCGTGGAACATTTAAAACAACGAACGCTTTAAACATTAAATGAAAAGAATATGTTAAATGCATTAACCTTTTTCATCGCTATGTGCTTTTGGCGATAATCGCGTACATTCTTTAAAATATATTGTTAACTGTCATGTGATATAAGAATTTTATAAATCTTATAAATGTTTCTAAATTGAAGAAGACATATAATAGCCGCATAATATTCTGGTGTAATGGTGATAGTGGATATTACTATATACTTACCTACTGCAGAATGTTTTTATAAACAATGTCGCATTCTATACCTGTAATCGGAAATATTGAAATTGCATGCTGTAAAGAGCCGAATTGTATTATTTTATATTAAATGGATAATGAACAAGGATATGCATTCATACTGTATTGCTTAAAATCACTTCGCAAATATTTTCTCCCGTAAAATGTAAGGGATAAAAAATTATCAATGTGTGTTATCCTTAAATAAGAGACATTTACCATCGCATCCTTTTTGATTGACCTTTGTAGAGTGTATAATACTATAATACATAATTTTGATTCATCTCGTGAGGTTCTGCAGCGTTTGCAATGTAATAAAAAAAAGGTGTTTATTAAGGCATCACGTTCGAAACCTTAAAATTTATCAGAGTGTCTTTACCTCCTTTCCTCTTGAACCGTTTTATTAAAAAAAAACCGCCTAAAAAGCCGTTGTGCAGTGTTAACACGTAAGTGTCATTTTTATAGATAACTATACGTAGGGTCAGACAGTAAAAGCCTTTGTTTTATACTATGTAATTTATATTAACTGAAAGTCATTTATATTAAGGTTTCTTTATTTTTTTTCTTAAGCGAATTTTAAATACTTCTGTAATGCTTTGATGAGCGGTGGAACATTATTATAACCAATAGTTTTGGCATCTCAGAAATTTTCTTAACGCTGCATAGTTACGTGCGAATAAGATAAATTTTTTATATACTTTTAGTTACAAATAAAATAAATAACTTAAATAGCGTATTTTAAAATTATATCTTTTTATCTATTTATTGATTTAAGACGCCACTGTTGATTTTTGTGCATACATAAATCAATTTACTAATAAAATTTATTGACAGAAAAAAGTCAAAATTATATGCCACCTTATTACTGATACAGTCAACATTTAAACCACCTTAAAGTTGGTCGCACCATTTAGAAAATCATTAAAGGTCTTTAAGGCGGAATATCCGCCGAAAAAAAATCTCAGAATGTTAATGACTATTTTATTATCTTAATTAGAGATCGGCTCGAGATTCTTTTCCGTAACGATTCTTTTTGTTTTAACGTAATTTCCAAGTTCTTCAAAAAGATAGAGGCGACGTCATTTCTTAAACACTCTTTAAAGGGTCTTGGATAGCTACATATGGGTTCTACACAAGTTCTTAGTAAAAAAATTACATCAGCTTTAAAGGAAATGATTTTTAAAATAACATGTCTTGGCAATATCATCTTCGTACTTAGTTTTATTCCTTCATAATCCCAGAAAATGAGTAAAGTAACAGCATGTACTGGATTTAATTTTTTCAGTAAAAAAACTTTACTGAAAGAAGTAACATGCGACTGGATTATTTATTCATGACGTCATAAAATCCGTTTGAATAATTTAAACCAGTTCAACAGGGCATTCGTTACATTGCTATGATAATAATATTTAAAGCAAGTAAAGTCGACTGTATTGCTTATAATTTTTGCCATCATATTTTTATAAAAGACTATGGGGCTATACTATACATATACAAACTAGGTCGTGCATAGTGATAATCTCGTACAATCAATTATAAACTCTAACTAAACTTATGCAGATAGACTATGATAGTTATATACGAAAAGTGAAATTGTAACAAAATAAATATGACCAACTTCAAACAGCTTATAAACATTTTGCGCAATATAAGCCAGTGGTAATGTGCTGTCTGCGAGAAACTACCCGGCGATATCAGCCACTACAATTTAAAACTGTAATTCCTTATAAGTTATTTATTTAATCAAATTGAATTAAAACATAGTTATATACGCTCGCTATCTTTATTAAAGACCATTTAAAGAAGTATATGTATAACATAGTTTAAGTCTATCTTTTACAGTTTCGGTAACGTTTGAAATTTAATCGCACGACGCTGATGTATATATTGAGTCGGTATATAAGTGTATATATATTAAGTTTAGGTATGTATATTGTATTAAAGTTTAATTTAACGAAGTCTCTTTATAGAAAGAAAATCTGACCATATCAATTTTATTGTTCGTACTAATAAAATAATAATAAAAAGGTTTTCTAATTAAATTTATAGAATATTAGATTACTTACAGCAATTACTTTGACAGTTCGGTGTTAGTAATTACTAAAGTACTTTTAAACTAAATAAAAGTGTTGTTAATATATTAATAGTAATTAATCCTATCTTAAAATATTTTTTATCATCTATACTTTAAAAATAAACTAACTTTACGAATTTAAGGAAAGACAAGACAACAAAATCGAAGGAGCAGAGATCTTTAAACCGGTAGTCAGTTTTTTTACGGATATGATATTGAGATAACTGAAATATGAAAAATTATTTTTTCTAGTAGAAAAAGTAGTAGTCGTGAGTAGGGAAACGCCTACGTTTCCACGCAGAGGCAAATACTCGTAAAACCTTGCTTGCAAACAGAATTTACAGATGACACAGTGTTAACTTAGAAAAATCGCCACACAGAAAGATTAAACACTTACTGCAAAGTTTTTTAGTTTTGTGATGATATGGTCGCAATTAAGGCAAGAACAGTGCTCAAAATATTGACTATGCGACTCCAGACAACGAACTATTTGCAACCGTTGAACACCTTGTTCAAAGCATTCCAAATATCTCTGTTGTCGCTAGATTTAGTATTCGGGAAAGTTGCTAGTAAAAAGTTAGTCATGGCTCTAGTCATCAGAAACATCAGTCAGCTTGTGCCACAAAGTACAGCAATATAATAAGAGTTGTTAATTTTAAATCATACGAGGTTAATTAACGCTCTTGTCTCTTATCATTCATCTATTTTCAAAACTACAATTATACTTAACTATAAATACATACATTTTTTTATTAAACACATACTAAAACTTCATCATCATCGTTATCAGCCTGTTATAGTCCACTTCTGGATATTGGCCTCCCCTAATACACCCCTATCCATTAGGGGGTTATGGACCGTATCCTGCCACGCTGGTCCAATGCGAGTTGGCGGATGGATTTTTTACATGCCCATTCGACGCATGGATCATCTTACTTATCAGACAATAGGGTGATCGGCCCAAATTGCCCTAACCAACCAGAAAACAAGTGCAGTAGTGTTGTGCAAGTGTTGACGCGTTTGGCGTACGCGCCTGAGCGTAGAAAAATGTGTAGCCGTCCGGTGAGTCGTTTCCGTTTTTCCCCCGTTCACAGGTTTCTGTTGAGATGTAGGGACCAATATACTTTTAGTTTTTTTATGCCACGTTACACCGCGAACGTAGTTTATTAACACGCACACCACCCACGTGGTATTAATTAGAGCCAATTTTATCCTCGCTTGCTGCACTAGGTAGCAGCGTAGGTAGGTAACCTAGCGCTCCTAAAACGCTAAAGTTTTTCACGTACGTTAGGTTTACACCTGCTCACTGGTGCGGGGAGGGTAGGGCACACAACCCCCGGCGTCACCGGGGGTGCTTGCACGATAGTTCTAACCATAACCAATCCGAACCAATAAACGCGATGGATTCAGTCACCCAAAGTGACCCAGGCCTCGACTTCGAGGATCTTAAAAATCGGACACTGTACGTGCGATGCGCGAAGCCCTCACCGCGCAAGGGGGGCAAATACATTACAAGCCCACACCATGCTCGACGAGACCAACCACACCCGTGTCGGAAAAGTGTCCCTTCATCCACTCGGACACCCTCTCCCCGCTCACCTCACCCAATCATTCCGACTCCGAAATGGAGCTAGATAACTCCCGTCTGGTCACCGAGGACGAAGACGCAGGAGGGTTCCTGCCCGTCAATTCGCGCAAGAAAAAGCGCAAGAGCAGGGCCTCCCCTGCCACCTCACCTACTCCGCCAACTAAGGTGCCAAAAGCGTCGGCGGAGATATTATCGGCCCCTAGGCCATCAACATCGGCCACAGAGTCCACCCAAGCCGCCTCACGGCAAACCATTCAGGTCGCCTCACGGCCAACAACATCGGACTCATCAAGGCAACCCGCTGCTCCACAGCAAACACCTGCTGCTCCACAGTAAACACCTGCTTCTTCACAGCAATCAGCTGCTTCACAGCAACCAACAATCCCACCTAGGGATAAAAAACCTCCGCTGATCTATATTCGGTCAAAGGAGAAATGGGCAGATCTTCGGTCCGCGCTGTCCTACAAATATAAATTCACCGCGGCCGACTCAAATCAGGGGATTAAACTCCAGCTAGAAAACAGTGACGCTAATCGTCAAGTAACTACGTATCTTCTAACGAACGAGTACTACTATCACACATACGCGCTCCCGGAAGAGCGCGTACTTCGGACAGTCGTCAAAGGACTGCCGAAGGAGATGCCCACAGAGGACATCCCAATCTACTTGGCCTTCCGCCTTACACATCCAAAAATTAAAAAACCATTCAATGTGGTCCTTCTGACCCTTGAACACTCCACTGAGGGCAAAAAGATGTACGACCTACGCCACATATGCGACATAAGTCGCATCTCATTTCACGCGCCAATTTCTAATGGCCTTCCAGTGCAGTGTCATAACTGCCAAATGTAAGGGCCATCGGCCCGGAACTGTCACGCACGTACTCACTGCGTTAAGTGCCTCGGTGACCATGGCACTCCTGATTGCCCTAGACTTAGAGATAGGGAAGTACTCACCACGTATGATCCGCCGGCATGCGTCAACTGCGAAAGCACCGGCCACACGGCCAATTACCTAGGCTCCCCCAAAGGGCCCAAGCGCAAGGCACCACCACCCTCATCCGTCCCAGGGCGCCCCAAATGCCTCCTCTCACATCCTTCCCGCCCCTCCGACCTATTCCAGCGTGGCAAACGCAGTCAAGCGCTCCGCATAGCGCTCCAATGCCTCCGTGGCAACAACCACCGCCGCCACAGGTAGTGCCGAGCGCCCCGCGTGGCGCCGTACCACAGACAAGCGCTCCACGTAGCGCCCCACAGTTTGCTAGCCATAGCAATGGCAGCAACGTGGAAACGTTAGCCGGACAGAACGACTTCGCAGAGCTCGATTTCCTTACCGCGGAATTCGACGCCGTCGTCGCTAACTTCAGAGCCCGACTTGCCATTCTAAGTAAGCATAGGCAACTAGTCGACTTAATTACGGGACATAAATGAAAAATACGCCCATACTAAATAGAAGAAACAGCCCGGGCCGTCTAAAGCCACGCGCAGTAAATATTTCATTTTTCACGCTAACAATCTCGCGGACCAAAGGACCGAAATTTCAGTTTTCCTTCGCGAAAACGACGACGACATTCTACTGGTGCAAGAGACATTCCTAAAACCCGGTAGAGGCGATCCGAAAATCGCTAATTACAACATTATAAGAAATGATCGGACCGGCGCTTCACACGGCGGCACGCTCAATTATTATAAAAAGTCCCTGCACTGTGTAGCAATCGACACGCCGTCGACGCTAACGCACCTAGAAGCCTCGGTCTGTAGGCTAGCCATGACAGGACACGCACCTAACACCATAGCCTCGGTCTACTTACCATGTAGAAGCTCTTCCGAGATAATTGAATCCGACTTCGAGACGCTTTTCTCCCTAGAAGGCGCCGTCATTTTGGCCGGCGACTTCAATAGCAAGCACACCCAATGGAACAGCTACAAAATCAACTCGCGAGGTGCAGCACTAGATGTACTATCAGAACTTCTTAACTTCAGTGTCGTTGCTCCGCTTGAGCATACGCACTACCCGCACATGGTAGGCCACAGATCGGATGTGCTTGATATTGCCCTCCTTAATAACGTCAATCTCGCTTTTAGAGGTATAGAGGTCATAGAAGATCTAACCTCCGATCATGGCCCAGTCGTCATCAAATTAGGACCACCTGACTCCCAAAATATCACATCCAAAACAATAATTGCCTGGCGCAAACTCAAATCTCAGGTAGACTGCACTAGCTCGCCACACCTAGATGCCATTCCTAAAGTCCTGTACAGTGCTAATGACGTGAATCTCGCTGCTCATGCGCTCACAAGACATGTCCAAATTGTCGTCGAGGCCTCCTCGAAGCAGGTCCCGGTGGAGGAAAACCACCGTTGGGCCATGCCAAACGACATAAAAGACCTCTTGCGACGCAAGGGGGCTGCGATTCGTGCCTACGATTGGCATCCAACCGAACGGAACCGGAGACAGCTGCGCGCCCTTGAACATCAGTCCAAGACGCGCATAGCTGAAATCAGGAACGATCGGTGGGATCGGTGGATCTAAGCAATATGCACCCATCCCATCAGGCCTTCTGGCAACTTCTTGAAAGTCTGAAGGGCGGAATCGGAACTCCTCCGATGCCGCCTCTATCCAATCCTAACCTTCCTGATGCTTCTTTAGCGTTTCTCGATGAAAAAAAAGCTGAATGTCTGGCCGACAGCCTAGAGGCCCAATGCACGCCAAGCACTCAACCGATCGACGCCGCTCACCGCCAAAAGGGCGCGAGGTCGAGCGATTGACCCAACTTCCTCCTCGCGATTTACCTTCACCGGTAACCGGAAGCGAAGTCAAGTCGATTATCAAAAATCTCAAACCTCGGAAAGCCCCGGGCACCGACGGCATAAACAACCGCGTCATTAAAATCTTACCGGAACATATAATTGACTTCCTAGTCCTAATTTATACCGCAGCTCTTTCCAAGGGTATTTTCCTAAACACTTGGAAGGATGCTGAAGTTATTGGATTCCTCAAACCCGGCAAACCTGCACTTCCCAGTTTCTATCGTCCTATTAGCCTCCTCAAGGGTTTCGGAAATATATATGAACGTCTTGTCCTAGCCGGCTTATTAGATTTTGTGAAATCTAAAGGGCTCCCTACCCCCAATCAATTCGACTTTCGAGCCGAGCACTCTTGCACAAACCAAATTCACAACATCACGGAGAAAATTACAGTCAGCTTAATACGAGGCTATCACACGGGAGCGCTTTTCCTCGACGTGGCGAAGGCGCTCGGTAAAGTATAGCACGAAGGGCTTTTTATACAAGTTATATAAGCTCTGCGTGCCTAACCGTCTCTTACTCATCAAAAGACTTCCTTAGGAATCACTACCTTGACCGGTTCGTGCCGGCGTACCCCAAGTCTGGTTCACTCTATACACTAATGATATCCCACAGCACCGTCTTGTAGACACCGCCTTATTCGCAGATGATAGCTGCATATATTCTACCAGTAGATGCCCTGTCCTTGTTAGTCTAAGACTCCAATCCGCGGCCAATATCCCAGGGGAATGGTTCCGGAAATGGAAAATAGAAATCAATCCTTCCAAAAGCGCGGCCATTCTGTTCACGCGACGAAGACCGTGCCTTCCTTCCAATGTTCGACTCCTAGATTGCCCTATCTCTTGGGTCAAACAGACCAAATACCTTGGTATAATCTTAGATAAATCCTTAACATTCGGCCCGCACATTACGCGGGTCAAAAACGGAGCGGACTTCGTCTTAGGTCGACTCTTTCCATTAATCAATCCAAAAAGCAAGTTATCTCTGCGCAATAAGGTGTTGCTATACAAGACAGTCATACGTCCTATATTAACATATGCCAGTCCCGCATTTGCACACGCAAAACGAACACACATTGAAAAGCTTCAAGTCCTGCAAAACAGAATTATGCGCAGGGCCACTGGTGCACCGTATTACCTGCGCAACATTGACCTGCACCTGGATCTGAAATTGCCTACCATTCAACAGTACTTAAAACAAGCATCTATCCGATATTTCAACTCGGCTTCGCAACACCCAAATGAACTTGTTTGAAGCGCCCTCGGAGCTAAGCCACAGAATAGAGTCTGTGCACAATTAAAGTTGCACAGTCTCTCGAACCCGCCGGTTTGTACCGGTTAACTCCACCAACTTGAGTCATCCGTAAAAAAAAAACTATAAATATTTGGTCTATAAATATAAAATACATATTGCTAAAAGATTCTAATTTGGACCTGACCTTTTTTTTCTTTTTATTGCATACGCAGGCAGACGAGCGGTCGGGGCCACCTGATGGAACGTGCTCACCGACACCCATAGACATTGGCAATACAAGTATCAACAACGCGCTGCCTACCATGAGGTATAGGATGTTAATCTCGTTTACCTACGCGTGTAAATACGCTGGCTACGGTGCCCTTCAAACCGGAACACTGTAGTGTTTTCACACTACTGCTTTTCGGTTGAAAGAGGCACCGCGGTGGTACCCACCCAGACGGTCTCCTGTAAAAGGGGGACCTACCACCGGTAAAATTTTGAATTCATCTCGTAATCTTTCTAGCATACTTCCAAACATGAAAAGTGAAAAGTGTACTAATTGCTAAGCATACTAAAGCAATAGATATAGAGAAGGTCGCGATTTAACAATATTAAATATTATAAATTTTATAAGTGCCGCTACTTAAAGTCAAGCTTCGAAATTGTACTCTAAGATATTTTTTTTATTTATCTATAATCCCGACATCAATAAGTTATTAATAATCAAGGATACAGGAATGTAGAAAAGGAACAAAGCAATACTTTTTATTATTAAATAAAATTACTTTACGGATTTTATCGCGTTTATTTTACATTTTAAATTCCCGCCGTTTCGAACACTTTCCAGCGGCCGTGGTCACGGGGTAGACTGAGATGTCATGCGTCTTATTCAGTAAAGTGCTGAAGCGATAAAATCCGTAAAGTAATTTTATTTAATAATGTATAATATTCGCGCAAGCAATAGAAATAATACTATTTATGTTGCTATTTAGGATTTTTGATAACAGTTTAGAATATAGAATTTTTTACGAGATAATTAATGATTTGAGCATTCCTGTTAAAACTTACAATTTTGTGAGAAAATTCAGAAAGCTACTGTTCCTACTGTTCTTAAAAAGAGTAAACTACTAAAATACGAACTAATATAATAGCAATACTTCAATTGCTACTGCTAAACTGGCCATCCACAAAATTTTGGCAAAACATCGCGCCGCCTGCATCGCACCTGCGCTTCTGATATATGACACACTTGATCCGTCGTCACTTTGAGTGCTTTCAACGAACTGCTATATTTTTTCGTTCATTTATCATAACTGGTTTTTCTTATAACAGCTACAGTATATAACTCGTTTCTAGGTTTTCAAATGGTTTTGTTTCGATTGTCTTTAGTAGATGGTATAGAAAACATTCTAAAATACATAATGTATTAGGTTTACATTCAAGTTTCAAGACCAAATAGACAAATTTTGTCTTAAATTTATTGTAAGAATTAAGGAGAAAATCCTAGTAAACGTTTCACTTGTTACAAAGTTTTGTCTGTTAAAAATTAACTGAGATGTCTTCATACAGTTACAGTTCATTTTGCATAGGTCGGAGTACAAACTAAAAATAATTAATTAAAATTAAGATCTGGAAACCCCGCTTCAGCACTGGCAACAAGACGCATGACATCTTAGTCTACCCCGTGACCACGGCCGCCGGAAAGTGTTCGAAACGTCGGGAATTTAAAAATGTGAAATAAACGGGATAAAATCCGTAAAGTAATTTTACTTAATAATGTATAATATTCACGTCAACAATAGAAATAATTAGACTTGTAAGTTTAAGTTAACGGCTATTTGGTAGTTCGTTAAGTGATTGCGATCTCCTTCGCGATGTGTTTGCTTCAAATGATATGAAAGCATTATCTGATGTGTTTGCACCGACATTTCTGCGTCAAGGCTAAGGCACTTTATTTAGACGATCTCTCTATCTAAGCTTGGTAAAAAAAGATCGTTCGAAACAGTGCTTGGTAACAAAAACAGATAAATACGAATTGTTCTAAGAAAAATACAAAAAAAATATCGTAATGTCTTCTACTTTTAAATGTGAGAGCGAGGCACTTGATATTTAAAATGAAGAAAAACATGGTAAATTTTGTTTAATTTTTTATTCTTCGCGCTGTTAATTTTACAGACAACCTAGCTGATTTTTTTTAATAAGTACGTCTTTAGAAATATATAATAGAAATATATAATAAATGCGAAAGTTAGTAAGATTGGACCTTTGTTACTAATTAACTCAAAACCTACTTTTTAATCACACTTTACAATAACATAGTTTACACGTTAGAATTTAATATTGACTCTTAATACGATAACGACTTTATTTAATGATAAACAGGAGTAATTTTTATAAATTAGACTGTTTTCTTGTAATAAACTATTAAAATGTCGCTTAAAGTTTACTTTTCCACTAATAGGGCATTTCAGGGCTGAATTTCAGGCTATTTTTGCAGAGGTGCATTTTTCAAAAACCCAAGGTGGTAAGAGATAACGGAAAAGGTGTAACTTTAAAAATGCCGTTCTGTGTTTTGTGCACTTATTGTGATAAATGTTTGGAATTATGGTTAAATACGTAAACTGGATAAGATGGGTTAAAAAAATTAATGTATAGGTTCTCAATATTATTATTTTATTTCAATTAAGAAATAAAAACAGGCTTCAGTTTCTTGAGCAGAAACTTCATTTCAATAGATTTCTTAGATGTAATTTTGAGATCTTATTAGAAATGAATCCTTGGAAGCTCGTTTAATTATCTTTCAATCGAGTTGCCATTGGGTAGGTAAATAAAAGTGAGGGCGGGAAACCTGTTTTTAAGAATAAGAGCATATTTAATTACAGATCGAATTGAATGGGTTAAAATATATTAACAAAGAAAACCGGTCAAATTCAATAAAATTGTTTTGTCTTTAAAGTTGGATGTATATAATATTTCGTTTTAAAAATTCATATAGTTAATAATCGTTTTTGTAAAATGAATAATTAAAATCTTCCAAAAAAGCCGCGATATGGGTTCTACGTATATTTCTTTATTTCCCTTATATTATGCAACTGAATATTTGTTATCTTTAAAAAGAAAACATTTTTGAAATTATATGTATATATTAAAATAACTGCCTCCGTACCCTAGTGGTAAGGGCGTGTGCTTTAGAAACCGGAGGTCGTGAGTTCGAATCCTGCAGGGACTCAACAAATTTTCATTGTTGTTTCCTAGTAGGTAAAGGTAAGCTGATCTATGTGTCGGTTGGGCATGTAAAAGTCGATCCACCCACCAATCCGCATTGGACCTGCGTGGTGGAATATGGTCCAGAAATCCCCTACTGAAGAAGGCTTTATTAGGCGAGGCTTATGTCCAGCAGTGGACTAACACAGGCTGATGATGACGATTCAATTAAGAATAATTGAATAATATTAATTAACATGAAACCTCCTTTGCAGATAAATAAAATTATATTTAATTATCGTAATTATATTATATTATTGACGCTCAACTGGGACACGGCATAAATGTGAACGGCGAGTTCATCTCACATCTGCGATTTGCGGACGTTATCGTCATCGTGACTGAGACCGCAAAGGACCTGCAGAAAATTGTGCAAAGCCTGGCTGAGTCTTTTGCACGCATCGGTCTCCAGATGAACTTGGGTAAAACTAAGGTGTGATATTTAACGAGCACGTTGATCCGGGACCAATCACAATTGATAGCACCTCCCTTGAAGTAGTTTCGACACGTTACAAGTACGTTTACCTGGGGCAAACGCTCGAACTAGGTAGAAACAACTTCGAGGGGGAGGCCAACAGAAGGATTCGGCTGAGCTGGGCAGCTTTTCATAAGCTTCGTGGAGTTTTCTCGTCACCCATCCCACAATGCCTCAAATCGAAAGTCTTTGATCAGTGCGTCTTACCCGTTATGACCTACGGTGCCGAGACGTGGACACTTACGGTTCGACTGGTCCACAAATTTAAAGTCACTTAGCGAGCTATGGAGAGGGTTATGCTCGGAGTATCTCTGAAGGACCGCATCAGAAATGATGTGATCCGTCAGAGAACCAGAGTCACCAAAATAGCCCAGCGGGTTAGTAAGCTGAAGTGGCGTGGGCTGGTCATATAAGCGGCAGAACTGACGACCGCTGGAGTCGGAAAGTTCTGGAGTGGAGACCGAGGCTCGGCAAATGTAGTGTAGGACGCCCTGCGGCAAGATGGAGTGACAACATTCGTAAAGTGGCCGCTGTGGCGTGCTTTAGGAGAGGCCTATGTCCAGTGGTGGACTGACACAGGCTGATGATGATGGTATTATATTAAAGTTTTATATACGTTTTTGTATTTTTAACGTTGAAACTTGGTTAATAGCTTACATATAGTTGGCTATTAACTTTTAATAAGAGCATTTTCTTTATGTAATGTTTGACTGGCATTTAAATAAACCTCTGGCCAATTTTAAACCACTAAGTGAACAAGTAATGGAGATACTTAAATAAATTGAATAAACAAGGTACTTACAGATGCGTTGAATCAATATATATCACAAATTATTGTGGTTTTATTATTCATTTTATTAACAGTCTCGTAAAAAAATTGCATAAAACAATTATTTTAGTTTAAATTATCCCTGATACAAAGAAATCATTAACAAACCAAGTATATTTTTGGTACAAGCCACATCGATGAGACTAGCAAGACATACGCCTGATGGTGAGTCATACGCACTACCCATAAGAAGAGCAGCTTTAGACGCCACAAAACCGCTTACCGCCCGGAGACATGACATGTCATGTCTACCCAGTAATTTCAGTGGCTATAGTGCCGTTCAAACCGGAAGACTGCAGTGTTTTAACACTGAAGGACCACCACCTTGAGAGCTTAATAGTAATTATTCGATATTACCATTTTATCGTTAAATGTGTATAAAGTTTATATAATTACATTGTAGGATCATCTTAGCTTCCCGCGGCTGAAGTAAGCCGCAGATAATGCCCCTCTGCTACGACAAAGCGAGCAACTGTTGGGGTTAATTTCGTTTTGTTTCAACTTTGACATAAGAGTGAAATCAAATAGTTTTTACAGTTCTTCATTTCTGTTGAGTTTTATCGAAAACTAGAATTTATAGAACAGTCAATTTTTCAATCTCAAATTTAATATTGTCCGCAGTGCTGCAATTGTCTAGGCATTGGAAGTGATTGTCAAGTTAAGAGCTGAAATCGTCATCAGCCTGCGATAGTAGTATTAATAAATATATATATAAATACATATTTGTGCGAATTTCAACAAACAATAATAAAAAAACATTTTAATACGGTAAAAAATTGCGAGCCCTACAATTGATCAGAAATTAAAGATAAATTTTGTATCATCATCATCATCAGCCTGTGTTAGTCCACTGCTGGACATTGGCCGTCCCTAATGTACGCCTTCACCATTTCAGGGGGGTTTTTGGACCGTATCCTACCCACGCTGGTCCAATGCAGGTTGGTGGGTGGACCGCCTTTTGTACATGCCCATCCGACGCATGGATCATCTTACTTTATGAAGAACTGGGTGATCGGACTAAATTGCCCTAACCAACTAGGAAACAACAATGAAAATTTGTCGAGTCCCCGCAGGATTCGAACCCACGACCTCAGATTTTTATAGCACATGGCTTTACCACTAAGCCACAGAGGCAGACACTTGTATCTAAAAGTAAACTTAAACATAAAAAATATGACCGACTTCAAACAGTATAAAACCATTTTGTGCAATATAATACAGTGTCAGCGTGCCCTCTGCAAGAAAGTATCTTACGATTTTCGCTACTAAAATTAAAATCTATTAATACCTCTTAAGGTAAATTTATGCGAAATGTCACGTATGACATGTTTTATGCACATAGAATGAAAAAAATCAATCCATTAACTATTATGACTAAATGTCCATTTAGTCAAATAACTGTAAATCAACTTTAAATGTGCTTTATTGCAGTTTTTGAAAGTGTTAACATTTAAATTCTTATTGTGGGTTTTCCTCAAATATAGATGTATATATTTTACACATTTTATTATAGACCATATTAAGAAATACCATTTTCAAAAAATAAAAATTATAACAACTTAACATCTTTCATACTAAAAAACATTAAAATGGCTCACGTGACACCGAAAATAGCCACAATGTCTTGTACGGACAAGGCGATGCATAACACTACTTAACACACTAAAACTTTCACAGATGCAAAACATTTATCACAAACCCGCAATATAGGTAGTATTCTGAGTCTACTTGTTACAAAATTATTTAAAAAAAAGGGATCAAATCACAGCTAATACCCATCATTTAAAAAACAATTAACATCGTCATCAATTTATAACAATACAGAAAAAATCTTATAAGAATCACTCTGCTAATCTATTTGGATTACTTAAACATTTACTTTGCTGTACGTTCATGCTCCTACTTATACGTATTTACATAAAGCTAATAGGCAAGAAAAATAATATTTATGAACCAGATATGAGGAAATAAAGAAGGTAAACACTTAGTAGGATATTGTGTTTTTCTAAACCTTATCATGAAATACACGTTTTTGGCTCCCTATAAAACTATATTGCAAAGTTTTCCTGCAACCAGCTATCAACAGAAGTTGGCTATTCCATTAATGAAAACAAGCTTTATTTGTTCCTTGAGGTAAACTTCTAATTTGTAACACTCCACGGTGTGAGTAAATAAAGCGATAAACCTATGCCGTTATCTTACCAAACTTGTGTAGCTTTATCTTGTTTCCTATTTGAATTGCCTTTTACTTAACTAACCTTTAATAGGACATTTTGTAAGCTTGGTAGCGCTGCTAAAATATGTGCATTACAAATCAATCCTAAACGTAAACAAATACATGAAGAACGAAATGATTAATGATAGAAATAACAATTTTGAAAAAGATTATAACACTAAACGAAGTGTATTTAAATTATATCTTAATTATTATCTTTCTACAGTAACAGTACACTCTACTCTAAAGTGCCATAAATATTTAGAAACCACTGTACCAGATCATTCCCTCTAAACTGTCACCACCAAGAGAATATTTTATCTTTTCCTTATATGCGCCACGGTTAGCTTACATAACATCTTATATAATTACTAAAAAAAATAATGAACTGCAAAGTCATGCTTTTACTTCATAATACTTTTTCTTCTGAAAATTTATATTATGTTCTCGGGCGAGAAAGTTTGCAAGAGCAGTATCTGTAATGTACTTAGTAGTCAATTAACTTTGTACTAATGTCAGCATGTTAATCGTCATCAAATGTGAAGTTTTATTCTGTGATAATGATGCGGAGTTAATACAGCGTTGGGGAAGGAGGCATTGATTACCCTAGACGACATCTTGCAAAACTCCGCATTCAATACAACATTGTAAATACATTACATTGTCATTTAAATAAGAAAATAAACATAATTAATTCAAATTCAATTCATATTCAAACATCTTTATTCAATACAGAAGTGTAACGGTGGCTTATTAAATGTCAAGGACGCTACCACCGGTTCGGAGCCTGATGATGTATTTTTAAACATTTCAATTTGCCATTCTCAAGGCCCGTTTGAAGACCTAATTTGACCGTTATGTAAGTACCATCATTCTATACATATTAACATAAGCTCTGCCTAACTTTATTAGTAATCTAGCTCTTTATAAAAACTATTTTTATGAAATAAATTGGTAACATTGTGTTCACCACCAATCCACTTAAGCGTTATAAAAATTAAATAAAATTTTCTATTCGAAATGATGGCTGGGAGTATTGCTATCATGCTTAACCACTTTTTTATGTTATTTAATATTGATGGTTAAGAGAAGACGCTGTTCAAGTAAAATTAAATCTTAAAAAGTGACGTCGTTAGCGGATATATAAAATTGAGGACTTAAAAATATGCTTTCAGAAGATTATTTTAGTATTTAACAAGACGGGGTGTTGCAAACTAAAAAAAAAAACAAGAAAAATGTACGGTTATATAGAAAATATTAGCAATACAAACTTACATTATTTAATACTTTTCTTATTGCAAAATGTATTAAAGAATCTTTCTCAAGAAAACATTTTATTTAGTGCCATAGCTGTGCAACCGCAACACATAAAAGTAGTAATAGAGCATCAGCTAAATTTAATACAAGACCAAGGAAAGCATATTTTATAAGAACAATGAACTACTTAAATTTCAAAGTAGAGTTGGTTCTGTTTGTTAATTGGTTGGTATAGTTTGGTAATTTTATTAAAATGCATGGTCATCCTGTTTTACATATAATAGAATATGGACAAATGGCTAATAAAAATCAAATCATCATTACAACATTATCGTACCATGGCTTACAATAATATAAAACAAAATTATATTTTTCTAATTGGAGAAGTGCTAAAACGTACTTTACGTTAAGTATGACACAAATCCACAAGATGTTTATTATATACAAGCAATCTCACAACATAGTTAGATTTAAAGAATAAAAAATTCATTTGGGCATATGCACAAAACATGGCCAAAAATAAAACCAACGCTTGTATTAGATAGATATGCCCAGGTGACGGACGAGTCATAGCGGCTGTGGACCCTCTACATAAAATTAATTTGCATAACCTGGTATTTCAGATGATGCTTCACTTGCACAAACACTGTGTTTTTCCCGTGTTTTCTAATCTAAATATAATATAAATATTTATATTTCAATTAAAAGTGTTAAGCAATTGAAAGATTAATCAATCATTGGTCTCGGATCACATGATCTTTTTAATAAATTAATTTACATTTAGGAAAGTAACAATTTGCTTGTTTTCATGAAAAGTGAAACATTTTCTAAAATACGTTGCTACCTTGCTATGAATCTCGAAGACGAAATTGTAATAAAATTTATAAAAAAGGCCTGTCTGAACCAATAAAACGGAATTAAATTCTAGTCGATGTTGACATAGAATTTTACACAGTTTTCATGTTTCACTTAATAGACATATTTGTCTTTATGCTATCATAAGTTTTACAATAAAATCACCAACTTATTGTCTAGGAGTAAGTCTAGAATACGATACTGAAACACTAAAAAAAATTTAATAGATCTGATTTAATTTTACTGGTTGTTTTCTGGGTGGTTAGGACAATTCGGGCCAATTGTTTCAAAAGTAATAAGATTCATGCGTCGGGAGGGCATGGTAAAAAAGTGGAGTAAGGTCCAAAGATCCTAACGGAGAAGGCGTGCATTAGGGGATGCCTATTCCAGTCTAGCAGTGTACTAACACAGGTGGATGATGAAGGTTGTATTTTGTGGAGATTAAATAATGCAATGTGTGCATTGACATTCATTATTCCTTACACAAAATTTGTGTGTCCCTGTCAATTTTTTTCGTCATTATACTCTCGACCATAATTAAAACATGACTTCTTCTTAAGCTTAGTCTTCATATGATCATATGGTCATAAGTATAACATTGTCATCATCATCATAATCGTCCTATAGCAGTGTACTGCGAGACATAGGCCGTTTTTAATAAACGCGTTTTTAATAAACGGCCAATTTTCTTGGTGTCCATTAAAATGCTGAGCAGGCGGATTGGCAATTGACTAATTGTACTTGTTCTGTCTTACTTCTTCTGTTAGATAGTGGGGTTGTCACTTCCTTATGCCATAGGCCTATACATAGACAGCAAATAATATCTTGTGCACTAAAATACTAGACTAACAAACGCGATAAAAGCAGTGATTATTTTAACAAGACTTTCGCACATATGAAATCTGACTTTTTTGGGATAAATTTTTCATTTGTGGCCATTTTATGGCCCACCTTATATGTAGCCATAATTTTGAGAAAGACAATCTGTGCTTATTCTCACGAGATTTAGAATCTTTCTGATCATAGCTGTTTTTTACAGTTGTATCAGCAATAAATAGGGCAAGTGGGGTCTTTGCTAACTTTATTTCAAATCTAAATAATTTCTAATGCGCGGTGATGAAATATAAATTGTCCATAGATTTCCCATCCGCGAGATAAACTTTATTAAAAGCTTTTGCTCCTCACGTAGTAGTTTGTTAGAAACTACAGAAGTTTGCAGTTAGTAAAAAATATGTATAATGATATAATTCAGGAAGTATTCCATTATACACATCACATCACACATCACGCCTTGTTAGTTCACTGCTGGACATAGGCCTCCCTAATACATCCCTACCCATTAGGGGTTTGGACCGTATTCCACCACGCTGGTCCAATGCGGGCTGGTGGGTGGACTGACTTTTTAAATGCCCATCCGACGCATGGATCATCTTACTTTTCAGACAATTGGAAACTAGGAAACAACAATGAAAATTTGTTGTGTCCCTGCAGGATTCGAACCCACGACCTCCGGTTTCTAAAGCACACGCCCATACCACTAGGCTACTGGAGGCAGTTTCACTAGGCTACGGAGGCAGTTCCATTATACATAAAATGCAAATTTTTTGTGATATATATGTAAGAATTGAGCAAAACCGGAGGACCAAAGTCTCCACACAACAGCTTGAAGAAGCCATCTAACGAAGTTGATCAAAGAGAACGGAGAAGTCGTCGCTTTAAAACCAGAGGTTCTTCTCGGAGGTTGAAAGCTTTTATAGCCAGTTATATGCGTCGACCGGCACACCCAGAGCCGGATGAGAAGGATTCCTGATCTACTTCTAGCCTATGTGTCGGAAGATCTTTCAGAAACCGAGGGGCTCTTGAGCAACTTAAAATAAAAAATCCCGGGAGAGGACAGAGTCACGACGGAGCTTCTGAAGGCCGCTGGTAAACCGGTGCTGAAGAGACTCTCGTCTATTTAACTCTGCCTTCTCTTCGGTTTCGTCGTATTGTTCTTCAAAAAGGTGAAAAACCTTTTGAAGAATTATCGACCAATATCGCTCATGAGTCATGTCTTTAAGTTGTTTTCGCGGGTCATCTCGAAGAGACTTGCACGAAAACTCGACGAAACGCAGCCTCGAGAGCAGGTCGGGTTTCAGAGGGTTACAGCACCATAGACCACATCACACAGTGAGGCAGGTTATACAGAAGGCACATGAGTATAACCAGCCCCAGTCATTGCAAAACCACGTTTATGTCCGCTTATTTTGCGATAAATAAATTTGACCGACTGCAAACAATATAGTGGTTGTATATTTTTTTTGTTGCAATTTTTCTTGTTTTATATAGGTTACCTTGCTGCTACGCTTCAAGTGTTCCAATTTTAATTAATTCGCGCACCAAAGATTTTAATATGGTTTCATTTCCTTATAACATGCATGAGTAAGTATGCAGTTTCTTACAAAGATAAAAAATGCTTCGTTGCCTGCAAAAACTTTTCAAACACGCTGTTATTAAGTTCCTCAACAATCAAGGAAAATCTGCTGAGTCTATTTTCAAGGCCTTTTACGAGGAATCTGTCCATGGTTTACATGTGACATTGTATTTTTAAACAGAGAAGAGAGCCCATTATCGACGACTCCCTCTGTATGAGAAGAAATTACAACAGAACGTCTGGGATCAAACGTTGAACTGTCGTTGAACCGACCAAGAGCGGTAAATAACATCAAAATGTGAAATTAAGGCAACCCTTCTTTATCAACGGCTAGTAGAGAGTAGTTAAAGTCCTCATACTGTTTTATCCTTTTCGGAATTGTTAAATAATCCAGTTCTATGGAATTCGGAAGTAAAGTGTTTTATATTATTTTATATTCGTCACAATTCTGGATTCATTATTAACAACCGGGTAATCGAGAGCTAATTAAACTTGTTTAATGGTAATAATATTTTTTTAAGTAGTAAAAGCAATATCATTTCATTGAACATATTTTCATATTGCAAAGTTATTTATTTGTATAATACTGTTGCCATAGTATCACGTTGATTTAAAACAAAAACCTAATTAAAAAGGCTAGAAAAGAAATTTATCTAAAATACCTAAAAAAAGATATCCAAGGGCGAGCCAGCGATATAGCGAGAGGTATTTTCTGAACTCTTTTAAAAATTTACACTGTTATCCCTCCCAATTTAGGAAAGGCGTAAGTGAGTTTCTAGGTTGTTTGTTTCCAACTGTTTCACGTCACTGTGACCGAACGCACCTACAATACTGTATGTGGATCAATATTAAATCTAGAGTAAGAAACTCTATTGCTTCTTAAAATCACTTAAAATTATTTTATTATATATATCTAGTGAAAAGAAGGTTGGAGCATTCCGTCGAAGGCAAGTAGTACTAGTGATACATGTAATGTTGTGTCGCACCTTGGCGGTCTTCAAATAAGCTTGAAACAAAAAAATTATGTAATGCATTATATAGGGAAACGATAGTAAAAATATATTTTAAAAAAATTCTTACGTCTTTTTTCTTTTTAATATTCTAAGGTTTATGATTTATTCAACTTTCTGCTTTAGTTTTAATCCAACTTATGAATCATTTTGTATAAACCTGAAGACCAGTAACCTAAGATTGCATCCATATGCGCAAATTAGTTTTTCCTAGATAGTATACTTATTTTGTTATTTTTTAGAAATGTAGTATGAGAAATAAAAAACTAAATGCATGTTCATTTAAACTTAGATAAATATTCAAAGATTGTGTAATTCGTTAATATTTCTAAGAACTTTATTTACAATGCAATTTTACAAAAACTTTTTTTTTGTACGGCCATCTTATTTAACAGTTGAATCTTATATCTGAACCATTCAAGATTAAACACTATTATGATATAAGTAAACATTAACGTATAATTATCATTATCTGTTGTCTTATCTGCATATAAATTTTGTCAGATTTTAAATTCTTTGACTTGACTAAAAACTATGACCAATCTTAAGGGAAGTCGATTAAAAATAACGACGTTAATGTCAAATTTCATGTATAATGATTAGTAGAATAAATAAAAGTTATTTTCTATATACAATGGATAAGATTTGTTCATTAAGACTAACTGGACATATTAATATGTATCAAAAACTAAGTTTAACATTATTAAATTAAAGGACACTTTTATCTAGCAGATAAGCTTAAGATATATCTTGATTTCTTAAATAATATATTATACGTTTTATACGTTAGAATTAATATTATACGTTTGAATAAAAAAACCTTGCAACCATTCTTCAACATCAAACGCACAGAAATTTTATTATGCCTAGTGGACTGTATCGCCTGAAGCCTTGGCTCGCCTGTGACTTGACAGTTTTATAAATATAGACTGCGTTGGTTACAATTTTATTTTGGCATTCGGAATATATATAAAGTGGTTGCATAAAAATCAAAAAGCCTATGATAATAAAGTTACACAAATTAATAAAATATACATAGTATTGATAAAAATTAGAATAACAAAACTTTTTAGAGTAAAGAAAATAATTTGCTAACAAAAGTACTCAATAGTTTCATACCTGGGAGGAGTCGTATATTATGTCGGATACACAATTTCGGTGAGAGCAAATTTGTCTTTTAATGAATTGTCTACGTTACACTGTCTACGTTATTTTAGTTTTACCTAAAACGTAAAACCACGGGAAGCACTAATACTTTGTGAAAAAAAATTTGGATAATTTTAGTAGACGTGCTTATTAGGAATGCGGCCCATATGCTTTTGTTTCTGTAAAGTAAGGCAAGAATAAAATATATGCTAAACCTTGGCAGTATTTCAAATTTTTGTACAAGGTCTCCTTTGAAAGTACTCCTACGTTACAAAACATACGTGAGTCCATTATATACAAGCCCCTATTTTTTAATGCTAATGCCTATATTTTGTTAGTTTTTTTATGTATTTTACGCATTATCCATGTATTTTACGTTTAAATAAAGAAATCAACTATAATGTATTTATATTGTAGTTATTTCATCATTTCAAACATTATGCCAGTAAGTTGGCGGATGGTATGTATTTAATACCGGCCAAGGACTCTAGCAACAATATTGAAACAACCAATCCGATGCCTCTGTTTTAGTGAGGAATTAGTTTTTCTATTTATATATGATTATACTACTATCCTAATAATGAAGAATTCTATGCACAGTCTGCACATACTAGTTAAATATTTTTATTCAACGAATTCACCTCATGTAGGTTAACCAAAGTCGGGTCGGCAATCCTTGGCAAAGGGACGTGGCATACGTGTTAACTAATCATTTAAAATCTCTTAGCATTTTTCGCCAACAATACACATAATAATAAGTAAAGATTATTCTTAATTAATACCATTTATAATTTCATGAAGGACGCGACATCCGACGCGTATGGCGTGATAATAATTACTGGGACGCCGGGACGTAATGAACAGAATTTTACCGTTGATATTTTAACAAATACAACATGTTTTATTATTATTACCGGTTATGTCAAAAATATTATTTTCTTAGGCGGTAGAGTAAAAATATTGTGAAGGTATATATTTTCACAACATTGTATTTTCAACAGATGTATGTTGAAATATGTTCATGATATTGCAAAAACATTTTTTACTGTGTTAATAGAAACAAATCAGTCCCTTTTATTATCATTCAGGTCCACAAAAATTTAATTTATATGTGTTGCAATTTTTCTATAAATAGTTAAAGCCTAGATAGTGGGATTATTATAAGAATATTGTTGTAATTAGTATTGTACATTCGCAAGTTTAATGAAATTTGAATCATACCACGTGTGCTGTTTATGACTAACTTCCCAAAAGGAGGTACTCAATACCGAGCGTACATTTTTTAATTTTTTTTAAACATGCTACCTCGTTGCTTGGCTCCTAGTGCTACGATTTTGTTGATGCCAAAACCATATAAGATTGACTTGAACTATGTTCTAGATAATTGTACTTCTTAAAATTGTCTATCATGAAATCCGCAAACGCATGTATCTATGTTTTAAGAAAGACTCGAAATAACTATTTTAAAGTAAAACATTGTTAAAAATTGCAAGGAGGCATAATCAAAGCTCACTTAAGGTAATATAATGTTAGTTTTCGTAAAAGTTATTGATTTTATAAATACTTCATTTTATTTGCATGAATGTGTTATACATGACATTTTGATTAAATGAATACTTTGGAAGATATTACAGATTTAATAAGCATTGGCGGATTTTAGAGTTAGATTCTTGTGGCACGTCGTCACCGTCTTATATTTTGTTTAAAGTCAGTCATATTTTTTTTTTGAAATTTCTCTTGCTAGATTGAGGCTTCAGTGTATTTATTGTAGATATCAGATCCTTTTAATCACAGCGTAAATTTCAACTCGCTGTAGATTACTTATTTATTACCTGTTGTTATTTGCAAGTTTGTTTCGTGAATTTTGTTCTTTTATTGGTAGAATTACCTACCCATACACAGGTGTATGGGTAGGTAATTCTACCATCTAGGCGGACCATACCGTCACTAGCCCGTCGTAAGTACGCGCTTCGTCGTAGCGGTGAGGTATTGTCAGCGGCCTGGTCAGCAACAAGGAACCTAAAGTAACCTGGCCGGCCTAAGGAGTACGGCAAACCGTGGAGGAGGCAGTTCAAAACGAGCTGGATAAGCCCTATTCGGATTTGCCTAGAAGGGTGCAGCCGACTAGGAGAGGAGCGTTCAGCGTCCTTCAATCCCATGTCGTCTGCAGCCAAGGAGTAGTCGCGGGGGAAGAGGAGTGTCGGATTTCCGACTCTTTCTATCCTCCGCGATTCAGCGGGGCCGCACCGCTTATGCGATGTAGAGACAGTAGGAAGAGACGACACTAATGGTGTCGTTGATCTCTTCTCCTGCGGTGGAGCTCAGCTTCTAGGCTACCACCAGTGGTTGTCCTGCCAGAAGGAAACAACGTGGTGGTTATAGTTAGTGCAATCCAGACATAATTCGTCTTTACCCCCGCGAGGACGGGACTGCGTAGATATTTCCCCTCGTAAAAAAAACCGTCACTATTCTTGGCTAGTAATAATCTCATAAACTTAAATGCATTACAACCTAATTGCACGTCAAATCCCTATAAAATATCTGTCAGTCTTTAAGAAATAGTAATACTAACTTAGTAACTGCATCCGTAGCCTAGTGGTTTGGGCGTATGCTTAAGAAACCGGAGGTCGTGGGTTCAAATCCTGTGGGGCCTAAACAAATTTTCAATGTTGTTTCCTAGTTGGCTAGGGCAATTTGAACCGATCACCCAACTGTCTGAAAAGTAAGATGATTTGCATGTAAAAAGTAGACGCATGGTCGGTCCACTCACCAACCCGCATTGGACCAGCGTGGTGGGATACGGTCCAAAACCCGCTTATGGATAGGGCCATTAGGGGTGGTCTATGCCCAGCAGTGGACATGTATCACAAGCTAATGATAATGATGATAATAATGGTTGTAAAAATCAAATACTATTTATTTATTTAAAAAAACATTCTCGGTGTTGTCACAAGTCAAACACTTGTCAAATTCATGAGCGATTATTTATTAAGCCTTTCGAAGTGGTTTAACACAACAGTGTGTTGGCCGGATGATTTCAGCATTTGGTGATAAAGCCCTATAAAAAAAACCACAATTTATCGCTGATTTGCTGAATTTCAAAGTGGACACGTCAAGTTCAGTGATGATCCCCGTCAAGAGATCGACATATGACAAACTGCGAAATACAGGCAACTTTAGCCATAGGCAAATACAAATAATCTTGCATGAACGGTAAGAAAGTTGTTTTCCCTTTAGTTCGCGTAACTTGGTGCGTTAGAACTCTCGTAAGATTCCACGCAGGATCCTCAAATGCTGTATACAACATCATATCAGGTGACGAATCCTGGATATACGCATACGAACTCGAAACAAAAAACGAGTCACGAGTTTGAGTGTTCGAAAATAAATTAAAACCAACAAAAATTGTTCGTTTACGGAGTGTTGCAAAAAAATTTGTGACCAAGTTGGTCTCCAAAACCGACCATATTGCGACTATTCTTCTTGAGAGACAAAGAACGGTTAATGCAGAATGTTATGCTAGCATTTGTTGGCCCCAGGTCGTTTCTGAACTCCGTAAAGAAAACTGCAACCACCGCATCATCCTTCATCACGACAATGCGAGTTCTCACACCGCGCTTAGAACAAAAGAGTTTTTAGAGCAAGACTTATTAGACTTATTAGACCATCGCTCATACAGCCCCGACCTGAGCCCTAATAGAATTCCCTGAAATAAAAAATAAAGTGCGTGGTAATAAATGGACGCCTAAAAAACGGAAGCTAATGAATAGTTAATGAGTTAATGAGATTATTTTTAAAGTACACAAAGAATATTTAATTAATTAAAATGTTTTGTAAACTTATTTAATTCTTATTTATTATTATATTTACTCTTAGCTCGTAAATTATTTTATTGAAAAAATCTTTCTGATTTAATAAATCGCTACTTAAATAACATCCGTCTGGACGTTAAGATTTTCAAACATACAATCAATTAATTAAATGTTATTGTGGTATGTCTACCTTCGAACTTTAAATCTGGTTTATCCACTAAATACGCTGGCTACGGTGCCTTTAATCCGGAACACCGTAGTGCCTATTTCTCATTATAACAATATTATGTATATTAATACAATTCGTAATATTTTTTACATATATATATATGTATACACAGTATAAGTATATATATATTTATTTGTTCAAACTTTTGACGGAAAATTTGTAGCCATTAGTTAATGTAAAATATAATTATGAAGGGTGTACGTGAACACCTTTACCCATCAACACATTATGTCGTCCTCGAAGTCGATTCCAACTACGGCGGCCAATCCATATTAGAGATCACCTAACTTGCTCTATTATAGTGCACAAATGTACGCGCAAATACAACTGCACTCCTATTCCTTCACTCCATAGTCCGATGGGACGAACAACCAAAACAACTGGAGAGAGATCAGGCGCAGGAACAACTTTTTAGATGCCCAACAGGCGCATAGATCATCTTAGTTTACAGTCTGTCAGATGATCAGCCCGCACTGCCCTAACCAACCAGGAAACGAATATGAAATTTTTTTGAGTTTCCGCAGGATGCGAACCCACGACCACCGGTTTACGGCTAGGCTGCGGATGCAGTTATAATTGATTAATGAACCCCTACGCAATATAAAGAACTTTGTCTTATTGTTTATTTTTAAAATTCGGTTCATTTAATTAATATTCGTTTGCTTTTTACTATTGTATGCTCAAACATTACTACCCAAACAATTAAACTTTGTCCTGACTTAAATGTACACTGTCACAGTTTTTGTATACCTATTATGGATTTTGTTTTAAAATAAAATTAAGGCAGTATCATCAGATTGTTTTGGCTTTTTCTTTAAAAAGTAATTAAATGTAAGAAAAGAAGTAGAAAAGGCTAAAAAATCCAATTGAATTATCACAGTTAGCTACTGCCCGGCTTAGATTATGTAATATGAAAGTACCTTTCTTAGCCAATAGGCTGAATTCTCTTGTAATAGTTTTTGATATGGTCCGTAGTTAATTTTGCCGTAGTTAGTTATTTTTATCAAATTCATAAGTGATCGGATAGCCAAAAACAAATCGCATAAAATAGGAAATAATTCTGTGGCTATTATGTTATTCTGCTGTCTTATAAAATAGTCAATATATATATATATATATGCCGTCACAAATCAACATTCATAAAATTCGCTTAGCCTTAAGAGATAGATCTGAACAACGATATAAAGTATTGTATGTTTTGCACATTTAAATAATGAGCACATGTTGCGTGTCTAAAGAATAACCTACAGTTATATTTTCAATGTTAATATAATTCTCTAAAGTGAGGCATACTTACAATAATTTCAGATGTGAATGTGTAAGTTCATGTACAAGAAAACCCATTCAAAATTAAAAACATATGTGTGTGAAAAAAAAACGTTTTTAAAGTAAATGCCCGTTGTAATTGAACAATCGTCAAAAGAAATTTGGAATGTTTTATTGGGAAAAGATTGTTTTATGCAATATTAACTAATTAATTTTGTCAATCTCTTTTAACAATTTACATAAAAACTATTCATCAATAATAATTACTAATATTATTATAGTTATAAAGAACTATGATGTTACTACTATATATAAATTATCAGTCACTGAACTGGTGCATCCATTCTTGTCTGCATTCTTTTAACAAACTAAAGGGGCTTACTTTTTAGATAACGTTGTAAAATACGGTATTAATTTAAAAAGAACCCGTAGTTACAACTTCATGCATTGATAAGCACAAATAGCTCTCAAACTTTTTAATAAAATACATAAATAATTCAATTTTCAATTTTCAAAACATTATTACAGTGAACAATTTAATTTTATAAATTTAATTTAATTTTATAAATTTAGGTAACAATTTAATTCTATAAATGCGGAGATGCTTAAAAGAGCGACGGTCCACTAGTTTAAGTAAAAGAAAATAGGATATAACATTCTGAATGTCTGTGCATAAACAGAAATAAAATAAAAATAAAAAATTGACGCTTTATTTAAATATTCAAGGTTTTCATCAACATTAAATATAAAGATATGTCTATATGTTAATCATATGACCTCGTTTGATTATGCTTAATGAATAATTAAAACTGACAGCAGTTTTATAGCATTCTTTAAAAGCATTCTAATGAACGCAGTACAATTTTTTATTTGGCAAAATTTAAAACACTATTTCGAAGGCTTATATTTAAATTATAATCTCAGTGACTGGCGTTCAGCAAAAACACAATATATTGCTAATACTCGTGACGTTGATGGATAGGTTCGAAAATTTATAGCAAAACTTTATAATACTTTTAAAGGAATCGTGATTTTGCTACTAAAATAGTATCTTTAGGCCTGTGCGAATATTAAAACTCTCAGGTGTGGGTTTAATTATGTAGTACTAAAGATAATATCGTCTAAAGCAACGTTTCTTTATTTATTTTTAGGTATCATCATCATAATCTTCAGCCTGTGATAGTCCACAGCTGGACATAAGTCTCCCCTAATACACGGCTTTTGGGCTGTATCCTACACGCTGGTCCAATGCGGGTTGGTTGGTGGACCGACCTTTTACACGCCCATCCGACGCATGGATCATCTCACTTTTCAGACAATTGGGTGATCAGCCTAAATTGCCCTCACCAACTAGGAAACAATGAAAATATGTTGAGTCCCCGCAGGATTCCAACCCACAACCTCCGGTTTCTAAAGCACATGCCTTTTTCTGAATAACTCAAATTATACATGAAAATGAAAAGTAAAATAGGGAAATACAAGTAAACAAACAAAGAAACCCAACTGCGGTTTTTTTTTATAAAATGTTACACTTAACGCAGAAATATTTTCCATTTTGCCACCAATACAATTGAAACACGTTTTAAACCAAAATACCGCATATTTTTAAACAATGTAAAAAAACAGTAAGTTACTGATATAATAAAGAAAATATGTTATTATAATCTGAAGTTTTTTATTATGTAACATGTTTAAGTTAAACCTGCTAGTACTAATACTATTAATAATACAGCCATTGACTATATTTTATTGACCAGAAAAAATAAATATATCATAATATCTTGTAATATTTACAAATGAAAACCCTATTATGTGACTTTTTTATGACGTTGGCATTTACGTAATGAAATACAAAATTTTATTCCATTTTAATATTTTAAATGATAGTTTAAAATATATTATAAATACAAATTTACAACTATTAAATTAAAGCTCAATAGTCATTATATGCCTTAAAAATACCTGAGTTTTATATAGCCTCATTCAATCAACGTACTTATTAATGGACTACCATCACTGTAATAAATATCGTATAATGCTTTAAAAAAACCAACATTTTGGTTCATACGCCGACGTAAAACGCCTTAATTTTACTTGGTCCTTGGCATCTTCTGGCATTACACGGTCGGCTTTTATAAGCCTCATGGTTAAGCTAAGATCTTTATATATCTAAAGTATGGAGGGTAAGGATTCAAGGAAGGTAAGGATTGAAGATTGGAAAAGAATTTGCACTCCGAGATTGTACAACACTAAATATCTCCTCTAAACGTCCGCTTACAACTAATGACCTTTACCCATTTCGCTCCTTGCAATGATGACAGATTCTTGCATAATTATAAATCAAATTTAAAAAAATGCCGATATCTATCTGGAAAAAATATTTGAGCAAAAATATGTGTTACACCCCAAGGCTAGGTGTTAGTCTCCTTAGATCCAAGACCGCTCTTCTCGTCTGCATTTAAAAGTATAAAATTTGCTTCAATGCTAACTTGGCACTAGGACCTAACCTACGGGTCAAAACGCCTCCCGTGTTTACCATCTGTCAAAATAAAAATCAAAAATTAAAATTATGCAATTTTTAATAATTTTAAATGTATGTTAAACATATTAATTTAATCAGGATGGATCCTTTAATGATAAAAAATAATAATATCGTCCTAGTCGATTTCGATTACGGTGGCCAATCTATATAACAGACGCCAACTGATCGGACAGATTACCAAGACAACCGGAGAAAGATCAGGCGCAAGAACAACTTTTTACATGTCTATCCTGCGAGTGGATCATCAAACTTTACAGCCGTGACCGCCCCTCAATAGCATAACTAACTAGGAAACCCCTCAAAAAAGTAGTTGAGTACCCACAGGATTCGAACCCACGATTTTCCGTTTCTAAAGCGCAAGCCCTTTCCAATCAACTACGGAAGCAAAAAGGTTACGTATATACAAGTAGTAAACTTCAGTTGCTAAACGAATTTGACATGAGTAAACTGAAATGAAATTATTTTGTCAAATATGATCCTAACAACCGGGACCGACTGTTATGATATCTACCCGAAAAAAGAATCATCTTATTTTTCAAGCTAACATTTCCATGAAAAATGCATCACAGACTACAATTTAGAATTGAGCACAATAACTGTGTCAATAAGTGTACTGTTTAATACTGATTGAAATACATTTTTACATTCAAGAATTGAGCAATTCTTCTCTAACTATAGAAAGTTAAAAGAGGTCCAAACCTATGAAAATCTTATGTTAGCAGAGCAATGAATTTTAAGTCTCAAAATCAAGAAAGCTCACTTTGGTTGAGCAAACAGCGTCATTCTTTATATATATACGTAAAAGTTAGAGCGGTCAGGTATCAATAACTACATACCATAAGCATAAACAATTTCTTTCGTAATTTAAGGTATTTATCAATCAATCCTAAATTTCCGTGTGCAAAACTGACCACTATCAAAACATTGTCGTAAAACAAAGCTCCAAATTCGCGGCACGTTTGCCATTTTCATATGATGCGCAAGGTTTGCAAAAATAAATACGTGATAGTAAGTTTTGCGGGAACAAGTAGGTTTTGTAAGAAAAAATTTAACTTTGTGACTACAAAAACATAAGATACCTATATTATATAAGATACACATATTATATTAAATGTGATATGTTTAAAATATTTTATAAGCAAAGCTTAATAGGTTATAGGTAAGTCGCTGTCTTTTATATATAAATAAAAATAGATTTGAAACAACTAAAAGCAAGAAAAGGTGATTGCTGCTTATATATTATGTAGTAAACGATAAACTGGATATTAATTCATTTTATTTTTATGTCGTAATCCCTTTAATCTGACTTAATTAAACCAGATTAACATTCTAAAGATAAAAAATTACTTAACCCTTAAAGCCAGGAACCTAAAAAATACGCGTCTAAAAAGAATTAATGATTTGAAACAAAATATTAAAGGATGGTTTTTATTAAAAAGATGTAATTATAAGAATAGATATAAGAAAAAAAATAATACTTTTTATTATTAAATGGTAAAAACAAAGCCTATTTTAATTTTTTTTTTATTTAAATTTTATGAAAATGACAAAATTGTTAATAAATTATATGAAGAACCACTTATAATGTAAACTGAAATTTGCTGCATTTAATAACAAAAATATCTTAGTATACACAAAAGCAAAAGGGCTTAGATAAGATTATACTGCATATATTAAAACAATTATAATACACTCAAATTTACTTTTTTAAAACAACATAAATTTTATTACAAACATCTGCTATGCATAAATCAAGGAGCAAAAACAGTAAAATGTTATTTGTAACAGTGTAACTGTTAGGGAAGTTATTTAAATGATCATTGAAATACATCTTAGTGATAAAAATATATTTCTCTCTGTAAAAATAAAAAAAAAATAGTTAAATATACAGATTTAGAAAACGGTTTGAAAATACACCGTTTTAAAATATTATACGAAGTTTATTCCTTTTGTTTAACAGATTACGATATTTAAGTCGATTTTATACACCTCATTTACTTTTTATTGGAGTAAGCCCAACGAACCATTTATTCATTTAAGGCAAAGATATTTTAAGTGATCATATCTTTAGTCTCACCTGAGCGCTTATAACGCTTCATTTTCACAAGGTTACAATTTAACCGTTCTTGGGAAAATAAATAAGATAACTAGACTGTTACTGTAAAGAATATTGTACGGCTCTTTGGTCAGATCAAATTTAAACAAAGGAAATAACTTAATTCGTAAGTCTTTTTAGCCTCTCAGTGATAATATCAATTTTATATAAAAGTATTTATTCTCCTTAATTTTATTCTAGTAATTCAACCTGCGTTCAGAAGTATATTATACAAAACTGTTACTAAATATAAGTCTACAAAATATAATACTACAAAATATAGTACTGTTAAATTTGTATTTTTTTTTTCAATTGTATACGAAGGTAGACGGGCATTCGCCCCCAGATGAAAAGTGGTCACCAACGCCCATTGTCATCGGTAGTACCAGGGGTATCACCAATGCGCTGCCTACCGTAAGACATAGGTTATTGAGTCTCGTTTGCAAAGTAAACGCGCTGGCTACGGTGCCCTTAAAGCCGGAACACGATAATGTTTTGATTTTTATGTATCGGATAATAACTTTCCGCACTGACAATCTTTTATTGCCTACTTTTTTCTGTTCAGTTATTTGGTTAAAAATAATAAAACGCTGCGAATTTACAAAACATAATAATTGTTTCTAATGTAATGAAAACATAACATTACATTATGATTTAAAGTTTCATAGTCCTACTATGACGTATAGTAACAAAACATAAATAACTATTTACGAATGTAGGCGAGAACTGTACAAAAATTTTTAACATTTATTCAAATAAAAAGCGATAAATTCTTAATTTACAAACTATATTACCATTTTCTCAAAATACTTTACTTAACTACGTCTAATCAGCTATAGCAGTTTATATACCTATTTTAATATTTTTTGCAGATCGACACAACGAAACACCAATTTACAAAACCCTCAACCTAACTGACGTGATTCTCCGCTTAGTGCTGTGTGTGGTAGTAAAAGTTTATTTGAAAGAATGATATTTATTTTGAGTTAAGGCATCTGCTTAACTTGAAATTCTAATACACTTCGAGATCTAAGACGTAGTAAGAAAGCTTAACTTCTAAATACTTTACTTAACTACGTCTAATCAGCTATAGCAGTTTATATACCTATTTTAATATTTTTTGCAGATCGATTAACTCGATTGAGCTTATAATAATAATAACTATATCAATAGATTTACACGTTTACAATTTACAAAACCCCTAACCTAACTGACATGATTCTCTGGTTAGCTTAGTGCTGTGTGTGGTAGTAAAAGTTTATTTGCAAAGAAGTGATATTTCTTTTGAGTTAAGGCAAATGCCTTAACTTGAAATGAATATCATTTCTTTTCAATCACAGATTAAAATATGTTGAGGAGTTGACAGCTTCACAGATGTCACTGTAGAGTTAGATTTCTGTCTCCGCAATAGAAAATATGTATTCCAAGGCCTTAGAAATGTCATCGCAATAAAAACGTAAAAAATGGCAAAATCAAAGCCATTCTTTAACAATAAACATACTTAAATTGCAATGATACAACGCCTGCAACCACGTACAATCATGCTCACGTACACATTAAACCATGGTAATAGACAGGGAAACTTGACTTTTTAATTAACACTTGTAATCAGTAAATAAGTACGTGCTCACGTATTAAATACCATAAAGATTGGCGAATATAACATCTGCCATTGAACTTAACCTCTGCTTGAGGTAATAAATAAAGGTATATGTTATACAATCCGAAAGATCAAATAAATATTATCTGTTAAGCTCATAATTTTATTCAAAAACTTTAAAGGGCTTTTTATTTTGTTCCATTATATGTCAAGTTTTCCATACTAAGGTAACATCACAATTGATTAAAATGCCAGAAAATAGTGGCACTTGTGTTAATGGGACATCCCGCTTGGCTTAGTGCTAGGTGACCCTGAGTGTTACCTGAAGTCTTAGGGTTCAGATCACCACTAAGAAAATTTGGTTTGATGAACATAATGTTTTTATATCCTTGGTGTTCCTATTTATATAGTTTTTATTTATTTTGAAAGGAAAAGTAATTTTACACATTTATCAGTCATCAAGTTTCTATTGTTCTCTGTAAACTGTAGTTTAGGAATTGGTTATGTTCCGTAATCGTACATAAATTATATTAATTAAAAAAATTTGTCACATCCGGCTCATTATTAAATTTGCGTTATTCTATCTTAGGAGTACTTAGTAATCGTTCAACCTTTATTTTGTATAATTGTTAATTTATATTGTTTATTTAATTGTTATTATATAATTGTTGCCTATTTTATTTAGCGAATGCTACACACTATTGAATAAAAGGACTTTTACGGATTTCATCGCATTTATATTACATATTTAAATTCGATGTTTCGAACACTTTCCAGGGCAGTGGTCACGGGGTGAACTAAGATGTCGTGCGTCTTAGTTACCAGTGCTTCCAGCACTGAATCGGTTTCAGATCCTAAGTGTAAATAATTATTTTTAGTCTGTGCCGACCTATGCAAAATTAACTTATTTTAACATTGAGACGCAATGGTATTATCTTGGGTTTTAGTTTTAATTTATTAGTTATGCGGTCCCAAAGGTGGTAAAACCCAAACCATCTTCTTATTGAAATTTGAATATTTTCTAATAAGCTCTCACGGATCGTCCTGGGCGAAATCGGTGTTCTTCTGCAAGGATTTGTGGTCGTTCAAATCTGATATAATGGTTAGGGTATTGAATTGCATGGTCGCACATTGCCGACTTGTTGGGTCTTTATGTTTAATATCAGCTATATGTTTCATCACGCCCTCTGTCACTCATACTCAACTGTCCCTCATAATTGGTTTAAACCGTTTTCTTCTTCACAGGAGTATTGGAATCTTATGTTATTTAATATATATTAATATTCTTGGTTAATATATATTATACACATATTGTCGCAACGTTTGTCCCAAACGTCGTACAGATATATGAGGCTCTTGATATACAATTACTTTGAGTTCATGCCGAATGTGTATCGCGTTGAAATAACTTTGAAACAGGCTTTATTGGTCAATATAGTATTTGCCAAACACACAACTCTATGCTCCAACACTAAATTGGATAAATTTCCAGGGTGGTCTGAAAAGTCTCACGACCTCAACTCAAAGATGGCGCCATCTCGTGAAAAAAGCTAGTGAATGTAGTTGTGCATATTTTAACAGTTATTCACTAAAGTTGGAAAATGGAAAAATTGAGTATCGAGCTGTTATTAAATTTTTGTTTTAAAAAGAGAATACGCCTACGCCCATCAAAGATGAGACTCTATGTATGAGGACTCTGCACCATCATTTACCACAGTGAAATTTTGGCAGCTGAATTTTAACGTGGCCGTAAGAGCTTGGGAGACGATGAACGTTGGGCGTCCAAAACTGCAACTACTGACATTGCTAAATTTCACAAAATGAGTGTTAAACGACCGCCGAATTGAAGTGAGAGAGTTAGCAGAGTTATGAAATGTCCAAAGAACGTGTTTGTCACATATTAAATCAAAATTTAGACATGAGAAAGCTGTCCGCGCGTTGGGTGCCGCGTTTGCTCACATTAGACCAAAAACATGTTCGAAGGAATTTCCAAAAGCTCTGTTGGCGCAGTTTAGGCCAATAAATCCGAGTTTTGCCGAATCATTACTGTAGATGAACTTAGATACACCATTATGACGCGAAACAAACTACAGTCAAAACAGTGGACTGCAAAGGGGAACCAGCTCAAAAAAGCAAAAATTGTTTTTCGGCTGGGAAAGTGATGGCGACTTTATTTGGGATAGCTGAAGTTATCTTTTCGATTATCTTCAAAAGGAAAACAATTACTAACTCCCGCATCTTACTTGTGAGCTGAAGGGACAAATTCGGAAAAACGGCCACATTTGAAGAAAAAAAAATCCGTTTCACCAAGAAACGCGGTCCCTTGGTGGTTGGCTAAAATCCAAGTTAGGTTTTCAACCCACGACCACCCTTATTCACCAGATCGTAACGCCTTCTTTTTGTTCCCTCATCCCCTCGGGACAAAATTTTCGTCAAATGAGGTAATCCCTTTGGAACAGTTATTTTGCAGAGTAAACGCCAAAACTTTTTGGACCCACTTTGGAAGCGTTTTATAGCATTCTTTTAAAGATTCTAATGAACGCAAAAAATTTTTATTCGGCAAAATTTAAACACACGCGGCTTATTTTAAATTATAATTCGTGACTGGCTTAAAAAAACAAATATTCAATACTCGGAATTTGGATACTTGGTTTATAAAAAACTTATATCACAAAGGTCTGGACTTTGCTACTTGTATCTTTGGCTTAGCAAAACCGGGGGGAATTATTGGGAAAAATAATATTTAAAGCAACTTTATTTATTTTTAGGTACACATCTAATCTTTCCCGGATTCCACGGAATAAGTCTCATACGGCTTTTGGACATCCTACCACGCTTCAATGGGTTGGTTGGGGACCGATTTACAGCCCCCATCCGACGCACATCTCCTGTTCAACAATTGGGTGATCAGCCCTTGCCCTGACCAAATGGAAACAAGAAATTTGTTGAGCCCAGATTGAACCCACAACCTCCGGTTTCTAAAGCACATGCCTTTCTGATTAACTCAAATTATACATGAAAAGAAAAAATAGGAAAAACTCTAAGGAAAAACAAGAAACAAACAAAAGAACCCAACTGCTTTTTTTTTTTTGATTAAATGTTTCCGGAAATATTTTCCATTTTCCCCCTTTAATTAACATTTTTAAACCAAAATACCGTATTTTTTAAACAATGGAAACATGTTACTGATACAATAAAAAAAATATTTATTATAATAAGATGTTTTTTTTTTTAAGTTAAAAAATAAAGCCGGACTATTTTATTGCCAGAAAAAAAAAAAAATCATAAAATCTTGTAATATTTACAACGAAAACCCTATTAATTGACTTTTGCTTTGGTTATGTAAAAAACAAAGTTTTCATTTCAATATTTTCAAAGATAGTTTGAAATATATTATACTACAAATTTATAAGTTTAAAAATTAAAGTCAATAGTCATTATATGCCTTAAAAAATACTGAGTTTTTAAGCCCCATTCCAACTTTATTATTAATGGACTACCATCACTTAATATCTTAATCTTTTAATCTTTGGTTCTTCCCACCAAAAACCCTTTTTTTTCGGTCCGGCATCTTCTGGTTACACGGTGGCTTTTTAACCTCTTTAAGCTAGATCTTTATATACCCAAGGTAAGGAGTGAGGATTCAAGGAAAAGATTGAAGATTGAAAAGATTGCACCGAGGGTTTCAAGACAAAAACCCCAAACGGCACAATTTTTTTACCCATTTGCTCCGTGTGAAATTCAAATTATAAACAAATTAAAAAGTGCCCGATATCTATCTGAAAAAATAGACAAAATTATGTAACACCCCAAGGTGGTTAGCCTGATCAAACCCCTTTCTTCTCATTTTAAAATTTGCCTTGGTAACCTGGCACAGGATTAACCACGTAAAACGCCTCCGTGTTTACCATCTTCAAAAAATCAAAATTAAATTTAATTTTTAATAATTATAAATATTTAAAACATATTAATTTAATCAGGATATCCTATAATAAAAAATAATAAACGACCGTCGATTTCGATTACGGTGGCCAATCGGCCAAAAGAACAACTTTTTACATGTATCCTGCAGGGGATCATCAAACTTTACAGGTGACCGCACCCTCAAGGAAACCTTAAAACCCTTAAAAAAGTGGTTGCGTACCCGGATGAACCCCATTTTCCGTTTTGGGCCCAAGCCCCCAAGGCTACGGAAGCAAAATTCCTATATAAAGAGTAAACTGTTGCTAAACGTATTTGACATGAGTTAAAAAATGAAATTTTCTGTCTAAAATGATCCAACAACCGGGCGACGTTTGATATCTATCCGAAAAAAGTTATTTTTTCAAACAAACATTTCCAGAAAATGCATCACAACTATAAAATATACTACAATTGAATTGAGCACAAATTTGCCAATAAGTGTACTGTTTTACTGATTGAAATATTTTTTTTTCAGTTGAGCAATTCTTCCAAAAGAAAGGTCCGAACCTATGAAAATCTTTGTGACAATGAGTTTTTAAGTTTCAAAAATAAAAGTCACTTTGGTTGAAAAAAAAGGTATTCTTCATGTAAATTTAAAGTTAAAGGGCAGGTATCAATAACTACATACCATAAGCATAAACAATTTTTTCGTTTAAGGTATTCATCAATCAATCAAGTTTCCTGCCAAAACTGGCCCATCAAAACATTGTCTAAAACAAAAGCTCTAAATTACGTCCGTTTCTTTTCATGTGATGTGAAGGTTTAAAAAAATACGTTTGGTATTTTTGGGAACAAAATGGTTTAGTAAAAAAAAATTAAACTTTGTTAAAAAAACATCCACGTCAAAGTTTGTTGTCCCTGCGGGCAGGGCCTCCCCAAACCCCCTATCCGGGGTTTGGATTTTCCACCTTCCAATGCGGGGTTGGGGGGACCGATTTTTTGCCCATCCGGGCATGGATCTCTTCTTTTCAGGCAATTGGGTTCAAAATTTCTAACCAACTAAGAAACAAAAAAGGGTTGGTCCCGGGTTGAACCCTCTAACTCCGGTTTCAAACACACGCCCTTTACCACTCTGGGGGGTCCACAAAAACATAAATCCTTATTATAAAGATATATAAAATTTTTAAAATACCCTCATTTAATTTAAATATAAACAAAGCAATAGGTTATAATGACGCTTCTTTTTAATAAAAAAAAAGATTTGAAACAACAAAACCAAGAAGGGTAGTAATTATTATTAAAACGATAAACTGGATATTAATTCATTTTATTTTTTATGTAATCCCTTTTCAAATTAAAAGAATTGACATTCAAAGATAAAAATTCAACCCTTAAAACAAGGAACCCAAAATGCCTTTTAAAAAATTGTTTAAAAAAAATAAAGGATGGATTTTATCAAAAAGATATAATTAAAAAAGATATAAGAAAAAAAAAAATACGTTTTTATTTAAATTGGGGCCCTTTTCAAAGTTTTTTGGAATTTTTTAAAATAGAAAATTTTATTTTATATGAAGAACCTTATAATGTGAACTGCAATTGGCGATTTAATAACAAAAATATCTCAGTACAGATATACACAAAAAAAACTGAGATAAAGATTATGCCTTATCAAAAAATTATAATAACCTCAAATTTACTTTTAAACCAAATTTTTCAAAATCTGTTATCATAAATCAAACAGGAAAAGAAAAAATTACTTGTAACAGTGTAACTTTAGGGTATTTAAATGATCATTAAATACATCTTAGTATAAAAATATTTTCTCTTTAAAAATAAAAAAATATTAAATATGAAAGAAAACGGTTTGAAAAACCCTTTTAAAATATTATACAAGTTTTTCCTTTTTAACAGATTACGATATTTGGGTCGATTTTAGCAATCATTTACTTTTATCGGAAAACCCCGAACCAATTCATTTAAGGCAAAATATTTGTGACTTTTCTTTAGTCACCCGAGCCCTTTTAAATTTTTCCACAATTACAATTTAAATAGTGGTTCGGGAAAATAAAAGATCAGACGTTATGAAAGAATTTGTACCTTTTGGTCAAATCAAATTTAAACAAAGGAAATAACCAATTTAAGTCTTTTTAATCCAGTAAATTAAATTTATATAAAAGAAATCTTTACGTCCTTAATTTTATTCCAGAATTTAACCTGCATTCAAAGTTATTATAAAAACTGTTTCAAAATATAAGTCTTAAAAATATAATTTAAAAAACATATTGTTAAATTTGTAATTTTTTTTTTAATAGAAGGTAGACGGCAACCCCAGAAAAAGTGGTCAAACCCCATTGTCCCAAAGGTACCATGGATACTCTTCCTACCAAAGACATAGGTTTAAAGTCCTTTCAAAGAAACGGCGGGCCCGCCCAAACCGGAACACGATAATGTTTTGTTTTTTATGGATAATAATTTCCGCGAAATCTTTTTTGCCCATTTTCGCATTTTTGGTTAAAAAATAAACCCAAAATTACAAAACATAAATTTTAATGTAATGAAAAATAACTTTATGTTTCAAAAGTTTCAAATCCACTATGACGTTAAAAAAAACATAAATAACTTTTTGAACGTAGGCGAGAACTTTGTAAATTTTTTCATTTATTCTAATGGATAAATTTTTTCCAACTATATTAAATTTTTTTAAATGCATTAACTTGTCTAATCACATAAAGTTTAAATCCTTTTTAATATTTTGCAGATGACACAACGAAACCCATTTACAAACCCAACTGGGACGTGATTCTCCGCGGGCTGTTGGGTAAAAGTTTTTTTGCAAAAAGGTGAATTTATTTTGGAAGGCTCTTAACTTGGAAATGAATATCACTTTCTTAAAAACCAGATTAAAAAGGGGATTTGAAAGCTTCACAGATGTCCTTAGAACAGACTTTGTCCCCTGCAAAAAATATATTAAGGCCTTAGAAAACAAATTATTAAGTATCGCTTGGGGAAATATGGTATTTTAACATAATAGAATAAAAACGTAAAAAATGGCAAAATCAAAGCCATTCTTTTTTAAAAATTAAATTCAAGATACAACGCTGCGGGCGTTGTATCTGTTAAACCACGCAATCATGCTCACTAAAATTAAACCATGGTAATAGACGAAACTTGACTTTTTAATTAACACTATAATCAATAAAATAAAACGTGTGTATTAAATACCATCAAAATTGGGGAATATAAACTGCCATTGAACAACGGTATTTATTTAACGTCTACGCCTCTCTTGGGAATAAATAAAGGTATATGTTATCAATCGAAAAAGAACAAAAAAATAACATCTTTAAGTCAAAATTTTAATAAAAAACTTAAAAGGGTTTTTTTTTTTGTTCTTTTGTAACCTTTAATCGGTAACATCAAAATGATTTTGAAAAATTGTAAAATATAAAATAATATAATATAAAATAGTGGCATTTTGTTAATGGGAATCCCCTTTGTTTATGACCCTAGGTTACGAAGTTTAGGGTTGATTACCTAAGAGAATTTGGTTTGATGAACATTGTTTTATCATCCTGGGTGTTCCTATCTTATAGTTTTTTTTTTGAAAGGAAAAGATTCACCATTTATCGTCATCGTTTCCATTTTTTCTGTAAACTGGATGTTGATTAATATTAATTTTCGTAGTTTAAAATTGGTAATGTTCCGAATCGCATAAAATTAATTAAAAATATGTACATCCGGCTAAATTAAATTTGCGTTATTCTATTTTAAGCTTATAAACGTTAACTTTATTTGTCTCCCATATTTTGTTTTTTTTATTTACCCGAATCCACATTATTGAATAAAAGGACTTTTTACGGTTTATCGCATTTTTATTACATATTTAAATTTGGTTTGCACTTGGCGGCGTGGTCGGGTAGAGGATTCATGTGTTCGGCCCATGCTTGCACTTCGCAGATCCAATTGAAATAATTTTTTAGTCTTTTCCGACCTTAAATTAATTATTTTAACATTGCGCGGTTTTATCTTGGATTTTTAATTTTTTTATGTCCCCGGTGGTAAAACCAACCATCTTCTTAAAGAAATTTAATTTTTTGTAAGCCTCCGGATCGTCCTGGGCGAAATCGGTGTTCTTTTAGAAGGTTTGGTCCCAAATCGTATAATGGTTAGGTTATTTATATGGTCCACCCCTTTTGGGTCTTTTGAATATCAGCTTATGTTTACCCCCTCTTCCTCTTATAATTTGTCCTCATAATTGGTTTAAATTTTCCTTCCAGGGGTTTAATTTATTTTTTTAATATATAGTTTTTAGTTGTATATTATAATTATTGCACATTTGTCCCCAAACGTCCAGACAATGAGGTCTTGAATACCATTATTTGAGTTCTGGGCTTTCCGTTGAAATAACAAACGCTTTTTGTTTAATATTTGCCCGCCAATCTTTTCCCCCTAAATTGGATAAATTTCAGGGTGGTCTGAAAATTTCCACCTCAACCAAAGACCCACTGTTAAAAAAAGCTAGTAAGGGTATATTTTAAATTCTACTAAAGTTTTGATTTGGAGCCAGTTTTAGTTGGTCTTTTGGGAAGGTTTTTTGTAAATAAAAAATTTATCGACGGTTATTAAATTTTGTTTTAAAGGAAACCCCACGCCAAAAGGGAAATTCTAAGGGGGACCTGTCTTTACCGTAAATTTTTTTGGCAATTTTCGTGGCCAAGAGCTTGGGACGGAACACGGGGCAAAAACTGCAACTACGGAATTCTAAATTTCCAAACGACCCCAATTAAGTGGGAATTGCAGAGGTTATGAAAATGTCCAAGAACGGTTTTCATATTAAATCAAAAGACATGAGAAAGCGTCCGCGCGTTGGTTGCCCGTTTGCTCTGGAAAAAAATTTCGAAGGAACATTTCCCAAAGCTCTTTGGCGCATTGGGAAAAAACCGGTTTTCCGATTCAATGTGTAAACTTAGAGGCCCCGCCCAAACAAAACTAATCAAAACAGTGGTCAAAGGGGAACCCAGTCCAAAAAAAGCAAAACTTTTTTTCGGCTGGAAAGGAGGCGCCTTTTTGGGGATATCGGGTTATCTTTGGTTATTTTAAAAAAAAAACAGTTCGGGCATTACCACACTTGATGACTGAAGGCACAAATTGCAAAACGGCCCATTTGGAAAAAAGAAAACTTTTTCCCAAGACAACGCCGTCTCCAAAGCGGTTGGCATGAAAAATCCAAATTGGTTTCCCTTGCCACCGCCCTCCCGTCGGCTAAGGGCCCTTTTTTTTGTTCCTCATCTAAAAACTGCGCTAAGCTACAAAATTTTCGTCAAATGAGAGGCAATCACCTTTGTAAACAGTTTTTTGCAGTAAACGCCAAGTACTATTTGACGGGTTAAGAGATGGAGCATCGCTGGGAGAAGTGTGTAGAGTTGCAAGGAGACTATGTAGAAAAATAATTACAAAAAGTAAGAAAAAAAATCTTTTATCATTGTTAACTTTTCAGACAACCCTCGTAAATATAGTGTTCTGGGATTAAACTGTTTGCGATAAGCTAGTATCTGTATATAGCAAGGACGACAATTAATAAGTTGGCCCCTTGCGATTTGAAAAGCACTTTATCATACTATTAAATATTCATGAAAATACAGTTACATACATACTTACATAAATTTCAAGACTTCAATTCGTAAAGCAATAAGAAGCAAATATAACTAAATGATCTATTATTACAGAGATTTTGAAACGCAAATTTCGGGAATTTTTTTAATATTCTATGCTTTATATCCTTTAAATACTAATAAAAAAATCGCAAATCGTTTATTCTATGTATAACACATCTTTATTTAGCGTAATTTATAAACCATACTAATAAAAAATTATTATCGAAAATGGAAATATATGATATTGAAATAGTGAAAAACTGTAACTGTAATAAAAAGTTTTCAATTATACCGACTCATTCGTGATATGCGCCAACAATAAATAACAAAAATAATAACAACTAATCTTATTTGAGTTTTATAACGTAGTCTCTCTTTTTTTAAGTAGTTATAACTTTTATAAGAAGTAATGGCTTACGGCTTGATCAATATTCACATTGTTAAATGGTTTCTACATGCATTTTTTACAAACGTAATCTTTTCATATAGTTACACGAATATTATTATGATACTTTGTCCTGATTACGTCTGTATATGTTTATTACGTTTTATGTAATGAAATGCAAACACATTCTGGATTGATAGCCTGGTAAATCTTATGAATAAAATAATAATAAAATAAAAACTAAAAAAAAAAATATGATTATTTATATGATATTTATATATAAATAATAATTTTTTATTTTAAAATAAAAAGATAGGGTTATGGAAAGAATTATGTTTCTTTAAACAAAGTTTCAACAATGATAGCATAATGTGTCCCTTGTGATAAACTTGATTTTAAGGTTAAGCCATATGTTTGGCTAAACATATTATTTCGAGGAGCTGAGATCTGATATTGACAAATATACGTAAAACTTTGAAAATCAAAATGATACATTGGGGTTTTATAATATTTTACGTAAAGAAGAAGATAAATGAAGATATAGTGCCATATTATAATAGTGAAATATATAATAAGATGACGGTAAAAATTATTTTAGACTATAGAACAAGATATATATTTTATTACTTTATTTTAATTGATGTTTAAAGAGGTGGGTCTTGTTTTTACAACGGACTGTCTGGAGTGCCTACAGCCACAGCGGTGCCTATTACTACCCCGAATCAGTAGCGAGTAAAAAGTAATGTCTTCCAGTATGAATGGCACCGACCACCGACAAATTGACTTTTAATGTTATTGAAATAATAAGATGGGATATGACATACAGACATATCCCATCTTGGTCTGTCCATAATCATGGATACTGGAAAGAGTCCTTAATGCCGGGAATAAAGAGTTAGCGTGCAAACTCCGAAAAAGAGGATTTGATATATCAGTTCACTATTTTTAATTTAGGTATATTTTATTAGTTTTTTATTTTATTTTTTAGGTAAATATTATAGTTTATGCAATTGTTGTAAGTTGTGATAAGACTGAATTTATTTATTTCACTATTTTAACTTTATAGGCTAATTGTTGCAAATCTACATACCTTAAAAATAGCGTCTTTTGAAAAAAATATCAACAATCTGTGCACGTAAACGGAAAGGAACTCTCTTACGAATGCCTTTAAAATTTCTGACGTAATAAAGTTCTAAGCATGGTATGAATATTAACCTGTTCATTTTAACTTCTTAAAGTTCTACGATTCTTTTTAAATCCTTTTAAACGTTTGAATCATAAGGTGTAGCATACCTATATATTATAATTAGAAGTACAGAAGTTCAACATACATATATGTTCCTTTAACTACACTACTTACTTTCTAACTAACTACATTACCTTCTACTAAATGTTTTAGTGAATGTTGCTACAGAATGAAAGTAAATATTGAATGTAACACCTAATTTAAATTAATTTACATAATAATAAAATAATATATATTATTTCCACATTCGGAAATCACCTCGTATTCTTCTTAAGAGCTTATCAATATTATTTTTAATAAGATACTTGAAATAGACTTTTTAATGTATTTACTTGCTCATGGTCTTGATTTTATGGATCTTATGGATCAAACTGTACATTATATATTAATGTACTTTAATAATAATTAATCTTTTATTGATAATTAGCATTAAATTGCATATTCATTTGTTCATTTAATACTAATTATCATTACGACTATTATATTGTAGATTTACATTTCAGTACGTAAGAAAGTAACGGTCACTCGAGCTGACCGCCCCTAGATGTCGTCCTAAGACCATACGAAATTTAATTAGAGGACGTATATAGAGCGCTTAATGATACATTCACTGTCCTTGTTTTTTTCAAATGTACATTCCTTACAATCGAGACACGTAATTGACATTCTTATTGGAATTTGATTAATTATTAAATTTTTTATTATATTTAAATCTAAACTACAGATGAATATATATCATGCCTTTATATTGTGCATCGCACATAGCACATAACCGAGAAAATATTAAACTAAGTAACACAAATTTAAAGTAATGTTTACAAAAAAATCTTTTTTTTTTATTTTATACGTATTTTACTCATATACAATCACAAATATGAGGTATTGCATAAACCTAATATTATGTAAAGAGACTTCCTGCACCACCGGTTTAAAAATTTGTACTTTTCTTTTTTATCTCGAAGATTATTGCAATATTTCTCATTTTAATATTTCTGCAGTACGGTGTAGATTTCCATCTGTTGCAAAACGCGTATAAAAACAAAGTCGGGTACAAATGAGCGTTATTAAAACCTTGGAAACAGAATCATTTCATTCAGCCTGGAAATTATGCGGGTAATAATACCGAAGCGGGTATTTTGTATTGGGTACTGCCTCTGTAGCCTGGTGGTATAGGCGTGGTGCTATAGAAACCGGAGTTCGTGGGTTCGAATTCTGCGGAGACTCAATTTCATTGTTGTTTCCTAGTTGGTTAAGGCAATTTGAGGCGATCACCCAAATTGTCTCAAGTAAGATGATCCATGCGTCGGATGGGCAAGTAAAAAGTCGGTCCACCCATAGAACCCATTGGATCAGCGTGGTGGACCATGGTCAAAAACCCCTGATGAAGGCAGGAGGATATTAGGGGAGGCCTATGTCCAGCAGTGGACTATCACAAGCGGTTGATGTTAATGTTGATGTGGGTATTTGTTTAAAAGACGGGTCTGAAATATAGAAGGGGAGAGATGCTTGTAAACCGCTACCCGGACCGGAACCTTCCTCGTGAGTGATAAATGTTGTGCATCTGTGTTAGTGTGTTTAGTGGTGTCATGCATCGACTGGTCGTCGGAACTCTTGCGTCACCAACACCAGAGGACGCGAGATGCTATCCCTTATGAACAGGCTCAACTTTGATGTCTTGGCTCATTCTGAGCCAACATTCCATTCAAGTCAGTCAGAGCTCTGGCCTGACGTGCTTGATGTTGCAGTTGTCAGAAACATTGCACTCCCCATGAGAAGAATCAAGGTGATCTATGACCTTTCGTCTGATCACCGCCCAGTACTCTTGTGTCTGGGCACTCCCATCCAAACTTCAACCGTCCTTAAGACAGTAATTGGGTGGCAGAAACTAGAATCCCAACTGAAATCTGCCACCACTTTGCACCTCAACTCTGTCCCTCTCAATCCCATCCCAGCTCAACTCTGTCGGGGAAACAAAGTTGGCGGCTCATGCCTTCACAAGACACATCCAGGAAATTGTCGAGGTCTCCTCAAAGCGAGTTCCATTGGAGGAAAACCAACAATGGAAGTTGCCAGACGATATTCTGGATCTCTTAAGGCGTAAGAAAGCGTCGATTCGTGCCCATGACACACTTCCCACCGTTGCTAACAGAACTCGGATGCGCGCGCTTTGCCGCGAGGTTAAGTATCGCATTGCGCAGTTCAGGAACGAACGGTAGAATGAAACTCTGACTCCAACATACCGAAGAGTATGAAGGGCTCAGTAACTTTTCTCCCATGCCTCCCTTAACGAGACCTAATGCTCCTCCAGCGTTCGATGACGACGAAAAGGCGGAATGCCTGGCCGACAGTCTAGAATCTCAATGGTCTCCTAGCACTCAATTTGTCTGTGCCGAATTCCAGAAACATCTGGGTAACGAGACAGACAGATTGATCAGAGAATCCCCCCGCTATAGCTTACCTCCGGTCACGATCACAACGAGGAAGTCATGTCAATAATCAAAAATCTTATAATAAAGTTATTAAACTCTTGCCGTGAATCTTTACCATACTCGTGTTAAATTTATAACGCAGCTCTAACTCATGGCAGTGTTTCAAACACTTGGAAGGACGCCTATAGTTATCGTATCAGAAACCTGCTCGCCTGCATCCAGTCTCCACCTCCCTAGTAGACCCACATACATCACATCACATCATCAGCCTTTGTTGTTCACTGCTGGACATAGGCTCCTAATACTACTCCATCAGGGGTTTGGACCGAACACACGCTGGTCCAATGCGGGTTGGTGGTGGACCGACTTTTACATGCCCATCGACGCATGGATCATCTTACTTTTCAGAACAATTGGGTGATCGGCCAAATTGTCCTAACCAACCAGGAAACAACAAGGAAAATTTGTTGAGTCCCGCAGGATTCGAACCACGACCTCCGGTTTCTAAAGCACACGCCCATACCACTAGGGCTACAGGAGGCAGTATAGTATAGACCCACAAGTCTCCTCAAAATCCTAGGGAAGAATTATGAACGACTCATTCTTGCTCGCCTGCTGGTCGCTATGACAGCCAAAGGCCTTCCCAGTCTTGAACAGTTTAGCTTTAGAGCAACCATTATTACACCCACCAGATACATAGAGTTGTAGAGCACATTAAATTCAGACATACTAGAGGTACGCATACGGGCGCTCTGTTCCTCAATTTAGCGAAAGCGTTCGACAAAGTCTGGTTCGGCATGCTGACCCGCCTCGTACTCATAATACGAGACTTTCTCAGGAATCGAACATTCCGTTACAGAGTGGAAGGCCTGCTCTCCACCCCCAGACCTGTACGCGCAGGTGTTCCCCAAGGCTCTGTGCTCGGCCCAGTACTGTACACTCTGTACACGTGCGACTTACCCGTCCTTAATGAAGATGTGCGTCTTGCTCTATTCGCAGACGACACATGCATATTCGCTTCTCATCTCTATCCTCATAAAATCCACCGAACTCTCCAGACTGCTGAAGACGCCCTCAGTGTCTGGTTTAAAGTCTGGAGGGTCGACATTAATCCCACTGAAAGTGCAGCCATCCTATTCTCAAAAGGCAGGCCCGTTCTCCCAGCCAAAATTAATTTGCTAGGTGAACCAGTACCCTGGGTCACCCAAACTAAGTACCTTGGTGTCACGTTAGATTCCAAACTCTCTTTTAGTCCTCATATCAGACGAGTGAAAAACAAAGCAGCCTTTGTTCTCTCACGTCTGACCCACCTAATAAATTCAAAAAGTAAGATGTCACATCGTAACAAAGTGACAATCTACAAAACGTTCATACGTCCGATTCTAACTTACGCCTGCCTTGTCTTCCTACAGGCAGAGAACAGTAAAATCAAAAGCTTGCAGGCGATCCAGAACCGGTTCATGCGCAAAGCCACGGGAGCTCTCTGGTTCATTAGAAATATTGACCTCCACTTAGATCTCCAATTACTTTCAATAGCTCAATTTTGTAAAAAGTTTACCCAAAGATATTTTGACACGGCTTCCGAACACCCCATCCCGCTTATAGTTCAAACCGAGTCCACAGTTTAATATATAGTATATACCTCTCGAATATTGTAGAAATAATTACACCATGCGTAGACCGCGCCATGCTTTAACCGAACTGACGACGTCATCACCGTCGCGCAAGAGAAGCGTCGTTCACTACTACTCCCACTAACAACTCAGACACAGCCCGCTCACGACGACGGTTGATGGGATCGCAATACGTACGTAGATATCGGCACGTTCCAGGCCGATTTCTCTCCTATCAATGATAGAAGCGCGTGGAGTTTCTTTCGCCACTTTTCTCCCACGATAACGCTTTCCGAAGTGGTAGTAGATAGTACTTTATATTGGTTAGGGAACATAGGGCCAATGCTATAGCTGAACGAGCCGAGGTTCGGCCCAACTGGGCGCCCTCGTTGCAGTCTGCAAACGCGAAAACGTAAGTGACGTCCCAAGCCGAGGTTTCTCTCTCTCGAGGGGGGCCCTTGGTGTTAAGTCACAAAATGAGGTTCAGGCTGTGCACACACTAAGTGCACGCCACCTCCAAACCCGGCGGAACAGTAGAGGCCCATTAATTTTAAGTTATCATTCTTAATTTTTGGAAATCTCTTTGTGATTTCTAATAGAAGTATATTGTTTTCTTGTACCTCTTAATACTTAAGGCATTTATATGATATAAATAGATGTATCAACATAAATCGATAATGTTATTTCTAGGTTTTAGATGAAATGATTAGTAACAATTAAATAATATAATATTAATATAATTTGCATAATTTGCATGCTACCACAATTTTACTCTTTTGTCAGATAATTTTATCAAAAAGTTTTGAATACGCTTTTTTAATGCTGGGTCCATTCATTTATCGTCTACGCGAGTAGTGAACGTTCAGGGCATACTGCTGACAGATTAATTTACAGATATAATGAAATGTCCGCAGTCCAATGGCACTGACGAGGGTCCTCGTTATGTAATACTCGAGTGTTTACAAATTTAAGTAAGTGTGTAATGCATTCCATTAACATAAAATTACTACCTTTTTCTTCCTTTATAATCGTCGCTACTATTATAATAGTTTCTTAATTTTTAACACTATAAAATTTACTATTTAATAATTAATTCACAATTTAAAAGTCTGTTAGATTACAGATGATTTATAAAATCTACTGTGAAGAGTCTTGGAGGCGAATTTTAATCATTCTGTTTTACTTTATTTGCTACGCGGGCAGCCGAAGAGTACGGCCACCAGTTGGAAAGTGGTCACTGACACCCATAGACATTGGCAATACCAGTGGCATCACCAACGCGGTAGCGATTTTATGTATGTTGTGGTACCGTGAGACATCCCCCCGAACAGGTTCTCGCTTTGTCGTAGCGGTGGGGCTCAGTACCTACAGCCTGCCCAGCCACGGGGAAGCTAAGAGTAACACAGCCGGCCTATGTTGCAAGGCCGAGGAGGCTGCTCCAAGCGAGCTGAACAAGCCCGCTTTGGATGCGCCTCTGGAGGGTGCGAGGGACGGGTTGCAGGAGGTAGGTGTGCCGCCCTTCCTGTCCTTCGCAACCAAGGAGGAGCCGCGGGGGAAAAGGAGTGTCGGTAGCATGTAGGCCGCTCTTCCTATGCTCCGCGACTCTGCGGGGCCGCACCACCTATGCGGTGTGGAGGGGCCATAGGAGAAGGGGTCATTCGACATGATGTTGTCGATATCTCCTCCTTCTGCGGCCGAAATGGAGCTAATGGAGTCTCATCCATGCGTGGGCGGGGAATTCCTGGTTCCTATGGCCCCTGAGTAACAGACTCGGGGAGTCAGTTACCTAACAATAGGGGCCGAGATGAAGGGCGCGCTAGATCCGACGTGCCCAGAGGGAGGCAGATGGCCGTTGGGCCGAGACGGTGCTGCTTTGGCGGCCAACGCTGGTGCGGTTGCAGACGAGTGTAAGCACGTTCCCATGACTCCACTCTTAAGGCGTCAGGAAGGAACAACGTAGTGGTTTTAGTCGGTGCGAGTCCGACATAACCCTTCTTTGCCCCCGCGAGGACGGGTATGCGTAGGCATTTCCTCACAGTAAGAAAAAAAGCTTGAGACATAGGATGCTAAGTCTCGCTTACCCAGTAAACGCTGGCTACGGTGCCCTTCAAACCGGAACAGTTATATTTGCGCATTAATGCTTTGCGGCAGAAAAGAGCATCGCGGTGGTACTGCCCCAGACGGTCCCTAGTAAAAAAGGGGACCTACCACCTGCAAAAACCTACCTGTGTAAAATTATAAACTGTTAGACGAAATAAGTACATTACTTTCTACAAAATTATTTATTTAAATCAATTTGTTGTTGATTAGTTTATAAACAAACGTGCCACTACCAGTAACTTGGTATCTAAAACAATTTCTTTAACATTAAACTGGTGTTGTTTTAACAATAAGAGCACGTTGAATTTATTCTATGACATAAAGTATGAGCTTGTTTCTTTACTTCACTGATGGGAACAATGTCGTCACGTTTTAGCAGATATGATATATTATTCAAAAGAGCTAATGGGTAAAGTAATTAGAACTCCTTTATGATCTGACAATGCAAGTTCAACTGTCTCCACACTATCTTAATTGTTAATTGGTGTATCTTAATTGTTGTTTGCAAAGATTTTTATTGTATTCTTGTTGGCCATTTGGAAGAAGTTGTAACTAGCCATTGTATTGAGGAGATTGTATGTGCTAATATTTTTTTCTAATACGTTGATATTAAAGTCTCCGCTTATAATTATATTTTAAGATAGATCTTTAGTAGCCAGTAACTTTAGCAATTTTTCTAATGAGCTTAGAATAGAGAAATAGAATTATTTTAATCTATTTCTCTATTCTTTTGTGGCCAATATATAACAATTAATAATAAATTAATACTTTTTAAATTATTAATACTTTTTAAATTACAGAATAAAACATAGCGTTTCTTTCTCAAATAAACTATTTTTCAAATAAACAAAAAAAAAATTAAAAAATTTTTTATTTGTTTAATGCGATTATTGTTATAATTCTGTGAAGATTCTTGTATGTATTTCAATAAAGCTATTGACCTTATTCTTTCGAATATAATATAAAAATATGGAATACAAGTTTTTAATCTTTAGTGACTTTTTAAATTTACAACTATTTCTCTCTCAAACAACATAAACATTTTAATAAACGAACATATCTATACTAATGATATAAGGGAGAAAGATTTATATCTTTGTGTGTATGTACGAAATTAATAAAATCAAAACTACTGTGCCGATTTTAAGAAATTCTTAAACCATCAGAAATCAACATCTACTTTAAGTAATAGAGTTGATTTTTAATCCTAAAAGATTACATTTATCAAACTAAAACAGGGGCAGATCTGTGAACTACCTATACAAAATTAATATTTAAAGAAGGCGTAAACTCTAAACAGCCAAATGCCTAAATTCAAATATTATTTGTAAGGTCCATTTCATACGTAAGATTTCTAAAAGAAGAAAAAGTTTTTTTTGTATGATAAAATGTATTAAATAATGTTTTACTCTAAGACGCAAACTTTTAATTATTAGTGACTATTACACCTAGTGCAACCGAGTTATTGTTAACAATTTAACTTAAAAACATTTGCCGCTTAAAAAGCTCAAAATAAAAAGAGACTATTTTAAAACAATAATGTTCTAATTATCTTATACTATTATAATTTAAGTAACTTGACATACTGCTTTATGTTCATTATATTTCCCGCATGCCAACTCCTTAACGAATTTAGTAAGTTTTTGTTTACACATAATTTACTTTCGGTTTTATTAACCCAACAAATATTACTGTTTTTAACTAGTGCTTCTTATCCCATATATTCGCAAATCATATATGTTATTAATATATAAATTGAAAGCTGCATTTAATTCGTAGGTTGACAGTGGGAAAGCAACGGCCGTAGATGTAATAAAGCCAGTCTAATGTGAATCGGCCACTCAAGATGGCCGACAATTACTGCAATACTCCGAACAATTTAATCCTAGCACTGAGATTGCACGCGCAATCATCTTGGTAATTACTGCGATTTCCTAAGACAAGAGAATAAGTCTGTAACATTTTCAGAGTTTTATTGATTAGACATTGAGGGTCTGAAAACTATTAATGCGATAACAAGATATGCTGCGATTCATTACTTCGCATAAAGATAATCGGCGGACAAATAAACATGTTTAAATTAAAACTATTGTTGTATTTAAATCACATGTGAGAAAAAAAAGCGATGATTCTTTTGGCCTTGCGCATAAAACTGAAATATAAGTTTAACATTATCAGATACTAAAACAAACTGCATGTTAATAATTATTTTTTGCTAATGAAAAGCAGCTAAGAAGTACGTGGTTTTGTAAAAAGCGCGTCAAGAATGGGAGCTGTTTACTTTCAACGCGTCAACTAGTGACAGCCATTTTATAAAGCGATGTTCAGGGCGTTATAGATGACTCAAGAGCATGTGGCAGACCGCCCAACAGGCTAAACGTCCAGACAAATCTATTGTGGGTAGTCTCAATATATACTACTGCGGCGTAGTTTTATAAATCAAAACCTGAATATGTTTATGCTGCAACAACAACGCTATGACGACAAGGATGTCTGTTATAAAGTTTTATACAGATTTTTGTGTGAATATTGTACGTAAATGTAGGTGTATGCAATTTAATAATGGTTTATAGTTTTATGAAGAGCTTTCTTAGTATTAAAACAATACACATTGTATAGATTTACCCTTTATGCTTTAACAAATGATAGATAGTAGCATCCTATTGGTCTTATTTTTTTAAATTATTTTATGTTTAGTAGTTTAATAGATATTCGAGAAATAAGATAATTACGGCACCAAAAATCACAACTTCGTGTGATTAAATTACAAACGCTGCCAAAACTGTAAAAGATAGACGTAAAATATGTTTTACATATTTGAACTACTATAATTGGTCTACAATGAAGAATAGCGTATATCTATGTTTTAAGAAGAATGCATAATAAGTATTTTAATGGAAACATTTTTCAAAATAGCAATTAGGCACATTCGAAGCTTATTAAAGGCAATACAGTTTAAGTTCACATAAAAGTTATAACATTTAAAAAAATCATTCTATGTACATGAAATGTGCCATAGACGACATTTTGATGAAATGAGTACCTTAAAAGTTTCAGAGATTCAAAATGCACTGGCAGAAAACGCGCCGCAATTTCGTACGGAGAGTACGTTGTTACATGCTTATATTGCGTAAAAGAGTAAGACGCTGTTAGAAGACGGTCATATTTTTTTGGTTAAAATTTCACTTGTTATCTTGTATAATGAATAGTTATTTATTTAAAATTTGGCCAATTGGAACAAATCTTACACATAGGTAAATTTTTCTTTTAATATACTTCTCAAAAGAATAACGTACTCAATTTCCATTTTCTCATGATGATTCAATTTCGTGATGATGTTTAATATATATGTAAAAAAAGTATGTTGTCAAAAATCTCAACGTTGTGCCTTTGAATTACAAACGGTGGTTAAAGTTTATCATTTAAGGCTTTTAAATGAAACTCTAACTATGTTCTACTTATTTATGCCGCTCCGCTGATGCGATTTGGAGAGTCCGTAGAATATTTGACATTTTGCACGGTGTCGTCGATCTTTCCTCGATCTGCGGCCGAAGTGGTGCTTGCGGTAGAGCACAACATCTAGGCCGCGGGTGAGGGTTGATATATACTTCCATGGCCCCTACGTAACAGATTCGGGTGAGTCCGGTGCCAGATATAGAAGCCGAGTGAGTTCCTACGCGCAGTGGTGTAGTGGGTCATAGGCAAGAGATGGGGCTGTGTCGGCGGCTGGGACTTGTGGGGTTTCAGAAGAGTGCAGAAGCGTTCCTGTGGTCCCACTCTAAAGGCGCCAGGAAGTAACAACGTGGTGGTTTTAGTCGGTGCGAGTACGTATTAACTATTTGCCACGCGAGGACAGGTATGTGTAGGCAATTCCCCAGGTAAAAAAAATGTTCTAATAACTAAGTAATTGTACACCCTAAATTGTTCTACGAAAAAGTTTGCGAGCGCACATTTTCATATATTAAGAATAACCCAGTGTAATTACTTTTATGTATACATTGAGAAAAATGCAATTAGGTATGTCCAAAGTTCATTTCAGGTCATAAAAACAAAATTGGGTTGTAAAAGTAAATTCACTTAAAAAACAAATGGTAGTCGCTGGGCGCCAGATCAAGGCTGTATGGAGAATGATCTAGAGTTTCCTATTTCAAAGATTTGATGAGATCTTTGGTCCGATTAGCCACATGTGGACAGGCATGTGTAATGATTTATCAATGTTTAATTTTGCCTGCTTGCAATATCAAGCTTAATTTTAGATTAATAATTCAATTGTACTTAAGATCTTATAAGAAATAAATTGTCAAGAGCCTGTTTAATCAATTTTAAAGGTGAAGGTAAATAGAAATGAGGGCGGACACAAAAGCCTGTTTTTACAGTGAAAACATCTTTTATTCATGAAGTACTCAAAAGGTAAAAAAATATTTGGGTACAAATGAAAAGCGAGGGTAAAATCGGATTGGACATGTATTGTTCGACTTAGTAATTTGTTGACACAAGTTATTATTCCTTGGGTTTCATTGGTAAAATTTCTCAGTACTCTTTTAAGAGAATTTCGAAATTGATGAGTTTTTTTTTTCAGTATTAAAACTGTAAACAATTTTCTGTTTAAATGCATCTTTTATTTATGTTAAGATATTAAAATAATACATTGAGAAATTAAATAATATCATTTTCTAAATAATAACTTTTAATTACCTATAAGCTTATCCTAATCTAAATATTTTCATTAAAAATAGCGGAGTTCCAATTGACATAAAACGCTTTTGAATAAAATGAATAGTTACACATGTATCATATTATTAAAAATCGGGGAAATTAGAGGGCAGACAATCAGAATTATTTTAATGGCCGTATATTGCACACGATGGCCCAAACACGCATGGGAGGCCTAAATAATGTATCATAAGTTTATCTCAAGTAGATCTTACCTCAGCAGATATATATATATATATATATATATATATATATATATATATATAACTTGAACTACAGAGACGTAGACATCAAAATAGCTAAAATCGTCTTGAATAAGAAGTCACGCATATAAAATTCTACTGGTTCTAAGTACCGTCCTTTGATAATATATATTGATAAATTTGGATAGATTAGATAGAACATTGTAATGAATTAATAAGTATGTTATTAATTCATAACAATGTAACAAAATTATCTCCACATTAAATTAATCGTTTTAATTCTAAACATAGTCCGCCCGTAACTTGTATTGGTAAAATTCAAAGAATTTATGGGTGCACAAATAAAAGTTATGACTTTTGTGGTCTGACTTCGTTGATGAAAACATGTAAAAGAGGATAAAAACATAGAACGAACTATGCCCGCTGGACTCGTGTGCCATTTGGACAAAATAACGCTCCACATGTAGTACCTTACATTTTAACATTTATACTTATCATACTTTACTATTCGGTGTAGTAATGATGTGGAAAGTCTTATCATAATGCTAGAATAATTTTGAAATAACCCCTAAACTGTAAAATAACAGTTATCTTTTTTGGTTTACATTTTACACTAATTAATTTATTATTTTTAAAATCAAGTCAAATATCAAATTCATATGTCTTTATTTTTCCCATACACTGTCTTATTGATTGTCAAACGCTAATCATGGTTCCGAATAGGATGCCTCAGACCTAAGAAGAACCGTCGAAAGAATCACAGTGGTCTAATTTTTTTTTCTTTTAATTTTTTTTCCAAGAATATAATGCATACATATTATCACATATTTGGTATATCATTGCATTACTAGGCTGTGGAAAGTGTTAGACATCCTATTTATCGATAAGGACTATAACATTTCAATTTGTGTCATACACACAGTTGAACAACTCATTTGACCACGCCATGAAGTTGGTAGCGTTAAGGTAGAATATAATTATGTATATGTTAATCTTCACATAGATAAAACTATTCGTTTCTACGGACATCCATTACGCCGAGGCACGATGCAAGTTTACTCTCCCGGGACACGGTAATCTCTGTAACCGCCTCTGATTGATATCTGTAGCAAGGTCTTGTTATTTGTCCTTCATGGGCCTACCTATAACTTGGAGTTGGAGACATAGGTATGCCTGAAATAGCTACAAAATATATCAGCTTAACCTTTTGATTGAGGAAATAGCTATATGCTTCTTCTCTATATCAACAGTAAAAATGAATTTGACTCGTTAAAATAAAACGAAAATTGTATTAAACGATAGACGTTGCTTTATTATTACTGTAATGTGAATTATGTAATAATAATATGCCCTTTAAACCGGAACACACCTGTGTTTTCACTCTACTGCTTTGCGGCAGGAATAGGCACCGCGGTTGCACCGACCCAGACTGTCCCCTGTAAAAGGGGACCTACCACCAGTAAAAGTCTGCTACTTAATTACTAAAATATATAATATATTTTAGTAATTAAGTTTATTATAATGTCATTATATAAAAGAAATACTTACAGTGATAAGTTAATTAAAAATATCAAATTGTAGAATGGACATTAATTAATCTTGATACCAATTTCGGATATCGTCAAAATTTTTAACACTTGTGTTACGCCTATTGAGACATACATAACAAAAGCCTTTAAAACAATACTCATTGGATATTGCAATACTTCTTAATATATCATCATCATCATCCACAGCCCATGTGTGATACTATCACAGGCCTCCCTAATACACCCCTATCCATTAGAGGGGTTTGGACCGACTTTACACATGCCCATCCGACGCATGAATCATCTTACTTTTCAGACAAATGGATGATCGGCCCAAATTGCCCTAACCAACTAGGAAGCAACCATGAAAATTTTGTTGGGTCCCCGTAGGATTCGAACCTACGACCTCCCGTTTCTAAAGCACACGCCCATACTACTAGGCTACGGAGGCAGTTATTAATATATAACAAAAAAAACATTAGGTTTCTTTGTCATTGTTATTGCTCCAGGGAGGAATCGTAAAAAGGTTTTTATTTTACTGTTTTTTTAATTGGGAACTTATACTTTATTATTTTCCTATATTACTTTATTTCTACTTTGTTTAAAATGGTTATGTCTATTGTCGAAATTGATTGAATTATTCTTAATTATTTAGGTAAACCGAAACAAGTTACATCATTATAAAATATGGATTTCCAGAAAGGTTGGGTGGGCAATTTGTGTGACGCGGGTACGGCAATATTACTTGACTTCGTCGTGGGGTTGCTAATATCTAAAATTAGACACACAACATTTAAGGACATACGTAGAAAAAGTTCTTATTTATAACTAAAGAAATGATATAGATGAGACAAACGTTCGGAAGCCGGGGCTTTGGATTGGAAGTACTTTTATCTGTAACACTTTACATTAAGGATTATTTTAAACTATATATTACACGGACAGAACAACATCGTAGTAAAGTCACTTATTAAATATCGAATACTGATTACCGATTACTACTAATTTAATCTACTTCCCCTTTTATACAACTATGGGGTATTTATTTATTCTACAAAACTTTATAAAACTACATGAGATGCCAAAATAACAATCAATGAATACAAGCACGAAATTAAAGTAAATAGCATAATGTAGCATTGGTGTTGCCAGTGGTTGTTAACACATTTTAAGGATCGGTAGCATAGAAAATATCTTTCGTTAAGTAGTATTGTAATTTGAAGAATTTTATAAAATGACAAAGAAAACAATAATTTAGATAAAATATAATATTTATATTTTATATTATTAAAATTATTAAATATTTATAAAATTACTGCTCTATAATTTTTCTCTTTTGTTTTGCATGAGAGGAACATAATATGTAACTTGACATACGATTACTAACACCTGCAGCTATAAAGCCAGCGTATTTTTTGGCAAACGTTGAATAGCATTTCACAGAACATTTAAACCTAGCACTTGAAATATTTCCCTGTCTCTGGAAATAAAAGTTGGAATGTATTCGGTCACTGCGTTGTGTGATTACGTTATTGTTATGTATGTCGTTTACGTCATTTTGTTAATAATCTAGAGAATGTCTACTATACATAGAATAATGTAGCGATAAATAATGATAAAAACATTTGTCTGGAATCATCCACAAACAGTTTGCTTGACCTTACAATGCTTAAATTAACTTACTTAAAACTTTATAGTTTGAAAGCCATTTTATAGTTTGAATTTTCGCTTATTTTGTGTTCCATTGGCACCCCCATGGACACAGCTGGCGAATTGAGTGAAAAGCTCACGGAATATAATAATATAGTTTATTTTAAGCTGTAGATATTACTTTTCACTAGTCCATTATTATGTTTGAAAGTTTTTTTTTTTATGGCATACGCGAGGCAGACGAGCAGTCGAGCCACCTGATGGGAAGTGGTCACCGACACCCCATAGACATTAGCAATACCAGTGGTATCGCCAACGCGCTGCCTACCGTGAGACATAGGGTGTTAAATCTCGTTTACCCAGTAAATACGCTGGCTACGGTGCCCTTCAAACCCGGAACACAGCGTGTTTTCACACTACGCTTCGCGGCAAAATAGGCACCGCGATGGTACCCACAGACGGTCTCCTGTAAACACCTACCACCGGTAACAGGGGACCTACCACCGGTAGTGATTATTAACTTTTGTTTTATATTGTTTTATTATTTTTGTGTATGCCTTTAAGACAAATATAATATAATTTTTACACACATTTTCTTGGTGAAAGAATTAGTAACATCCATAAAAGTTGTTGTGTTAAAGAGATTTCTTGTTAGGATTTCCGAGTATTTTGCATATATACGCTTGTAGTAAACTAGGAATTAGATTATAAATAAAATAATCGATACGTAAATAATAATTAAATACCGTGGCAGGATTGTAACCGGTCTCCAATACAATAGTTTTTAAAGGTTGTTTGTCCTCTTTTTTCTTGTTGACCGTCTGAGGCAGCACCATGACGGTTCCTATACTGTATTCCGATTTGAAGAATATTGTAGCCATCGTATTTCCTGTGTAAATGGGACTTGACATCTTATGTCTCACAGAAGGCAGCGCGTTTGTTATACCACTGGTATTGCCAACTGCTATGAGCGTCAGTGGTCAGATGACTTTCCATCACGTGACCCGACTGCTCGTCTCGTCTGTCATAAAAGCGATTACTAAGAGCATAAAAATTTATGCTTTTCGTTAATCTGGTAATGTTTGTGTTATTTTACATCATTAGTGATATTGCTCAAATAATGCTTGCAAATTTAAATTTTGAATTATTACTTTTGAGATTATTTCTATTTAAACAAAACGAATAGTAATTGAAGTTTTGCAATTGTAGTTGATAATAATTTAAAATTAAAAGAATATTCAGATTACATTTCTACTGTTAAATCTGACTTTAATGATCATATATTTTACAATTTAAGTCATTATATTGGTTTTAAAGGTTATCTTGGTAAACACACACATATTTAAATGGCCTTTTATATTTTTTAACTTAATAATAAAATAATTGGCACTAAGCTTGACGATAGAATTCTCTAATTTATTCAGGGAATTCTACTATCCTAACTATTTATTAAGGGAAAGTAAGATAAAAACTGTAAAAAATATGAAAGAAAATTCACACATCTTCATCAGCATTTGTTAGTCCACTACTGGACATAGGCCTCCCCTAATACAACCCTATCCATTAGGGGGTTTGGACCGTATCCCACCACGCTGGTCCAATGCGGATTGGTGGGTGGATCGACTTTTTACATGCCCATCCGACGCATGGATCATCTTACTTTCCAGACAATTGGGTGATCGGTCCAAATTAGGGCAATTTGGGCCGAACCAAGTAGGAAGCAACTATGAAAATTTGTAGCATCCCCGCATGATTCAAACCCACGACCTCCGGTTTCTAAAGCACACTCAAACCACTAGGCTACGGAGGCAGTTCTACTCAGAATAAGAAATTTTGCATATAAGTGCTACAAAATCTATCTATTATCATCACAATAGTAAAATTGATAATAGTTTGCATGGAAACAATTTAATAGTATGAAAAAATATGTTTATTTTTTAATAATGGTATAAATATCATTTTGTAACGTAAAGTTATTGTATACATAAAAGAATAACGGTAAAATATCGCAATGTAAAAGGAACAGCCAATCTTTTAGTACATCTTATTTACTCACATTTTTTCATAAAAACTATTGGCGCGTGCAATACTTCAAATGTGCAATGAAAACCCCAACGTTACTGATATTTCAAATAGTTTTGAATTGCTATTTCATTCAAGTCGCTGTATTAAAGACTGTTTGTTATTGAAAGGTTTGATTTTATCCGGCTGGTGTCCGATCCAAAGCCTGCTAATGGCTTTGGATCGGTTAGATAGTTATGTTACGACAAATAGTTTGTGTCTCAAGGCTTAAAACTTGTTGTTAAGGACAAAGATAGCACGTAGGCCACTAATCTGCGCCATAGTCAACTTTTAATAACATGCATCTTGCGAAAAATGTATTTTTTTAAGCCTTGTAGACACTTGTTAGGTGCGATACACCAGTTTTTATATAGCGTGACAGCCCCCACAGGCGTATTGGACTTATTGTCTTGAAGTAACTTTGCTATAATAACGGAGGTAGTAATAATTTGGCAATAAAAACCTAATCACATACTTCTAATCGTATGCCGAAGTTGGTTAAGTTTTACGAGTATAGGCTATTTTTAATAAATAAGTAACAAGGTCCGATAAATTCTAAGTAAAGTATGATTTTTCTAAGCAATAATTTTTAAATTTCTCTACTGAACTCGTGCCCAGTTTGCATAAAGGATAATCCACAACTGGAGACCGAAAACAAAATTAGAAAAACTTTAGGGCTTGTACCATCCTATTAGTAAAAGGGGAATTTCAGTAAGTCCTATTCGCCACGGATTAAATGCCTGGCTCAAGTGAAAAAGGCAAGATAAAGAATACTTTTCCTTGCCCTTTTGAAATGACCCAACGTGAATATGTAATACCAAGCGAAACTTAATACAATTATTTAAAAACTTCAGGAGTTAAGTGTTTTTATTAATAGAGTATTTTTGTCATAAAGTCCTGTTTTGAAATTATTAAAGTATTGTTAATAAAAAGGACAAGAGTAACCATTTTTTGCGATAAGACTAACATAGGTTTATTTTGAACAAACGATACAAGAAGTTGCATTCTTAAAAAATTATAACGTCAATCTACTATAGTGACTGTTGTAAAAGAGTAAATTCCAAAGCGTTTGACTGAATGGAATATAGCTTCGCTATGTGTCGATTTCAGAAATACTGTTTTTTAAATGCAAAGAACAAAGAGATACCTCACATAATACAAACAACTTTCTAGAATCAAAACACTTGTTACGCACCAATTTTCCGAGTTCTTTTTGTCTTATACATAACTAGCTACTTCGCGCGACTTTATTTGTTGAATTTAAGAAATGTCCCCGTGGGGTATTAAAATATTCTGTAAAGTATAATATATAAGGTAATTATAATAATAAGTAATATTCCTTTTAAGGCTTTGTTAGTTCATGACAAAATGTTTTTTTTTTGTAATATGTACTGAACAAAAAAAAATATTTTTAGATGTTTCAGTTTATTAAAACAAAATTTGTCTCAAGATTTTTTTATTTCAAGGTCTATGTCTTGAAATCACGAGATAAATATAACTTGCCAATAAAGGTTTATGTTAGCAATAGACAAGGTAAAAGTTTCACTATGAAGAGTGTTCTTCAAATATACTGGAGTACGTTACACTTTTTTAAATGGAACTTTTGTACGAGCGCTTAAGATACATAAACTGACTCGCAACTTAAGCTTAAGTTGTAACTTATATTTTTCTATGGATCACGTTCCAATAAGATGTATGTTAAATAAATGAGTTTTAAAACTAATATAAATTCTTATAATTAAAAAGTAATAAGTGTTGTTGTATATTTTTAAACAATCATCAATTATGAACATATAATTGTGTACATTGAAGCAAATGTTATAAATCTAAAGCTATTCTTAAACAAACATTTTATTTTTTATTTTTATTGCCTGCGCAGGCAGACTAGCAGTCGGGCCACCTGAAGGGAAGTGGTCACCGGTACCCATGGACATTGGTAATACCAGTGGTACCGCACAGCTGTGTTTTCACTCTAGTGCTTTGTGGCAGAAATTGGCAACCCAGACAAAAAGTCTGCTTGTAATCTTTTTTCGAGGCAGATTAAAAAAATATTTTGCGTTTGTGCCAATTCTTTTGATTGATTTAATATTATACTTTACGAAGTTAATATATTCAATCATATTATTGGAAGTCTTATAATGACATAATGTTTGAAAACATATGAGCTCGAGAATAATGGATTAAAAATTAGTTAACTATGTTTATTAACAACTTGTTTATTGATAGATACATCATTATAAAAGAAATAAGGAACGAATACAGGGGCATTTCAGTCTACACTTACATCAACTATTGGTTGGTCACCCCTTTTCAAAGACTTAAATAGAAATAGAACTTCATTTGTAAAAACATTATGAAATATATACTTAAATTAAAAGTATGATATATTAATTTCTTTAATCACGGGTATTATACATTCTTTCATTTTAAATATGTTATTTAAATAAAAATTTAATACAAATTAATAATATAGATAAACGCGATAGTATGCAATAAAGTCTTAATAAGCACTTATTACATTATGTGTCTAATATTTGGTAAATAGGTTTAAATAGACCATAAGGAAATCAAGACCTAGGAACGATCCCGTCTCATGATCAAAAAGCTCGCATCTACAACAATTCTGATAATTAATATAATTAATTCTCTAAGTTTCCTTCAAGGACCGTCTAAGTGCTACCACGGTGTCGACTTCTGCCGCAAGTCTATAGTGCGTAAACATTACTTATACTTATGGACGAGATACTCACTTGCCGTCGGGTGAAGGTCCAGCGCGTCTCCCAATATAAAAATCTCAAGTAAATACAAATTGCCAGATGATATTTCTGTTTGTTTCTCCGAAGTAAATCACGTATTCAAAAGCGACGTGCCTATGTCAGCGACGGGATATCATTTACATATTCTCACGTTTCTTCCCTTATGGAATTATGTAAAATAGTAAAAAAAAATATTGTATACGAGAAACCTTTTTGTAGGAAATACTAACTTGGGGCAAATTATATTTTTATTTTAGAACAATCAACGCGTATTTAAGAGATATGTTTATGGCACAGTTGGATGTACTAAAAACTAAAAAAATCTTTTGATTAATTACACACAAACTTTGAGCCTATTACTAATTACTTGCTTTTACGACTTAGTAATCAAATCAACGCTTTGGTAAATTGTTGAAGTGCTCAGTAAAGCATAAACTGTGTAAATAGTTTTTGACTTTGACTTCACATTTGAATTTTATATGTGGGCGCTAACTTACAAACCGAAGTGGTTCCTAGTGTCGAGGGAAATATCTTCGTTATGTTCTCTTGTTGTTGAGAACCAGTTAGACAAATTAACCGAATGGCAAAATAGGTAGCATTCATGTTGCGGATAGGTATGTTATGTCACTGAAAATATTGTGATATCTAATCCACCCGTAGTCAAATGAACAAAAATATTTGCCTGATATATAACGTACTAGCAGTCCCACCACGGCTCGTGCACTTTTGAGATTTCTTGAATAGATTTTTTAGGGTAAAAAGGAGTCAATATTACTCACTGATAACATACTTTTCTATTAATAAAAGAGCCGGAGCCTATTAAAAATAAACACATAAATTATTATTAAAATAAGTAACAAATAGTTATAATTTGAAATTATATAAATCGTAGTCTGATCGTTAGTCATTAATAAGTCATCCTAATGTAAATGGTACTTTGGTGTTGTAAAGTAAACTGGCTTGCACTTAAGAATCCTGAAATCGTAGATTAATATCCTGCGAGGACTCAACTACTTTCCATTAGTTGTTTCCTATTTGGTTAGGACAATAGTGGCTAATTACCCTATTGCCTGTAAAGCAAGATCAAAGATCGAATGGGATTGTAAGTCGGTCCTGCGCTTGAACTCTTTCTGGTCATGTCGGTTATTCTGTAAGGGTAAAAATAACATTTGTGCACTATAATTAACTACTACTTACTATAATTAATTATTAACTAAAATTTGTTAAAATTATTAATACTCTGACAATTCATAGTATTAATATTCTTAATATTACTACCTTCTTCTTTTTTTTTACATATATTTATTATTTTTGTTTGTGTTAATATTCACCGTACTTGTACTGCTTGTATATCATATTTACCTTTTTGTAAATAGCAACGCAGCTTGTCTATTTTTATAAGCACTACACCTATATGTCTAAAGGTAATATTGACTGTTTGTGCCAAAAAAAAAATGGAAAAAAAAATGATTTCGACTGAGTTGGCTGATTTCTAATATAAATCGGCTGCCGATTACAACCATATATGACAAAATGTAAAAAATTCAAAACAAAATCAGTATCTATAACATATTTACTATCAATCATGTGCGCGTTACGGACGTGCTTATAAAATCAGAAGGCATTTAAATGTAATAGGTCAAATCTTGTACACGTCATAGACATTCAATATATCTGTAGTTACATAAATGCATTTTTTAATTAAATTAAATATTTAATGAAATTACACATTTTTAAAATTTTAATTAGCTTTTCACTTCTACCGGCCGTCCTTATAACTACATGTTTTTATGACTAGATTTTTTTTATAGCATACGCAGACAGACGAGCAGTCAGGCCACCTGATGGGAAGTGGTCACCGACGCCCATAGACATTGGCAATACCAGTGGTATCGCCAACCCGCTGCCCGTGAGACGTAGGGTGTTAAGTGTCGTTTACCTAGTAAATACGCTAGCTACGGTGCCCTTCAAACCGGAACACAGCAGTATTTTCACACTACTGCTTCGCGGTAGAAATAGGCACCGCGGTGGTACCCACCCAGACGGTGTCCTGTAAAAAGGGGACCTACCACCGGTAAATAAATAAAAAAAGACTGAAAGTAAAACTACGTTCATTCATACTGCAGAATAATTGCATAAATAAAAATTCTACAGTTAAAACCTATGTTACTTAACGTAATGGAGCGAAGATATATCATCATCATCATATCAGTCTGATAAAGTCCAATGATGAGCATAGACGTTCCCAGCGAGCCGCCCAGAGGTGCAATCCAGCGTTACCTGTATCCACTTCCTACACATTTACACACATAACTCTTTCTCCGTTTCACACCGCGGCGACCAGCACGAGGCTGCGATTTTAGTACCCTGCTTCAACAACGATTGATCGTTGCAAAAGGCTTTACTTAATATTCTTATTAAGATTTATGAGTAATTTGCTCTCGGTTTCTCTAGATTCAAGGTAAATCATTTTCTTGTTTATTCACTGCGTTGTGTTAAAACTAATCGAATTAAAATTCCGTTTGTAGTTATCTTAAATTACTGCGACTTTTAGTGAAATAAATGTTTTGAAATGCTCATACACACAACAGAAATATTACATATATACAAAACATAAATAAAATAAACTTACAGTTTTAGTTTATTGTAAGTTTATTTTACTTTTGTACTTCAGAACTATTTATTATCAAGTATATTACTTATCATAAATTATGTCAATGCTTTTATAAAACTGTTATTTTTATAGGAGTCTGTGTTTAGTTTCTGAAAGACATTGTTTACTCTACGACTTAAGTCTCTTATCGCTCGCATTATAGTTATTCTTAGAAGCTAACTTATTTTATCCTTTGGGATAGTTTTCAAACTTTAACTTTATAAATTTCTGACAGACATATTTTATGATACCTTCCATAACTTTGTATTTTCCAGTCCAAAAGATTAAAAAAAACGAATACTTTAGACTATTTTATCTTTAAGAGATTAAAATTTTTCTTTGTGCTATTGCTGTTTTCGTTCGGGTTTCAATTTAAGTACATGTGGTAAAATGAATAAGCTGTGAATCATGTTCTATGACAATTCCATTTTACCAGCCTCCAATCTGTTTTTTAATCAATTCTATATCTATTCAGCTCTATTATATAGTTTGTTAAATCAAAATCCATTATCCGAAGCATTTCAATCATATATGAAATAGATCGAGTCACAGATTTTTTTGACATTTGTAGTAATTTGATTGTTCTACAAAGTAAATTACTAAAAATAATTATAACTAGAAACCATGTAGGAAGTTCATTCCAATGACAGACTGAAGTTAAATGGAGGCGCCTATTTAACCGACTTCAAAAAAAGGAGGAGGTTCTCAATGAGTGTGTATTTTGAAGTTATACTTCTTAGGCGCGTTATGAAAAAATGATGAGGGAAATTACGATGCGTCACACAAAATTAACAGTTTATAATGAAAACGGTGAAAATGTAATAGGTCCATATTACATAGTGATAAGGTTGATTTTTGTGTAGTGATAATGGAGTTGTCGTTTTTATTTCGATAGTTGTTGATAATGTGCTCTATGAGTTAGGATTAAGGTACGCTTTTGGTATATATATATATATATTATTATTAATATATTTTATATTATTTAAATTTATATTAAATATATTAAAATATATTATTATATAAATATATTAATTTTTGTAATGATGTTTATTGAACTTGATATAATGGTAATATTTTTATTCTTTTAATCTATCAACATTAGATTTATCTATGTAATATCGTTTTAGATAAGCGCCATCTAGTCAGACATAATCAAAGCTTCTGATTTATAGTACCGCTTGTACATAAGCCAACATCTCTTAGGAATTCTACATTTGTAAGCAACAGATGGCGCTGAACTACCAGTTATATGATATACAAAGTACGTCTTGTGAATCCATAAATTCTTAATCGAATTATTTATGATTAGTTCTTGTAAATCTATCATCTTTAATTGTCTTAATTATTTTTGATTGATATTACTTACTTTTTGTGAATATTATTTTGATTGATATTACTTACTATTTGAGAATATTAGTGAAAAAATTGTGCTTATATACTTTTTCAAGTGCTCCAATATAATTGAGGTTAACTATCCGTATGTATTATTTATTGATGTATATTAAATACTTTTATTTAATATAATTAACACTAAATATTATTAAATTATTAATGTTAAATACTTATTATTGGTTATTTAATATTCACAAAATAAAGGAATAAATTTAATAAAACATTTAATAAAAGTTTGTGATAAAATTAAAATTGAACATCAAATTATAATATTTCTTTTAATATTTGCTATTAAATTAAATTCGATTTTTGAATTTATTATTAAATTTATTTTTAAAATATTAAATAATCAATAATAAACATTTAAAATTAAGAATCTTATAATATTTAGTACAAATTTTGTCTTATATATTTATTATTCTCTAAATTTTGTTTTTAATAATTATATACATCTATATATAATTATATATATATATATTATTATTATTATTATATTAATATATTAATTTTTAATTTTTAATATTAATTATTGATATCTAAGATCAATCTAAGATTATTTTAGTTTAAATTTGATGACTATTAATGGTACTATTCAATTTCTGTTCTAGTTTTCAAGATGGGTAAAACAAATGCGGAACACTGTAAAAACTATTACAATCGAAAAAAAGCTGCTAAAGAAGCAGAAAAAATTCGACAAGGCTTTTCCGTAGAAAAACCAATAAAAAAAATATATTATTATGTAAATATATTAATTTTTGTAATGATGTTTATTCAACTTGATATAATGGTAATATTTTTATTCATTTAATATATCAACATTGTGATTTATCTATTTAATACTTTTTATAGTATTATATATACTTTTTCAATTATATATACTTTTTCAAGTGCTCCAATATAATTGAGGTTAACTATCCGTATGTATTATTTATTGTATTGTAATTAATTATTATATTTATATTGCATGCAATTAAAAACTATTTTAATGATGTCAAAAGTATAACTTCTCACGCGCTACATAAGTACACGCACCCATTTTTTTTGTGTTTATTACTTTAGGACTTTTGCCTTTTTTTACCGTGGGGAAATGCCTACGCATATCCGTCCTCGCAGGGGCGAAGACGGGTTAAGTTGGACTCACATCGACTAAAACCACCACGTTGCTCCTACTTGGCGCTTTATAGATGGGGTCACAGGAACACTTGGCAGTCTTCTGCGACCCCACCAGCGCTAGTCACCAGGGCAGCTCCATCTCGGCCTCACGGGCGCGTCGGAACTAACGCGCCCTTCGTTTCGGCCCCTATAGACAGGTAACACACCCCCCGACTCAGGGACCATGGGAGCCAGGAAATCCCAACCCGTTCAGGGATAAGACTCCCAGCCCATATCGGTGCCCTAGGTCTTGGGCTCCATCGCTAGCTCCATTTCGGCCGCAGAAGGAGGAGAGATCGACGAAACAATGCCAAATGTCCCTCTACCCACGGCCCCTCGACACCGCATCGCGGTGCCACCCCGCCGAGTCGCGGAGGATAGGGAGAGCGGCCTACGATATACTAACACTCCTCTTCCCCACGACTCCTCCGTGGTTGCGAAGGACAGAAAGGGTGGCACACCTACCTCCTGGAACCCGTCCTCGCACACTCCAATGGAGCATCCAAAGCAGCCTCCTCCTCGGCCGGCTAGGTTCCTCTTAGCTTCCCCGCGGCTGGGCAGGCCGCAGGCACTGAGCACAACTGCTATGACAAAGCGAATGGTCAGGGGGTCTGAACTTTTGCCTGGGTTAACCGTTTTGATGATTTTTTTTGTATTGGAAAGACGGTGCTTCCCGTTTGGTCCCATAGCAATTTGGTCCAGTTCTAAAATTGACATCCATGAAAAAACTGAATAATTCTAAAATTTACATCAAGTTATTGCTCAACAAATGGACAATTAATAGCTCAATAACACGCCTATCGATTTCGATTATTCTTCTTTGTTTATTTATAAAAAAGAATGTAATTCGATAGCGGTTGGATAAGAGTTTGGTTAGTTTCTGATAATGGTATCTATGAAAAAGCGACGGAACTCTTCAAATCTTAGGAGCAAATAAACGATACTTGAAGGCATCTTTTATCAGCTAAGGGCCGTACGTAAATCACGTGAGGATCGAAAGGGGAAAGGATAAATAGGGATTTTAGATGGGGGAGCAAATAAGACATACACTTCTGCTATCCAAATTTTAGAAATTTTGAGTTTTTTTACTTTTTAGTGCATTTTAATTTGTTTTGAATTAGTTTTCTGTTTTGAAGTCAGTTTTTTTTTGTTAAAACTTTATCGGAGGTAAATAGCAAAGAAATAAAACACGCTCGGCTAGCGGCTTTTTGACTACGCACCTGCTTTTCGCATGATATTCGCACCCGTAAAAATCCACATAATTTGATGCAGACGCGGATGCTCAATGCAGATAGGATGATTTAACTGATGCATTTCTGGATGTGGATGCGAATATCGGTAATACCGCTGGAAACGTAGAGGGAATATATACACAAACTTTATATTCGGATTACATGCTACCGATTGATTGATGATAATTGCTGCAAGATGTACTTTATGTCTTATGCGTGGTAAAATAAATTAATACTAAGAATATATTGATATCGATTTGTTGAACGACTTTATATCACTGATTGTTTACATCATTTTATGATTAATCGTGAAGGATTTGACAGGAGCTTATTCTTATTTCTTTGAAAGATAAGGTTACCCATAAAATATATTTAATATTTTATTTTAAACAGTTTATATATGTTTCAAATATATTGAAGTATATATAAAAGTTAAAAGTCTTAACATGCATGGTATTTTGCCTCAAGGGAAACTGTTACGGTTGGCTAAGCAAGTCTTATCAAGAAATAGAGGTATTTTTATAATAAAGTAGCCCACTCATAAATTTTACTTTGACTTGACTAAAATATAACGTATTTTTTATACTTATATTTCTTTTAATAGTATTTATTGTTGCTTAATTATACTCTTGTTCAACAAAATTATCATTAAGTGAATAGAATGAACGTTCACAGTTTAATAAGCATATCCATCAATATTAGGACCAATATTTTGTGTACATATATTGATAAAAACTTGAAAGGAATTTTTTTGTTAAAGGAATATAAATAATATCCTTTTCATCACGACGAAAGCGATACAAAGCGAAACATAGGCGGGTTTCTTTTCTTTGAAGAATATTGTAAATGAAATGATTTCGGCCACCCGAATATTTTCAGGAACACTGAATCGAACTGCCTTTTTTGTATAAAATCATCATCATCATCATCACCAGCCTTTGGTGGGTGGACCGACTTTAAGCATGGCCCATCCGACGCATGGATCATCTTACTTTTCAGACAAATGGGTGATCGGCCCCAAATTGCCTAACCAACTAGGAAACAACAATGAAAATTTGTTGAGTCCCGCAGGATTCGAACCCACGACCTCCGGATTCTAAAGCACACGCTCATACCACTAGGCTACGGAGGCAGATATATAAATTAGTCAATGCTATTATAGAAACTAAACTGACCAAAAAAATGGACTATGTTTTGATGGTACGCGCTTGCACCTACCTATAATCTACATGTATGTACCGTATATACGCTCGCTACGTTAACCAATTATAACAACAGCTTTGATGCACTTTAAGCCTGAAGACATTACTTTACTGTTATTACTGTTTACGTGCTTATAGACGCAAACCTCGTCTCAGCTCGATAACGTATAACTTGTAAGATACCTATTATAAATATTTAGCCTATTATGAAACAACAATTGTTGTTTCATTCTCAAATTCTTTGACGTCACAAAAAGAATCACTTATTAATATCAATAGCATCATCTTATAGGAGTGCCCATCGCATTTTCAATTCGATTTAAGCTCACGACTACTGAATTAGGAAACACATGCGAATATGGCTAGGCTTAGTTAACAGTTTTTTAACAAGCTTCGTGACCTTGTTAAACAAAAACTCCTTAAATCATCAACAAAATGTATTTTCTTTTTAATTTAATATTGGGTAGCACAAAAAATTTATTTTATTGCAAATTATTGCAAACATTAAAAGTGAACCCTCTTTCTAATCATATCTTGTAACAAGCAAGTGGCTTATCATTTTTACGGGAATTTATCAAAAAAATTAATTTACCCTCCGCAATAAAACTAGAAATAATTCTAGAAACAAAAGGAATAGGTTCGATTTGTTAACAATATATTAAAAATAAACATTTTAGTAACCTAATTATACTGCGGTCTTGCGGTTTCCTTTAATTCGAAAATTAAGGAATGGAGTTTTTTCGCCATTCCTAATACAAGTAACACATGAAGCTAGTTATATACTCATTTCAGATATTCATTACTAAACTAAATTTAATACAGGACTTAAATCAAGAAGCTGTAGAAGTTGTTGCATGGGCTCAAATATTGAAAAAAAAATACGTTCCAAAATTCTGTATGTATATATATTAAATGAATATATATACATAAGTGGGTGACAACGTGCTATCTGCTAAAACTTTTACTGCATTTTGTATCCTTAATATCTTTTAAGTGTTCATTTAATATATATATATAAATACTTATATTAAAGTAGGTCTTTTTTTTGGGTAAAATTTCACTTGTATAAACTTAATCTTCATGGCACAATTTTATGGTACATTAGTCTACAGTAACTTGTCTTCCCTTTTTACATAAAGGAAACATTTATTTGTATAATAAATTTAAAAAGACAATTAATAATATTCAATTTAAATGTTTATTTAATTTATTGATTACAAAAATTATACGTAAACTTAATTCTGATTATTCAATCATGACATCAATCGATTAAATATTAAAACCACAGACTATCATCAATTAACTATATTTATTTGTTCAAGACTGTTAAAATCAGTCTGAAAAGAGGTTTTCGAACAGTTTGACTACTAACGCTTTAACCCACTCGTTGCCAACCGTTGATAAGTTAGTTTTTGACAGACTTCCCAAAAGAAGGAGGTACTCAATTCGGAGCGCATGTTTTTTGTTTTTAACATATATGTGGTTTTGTTTCTTCTATGATTTTGTTGATATTAGCTAATCTCTAATATATTTTTGAATATTTGCTATATCGAAATGTTTTACACATCACTTCTTTCGGCATATATTGGAGAGAGTTACAAAAAGAAGTTAAATAAATTTACTTGCCTTTATAGCCATATAATACGGCTTTGGAATTACCTAATTGTATTTAACTACTACTAACATTTGTAAATAAATTAAAAAGAAAGACCACTGGACAGCGACTACCTATCGAATAAATGAAAAATGGTCAAAGTTTGCGTGGCAGCAGCGGCGCAAGAAATTTTAAAAATAGACTAATAGAAAAAAACATACGTATTGAGAACCACTATCACTTAGAAAGTCAGTCAAAAAGTCTGTTCTGCGCCTCATCTTTTCCTTCAGTTGTGTTGTTTATTATAACTGTTTGCGTCCCATTGGTCTATGAGAGTTTTGCGAGCGCACCTTTTTTTGAACTGAACAACAACATGATATAGATTATTTTGTTTGATACAAGATTAATAATATAGCTTCAGGAGACACTAAAATTCTAATGCTTTTTACATTGATTAATCAACGTAATATTATATGCAGATCAAAACTCTAGTTTTTAGTATATAGCATATGTGAATATCATAGAAAATTACAATCCCCAACGACGCAAAACAAGTTATACTCATTAGTCCTAATTAGAACCCTGCTTGATTTTTAAGTCGATGATATTATTTGAGGTTATTACAGATTAAATACATTAATTAAAACGCTAGTAGTCAATTCGTTAGAAAATATCTTATCAGACAGAATTTAACGCTGACTGAATTCAATCTTTAGAAAAAAAGTACTGAAAAAATAAAATCTAGTCCATATTTTACTAAACAATAAAGAAACATTACAAAGTTGTTTCTCCCTAAGATTCAAATACCGCAACGTAAATGCGTTAATATCACTTAAGTTTAAATATTTGACACATATAATCAGACATTATTCCAATATACTCGAATACAGTGGTTTTTTTTTGGTGTGAGAGAGGGTGGGTGACTTGTGAATATGTCATACTCAATTTAAAAAATTGTGAGAAAAACATAAACTTTTCAGGGTTTGCAACAATTGGGCAGTGTGGTTTGAGTCCATTTTACTCATGGTCCGTGCACTTTCTTCCGATATAGCCTGTGGATGAATCAACTGCTAAGCCACATTTAGTACATCAACTTTTAATTGCAGTTAAGTCCTGGTTTAAAAATGTATTGTCTCAGAAAGATAGTCAACTGTTTATTGAATTTACAATTGTAAGTCATCGGCGTAAAAATGATAGGCACATTGAAGTTCATGAAAAATAAGATTAATAAATAAGAATAACAGAAATAGGAAGAGAATTCTACCTTGGGGTACCCCAGATACAAGATTAAGCCAAAGTGATGAAGATTTGTCAGCATTAATTGATTGCTGGCGCTCTCGAAGATATGAGCAAAATCATTTTAGCACTTCATTAAAGATCATTACTGAAAAAAGGATTACAAGAAGGATATCATGACTGTCAGTATTAAAATCGATTAGAATCAAAACAGTAACCATGGTTGATTCCATGCCCACCTTAATAGCACGGGCAGTAGTGGTAGTATACTGAAAATGAAGCGAGAACTTTGTTTATGAACATAAAATTCATGTACCTTACGAAGAAATGGCAAAATGGAGATGTAATGAAAATGGCAAAAATTGTAGGATTAAGACAAAAACAATATCTTCAACTGAAATCCAAACACTTGGATTCCACGATTTCCTTTGTTATTTTTTTTGTCGTCTTGAGTTCCTCAATAGCGTTGAACGCCAACTTCTTGAAATAATATAAGGATTGCCCTTAAATTTATCGTCCCAATTTTGTTTTCATTTTTGCATAGCAATTCAACGTATGAAAATTCGTTTTTAATTAAATTATAAAATATACATACATAACCATAATTTATGTTATAATAGTTTCTTGAATATTCTTAATTTTATGACTTAATAAAATTAAGAATATTTATTAAATAATAATATATATAAACTTTTTATTAAATAACAATATTATTATTATTTTATGTTAATAATTATTAATGATTTAAAAATATTTCATTTTATAGTCACATACATTTCGTGTGTAATAATTACGATTAAATAAAAAAGATTATTCCAACCTTTGTGCTCATTTTATGTGTACATGAAGTTAAAATAAGTAAAAAAACTAAACTTTACGTTGTCAGTTCTTAATTCCAACGAAAAAATCTTTACACATAACATATTTGAAATCCATTTAATATTGATAATATTTTGGTTTGTGAAACTAATAATTATGTCAATCAATTTTTAAAGTTGTGTCAGGGACCAAGATAGACTACTCGTACAACCTCAAAACTTTACAAAGTCCCAGTTGCCCAAAGGACGAACATCAAACGATTTGATTATCAAAATCATATATAAATTCAAAGCCTATTAGTTTAAATCATATTTCGTAAACTCCCTCGAGAAAGTCTTTACGAAATTGTATTAATATGTTAAAATCTCAAGAATTTTAATAATTGTTCGTTTTAAATTACTTTTTTTTTCATTACACTAATAAAATACGTTCGGTAATGGCGTTTGACATAAAACACTTAGTATATTTAGTTATGCTATGGTGTTCATCATTGGTACCAAGTATTAAGATTTCATGGTAATATAAACAAATTCAATATTTCATTATAACACTATTCGACCGTTTTCTGTAATATTACTACGACGTCACATTTAAATGACTATAAAAGCGATAATTGTTTGCATCCATAAGAAAAAATGGAAAAAAATAGGGACTGCTGTTAGAATTGAAAACTTTTACTTTTATCATTTTAAATTTCATAATTTTGAATTTTAAGTTATTATTATTATACTAATGTACTTAAATAAGTCAATTGAGATAAAAAAAATCGAACAATGATTAAACAAAAACACTATCGACAACGCACAGTATATTTAAACCAAGATACGTTTATCAACAATGCATGCATGTTGTGTTTGTAGAGCTATGAGTAAAAAGTTGAAAATGGTTAGAGTAACGATTAAAACTCTATTGATATTTTTAATACTAATATTCAATATTTGGACTCTGAAGTTTTATTCCATTAAAATGTAGCAAAAAATTTTAAGCTGTTGTTTGGTTTCATTATGAAACTATTTTAACCGCTTGTTGACATTTCCTGAAATCAATTAACTTTAGTAACATATAATATTCAGAAGTAAATATAATCGCATGAAATGCGTAATTGACACAGGCTATAACGTAACAAATACATTAAAATAATTAGAGCGCTTTGATGTTTAGTACAGAATACATATCAAAGGTGTGCTTTTGATGTTTCCGTTTCATCATTGGTATAGTCAAACGACTGGTATTTGATTATTAATTTACTGGTGCCAACGAATTTCCATTATCAATACTATTAAACGTTTAATTATGATAAATCAGAAGTGAATTTTAGTCTCCTTATTTTAATAAGTCAAATATATGTATTTGAAACGAAAAACAAAATAGGTATAAATAACTACTAATAATAAATAACTAAACTAAAATAAAAACTACAACTAAAATTGTCATTCACATATTTACATTTTTTTTTAATAATTAACGGGACCATTTTAATAATAGTTTCATAATTTTTGACCGACTTCCCAAAAGAAGGAGGTACCCAATTCGGAACGTATGCTTTTTTTTAAATATGTTACCTCGTTAATTATACACTACAAACTGTTTAAATTATACAGTTAAGCTATAGATAACAATTATCTGTATGTTTTATGGCATGATTTTTTTGTGATGGTCATAAGAAGTCATAATTTATCTCATGTATATGCTATGATGGTTCTAGAACGAAAATGTTAAAGTACGTGTAAGCATTTTTCGCTGAAAGTGGTTTTTTGCATAACGCTTTCACGTATACGGTAAAGATTTTTCTTTTTTGCATAATTCTATAAGGGAGGAGACGTGACAATAAGAAACTGATATTCTGTCACCGGCGTGGCATGTGCTTGTTACACATTCACATTTGCTGGAAATCAATTGCGATGACCACCCCGATGCAATTCCGATCACACGATATCGCTTATTCAGCGATATGTTTCGACATCGCCGTCCCACGGTTCGGAATGCTTACAGCAAACAAGTTGGACACTGGATGTACTGGATACTACTAATACTGGATGCACCTCATGGGGAGTGTCACTTTTGTTCGATCGTCGAGCAATCGTCACGTCTTAGTTTTAATTAGTAATAGTAATTGTTTGTAAATTGATTTAATTAAATTACATTATAAATTATATTTGCATTTTTTGCAACATTTGTTAGGCTGTAGCCTTCGTATTTGGCGCAGTCGGTAGGAAAGTCAAGTAAATTCAGTGAATAGATTACCGACGTTGGCTCTCAGAACCTCAAGAGCTGCTGCTGGGAGGAGTATCCAGACATCGATACAGCAGAAAAGTTCTGATGCATTGGTGAGTACCTAGATCTTACTAGAGTTGCTTTTCCATCTCTGTCCTTAATTATCCAAGATTTTCATCCACGAAATACTCAGACCCTAGGTTAGGAAACCCTCATAGAATCTTTCAATTAGACGCTAGTACTTGTAGAGATTTGAACGTACTCTTAGAAGATAGTGTATTAATAGAATCATTCGATCTAATAGCATCAGACTCCGTCAAAACGAGCAATGCACTGGTATACCAAATTTACAAAGCCCTTAGACTGTTGCCAGAATTCGATGGCAACCCGAACGTTCTCACAAGGTTTATTAATCTGAGCGACCTATTAGTAGCGCACTATATGAGATCAGATCACAATTAGCTTTAAGCAATTTAGCATTACTCAACGAAATCTTAAATAAGGTCACGGGACCCGCAGCTAGGAGACACCACAAGATTTTGGCCCATTCACCGAACGACAACGGAATAGTAGAAAGATTTCATTCTACGATTCTCGAACATTTAAGAATACTCAAACTTAATAGACCCAATGAACCCGTTATTAAATTAATGCCTTATGCCATCTTAGCAGATAGACAAAACTAGCCCCAGTTATTCACAAAATATCGTTCTCGCGGACCTCCCAATTCATATTTATACCAAAAGAACGAGGACCTATTGCTAAGTCACGACTAAAGCGTAGCCCTAAGGATCCCACCTTGTTATAGGATAATCCTGCTGACGTTACTCCTGCGACTGACCTACGGACAAGATGTAACAATTGACTCACTTGACGAAGGAACTTGACTGCTATCGTTCAAATTAGGACCGACAAAAATAGTTACTCACCACCACTCCTTCCTAGAATACGTAGACTTGAAACAAATCCAAAACCAAGTAGAATCAGTCCAAAATCAAATAAGAACACTTTGACCGCAATTAAATAACACGACGTTCACTCTGTTTGATCCTCATATTGAACATCTTTCTAGCAAACTCGATAGATAATAAATTAGGTTACTATTTCTTAAGCGGTAAAGTTGTAATAGTCATTAAGGTCCCCATTGTCAGCCCTACTACCTTCCAACTCTACAAACTAGCCATTGTCCCGAACAAAAATCACGAGATCCTTATCCACACCTCACCTTTTATAGCAATTTCTGGTACAGATTCTAGGTACATAGAGACAGAATGTCCGGAAGTAAATTCGCTGTATCTATGTGACTCGAAGCAAAACTATATTACACATGATCAGACTGACTGCATTCAACACCTCATAGACCACCAAGAACTCATGACAACCTGCAAGCGGACTCGAGTTAATCTGACAAGAGAAGCCCTTGAAGTACTGGACCCGACTAAAATCAAGATAACATGTGACACGAACAGTACTAAATATTATACGAAAGTTACTTAGCTACTATACCAATAAATTGTAATCTGAAGACTCCTAGAACCACCATATCGAATTCCAACGATCGCGTAAAAGGACATACCATTAAAATTATGGAAATGCCGCAATTTGAAAAACAAGAATATCTGCAACAAGAACCTATTACCATGAATGTGCCAAATTTGGAAAAACTTCATACACTGAGTACAAAAATTAGTCTGGAATCTCCACTCTATTTGAATAAGAGCGCAGACCAAATTATATACCATACGACTGTACCGATTTATGTAATAATTCTAATTGTGGGTATCCTGACAGCTGTATTCTTCTACCGAAGACTCCGAGCAAGATCCCTGCGAAACAAAGATCAACCTGCCAGCAACGATGTAACTGAAATAGTACAAGCTATCCCAGCACCAAGATGCATCAGCCCAAATCAAATAAGGGTTGATCATAAGAACATTACAGCGACCCTCTCAAATAAGATTCTCGATTAGTCGCTGAACTATGGGGAGAGGTGTTACACATTTATATTTGCTGGAAATCGATTACGCGATGACCACCCCGATGCACATTCCGATCACACGATATCGCTTATTCAGCGATATGTTTCGACATCGCCGTCCCACGGTTCGGAATGCTTACACAGCAAGCAAGTTGGACACTGGATGTACTGGATACTACTAATACTGGATGCACCTCATGGGGAGCGTCACTTTTTGTTCGATCGTCGAGCAATCGTCACGTCTTAGTTTTAATTCGTAATTGTAATTGTAAATTGATTTAATTAAATTACTTTATAAATTATATTTGCATTTTTTTGCAACCTTCGGCTGTAGCCTTCGTAATTGGCTTCTAAATATATGATAATTTAATTTGGAGGAACAAACATAAACATCAACACGTAATTTGTGTTTACCCAATTAATTTCATTTATTACTTGCAAAAGATTGCAAAAAAATAAGAGGATCTCCATTTTGTGCACATATTTGCTATTTTATTCAATATTTTTAATGATTTCAAAGTATTTAATTATTTAAATTTTGGGTCTATACGATAAATTTCGTATGATTAGACCGAGTATTGTATAACATTCCGAAGGTCCCAAACAATATAGCACTAAAATACTACTGTACTACATCGGGATAGGGATAAAGTTACCTTACAGTGTTAAAGCTCCACATGAGGTGCGAATTAATTCAAATTTACCCAATTTATCTGTACACAAAAAGAATTAAAGTAGAACTGTTAGAAAGCCCCGTAGAGTTACCCATGTTCAGATTGGCTAGAAGAAAAAATACGTTTAATGACACTAAAGTGTTGCACTAAATGCCTTCGACTTTCGAAATGTTAAACAGGCAATATTGATTAAAACAAAACTTTTATTCTGGTAGAGACCACATTGAGGACAAGGATGTGTAGAAATTATTTATATATGATGATGCCTGCACAGGCATATCAACTGGAAACTGATTAAATTAATGTACGCCTACCTTAAATTTTCCTATCCACCCAAAGGTTGATTGGTATAGAATTCCATCGCCATTAAGGCGCCTTTGTATCTTTTGTATACAAAAAGTTTAAATAAATAAATAAATTATGTATTAAATCATGTTACGATGATTGTAATGTAGTGATTAAAATTAAAAAAAGACGACCGTACAGTTTGTTGCCGATTCTTCTCTGGACAGGTTAAAACTTCCGTAGACGTAGACCCTAGAACTCAGTGTAGTCATCTGATTTATGGCGTTTTATTCATCATCAGATATGGAAATCGGTAACCCTGCACCGTCTCTTTAATCTGGTAACCAGTAACATATTAAAACTATAATTTGGTCGCTATGATTGAAATTAGCTCGGTGAAATTGAATGTGCATCCTGTTTAAGAAATAACGACTGCTTACGATTTAAATCAATTTAAGTAATTGCAGTGTTTTACCACATTTTAATAAAACAAAATCTTTTAAGACATTGATTGAATTACAATTACAAAACAAGTCATTCGATGAAAAAAATTTACCCTACACAAAAAAAAACTGTTATTTTAAATGCGTAGGCTCAATTATTGCTTTCGATTATAATCCGTAGAAACAACTGGCTGCACATTCATTTCTATTAAGTAATAGAACTGCGTTCACAGCATGTCCATATCAATTACATATTTTCGGATATATAATTTCCTTGAAAAAATGTAGCTGTTACTCAAGCCTTCTAATCATGAAATTGTTTTTGAGTTTATACATTACGAACATACTCTCTCACTTGAATCGACCACCTCACTGCTGAGGATCGTGACTCCCTAATGAGTAAATAATGTGCCCCAATTTTTGGCGGTTGGAAGCCTTAAAAAGAGTGGTATTTAAGGTCCCGAAGTGCTCGGATATCTGGTCGGTCCAACGTCTCGGACTACGGCCCCTGCATCTCGTGCCCTCAACTCTCACCGTAATTATTAAACGTTCCACTATAATATATGATAATATGTATACACTCCACTCCACTTCAATATAATACATGATAATATGAAATATTTGAAAACTTTTTGTAAACAGATATATACATAGACAAGCGCCTCTCACTTTCAATATTGAGCTCCTTCAGTACATATCAATTTGTATGGAACGTGGTCCATGGAATTCGAAGGAGTCGCCGCCAACACCACATCTCAAAAGCGTCCACTCTTCTCCTATCCGCTAGTCTTGAAGTCAAAGTCTCAGTAGAAAGATAGAAAAGTCTACACTTTCCCATTTTAGTCATTGCTGATTTCACCATGCCTATTCTTCTTCTTGTTTCTGGCTCTGGTTTACCAGTATTTGTTATGACAGAGCCAAGATATTGTATCATCATCATCAGCCTGTGTCAATCCACTGCTGTACAAAAGCCTCCCCAAATGCACGCCACGGCTTACGATCTTTGGCTATTCTTATCCAGCGCACGCCGGGCACTTTGGGACTGTCGTCACTCCATCTTGCCGCAGGGCGTCCTACACTACATTTGCCGAGCCTCGGTCTCCACTCTAGAACTTTCCGACTCCAGCGGTCGTCAGTTCTGCGGCTTATATGACCAGCCCGCTGCCACTTCTGCTTACTAATTTGGTGGGCTAAATCGGTGACTCTGGTTCTCTGACGGATCATATTATTTCTGATGCGGTCCTTCAGAGATACTCCGAGCATAGCCCTCTCCATAGCTCGCAAAGCAACTTTAAATTTGTGGACCAGTCGAACTCCTTGTCTCACACCGCGGTGCAGGGGGATAGGCTCAGTCTGCCCACTTTGGACTACGACAGACAAAGTGGCGTCGTTATACAGACATCTCAGCATCTCGATATATCCACCAATCAATTTGGCACCGCTGTAAGGACTCGAGAAAAGACCAGGTCTCGATGGAGTCAAAAGCCTTCTCATAGTCCACAAATGCCATGCACAGGGGCTGGTTATACTCATGTGTCTTCTGTATAAACTGTACCCCTCCGAAACCCAGCCTGTTCTCGAGGCTGCGTTTCGTCGAGCTTTCGTGCAAGACGATTCGAGATGACCCTGTAAAACAACTTATAGACATGACTCAGGAGCGATATAGATATTGTATACTATTAACAAATTCGTACTCCGGCAACAGATCAGAGCGGCGGATAGCTGAGAATCGGTCAATTACCATGATTTTAGTCATTTTTTTTATGAACATACATAAATACAAATATTTCATTTTAATTATATTATAGTATTGCGTTAATAATTATTTGCCTCCGTTTAATCATGTCCCAGTTTATAATTACCTCAATATCACCTTATCGTTGACACCAATTCTTCTCATAGCTTGTTATTTAATTTGATTGCATTCTTAATTTCGCTTCACTGTGTTCAGCTTAACAAAGTCGGATTTAACTAAAGTCTCAATTTAAATCTTTGCAACTGCCTTTGTTTTGTTGCATCGCAGACTTTTTTTTACTTTATTTGTTGAAACAGAGCTAAGTGATTAAAATCTTTTTTTATTTTCTATTGATTAAATAAATCGAAATATGGCCGAATCTATTATAAAGTCAGATGTTAGTTGTTGTGCGTAAAATTGTTGACTAAAGGAAAGTTTTAGTTTATTTTTTAACAAAAAACTATTACTTAAACATTGTTTTAGAGAAGCATGATAATTATGATACTTTTGCTATGACTATAGTTCTTGCTAATACATTAATGTTATATGATAGGATTCAAAAACACCAAATCAAGCCTCAATACGAGTAGTGTAAATGTTTCCCGAGTTAAAAGTTACATACGCTGCGCCTATCCCGTCGTCTTGCTTACTTCCGTCTGTAAAAATGTTAATAGGCGATTGCCTGACTAGTACATTAATTTCACCTGGACTATTCGTCAAAATTGATTTTAGGGTAGTTCTATGCGCAGGGTGTCAAAGTTCTTTGGTGCGTGTATGTTTTTCAAGAGGCTAGTCTTAGGGGGCCGCTTCTGATATACCTGAAATCTGGCACTTTCTACAGTGTGAACTTCAGCAATTTTGAGATACAGTGGAGTAAACCGCACAAGGCCCGCAGATGTTGATACCGTGCGGAATCCTCTAATTGCTTTGATAGCAAAGCCACGCCGCATGCTTCTGAGTCGTATTTTATGCCCCTATTTGCTTCCTGCATGTCCCCAAATACCCGCCGCATATGTCACTATAGGCTGGATGACATATAAGTACATATCCTGGATGTTTTCAGGTTGGCTCCCCAGGTAGGTCTCGAGAAAGTGCAGAGTTTGTTATATAGGTTTATGGTGATGCAAAGTAGTTTTCAGACAGAATTTGAATCTTTGATCTACGGTATATAAACCAAACATTAAAAACCAACCCTACAGGTACTGGTAGTTAAGTGTACTGCAAGTACAAATACTTAAAACATAGTTGTATCAAGAATTTATTGTTTCAAAAGAGGTAATAAACATAAACTGCCTGTAAAAATGTTAAATTACGCCAATTGAGAAAACTGCATTAAAACTTTTTCTATTTAAATGAGTTATATTGTACAATCTGGCAGCACGCTATAAAGTGTAATATGAATCCGCTCTAATTTATGTTTGTGGTCATAGTGTTGGCTGAAATAGGCGCAAACTCATATTTTGCGGTTTCAACAAAGTGCAAAACTTTGTGTAGACTAATTTTCTCTACGTTAATCGTTTTAGAGTTTCCGAATATGTATGTATAAAAGTTTTATAAAGTACAGTGAATATGCAAGTTACGGTTTGTTCATTATTCTGTTAAACCAGTCCGAATAAATAACCGGAATTATTTTATCTGCTAATGAATTAATAAATACTAGCAATATAGTTATAATTGCAGCCATTTTATAAGTGGAAATTTTTTATTGTACAACTACATTATTCTATTTTTTAATGGCGTAATTCAATAAAAACAATATAATTATTTATTTTCTGATGATCGCTGAATGTGTCAAAAATTAAATTAAATGAATAATAAATCGATCAGCTTTATATACAGATGACACTAAAGGAAACTTAGTAACATTATATAAGCAATTAAAACCGTTTTTCATGTTCTCCTCCGTTTTATATTAATCGGAATTAATTCATATTATTTTGATCCTTCCCTGGTCTAATACTGAATAAAGAGAAAAGATAAAAAAGTAAGCAAGAAAAATCAAAACGTTATCAGTACTTTTAGCAACGATGTATTTGGGAAAATAAAAAAATAATAATAGACCAATGTGCCAATTTAATTCCGAATCGGATTAAACAGCATAAACGCTAAAATAACTCACTGCCCTCGATAAAAAGGTTGGCTTTTATTTCACAAGTCCCTGTAATTTACCGTCCTTCGTCGACTATTAAGGATCCCGTAACGTTAAATCCTCTGTAATGGATTAAGCTATTTTCGCTTTCCTTTTGTTATGGTTTTTTAAATGTGGTTTTTCGTATTTCTTTATTAATTCCATATATACTTAAGCCACTGGGTTATTACAAATTTTATTAATATCGTAATAGTCTAACGTTTTTCATTTATTACCAAAAATCGAATACCAAAAAATTAAATTTCACAAAAATAAAATCGTGCATACATGGTGTTGTTTTAAAAGAAAAATCCTACACGGAAATATGAATATTTAATATTAAAATTCCAAATACTTAAAACTAACTTGTGAAATGTTGAAAAGACGCCACTACCTACATTCAGTATTTATATTCAACATTGAATTATTTTCTTGGCGCTTTAGACATCCCTCGTTTATTCTCACTAACTTAGTTATTAGCTGTTATAAAAAATATGACGCAATCAAAAGCTCTTTCAATCCTACGAATCTACCCAATAAGATATTTCTTTTATGACTTATCCCCGAAGCCTTATTATGTTTATTTAAATAAAAAGGACCATAATCAATGTTTATTTGTATAATTGTTATATGCTTTTAGTTTCTACGCATAGGCTAGTTAAATTTTTAAAAAATGAATCTCTATTTTTTTACAAACTTTAAAAATCTGTTTTTTAAACTTAATTTAAAACTTTTACCACTGAGAAGATTTAGGGATAAATCATAGCTCGAATCATGAATCGAAACAGCTTTCATCGTTAGACATGTTCACGTAATGTCCTTCTAATAACATGCTTAGTTTAAAAGAAAGCTGTAGAAAAGTAAACGGAATAGCACAAATAAATTCAAATTATATTAATGCCCCATTTTAGTCAGGCCTTTTATGAGCCAATTGAAATTACTCATGTATAAAATACTATTAATATTTTTAAACTTTTCAATTCTATTTTATCGTCAAAAATATATAGTGAGTACGACAAAACGATGTTCATGTAGTAGCATAGAAACTAAAAGACATACTTGTTTTAATTTACATATTTCCTGGTGAATATTAATATCTCGGTAAATGAATTAACAAGTTTTCAAATCAGTTTTATGAGTATAAGATTGCCGATGTAGTGAATAGTGTCAACCTATGTATGTTATTGTTGAGTGCTTAAAGGTCACCGGTTGGTAAATAGATGGTAAGAAGAGAAGCGTGAAACACCGCGTGCGCGTTTCGTCATAAGACCTTCCAGGCGGCGTATTTAGTCCGTACTGTTGTATATAATTATTCTTTATTTACGCAATTATTATACATATCAAATCCACTAACTTACGGATTTTTCGCGTTACTTAAATATATTTATTCCCGACGTTTCGGATTCTTTCAGCATCCATGATCACAGGCAGACCAAGTTGGTATATGTCTGTATCTCTGTTTTCGAATAACCGTCAGTTTTATTTAAAAATTGACATATCTTTCAACTTCTTAATTTTTAAACATGGTTTGACAAAAGTATTTATGTTGTCCTTCGGTTTTGTAGTTTTTATATTCTACGTTTAATTTTTGAAATTATTGGATCCCAGGAAGGTGGCAAAGACCAACCATCTTGTCTATTAAAATTGGGATATTTTTAATTTCTATTGCTTCCCGAATCATCCTTGGTATAAATCGATGTTCATTAGCCAGTATTTTGGTTTATCAAATCTAATATAACAATTGGGCTTGTCTAGAACATGGTCGCAAATTACAAACTGGCATAATATCTTGTAGAAGTTCTGTCACCACTACGAGGACACACGAGGCGTACACAAGAGATTCTTACCATTTTGTTAATAAGATTAAACATCTACATCTCACGAATAATGAAACTATGGTCAGTTTTGATGTTCAGTCTTTATTTACATGCTATTGAAGACTGCATCTCAATTGTAACTAAGAAGCTTGAGGACAATAAAATGCCGAATGAATATGCATATCTACTTAAACATTGTCTTACATCTGGCTACTTGTTGTGGAATGATCAATTCTACATGCAGATAGATGCGTAGAGATGGGCTGCCAGTCTCTCCTATTATCGCTGATATCTTCATGGAGAACTTTGAAGAGACAGCCCTCAATACAGCTCCCATCCGACCAAGATTCTATAAGCGGTACGTAGATGACACATTCACCATTTTACCAACAAACCAAATCAATGCATTTCTGGATCATCTTAATTCTTTGCATCCCAAAATAAAGTTCACAATGGAAATAGAGGCAAACAACTCCTAAGCCTTCTTAGATATTTTAATCATTAGAAACTCTAACAATAGCTTGAGCCATACAGTTTTTAGAAAAGCAACCCACACGAATAAATATTTAAATGGTGATTCTCACCACCATCCCTCGCAGTTAGCTACTGTCGGTAAATGTTTGCTTCAGAGAGCACAGCGGATCTGCGACAAGGAGCATTTGACGGCTGAACTGGAGAATGTCAAGCAGGTGCTGCGTGACAACAAACTCCAAGTTCCACGTCTACGTCGCAGTCACCGTGTGAAGCCAGCCACAGTCGAAAGAGTGCCTGCCGTCTTACCTTACATCAGAGGAGTCACCGACAAAATTGGTTATATTTTAAAGCGAGCTTCTATTAAAACATATTATAAGCCGAAGAAGATTAGTCAATTATTACCATCGGTCAAATGTAAAATTCCTCTACAGGTACCGGTGTGTACAAACTAGATTGTGATTGTGGTCTCTTTACATTAAACAAACAAAAGACCAGTAAGAACCATAGTAAAAGAACATATAGCTGATGTTAAGCACCGACGCTATAAGAAATCTGCAATTTGCGACCATGTTCTAGACAAGCCCGATCATTATATTAGTTTTGATGAACCAAAAATACTGGCTCATGAACATCGATTTATACCAAGGATGATTCGGGAAGCAATAGAAATTAAAAATATCCAAATTTTAATAGAGAAGATGGTTGGTCTTTGGCACCTTCCTGGGATCCAATAATTTCAAAATTAAACCTAGAATATAAAAACTACAAAACCGAAGGACAACATAAATACTTTTGTCAAACTAACTTTAAAAATTAAGAAGTTAAAAGATATGTCAATTTTTAAACAAAACTGACGTTATTCGAAAACATAGAAATACAGACATATATCAACTTGGTCTGCCCGTGATCATGGATGCTGAAAAGAATCCGAAAGGTCAGGAATAAATATATTTAAGTAACGCGAAGAATCTGTAAATTAGTGGATTTGATATGTATAATAATCGCTAAATAAAAGAAATAGTTATTTAATAATGCACAATTAAAACATATATTTAAACTTATTTCATATAATTCAAGCTTTACATTGCTATGAATAATACAAATTAAAACATTTTAAAAATGTTTATCTTATCTGCTCTACAGCTTTTTGTCTAAATAAGTTTAAAAGATACAACTAACATAAAACGCAGCGGCTGAAATCGCAGTATTGAAACAATTATAGCACGCTGCTTGAATTTTAAGTTGGTCATATTATATTGATAAAATTATTCTTGTATTGTTAAGTAACTAACAAATTGTATATTAGCTATCAAAGTGTATGGTTATCGCCGCAAAGACTTTTTATAGTACTATTAAAATTAGAATTTTGAATGTTTTTGTAAGCTATGCTCGATTAAGCTCGAGACTTGCCTAAACTAATAACTATACCCATAGCAGTTATATCCGAAGATTGGAAATAATAAGTTTCGCTTGAAAAAAGTTAGGCAAATTTTTGCTTTTAAAATAATTATTGGAAAAGATTGTTTCGATTTATAAATGTAACAAAAGTTGAACAGCCAATAAAGATTTGTTTGTTTGAACAAATGCCTGTTGAGAATTTAAGTTTATGTTTAACTTATTGACATTTTTTCGCTCTTCTGGTAGTGTCGTAGACTAAAAACGATAAAAAAAACACAAGAAAAATTATTTTGAAAAGTTCCACCCTAGTTTCGCATTTCTTATTTAATGAAGCGCAAGATTTATTGAATGGAAACTTATAAAGTCTCCATTAGCGTTTTAAATTCCATTACTTTGTTATTCTTTCAGCGAGCAATACTCGTTAAGGATCTTATATAGAGGTATTAATGAGAATTGGCGATTGTTTTTTGAAAATGGGGTAAAGAAAACCTGTATAGAAATATAATACATATACATGTCAATTAAATTAAACAGTGTTCCTTATATTATCGGTGTTTAATCTAGAATTATTTTAAAATTACGCCGACCTAATGTTCTCTAAATCATCCAGTAGTAGACCACGAGGAGGAGACGATATCCATAGCATTCAGTTCACCTTTATACTATTATTGGTGTACGAAAAGTGTAAAATAAATAAATATTTAAGGCGTTATTAACTAATAATGTCAATTGTATATAAAATGCATATTGTTTCATGCAAAACTTTTCTTTTTATAGGATATGCTTGGCTTATGGCGTCATTTTAATTACATGGTATCAAATATTTGAGACATATAAAGCGAAAATGAAATCGTTAATAATAGTTACTATTTGCGACAAAATTGAAACCTCAAGCAAAATTGTAAGGTAGTAGGGTAAAAAAAACTAGTTTTATAGCATTACTTATACTAATATAACACACAAAGACGATTTTAGTTTAAACATATAACAAAATACAGTGGTTAATAATATATTATAAGATGAAGAACACAATACGAATCTATATACATTTCAATGTGTTTCATTCGATAAAAATTTATATTGTTTTTTTTTTTAAATTTTAAAAGCATATTTATAAAACAACTATCTTTCAAAATGATCTCTCATCTCTCAAAATTATATAAAATCAGAGATATGAAATGCTACAGCAGAAATCAAGAATAATGTCTTTACGAGACCGATTATTTTGAGCTGTCCTTATACGGAATTGTTTGTTCATAATATGTTATCAATACTAACCAGATTTATAAGTTAAAAACTTAATTGAATGCGTAAAATATACGTTAAATGTTCTCTAAACCCTTTGAACATGTTACATTCTAACGAGGCCTACAGCATAATAAATTGTCAATATATGTCAAAAATTACTAATATTATGTCATTAATTACTTATGAAATATTCAAATAAAATAAATAGATGAAAAAACCAATTACTTAGTTCTTTATTTTTCAAACTAGCACAAATATCACCAATTCTTATAAATTGAGAACAAGGAACTCACTAAAATAAAATAAGAAGTACTTATTAATTCTGGTGCTTACGGAAATGCTATGCATAATACAGATTTACGGAAGAATTACTTGCTTAAATCTGATAAAACAAGAATATATCATTCGAATTTTACTTTTTCTCTTTGTTTGTGATTAAATATATACAATAATGATTGTTACATGTAGTTCGTAATATTTTTACCGTGAAATCAAAAAAAATCAACTAGTGTCCATTTTTTAATTTCAGTGAATCTTGTTTCTTAAAAATTTTGAAAAGATATCGGTTACACATACTGAACATGTTTGAAAGTACAATATTTTTAAAGGTATATAATTGTTATTGAATTATAGAATACCGCATTTTTAATTTGTGTACGTAGAACTACAATAAATAGTAAACCTTTAAACTTAGCGAAGGATAGTAATATAATATTGGGTTAAGTGAACGAAGTGAACGTACTATTGCATTTCATCAGCTTTGAAACAAGGGCATGTAAATTAATGATAGGACGTAGGGGCTATTGTAATACATCACAATGGATTAGATCACGTTAACTAGCATTAGGAAAGTGTTAAATAGCCCCACACTCTGCTTATTATATAATCAGTCTTGGAAATAATTTTAGGTTACGTATTTTTAATCACATCCATTAAAAAAATAATATTGAAACAAAGTTGACTATTTTTAATTACGTATCAATTGCGATTTAGTAAAACTGTTACAAATTGTTACTAATTTTATAATTTTATTTTGATTATTTGTTTCGTGTATATTTTTATTTGTGTATAATAAATAAAGTATTTCAATTTGTGCCATATTTGACATAATTTGGTAACACCATACATTCCATTCCATTTACTTGGAAGAGCAAAATGAATTTTGTGAAATTGACAAATCCGTGCATGCATACTATAAAACATGCAGTGGATACAAAAGATCCACCTAAAATAGTCGTGGACAGTGACGCATTACGAGCATTAATCTGTACCATGAATAAGACATAAGCCTGATTTAGTCTGGTTTATATTTTTTTTACCAGTTCATGACGGATACAGAAAATCTCTAGAATATTGTAGAAACATCAAATTAACAATGATAAAATGATGGCTTTAGAAAACAAATACTGAGGATATAAAAAAATTACCTAACCAGAATAATTAATACACAATAAATCACGAAACGGGTGTAAAAATTTATCTGACGTTATCTGTAATGTTTTTTTCGGATTAGTAAATTTTGTATAAAACGTGGATAGTTATAATAGTCTGTTTATACTTTGTAAGCGTTAAGTATCGTATGGTTTCTTTAGTTAAACCAAAAAATATGACCGACTTCAAACGTATAAAGTATATAATCATTTCGCGCAATATAAGCAGACAACGTTCCCTTTGCAAAGATCTATCGCGCGATTTCTGCAACTGCATTTTAAATCTCTAATGTCTTATTAAATTTTCATTTAATCAAAATGTTATGTATGGCACGTTTTAAGCTTATAGATTCATAAATTTTTAAATACATTAATTTTAATACAAACTAACACTATATTTCCTTAATTGAGCTTCATTGAAATTTTCATCAATGCTTTACTAAAAAATTGTTATTGTGGATTATTCTTAAAATATAGATGTATGCGCTTGCAGACTTAATTATAGACCATTTTATGAAGTGAATACGTAAATCATACATTAAGTGTATCTCAAAGTATGTTTTGTTTTTTATGGTTTCGGCTGAGTTTGCAATTTACTAAAATCATACGAGGTCACGATTTTTGACGATATAATTTTTTTTATTTAAAAAAAAAGGACAAAATGACAGCTCATACACACCGTTTTACATCAGAATGAACAAAATCGTAGCTCTGGGAATGGAGCTACATATAACTAAAAAAACGCTCTGAATTAAGTACCTCCTTCTTATGGGAAGTCGGTCAAAAAAAAGGATAGTGTCAGTGCTTTAATAATTTATGACTTAAGTTGTTCAATTTTATATTTTATGTGGAATTTTAAAGCTTCGGCTGTTTTTAAAAAAATCATTTCTCTCTTACTTATGGTATTATTAAAACTTTTTTTAACCGAGCATTATTATTTTTGATATCTACTTCCCCTATTTAATATAATAATAATATGAATGTCTTCAATTATATTACAACAACGGTTGCTGATCTATATACCAGATCAGCCAACTGCGCAGGATATATTATATAGTGCACAAATGTATGCCAAAACACAGCGGCAGTCGTGCCCGATGAGGCGGATAACCGACACGAACGGAGAAAGATAAAGCTCTGGATCGACTTTTTACATGCCCATCTGACGTATGGATCAATTAATCTTTACAGGCGATCGGGTGATCAGCCCGTATTGCCCTATGCGATTAGGGAACATCTTTAAAAATTTGTTGAAACTCCGTAGGATTCGAACCCACGATTTCTGGTCTTAAGCACAAGTAACACACCACTAGGCTACGGAGCCAGTTTATATAATAGAATATTTAATTGTTCCCCAAGAACGAAAGAAGCATATTTACCATGTTTCTTATAAAGTATTTTGTTTCCACAAAGAACGATAAGAATTTAATTTCACTAAAATGAAAATGTACAATTGCTATATATCATAATTTTCTATGATAATATTTTTTAAACACATTATCAAAGTAAGTTTTTCATCAGTGGCGGTAAAATATAAGAAGTTTAAGATTTTTAAATTGCGGTGAGGTGTCTAAAAATCTCTTTTATTTGACTAAATACTTAATTGTTCCAGTTGCGTTGCTCTCCGTTCCGTCTTAATTACTTTTCTGAGTAAGCTCTTCGTATTATTCAGTGCCTGCTTGAATGGATAATATTATACTAGTATTCATTATCTAAGTTGTTGTGAACTAGTAGAAGGCTCATACTATTTAAATATTTCTAGATTCTGTTCCCTTTAACGTGGATTTGTTTATATTTTGTGTGCGTGTGTGACTTTTTTAAATATAAAACTAAACACAGTTAAAAGATAAAAACTTTAGGTTAATTTACGTTTCGGTATCTTAGAATGTAAAAAAAACAAGCATAGGATGGCTTTATTGTCCGTTTTTGAAGTGATATATTTAACCAAATAGGAAGAGTTATACGTATAATATTGTAGAGAAAAGTTGATAAATGCATATATTTTTCCGTAGATTTTACAGATATCAGTATTGCACGCGCGGAGCCGAGACGGGTCGCTAGTAGCGGTTTAATACAAGATCTTCTTAACACTAGTTCTACATTCGTTTATTAGTTTCTGTTTGTAATAAAGTAAGTAGGGTAAAGGAGATATATTGGTGATATAGCAATGTGGTGATAGTTTTAAAACACTTTTGATGGACCGCGTTAGCGAATTGCTACAAGTGTAAACGGTATAAAACCTTTTCACCTGCTCCGGTAATTTGTCTCAGCGTTTGGCGAACAAAGCAATTCGCTAATGCGGTCATACAAAAGTGTTTTAAAAACTATCACCACATTACTTATATCACCAATATATCTCCCTTTACCCTACAAGAAAAAATAGGCGCACGTAAAAGCTTTTAACCATAAGGTTTTCTTAATCAGCCAATTACTTCATTACATCTTCTTACTCCTACCCATTTAGAAAATAATGTTCGTAGCAAAGTTTTAAATCGACCAAATATCGACTACGAATTGTAATTTATTATAAATTTCTTCTTGTGACTATGGCGATAAAACTTTTTGTCCATCGGTTATATGACAATATATGTATGTATATAGACGCGGCCTTCAATAACACCAACTACGAAAATTATCATCACACAACGCACAAACGACTTAAATAAAAAGGCAGAATACTATAAAATAAGAAATTTTTCTTCCTCTATGGGCTATTGTTATGGGATCGCTTAAAAATGGAAAATAGGTTAACCCGAATGTGACGAAAAAAATTTCGTGTTTGTTTTCTACTGTTTTGAAATTTTAAATACATTGTGACTAATTTTGTTTTTTTCTAGTTTTTTGCTCAAAATGTTTAAACTATTAAAAGTTTCAAGACAGGGCCAAAAGGTTAATTTACTTATTTCCAGCCATTAATAAGAGATGAGTATATAAATGTAACTTATTGCGACCATTGAAAATTTATCAGGGCCATTAAGGATCCCGTAATGTATAAACGGCCAGGGTAAATTATCTATTTTTTTTTCGCAATGTATAATGGCTTAAAAAAGAATTTATATAAAGCAATACTATACAATTTAAGCTTTTACCAAAAAAAGCCTTAACATAAGCTTTTTTTAATTTATATATATATATATATTACAAAACTATAGTGTTTGTCCCTTTATTTGATTAAATGGCATTCTTAAAATATTGCATACCGTAAGAATTTACCTTCTAAACATCTGCTGTAAATTAATCTATATATTTTGATAATTACAATTACTTTCACCTCATATAAATATTCTTTAACGAAATAAAGTTAAGTTCATAATTTTTTATATTATATTTAGTTTGTTTGTTTTTCCTTCACAAATAAAAGTTAAATATTGATAAGCAATGCCAGCTAAATTAAAATTAAAAGCAAAAGTAACCATAAAGCCCAAGCTCGGTTATGTCCACACGTCTATAAATAAAGAAGTTTTAAATCGATTATTAAGGTAATGGTATATATAGTTGTCCTAAAACTTAACGTCAAAACGAAACGGGCTGACTTGTGTGACCCTTATGAGAAGAATCATAATAATTTTTTCCAATCCCATTTAAAAATTATGGCCATTTTCAAAATATCAAAAAATTTGGTGAAACTATAACCATTTTTCCGTTTTTGTGCATTATTTTTATAATTTTTGTTCGTTTAAACTTTGGTATCATAAGCCTTAATAACATATCTGAACGATAGACAAAAAAATTACACAATTGCCCCAAGTTGTTGTTTGAATTAAGACTAGTTTTTTAAACTAAATATTTAAACTTTTAAAACTTTATCAACTTTGGAAGACCCTATTAAATTAAAAAAAATGTCCTAGAAGGCCTTGGCAAGTGCTATCAAAATTGGCCAGACAGATAGTCAACAATGAAATTATGAAAATTCCCTGTAAAATAGTCAAAAACCGTAAAATGGTCACAGTTTGACCAAATTTATATATTTTTTCAATATGGCCATAAATTTTAAAGTTTATGGGATAGTTTTTATTTTCATGATGGTTACAATTAATCTTGTTATTCCGTTTCGGTTTAACGAAGAGCTTAAAGATACCATGTGTATGAATATCTACGTTATGAACAATGTACTTTTATATGTTACGTGGTAATCGAAAATATAAAATTATTTTATAAAATACACAAAGGACATCGCGCGAGTACATCAAGGAATTATCTATTTATCTTAGTTATCAAAGGGGCTGCATAAAAGTACTTTATTTAGTTCTTTATTTTTATCTAATGATAAATAATATAGTCAATGCCAAAGTTAGTTATTGTTTCAAAATTTACAAGCAACTTATGCCAAACCTACAAACTTTACGAAGACACGATTGCCCAAAGGACAAACATTTACATATCATGGTTATATTTATTTATTTATTTACACTTTATGTACAAAATGATATAACAATGGCGACTTAATGCCAAAGGCATTCTCTATCAGTCAACCGATGGATGGTTAAGAGAATTTTGAGTAGGTGTAATCTATAAAAATTAAAAGAGGTATTTAGGTTTAAGACTTAATTATTGTTAATGTAAAATAACATTAGTATACTAAATATCCACATACTATGATATATGCAAATCATACATATTAATACAAATACATAAAATGATAAAAAAAATAAGAACATACATATACATACATATACAACTATATATACTTACATGAACATACTCTATCATCATATATAACAGATGTTGTGTTCTGCTTCTTACTGTTGTGTTTGTCTTAAAAGGTGTTCACGGATTTTGCCCTTAAACACTTTGCGATTTTTGGCCATTCTGATATCCGGAGGTAACTCATTCCACATCTTAATTGATTGTACGAGGACTCTTCATGAGTGTAAAAAGTCAGAACGGTGAATAGGACATTAGAGCAGACGATTATGCGTTGAGCGAAGGTTTCTGTTGCTGACTTCACTTAGATACTGAAAATATGACGATATGTAGGTTGGAGTAGAAGGTGAATCAAGAAAAGAGTAAAGACTGGTAAGCGCCCGTAATGCGCGTCTTTGACGAATGGGTAGCCCCCGCAACTGAGCACGATAGGCTGACACATCGTCAAATTTACGGAGATTGAAAACAAATTGAATGCAATTATTTAGAAGTCTATTGATCTAATGAATCTTCATTGCGAATTAAAAAAGAGCTATTAATTTTTCTCAAATAGTTATGTACCATAAAATTTAATTATTTCTACGCCGTCTACCCCGTGACCACGGCCGCTGGAAAGTGTTCGAAACGTCGGGAATTCAAAAATGTAAAATAAACGCGATAAAATCCAAAAAGTCATTTTATTTAATAATACCATAAAATTGTTCGAAGTATTATTGTTTTCGACTACAATAGGTACTTCACCCATTAGTATGTATCCGAATACGGCTTCATAGCAAGGGAGAGCTGAGGTGCAATTACTATATCACCAAAAAGCAAATAAAGAAACAATTGAGCGCCTCCAACAATAAGTTAACTTCACTTTGGCTTGTAGCCACTGAGGATCAGCTGAAGCGGAACATTGACTAAGTGTTGCATCATGGAAGTATCAATGTTGTCTAAAGGTAACGTATCAGTGTTACGATCAACTATTAACGCGTTTATATTGTATTTATATTGTTTATTTCTTGATTGTATTTGTATATTAACGTAGCCATAATGGGACGCGACGCTAATCCGATACCCTCAATAGAGGAATTTGAAAGCGGTATAACATTCAAATTAAGTTGTTTCAGTACGCGATGGTTATATATTATATTATTTATGAAATGTTGTCTATAAGTGGACGAACGGGTACAAAAAATACCATTGCTATCGTTGACATAAACTTACGCAGTACAAAGTAAGCACAGTCGTAAATATTGATAATCGTTTAGTCATTGACACACTGGCTTTAACGATATCACAGAACAAAATATTGAGATTCATTTTGAGTTCGACCTTATAAAATGTAATATTTTAATTTGCGGCTGAGTGACATAATAAGAATTATTATCAAAATGCAAAACGTATGATGACGTTTGTCACGAAGTTTTACAAATTATGTAACGATTTACAACTTACGACAGTATGTATTAAACTAAGGCAATTTGACGTCCATTATATTTCTTAACACATTAAACTTGTCCTTTGCGGATATGTATCTAAAAAGAAAACGTATTTAAATTAACGTGGTAATTTTTTTTGACATGGCGAACCTGCCTTTTACTATTAGAATAAACCATATCGCGCGATAGAAGGCATTTGTACTTGTTGTTTCGGTTCGAGTGAGATGCGGCGGTGGACACCATTATACGGCGATGATGACGGTTGTAAGGCGTAGTATTTAAACGGGTCGAGTTATATAAGTAGACTAATTGTCCATAAAAATTTTAGATTGAATCGAAAGAAATAAGGGAAACTATCAAAAGAAGTTATATCTCTTTCGTGATTCACTCTCAAAAGTGTTAATTAATGCTAACAGGAAATTTCTTTGTATGCAATATGTAAAAAAAAAATCTGCCATGGTTATTAACTTTAAGTACTTTAACGCGCCAACAGCCGAGACATATATATCTATAAAACTAGTCAAAGTATTGGCGGAATCTCAACATTTTAAAATTTAACAACTGATCGAAGTATGTTGACGCTTAGATACGCGTGTCCTCATAGCGGTCAACTAGCGAGTTCCATATTAAGGATAATTTGGACATGGTGAAATACCAGCAAAAACATTAGAAGCGTTTCCAGATAATTTGCCTTAAAGTAATACAATTTGTCGTCATTGCTAAGCGAGTCGTTGTTATGCACGTTAGAATAAGGGCTATTGTCGGATGTCACAGTGAAACGATGCAATTTCAATTTGCGGTAACTGAAATTGCGCGTTCGACACTAGTTTAACCTTTGAAGCGGGTTGTGATTCAATGCAAAATAAAATAATGCGTAAAATATACGAATACGTTTCTTCCAAATCGGAAAGAATGCAGTAATCTATTTTAGCGATTGGATCAACAGTGATTAATAAAGCGTTATAATTATCTAAAATAGTACTAAACTTATTTCTAATGTGTTCTAATGTTTAAACACCGCTGAGAAGTATTTTTTACTTTTGTTATTGTTAAGAGCGCATTGTGCTTTATCATATATATATTCCTAATGCGTGTATATAAAGCGTCACATTTAGTGGTTAGAATAGTTAATTGATTAGCGATAGTTTTTTTATGGCATACGCAGGCTGACGAGTAGTTGGGCCACCTGATGGTAAATGGTCACCGACGCCCATAGACATTTGCAATATTAGTGGTATCGCCAACGCGCTGCCTACTGTGAGACATAGGTGTTAAGTCTCGTTTACCCAGTAAAACGCTGGCTACTGTGCCCTTCAAACCGGAACACAGCAGTGTTTATACACTACTGCTTTGCGGCAGACATAGGCATCGCGGTGGTACCCACCCAGACGGTCTCCTGTAAAAGGCGACCTACCATACTAGTTATAGAAATAGGTGCGTCTTTTTAGGTGGCATCTTGAATGTATCCACGTACAAAGCGAAATGAAAATAAATATATTAATATTTAAAACTGCGTACAGCGTTAGGCGTAAATGCGTTGGTATGCGTAAGCGTATGAGCGTGACGTTATCGATGTAGATAAAACTAAAAATTAAAAGGAAAAAGGAGGGCAGGCGAAAGAAGCGGTTTAGTAAGAAAGAAAGGAAGATTATTGCGTAACCAACCTGCGGCTATGTTAGGCGACATAGAAATGCGCCAAACAGATATTTAATGCTTTTATTGGGTGGTTTCTGTCTTTCATGTCATTTACTTATCCCTAATATTTTTAAAAATTTCATAATAAATCTTGACTTTAAATTGCCCATCCGACGCATTGATCATCTTACTTTTCAGACAATTAGTTGATCGGCCCAAATAACCCTAACTAACTAGGAAAACAACAATGATTTTTGAGTGATGAGTTGAGTCCCACAGGATTCGAATCCACGACCTCCGTTTATAAAGCACACGCTATACCAATAGGCTACGGAGGTGGTACGAATAATATATTTAATACACATTTGTATCGATTGGTAAAAAAATATTATTTTCATGTTTAAATCGCGGAAATAATTGTGGAATCATACAATTGAGCAATATATATTAACTAAAGAAAATTGACAAATATAATAACTAATAAAGTCTGTCAGACAGAACTGTCCATTTTAAATCTTTTTTCGAAAAACTATGTCTAGAAAGGTAATGAACTACTGTTTGGTAGTCGGTGTGATATATCATAATTTTATTTTTAAACGACAAAAGCACTGCTGCAGATTTTTGTACAATAAGGGAATACAATAAATCATACATCTGCTACCAACTTTGATCACTCAGTCATACCGCTGCTCCCTAAAGACATTATACATGCCCATAATACTCATCAGACAGTTTTTAAACTGCAAGAGTTTGGGTTGCTAACTCTTCCCTCTGGGGCATACAAAATGCCTCAAAATACTTAATTGACCCGTTATAAAGGTCGTGCACCAAAAGCGATAACATCTTTTAAATAGTGGAGCCAATGATACACGGAATTCATGTTAACAAAGCGTAATGTTAAATAGTAATGGCGCTACGCGTGTCGCGCAGTGTATATTTTTACATTATTTTAGGAATAGAAATTATTACTAAAATTTTGAAATTTTATAGAACTATTAATCGTAACCTAAGCATATTTTTTTTTCTTTTAATATTCCTCGACATATTTTATTGCTTGGTTAATCTAATAACAATATTAAGTAGCGGATAAAATCATAACTTTTAACTTTTTCATAGTATACATTTTAGTTTACTATTGATAATTAGATAAAAAGCATCAATAAACTCACCGCATACGTTAAACTTAATAATCAACATAAGAATATAATTGAGCTTTTGCGTGTTATTTTTCATTAGCCATAGAATCGCTTGAAGTTCACAAGGAGAATGCTTGCAAAACTAGTTCGTCCCTAGAACTTATTTTATTTTGTGCCATAACAATTAGTAAGAAAGTAATTTGCATATAACCATTAATAAGAATTGTTTGGCGGACTTCTTAAAGTAACAAAAATAGAAATATTAATTATTGATAATTACTTACGACAAAAAATGCTAATCACATAATATTTACTAATCTATATATAAATTGCTCCAATATACATTACTTCAAAAATAATATCAGTTTAAAATTATTCATCTAGAAATCTATGGTATTAATAGTGTTGACGTCGATTCCAGGTTGAAATAATTTTAACGCTAATTATTTTCTCCCATTTTAATACTACAAAAATTCAATCATCGTCAATTTATTAAACAATAAAGAAAACTATCTAATAAGGACAGTGCAAAAAATCAAATGGTTACTTACTAAAACTTCTAGATAATAAAAGTCAGTTGCTTTATGCAATTATTCATTGCATAATACGAATGATTGCAAACATTACATACTTGTAAGCAATACTTATAGTATTCTTACAGAGTAAGTAACGTCAGATTAATATCTTTTTACATAGACATTTATTACAACACGGACGCTATAAAACTAGCTCTCTCTGTTTTTCTGTTAAGATTACTTAAACATATACGTTGATGCATGTTCATGCTCCTGCCTATACGTATTTGCATAAAGCTAATAGTCGTATTTTTTTTATAAACCAGATTTAAGAAATAAAGAAGGTAAACACTTGGTAGAGTAATTTGTTTTTCTCAACCTTATTATGAAATACACATGTTTGGCTTCCTTTAAAGCTATACTGCAAAGTTTACCTGTAACTAGCTATCAACAGAAGTTGGCTATTTCATTAACGATAACAAGCCTTATTTGTTCCTTGAGATAAACTTTTAATTTGTTTAACTCCACGGTTTGAATACATAAAGCGGTGAACCAATGCCGTTATCTTACCAAACTTCTGTAATTTTATCTTGTTTTTGCTGTTTGAATTGCCGTTTCCTTTACTAACCTTTTATAGGTCAATTTATGAGTTTGATAGCGTTACTAAAATAAGTCTATAACAAATAGGTTCTGCAAGTAAAAGAATAAATGAAGTACGAAATTAATAATGCTAGAAATAAGAAATTAAAAAAACATTTTTATACTGAACGTAGTGTATTTAAGTTATATCTTAGTATTTTTTTATGTAACATAGCATTCTGCTATTGAGAGCAATAAAGATTTGGAAACCACTCTTCTAGATCGTAACTTCTAAACTGTTACTACACTTATTACTTTTTTACTTGTATCACTACAAATATCTGATAAGAGAATTTTGCATCGTTTCCTGCTATGCGCTACGGTAAGCTCACCTAACCATAATTATCTTCCTACTTTCCATTGAATTACAACCTTTTCATTGCTGGTAATTGCTTCGTTATTCGTTAAAAAGTTCATTACACGTAGACAATGGGAACGCGAGTTCACCATTTATCAAGTGAAAAAACCATCATTAAAACTTTCATTATTAATTTATTCGCAGAGTCTCGTAAAATATTCATTTAAATAAATTCTTCTATTTAATCTTGACTCAGTACAATTTTATTTGATTACTTTAAAAATAATTAATTGTAAGATCGTTGCATGATTCTGAAATTAAATAATTAATTGAAATTAATGTTTTTAATGTGCTTTCGGACAATTACGTTTGTTATAGCAGTAGCTGTAATTTACTTCAAAGTTCACTTACAACTAATTTCAGCATGTTAATCGTCATCAAATATGAAATTTAATGATGATGATGGTGCGGAGTTAATAAAGCATTTTACGTAGTCGGCATTTGATCATTTGAAGCAATAAATAGGTTCGACTACTTGTTGGTAAATTTTAAATTACTTACATCATGTAACAAATGTCTACTCGTGGCTGTCTGTCGGATCGACTTTAACAGGAAGATCGGCCATGGTATTTTCAGGAAACATTGATTTCAAAGTTTTTCCTCCGCAGGACGCGAACACATAGCTTTTAGCTTGTAATATAATCGCCATTATTTCACTACGATGGGGCTAGTAGCCTTGTGCTGAAGTTGTAATGATGCAAGAACTTCGGTTTAACTTAACGTATTTATCTTAATAATGTTATACGCAATTATTCATCTGTGATAGGTTTGCTTATAAGTTACAAGAACGTAATATGTATCTATTAATAGAAAACAATTAATTAAGCATTTGTAACTTATTATTAAATATAATAAAATAGGTGAATTTTTAAGAAGCTAATAAAATATAAACAGCATTAAGTTTAATTAGACAAGAATCTTTGTGATTAAACTTAATTAATATAAAGTTATATGAAGAGAAAAGGCACTACAATTTATAACATAAAATTTAAATCTGTACTATTAAATTAAATTGGAGGGTCTGTTTCTTACATTAAAATAACCAGTACATATATCAATACAACTGTTTTTGTGCATCTCTGTTGAACTGTCTGTTTCTTTGGCTTATCTATGAAATGGCTAGTCTAATTTTGACAGAAAATTGACTAAAAGATAATTGATGTAACCTAGGCTTTATAAATTTTTTTTTGTAAAAATAATAGTTACAAAGCGGACAACGTCGCCGGCAGCTGCTAATTAATGAAATAATAGATTAATTTAATCTGAAAAAGCCGACGACCTTAAGCGAAATATCCAAATATCGATGAGAACTACAGTGCCCATACACATGACAAAAGTTGAGCTATTGAAGCTCACATTTAAAGCAAAATAAACTTCTAACAAAGAAATTATAACGAATTTTAATATAAGCGGATAACAACCTGCTCTTTGCACGAAACGGTTATACTATTTCTGCCACCGCATTCTAAATCTCTAACAAGTTTCAAGGTATTTATTTTTATGAAAGTGACATGTTTTATGTACTTAGGAAAGAATTTTAGAAGAAATGTAATAAAAATTACTAATAGCTTAGAAAATGTAAAAGCAAGAACCGCTTTAACTTCCAATTTCCTTTAAACATTTTATTAACTAAATACCTGTTTCTCAAACTTACCTTATTATAAAATACTGTTATAGTAAGGTAAGTTTGAGAAACTTTACCGTTACTATAGTAACGTAAGACAAATATCAGTGAACCAATATGTTTTAGATACATTACGCTACGCTAATAGAATGAAATATTTCTAGAAACTGCAAATTAATTTTTTAACAAAATTTAAACCAAGGTTAACAAATAACAAGAAAAATAGCGTTTCTGATTGAGTATATATTTTTTTTAGTCAGCCAAAACTAAGGTTCAAGGTACAGAGTGTATGAAAAACGGTTGATAACGTTTAGGTGAACGTTTTGTTTTGTTTACTTTTCCCACGAACAAAGTATCGTCCTAATTTGCTTGGATTTAATCTAATAACCACCTTTAGAAAAAAGAAAAAAAATGCTTCACGAACCTTTGAACACGTTGTTATTGGTATATAGTGTAAAAAACGAACGGTGACCATGATACCGGTTTTGTTTTTGACGGACTTTCCAAAAGACGGAGGTACCCAATTAGGGGCGTATCTGTTTTTTAATGTATCTTACCGCGTTGCTCCGCTCCTAGTTCCTAATGATATTATATGATATTAGCTTTCCATTGGTGTCCCATTTTTTTAAACAATGTTGTAATATATCAAATTCACTAATTTACGGATTCTTCGCGTTACTTAAATATATTTACGGGCAGACTAAGTTGGTATGTGTCTGTACCTCTATGTTTTCGAATAACCGTCAGTTTTTATTTAAAAATTGACATATCTTTCGATTACTTAATTTTTAATGTTTAAAAGTATTTATGTTGTTCTTCGGTTTTGTAGTTTTTATACTCTGCGTTTAATTTTTGAAATTATTGGATCTCAGGAAGGTGGCAAAGAGCAACCATCTTCTCTATTAAAATTAAGATATTTTTAACTTCAATTGCTTCCGATATAGATATATAGTCAGATATGTCAATTTTTAAATACAAACTGACGGTTATTCGAAAACATAGAGATACAGACATATACCAACTTAGTCTGCCCGTGATCATGGATGCTGAAAAGAATCGAAACGTCGGGAATAAATATTTTTAAGTAACGCGAAGAATCCGTGAATTAGTGGATTTGATATGTATAATAATCGCGTAAATAAAAGAAATAACAATGTTGTATTATGTTGTATAATAGATAGTTAGAAAAAATATTACGGCACCAAAAATCACAACCTCGCACGATTAAATTACAAACGCTGCAAAGCCGTAAAGAACGTAAGGTAGACAGTATTTTACATAATTGTACTACTTGAATTGGTCTACAAAAATTTTTGCGATATCATATATTTGTGTTTTAAGAATAACGCACATTAAGCCTTTCAATGCAAACATTTTTAAAAATTGCAATCAGACAAATTCAATGTCTTAATCAATCAATTTTATTTAACTTAATAGGTGTACATCAAAGTTATTGACTATGTAAAAATGACGATGTAAATAATACCCTCTCAAAAGTAAAATACTGGTTTAGTGCAAATAATTTATTGTTAAACAAAATAAAACTAAATGTATAAGGTTTACAACTCCTAATGTTCCTCAAGCTGGGTGTGATGTGGTCGTAGATGAAGTAGCGCTAGACCACGTAGATTCCACTGTATTTCTCGGCATCACAATAAATTCAAAACTGCAATAGGGCCCTTATATTAATAGACTGGCAAGTAAACTTAGCTCAGCGGTTTATACAGGCAAAAAATTAGACAGATAACCGATGCTGAGACAGCCCATTTGGTATATTTTATTTATTTTCACAGTATAATTTCTTATGGCATTCTACTGTGGGAAACGCGGCTGATATTAATACTATTTTATAATTAAAAAAAGGGCGATTCGAGCAGTCTATAACCTGGGTCCCAAAGAATCGCTGAGAAAATGTTTACAGAAATTAATGTAATGACTGTTTTTCTCAATACATATTTGAAAATATTATGTATGTTCATAAAATAAAAATGATTTTGTAAAACATTGTGACACACATAATATAAATACTAGGAATAAGCATAATTATGTTCTTCTAAAAACTAGGCTCCGAAGAACAATGAAATCCTTCATGGGACAATGTATACTCTTCTACAATAAAATACCAGAAAACGTTCACCTTTATCTGTGAATAAATTTAAAAAAGTTGTAAAGGAACGTTTGTGTGTTAAAGGATATTATTGTTGTAATGACTACTTAATAGATAACACACCCTGGTAATGAACTGTTCGCGCCAGGCTATTTCAAAGTAGTAAAATGTAAGGTTTTATGTAAAAGTTTTGTAAAATTTATTGAAGAAAAAGGAAACGAAAACGTCCCGCTGAGTTTCTTACGCCGGTTCTTCTCAGGTCAGAGGCTTCCATTTCCGAACCCGTGGTAGATTATTTGACAATCAATAAGAAAGTGTAATTCTTCCATATTGAATAAAGATATTTGACTTTGACTTTGACTTTGATTGCATTAAAAATGTGCCATAGACGACATTTTGATAAATTGAATACCTTAACAGTTATCAGAGATTTAAAATGCGGTGACAGAAAACGCTATGCAATTTTGTACGGAGAGCACGTTGTTGCTTATATTGCGTAAAATAGTTATACGCTGTTTGAAGTCAGTCATATTTTTCAAAATATTATTTTATACTTGAAAAAGTTATATTTTAACACTTTTGACAGTTTTGAATCAAACCATCATTAATTTGATATATAAGCTGACGTAGTCAAAACTTTGCGGTCAATTTTTTACCCATAATTTTATATATTTCAATTCGCGGTTCTCAAGGCCCGCTGGAAAACCTAATTTGGCTATTATGTAAGTGCATAACAGCCAAATTAGGTTTTCCTACATCTTTAATACATAATAATAATATAAGTTCTGGCTTGAAACATTTTCTTAAGTACCTTGCTAACTTGCAATGAATCTCGAAGATAAAATTGTAATAAAATTTATGAAAGATCTGTCTGAACCAATAAAACGGAATTAAGTTCTTGCTGATGTTGACATGAACTTTACACAAGGGCTTTAGGTTTTTATGTTTCTCTTAATAGACATATTTGTCTCTATGCTATCATAAGTTTTACATAAAAATAAAAAAGTTCTCACAACCTTATTTTGTAAGAGTAACTCCAGAACATGATATTCAAACACTGAAAATTTTATAGACGTGATTTAATTTTGTTAAAAATGTTTTATGTTAAAATTAAAACATTTAAAATTCATAAGGGCGCCTTTTGTGGAAATTCAATTTTGCAATGTGTGGGTGCCCATTCATTGTTCGTTACATGAAATTGGTGTGACCCTGACAATTAAATCTCCCATTTTTCGTCGTTATAGTCTCACCCGTAATTAAAACGTGACGTTTTATTAAAAGAAAATTTTGTATTAATTAGTCGTTAAAAAAATATTTACAAATTTATTTTAGCCAATGTTATTTTTTATTCAGGGGTTTTTATATTTCTTGCAAAAAAATCGTAAAAAAATTGTATTAAAATCGCCTTACATAGAAATGTGCTTTAGAATTTGCTGGTAATATGAAGGCAAAGTACGAAGCTAAAACGTTTCGTACAGTTTATGCTAGCAGCGGTGAATAAGCGCGCCCGCAAAAACCAGAAGAATTATTCTTCGTCATGTTTAAGATTAGAGTCGTCATATGATCATATGGTAATAGGCCTATCATGATCATCATCATCATAACCAGTCTTTAGCAGTGTACTGCTGGACATAGGCCGTTTATAATGAACGCCAAGACAGCCGATCAGCTTGTTTTTTATGGCATACGCGGGCAGACAAGCAGTCGGGCCACCTGATGGAAAGTAGTCACCGATGCCTATAGACATGGCAATGCCAGTGGTATCGCCAACGCGCTGCCTACCGTGAGACATAGGGTGTTAAGTCTCGTTTACCCAGTAAATACGCTGGCTACGGTGACCTTCAAACCGGAACACAGCAGTGTCCATTAAAAAGAGTAGATTGTAATTGCCACGCTGAGCAGGCGGATTGGCAATCGTCTAATTGCACATGTACTGCAGATCTATCTTACACCTGCTGTTAGGCAGATACGCCGTCAAGTGGGCAGTGGGGTCGTTACATCCCTACGCCATAGGTCTGTATAAAGGCAATAAAAAAGTTTCTCGTGTTCCTGAATACTGGACTAAAAATGCAATAAAAGCCCTTTACCCACAATTTCCTAAAGAAAACAGTAACTATTTCAACAAGTCTCTCACATAAAATCTGTATCTTTTTATGTAATGTATATAATGTATTAGATTCATGACTCCTAATGTGAAGCATGGTTAATTTGAAGTTGTTATGGATAGAGAGGCGTTAGATGTGGGTGAATCAACTGTATTTCTAGGAATAACGGTGGATGCAAAACTGCAATGGGGTCCCCATATTAATAGGCTTGTAAGTAAACAAAGCTCCGCAGCTTACACAGTAAAAAGAATCAGATTATTAACTGATGTGGAGACAGCTCGTTTAGTGTATTTCAGCAATTTTCATAGCATTATGTCTTATGGCATTCTACTATGGGGAAATGCGGCGGATACTAATGCGATCTTTGTCCTCCAAAAACGTGCAATTCGTGCAGTCTTTAACCTGGGCCCCAAAGAATCATTAAGAAAGCTGTTCACAGGAATAAAAATAATGACCGTTAGTTCTCAATACATATTTGAAAATTTTATGTATGTGCAAAAAAATAGGCATGATTTCCTAAGACACTGTGATGCACATGACATAGATACAAAGAACAAACATAATTTAATTCTGCCAGCAATTAAACTGCGAAGAATAAGTAAGTCTTTAATGGGACAATGTATACGATTTTACAGCAAAATCCCAGTAAACGTTCAGAATTATAAATAATTAGTTCAGAACTAATAATAAATTTAAAAGGGCAGTCAAAGAACGTTTATGTGTTAAAGGTTATAACGATATTAATAAATTTTTAAATGATAACACAGCCTGGTAATGGAACGCTCGCTCCAGATCTTGTTTCAAAATTGAACAACATGTTATGCCTTTTTTTTTTTTTTTTTATTGCTTACGCAGGCGGACGAGTAGTCGGGTCACGTGATGGAAAGTTGTCACCGACACCCATAGACAGTGGCAATACTGGAATCATCAACGCACTGCCACGCGAGACATAGAATGTTGAGTCTCGTTTACCCAGTAAATACACTGGCTACGGTGCCCTTCAAACCAGAACACAGTAGTGTTTTCACACTACTGCTTTGCGGTAGAAATAGGCATCCCTTGTAAAACGGGGACCTACCACCTACAAATTGTTTGTTATTTTTATAAGATGACTTAAAAAATAGCCCGCTGAGTTTCTTTTGCCGGTTCTTCTCATCTCTTTTTTGGCGTCCTTTTCCGAACCGGTGGTAGTGTGTTTGACAATCAATAAGCAAGTGTAAACTTCTACATTGAATAAAGATATTTGAATTTTGAATTCTGTACATATTTGTTTTCAGTATAACAGAAAAAATAGGGCAAGTGCGGTTTTTGCTAACTTTGTTTCAAACCTAAATAATCTCTAATGCGTGATGATAAAATATAAATTGTGCATAGATTTTTATATTTAGTGAATTATAAAACGTGTATGGTGTATAGTGTATAGTACATCCCCTTCGCACATTGCAACTATGCAGCATCATCCCTTATTACATAACATATTGCAACATGAATGGACACGAGGTATACTTGCATCGTCAATGAACATGATCCGGCACGAGACAAACTTGCTGCGTCAACGGAGATTTACATGAGGCAACTTTGCTTCATCATTCATCAGTTAATTTGGATCACTAATAATAAAATAGATCACTTTTCATATACGAAACAATATTTAATCGTATGTCGATAACTGCTTGGTAATATTTGTGTGGCTTTATTTAAGTTAGGTGATTTTTATTTTATAAAAAATAATTCGCTTTTATTTTATAAAAAAATATTTGTCAATGAATTCAAAAAAATTACAACAGAATGTCTAGGATCAAACGTTGAACAGTCGTTAATAGCCGACCAAGAGGGGTAAATAACATCAAATTGTGAAATTAAGGCAACCCTTCTTTATCAACGGCTTGCAGAGCGTAATTAAAATCTCCATACTGTTGAATGCTTTCCGGAATTGTTAAATAACTCAGTTGTATGGTTTTCGGAAGTAAAGTGTTTTATATTAATTTATATTAGGTCACTATTTTGGAATAAATATTAACAACCGGGTAAGCACGAGATGATTAAACTTAAGTATAAAGTAGACTTAAAATGAAAACTGGTATAAAAAGGCTAGAAAAGAAATTTATTTAAAATACCTAAAATAGATATCAAAGGGCGAGCCAGGCAGCTATATAGCGAGAGGTATTTTCTAAACACTTTTATAAAAAATTACACTGTTATCCCTACCAATTTAGTAAAGTACGTGAATTTTACGTTGTTTGTTTCCAACGGTTGCACGTAACTGTGGCCTAACGAACCTACAATACTCTATGTGGAACAATATTAAATCTAGAGTAAGAAACTCATTTGCTTCTTAAAATCACTTAAAATTATTTTATTTTTTATCTAGTTACCAGATGGATAAAGCATTCCGTCGCACCTTGGGTCTTCAAACAAGCTTAGAAATAAAAATTTTATATAATGCATTATATAGGAAACGATAGTAAAAAGATATTTTAAATTTTTTAAACTTTCTTCTTTATAATATTCTAATTATAAGGTTTATGATTTATTCAACCTTCAGCTTTAGTTTAAATCGAACTTATGAATGATTTGATCATAAGTTTGATTAAAACCAAAGACCAATAACCCAAGATCGTCCCATATACCAAAATTAGTTCGTGGATAGTATACTGTTTTTTTAATATCTTTCAGTATATAGAATTTTAGAAATATAGATAGAAAAAAAAAACAATGCATGTTCATTTAAAGTCAGATAAACATTCGAAAGATTGTGTCCTTATCTATAATATACAACTTAGTAATAAAGAAACGCAATTGTAAATTAATAATTAATTTACAATGAAATTTATTAAAAACTTTTTTTGAACGACCATCTCGTTTAACAGTTAAATCTTATATCTGAACCATTCAGATTAAATCACTTTTTGATAAAAAGTAATTAAGTATAATTATCATTATTTGGTGTCTTATCTGCATATAAATTTTGCTAGATTTTAAAATTTTGACATTACAAAGCTAAGACCAATCTAAGGAAAGCTTATTAAAATAAAAAGTTAATGGCAAGTGTATAACGATTATTATCACAGATAAAAGTTATTGTGTTAACACAATGGACAAGATTTGCAAATTAAGACTAAATTAAGCAAAATCAAGAAAACGAAGCAGTTGTATTAATGAATCATCAAAACCAAGTTGTTATTATTATTATATTTCAATCTTTTTTTTAGCAGATGAGCTGACATATATTGCTTTCTTAAATTATATATCTTAAGTTTAAATAAAAAACCTTGAAACCATTCTTCCCATCGACACACGCACTTAAATTTTATTCCTGCTAGTGGACATGCGGTTTGCATGCGAAATAAATATAAAATGGTTGCATGAAAATCAAAAAGCTTATGATAAAAAATAAAGTTACACAAGTTGAAAAATAAAAAATATGCACTGTATTGATAAAAATTAGAATTACAAAACTTTTTAGAGTAAAGAAAATAATTTGAATTCAATAATACTCAAAGGTTTCTGAAGATGTGTAATGTGAAACTAAAATTTTGGTAGCATAATTTGTTTTAAATGAATTATCTACGTTACACTGTCTCAGTTATTTTAGTTTAACGTAACTTAAGGAAATCACAATATTTTTAAAAAAATTGGATAATTGTAGGAGACGTGTATAGGAATGCTGTCCCATATGCTTTTATGTCCTAATAAGCTAAAATAAAATATTTAAACCTTGGCAGTATTTCAAAAACTTGAACACGGTCTCCTTTGAAAATACTTGCACGTTACAAAACAGTCGTGAGTCCATTATACAAGCCCGTATTATTTGGGGTATTTTAATGCTAATTCGTACATTTGTTACTTTTTGCATGTAATACGTATACTCTTTATTTAACTTATGTTTATTATAAATAATGAAATAACTGTTTTATGATATTTATATATATATATAAAATCAATATAAATCTCTTAATATTTATTAATCTCGTGTCAGGATGTTTGTCCGCGATGGATTCCTAAAATACTTAACTAACGTAATTGCTATAAAATAATTATTTTGGTGGTGGTGTAACATTTTATCTATTGTTAAAACAAAATGAATTTTATAAGCCGTTATTTTTACATTATATCAATAAAAAGTAATGAATAAATAGTCTAACATACGCCAAAACATAAAATGTAAAATTAGAAATGAATTTTTACAGAGAAATCAATAAAAATTATGTTATCCATACAAGGAAATATTTTATGACATATTCAACGTGGATAGATTGAAGGACGTACATTTGTTATTATTATTTAAAGATAGTTGTTTCTAGTAACAAATGTTACAACTTTTGTTCATTGTTTTTAAAACATGAATTGAAACATTAAAATTGCTTATTGGTCTAGGTACATATCCATACAAAGAACTATTTTAAATAGAGAATAGTAGAAAGTCAAATTAAAAAAACAACAATAATTTTATATTAACTTCTTACAGAATTTAGACAATATCAACTGAAGAATATTTTGATTAATCGCCTCAGTGGTCATAAATCATCAAAATTTTTTATACCAGTGTTAATAATTCATGTTTTAGTTTACAGCATCATCAGGTTGTTTTAAAAAGGGAGTGGTGGTCCCTAATGACTAAAGTTCTCTTTCCGTTTATCTTAACCTCTTTAATTGTTTATTACAATGTAAAGTAAGTACATCCTAGTCGCAGCATTACGTGGCAGGGACTGCTAGTATATATATATATGTATATATAACAAAACCCCTAATGGTAGTGTATGTAGTGGAGGCCTCAAAATTTGACCTAAATATATATTAATCTTTGCAAACAGAATGTCTGGTTTGCGGCTCGTACGTATTGATTACCGCCCAAGGACACTCGCAACAATATTGAGACTACCACTGCGTTGCCTCTGTTTTAGAGACAAATTAGGTGTTTTATTTAGGTATGCTTAAGTTTTCAGAGATGGTAGGTCAGTAATCCGTCTGGCGCATTACCACTGCGGAATCTATTTCCGCTGAAAAGTATTTGTGTGATTTATGTTACACTGTATGTGTGCCTATATTTGTAAAATTGTGTTATGAAAAATGTTATTTAATAAGATTTCAAATTAATTAACTGATATTAACGCTGTCGGGAAGTAACGATATTTATTATAGAAAAAAACGCTGCATATTTTAGAATATAGTTTACTTTATAAATGTAAACTAATAGAACAGTTTTTAGTAGTTTAATAAACAGCTCTAGATGTTATGTCTCTAACCTACAATACGCAAATGCAGTATACATTATAGTGCTGTTTTCCATTACTGAAAAGTTCCTTCCATTAATTCTTAGCGCAATGTTTATATCTTCGACCATTTTATAGAATACAAGAAAACTAGCCATTACACTATTTTAATAAGTGAAATATTCTATACAATCTGCACATTAAAGTTAACTATTTTTTATTTAACGAATTCACCTGACGTGGGTTAACCAAAGTTGGGTCGGCAGTGTGCCTAGAATACAATTGTATCAGATCCCTTGCAAAGGGACGTGGCATACGTGTTAACTAACCATTTATTATCTCTTAGTATTTTCCCCGCCAACAATACAAATATTAATAGGTAAGGTTTATTCTTAATTAATAACATTTACAATTTAATGATAATAATTACTGGGACGCTAGGTCATAATGAACCGATTTTCACCGTTGTTATTTTAAGAAATACAGCTTGTTTTATTACTATTAAGAAAAGATTACTTACTCAGGTGATAAAGTAAATGTATTTTCAAGGTGTAGATTTTCACTTTCATAATAACGTTTTTAATGGTATATGGCAAAATCATATCGTAATAATAAAATAAACAATACATAACAAACAAAGCGCATGTTTTTTTTTAAATATTTACGTCACTTCGTTCCGCTCCCAGTGGTCCAATTTTGTTAATTCTTCTTTTAATTGATAGATATTTGCTGTTATGTGATCGCAACTTTTTTTAAATTTTTTGTGCTTAGTAGTTTAATAAATAATAAAAAAATCGAAACTTTAAGCGTCTAAAATCACAACCTATTGCGATTAAATTGCAAACGCTGCCGAAACCGTATAAAATAGACTAAAATTTTGTTCTACATTAATATACTTCTTCAAAAGGTCTTTAGTACAGGCCGCATGGGCATATATCTATGAGCTTTAACGAATAACCTGTTTACGAAAACAGGTTATTCTTAAAACAAAATATTTAGCTTTAATATGGATATTTCAAAAACCTTTTCTTTGCCGCAATTTTTGCACAAGTTTTATGCTTGATCATTTTACATTACTTTGATTATAAACAACAAATGTCCTACGCAGAATCATACTCAAGTACAAATTATTTACTTTATGAACCTTTTCCGTATCACTTATTTATCGACATGTATTGCAATGTTAAAATTAGTTTTTTAGGACTGAACATATTTAAGCGTTTTGGTAAAAAATGTTGACATAACTTTAAATATAGTCAAATGTCACAAACAATTCGAGCTAAAAATGCTTATGTTGTAGGGAATATAAATATAGAAGATATAAGAAACCGAAGTGACATCTAATAGTAAATTGTCGATGCAGAAATACATGCCACATAAAAAAGTACAAAAACACTAATTAACAAAATAAAAAGAAAAAGCAGATTAAAATATTTAATAACGTCCTTCTAGTCGATTTTGACTACGGCGACCAATCTATAGTAAATGTCAGCCATCCAATTCCAGTGTATTCCCTATTCCTTTGTAATCTGATAAATAAGATTAAACATTCGTTATATCAGAAACTATATGATATATCATAGCAAGGTCTTGTACAATCGTAATTTTGTTTGGGTCGAGGAGCGACAAACTTTTACCCATTTTATAAACTTTAATTTTTATGAATTCCAAAATAAAACACAAGTTTTTGTGCACATCGGACTAATTTACTCCCAATTTTTAATCTTTTATTTGTCAATTCAATTAGCATGTGTATGAAATAATATTTAAGAAACATCATTTAATTATTTTATGCCAGCATCCGTCTTCGGCTTTGCCCGTGTTATTTTAAGATTATTGGAAAGGATATACTTGAGGTGAAAACTAGCTTATGTTACTCAAGTATAATGTAGATTTCTTTTAGTATATGAATATTTCAAATTGGTTTAGTAGTTTCGTAGCCTATTCAAAACAATCAAATCTTTTTTAAAATATAATCTAGACGAAAGAATTTAAGTTATTGTTAAATGTTCGCCAAAACATGACAGTTATTAAAGAAGGGGGATATAAACTAACAAGAGACCCGCCCCGGCTACGCACGGGTGGAATACTGATATCTGTAAAGTCTATGGTAAAATACATAAATTTATCAGCGTTTCTCTACATCATTATGCATTAATAATAAATATAAACCTTTGTTTGTAGTTTTAAAGATTAACCATACATACGGATATAGGGATGAAAGTACTTTGTTTTGTACTATGTACAAAACAAAGTAGCTAAATTTGAATTATTGTTTTAAATATATATATATTAATAAATTTTTCATTATTTCGTGTATTTATTAAATAAGTAATGTCCCAGTTGCGAATTATCTCAATATCGCACTATTGTAAAGCGTCAATTGTTCACTTAGCTTGTGAATTAATCAAATTGCATTCAGGATTTCCTGTTATCGTATTTACCTTTAGGACGACATTTATAGTTAGCTTTATTAAATAAAACTATTATCTTACTTAATTAGAGTAAAGAAAACTTGTTTAAATAATACACGATGTCATTTTCATATTCAAACTATCTTACCTTATCTATATGAGGAAGTTATGTTTTTATGATAAGGAGGTTTAAATTTTTAAACAAAATCGATAATCAGGACTTCATCAAACAGATGCAATAAGGGAAAGTCTTACATATTATACTGTATTTTTACTATACCATTCAATTCTTATATACCCAAAAAGAAACACGGCATTTGATTTTATTTTTACGTGTCAATAAGCAGCATCTCGTACTGTAACTGAAATGGAATCCGTCAAGATTACCCGACAACGTGAACACGTGAAGCGAATTGATCCTTGGCCCTAACAAACACTGTAGTTGTTCGAAGCCGACTGATTGATTGCAGGAAATTAGTGCGTTCGCTATTTTCTTCTTGAAAATAGAAAAACAGTAAAATAACTATAGTTTTTCTTGAATTCTGTTTGACGCTCATTTATATTACAAAATGTTTAAGGAATAAGGGCTCTATGCTATACTATAACTATTTATGTATTTACGAGACATACTTCTCTACTCAATCGGAGTAAAACAGTAACGTGTGTTTAAAACAACGGCTTTTTATACAGCAAATGGGGATAGAATGTAAGGTGAACGAAGCAATTACTTATAACGATTCCGTTTCGGAAAAATACGATTAGTTAGGATGAAGAATATTACATTATATTATAAAACAATTTAAATAACTGCCTAACATTTAAAAATTGCATTATTGCTAATCATAGAAAGGATTATCCAATATAAAGCATATACTAAGTCGCTGCTAACCGTTGATAAAAAGGGTGGCTTTTATTTCACAATTTCCTGCAATTCCCTGCGACTCGGTGCCTATTAAGAATCCCGTAACATTAAATCTTTTGAAATTTATAAACCTTTTATTCTTTACCTTTTTGTAAAGAATGTGCAATAAATTTGTAGTACTTGAAACGATATTTTTTTTATTTTAGTGCCTTACACATCCTATTATAATAAAACAATATTATAATTAAAACAATTAATATTAAAATTTGTAGTTGAAATATTTCATCGTTTCTATTCTCTGAGAAGAAACTATAAACCAAACAATTCTAAACAAATTTTAATAGTTTGAAAATGGGGATAATTTAAAAATACTAATAAAAACATAACCAATAAAAGGTATCAATGTCTGTATGTAGTCAACAATTTCTTTAGTATAAACTTTTAATTGTTAAATATTAAAATGTCATTATAACAAAAGAAACTTTTATTAAGATCGTAAAATACTTATCGATTGGAAGTAGTTCTTGTTAACCCTTAAAGACACACGAAACGAAAACTTCTAGAAAGCTATCTCGACAGTGTTTGTTACAAATCTTGTGGCGGTAAATTGTATTGTATTTTAAAAATATTAAAAACTGCTTATGAATTTGTGCTTGTTCCGTGTACCTATTATACATTACGTACGAATTAACTTGATATCAAACTAAATCTTCACATTGATGTTTTGTCATTAAATCGGTTACTTGGATTTTAATTAATTATAGCCAATTACAGTTAGCTATATAAAATTAAACTTTTATTTTATTAGACATAGTGTTGAGAAACGTTTATATAATCCTTAGCGTCATTTTCACATTCAACCTATGTTACTTTACCAATTGATACTAAAATTTTGTAGTTGAATTTTTTATCGTTTCTTTTCTCCGCAAAAAAATATAAAGCAACCAATTTTGAATAACTTTTTTTTGTTTGCAAAAATGGGGAACATTTAGAAAATACTATTAAAACAACTATTAAAATGTATAAAATGTATTAATGTATATATAGTCAACAATTTCATTAATATAGTTTAATTATATAGAGAGTTGTTTTTTTTGTATAAATATCAAGATAAAGATAATAAACTTAATAAATAAAAAAAATTGAAATAAGAAATACCCTCTGTATTAAACACATCCTAGTTATAATTTGACGTATTTTATGTGTTTAGGAGGTGGAATCTATGATACTTTGCGAAATAAGTATATAACACGAAACAATAAAAAAACGATTAACATCTTTTAAGTTTATTTGTCTGTCTGTCTATCTGTATTTCTGTTGTCTGTCTGTCCGTGTTTACTTTCTAAACCATTAACACGTTCATTGGTAGCAGGCGATATCGCCGCCCGATTCCGCTGGGGGAAGAAAAGATGTCTCCCTCTGGTGCTTAACGATATCCAGGTGTTTTGTAAACACCGCAGAACAAATATATATTCTGATTTAGGTCAAAATCAGGTGTTTTGTATCAAAATGACAGCAGGCTTTCATCGACCAAAGGAGCACTGGTTAAAAAAAATCCACTAGTGCGAGTGGGCATTTTGGCCCACCCAAACAGGCATCTGGCGACGTGCCGCACAACGCGCGCGGCTATTTAATGTTGTCTATTACCTTATTTTGACTGGTTTGATCTAATCAACGATGGATACAATAAAAAAATTTACTATTTTGAAAATAGAGAATTTGCCCTGCAGTTAGCAATAAAGTAACAACAATAGAATATTTGACTAAAATAATAAAAAGAATTTGAACAATGGCACGGAAAACAAAAAGCAACGTGGTTTTTTGTTCCTACTTAACATTTGAGTAAATTGTGAAAAACATCTGTTCCGTTTAAAAGGGAACCGTAGCATATTTACTGTAAAGACAACATCCTATGTCTCATGGCACGCGTTTGATACATATTGCCAATGTTTATCGGCAGGTGACCACTTTCATCAGGTCCCGATTGCTGTCTGCTATGCAAATAAAAAGAAAAAAAATGAGTCAACATATCAAATTAAAAAATCTTGTTTTTCGTGGATGATTCAGTATCGATATATCGTGTAAATTTCGAAAAATAAGTATTATTTCAAAATTTACCTATATTTTTATTAATTGTTTTTACTAAGTTGTACACAGTTAAATTTAGTTATTTAATATTGACAATTAGCGATTGATTTACTAAGAGCAAATTTTTTTTCCTTTTCGAACTTAAGTTCTTGGGAAGTTGTTACTTCGAGCAGATTGATTCCCAGGATATATAAAATAATTTCACTTTGTATAAAATTGTTAACTTTCACGGCCAAAAACAGAAACGTTTAATAAACCGAACACTTTCATTAATGTTAGTGATTATTTTTAGACTGATGTCGAGAATTTTGTTTTTTTTAGCATCTTTTCAATTGAACTAAAATCCGTCCGCTCTTACCCCAACACTCTTCACTCTCGCTAAGTAAGTCAAAGTAAACGTCTTTTTTGTCAACACCGGACATTTTCAGTAGCCCCAGTGGAACTGTACTGAAACCAATATGCTTTTCACATGAAACTAAAACCAGCACGTCTTAATTTAAATGATTTCCTAGCCTTTAGTGTTATAGTATCTGCCCAATATAGGCGACTTTCTCTCCACATTAAATTTTTTATTTATTTTATTCTACTTTCATCTGTAAAGTTTTGTTCCAATCCGTTCTGAAGTTTAGGTCAAAGAGTAGCGAACATCCTTACATCTTAACTTTCCTATTTATAATATTAGTGTACATTAATTTTGTTCCACTTACCTGTTTTAACGGCGGCAAAATAAATGAAAGCGAATATTATGACTTGATAAATATAAGATACAATAATAAAATTATAGAAAAGAAAAATAAATTATGAAAGGAAAGGTAAACTTACATTCAATTATTCTTTTGAAGACTGCATGTCGCGAGAAAGCAATTAAAATGCTGTTTTTATAGCGAAAAATGTAAAAAACAGTAAAAACAAAATAAAAAAGTACTAACTATAAAGAGATAAGAAGAAATAGAAAATGTTGAGTCAGAAGATGTAGAAGAAGAGAGAGCGGAAAAAACCAGAAATGCTGCAGAGGAACATGAAGACGAAGATAGAGAAAAAGAAATAAGAAATGCTAAAGATGCAGAGAGAGGAGAAAAAACGGAAAATACTAAGAAGGGAGATGAAGAGGAGGAAAGTGGTGACATAGGCGATGATGTGAGTGATGAATATTCTGCAAGTGAAGTTGGATCGGATATAGATAATGATGTTTTAGAGGATGAGGGAGATACACAGTATAATAGTGGTAATGAATGCGATGCTACCTTAGCTACAGATTTGACCCCTGAGTCATAACCTTATACTTTAAATGAAAGTAATAAATATGCGTTAAAATACATCACGGAAAAGCAAAATAATGACAAAGTAAAAACAAAATCTTGGTTATTATCATGGAAAGCCACGAATAATATAGAAATGCAAAAATATCTAGGGGTGCTACTCGCAATGGGTCTGAACAAAGTGCCCCATATAAGTAACGATAGATTTATAATAAAGTCTATAATAAATGCAACAATTTTTTTTTTAGTTATTTTACGATAATTCTGTTTTATTTTCGATATCCTCTTATTTTTCTCTGTTTCAACACTACTGGCCTGCCATTTTTCATTCTTAATTTATCATTTCCTGTTTGGCAGCTCCCGGGGCGAATAAAATCGAAGGAAGTTGGTCATTCTAACAACATAAATAAAAAAAAGTGTGTATTATGTTTCCACAAAGAAATAGCAATTTAATCTATCCTAGTGCTGGTGGGTCCAGAAAGACCTGCCACGCGCTTTTGGAAATATCATAGGGGGCGCAGCTTGGATCGCCGCCGCACCAAGCAAAAAGAAAGCCGCAGTGAACGTGTTAAACCGATTTCGATAAAATTTGCTTCATACTCAGAATAGACTCCAAGAAAGGACATAGGCTATTAACTTTTGCAATAAAAGTGCTCGAAAGTGACGAAATAGGGGATGATAGTGTACATGAAAATCGTCTCTGTTGGACATAAAACGATAAAATATAGTGTCTAGATACTTAAAACGAGCCAAAAGTGGTGTATTTTTAGCAATTTAGGTTTGAACTAGGGACTTAAATTCCACATAGAATTTTTAATGAATAAATTCATCATCGTCGAAGCTGACACAAACAAATAAGACACCTTCTTTATATAATACTATACAGTATATTTTAATACAGCTCGGGGACATTTCATCAAATCCACGCGGAGGAAGTCGCGGGTAACAGTTTGTGGCTTAAATTTTTATTGATCGCTTTATTTTCCGTAGCTATTCTCCAATATGAATGGTTACCCCCATTACTCATTACTACGGCGCACGAATGAACTAACTTTTGAGACTTAAGTAGATCAGTCCAATTTGCCTACAGAGTTGGTTTCCTGCTAGAAACCCACTACCTCCAGTTTGTAAAGCCCCGGCCAATACTACTATGACACGAAGGAGGCTATTATTAAAATAGCCAAGTTTTTAAAAAGCAAAAAACAAGCACGAAAACTGTAACTCATAAAAATTACATCATGTAAAAAAACTCTTCAATGCATATTAATACAATATTTTGTTAATTATAATGTCTTGTTTGTCACAGCTATGTTAAAAGGAATTTAATAAGAAAAGTTTCTTAATTATATTCACTTACTTTAGGAGACGCATTAACTTTCATCAGAAGGCGAAACGGGATACTTTTTCAAATTATAATGGAGCTGATAATTAATGAATTAATGAGATTATTTTAAGGAAAAGTACACAAAGAATATAATATTAATTACAAGGTTTTATAAGATGATCTAATTCTACTTATTTTTCCTAAATTACCACATTTCGTTAATTATTTATTCTGATTCTATTCTCAAGATTTTTATGATATAAATAAGCTACTTAAATAAAATCCGTGTCAAATAAATAACTGACGGCATGTCGCTTTTATTAGTTAATGTCACGTTTTTTTCACTGCCTCCGTCTAGCAGTGGATTAACATAGGCTGACGATGATGATGATGATGATATCGCGTTTTTTGAACTGAATGAACTTCCTTCATGGAAGGAGCAATGACCGACCTAAGACAACAATTATCAGCCACCACATTGTTTCTTCCATCTCTAGAATAGCTTGGAAGTATGTTAAGGGCACTTTTATGTTGTGACCTATTTTTCTGCCAAACCCGCGATTACCAGCGTGGTGGGATGGTCAAACCCTAATGGTGGGTTATGGGAGCCTAGCCAGCAGTGGACTAACAAAGGCGATTATGTATACACTATTTTTCTGCACAATAAGACTATTCAAAATTTTTTTGATTGAACTGACTCAGTCCCCTTGCTTTTCGAGTCGGTTCAGAAAAAAATTTTATTTCGAAGATAAAGCGAAACACCTTTACTATTTTTTTGGTAAAAGTAATTGAAAGACTTTATTCAGCTATACTTTACTTCTTTACTAACTTATTTATAGTGAATACTATTAATAACTAGATGCGCCCCGCTCCTTTTTCGCGAGTGATTGCAGAAACAAAACCTTGTAATATTTGTCGTAAAAGAGTAACAAAAAATAAAACTTTCGCATTTATTATATTAGTAGCAAGGATATTATAGTGTTAGAAAAATTCTCTTGATATCAAAGTTTTGCCTAGCCTGCCGTCAATCTTCGTATTATTAAGGTTTAGCTATAATTTTATTCTTGAATTTAATTAATGAATAATTGTATGACAATTAGCAGGTAATCATAGCTTGGATCGATTTGTCAATGATCTAGTAAAAACAATGGTTTAGGATATGATCAAATGTTCAACTTTAAAATATAGCTAATCTACCTTTAGTCTCTTTCATATTCCTCAAGCTTTTCGAAGTAGTCGCTATAGCTGATAATGATGAATCTTGTTATAATGCATAATACATTTGATAGTACGAAGCATATTACGAAAACATAAGAAACATGTATTATTAATTAAAACTTTTTTTAAATTAATAAGTTTCAAATTAAATAAAATTTTGCATAAAGGTGTCTTAACTACAATACTAGACTTATTCGAAGGAAAAAATTGTTTCTATTTTGTTATCATAAACCGGTTTTTAATGAAAACCTGTATGTTAAAGTTTTGTTTGTTACTATAATTAAATTGTAAGTTTGAGATATTTCTACCATATTTCTTAAGTTGAATATGAAACCTTTTTTTATAAATCGGCAAATCATTTTCTTTGTTTCTCTTTCCTCTTTTCTTTTTTTTTCCGATTCAGAGCTATATTATTTTAATAACAAGTAAAAACGTATCTTAGAAGAAGATATGAAAATACAGAGGATTCTAACCAAGACCTAACTTTCTTATCTTATTCCCTTAAACCTCCTAAACCCAAACCCAAAGTTCTGCACCTGTGTTCTTTTGCAAGGATGGTCACGGACATTGAGTGACAGTCTTTGTTGGAATCTGACTCGATAGATTATAAGATTAACGTTCTTAACACCGAAGTTCTTAAGCTGTATGATACGCATGCACCAGTCAAAGCAGTTAAAATTAAGCGTCCTCCGGCTCCTTGGTTAACTGACGGTATCCGACTGGTCATGCGAGTAAAAGATCGCATGTTTAGAAAATTTAAAGAGCACCGTAGCGACGATAGTTGGGCCTTATACAAAGCGGTCAGAAATCGGTGTAATCAGGTGACACGAAACGCCAAACTCCGGCATATTCTTGATAATATCTCTTGTTCAAATCCTGCTAATATCCGGAAGTTCCGAGAAACTCTAGGTATTGGTAAAACGCGAATGATGCCTATGCAGTTCAATTAATTTGGATGATTTAAACAATCATTTTCTTAGCTCCACTTCTCTAGTTCATCTAATGACCACCGAAACGATCTCTCATTTAAATGGTTTGATGCGTCCTTGTTCTAGTAAGTTTTGTTTTTATCCAGTTTCTTCTGATGAAACCAAAAAAGCTGTCCTCGCTATCAACTCCAACGCCGTGGGTCCTGACAAAATAGGTCGAAAAATGATTGTTCCAATTTTGGATTATCTCCTTTCTGTTATTGCCCATATCATAATTTTACCTTTAATACTAAATAATTCTAAAATCACCATACCGGTATTAATAGATTTTTCCAATGCCTTCAACACCGTCAGTCATGATATCCTCCTGGCTGTCCTATCTTATTTTATGGTTTCTGATGAAGTTTTGAACTGGTTCTCTTCCTATCTTCGGGGACGCCAGGAATCAGTAGTCGTTGACGAATTGTCGTCAAGTTGGCTTTATGCTGAACGAGGCGTCTCACAAGGCGGTATACTGTCTCCACTTTTATTTTCTCTTTTTATTAATCTTATTACTCACGATGTTCGGTGTGTGCGTATCATCTGTACGCTGATGATATGCAAATATATTCGCAAACAAGTACTGATGAGTATCAGTACTTGTTTGCGAATATCCTTGAGAGTTCAAGGAGGCTTTTTATGAAGTCAACATGGACCTTGATGCCATCTAAAGCTGGTCTTATAGGTTCGGGTTAGCTATCAACCCATCTAAGTGCTAAGCCATTCTGCTAGGGAGTCCCAGAATGTTGGCTAAAGTGGATACAGAACATCTGCCTCAAATTTAATTTGACAGCTCTCCCATTCCTGTCAGTCGAAGCGTCAAAAGCTTAGGTCTGCATATTGACAGCACGTGAAGTTGGAAATGTCATATTGCCAGGTTGGGTAAAAAAGTCACCGGTTCCATGCGTTATCTATATAGACTTAAGAACTTTTTACCTGCGCCTACAAAAGCAATGCTAGTGCAGGCATTGATTTTCCCTCTTTTCGACTATGCTGACGTGTGTTACTCTGACCTTAATGCAGATTACCTCAATAAACTAGAACGGCTTCCAAGTAACGGCATTCGATTCGTTTTTAACCTTCAAAATTTTACCACGTGTCTCCCTATCGTGCACAATTGCATTGGCTACCTATTTGCCAACGACGCTCATTGCGAGCTCTCACGACCTTTATTCTTCACGTTCTCCATCACTCAACCTTATATATCTCTATTTTTAGAATCCGTAAGTCAGCAACAAAATTCTTCGCTCGACATACAATCGCCTACTTCAATGTCCTGTTTACCGTTCTGACTTTACGCATTCCTCCTTCCTCTATGCAATCCGTTCTTTTGCTATCTGAATCCGAATGAACTATTCGAGATTAGGATGGCTGTAAATCGCCTCGTGTTTAAAACCCGAGTTTGCGAATATTTGCTTAAACAAATGAAGGTAGGAATGAATTTGGTCCCTTTATCGCAATATAATTTATATTTATTATTTATATGTATATTTATGTACTTATGTAACTTTCGTGTGTGCAGTTACACATTTAAATTATATTAAAATGAAATTCAATCGTAAAAGCCGTAAATATGAGCAACTATTTAAAAATTTGGCAAATCATAAAAATCATAAAGATCACTTAAGTTAGCCTAAACAAAATAGATCATAACATTTCTTTCTCAGACAGAAGATTTGTCTAATAAAAAACAAATAATTTTTACTGGTTTATATTTTTGTTTTATGTATTTGTTTAAGCCTCAATAGTTGATAAATAATCTAATGTGTGGGAAAGATTAACTTAAATTTTACTGTTGATTAATCACTAATTATTATTCACTAAGTCCCATGAAGCTATTTGGCAAAGCAAAAGGAGTATTTTTTTGTTACAATATTACTTGTGTATCGATTTAAAAGGCAATTATCAATTTTAATTATCACCTCATTTTATTTATAGATGTTGAAAAGGGTTTAATAATATGTTCGTATATTGTATAACAAAAAAAGGCCGCATTTTTCCGCGAAATAAACTTTGTATATATCGATCGTGTACAAGATGTGGTAAACGAGCAAAAGAAATAAGTGCTAAGCAAACTTTGTACGTATATATTGCGTACACTCATACACACAAGCAACGGCAAACATGATAATTCTGTGGAGATTTTTGTAAGTAATTTCAATAAAGCTAATTGATCTTATACTTAATATTTAATAAATATAAGTTTCAAATATTTAGCTATTATCTCACAGTTAAACTAAAACTTATTTAAATTTACAATAATTTCTCTTTCAGACAACAATTTTTTTTAAACAAACATGTAATAATATAAAGAAGGAAGATTTATATTTTTGTATGTATGTGATGAATAAAGTCAAAACTACTGTGCCAATTTTGAGAAATTTTTAAACCATCAAAAGCAACATCTGCTTTTAGTAACATAGGTTTTTTTTTTATTTTCAAAGAATACAATTATAAAAAAAAACATGGGAAGAGATGTGAACTACTTAAATTAAATTAAATTAATTATGTATTGACATCATGAAAAAAGGCGTAATCTCTAAACAGCCAATTGCCAAAATTGATATATTATCTGTGAGGTCTATTTCATACGTAAGATTTATAAAAATATTAATTTACTAACAAAGTTTTTGTTATTAGAGACTATTACACCTAGTACTACCGAGATACCGTGATTAACTTAAAAACATGTGCCGCTTAAAAAGCCCAAAATAAAAACAGATTATTTTAAAGCAATAATGTTGTTATAATCTTATACTATATAAATTTAAGTAACATGACATACTGCTTTATGTGCATTATATTGCTTTTTTTATGGATCTCGTGCTCTGCGAAATAAACCTACTAGAACATACCGGATGTGGGGGGGCCCGTTGCCACAGGCGCGTGTCCCCACCGAGTGTCTTAACTGTACCACGGGCCCCGAGGGGAACTGACTGTCACTTTCTGGTACCCGTTAGCAAGCTGAATCGAGGGCCGCCCAAGTGGGCCGACGCCTCGGCTCGATTCGGTTCGGCGGCCTACTGAGAGCAGGTGGTGGGAGCGTCGGGCTTTGTAGCCTCGATGGGAAAGACAGATGCGGATGAAGAGGTGCGGACCTTGCGCTTTTTCTTTGATTTGACGGCTTTGAAGCCGTCATCGTATTGCGGATTGGTTAACGTCTCGACGTCCATATCAGATTCCATGCGGATGCTAATGTCGACATAATTGTCGTCACTATCATCCCGGGAATGGTCCGGAACTTCAGGCGTTAGGTGGGATGGGTGGTCTAGAGCGTTGGCGATCAGCTGGTGTACTGCGTCGGTCGCTTTATTACAGCTTCGACCGAGTTTTCACTGCCTTGGTATCAAGACCAAAGCGAATCAGAGCTCCGGTCGACCATCGACCGAGGGTCGCGCCAGGTTTGATGGTCATAGGTTGCGTTTGCCATCAAGCGGTGAGTCTCGGCGATTGCCAGGCGTAGTACCGCCTCCCCGACGAGGCCCAGCAGGGGTGTGTCGTGGCTGGTTCTGTAACAAGAAAAATATTAAAACGTTTCGTGGCTAGTGTAGTTATAAAACCAAACTAGTCCGGCCGAGAAACACGATAACAACCCCAGAAACGAATGACGTGCGTGAGGGTCATCTCACACTGCCTGGGACAGGGCAGGTGCGGTGCGGTATCGGGTGGTTATCCCCATGACCGAGTTGCAACCAGAGGCACACAGTTTCCTGGGCACTGTCTACTTGCGGCTTTGGTGGCTAACTTGTTTACGCGTCATATAAATGACAGCAACAAAGTATCATTGTCGAAGAGGGCGCTATGCTTTACACGGACACCCGAGCCTCACCAGGCCGACGCAGGATTCGCGTCGCTTATCGACCGGCTTTTCTCGGACAACGAGATCGCATGTTTGACTTGCTCCGATAGTTGGCTGTTGCGCAACGAGGCGCACACACCAACGAAGGAATCCATATTTCGGGCTGATGTTGTCTACACTTATTGGCCGTCGGTTCTGGTGTCACCCTCATCCCCGCATTCGGGGATCACCCCAACAGCGTATTTCCGTGGATACAGGGCCCGTCGAGGGCGGCGTGCAGGGCAAAGTGGTAGGTCGTGTGGTCCGTTATCTGCGCGGTCATAGGGCTGTGCGCCAAACCGGACAACAAACGCCCTGACTTTTCAATTCTTAAGTCCTCGCAATCACGTCGTTCTGAGAAGCGCCCGGCGCCAACGATGACACGATGACAGATTTTGTTGGACTTGTAGTCGTTTTCGCTGATTGGCCGATGCTAACGCGTACCGGCCAACCGCGAGGTCAATCGCGAGCGCGCGCCTTGTACACAGATAACTAGTCCGGAGTGGCGGTGCGCAAACAGGCCGTAAACCACGCGCGCCGTTTCCGGCGCTGTTGACCAATGGTCATATGGGGCCCAGCTGGTACGGTTTATGCATCCGAGATAAGTTATCGTTCCTCCAGGCGATGCTTTGCCCGCGGATTGCCGAACGGCGCAGGCCTGGTGGATCTGGTCGAGGCAAATGCGGTAACTTACCGACGGAGACTAATCCGCCATTGTCCAACCAATCAGGAGCAAGTCGAGCAACATCTGCATTCGACGTACTGCGATATCGAACCGACGGGACGACGTAAAAGTACGTGCTGTCGTCGGCAAACAGGCAATTCAACACCTCTTTCACCATCCTGAAGGCAACGTCCAGGGGTGGAAGCATAGGTAATAGATACAGAATCGGCGGATCGCAAGATCCCTGTGGTACCGCAAGATCCGCCGTGCTGTCGGAAACGGAATTTCGACGACTGCGAAGTCGCGCCCACTCAAAAGACGCATATCCGCGCACTAACGCGCGGTATGGTGGTGTTACGAGCAGTTTACCCCCTAGGTGTGTCCTCGTGCCACACTCGGTCAGCCTTCTCGATATGGAGAAAAGTCCGACCGACTTACGTCCGACATTTCATCGAACGTAGCTCGTGCAGCACTCAGGTCAACTGGCGTGACTGTCGAATGCCGCTCCGAAGCCGTGCTGCTCATCTCGTATGAGACGTGCGGCGCAGCCTCCAAGCAAGCCGCTCAAAGAGTTTTCGCGATGGCGATAACAACGAATCGGGCGAAACTTCCAGGTAGTCGTCGGTCCCACCTGGTTTGGAGAATGACGCTCGCAGGCGCTGCCGACAATTGTGTTAGGCAAATGATTGCAAAACACAGCTGGCACAAGCCGACCGCTTGAGGTAGCGCAATAAATGGCAACCGCGCTGACGTCAGGTGCGACAAAAGGCTTTATGAGCGCAGGTGCACTTATTAAACGTGACGACTTCACAGAAGCGGAAAATGAAGACTGCGCGGCGAGCTCATGAAACTGCGGCGAACACGTGCGGACGGGACCACTGCTGGCGACGCACTGTTGATTATATTGCCCGCATAACAACTCTTTGACGAACTCAAGTCAGGCCAGGAATTATTATTGTTTATATCACTGCTATCTCAAAGATTTTTATACAGCCATTACAAGGATAGCAAGTTAAGTTGCTCCATATCCTTGATATACGCAAATCATCTATGTTATTATTATATAAATTGAAAGCAGCATTTAATTTATAGGTTAACAGTGGGACAAAGCAACGTTCGTAGATGTAATAAAGCCTGTTTAATGTGAATTGTCCACTCAAGATGGCAGACAATTACTGCAATACTCCAAAAAATTTAATCTTTACGTGAGATTGCACGCGCAATCATCTTCGCAATTAATTCGATTTCCCGAGATAATAAGTCTGTTACATTTTCATAGTTAAATTTATTAAGATATGTTAGCTTATCAGACATTTAGGTCTAAAAACAATTGCATTATTTCACATAAAGGTAATCACTAGACGATTAAATAGGGTTAAATTATAAATAATGTTATATTTATATATAAAAACAAAACAATTTTGTAATTGCACATAAAACTGAAATGTAATTGCATTGAATTACAACAAACTACTTTTAATACCAGAAATTGGAACATTTTGGTTTTATTTTCAACTTCAGGTTTTAAAAAATTAAAAATATAAAATAGAACAGGCAAGAATACATTTCTAACATATCAGAAGTAATTAAATTTTCGTTCTTAGTTGTAATGATTAATATTTTCGTAAGTATTTAGCAATTATACAGTGAGTTTAGGTTCTTTAAGCCATAACATTTAGCAATGTCTATCTTCTGATATGTAGCAAAAAGGCCTTACTATTGGATTTACCCTATTGGTTTACACTACACTTCAACGTCTTACTCAATTATTGCGCCCTTACGATTGTACAAGTCTTATATGAACATATACGATGGTTTACCTTTTATCTCTTCTAAGATTCAATGATTAAACGATGAAACAGTTTTCGTAAATAGACATCAAGAGTATAATTGTATTTCGCTATTGATACGCGAACCGCATTATTTACTATGTATTTTGTACATAACCTGACTGATATTTCATTAAGCGAAACAGATTTTCTTCTTTGTGTAGCAAATGTAAATCGTCTCAAGCGAAAATAAATATACGTATTTAAAATAGAAAGATTTGTCAAATAAAAAAATCCCTGATGGTTATTTTAAAAACATTGAGATGACAGACATATGGATTCTGGAAACATCGTTCCTGAAAAATAAAGTATAAACTCTAAAAATCTGTTATTAGTAGATTTAATATGTATAGTAATCGCGTATATATAAGAACTTGTCTCTTAGCTCATCTAATAAAACAAGGAAGTAAAGGCCACGTAAATAAGACTATAAGAGACGGCCCTGTCCGGCATAAATTTATCAAAAGCCTGAGTGCTTGATAAATTCCGCACTGTTCTTTTTTACATTCCTCAGGACAAGAAAAAATTGAAAATATTGAGAACATAAAAGTACAATGATATAGAAAGTTGTTCAGGATGAGTTGTGTTTTTAATTGACAGGAACTTGTAGAATGATTTGGACTTAACAGGCGGTTAGTTATTCTGACGTCTCAACAAATTTATTATTTACATATTACTAAACGGGAATAAATCTGACAATGTAAATTAGTTGACATTTATTATTTTTTTAATGTTAAATAATGGAGACCGTCCAACCAATTAGAAAATTTTTTATATATATCATATGTATATAGGTATTAAATGAGCGATCGGATAAACAGATGGGAACTTTCAATGATAATTAAATTATTATTGTCTCACAATATAAAAGAATTTAATATTTCACCAGGCTTACTAATCTGTTGAAATGCTTAAAATCTAATGAGTATAATAAGAACATTGGTAAAATGTTTTGTATTTATTAAGTAAACAGAAAACAGTTTTAATTTGATGTATTCCATCAATGATGTTATCAAGAATTATGGAATTTATATGGTTTAATAGGTTCGATTCTATTCTATATGAAGTCAACAAAATAAGGATTTATTTCACGTGGGCATGAAAAATTTTACATTTAAAAAGGTGATTTCACGATTAGATTTTACCTTGCTCTAAGATTAATTATATTTAGCTTTTACTTTTTTGTTCAAAGAAAGTTTTCGTGCAAACACGCAGCTAATTTTTCTGCTTTCCTTACAAACATATTTTATGAAAGAAAACTTATCTTCCCGTCAATGCGAAAGAAACAGTTATGATGAATTATCGATTTAAAACGCCCATTATTCCTTCCTAGCTTGTTTAAGGCTTTAATGAACCTACCGTTACCAAATAGTTGTTTCTTATTTTATTTTTTACTTATTTTATTTTCTTTATTTTCTTTATTGCTTCCGCTTACCGCTGAGGCATTCCCGTACCTCTTCAATGGCATATTTCATTTTAGGTGTATCAGACTTCTAAATCTGTTGTCCAAAAGCAGATTTTGCCACTTATAGAGCCAGCACTATTGCATGAAAAACCAAACAAGCTGCACGGTAGACAAAGTGGGAACATAACAAGAGGTGTCCAAGATTTTTTTTTAAAACAAAGTTATTCTCGATTAATGATGTATCTTAAGTAGCACTATAAAATTTTAATTAACTTTTTTATCGATAACAATGAATTAAATACTGCATTATTTTGGCAATTATGTATAATGTAATTTTTCTTTATTAGTGTATAAAATTGGACCAACTATATATCATTGATTTTGTTTGTTATTGTTTTATTTACTTTTTATATTACATTATTTGTTTCCATTGCACAAATGCAATATAATTTTCACATTAATTGTAAAATTTTAGTTTTCATTAATAAGAATATATACATTTAAAATAAAAAAAACTTTAATGCACACATAACAAGAGCGAAATGAACAGTAACAATGTTAATGGCAGTAGTAATAAATTACGATTTATCTTCTGACAGTTGTGGGCAAAAACGAAGTAATACTGAAGTTTATAGCCTCGTGCGGCGAATAAAAATATGATAATCTAATAATAAGTTTCTTTTCCTTAAACGTATTAAAATATATATATAATATATATATAAATATTCAATTTAATTTATCTTTCATCTAATAAACTCTTCGAACTCAACTGGTTACAACCGGAGGTTCAATCCGGAAACACTTTATGTTTTTATTGTCAAATATGATCGGAATAACCTTTATTCAATGGTTTGGAAACGTTATTCCGTAGAAATTAAATTATGATATCGCTGGAAACATCATCGCTTGTTATGCTGCTTTAATACCCTATCCATCAGGGTTATCAATACCATGGTCCAATGCGGGGTGTGAGACTTTACATGCCCAGACGCATGGATCATTTTACTTTTCAGACAATTGGGTGATCGGCCAATTGTCCTGAAAACTAGGAAACAGAAAATTGTTGAGCCGCAGGATTCGAACCACGACTCGGTTTCCAAACACACCCATCCACTAGGCTGGAGCGTATCGCGTAAAAGAAATTGATTCGTGGCTTAGAGAGAATCATATAGAAAGCTGTTTAAATAAATTACCTTAGGAAGCAAGAAACAAGAAAAATATTTATTTGGTACAAAATTATGAAATCTAAAGTCAATCTAAATTTGTGTTTTAGTGTTAGAAGAAATGATTTTCATGTCGTAAATAAAATATAAATAATATTGTACATATTGGAATATATGACATCAGAGTACATAATTTAAAAAAAAACAACACAAGTGGGCGTCAATTTGGCTCATATTCACTTTATATGTTACTATTAGACAGTTCTAAACAATTTTTATGTAAGAAATAAGCATTTTTTTAAATATAAAGGTGTAAAAATATTTAAATATAATAAACAATTGAAAAAGCTCTAACAATCATTGCCTTGGGTCGATGGATGAAATGTCGATTATCCAACCAAGCTGGACCACCTGGTGAGATATTGGTAAAATCTCCTATGGAGAATGGGCCTTTTGTCAACAGCCAATAAATTGATGAGAATTTATATTAATCATATTCTGACTTTGAATTTGTAATTAATGAATAAAAAGAAGGGGAGGTGTAAACAGTCTTGTCAGTCTTAGTTTCTTTGCTTTTCTAGATTCGATTGAAAGAAACGTCAGAAATAAAATAACAAAGATAATTTTTTACGGTCCTCTCACCCGGCTGAAAAATTATCTTATATTCAAAATTGCTCAGAGACCACGCATTTTTGAAATGATTTTGCAAGTTCCTGAAGGAAATTCTGATTTAGAGAATATGGTTTTTGGCAGATAACCTTAACAGAAGATAATTATATCAAAAAAAGCAATTGGTCTAGTGAACATTTTTTGTTATCTAATGGAATATCAGCCCGAGCATGAGGGTTATAATGGTAGGTCTCTTTCACAGGGACGCCTGGTTTAAACACAGTTTTTGTTGCAAATTAAGAACTAGCCACTTTGGCAAACATAGTAATATCCCATGTCCAAGGACGGAGAGCAGATTTCACTTACTGCATTGCTTGGGAGCGTACATTTAAATAGGGTAAAATTAACTTCTTGGTTTAATAAATAAAAGAACGAATTTAAAACCATAAAGGCTTATCTTTTAATGCATGAGGGAGCTGGATGTCCATCATTTTCATTTTTTTTAATTCTTTTGCAATAAAAATAACAGGAACAAATTCAATATTTGGGTTAAATTTTATGTTACATCTTGTATAACTTAAGATAGTAATATGTTAGTTTGCCCTAACGGAGTAATTGTTATATCATCTTGATAGCTAGAGTGAAATTAACATGACGTGTTATCTCACCTAATTCAAGGTCATTTCACTACATACCGAATGAACTAAATTTTCCATGTAGGTTTTTTGATGGATTTTACTAATTGACGTAGAACTAGAAAATCACAGATCGAATTAAAGGAAAAAGTTAAGATATTGAGTGAGAGTCATTTATCAATTTTTCAGTTTTTCTATATTCTGGCTTGACAGAATTAAACAAACAATAATACGCTTATGAAAATGAAACCTCTTATTACACTGAAGTATACAAAACATTTTCTTTTTGGCCAAACTATAACTAAAACTATTTAACCAAATCGGAAAAAAGCTTTATGTAAATATTTTTGGATCGAGTCTATGTATTGTAATTTAGAAAAGATGGTTAATAATTGTGCAATTGATAAATTTAAATCCTAGACATATTATGGTTTTATTCGGCAACTTATTTACATCATTTTAATCTTTGTGGCTGTGACATGCTCTTTCCAAAACACCATTGCTTCGAACAGACTAAGAAACAGTTTTTTTGCGATAAAAAGATTTCGTCCATTTACAAGTATTTCATGATTATTGATAAATAACCTATTTATATTAAAAAAATTCAATATAGGAAAAATAAAAAAGTGTTGAATTCTTTGTAATTTATAAATAGACATATTACATATTTTTACTACAAACTATAATTATCACGCCTTCTGATTTTTTAAAAAAATATTGCAAGAAGCAGAATCACCAATATTTTAATGTAGCATTAAGCACATTGGTAGCGTATTTAGAGCGCAGTAATTAAAAGCTAAGAAGATTCATCAATGGTTGGATGGGCATGAAAAGTCGGTCCACTCACCCCATTTGACCAGCGTGGATAGTCAAAACCCCTAATACATGGGAATGTATTAGGGGAATACCAGCAGTAGCTATCAGGCTGATGACACCAATAAAATAATTAATTGTTATTAGCCTTTTTATTTTGATTCGTACTGTATCTTTACGTTTTTACTTATCATAAAAATAACGAATCTCAGAATCGGAGAAATAAGAAAGAGCTCTTTGTTTGATTAATTGTATTCCCAAAGTCAAATCTCTTTGGGAATACAATTCAAGCAAAAAATTTGATGGTAAAAATTATTTGTCCCAAAAAAATTTGTACTTGAGATACAATTGAATTAAATAATAAAAAAACTCTGTAGATTCATGAAAAACCGTTTTAATAATTCGTAGTGCTTTTATATTGGTTTTGATTTTAAATGGTCTTCTGTTTTGATTTAGTTTAAAATATTTTATTTGAAAGACTGAAATACATTAAGCAAAATTATTTTTTCAAATCAAAACTAAAAGTTTAACTTAATAATTCAATAATAAATATTTTTTTTATTATTTTGCAATCTGCTTCGTACTATTAAAAGTACTTATGCATATAACAAAAATTGCCATTTCAATATCTAAAAGTGCAAAGATAAATTCTTTATGCATGGAAAGGGCGCCTTATTATTTGCTCATTATTACAGGAGTTATTTAAAATATTTTTACTAAGGTATATTAATCGAATTAATTTGACCAATAAAAATGATATGCCCTAACCCCTTAACTATAATTACCAACATAAAAATTCCATAGAGTTGGCATAAATTGTGTCGTTCTTTATTACTTTGAGCGACAGTTTTAAAACAAGGAAAATTTTAAGAAATGTGAACGACTTCTAACAGTATATAAGCATTTTACATTAATATTTCTGAAAAACTACATCGTGGATTCCGCCATTGCATTTTAAGTCTATAATTTCTTTTAAGGAATTTATTTAATAAAAATTTAAACTATAACACGTTTTATGAACATAAAATTAAGATTTGTTTACTTAGAATTATTTTTATGTAAACTTACCTTAAATGAACTCTTATTACGCCCTACTCCTTTTCAACAATGTTGCTTAAAATAGCTATGGTGGGTTAAGTCTTAAGTTTAGAAAGATAGCTTTATGTGCTCGCATATTTTATTTTACCATTTAAAGACATACAATTGTGTAAAACATATTTTAAATCTATCATTAGGTTTTGCAAGCTGCACTTTATCAAAGATTGTGATTTTTGACAAGATTTTTAAATATTCTTGTATGGTTGGTGTGCCTAATAAATAAATAAATAAATATTCTTTCATATCTATTAAACTTGTCATTACAAAATTATTTTAAAATAGAAAACATCATTACCTACATTTAAAAAAAATGCACAAAATCGGCACTGAGGGAGCAACAATAACATATAGGTAAATACCAGACAAAAATATGCCAGTACCTCCTTTTTGAGATCCAAAATAACATAATAAGTTCTAATACTTTTTCAAAATTTTGGTTAGTGTATTTTTAAAAACTTGAGAAATTTAAAAAATGAAAGGAATTTACTATATTTTAAAAAGAAATCAACATTTGATCATATTCTAGTCCTAGACCTATTGATAAATCAAAAAGCTTTTGATCTTTTTCCATTAAAAATAAATCAACGTAAAATTATAGCTAGACTTTATAATAAGAAATTGAAAAGGCATCCAATTTATATTAAGATATATTTCTAACACTAAATAAACAGAGGGATAGCTATTTATAAATTCGAATGTCAAATCTATGGGATTGTAATTTCCTTTAGGAAGAATAACTAATAGATTTTAATTAATCTATGGAAAAACATCATGGCATACACTTCAAAGTATTTTACACGCTAAAATTTATTTATATAAAGTGTGTAATTTTAAAAGTGTTTATTTAAGTTCCAAGTATGAAATCAACGGTTGTTGATTTTCAAACTTTTATAGGCTGGTAGTTTAAATTATATTTGTTTCAAATGTTGAGCGAATCATTGTCGTCGTTAGGTCTTTAAGGCAATCATTTACGTGAATCTTTTCTTGTTTTCACTTCATTAGTTAACCGATATTAACTAATATAGCAATTTTGTGCCTTCAAATTCCACAATCTTTAATTAGATAATCTTACAAAACATTTTAATTAATATTATATTCGTTACATACTTTTCTTTGAAAATAATCTCATTATTTATTAATAATCATCTTCATTATAATGTGAAAAAGGGTCTTGTGTTCCTCTTTGATAAAAGTTAATGCCACTCCTAAAGTAAGTTTATATGAATAAGAAACTTTTCTTGTCACAAACCTTTTGAAATATTAATTAATTTATAATTATTTTTGACTTTGATCTTTACTACTAGCATTTATTTACAAAACATTTAATTTTTTATTTATTTTAAATGATGTTATTTTTTGTTTAGTAACAGATTCTAACTTTAATTAAAGTTTTAAATTGAAAATATGGCTATTTTAGAAGTAACCTAAATTCCGAATGGCTGTATTCCTTTATTAGACATGAAATGAATTGCAGCAAAATGTGAAATCTTTTTTATCAACGGTCTGCAGCGTTTATTATAGGATGTTTTCTAATTATAAAATGTTTTTGGTTTGAAACCATTCCTTTTTAATATATTTAAATGAATAATATTTTAGTCAAATAGTCTTATATGCCAATAAATTTTCTTCTCTGTTGTGTATTTCTTGTCCCATCGTTTAATATCGGCAATTGTATACCTTAGAGCTTGATCAACTTTTACTGTGAATTGAAGTATTTAATTTATAATAATTTAACTACTTGACTGGTTTTGACGGATCAGTCACATCTGACTGTTCAAAGATTCCGTACGCTTCCACATGCTGAGACTTAATTGCACCATCAAGGTAGAGAACTTTACAGGTCAATAACAAGCAGGACGCAAATTTCAAGACCTTTGATTTGAGGCACGTAGGAGTTTGACGAGAAAACTTGACGAAGTTATGAAGGTGCCAGTCCGGCGAATCCTTCAGTTTTTTTCTCAAAGTCCCTAGTTTCAAGTTTAACCTTTGAGGTTCATCTTGAATCGGTCTGGATCAGCGTGCTCGTTATGCATGTTAAAGTGTGATAAAATGTAATCCAGTATTTCTTAAACATGGTATATAAATTTAAATAAAGACCAAAATATTAATTGGTCGAGTAAATCAGTCTTAAACATAAAAAATTTATTAAGTTTTTTCAGGCTTAAAATCAGGAAATTACTATAAAAACACAATTATAATGTATTAAACGATACTTAAAAAACATCAATTTATCTGGTTTATGTCAGAAAACTATATTTGTAAACTCAAAAGTCCAAAATTAAAATAAGATTATTCTGTGTTTTTTTTATTTATAACTTAAAAATTAATCATACATATATCATTACATAATACTAAAAATAAAAATATAGTATAAAACTTTTAAATGTCGATAATTTACTTTATTAAAAATTTTGAATACTTATTTTACAAGAATAATATTCAATACTACATTTTTTAAACGGTATGTAATAGACATACAACTTAAAATCCAAATAAATTTTATTGAATTTCTGAGTTTTTCCTTTGTGGTCAAATATTTTCCTTCCATTTAATTCGACCATGAATAAAAGATGCTCTTACCCTTAAAAACAGGTTACCCACTCACTTTTATTTACCCTCCAACTGGCAACTCGATTGGAAGATAATTAAACGGCCTTTTATGGATTGATTGAAATGTTTCTGTTTAAGAAACTGAAGCCTGCCTTTATTTTTAGTATCTCAGTATTTACTTGGTTTTAATATATTTACCATACCTTAATATCATTGTTTCTTAAATAGACAAATAGGTCAAATATATAAAATATTAAGAGTTTATGTCTTGACGTTTAAAACATTTAAATTCCTAAAAATTTAATTGATTGGTATCATAAATGCGTCTTATGTAGGGCGACAAATATTAGTCAGCTAGACGTTTTTGTTGTTTTCTATTATCCTCAAGATATACAAAAGTAATAAATAATATGAATATTTGTACAGCGTTTTAAATTTTTGAAAAATGTCTTAATTTTAGGTGAATTTGATCAAAAAGTTTCGAAAAGCTTATGCAAGACAATAAAAAACTATTAAAACAACCAAACTATTTAAATAAAGCGAATTTAATACAGTTTACAAAATGGTATAATAAATAACGTAAAAAAGTAACGATAAATATCTTATTACATTTTAATTATTTAATAGTACATAAATTAATAAATATAGTTTTAATTAAAAAAAATAATTAAAAAAATAAACTATTTTTTACTTACAGAATTTAATTTATTATCTATATGATTAAATATAGGGCTCTGGCAGATTACCAGTATTTCGGTAAACACTTTTAAACATTCTTTCACATATACTACAACGCCATCATTTTGATTCATATGTTTAGATGTAATATAGCTTTATAGTATTTTATTTGCTATTGCTGTACGTCACATTACATTGTTTGTGAAATTGAAAAGTCATCAAAATTGAAATGCTTCTAATATTTGGAATAAAAAAGTTCTGTTTTCATATGTTTAAATATTTTGAGGTTCATAGGTCACATTAAGTCCTAGCTATATCAAATTAATAGTTTGAAGAATACACCTTAGACGTATATTAAAGAAAATAAAACATATAGTTTAATGATTGAGATTACTTTTCTGATAAGATTTGAGTGAGTTCAAGGTCATTTAGTAAAAGTCTTGTCCCATTTTACGTTGTGGAGTGCACTGTTTGTGTATATTTGTGTGTTTGATATTCAAAGGTGTGTACGTTGATTTACATTTGTTGAAATAGTCTGTATGAATTGTTTACAGAAATGGTTTTACATTTTAAAATTTATAAGTGTTTTATTATAAATAATACAGAGGACTTGTATTATCTCGTTTTACAGGAAATGAGTTGTCCTTTTCTGAGATATTAATCTGCCGTAGGCCTAATTTTTTGGCTTCCAAAGATCAGGGGAGAATGTAGAGGTTTCATTGAAAGAATGATCTTGTAATAAATACGGGCTATCTGACGTACTAGTCCAACATGTTTTAACAGTTTAGTCTTTTGTTTGATGTTAAAGCCTTAAGACTTCAGTAACTCATTTTTTAGTGTTGTGGATGAACTTAACTACTATGCAGTGTTTTGGCAGAGTCTTTTACCACGAACCTATATATATCTCTATATCCTTTTGGAATTCATAGCTAATTGTAGTATTAATGAGACCTGTTGATTTAATCGTTTTGTTTGTGATTCAGTTTAGGGACATTAATTTCAAAGCTCGATTCCTATTGTTTTTTCCATATTTCTTTTTTCTTTGGTAGTTATATGGCGCTATCTTCCTTACTTTGTTTCTAATAATTGATCTTTTATTCATCTCGTCATTTGGCCATTAAAAATTAAACCTTCAATGTTTTTATTCGATTGTTTTATGCCATTTAAAATTGAGTTTATTTTTTATTTCCTCGTCCTGTCTTTTTCACAATAATAGACAAATTATCAGCTCTCCTTCTTTAAGTCAGTATTTTTGGCTGACATCTCATACACTTTTTTTGGTCCTGAATAAGTTCGGTGGAGTTGTTTGATTTATCCGAGCGGTGATTAATCGAGAGTGATTTATAAGATTTTCGGCCATTTTTTTATCTGACTTTAAAATTTTTATCTATTATTATTAATAATAAAGATTATCTCAAGCAATGTAAATTATAGGTCTGATTGGTGAAGTGCGATATAATCGAAAAAAAATTTTTAGTATTAATTTATAAGGTAAAAGTTGGCGTCGTTGATTATATTTTCGTTCTTCAGAAGAGTTACTTGTTCGCAAACCATTAAGTTGTACTAGGGTAGCATAGGTGGTTTGCTAATAGTCCCGAAGTATTCATGCTGCTTGATGGGCGACTCTCACCGCATGCTTCTATCGGTCGTGTTAGTGGGCTGAGAAATGCAGAGGAGGCTGTTACGACAGTAGATGGTTTATCCGAGGCAATGCAGGCGGAGCTGCAGATCACGTGTGGATACCACTTTTCAAGGCACCAGCGTTCTATGCACTCCTAATATTTTACAAAATATTTGGACTTACTTAACTTTTCCACTAATTATTTTTAAAATTATCACTGTCTGAAACACGTTCGACCCAAGGTAGTTCCAAATGGACACAATTAATTCAATCTTTTGTTTATAACAGGTATTTAGTTTTATACACTCTTCCTTTAAGAATAGCCCCAGTAGAAAGAATCGAGGATCGAGGAGCCAACAAAATGAACCAAACGAAATCCATTTTGGAAATGTGGCATTAAAATAAGAGCGAATTTTCATAATGACTTTCTATAAACCGCTTTCAATTTAACATTTTAATTTTATTAACTATAATTCTAATTAATTTAATTACTTATTAGTTTTTTTTTTGTTTGTTTTTTTTGACAATTTCTAAAAAGAGTCTATTGATCTTTATTTTATTATATATAATATTTCATCATTGCTTCACCTAGTGGTCCGATTTTACTTTTTTCAAATTAAAGGATAAGGAATTTGGTCCCACTTTTTTTTGAGAATTAATTAAAGGTGTCAAAAATCACAACCAGAAACCAAGTAAACAAAAGGAGATAAAATGCAATCTTAATTAAACTTAAGAGGAACATTAAAACTATTTTATATAATTGTACAACAAATGACCTACAATAAAATTGGAAAAAAATCATTTATTTTAAGAAAAACTTTACAATACATTTACCGTCAAAAATTCAAAATGAATTAAATCGAGTGTATTCATTTATTTTATGTTAACTTCATAAAGTTTTAGACTAATATTATATATTCTCTGGCAAATACAGTCTATACGATATTTTGAATTAATATTTAAAAATATGATCTAAAATGCAGCTACAGAGGCACTTGTCATGTGCTTATATTACGTAAAATAATTTTTGCTGTTTGAAGTCGGTGATTTTTTTTTTATTTCACTTGTTAATTTTAAGAAAATATAATTTAATACCTCTGCGGTTCACAACGACCATAATGATATTTTAGCTAAATGATTCACTAATAGTTAATAAAATTAATTATGATCCCTTTCGTTTTTAACTGGAAATTTTAAACGATTTTTGGCTTAAACATTATTTTATGTTAAGAAAATGAGTTTTTTCGTGGTAGGGTGCAAAACGTTAACACATTAAACATTTTGAAATTTTAATTAAAATATTGAGTTTAAATATTATATTTTTAATCGTTTTTAGTTTATTTAATTACCTATACACAGTGATTTAATGTAGTTTTAAATAATCATAGCGTCACTCACCTCCGAATTTTAAGCATTTGTTTACCTTGTTCGAAAATCACTTGGCACAGTCAAACTTGTCCGGAATAATGACAAATTAAGAGCCGCAATTGAAAGGTACAAACGATTGGATGACTTAAAATAAATAAGTTGCCGTATCCAAGAACGTTCAAAAGTGCAGAGGGTGCACCGGAGAACTGATTTTTGCATCTTGCATTGCTTCGCCAGCAGATTGGAGTTAATTAACAGTGGATGACCTGGACACAAGAGTCAAAAAGGCGCTATTGGTCCGGGTCCTAGAATGAAAAGGAGGATTTTCAAATTATTTGGGATATTTACAAATTAGCCTGATAAAGTCTCAATAACGATTAAGAGCACGCTGGGTCACCTGGAAACAAACTCAGAGACCTATTGGGTTTACCAGAGGAGAGATAATGCCTGGGACCAAAAGATTTAAAAAACATAATATATAAAAAATTTCTAACGCGGGGTGTTTTTAAAAGCACGGTCCTTTTTGAGCGTATGGGTTCCCGGAGTTATTTACATTAAAACTTCCCAAAATACAAAAAATTACACAAAGAGGGCTTAATCCCTTATATCGAAATACCAAAGGTCCAAAACACCCAAATCCAAAATGGTAATCACTCTTTTAGTCTACTGATATATTTATTTTTACTGTTTGTTTGTTTTGCAAGTTGTTGTTTTTTTTATTTTAATATTTTATATATAATTGTTTAACTTCTTTTGAAAAACAAATTAACCTTTAGCTTATAATCAATTGTTAAAATTTAAATGCCTTTTTAAAAAATGTTTTTTTTAAGAACTTTTAAAAGTTTCTTTGTTTTTTAATTGTTTTATTATTTTCTTTATTTGTCTTTTTATTTTTGTTTTTCTTTTACCCTTTAATTCTATTTATGTTAAATTTATAAATGCTTTAAATTATATTTAGGTATAAATTAAGTTTGACAACGACGTTTTTTTTTAAAATTGGTTCTTTTAACTATATTTGCTGAGTTTTAATTTTCATTTTTTTTATTTTTAAAATCAATTTTTTACTTTTTTTTTATTTGGCAATTGTGATTATTAAATTTTTATTTTATTTTGTGGCAACGTCGAATTTGGTTGTTTCTTATATATATTTATATTTTATGATTTTGTGTGGCGGGGGTGCAGGAGTTACTGTTCCACCAATTATTTTAAAACTTTTATAGTTTTTATTAAAAACAATACATATTTTATTTTTTTTTTTTAAATAAAATATATTTTTGCCGAAATCCGATGATGATATTTATTTTTCTGAATGAATCCGGTTTCTGATTCTAGTGATGGCACGTTTTTGGCGATCCCCTTTGTGATTTTTTTTCAAAACTTTAAAAAATCTAACCACCTTAAACATTGTCATCTTAATCCAAAGTTACCACTTTACTGATCTGAGTGGGGCTGATACAAACATGCCATCTGTATTTCTGATTTTCAACCCACCACCTTCTACTTTTACTTTCTTCCCGGTTTTATTTTAAAATGCCCTAGGAAAGGGGGGCCAAATTCTAATCCAACCTTCCTAAAATCATATTTTCTTCCCCAAATTAACAGCCTCAGCGGGAATTTCTTTTCGAGGTTACACTTAAAAGAAATTGTTTAGCCGTTGTTTATTCCCCAAATGAACTATTTCACGCTTTGAGTTAGTTTTTGAATCTTTGGGTTCCAACACATTTTTATCGGGAGATTTAACACCAATTTCCTTACCTAAATCCCAATCCTTTAAACTCCTTCATTGTCGGGCCGGTTCTTTAATGTGCCACTTTGCCACCATCCCTCGGGAAGATACGGCCGACGATCCTGTCATCTAATCCTTCTTTGGCCATTCCGGCCCAAACATTCCCCCTGGTTTTCTCCATGACTTAATTTTCCCTTTCTTATCCAAAACCCCTAAACCTAAACCTAAGGTAAAGTAATTTTGGTCTTCCAAAAATTAATTTGATGAACTTTAAAGGAGCAGGAAATGAATGGGGGTCTGTAAAAAAGGAAAATATTGACTAAAGATCAACTTTAAACCATTATTAAAACTATGACAATGCACCCATCCGAAAGATTAATGTAAAAAAACACCGCCCTTGGTTAACCGATTGATCCGCTTGTTTGGGGGGAATCGTTTATTCAAATTTAAATTGAACGCTGACGAAAATTGGGCCGCCAAATTACACCAACGGTAATGATGAAGCGGGTAAACCGTTATTTCCAGGACAATTTGGAATTCTTTTCCCCCGTATCTGGAATTTCCTTGAACTTTGGGTATCGGTAATCCCGTCCCTTTACTAGTTCTTGTTTGGATGATTTAAATCACTTTCTACCCTTCTACTTTTCATTCAACGAACGCATCTTTTTAAAAGGGACGCGACTGGCCTTTGTATTCGCGTTCGTTTTTTCCAGTTACCCGTGACACAAAAGCTTCCTTTCCAAACCATGCAGTTGGATATGAAAATTGACGAATGACCCTTCCTAATATCCTTCTCCCCCTTCCCGTTTTTTTTTTAACTTGGGAAAATTCCCCCGCAGCCCTTTTCGTCCATCCCAAAGTGCCCGACCCCCGACTTCCCCTACGACCATTCTTTTTCCCTTCCTTTCAAGGTCTGGGAATTCTGAAAACAACATTTTCATATTCAGTAACAAACGTTATCCAACCCCGGGATTTGGGGCCAGACCCTTCTGCCCTGCTCAAGGTATTTCGAATAAAAGGATAGGATAAAACCAACAAGTTCCTTGTATTGACTTCAAATGTTTATCCCGTCAGTCACGAGGTTTCGCCCCTTCCCCGATTTCGGAGGAAGTGGAATGGTTCCTTTCTTGGGGCCCGCATGGTTTTGGGGATGAACTTCATCTTTGTGGTTGAACCTTAAATCTGGTGTTCTCAAGGGGATTTTCCTCCCTTTTGCCTATTTTTCCATTCCCTTTGATCTTCAATGGGTATCATCTTTATGCCGATGACCGCGTTGCGCAACATTACTTAAAATGTTGAAAACCAGTCATAAATTAAAAGGACTTTCCAAAAAACTTGGTGTAAGTTGGTTTGCTTAACCCATCCAAAAGCCAAAAATTTATTGGCGTCCCAATCTGAGGGGGATCTTTCGGCATTTCACATTTTAACGGGGACCTACCTTTGTAACGTAAAACCCTAATGAAAAACGTTAAAAGAATAAAAATATAATTTGTGCAGAGAGTTCAGGATCCTAGGGCTTGCGAACAATAAGTTTTGCCCATTAAAACGAAATTACGGTCGGCCTTGATTTTTTCCTATTATCGACTATGGGACGTGTTATCTTTGACCTGAGGCGATCACCTAAAAACTTGACCGACTTCTTCTGATCTGGTCTTTTAATTTTAAAATGATCACGTATCTGCGAACGTTCCCAACTTCGTGGTTGCCTATTCGCCAGCGACGCCCTACACCCAACCAATTTATTCCTTCCCAATTTCCAATTGCCCCTTTCATATCTTCTAATTTTAATACATGTGATGTCGACAAGAATTTCGGAGAATACCGTCTCTTCTTTTCTATTCACCGTTCTGACATCATGCACTCCTTTTGTCCAATCTGTCCTCCGTGGAATGCCCCCTGAAATCAAGATGGCAGAGATTGTACTTAAAACAAAATTGCACCTACTTAGTGAAAATCAAGGATAAATGAAATATCAGACATACTTTTATTTATATGTTATTTAAGTTTTATTTATTCTTATGTTATATTTAATATATATTTATATATGTATAAATATATATATATATATATATATACTATATATATTTACTTCTTGAATATATATGCATTTGTTGCATTTTATATATTTATTTATAGTTATATATTTATAATAAAAGTTTCAATTTACGATGTTAATATATTTGCACCTCCCACTTTTATCTCTGCATCACCCCAAAGGTTGACTGGCAGAAAATGCCATTGGCATTAAGTCCGCCTCTGTACATTTCGTGCACAAAGATTAAATAAATAAATAATAAATAAAATGACATGTAGTAGATTAAAATTAATGGTGCAGGACTTTGAGAAACTTCTTAAAATTTTATTTGGGTTATAAAGTTTCACATAACAAAATTGCCGAAACCGTGAGGTGGTTTAGCACATCTGTAGCTACGAGTATACCGCAATGCTTAGATCTCGTAAACGGAATAACGCACGTGCTATTTTAATGTTACAGAAATTCACGTTGATTTTATTTTTATGCTTCTGCGACATGGGTTTCACTGCGGTTTTACGTTTACTTAAATAAATATTAACATTGTTGTTAAATATAATGTGATATTTGTTATATTCAATATTGAATGTAGATTAAGAATTAATGATTAACTTAAATAAAACAAAAAAAAACTGAGGTATATCATAATGCCGCTTTGGTAATAATTTGAGTTCTAAAGAAATCAGATGTTTTGGGGTTTTCTTTACAGATTTCAGATAATTAACTATGTTCTACATCGCAGTACTCCAAAAAGTGCATATTTTTATTATGTAGTGGAAGAATTTAACAATAAAAATTGAGGAGACAGCTGTTTTTTTTTAATGTAAACAAAGGCAGACGGCAGCACCAGGTGTATCACCAATGCGCTGCTGTGATGCGCAGGCTATGGTGCCCCTCAAACCGGATACATAGATACAATAATATTTTTTAATTGTACATTATAATTTCTGCATTTGTGTGCCCACGATTTCACTTAAATAAGTTTTAATATTTGTACAAACTATTATATTTTTACTAGGTTACTAACAAATATACATCCATCAATTCAACAATTCAAACTTGTTAAAGCTGAGAGTGACTTTACCGACATATTTTAAATAAATTTTTTTCTTAAAAACGGAATTTAATTAATTTAAACCATTGCATCTTATTCGATTCATTTATTTCGTGTTTTCTTAAATTATCGCTTTAACTGATTCTTCTCTTTTATAAAGTTTGTTTGTGTGCAGTAAACTTTTTTTTAAATATTTTTTTTTGTTATATACTAATGAAATGTTCTATTATTTCACTAGTCATTAAAAATCTATTCCTAAGAACTATTTTAAAGGAGTAGTCAATCGTATTTTAATTCATGTTTTTTGTGTATTACATTTAGCCTTTTGACTAAAAAAGGATATTTACTACTGTGCGTAACAATCGGATATAATTAGAAATATTTAATTCCAAATTTATATTTCCTCAAATACCCGTCTCCTTTTAGAGGTCATATACTTCAATCAATTTTTAAACGATTAGAACAATAAAAGCATTTTGAATAACGATAGGAGAATAACAAAACACAAATCTGGAGAGCGAAGAGATTAAAGTCTCCAATTTTGTACTCAAAATTCAAATTATTCGCTGTGCAAAAATTATTTTATGTTAATATTATAAAAAAGGAAGAGTTATTTATTTGTTTCAAATATAGTCACAAATAACTTAAAAAAATGAAATACTCTTTCACTACCAGAAAGATATATTATACTTGAGTAACATGGGGCACTTCTCTTCTATCCCAGGAAAATCCATTCCAAATAACTTCAGCAAATAGTCATTAATTATTACGTACCATGCTGTTTTATTCTGATTTTACTATTAATTACTGTGGATAGTACATTTTCATAGTCTAACTGATATTTCAAATACAAATGGCTGTATAACACACCTAACTTACCTTGTTACCAAGAGAAATCACAAGATATCCGAAAGCTTTTTACCGTATGAAGATAACAAACTCGCGCGTAAAATTTAAGAAATGCGTTTATAGCTTTTTTTATTTTAAAGGTGCGCTTACGGAGCTAGCTAAAATATGCAAACTTGCTGCTTTGCATTATTAATTAGCTCCGTAAACGAATGTTTGTAAATTGTGTTAGTATCGACGCAAAGACAATTCTTTACTAGTTTAAAGCCCCACTGTCAATTTTACCTGAACCAATCAAAGTTACCCAGATTGACTATAGTCCAAATAACAAAAGTAATTTTAAAAAGTGCTATTATCGCCAGGAATATTTCTGATGTACATTATTAATTGAAAAAACTAATTGCAGTTTAATAACTCCTTAATATGTACCATTTTCAAAATATTGCTAAGGCGCGTAAAAAAGCCATTTAGTGTGTTACATAAATCGCAACATTGTATTTAATTTTTCCATAAATTAATATTTAGTTAGAATACTACTTCTATTACGGGTATTTAGAGAAGAGAAGCCTCGAAATTGACGTTTTGTCTGTCCGAGACTGTGTATAAAAGACGAGTCCGAAATACAGCAAGACAAACAACAACAGAGCGCCTCCAGCAGCGGTCCCGACCGCACGTGTTCGCCGCAAGTCTCAAGCTCGCCTCGCATTCTTCAGTGTCCGCTTCTGCGAACTCGCCGCGCTGCGCCATCTGCGTTTTATGAGTGCACCTGCGCTCATAGAGCCGTTGTCGCACCGCGACGTAATCGCGGTAGCGATTTATTCTCACCTCAAGCGGTCGGCTTGTGCACAGCTGCGTTTTGCAACTCGTTTGCCCTAACACAATTGTGTTGCTAGCCGCTTTGTTGCAAGCGCATAATCTTGTTTCTTAGGGTTAATTATCTTGATTCTCGGCCGAACTAGTTGTTTTCACAACTATATTGGCCTCTGAACGTTTTAAATACTGTTTCCTGTTTCAGAAACCAGCCAGACACACCTACCTGCCGTGGCCGGCGGGCGGTAAGACATCCACGCCCGGCAATCGCCGGGACTCACAGGTGCGTCCGGTGACGCTACCGATGTCTCACAACATCTAGACAAGACTTAACCGGCATAATGGTCGACCGGAGCTTTCTACTCGCTTTGGTCTTGACACCAAGGTGATTAGCGAAGCTCGATCGGAAATTATACCTAAAGTTAACCGACTCAATGCTTATCCTGATCGCAGAACATTTGCCCCGCTCCAACTCCCGCCCAAACGCCTGGACCTACTACGCCGTTCCCTGCGGATGATAGCGACGACAATTATGTTGACGTTAGCATCCGCACGGAATCGGACATGGAAGTCGGGTAATCAAACTGAATCCAATCCGGACGACGGCCAAACCGTCAAATCAAGGAAGGCGCAAGGTCCACCTCTCGCCTGTTCCCCTCGACGCAATGACTAGGTTTTCCTTCTTGGCGAAATACAAGGTTTAATTACCGCCTTAAGGCTTGGTAGCGACCCTGGCATTAGCCAGACACACCCTACACTTAGGTGTAGGACAAACACACACTCATGACATTGGCCCCGGTGAGGTCAGACTTACACACTTTGCTATATGACACTGAAGCAACACCATATTTGATAGGGCGTTGCTCGGGTTTCTTGCGCTACTTCTTCTCCCAGCCTACGCTTGAGAGTGGTAGTAAGTTTAGATAGAGCTCTTCTGGCTATTTAAATTATCATTGCTAAGCGTCTGAATCAGGCCGGGCGTCGGCCCACCTGGGGCAGCCCTCGATTCAGCATCTTGGTACAAAGTGACGGCCAAAGAGGGCTCCCCATCTGGGGGCTCTTGGTGCAGTTAAATCACTAATGGAGACCGCCTGTCAACAGGCCCCTCCATAACAGTTATGTTCTAATGGGTTTATTCCACAGGCACGAGATCCAGCCAAAAAAAAAAAACGGCAGAGACAGATCATTGAAGCCACTACCGGAACCTTCTCCTCGTGTTGATAAGTGTTGTGGATCTGTAGTAAGTTCGTGTGTTGAGTGGTGTTATCATCGACTCGTCCGTGAGACATCGTGACTGTTGTCAGGGTCACGGACCATTTCAATGTTTTTGTATAAGAGATGTTGCAATTTTTTTTTGGAAAAACTTTGGTTTAAAAATCAAAGTGGAAAAATAATTTGAAATCCTTTCATTTTTGGATTATCTTTGAGATACAAACATCAAATCCATAAGCCGATTTAACCTCTTTCAAACTTCACTTAAAGATTAAATAAACACTTATATGATTCATCTCTCTTTCAATTGGCTTTTCAAATTATAAAATTACCCCCTTTTTTTTTTTGATTTGTAGATATAAAATAAAAAGTATTTCGTTTCAAATCAGTTTCTTTAATACGAAATTCAAAATGGATAAGATCATATTAAATTAATCGTTCAAAAAGTTTAAAATAAATACAAGAACTTTTTAGTTATGTTAAAGTAAACACAGTACTATAGAAAGTTTGTTACCAGTCTAATTTCCCTCGTTCCGTCGGGAATAACCAGTTGTATCTACGTTTACTTTATACATTGTAGATTTTCCAAAATATTTGTTTAAAATTCTGTTTATTCAAATTGTAAACTTCGGAAATGAAAATAAATCGGATTGTTCATTATAAAATAGTTTCTTTCTCTTCGAGGCAAAGTTTTTGCTTATTTACAATAATGAAATATGTTATGAATTCGATCAGCTTTATTTACAACTGACACCAAAAGACTAGTGTCTTTTAACGTAAAACGTTATATTAGCCGTTTGTGTTTTTTCTATTGTTTTATTATTTTTAACTATTCCTGGACTAATCCCGAATAAAGAGAAAAGATGAAAACAAGTTAAGGAAAAGTCAAAACTTTCTGTCTCCTCTGTATAGCGTTTTCAAACTTAAAATTCTTTCCCAAAATCCTAAACAAATTTATATAAACACCATGCAAAATTGCGAAACTAATTCTTTCGAAACATCTTGCATCAAAATAAATGTATATTCTGGTGTTTTGTTAAAAAACCTCACGGAAAACCAATAATAAAAAATTTAAATTCTATATTACTTTACTAATTTGTTTTGTGAGGTTGATAAAAGTTCTCCTCTTTCTTCACGATTTTTATATTTCAAATTGGTATTTTCTTGGCCTTTATACATCCCTCGTTTTTTTAACTTTTGTTGTTTATATTGTTTTTTATTGTTTTTTTATGTTTTGTGCAATACAAAACATTTAAAAAAAATTTTAATTTTTTTACTATTATATTATTATTATTTATTTTTATTATTATTTATTTTTTTATTATTTATTTTTATTTAAGTTTTCCCAAAAAACAGTTTCTTGAAAGGGGTGATCAAATTCAATCCGGAATCAAACGCTTTCATTGTTAAGCGGCCCATGGGTCCTTTTTAAAAATGGGTTTAAGGAAAGTTGAAAAAAAAAAGAAATAACCCTTTCAAATTTTAATTTATATTAATCTGCATTTTGTTTTCTTGGGCCAAAAGAAATCTAATACTAAATTTCTAATATCTTTAAATTTTTTTTTTTGGAAATAGTTTAGAATTCATGATAAGAGGGCAACCACTTTTTTTTTTTTTCTGATGAATATTAATTCATTTGCCTTCAAATTCTTTTTTCTAAATTAAATTGCCGTTAGTCAAACGTTTCCTTGTATTTATTATTTGGGTTGTAAAAGGTACCGGATGGTATATAGAAAGAGAAGCGTAAAACACCCAATGCTAGATTGGGTCCTTCCTAAAATCCTCGACTTAACTTTTAAGTTTTAACTTTAAAGGGTTTAAAAGTTCTTTAAAGTTTAATGACATATGTTTTAAAACCTTTTCCCCTTTATTATTTGTCCGTTTAAAAATTAGAAGTTTGTTAACTAGGTAATTCGAAGTTTAAATCATTGACTAAAAATTCTTTTAAGTCATCCTCAATCGATAAGGCCGAAAAATATTTTAAATAATTAATTTTAAAAATAAGAACTTTTCCCAAATCGTAAAAATAAAACTATTCTTTAGTAAAAAATTTGAAATCTATCTAATTTTTGTTTAAATAAGTATATATTTCTTTTGATAATAAAAAAATGTTTTTTCAATTTACCCAATGTTTAAATTTTTTTGTCTTCATTCCATTGGCGTTAACGTCAAAACTCAACGATACCGTGATTTAATTCATTCCAAATAAGACAAATGCTTAAACGTGAAGTGGATCGGAAGATTCCATTATTGCAAAACTTGGACAGACATGGAAAAAAATTATAATTTTATTTTTTATTTGTTTCCCTTTCACAATGGATTTGGAAATCCCTTTTCAACCTTTTTTCTTTTCAGACATTTATAAAAGTATGAATTACCCTTTCCGCTCTTAAATATAATTTGGAAATTAGTATGGGGGAACTCTTTTTAATTAACCGGGTTGGGGTTCCAGTACCTTTGTCAATGGTGCTTAAAATAAAAGTTTAAAATAAAACAGTTTTACCAAAAAACTTTAATAACGTTGTTAAAAGATTTTGAACGAAATATAAGTCATTTGCTATATTGATTATAAAAATAAAATTCGAATGTACAGTATGCTGAATCAAAGTATTTAAGTGGTTTCCTTAAAAGTTGTTTTTTAAAAAGCTTTTTAATTTTTTTATCCCTATTTCAAATTTCTCGGTAGTGTTAAATACTTTTCTTCGACTTGTGCGATCTCAAACCCTCTGGGTTGGTGAAAGAAAAAAAGTCCATAGGTCCCAGGAATGCGGTGGCGACAAAGTCTATTCTTGGCTTTTCCTTCCACTTGTAATAAAACCATGAGATCGTTTTATATGCAGATAATATCATTTTTACTTTTTAAAGGAAAGCAATTGGTAAAAGCACATTGGCGGTAAATAATTTACACTATCATTAAAACCACAAAAATGTATTTAATTTGTGACCTCTAAAATAAAATGCGGTTTTTTAAGTGACTTTAGATGGAAACTTAAGATCTACCTAATGTATATTCTTCTCAGCAAAAGAAAGACTGCAAATAACAGCGGCGCCACCATATAATCGGACAGGTGAATAAATTTAGTTCATCGCCATAAAGAAAGAGGATTAGACGAATAAGGAGACGTGTTTTATTGTTTTTTTATTTTGTTTTGTTTTGGCATTTTTGCAGAAACTGGCCGTTTCTAATTCTTGTCCTTCAAAAAGAGCCTTTTTAGCTTAACCAAGACCCTAAAACCGGAAGTTTCTCATTCATATTTAAATAATCTCGGTTAGTTTTCTTTTTTTTATGGCATACGCAGCGGACGAAAAGTCAGGCCACCTAATATAATGATCGCCGACGCCCGCGGGCAGTATTAAATTGGATGAACGCTTGCCTACCGGTTTTTCAATTAATAATAAATTTTATAATTTTTAAATCAATAAATTTTCAAAATAAGCTAGTAACAAACGTGACTAATCTTCGCCGGAGCGAACTAAAGAATTTGGTTTTTCAAAATATTCCAAAAACGTTAAAACAAAATAAATTTAAAAAGTTACAATGGAACATTTGTACAAAAGTTGTTACCTGTTGTTAAGAGCAACATAGATCAGCTAGAAATAAAAAGAAATAAATGCATATCAAGTTTGTCGGTCTGCCTGTTCCATCTTGCGACCCGTTGATAAGGGTTATTTTTTTCAACCTGAAATCATTTTCGGTGGCTATTAAAATATCAATTGATATTTTCTACAATTATTTTGTACATATTTCTTGTCTGCATCTATTATTATTCAATCTAGGATACAAAATAGGCAATTCATAATCTTGTATAGACGGTGTGTTTTTTTAAAAACATCCATAGTCTATCGAAGTTAATGTTGGGTAGATTTAAAAATTGTCAAAATTGTCCTTTTTTTTTTTTTCATTTTCCTTTTTTGTATTTTCTACCGCATTAAAAATAAATACATTTTTTCATCATAATATTTGATCTTTTCAAAATTTCTTTGTTACATTGGGGAAATTACTGAAATGCTTTTTTTTTAATTTCGGTCATCGTGCTACTCTGAACTTCAAAGATCTATTGATTTCACTTTTTAAATAAAACAAAATTTTTAAGGTCACTTTTAAAAAAGTTATACCTAGTTTGTACGGATGTGGCTTACTGCCCGGAAATGTTTTAGTTTCACCAAATATAAGTCTAAACTAAGGTTTCTGACTAGCAAAGTTAAAATAATAAATTGTTTTAACTTTCCTTAAGAAGTACTGGTACTTTGCTACATTGTATTTTTAATTTGGAGTTGATGCATAACTTAAGTAAATGTTTTAAAGGCAAGACGACTTTATTAAATAAAAAAGTAAAATTTTAACCTAAAAATATGACCGACTTCAAACATTATATAGTAATTTTCCAATAAAACGGTAACAAGGTGCTCTGGCTCCCGATTTTTGCCACCGCCTTTTAAATATCTGATATCTTTTAAAGTATTAATTTAATCAAATTGTCGTGAATGATACGCTTTATACCCATAAATAAGAATATTTTCAATTCTTTTATTTATTTTAAACTTTCCTTGGGGATCTTGAATAGCCTCATTGAATTTTCTTTTAATTTTACATTAAAATGGTTAATGTTATGTTTATTGTGGGGTATTAAAAAAATGTTGTATGCGCTTGAGGACTTTATTGTAGGCCAATTCAGTTTAGGAAAATGGTAAAGAAGAAAAAGTGCTTCGTTAAAACGTACGGAAAATTGTGCTCTATATGCATCTTCTTGTTGACAAATACATTTTGTCATTTCTTTCAAGGTATCCAAGTTAATATCTATTCTCAAAAAATTTTAAAAATTTCCCGATGTAACCCATGTAATCTTATAATAATCTATTTCAACCTCAAGTTTACGCCATGGCATATTATAATGTAAATATTGTGCCACACTATCGACTATGGTTATAAATTATTAATCTTTCACCAATTTAAATTCCTCAATTTGGACGTATGTTCCTCTTTCCGCTCTCAGCATGATTTTTGTTTTTAATGGATCTACCATTCATTTGTGTTTCCTTTAAGTTGTCTGTAATCCATTTTTTTAATTTTTGATCAATTCAACAGAATTTTAAAATTTTATCATTAAATTATCTTTGTCTGGGATTAAATTGAAACCAAATCAACCCAAAAGTATTTAAATTTTTTTATAATTTTATTAATTACAAAATAAAATGGAACATGAACTCCTATGTTTGAAAAACATAAAATAATCTTTTTTTAAATTTAAAAATTTCAAGGAGGCATATTCAAAATTTATCTGAAATTAAATAATGAAGGTTCAAAAAAATCAACATTTTAAAAATATTTTATGTATGAAAATAGGTAAAAAAACTTTAATTAAATCCAATCTTTTAAACTTTAAAAGATATTAGAATAAAACGGTGTCAAAAATTGCCGAGATGTTTCTTGGCACTTTGTTATTCAATTATTTCAAAATTTGATATCTGTTTGATGGTCTATTTCTTGTAAAATTTTACTTGTTTTTAAAGAACATTTGTAAATATTCCAAAATATGTTTTTAAAAATTTTAGATCTTTCTTCTGATATCGAAACATCTTCTCTTTATTTAATAAATAGCATTATTTTGAATGGTTAAACCCAAAAACTTTTAAATTTTTTCACTATATTGCTTATATTTTCTTCGTATCATCAGTGAACGTCAAGTTTAACGTTTCTGTACATCGTTTTAAAAATATACGGTATTTTGATAGTATTATAGTATTTTTATTAAATCCTCAATTTCTTCATGGAAATATTTCTGCGTTAAGTGGAACTTTTAATCAAAAAAACTGCAGTTGGGTTCTTTGCTTTTTTGTATTTCCTAGGTTTTGGGCCCAAATTTTTTTTCCTTTTTATTGGTTTTTCGAGTTATTCGGAGAATTTCTTGTAAAAAAAAATCGAGAAAATTTTCCAGGTAATGTTAATAATTTTTTTTTAACTTTAATTTAAATTAAATATAAATTTGATTTCTACATAAATATAACTGATATCTTTTTTGTGATTGTAGGTAAATATATATAGTATAGTAGGTAAATTAATATATTTTGTTGTTTTCGTGTTATAATAAAGGATAAAACAAGGTTGCTTGTTCCAAATGGTGTTTATCACCTATTATAATAAACATAAATCACAGTTGAATAAAAAGAAGCTTCAAGTAAAACCAGAAATAAAATATTTTTTTAATAGTGTTTTCTTCGAAAACTGGTTTTATTCAAAGCAATTTGTTACATTGTTTTTCTGTTAAACTTTTTACTATCATATTTCATTGTTCTCCTCTAATCCCAATCCAAAAATTTTAAAAGTGATAATCCACATTCAAAATATTTTTCTTAAATTTTAATTAAATACGCGTATTGGGGTTATTAATTTTTTATTAGATGAAATTATTTAAGGCAATCTCTTCATTGTTATTACGGAAACATAAGGGTTTGCAAAAAATAGTCGCTCTGGAGGGCCTCCTTTCGAAAAGTCGTTCGAATTTATTGTTAGTACTTCATATTCTGTCGCAGTTATTATAAACAATAATAAAGAAAACAATCAAGTAAACTAAAAAATGTTCGTCTTTGGTTTTCAATTTAAAAAAATATTTTGAAAATCCAAAAAATTAATTTCTGATCTAATGTTCCCCATAAATTAATTCCCGATCATATTATGCCTTTGTTGGGTTGAAGTTCGCTTGAGCGTTGATATGTGCCGGTGGATCTGGGAACTGGTGCATGGAATTGTCAATAATTGGGCAAACAAATGAGCTTGCAACTTATTGGTACTTTTTTGGCTATGAGTTTTTGTCTGTTGGTATGTAATAAGGTGAACCTTTGCTTGAAAAGAACTCATCTTGGGTTGAATACAACAAAATAACTAATCACAAAACTGTTATTATAAAATAATGCAATATTACCGGTAAATTTAACATTAGTATTATCAAATTCATAAAGAGTCGATATACAAAAAAAATTATATAAAGGAAATGAATTAACCAATTAAAAAATTAATTACTTTCCTTCCGCTGGCCTAATTTTTGTATCTTGTACAATTATTGAAAAACATCAAATTAATCTTTCTTCTCTCCTTGATTAATATTTCACTGGACGAAAATTTATCGCTCTGTTGAATAATTATATGTTCAAAACCCGTTTTTGCCGTGTCACTCGTTTTAAATTCCCCTTAAAACCAATTTTCAATTTTTTTTGGGGTTTGAATAATTTCCATATCGATAAGCTATTAGTACTTCTTAAAAGCTTTTGGATAAATTTTAATAATTCGTCTTAAGATTAGTGTTTTTCTTCTATGTGGTAAATTTCTTTTAGTATTCTTATTTCGATTCTGCATTCTTTTTTATATTTTTGTTTTAAACATCAAAGTTCCTAAAGCTTTATTCTAAAAATAGGAAAAGGTCTAAATATTTTTGTTGTTTGTTGGTTTAATAATTTTTTAATGGCATTTCTATTTTTCTATTTCTTTTTAAACTCATAATCTCTAATAACATGGGCTACGTTTTAAAGTAAAAACAAGTTCTAAATTAAATTTTACGAATACAAGTCCCTTTCATCTCATAGTAAAGATATTATAATTGCCAAAATGTAACAAATTTAACCCCAAGGGGACAACCACCCGAAAAATTTGTGAATATGAAATAAAATTAATAAACTCAACAACACGTTAACGGTGTATTTTAGTGTAAAAAAAAGATTTCTGTTCCGTAATTTTTGGGTTTAACGGCTGTTAATAAATACATTTTTATTTAAAACCTTTCAAAGCCGTGTTTTTTCTTTTGAATAACAACAAAAAAAAAAATTATGTAAATAACGGTCTCAGGGAAAGCCGCACTTAGATATTACATTAACTGTTTTTTCTTAACCAATTTTATTTCTTTGAAAACTCTTTGCTTAATATGAAAATTATACTGTTTGTAAAAAACTGTTTTAAATTTAACATCCTTTTGAATATACAAAACAAATCATGCAAATCAAAAACTATGATTCTTTAATTTAAAAGTATTTAAAAAATATTTATTATTGTTTGGTTCTTTTCTATTTGAAGTTGACTTTTCATTAGGCGGACTTTATACTTTTTATCCGTGTTTGGATTAAAAAGATTAAGCATTCTTTTCCAAATTTACCAAAATAGGATATAACAACTGGTTTTTAAACGCATTTTTAAAGACTTTCCCTGAATCGTATCTTTTGATTAATTCGTTTTGCATTTCGATCCGAAATTCGTAAATATTAAAAAAGAAAAGCTCTGCGTTTTTTCTTCTAATAATTTTGGGTGCCTTAATAACGCGCTTTAAAAACAATTTATAATTTCAAAGTCTGTATAAATCAGGTAATACTGTTAAACGACCTTTTTAAAAAAAAAATACTAAAAGTAATAGTAAGTTTTGTTTTTTGAATAATTTAATAATTCTTTCCGTCTTCTATATCAAGTTATTCCAATTTTTACGTCTGATCGTAAACTAAATTTTAATTATTTCTTTTTATTTACCGGATTTTTCATTAAATCCCACTAATTTAATTTTTCGCGTTACTTGTTTTTTCCCGTTTATTCTTTTCTATCCCCAATCACGGGCAGAAAGTTGGTATATGTCTGTTCTAAGTTTCGAAAACCTCAGTTTTATTTAAAAAATTGACACTCTTTCATTTCTTAATTTAGATTTGATGAAAAAATCTGTCTAATTCAAATTAAATCGTTTCATTTTTATAAGTCAGGCGGGTAAATATATTCAGTTACCCAAAAATAAATTAGGTATTTATATTTTAATTTTATTTAAATTTATCAACAACGTGACCGGTTGAAAAAAGTCTTTGTTAAATTTTAAACATCGTATATTGTTAATTAACTAAAAAATTGGTTGCGTTTGCCGGTTAATATACGCAATCGAAAAAATCAAGATGATGACTTTAAAATTGGAATAAAAAAAAAATCTATCAAACCTAAAAAAATACTTTTTTGGTTCTATAAAAGAACTTACAATAAAAAATTTGTAGTAAAACATTTAAACAAAATAAATTTTGTTTAGTCTGGGAACGGAATAAAACTTTTCTAAAAATTTAAGGACAGAAAATATTTTAACAGAACTTTAGTCCAAAAAAACAAAACTTTTTCATTTTGACAGTACCGGAATTCCCCTACGAGCAAACCTTCTTTTTTTGTTTCCGTAAAAATATTCTTCAGAATGTATAATTTTCCCCGGGTTCCCGCCCCAATGCGCGCTTTGTAATTTTTAAATTCAACACAAAAATTAAAACCTGTCCGATTTTCCCTCTTTATAAACATTGTCGTTAATCTTGGTCTAAGTTGACCAAAGTAATATTACATAAATTTTTATTTCTTCTTTCTAAAATTTGATAAAATTCTATATTGTAAATGTTCCCAGTCGATGGTTACTGTGATCAAGCAATTTACTAAATTTTGTTGTTTTCTTTAAACTATCCAATAATATTTATTCACCAATAGTAGCACATAATACACTGCACTCAAAAATTTAAAGGGTTATTGTGAATTTTAGCAAAAGGAAAATGGTTGATCTGCGCTGATCTTATCTGTAGATTTTTTTTCTGTCTGAAATACCTTAACAACTTTTTTGGTTTGTGAACAAAAAAAATAAGGTTCTATTGTCTTCAATAGTCCATACCATTTTAAATGAAAATTTTGATGACCCCATCCTAAAAAATCTTTTTCAAATTTTATCGGTTTGTTAGCTCTGGTGCGGCTAGTCCGGTTTTTCAATCCTGGGAAATAGCTGATGTAATATAGTTTGGAGATTAATTTAGGCTACTCTTTTTTAAGAAAAAAATAAATTTGTTATTTCATTAAATAATAATTTCTAATATTCATACGAAATTAAAAAATGTTTTTTATTGAAACCAAAATTCCTGGGTGATCTGCCATCTATTTCTAGAATAATCAATTAACTATCTCGAAATCTTGCTAAAAGACCAATACGAATGACATGAAATTTTAAAAAATCGAACCATTTCACCCGGGAAACGGATGACAACGCGCCTACTGCAAGAAATTACTCTACGATTTCTGCCACTGCATTTCAAATCTTTATTTTATTTTTATTTTAACAATCCTATCTAAAAAAAAAATAACAAAATCGGGCTCTGGGTTCGGACAACGGTTAACTATACAAAAAAAAAATCAATTATACCTCCATCTTTTGGAAAGTCGGTCAAAAAGTTATATAAAATGTCTTTATTCTAATAGATACAAGATTAGATTGAAATTAATTTTTTAACCTTTTTTTAAACTGTATAAACATCCTTGTAGTCGTTTTACGTTTTTGCTGTTATACACAATTAAACCTGAAACAGTAGTAGGTTTCATTAATTGATCATTTAACTGTTTATAAACTTAATCTTATGGTGATTGCAATATAAGATAAGCGTCTTAGAATATACATATTTTAAAATAGTCCTAAATTTTGTTTATTAGGTAAACAAAAGCATTTTGCAAGAATATAAACAGAAAATATATAGGATAATATACAAATAAATCTTAAAAATTTAAAAAATTTGAATCTTCCAGTTCCTATGTCACAACAAAAAACAATTTGAAATCTAATTACCTTATCGTTGCTTTCCTTATTTTGGAATATTTTCAAACAAATCAACCAATTATTTTTCCGCTGAAATAAACAAACCATTTAAAATTTCGTAATAAGTTTTGCTTTTAATTTCACGATTTTAATGCGGTACAAAAAATATAAAACCTTATACAAAAATAAAATACATAATGTTTGGTTTTTTTCATTGGTTTGTTGATTTTTTCTTTAGAAAAATATGGGTATATTTTTCAATGAATAATAATTTTCTTCTTTGAACGCTCGAATTTTTTGGAACCATAAATAACAGATTAAAAGAAACAATTTTGCTTTTGAAAATCAAGTTAAAACTTATATACCCTCAAAAAACGGTTTCCCTAATCCAGTTTCCCATTGCCAAGTATGTATTAAGCGTTTTCAATTGGTGACTCAAATCGGGTCTCGGTCGTTGCGGAAAGCTAAAAACCATTTTTTAAAAAAATTATAAATATTTAGATGCTTACAAAATTGGATAATAACATGTTGGTATATTTTTAATCTATTGTACACAGTACGCAATTCATAAGATAATTATGGGAAGAAAAATACCCACTAAAGAAGTTTTAAAAACACTTTAAAGCTTTATGCTTAAAATTAAATCTTAAAATCACCCTCGGAGGATCGAAAAATAAAAAAAGAAATTACTCGTAAGTAAAGTAACCATCTTGAACGTATTATTAACGATTAGTTAATTAATATTACCATTATCATCATTTTATTTTTTTTAAAACTTTATAAGTAGTACAAAAGGCGACAATGCCAAGGCGTTATCTCCAAATCCCAACCTTGGGTGGTCAGAAAAATTTGGTGGTCCGGAATTAACAAAACAAAGGAAAGATTTTAATAAACCCAAATTTATGTGTATAACTTAAAAAAAATAACTATATATCATTAATAAAATGACCAAAGAAAATACCATATTCTTACGTTAACACTTAAGTTTAAAATACAAAAAATAAAAAAATAAATTATCATTATAAATATACATATTTTTAAAGTTTGAAAAAACCTTGTTCATACTTGTCTTTTGGACTTTATCCGAAAAAAAAATGGCCTTTTACTCCAGGTGACAGTTTTTGACAAGTGTTCTCGAACTTTTTTTTTAAAAAATAGGGACTCTCTGCCATCCCGTCTCCGAGTCCTTTCCAAAAAGAACAGTTGAAAAAAAAGAAGAAAGGTGATTGGCGAGCGTAACCCCGAAGTTTGGGTTGGTAAAAAACAATTTCTGATTAATCAGATCGGAATTGAAAGTCATCTTTATTGAACTGATTGCATTCAGGTAAATAGCAAACGTCCCCGTAGATTATAGAAAAATAGGGTTGTACAACTACTTTTTTAAGTCTGTCAAAGTCCAAGGCCTCGTTACCTTTACTTGTGACGTTTGCTATTCAACAAGTTTTCATCAATTACCAAGGCCAAATTTGTGACAGTTTCCAGGGTATGGTGGGTTTTATATGGTGGTGGTAAAGAATAAAAATCCCCTGACGTTCCCCGACTGCCAACTAAAAGGGCCACTTTGATTATTTACAGGTATTCAAAATCATTAGACCACTTTTTATTTTGCATGGTCTGGTTTATCGGTCCCAAATGCTTAGGAATCTTTTCGATGGTAGACTGGGTGTAAAGCAAAAGGTCATCAGCGGAATGATACGCTCACGGGCTCTTGGTATATAGTCGTAAAAACGGAAAATAACAATGGAGAAGTAATTTTGGAAGCCAGCGTGACATGGAATCAGATGATGAATCATTAAAAACGCCTCTTGCTCCACGACGATGGAAACCTTCCAAACCTGTCTGAAACCATCCTTAAGAGAGGATACCAAAGAGGATTCGGACGGCGGCTTAAAACCGTTTGAAATCAATTAAGACCATTACGTACCATATATTATTTCTCCATACCTGCTCTAATGTCGCCAGTCACTTTCGGGGGCGGGAGTGGTACTGGTACCTGGTCAAAATCCCAGATTGTAACAGGTTTTTAATTTTACGTGAACAAATTGAGATAATTGTTTAAGGACCGGGGACTCAAACCTTTGACAAAAAAACAGAATAGAATGGTCGTATTGTGTGGAAGGAAGATAAAGTTTGGTTGGCGGCCAGGCTTTTGCCCAAAGGGAAACTTAGCATTTTCTATTGAAAAAGTTTTTGTTGATGTTGGGAAGGATGTGGGTAAGGATGGAATTACCATGCGGCTGATTTTTAACCCAAAACATTATTTTATGGTTAGGTTCTTTTTGATTTCATCCGGGTGACGAAGAAAAATAAAAAAATTTTATGAGGACCGCACCATTTAAAAAAAAATTGTGTCCTTGACTGCATAATTACTTGAAGGAATTTTGGTGAATGGCAATTTAGGTCATTAAAGTAGATTGAACGGAGGATGGGTTTTGTGGCGCAATTTAACCAAAAGTTCCCAAAACTTCCGGATTTGTGGAGGAAGAAAATACTATTAAGAACGTTTGGGCGTTTGCTTGCTTCCCCGTTACCGATTTCTTGCCCTTTGTTTATAGGTGGCTTCAGAGCGTTGCTATTTATCTTTTAAAAGCACGGTCCCTTCGTCTTCATTAATCTAATTTCCTCAAATCCATAGCCGAAACCGAAGCAACTTTTCTGGGTGATCTTTAAAAGCAGCCTGTTTAAAGGCCTTCCTTGCCATCAATGACTCAGTTTAAGCAATGGTGCCCAATCTATCTTCTCCCTTTTCCCATGAATTTGGGTTGGGGCTTGGGAGGTTTTGGCGTAGGAAAGAATAGAAGGTGTGGGAAGCCCTTAGTGGGATATTGTCCATGGGAGAGCAAAGCTGGATTAGATGGGATCAAATGAACCAAGTGTCTTCACTGGGGGTTTTGGTGGGTAGGATGGAGGTTCAGAATGTTAAAACACGAAACAATTAAGGGTTTAAGGGCCCGAAAAAGGTGAAGTTGTAAAGGTTATTTCCCCTTGATGACGGGGACTCTCCGAACATATGTTTAAAGAACAAATTCAAATCGGTGAAATAGTCAGTTTTGGTGGAAATTCCCTAGACCATTTTACTTTCGACGTTTTCAATAAAAATTCAGCAGAATGAATATTTTGGGCGAGGAAATTATTTTAAAACGGAAGGTCGTGTCTAGATATAAACGCCTCCTCCCCCCAATGGGTCGTTCGACAAAGAACAAAAGAAAAGGTACATAGTAGAAGGTAGATGAGGTTTGACCCTCTCGAAATCAAATGGTCACATTGCAGCTGAAACTTAAACAGATTGCTAAAATGGCTGGGATTTGGCATTTAAGTGACAAATGTTGGATTATTAAAATTTTCAAAAGTTCCCAAAAATTTTAAGGCCCTCTAATGAGGGTAAAACTGAGTGGTGGGCGAAGATTCAAAGGTAGAATAGTCAAGTGTCTCAGACAGTTTAATATAATTATATATAATATATATTTGGAAAATAAATATATAAAAAAAAAATAAATAAAAATATAATTTAAAAACTTTAGGTTTAAAAATATCTCAGCCAGCAGACATTGTAACAAGTTTAAGAAAAAAAAACTTAAACAATAAAAAAACACTGTTAAATTAAGATAAAATTTTTCCAATACCAACAACACAAAAAAAAAGAGTTAAAACTAGAAAAACAATTTAAAAATCAAAACTTAATAATTAATGTATCGTGAAACCGAACGTGATGACAGTCTAACAATCTATGCTTTACGACAACTACTCGTCGAACAACAACATATGTCAAAGAAACTGTACTAACTGCGCATTTTTTTAAATACTTGGCCACTTGGGTTTCCATACTTTTTTTCATGAAACACTCTCAAACTTTGTCAAAATGTATTTTGTGATCAAATTTACATTACTAGTAATTAAAATTGATATATTTTTATTAAAAAAAGTACAATAGATACTCATGTTATTTATTACTTTTGTAATAGTATAGTCTGTGAGGAGTAATATAACACCAAAAACGTAAGCAAATTCATTAATTTGGCGTCCATGTCACATAAATTGACAATAACATCATAAAAATGGATTTTCGTTTAAAAAAATCATAACTGAGTACCAGTTGGAATTTTTTCTTTGTGTATTTTTTTCCGAGTGCCGGGTAGCTGCTGTCTGCGGCGCTCAAGGATTATCCATTCTAAATGGGACACCCTGTATAAAAGACTTGTAAAATGTTCCCTTCCCCTTTAAATCCTTTTTAGGGAGTATTTACTTTAGAGAGTATTTGTCTTTATTAAGCAGCAGCTGTGCATGAAAAAACTAGGTAATTAGAAGATAAATACAATATTTTCACGCTACGATTTTCTTTATATTAAGATTGTGATTAATATAACTTATTTTCACACGGAATATTTAGAAAATTTATAATTATTCTAAGTCGGTAGCCATATTACGATGAAATTTGGCAAAAAATACCGTCCATAATTACACGAGTATATCTAAAAATAAAATATTTAAAACTTTCTGTTGCTTACTCGAAAACTATATATAAGATAAGTAATCACTTTAATGGATTTCACCGCTTTCAATTACTTTACAATGTCCACAGGTAGTTAATCACGTGACCTTGGACCCTGGAAAGGTTCTAATAAATGAGGAATAATTTAAAACAATTGCTTTCTAACTCCATGGTAAACTGTATTTTTCACGTTTAGCAGGATCAAAATATCTTAACTTTCTTGATGTTTGGTTATTCGCAATCCTGATAACACCAGCCATACTGTGTATGAAACCAAGATGGGGGGTTACCGATGCCCATGATATTGGAATGGCAAACGGCCTACCGGAGCGGGGATGTTGAGTCCGTTTCCCAGTAAACAGCCTGGGCCTATCAAAACGGACACAGTAGTTTAACTAGTGCTGCGGTGAAATACGCACCGCGGTAGGTGCAAAAGGGGACCTACCACCGGTATGTCCCCTTTTTACATGAGACCGTTTACATCCTATGTATAGCTACAAATATGGAGAGAAATTTTCAATTCAATGCGACGTGGAATGATGGCAGCCATGTTTGCCTCGTGTATTTTCTTTCTGTATATAGTAACAGATGACGCTACGTATTTGAAATATGGAAAATTCACCTAGTAAAGAAAGAAACCCATAGCATCAAATTGGCGTCATACATTTGGCGTTCAAACTGATTTACCGAGATTTCAATAAGTAAGTGAGACTAGCAACAACTCATTACAAAAGACTTCATGTCATTATCATTGTTGTTTTTTTTTTCTCTAAATAACACACATAGTCTAAGCTAAACAAATTTTTTCAAAGATAAATGATTTTCGTATGTGTGTCACATGTATTTCAAAAGTCTGGAATAGTATTGTAATTATTCATACATTAAACAATATTTCAAAGCAATTAACGAGTTTCCTAATATGTTATTCAATTGTGTTTATTTTTATCAAATAAGTCAGAAAATAGATAACGTAAATACTTGATTTATAAACTCAATTAAAACCGTAATGAAAAAGTAATTTTTTTGTGTCCTATGATTTCTTCAATATCGGCATGTAGCAAATTTATAAATGCATTTTTATTTATATTGCTAAACGATAAACTTATATTGTTGCCAAGAAACTTGAATCTTAAATTTTTCGTCCTTGTTATATAGCTATGTATTTACTAATTACATTAGCCTTGATCTTGCCGGACCAATTAGAATCAATATTTTATGATATGTAACAAAACACACTGACTATTTAACATTTATTGTACAGCATTTTGTGTCTTTTTCTTAATTCAGTGCACATACACTAGTGTAATTATTTGAAATGATTTGAGATATTTTTTCTTAAATATATAGCTATAATGAAGGAAGCTTTAATGCCTTACTGATATCATTTTCTATTTTGCAAACTAGAAGTCAAGGGTTGAACTTTTGCGGTATAATGATTAATCAACTGCCTAAAAATAAAAAAAACATATCGGAAGAGTTGTCCGTGATAAAAGTCTTGATTACTTTTATTAGTAGTTATTTACCATACAAATGACCTAACTAAATTTGTCAAAAGAGCATTTTAGTTATAATATATAGTAAATTTAGAAAATACTCGTAGCAAAAATGCAATTGTTAATTGCAAGCTTAAATTTCAATCAATTCAGCTTTAAAGAAGTAGAAGTCATTAGTAATGAAGCTGATTTAATTTATATTGTGCTTGGCATATACACGAAAATGTCGTGTCACCTATCTGCAACATGTGGTGATGATATGAGCTTAATTATATTGCTATTTCTTTGAAAGCTTAACACATAAGTATTACGCATTGTAACAAAAAACCAGCTTTTATAGCGTTAATATTTATTTCACTTAAGAGTACTTAACTAGGAACTTACTACTAAAACAAGTGAAATTTTAACAAAAAAATATGACTTCTAACAGCGTATAACTATTTTACTTAACATAAGGAGGAAAAAACTTGTTCTCCGTACGAAATTGCTTCGGGTTTTCTGCCATCTCATTTTAAATCTTTGATAACTTTTAAGCTATAAATTTCATCAAAATGTCGTCTATAACACGTTTTACATACACATCATCATCAGCCTGTGATAATCCACTGCTGGACATAGGCCTCCTCTAATACACCGCTATCCATTAGGGTTATCCGTTTTTTAGACCACGCTGGTCGCATTGGTTGGTGGGTGGATCGACTTTTTACATGCCCATCCGACGCATCATTTTACTTTACAATTGTGTGATCGACCAAATTGTCCTAACTAACTAGGAAACAACAATGAAAATTTGTTGAGTCCCCGTAGGATTTAAACCCACGACCTCCGGTTTCTAAAGCACATGCCCATACCACTAGGCTACGGAGGCAGTTAAACGTATTATGACACGTTTTATGTACATAAAATGATTTTTTCAATGCAATACCTTCATTTGAACGTAAACTGTATTATCTTAAATAAGCTTTAAATGTGCCTGATAGTAATTTTTGAAAATGATAATAGCAGTGTTTGTAATTTGATCGCACGAGGTTGTGATGTTAAAAAAGATTGAACAAAATTGAACCACTAGGAGCGGAACAACGAGGTATATATATATATATATAAAAAAAACTTATGCTCCGAATTGAGTACCTCTTTTGGGAAGTCCGTCAAAAAAGAGATAGGTCTCTTTTTAACAAGGGACCGTCTAGGATAGTCAACAACTGTCTTCTGCTTTGGAGGCCACAATAGCCAGCACAAGAATCGGAAAAAATTACTTAACATCTTATGTCTCATGGGCAGGCAGTGGATTGATAATTTCTAGTATTGTCGAAGTCCATGGCCATTTTCCATGAAGTGGTCCGATTGCTCGTCTGCCTTTGAACAATAAAAAAAATTATGCTCATAATAATAAATCATAGTTTATTAAATAACCGTAAAAGTTAGTTTTTAAGGTAAAAAAGTATGAAATTAGAAACATTATTAAAAAAAATTAAAGCCATTAGTCTGTACAAACTGTAATTTTATTGTCTTCAACATTGGATAATTTTCGCTATGTTTTCCTGGGGTTGGGAAAAATTTTCTTATCCACCGTCAACTGAAAGCCTTAAATTTATTTCTTCAAATAATACCAGTACTAAATTGGTTGAAAACAATAAGCCTTCATATAAAATATGGTACGAAAGTATTTGCGTATGAAGTATTGCATACATTTACGAACACCTGTGGCAATGAAGTTAAAATTTTTTGGTGGACCTGAAATATTATTTCATGGAACATTTGAAACTGATGGCAATTTTTCTTCTATGTTTGTTTAAATTAAATTTTAGCTTGGGCGTGCATATTTTTTACGCAACTGTGTAATTTAATTGTTGCTGCTATTTTAATTAGAGGTACTCTTTGGTTATTTTGTAAGATATTTTCATTGGCATATAATTACCATATTAGATTCTGATATGACTTAATTTGTTTTTATCCACAATGTAAGGACTTTTTATCCTACAAAACTATTGCATAGGAGATTATACAAATATACCATTACCGGTGACAAAGAACTTACTGAATTTTACACTACCGTCTTATATAAGTTATCAAATACCTCTAGTATTTGATCATTTATAAACTAACAACAGACAAAGTAAATATATAAAAGACTTGTAAAATGATCCCTTCCCCTTTAAATCCGTTTTAGGGAGTATTTACTTTAGAGAGTATTTGTCTTTATTAAGCAGCAGCTGTGCGTGAAAAAACTAGGTAATTAGAAGAGAAATACAATATTTTCCCTCTACGATTTTCTTTGTATTAAGAGTGTGATTAATATAACTTATTTTCACAAAGAATATTTAGAAAATTGATAATTATTCTAAGTCGGTAGACCTATTACGATGAAATTTAGTAAATTTTACCGTCCATAATTACACGAGTATATTTTTAGATATACTATTTAAAACATAAAATTTTTAAAACTTTCTGTTGCTTACTCGAATACTATATTTAAGATAAGTAATCACTTTAATGGATTTCACCGCTTTTAATTACTTTACAATGTCCACAGGTAGTTAATCACGTGACCTTGGACCCTGGAAAGGTTCTAATAAGTAGGGAATAATTTTAAACAATTGTAAAGTAATTAAACGTCATAAAATGAGTTAAACTGATTTAGTATATTTGTAAATGTACTTTAATAATCTTTATTCAGAATAATTAATTAATCTTTAAGATAGAGCAAAGACGTAAGTTGTTTTATATTTATAGACAAATATGTATTAAGATAATTTTTAAACTATAACAAATTCGGACAGAAATTATAGACCGGTTTACTTATCCGGCTTTGTTTCCTAAATCTAAATTCATGTAGATAACTATATAAAATGGAATTATAACTAGTTCCTTATAACAACGTTATATATGTAACTCATTTATGATTATATGGACAATGAGCTTAGTACATTCCTGAAAAGTACTCGATTAACTGTATTCATAATTAATATACGGGGTCAATTTAAATGGTATGTTTGACTCGTTAAAATAATAGATACATCTGAAATAATGAGTTGATACAACATATTAACTGTTGTTTATATATAAAAACTGTTATTGTACGCGGTATGATATCAAGTAACAAAGTAATCACAAATTAAGCTAATCGTTGTGTTTAGTTATTTAAATGCAACAGAGATATTGTCAATTTTTTTTTATTTTAGACATTTTTCCGTCATTTGTTTGCGACCGATATTTTATCCGTGATCCACTTTTGTAAGTAGCTCCTAAATACTGAGAAAGTGAAATCAAAATAGTTATCAGCTATTTAAAGATGGTCTAACACAAGACCATTTCTTAAAACAAACATCAATTTGAAGAGTTCGACATTTTGCAAATCGACAACCTTTATTCCTTGACATTCATCACTATATCAGTTTTTGACCGATAGTAATAAACTCTTTCAACAAAAAAGATCGGGAAACCCCGCTTCAGATTGAGATGTCATGCGTCTTGTTGCCAGTGCTGAAGCGGTATTTCCAGATCTAACTAGTAATAAAATATTTTTACTTTGTGCTCCTACCTATGCAAAATGAACTTATTTTGTCATTACAGTCGGAATTTGGGTTTTAATTTTAATTTATTCACTATGGGGTCTCAAGCAGGTGGCCTAACGGTATTAGCCCTTGCTTTATAAACCGGAGGTCGTGGGTTCGAATCCCCCAGGAAAAGAACTTTGTGTTATCGTTGTTTTCTAGGTGGTTGGGACAATTTGTGCCGATCACCCAATTGTCTGAAAAGTAAAATGATTCATGCGTCGGATGGGCATGTAAATAGTCGGTCCACCCACCAACCCACATTGAACCAGAATAGTCCCACCATTACGGACCAAAAATCCCCTAATGGGAAAGGCATGCATTAAGGGAGGCCAATGTCCAGCAGTAGACTAACAAAGGCTAATGATGAAAGCAAGTGGTAAAGCCCGACCATCTTTTATTTTTTATTGCATACGCAGGCAGACGAGCAGTCGGGGCCACCTGATGGAAAGTGGTCACCGACGCCCATAAACGTTGGCATTACAATCACCGACGCGCTGCCTACCGTGAGACATAGGGTGTTAAGTCTCGTTTACCCAGTAATTACGCTGGCTTCGGTTCCCTTCATACCGGAACACAGTAGTGTTTTCACACTACTGTTTTGCGGTAGAAATAAGCACCGTGGTGGTACACACCCAGACGGTCCCTTGTAAAAAGGGGACCTACCAGTGGTAAGTCCCCTTCTCTTTTGAAATTTAATATTTTCTAATCTCAATACCCTTCCAGGTCATTCTTGGCAGGAATCGGTGTTATTATAAATTAATTATTATCGGAACATTTCAGTTTTCAACAATGGCAGTTTTTATGTATTTCAAAAGTAAGTTATTGACGTTTCTATTCATATTCAAAACAGCTTCAGAACTTGTATGAATGTTCAATAGGCGTCCGTAAGATTTCTTAGATAATGATGTTCTCGGTAGTGATAGATGATTTGTGTGTTAATTTCATAGCTTGCTCATGAGAGAATCTTGTGTTTTTAATACAATACAGGAGAGAAATAAAACGATTTAATACGTGATTATTTTACATACCTTTTAGAGGGTTGTAATATGTTTTAAAGTATTAATAGGTACCAACATTGTCAAAATGCGTGGTCATTGTCATAGCAAATTGGCCCTGCGGCTGGATTTGGCCGCTGAAACTTTAAGTGAAACCTAACCAGCATGAGGGACTATCAATGGGCGGGTCGAAAACTGCTCAGCCTTTTTCCCTTAACTATATAGTAGACTGCTAAAGATCGTCCCACAGACCCGCTTTTCGCCTTACCACTCAAATAGGGAAAATGTAATGTAACGTAATTTTTAAGAGTAATTTTAAAAAGTCAAAATAGACTTTTTAGGAAGATGGAAGTCTGTCCTAGTCAAACTACATAGTATTGCAGCGACATGAACATTTCATTACTCTATCTGTAATAGAGACGTATTAATATGGGCCGTCAAGGTGTGAAGATAGTTGCTTCGTTGTCTTACTTACAGATATAAGATAAATAAAATAAAATTTTAGTTATTTATTATTTGATTTAAACTTGAAACCCTAAATTAATTTTTCTAAGCATAATTGAAAATAAAGTAATATTAATTGAAGATTATTTTATGAAATAATTATAAAAAAGGGTTTATCTAGGCGCAGATTTGTAAAAAATAATCCCACTTTCATAAATTTTAGCGGTTACAAAATAAACCCTTCAATTTCGCATCACGTTTTGTATATGTTTGTGGTGTACAAGGTTTATGAAAATAAATGTATGCTACGTGACCGCCAGCCAAGAGGAAAATCGTCTGATGGCTGTAACAATTTTTTATTTCTTTAAGGTCCCCGAAGTGATTTTTTTAATTATTGCAATTATACTAATATTAGATATTATTAGTTTAATAATAATATGTAATATTTGTATAATTACAATTATATCGAGATTAGATTTATATCGAGTAGAATTAAATGTTTGCTTAATATTTTCGAATTAATTAAATAATAATCGCAGTCCAAGTTATTCTTAGCATTTTTCTCCAGCATCACATCTCGAATGAATTGACTCTTTATCTCTCTTGGTCCGAAATTGTCCACGTTTCCACTCCATACATCTGATCTTGCTTCTCTTTTTGTTCAGATGTTGTTTCATCGGGTTTGTTTTCTTCATTTTATCCCGGTGACACATTTGCCATCATTGCAGATTACGCAGCCCAGACACGCATAATGATCACCGACATTAATTCATGTATTTATTAAATTAACAAAATAAGACACAGCTTAACATGCTAGGTTAACAATATTAATACAAAAGATGTTGTTTGACTGTTCTTACAATTACAGGTAATGTTTTTAACGCATGATGGCGATAGTAAAAAATAAATAAAAGCCACTTCCGACCTAATCATCTTTTTAGTAGTAATTTAGTTTTCGGTCTGTTTACTGCAAGGCAAACTTTATCGCTTTCTAGCCGGTGAAAAATTCTGCCATTTCTATCATTGATGTTGCCAGAAGGATTCGATGGTCTCTTTCTATCTATAGGAAGCCCTCCTCCTCCATTATTCTTGGAAAACAATTGAAAAGTAGGAACTTATCAATTGTTTTCCGAATAATGTTCTCGATAGTAGTCAATAAAGCACAGGATCGCAGGGCAATTAAATGCTCTGCTCTTTTCTATAATTTCATTTTTGTTCATTATTTCTTCCCACGTTCTCTCATGAAATCTGCCTGCACTTCTTGCATATGTCTGCGCAAAAAGTGGTCGAGACGTTGATTTGTTATATGGAGGATGATCTTACTCGCATTGGATTATAACGTTATAGTTATGTAATTTTACAGTATTTGGAAAAACGTCTTTTATGGTAAGTAAGGTGCTCTTAAGGTACATATTATTAAATAAGAAAATGTTTTACGGATTTTATTGCGTTTATTTTACATTTTTAATTTCCGTTTATTTTGCGTAGGTCAGAATACAGACTAAAATTTTATTACAAATTAAAGGTATTACAATTTAGTTTAATAATATATATACTGAAATATAACAGAAAATTATGCATATGTTCAAACATTACTTCTCCGGGGAGTTATGCAAATACTAAAAATTATCAGCCGTGTTAGTTAAACAACTTTATTTAACTATGTTACCAGCTTCATTACAAAAGGAATGTACAAAAAAAATCAAGTAATAATATGACATTAAAACTAATATTCAGTAATTAATAACAAAATTAGGGTCTTACAAGTGTCAGAACTTTATAGTAAATGTTTTACAATTTTCGTTTAACCTAGGTTATTTCTTACCTTATCGAAATAGTTAGCAAGCCTGCTTTTTTAAAGGGGGTAGGTTTTACAGATTTTTTAGGCGTACGGTGAAAGTAAATTTATTTCTGATTATTATACATTAAAGAGTAGTAATTGAACATATTCTGTAAAATATTGGTTGAAAAATATTGAAAATTGACCAAATGGAAGCAATTCTTCAGGCGCCTCAGAAAAAATACATTTTGCGTGCACGTCATATCTCAGCACTGGATTATCCGAAATGAAATAACCAAAGTTTTACCTTTAATTTTATGTCCTCTAGGTATCACTGTCGAGTTTTTCCATGTTTTTTAATTTTTGAACTTTTACAAGACTTGAAAGTGAAAATACTGATATTTAGCCTAAATTCATGACTATTTTGTTAATATAGAAAAGTAAATCAAAACGAAAAAGTCTCAACAGGGTTACCTCATAAATTATGTAAGGAAATACTGTAAAAAATTTGAGAACGATCGGTTGAATAGATTTTGGATACTGAGGACACTCGACTCAAAAACATCTTTTTGAAGGTCATCAGGCAAAGACCCTGATAGTTTTATCAGGGTCTTTTACCCAAAAAACTTAGTAAGCTATTTATTTTTTATTTTACTCACATAGAATCGTCAATGCCGGGACCATAGTATATTTGCCACAACACTGAAATGATACTATACTATCACAAACTGCACACTTCACTAACGTAGAAATTGTTGAAAAAACTAACAGAAAATCAATGATTCTGAAATGCTTATTGGTATCTTCAGCAACTGTTTGGCTAAAACTTAGTCTGTTTTTTTTCGTTGACGTACTCCTTGCCTCAATATCGTCATCGTTTCTTCGTGCTTCGAAGCTGTGTCTTCCCAACTGCAATATGTGCCCGAGGTAGACATATTCATCGACAACTTCGAGAGTAACACCATCAAAATTGACCGGACTTGAAGAACGCGTTCGTTGAACATGACTTTCGTCTTGTCCAAGTTCATCCTCGGTCCGATACGTTGGGACGATTAATTTAAGCTGAGCTAAATATACTGCAAGTAATCCAACGTCTCGGCCAATAAGACGACATTGTCAGCGAAACGGAAGTGTGAAAGGTACTCGCCGTTAATGCTTATACCACGTCCAGTCCAGTCTAGGGTCTTAAAGACATCCTCCAATGCATTAATAAACAGTTTCGGGGATATAACATCCCCTGTCTCACTCCTCGATGCAATGGGATTGGTCGCGTTTGACCCCCAGAATCAGAACGGACATAAAGACAGCGCTAACAGACCTTTCAACACCTCGACGTATCGATAATCGACCTGATATCGTTGAAGAGCTTCCAAAACAGCCTAGGTTGCTACAGAGTCAAAAGCTTTCATAGTCCACAAAGGCAAGGCACAGTGGCTGATTGTACTCATAGGTCTTTTGTACAACTTGCCTTATGGTGAAGATGTGGTCTATGGTGCTAAATCCTCTGCGAAACCCAGCCTGCTCCGGTGGCTGGAATCCATCAAGCTTGTTGGTGAGGCGATTCGTCATGACTCTCGAGAACAGCTTGTATATGTGGCTCAAAAGTGAGATCGGTCGGTAATTTTTAAGCAGGGTATTGTCACCCTTCTTAAAAAACAGAACGACCTCACTTTCAAGCCACGCCTTGGGAGAATTACCCTGTTGAAGAACGGAGTCGAATAACTTCCGTAACTCACCTAAAACGGGGTTACCCCCTGCTTTAAGGAGCTCGGTAGTAACTCCATCCTTTCCAGGAGCTCTTCCCCCCTTGAGCTGCTTAAGAGCCAGACTAACCTCATCAATGCTGACTGTAGGAAGCTCACCGGAGAGATGCCGAGTCAGACTGGCACGTGGATCGTTACCCCGGTAATCAGGTTGAGGAGCCTGTGACGCGTACAATTTGCCATAGAAATCCTCGATCTCAGATAAGATCTCAGACTTAGAAGAAACAATCGAACCAGAACAGATCCTAAGCTTCGACAGATGGCTTCCCCCAAGCTTCTCAACAAAAACCTTCGACCCTCTATTCTGCTCAATCGCTTCAGTTATTCTTTGCGTATTTGAGCAGCGAAGATCACGGCGTATCAATTTGCGGATCCGCTTTGAAAGCAGTTTCAAATCTGTTGAAGTGGTGTCCTCATAGTTTCGACGGTCCTCCATAAAACCAAGCGTCTCATCGGAAAGTTTAGATTTCCTGCCAGTATGCTTACACTTGCAACACCACCCACGTCACGTATGCAGTCCACTACGGCATCGAGTGCCTCGTCAACTGCCATTGTGGTTTTGATGTGTTAAGGCATCAAATCGGTTTTTAATTCCAGTTGGAATTTTTTAGAGCCCATCATGTTTTGTCGGAAGTTAGGTCGAGAGTAGACTTCATCAGGCGGATCGCTCACGCTGGAAAACCGTATTCACGGTGTCTCTCAATAATCGTTGATCCGGCTTTAAACCTATGGATGGTGAATATGTGTTTCCGGTCCGTCTTGATGAAATCTATCTCGTTCTTTGTCACAGTATCGGACTTTGCCATATCCATTTCCTGTGGGGCTTCTATTTAAAGTATGAGTTTATTAAGAAGAGCCCTTCTTTTCCAGGAAATTGACTAGCATTTGTCGCATGCGATTTCGACCTCCAACACCGTGAGAGCCTAAACACGATTCGAAGCCAGTTCGTACACCCATCTTGACATTAAAACCCCCATAACAACATTATAGTGGGCCAAGGCCTGGGAGACATCCTCGTATGTGGCCTCCACTTTGTCGTCAGAGTATGCTGAAGTGGGCGCATACACTTGTATCACTTTGAGTGTATACCTGTAGTGAGAATCTTTTAAAGCGTATGTTTTTGTATAATTTACGTAATATAGCAGTAGTATTAGTTCTTCCCTCCTCCTTGATGCCTCTTTAAAATTTAGCCTGACGATCCACTTGGCACGGTGGTTAGTAGTCCTGTTGTGTCAGACGGTGTGGGCTCGATTCAGTGGGGAAAATTTTGTATTAAATAAGCAAATAGTGTTTTTCTCGTGTCTGGGTGTTTGCAATAATATTAAATTTATTTATTTACACTGGAAAGGTAATTTTATGTATTTATCCGTCATCTAGCTTCCATAGTATACGTTCCATAGCATACAAGCTTTGCGGAATTTGAGACTAGATGGCGGCGTGTTATTGTCCTAAAATATTTATTTTATTATTTAATATAAATTCCAACCGATGGGTAAGTAAGTTTCAGTTTTTAACAACAGGCTACTAAAATGAATACAAGTTTCAGGTACAATTTCTATGCGACGTGAGATTTTTAGCCATTGACACACATGAAGTTTTATTATTCAGAATAGACAATTCGTGGAGAATTGTGCTACTACCCAAAAGCTTTGCTACATTTATTTCGGAGAGTTTCTGAAATGTACATTAGTTAAACGTATGCGTGTACGGAAATTATACCGACTTTTGTTATTTCTGCCTATGGATTTTTTTACTGTTTCAATATATTTTATTAAAAATTTGCATTTTTTTTTTGTATTTAAATACAATGGTATAAGTTTTGCATAATTTTAATAGACACACACAAGATTTAAGCATAGAAATAGTGTAAAACTTCCTATGGTAAGCTTTAGTGCGAATAGATTATTACAACTAGACCGTCATTTAAAGTAAGGAGTCGTTTTGCTTAACCCACAAAATATGAAAGTTTAAAAATACAGATGCCTACGTCTGGAGATTAAGCCAACTTCCCAAAAGTAGGACGTACTCGATTCGGGCGTTTGATTTTTTTAATATGTTTCCTTTTTGCGAGGCTCCAAGAGATCCGATGTCGTTCGGTGTCATTTAGTCCCCCTTTTTAATAATTTTCTAATAGGTAGTTTAAAAGATATTTGAGAAATAAAAATAAATACGCCGAGCGTATATATCTTCGGTTTAAGAGTAACCACAATAACTCTTCAATATAAATATTTGTTCAAAATTGCAATGAAGCATATATCTAGCTCAATAAAGGTAATATAGTATAAGATTGTAAAAAAAAAATATTTAAAATATTCTTAATTCTATGTGCATAAATTTTAAATCTCTAATATATTTTGAAAGTAATACTTTAAAAGATATTAGAGATTTAAAATGCAGAGGCAGAAATTGCGGGCTACATAAAAATTTGTCATCAAAATCGGTTCAGTAGTATCGGTTAGTAGTAGTTCTGTATGAATAACATATTGTCATAATAATTTAGAGACTTCACGTTACGTGTGAATGCCGTAGCCATTATTCGAGTTGGTTAACTGCACCATTTATTATATAAAATAAATTCCAGACTTCTTAAACCTGTTTGGCAAAAATAATGCAAATAATGTACTTATAACCAAGAGTAATAATATGCTTATAACAAATGGTTTTAAAACTTTTCCCACGTATTTGCTTCGGCTATGTATTACAGACCTGGATTGAAAATGTATTATTTATTAATTATTTTATATATTTACATTATCTGTTAAACGTTTACGAGCAAGTTTCCAATTGATCTGTCTGAATGTATCAATTACGTTTAACAAAAAAGAGAAAACACTTCATATTCAGGGAATAAGTCGCTTGCGATTGCGTTGAGAACGTCATACCTGTCACTTTACGCCCGTGTCTCGTGACTTGTTTGACTGTCATCACATGTCACCACAAATATATCACTATGCCTAATAAATAAAGAAATATAAAGATATTACCTTTATTCGTAAACAGTTACATGCACAAATTAGAGTTTTAATTTTCGTAAAGGCCGTAGATACTATTTTAGTAGCAAAGTCACGATTCTTTAGAAGTATTATAAAATTTTGCTATAAATTTTCCAAACTATCCATCAACGTCCCGAGTTTTAGCAATATTTTGCTGAACAGCAGTCACTGAGATTACAATTTTAATATAAGCCTGCGTAATAGTGTTCAATTTTGCTGAATAGGAAATTAAATTGTGCTCAGAAGGACGCTTTGAAAGAATGGTAAAAACTGCTTTCAGTTCAGTTCTTTAATTGGTTTACGTCCTTAATGTACATGAAGTATAATAAAGTCTAGAAAGGCATATGCTTATCATACAGAAAAATTTCTATACGATAAGTATAATCTTTAGTAACCTTAACTTAATTGAAACATGAAACAAAATACTATGAAGTACTTAAAAAATTTATTGAGAGTGAGTCTTTGTTTAAGTGGATCTAAAGGTGTCGATTTTAAGTTGTTAAAAAGCATTCTCTACGGCTTTCATAAAATCAAAATCTTGTAAACTAAAAATCAGAACCTGATATAACATTTTTAATTTTATTAAAAATTTTACAGCTTCTTGTATTTCAATTAATTTGTTGAGTTGTACATATTTTAAAGCTGAGCAATATCCAAAATTGTAAGAATTTCATAAAATCTAAATTATCCTGCGAAATTGAAAAATATTTTGTGTAATATGATGCGGGACTCAACAAATTTTCATTGTTGTTTCCTAGTTGGTTAGGGCAATCTGGGCCGATCACCCAATTGTCTGAAAAGTAAGATGATACAGTGTCGAATGGGCATGTAAAGTCGGTCCACCCACCAACCGCATTGGACCAGCATGGTGGGATACGGTTCAAAACCTCTAATGGATAGGGGTGTATTAGGGAGGGCTATGTCCAGCAGTGGACTATCACAGGCTGATGATGATGATTAACGATCACTCTACTATTTTTAAAGAACTATATTTCAAACCCTGCTCAGCCCTGATGTCATAAGAATTACTGGCCTACCTTTAAAATTTTTAACGTGATGGATAGGCTATATTTCCATATAATTTAAAAACAACTGAGTTAAGTATACAATAGTTTTTGTAAGATGACAAATCATTAACATTTTCATGACAAATTGTACAGATTAAATTATTATTTAATTTTGTTGTTAAGAACCAGCAGGGCGCGCATAAGAGGTTTTTAAATTAAAAATAATTTAATAGCGGTACTTGAAATTGTTTAGCAATCAAAAGATTCATCTCCTTTCATCGTTGGACATATGTAATCCAAAGCAATTTATCTTAAGACATTTATCATTGCTTGATCATAAATTAATATCATTTCGAGGCATTCGTTAAAAAGGTTGGGACCGAGTTTTAACGAGTATATGTTTAACCTTGAATAACGCACGTATATTTGAAAGAATTACTTAATTTTTAAGCAATATTATTTATAAAATAAATACATTTTATATAAATCTGTTGAAATAATGAAATGTAGTAAAGTATTCAATAAGACTGTCTATCGTAACCATTAAAGATTTTCTTACCAATTAAAGTCTTTCTTGAGGCCTTTATCTGACTAACCATTAAACATATTGGCGCTTACATAGATGTTCGATTCAGTAGAGTAAATAATGATAAACTTTAATGTCAGACTTCGGTTATTTTGCATCATGTGCTTCTTATGTCGATGAAAAGGAAGGTCTTAGACATATGACGCTTTGATTCTGTGTGTTACATTAAATTTACATTTTCTTTGGCTCGGTTATATTTAAAAAATAGATAAGGTAATATTTTTATTTCCTTTAAACGATAAAACGGGCAGGACGTTAAACTGATAATAAGTGATAAAAATCGCAGTGTAGGACGCCTCAAATCCAATAACTGCCCCGAGAAATAGACTGTAACGTCTTATATATCCAGTACTTAGCAAATTACACAAAAAATTTCGATAAATATTGATGCATTTAAACAACAACAACTTAAATAAAAGGAAAGAATAACATCTACTAAACATTTGTTAGTTTTTGAACAAAAAATAAAAATCATGAAACGATTGCTTTGTAATTCTAAACAGTAATATAACACGTTTTTTAATCGTATGATACTTGACACATCTTCTAATTCGTTTTTAAAAAATTGTCACAAAATAGACACACTTACATTTAAATAGAGAATTAAGCCCATTGGCGTAGGGCACAGTAATTAAAAGCTAAGAACTGGATTAGCAGTTCTCATTACTTAATCTGTGTCGGGCAGTAGTTAACTGCGATAATTTGAATGTTTTTTTACTAATTTGAAAGAAATAATCTTTAATTTAATTATTTTTTATAGTAAAAGACGAAACAATACGACGATACTTGACTCTATTTCATTTTAGAATTTTTAGATAGTTATATCGCCTTACAATCAGGAGCACCTGCTGCTAGTTTTTAACTCATTTAATTCAAAGACGTGATATTAACTAATTAGAGCGATTTACTTTATGACGCCTTTAACAGTAGACGTTACATCATCTATTTGACAAGAACGTTATTAAGGTAGCGTTTTATTAAATTACAAAAATCTTCGGAATAGAATCGGATTAAACAATTTACGAAATGTGCTAAGAGGAAATATGTCGAATTAAATCATCTTACAAAACATCTTAATGAATATTATATTTAGTGTAAATATTATAGTGTATTTTTCCTTGAAAAAAATCTCATCAATTCATTAATTATCAGCTTCATTACAATTTGAAAAAAAATCCCGTTTTGCCTTCTGATAAAAGTTAATGTCTCTTCTTAAGTAAGTTAATAGGAGTAAGAAATTTTTCTTATCAAATTCCTTTTAACATATCAATTAATTTCTAATTATTTTGATGCAGCTGTAATAAACAAGACATTGAATTTTACAATTCTTTTATTTATGCGCTTTAATTTTTTTTGACGTTATTTTTAGTTTTCGTACTGAGTGTATACTTTTTTTAATTATAGTTGCCTCCATGGCTCAGTAGTTTTGGGATTTGTAAATCCCCACAAACTAGAGGTCATACGTTCTGAACTTGCAGGAAAACAACTCGGCGGACCTAATAGACCGATCTTCTTACAGTCTCAAAAGTTAGTTGATCCATGCAACAGATGGGCATGTAAAAAGTTGGTTCTATTGTCAAGATCTTTGGCAGTCGTTATAGCCGTAGTTTGTTAGTGTTATCGTCGTTTTCAGTGAATTATTATTTCCTGAAAACTAATTCACTCAATGGAAGAAGTTTACCATTTGGGTTGACGACGTTTTGCGCTAGTAAGAATACTGTTATTTAGGTTAATCTGTTTTGGGAAGATGTTGACTCCATGATAAGTTCGGAAAATAGCTATGGTAAATGAATAGATAATTATAAATCATAAACAGTTTTAATAAGAATAAAAAACAAACATCTTAATTAAAAAACGAATCATTCGTTTTTAAGTCCTTGTTTATTTTTACTTATTTTACGAACTGACGTGTATGGGTACACTTAGAATAAGTGTTTGCTTCCTTTATAATTTTGATTACTTTTATGTATTTAGCTGATCATCTTTATCTTGTTATTTATAACACAACACAAAATATAACAATTCTTTTTCAATCAATAACGCTACAGACATTGTTGATTGTATGCAGACCACAGGTATTATTATAATGCTACGTTTTTTATATAATTTTTCAAAGATGCCCATTTTTCGTAGCTTAAAGTAAGCCAATTTTTTTTAAGGAATTGGTTTGCCTAATCTTCAAAGAGAATGCAAAATCTAAGCCATGTTAACTACAAAGTTTAATTATTTATTTATTTTTATAGTAGTTTATATAATAGAAAATAATAACTTTTTACAGAAGTCCAAACTTAAAATTGAAAAAAAAAACTTTTTCAGGCACTATAAATTTATTGTACACCATTAAGAAAAACAAAAAGTACAAAAGGTTTATAAATTGCAAAAGATTTAATGTAATGGTATCTTTAATAGGTACTAAAGAGCAGTAAATTGCAGGATATTGTAAAATCCACCCACCCTTTTTTATCAACGGTCTGCAGCGTTTTATTAAAAGCTCAATACTGGATAATCCTTTCTACAATGAGTAATAATGCAGTACGTTTAAGGACATGAAACTGTATTGCTTCCTTTTTTATTTATTTTAATAAATACTATACACGTTACATGGACGTAATATGCTAATAACTTTTCTCCTCTGTTGTATATTTTTGTCTCCGTACGTTTAATAACTGTCAGAGGGTAATAGGAAATTGGCAGTCTTAGACTTTTGATCATACCCTTACTGCGAAATTGATAAAAGTAGGTATAATTATCAATATTAATTCAATCGCCAAGACTGTAATTAAAAAAAAATTATGGCCAGTGTAATAATTTAATTGAAATCAAATAAAAAAGCAATTTAATTTAAATTATTTTTTATATTCGTAGGTAGATAAAAAATATTTTCTTGTTTTTAAAAAACTCTGCTTTAAAATTAGAGTTTCTTTGTCGTTTCGCCTAGTTTGTGTTATTTTAGGAAATATTTTTTAATTTGTTTTTCAACAAAAAAGTAATAATTAAAAAAAATATAACTGACTTTAAAATGAAGCAACTGTTTGACGTCCACAGCGACTCAAGCTTCTTTTGAACGTGTCCCCACAACATAAATTACTTATTCAAATTTATTACTTCGATTTCATTTTCATTTCAAAAATGTCATTTTAACATACACAAAAACTATTAATATTAAATTTCAAAGTAGGAAGCTGTTCTGACATTCACAACAGAATAAAATTTTAAACCCAAGCTTTTATTATCGGATTAATAAAGTCTACGCTTTCAAGCATTAAGCCCTTTTGAAGTGTGATTGGTTTTGCTTTATGTTCAGATGGTTTTCAGTTCCGAGCGCTATAAAGAAGAATGGTGCAATTTACTCTAAATTGTGCTTTAAAATTTTTAATTGCTGTTCTATAGGGAAAATGCCGACCTTCGTATTGTTTTAATTTATGAAATTAATTTATGGAATTTTTCGTTTATTTAGCCTTACTAATGATTACTTTCTTTTTTTGTTTATTTTATCAATTAATGTTTAAATTAATTATATAAACAACTTAACAATTTTTGTTTTAGCAAACAAGTATAAATTTAAAACTTTATTATTAAAAGAAATACACTGCATTACTTTTGTTTTCCTAAAAAGTTAACTTTGATTTTGTTTATCAAAATAGGCACATGAATTTAGAAACGCATAAATAAAATCTATCTAACAGTAAACAGAACTTTGGCTTAAAAAAGATATACCTTATGTCTATAATGAAAAACATTGAAACATAATACGTAGTTTAGAATCGATTTGCTTTCCAAACGGGACTTGGGAAACGGACTTATAAACCGGAAGGTTACCAAATTTTTTTATTAACGTCATTATATAATGAATAGAAGTCATCTTATGTATATTAAAAATGTTTCCCGTGATTACCACAAGTGTGATAATTTATAAGAAAATATTTTTTTTTCGTAATTGAAGCTTAGTGAAGTCCCATCAAAATCGGCTCAGCCGAGATAGGCCAGAACAAACAGACAGACAGTCAGACAAAAATTAAAAAAAATGGTATTTACTTCTTTCTACGATGATAGTGTTAGTAATCGAGACAGATCGTTGTTGAAGTTGGTTTCTTTATTTTATTTATCAGAATGTTCTTGGATGCTGTGTATTTCAAACGGAGCAAGAATATTTGCTGTAGTAAAGGACTGGGTTGTCATCCAGTAATAAGAAACCACAACCCTAAATAATTGATTACTATAGTGATAAAGCTTTTTATAAGTAGGAAAATAATGTATGAGAAATTTTATAAATGTAACGTAAAATTGTTATGCTCAAACGAAAAACCAGTTTCAGGTAAAATTTTAAGAATTTGGCCGATTTTACAATCAAGCAGTGCATTATAAAGCCCTTTTATATAGAATCGCCAATACTTAAAATCAAAATCATAGCTTACGTTTAATTAGTAAGTTTTAATTCAAATTTATTTCGAAGTAAATCCCGCAAAATAAGCTTTTAAAAGTCATCGTTCTTTTCTTAACAATTTATGTGAACTTGTATTCACAGCTTACATTCTAAAGTTTGTAATGAAACATTTGCAACCATCCGCAGTTGACCCTTTGTAAGTGGTGGTTTTCTTGTGTAAGTGTTTGCTATAAAGTTATTAACAAGAACACGTATAAAAAGAACCTGAAACTTTTTTGCGCCAATAAGTCCTGCATTTTAATTTGTGACTGTTTTTAAGCGTTAATCTTAGAGTAACGTTCGAGCAATAAAACCTTATACTTCCCAACATAAATTCTGAATCTTAACAAAAAGCCAATTAAAATATTCGTAAAAGCTAACATTAAATTTTCTTAATTTGACCGAATTCATTCTTTTAGGTACACACACTTCTATAGTATCCTTTTATTGCATTTCTTCAAGGTAATTTTATAAAAGTGATATGTAAAAAATACAATTAAATTAAGCAAAGCACGTAACCTCCTGAACAGGTTCTTGCTTTGTGGTAGCGATGGGGCTCAGTACTTGCTCAGCCGCAGGAAAAAAGAGGAACTTAGCTGGCCTAAGGAGTAAGGCCGGTGGTGGAGGAGGCTGCTCCAAGCTGGCTACATAAACAAGTTTTGGATGCGCTGCAGAGGTGCGAGGGACGGTTGCGGAGGTAGGTGTGCTGCCCGTCCTGTCTTTTCAAGGAAGAGTTGCGGGTCAAGAGGGTGTCAGTATTCAGAGCCTTTTCCCTATCTTCCGCGACTCGGCGGGGCTGCACCGCTGATAGGGTGTGGAAGTTGGGGACATTTGACATTGTAACGACGATCTCTCCTCATTCTGCAGACGAATCAGTGCTAACGGTGGGCTGGGAGTCTTGTCCCTATGTGGTTTGAGATTTCTTGAAATAAATCTCTCATGGTCTCTTAGTAAAGACTCGGGGGAGTCTGTTACCTGCGTATAGTGGCCGAGACGAAGGATGTGTTCGTTCCAACGCGGCCAGAGGGATGGCAAGCAGATGGCCGTAGGGCTGCTACGGCAGCTATCGCTGGCGGGGTTGCAGAAGACTGCCAAAGAGTTCCTATGACCCCATCTCTAAGGCGCCAAGAAGGAACAACCTGGTGGTTTTTGTCGGTGCGAGTTCGACGTAACCTGTCTTTACCCCCGCGATGACAAGCATGCGTAGGCATTTTCCCACGGTAAAAAAAGGCAAAGTATGCAAGCCAACCTTCGTAACTTTGTTTGCCTTAGATTCTGTCTCCATCCGCCCTATAAGGTCCTTTACGTCCTTCATACATCCTACCTAAGATTCCTTTCTAACACCGTTTTAAGCATTTCTCGTTGCTGTTATATTCTGTTCCACTAAACTAGATTAATAGTAAAAGTTTTAAATAAAATCAAGCAAAACTATAGCATATTTTTCGTTTGTTAATTTTCATGAAAAAAAAATCGAAAGCACAAATTTCCTCTAATCAATCAATCGGCGATAAAACCGAACGGCGTGTTTCTTTTTGGATATTAAAGAATTAACGTGTATGATTTTTTTTCATTGCACCAGTTTTTATTATCACGATTTCGTTATCATATTTAAACCTGAAATATTATGACTTTCTCATTTAACGTGGGTTATATTTAAAAATAACTTTTTTTTTGTCTGTCTTTTTTTTAAAAGGTTTCAAAAGTACTGAATCGATTAAAAATACTCTAACACTGCAATAAAGCTATATTACTTTTGACTGACATTTAGGCTAGTTTTTACCCCATAATCCTTCCTAAAAATCTCACAATGATATCTTCGACAAAGTAGAAGGCGAATTCCTAGCACAAGATAATTAAGTGTGGTTTCTTAAATATTATGTGCTATCTGAAGATAAGCGACCGTTAATTATTCTTAAATAATTAATAGCTTCAAGAGCAATTGTGTTTTAAAGTTTAAAATATTTAAAAATATAAGGAAATTAAATCAATTTCCGTATTAAATCATTACGTTTTGTTTTTTTTTTTCTTATCTATAACAACGCCAATTTATAGTACTAAATGCAATGACATATATAAAAGCACTTGACGACTAATCGACAAGTGCTTTTAAACATGTTATTATTTTAAAATAGTTGTGGTTCATTCTTAATAAATACGAATCGAAAGTTTTCTAGAAAGTCACCCCAACACTGAAAGTTACAAAATCTTGTCAAATTTTGTAACAAACATTTTAACTGCTGCCTTTTGTCGATTAGTCGTCAAGTGCTTTTATATATGTTATAATTTTTTGTGTATTAAATAATTATATGGTGCTAAATCCAAGGTTAAAGATTTATTACAGTTGTACATTTTTTCCATTAAGACTTATTTTCTGTTATGCTGAATTATTCCTTTTTTGTCCCAATTGGTTAAACATTACGTTACATAATACTATCGTTAAACTTTCCTTTGTTGTCCCAATGTATATATTGGTTAAACATTACGTTACATAATACTATCGTTAAACTTGTTCCTTTGTTGTCCCAATGTATATATTGGTTAAACATTACGTTACATAATATTATCGTTAAATCTGTTTCTTTGTTGTCCCAATGTATATATTGGTTAAACATTACGTTACATAATACTATCGTTAAATTTATACATCATAATTTTTTTTCGTACAATTATAATAGAATTAATTTATTTGCTTAAATACTGTATATTATTTTGATATACAGTATTTTACGAATAAATTAGTTATTATTAAGAGTTATAGTTATAGTTACACGAGGAACAATAATATTGTCATAAGTATAGCAAAACCGAAATAAATTTATCCAGGCAAAGTAGGCCGCAGAAAATAACTTCCCTCGTTTAAAGCCAACTGATACGAGAATTGTGAATCCTAAGTTACAAGTGTTTTGAGGATACCAACAGTTCGTCGAAGAGAAGGCAAGTTTCGCCGACAAATATTATAAGAGCGAAAGTTTGTAAAGATAAGTAAATGTTTGTCGCTCATAGACCCAAATAAATTTGAACAAGTGGTTAGGATCTTGCAACGAAATATCATATAGTTTCTGATATAGCGAAAATTAAACCTTGTAAAATAGGGAATACATCTGTGCATATGTGCACTATAATATCTTCTGTGAAGTTGGCTGATCTCTAATATAGATCGGCCATCACAATCGAAATCGGCTAAGTGGACATTATTACATCTTTTTTTCTTTTGTTAATTAGTTTTCTTTTTCATCAAAAAGGCCTATGTCCAGCAGTAGACTGATAGAGGCTGAGTATGATATGATAATTGAATTATTTTTCTATTTTTTTTTGAGTTGAGCGATACAATATCAATGCTGGATTGATTAAATAAGATATTTTTATTACTTAGTAGTTTAAATACATTATTAAATTTTAATATTTGAATAACATTAAGGTTTCATTGATGGATGTAATATCCGTTTTTTATATCTTCTATATTCAGACCTCCTATAACACAAGCGTTTATGACTTGAATGAAATAGTAAATGTAGGCAAATGCTACATTTAATATTATGTCAACCACTTTTTAACAAAACGTTTAAATATGTTAACATTACAATAAATTTCACTATATAAATGAAACCAAAAATTTATAGTTTATAATAAAAGTTAAAATTATAAAAAAGAAAGTTTATAATCAAAGCAAGGTATGTAGATTGTTCAAGCAATTAAGAGAGCAAGCACGGACATTGTACAAAATTACAGTAATGGAAAAATTTTGATTTTCAAGCATGAATGACTAATATTTTGTTTTGATAATTTCATGTGCGAGTTTATTCCCTTTACTCTAGTTATTTTGCGGCTTTTATTTTACGGTTGTGTATTTATTTATTGTACGTTGTTATGATTTAGGTTGACAGCGTGTCATTGGGCATCGTCATCTTTTCTACAATTTTAGGATAGTATCAGTGATATTTCGTTTAACATACAAGGATTAGGAGGTAGCGTGTTGTTTTTGACAATACTTGACCATAAGTGGATCAGATAGGCACTGAAGTTAAATTACCACTTGCCAACATGATTAAAAATGAATGAATTAAGACGCTCAATCCTTCATCAACATAAATAGTAAGGATCATTTCTCTAAAAACAGCTAATGATTCGTGGTAAAGTTTACATTATATTGATCTTGCGTATGTACGACACACATAACAACAGCATTATTAGCTATATTTATGCCTCTAGACTAAAATAGCGTTGGCTGGCTAAAACTGTTTTTAGGGGGGAAATGATAATAAAGGGGACTGATTTTTTCTATTTAGATTATAAAAAATACGTGATACATTATCATGAAAGGATATTGATTCTTTGTTGTTAAGAGAGTTTTAAAAGTCAATTATGCAAGTGTTATTAAAACATTAGGATAACATTGAAAATCTACACAGTCTTGCCAATATTTTTACTCTTTCACCTGAGCAAAGAATCTTTTTTAATATTAAATGTTTAGTTAACATGTACGTGACGTCCCTTTGTAAGGGATCTGATAAAATTGTATTCTAGACACAGTGCTGAGTCGACTTTGGTAAACCCACATGAAGTGGAATGTTAAATAAAAACAGTTAACTTTGATGTGCATACTGTTTATAGATACTACACTTAAAATATGTATTACACATAGCTAGTTATCTTGATTATTAGGAAATGGTGGAAGGCATCAGCATCTCTAAGAATTAATGGTATTCATTTTGTAGTTATGGAATAACGGCAGCTTAATAGACATTTCAGTTGTAGATTGCATTTGCGTATTATGGGTTACAAACACATTATTAAAAGCAGTTTATTAAACAAAATATTGTATTATTTTTCATTCATAAAAACTGTATCCTAAAATATCCAGGCCTTTATTCTGTTATAAAAAATCCTTACTTCCGGCAGCGCTAGTCTCAGTCCATTTATTTTAAATCTTATTAAATGATCTCTTTTGTAAACGGTAAATACTGTTACTTAATACAATTATTCTATTATAAGCTTCATCGTCATCATTATAATCATTATAATTATCGTCAATCTGGACAAGCCTTTAAGACGCGGACGCGATCCACTGCCCATGACGCTACTGCGGTGCATCACTGGTTTGGGTCGACCACACTTGTTTCTATCTCCATTCAAATAGATCGCTTTTTCCTGACCACGTGACGCCACTGCCACTCAAGATATCTTTGCAGTTGACTTTCGTTTCTTCTTCAATAGTCAATTAAGCTTTGTAATTGAAAAGTGTTTTTTTATTATTTATAACTTGATACAAAGGACTTATCAAGGCATTATCACAACCTGGTGTCAGAGAAATCGAGGGGATATTTAACAAACAAGGAAAATTTATAGCTTAAAGTTTATGTGTATAATAACAAATAACTATATTATAAAATTGATAGAATATTATAATATTCTATAGTTAACTTATAGTATACAATACAACATAATAATATATATATAAATATAACATACATTAATAAATACAATAAGTTAGAAAACATCGTTCCTTGCTTTGAACTTTTCCAGAAAAAAAGACTTTAGTCAAGTTTTGAAAGGTTCCGACTTTATTTTAAAATGAGGCGACTTCCATCCACTGGTAACATTCCACAGAAAATTGAACAAAGAAAAGGCGAACCGAGCGTGAAGGAAGAAAGTAGACGTTTTGTGCAAGATTTTTAAGCGAGCAAGATATTGAAATGGGAGTTAAATAAGAGGAGTAAGAACTAGAAACAGCGCGTCAAGTTTCAATGACGCTCTGAAGTACAGATTTGAAGATGAACGGTCTATTAGTTTAAAAAAACATATATTGAATCGTCATTATTGAACTGTCGTTCAGGTCGAAAAAAAGTCACATAGTCGATTAGGAAAATTAGGGATTTAAGTTACCTGTCTTATTGCAAAGGTTTAAGCCTGACAAAAGTCAAGGACCGTTTTTTATGATTTGCCATTCCATAGTTTCATCAATTACAGCAATTTGTGTTATAGGTATGGGTTATTTATAAATTGGGAATTAAACACTTACGTTCTCACTAAAATAGAGTGACATTTTGATGGTTTACGGATTAAACTTGACCACTTTTATTTGCAGGTCCTGGTTTATCCGGTTAAGTTGGAGCTTTCGATGGTAGACGTAAGCTGAAGGTCATGAGATGATACGACACGAAGTGGGATAAACGATAAAAAGGAAAATAACAATGAGAGAGTCCTTGACGCCAGCGGATAGCATTCAGATGATGAATCATCAGAATAACGCCTGCTTGGTCCACGAAGAAAAGGAGACCATTCAATGCCTGCGAATCATCAGTGGAGGAAGCCAAGAGGATGTCGATACGGCATTAAACGCGTTTGAAAACAATTAAGCCATATGATACCATATTCTCATCCGCTCTAATTCGCCGTCACTTTCAGAAGGCGGTAGTGGTACTGTGACCTGGTCGAAACAGATTGTAGGATTTATTAAATTGTTACTGGAACAAATTGAGATAATTGTTTAGCACGAGGACCAATAACCTTGACAAAAGGCAGAATAGAGATAGGTCGAATGTGCTGAAGAAGGATTGAACACTTTGGGATAGGTCGGACCAAGGCTTTGCGCATAAGGAAGGAAACAGCATTTTCTAAGGAAAAGTTTATGTGATGTATAGAGAAGGATGTGGGTTAGGATAGAATTACCATGCCGGCTGATTTTATCAACGCCAAACATTGATTAGTTATGATTGCTTTGTTGATTTCATCAGTAGTGACTGGAAAAATAAAAAATTTATATGAGGACGCGCCAAACCATTTAAAATCAAATAGTTTCTTTGACTGCATAATTACTTGAAGGAATGTTTCGTAAATAGCATATTAACAGTCAGTAAGTTAATTGAACAGAGGATGGGTTGTAGGCTATTTTTCATTCATAACCAAGTATCCTAAAACTTCCAGCATATTGTGGTAGAAAAGAAATACTTATTCAAGAAGTGTTCGTCCTTTAGTTGCGTATCAATCCTGATTAACTGATCTTCATGTTTGTATACAGAACCAGTTAGCTTCAGACGTTGCTATTATACTTTTGAAACAGTCCCTTCTCATCATATAATCTACTCTTCAGTCAATCCTGGAGCATAGCGCTTGAAGCTAACTTTTCCAGGCGCGCTGATCTCGTAAGCTGTAACTAAGTCTTAAAGAACGCTACCTGCCATCGAATAGCTCATCCATTAGGTAGGGTGCCAATCTATCTTCGCATCTTCTAAAGTCGTGCAGCCTCGATTCTCCAAAGGAAGATCAGAATTATGGGCCTTGGGAGGTTTAGGATCTTGGACTAGGAATGAAGATCGTGGAGAAACCCGACTGGCATTCCATGGAGAAGCCAACTTGGATTAGATGTAGGATCAACAACTGTCGTCTCTTACGAGGGTGTTGTGCATAGGATTGAGTGCGAATTAAAAGCTTGACTAACTTTTAGATTTAGGGATTAAAATGTGGGTGTATAGGTTATAAGATGATGAGGAGAGATAAACTTGATTATTTGATGAAGTATATATTATTCACCCGCAGCGAACGATATGGAAATTATTTCTAGGTTGGTGACGGTGGTTTACATTAAAGAGAATTTCACCGCCGATATTTCAAAAAAATTAACAAGTCACAATAATTATATGATGTTGAACACTTCCCGCAAAAAAGCAGTCCAGTCCATCACCAATGCCTAGGACATCAGCAATATCAGGGGTTGCAATACAACGCGCTGCCTACCATGAGACATATGATGTTACGTCTCGTTTACCCAACAAATACGCTGGCTACAGTGCCCTTTAAACCGGAACACGGTACTGCTTTGACACAACTACTTTGCAGCAGCAATTTCTGCAAGCCACAGTGGTAACTCTGAAAACTTATTCATATATAAATAAAAGAGGTAATTTCCCCCTATAACAGCGGCAACGCATTTGTTGCCTTACTATTAGTGCGAGTGTCCATGGGCGGTAATGATACATGCCATACGCCAAGCTGCTGGCATACTATTTGAAAAATGTAAATAACTTATCAAATATATATTTATGTCCCATTTTATATCTCAAATATAAATATAATAGTTATTCCTGTGTCTGAAAAAAAAAAAACAAACGCAAGTAAAATAATATGAGTAAGTTCATGTAATATACATGCAAAATGTAGTAAAATAAACGCATTAGCAATAAAAACAAATGGGCTTGTATATAACGGATTCACGTATGTTTTGTAACGTGACAGAATTTTTAAAGGAGGCCTTGTAGAAGTTTTTGAAATACTGCCAAGGTTTAGCATATATTTTATTCTTGCCTTATTTCAGAGAAATAAAAGATGCATGAGAAATAAATGCATTATAAATACGCGTCTCTTAAAATTATCTGAAATCTTTTTCATAAAGCAAAAGAGCTTTTCGTGGTTTTACGTTTAAGATAATATTAAAATAACACAAAACAGTGTTAAAGATAACTTATTTATAGATAACGTTGCTCTCCCTAACATTTTGAATTTAATATACGACTCTTCCCAGGTATCAAATTTTTGTCTTATTTTCTTAGTTCTAAAAAGTTTGGCTATTCTAATTTTATCAATGATTTGAGTATTATAATATCTTTACCAATTACTGTAACTTTTTTACCATCGTGTTTTTGATTTTAATACACCCATTTTATATTTATTCCGCATGCAAAAATAAAATTGTATGCCATGCAGTTTAGATGCAACATTTATAAAACTGTCTAGTCACAAGCGAGCCCGGCCCTCAGGCTTTTTGTGTCATTTCTCAACGAAGAGTCCATTTGGAATAACAAAATTTCTGTGCGTGTTTCGACGTAAAAGAATGGTCGTGAAGTTTTTATACAAACTTAAAATTATTTAAGATGGCAAAATATAGACTAACTGGTAAATAAAAGCGTTAAAAATGTTAAACTTGTTGTTTTATTATTATAAATATAATTATTAGTTTTAGTATAAGTCGTAATTAAACATTTTTTCATTTTATTACCATAACTTTTTATATCTCTGACTTGTGTTCACGCTACTAGTAAATAAAATAAAATTTACTTTAATTGAGTTTTCTTAGGATCGGTCTTAGGTTTCGATTGTGTATAATATTTAAATATCTAAAAAGCCTTGAATGTAAAAATAAGTCTACGGTGGTCTACAAATACATTTAAAATACTCTAAAAAATATTCGTATAAAAAAAGAAGTAGAATTATCGTAAAATAGCACTGTCAACTTTTACAAACTTCATTTTACAAATATTGACATAATATTTGCATATTTATCTAAGTTTAAATAAACATGCATTTAGTTCCTGTTTTTTCTATTTTTAAAATAGTTTTAAGCTAAATACAGGTAGAAGTAAGTAATTAATGGTCATCATCATCATAAGCCTTTGTTAGTCCACTGCTGGACATAGGCCTCCACTAATGCACACCACCGCTTCCAATCTTCGGCTATTCTCATCCAGCCCACACCTGCCATTTTGCGAATGTCATCACTCCATCTTGCCGCAGGGAGTCCTACACTACGTTTACCGAGCCTCGATCTCCACTCCAGAACTTTCCGACTTCAGGGGTTGTCAGTTCTGCAGTTTATAAGTCCAGCCCACTGCCACTTTAGCATACTAATTCAGTGGGCTATATCGGTGACTTTAGTTCTCTGACGGATCACATCATTCATGATGTGGTCCTTCAGAGATACTTTGAGCGTAGCCCGCTCTATAGCTCGCTGAGCGACTTTAAATTTGGGGACCAGTTAAACCGTAAGTGTCCAAGTTTAGGCACTGTAGGTCTTAACGGGTAGGACGCACTGATCAAAGACTTTCGATTTGAGGCACTGTGCGATGGGAGACGAGAAAGCTCGAGGAAGCTTATAAAAAGCTGCCCAGTGCAGTAAAATCCTTCTGTTGGCCTCACCCTCAAAGTTTTTTCTACCTAGTTCGAGCGTTTGCCCTAGGTAAACGTACTTCAAAACCACATCGAGGGAGAGTCCATCAATTGTCATCGGTCCCGAATCAACGTGCTCGTTGAATATGGCCTTGGTTTTACGGTGTACCTCCCAATAGAGCGTCCTGGACATATCCTCCAGCGCGGCGGAAAACAACTCCGGAGAGACATGACGTATCCTTGTCTCACACCCCGGGGCAGGGGGATAGGCTCAGTCTACCCACTATGGACTACAGCAGACACAGTGGCGGCGTTACGCAGACATCTCAGCATCTCAATACATTGCCAATCAATTTAGCAGCGCTGTGAGGACTAGAGGAAAGATGGTCTCTATGGAGTCAAAAGCCTTTTCATAGTCCACAAATTTTAAGCACAGGGGCTGGTTATAGTCACGTGTCTTCTGTATAACCTGCCTAACTGTGTGGATGTAGTCTATGGTGCCGAAACCCCTCTGAAGTACGAAATTAATAGTACACTTATTATTATACAGTACATTTATTATTATAGAGAGGGCCAACGGGGAACGTAACGCCGCGGTAAATATACGCTACCTTATAACAGTAGCTGAAAAAATACTCATTCTGGTTGATAGACGAATAGCGACGTAACATCCAATCGACAATCTCGTGGAGAGAGCAGACTAGTAGCGTTTTATGTTTGTATTACCAATACCATGTTACTTAAGTCTAGGAGTGAATGTCCTATCCCTCTTCTTACTAGATTGAATAAAAAAATCACTTGAAGTGATAAAATGTTGGCTTATCAGGCTACAGTTACGAAAACGTTTGAAAGCCAACAACCACGCAAATTCACTTAAACGTTTACAAAATTAGTAGGGGTGATTATGTTATTTTTACACTAAAGTAAATAATTAGAGACTTAACAAAATATCAATTGGTATATTGCTGTGTGGGTCTTGGTTTTGCAAGGGACCTTAGGATCTTGGGGCTCACCCTAAATCACTACACTTTACTCTTTTCAATTGTAAAAGTACGTATTATTTGTTTTAATTTCTTGATTTTTATGTGTGTGTTATAATAAACTGACATTTTCAAATTACTTTTTTCGGTTTAAAGTCTACATATATTGCGGCAACAAATCTGATATGGGCGCGTGATCATCGTAAAGCTTAGTAACTAAGTCGTTAAAGACACTACCTTGCCATCAATAGACTCACATTAAGTAATGGTGCCCAATCTATCTTCTCCGCATCCTCACGGTCTGCAGTCGATTCTCCCAAAGGAACGCATGTACATGAATTTGGGTTGGGCTTGGGAGGTTTTAGGACTAGAGATAGGAATAGAAGATCGTGGAGAAAACGAGCGGATGTTGTCCATGGGAGAAACCAAGGGATTAGATGTAAGGATCAAAATCAGCCAAGTGTCTTCACTGAGGGTGTTGTGGTGGGTAGGATGGGTGGCGAATGTGACAAGCTTGACTTACTAATTAAGGAGTTTAGGGCGCGAAAAGAGTGAGGTATATAAGGTTGATAAAGATGATGAGGAGGTAGTATAAACCTGATTATTTGATGAAGTATATATTATTCACCGCAACGAACGATATGAGTATTCTGGTTGGTGACGGTGGGTTACATTAAAGAAAATTTCACCGCCGATATTTCATAAAATTAACAAGTCACAATAATTATGATGTTGACACTTCCCGCAAAAGCAGTCAGTCCATCACCAATGCCTGGACATCAGCAATATCAGGGTTGCAATACAACGCGCTGCCTACCATAACGTCTCGTTTACAACCACGCTGGCTACAGTGCCTTCTTTAAACCGAGAACACGGTACTGCTTTGACACAACTCCTTTGCGCACTATTTCTGCAACCACGGTGGTAACTCTGAAACTTATTCATATAATAAATAAAGTAATTTCCCCTATAACAGCGCAACGCATTTGTTGCCTTACTATTAGTGCAGTGTCCATGGGCGGTAATTGATACGTGCCATACTAAGCTGCTGGCATACTATTTGAAAATGTAAAATAACATAAATATATATTTATGTACCATTTTATATCTCAAATATAAATAACAGTTATTCCTATCTGAAAAAAAAAACAAACGCAAGTAAAAAAATATGAGTAAGGTCATGTAATATTCATGCAAAATGTAGTAAAATAAACGCTTACAATAAAACAAATGGGCTTGTATACGTTCACGTTTGTTTTGTAACGTGACAAATTTTAAAGGAGGCCTTGTAGAAGTTTTTGAAATACTGCCAAGGTTTAGCATATATTTTATTCTTGCCTTACTTCAGAGAAATAAAAGATGCATGAGAAATAAATGCATTATAAATACGCGTCTCTTAAAATTATCTGAAATCTTTTTCATAAAGCAAAAGAGCTTTTCGTGGTTTTACGTTTAAGATAATATTAAAATAACACAAAACAGTGTTAAATATAACTTATTATGATGTTGCTCTCCTAATATTTTGAATTTAATATACGACTCTTCACGGTATCAAATTTTTGTCTTAGTTTCTTAGTTCTAAAAGTTTTTATTCTAATTTTATTAATGATTTGTATATCATAATATATTTACCAATTACTGTAACTTTTTACCATCGTGTTTTGATTTTAACACCATTTTATATTTATTCCGCATGCAAAAATAAAATGTATGCCACGTTTACAGACATTTATAAAACTGTCTAGTCACAAGCGGAGCCAGCCTGAGGCTTTGTGTCATTTCTCAACTGAAGAAGTCCATTTGGAATAACAAAATTTCTGTGCGTGTTACGTGTACAAACTTAAAATTATTTAAGATGGCAAAATATAGACTAACTGGTAAATAAAAGCGTTAAAATGTTAAACTTGTTTTTATTATTATAATTATAATTATTAGTATAAGTCGTAATTCAACAATTTTTCATTTTATTACCATAACTTTTATATCTCTGACTTGTGTTCACGCTACTAGTAAATAAAATAAAATTTACTTTAATTAGTTTTCTTAGTTTCGGTCTTAGGTTTCGATTGTGTATAATATTTAAATATGTAAAAGCCTTGAATGAAAAAATAAGTCTACGGTGGTCTACAAATACATTTAAAATACTCTAAAAATATTCAGTAAAAAAAAGTAGAATTATCGTAAAAGCACTTCCTTTACAAACTCATTTACAAATATTGACATAATATTGCCAATTTATCTAAGTTTAAATAAACATGCATTCAGTTCCTGTTTTTCTATTTTTTAAAAATAGTTTTAAGCTAAATACAGGTAAGTAAGTAATTAATGGTCATCATCGTCATAAGCCTTTGTTAGTCCACTGCTGGACATAGGCCTCCACTAATGTACACCACTGCTTCCAATCTTCGCTATTCTCATCAGCCCACCCCATTTGCAATGTCATCCTCCATCTTGCCGAGGAGTCCCACTACTTTACGAGCCTCGAGTTCCACTCCAGAACTTTCTGACTTCAGGGTTGTCAGTTCTGCACTTATAAGTCAGCCCATGCCACTAGCATACTAATTCAGTGGGCTCATCGTGACTTTAGTTCTCTGACGGATCACATCATTTATGATGTGGTCCTTCAGAATACTGACTAGCCCTCTCTATAGCTCGCTGAGAAACTTTAAATTTGAGGACCAGTTAACGTAAGTGTCCAGAGTTTAGGCACTGTGGTCTAACGGAGTGGACCACTGTTCAAAGACTTTCGATTTGACGCACTGTGCGATGGGAGACGAGAAGCTCGAGGACTTATAAAAAGCTGCCAGTGCAGTAACATCCTTCTGTTGGCCTCACTCTCAAAGTTTTTCTACCTAGTTCGAGCGTTTGCCCCAGATAAACGTACTTCAAAACCACATCGAGGGAGAGTCCATCAATTGTCATCGGTCCCGAATCAACGTGCTCGTTGAATATGACCTTGGTTTTACGGTGGACCGCACGGTGTTCTTCCCAATTGAGCGTCCTGGACATATCCTGCAGCGCGGCGGAAAACAATTTCGGAGAGGCATGACATATCCTTGTCTCACACCCGGGGCAGGGGGATAGGCTCAGTCTACCCACTTTGGACTACAGCAGACACAGTGGCGGCGTTACGCAGACATCTCAGCATCTCGATACATTGCCAATAAATTTAGCACCACTGTAAGGACTAGAGGAAAGATCAGGTCTCTATGGAGTACAAAAGCCTTTTCATAGTCCACAAATTTTAAGCCCGGGGGCTGGTTATACTTAAGTGTCTTCTGTATAACCTGCCGAACTGTGTGGATGTAGTCTATAGTGCTGAAACCACTCCGAAATACGAAATTAATAATACACTTATTTTTATACAGTACACTTATTATTATAGAGAGGGCAAACGGGCAACGTAACGCCGCGGTAAATATACGCTATCTTATAACAGTAGCTGAAAAAATACTCATTATGGTTGATAGACGAAAAGCGACATAACATCCCCAATTTCATGGAGAGAGGAGACTGACTAGTAGCGTTTTATGTTTGTATTTCTCATACTATGTATATACTACTTAAATCTCGGAGTGAATGTCCTATCCCTCTTCTTACTAGATTGAATAAAAAAATCACTTGAAGTGATAAAATGTTGGCTTATCAGGCTACAGTTACGTAAAATGTTTGAAAGCCAACAACCACGCAAATTCTCTTCACTTACGTTTACAAAATTAGTAGGGGTGGTTATGTTATTTTCACTAAAGTAAATAATTGAGACTTAACAAATATCAATTGGTATATTCATGTGGGTCTTGGTTTTCAAGGGACCTTAGGATCTTGGGGCTCACCCTAAATCACTACACTTTACTCTTTCAATTGTAAAAGTACGTATTATTTGTTTTAATTTCTTGATTTTTATGTGTGTGTGTTATAATAAACTGACATTTTCAAATTACTTTTTTCTGTTTAAAGTCTACATATAGTGCGGCAACAAAATCTGATAATAATTCTTCTAGTAGATTCTGACTACTGCGCCCGATATATATTAGAGATCAGCTAACTCTGTAGGAGATATCATAGTGCTCAAATGTACGCGAAAACACTTTCCTATTCCTTTACTCTCATAGTTCGATGAGAAGCATAACCGACACGACCGGAGAAAGATCAGGCTCAGGACCGTCTTTTACATGCCAATTCAAAGCATGGATCATCTATTTTACAAACAATCGGATAGTCAGCCCGTATTGCCCTAACCAACTATGAAACAACAATAAAAAGGTGCTGAGTCCCCAGGATTAAAGCCAAGACCTCTGGTTTCTAAAGCACAAGTTCTAACCACTAGGATTCGGAGGCAGTTTACGGAAAATATATTAAATGAAGAACAGAAATTATTCTTCTCCTGTATCTTGCTTCTACAATTTTAAAGCGAGTTTAATTGTCTTATGCTGACCCGGTTATTAATATTAAATCCATAATTGTAGCACATATAAATTATTATCATACACTTTACTTCCGAATACCATAATACTGGGTTATGTAACAATTCTGGAAAGGATTAAATACTATGAAGGTTTTAATTACGCTCTGCTAGCCGTTGATAAGGAAAGGTTGCCTTAATTTCACAATTTGTTGTTATTTACTCCTCTTGGTTGGCTATTAACGACTGTTCAACGTTTGATCCCAGACATTGTGTTGTATTTCTTTAAGTTTATTTACAAATATATTTTAAAGGGGTTTATTTTTTATGAATTCAATAGTTAAACAAAGTTATAAAATTAAAAGCAAATAGTTGATGATATCAATTACTGTTTAGAGCTTATATAAATATTAAATTATAATACTATGTATCAGCAGTACCAGTTTATGTATGTTACAAGTTATATATATAATTACTAGTGATCGTAATTATTAACGTACAAACGGTAAACCATCTTCTCAGAGATCCCTATTTTGTGACCTACCTTAAACTTTTATTCAAAGTCATTCTATAGGTAATTGAATCTTTGTTGTCTTATTAAGTTCGTTACAGTACTTTCTACATACATCTTTCTTTCTCCTAGAGTTTTTCTTAAGTTATCACGGTATCGACTTCTAATTTATCCAGATTTATCTAAATAACAGTTTTTATGGAGAGCAATTGCCACATGACGTCCGCAACACAATTATCCTTTGGAATGCATTCGATGGATGGAGATTAATAAATCAGATCAGTTAATTTGATGGCACTAAAAGTCTGTAACCGAGATTGATTTTTCAACATTCCGTTTAGCGCATGGGCGTTATATTTTTTAGACACATCTGTACTATATACAGAAAAAAATAATCAACTTTAACTTACATTATTACATTATGACTCAAGTAAAATTTTAACAAAAAAATATAACCGACTTCAAACATCGTATAACTTTTTTGGGCAATCATAACAAAGAGTAACAACTTGCTCTCTTTACAAAACTGCCCGAAGATTCCTACTACCGCATTTTAAATCTCTGATATCTTTTAAGTCATTCCATTAATCAGAATTACGTGTATTATACGTTTAAAGCACATACAATGAAGTGCTCGTGAGTTTCCCTAACTTAAATTACTTTTAGAGTCTAAGATATTTACATTTTATATATACCATGTCCATACTATAAAGCCATTTATCAGCGCTTTAAAGTGACCGATTGAATTTTTTTATATTTTGTGTAAAATGGTTATTATGAATTATTATTAACACGTAAATATATGCCCCTGCAGATTTTAAATAAAATTTAATTGATGACATCTGACGTCTGACTGTTAAGGTATAGTCAGGCAATCTCTTATAAATTTTTCATGGTTGTGACTTGACCGAAACTTCTCTTAAATATTTACTAGGTACCTATTTCAAAACAGAAACGCTTCAAATTAAGATCCCCCTTTTAGAAAATATAAAAAATAACACAAGAAGTTCACTTTCAAAAGTAAATAATAATAAAAGAAACTAAATGTTAACCTTAGTATGTATTGATAATTCTTAAAAATATATCACTCAAAAAGTTTCAGTATTTTCATGGTGAATCCTTCCTGGAACGAATCGTTATATATTTTTTATTGGAACTAAAAGTAAACTTTTGTAGTCTACTAACAAACCACTACGGTTTTTATTGAGTATGGGTGGAAAAGCTTTTACTTAAGTTTACGCAAAAAAGAGAAGAAAAGCGATGTTAACATTTCTTTTATTAAACTTAAGCTAACACTTGAAATACATAAAAGGATAAGAGAGTCGAGGAAAGGGCTTTCATATGCTGCTTTGAAAATCAGATTTTTTTTTAGAAAGCTATGTTTAGGTAACTTTGTAGATTGCTAAGTTTTCTTGTTTTGTCTCTGATTAAACTTTTAAGGTGTACATTATACCGAAATGTATTAGAAATAGTGTAAAGCTATGTTAAAACAGTTCGAAGGAAACAATATTCGTAGGTATCTAATACTCAGCGGATTTTTACATCGCAGTAACTTTAAAACAAAATACAGGCATTAATTGGTCATAGAAGCGGCAGTTGTTGACCTCTAGCACGCACTACATTTTGATTTATTTCCGATACAACTGTAAACAAATATGTTCAGAAAGATTTAAAATCTCGTGAGGTTCAGTGCAGACCGTCTCTCTCAAAATTATGGCTAAAAATAAGGTGGCCATGATATGATCTCAGATGTAAATATCCTAAAAACAGCGGATATTCTTGTGTCTCCTATAAGCTGGCGGAAAGTCCTGTTGGAATAATTACTGTCTTTTTAGAACATTGTGGATAAAGGGCATTTATTGCATTTGTAAGTCCAGTATTCTGGCACACATTTTTAGCACGTATACACAGGCCTATGACCATATGACCATATGACGACGTTGCTTAATCTGGGAGCTCGCTTATTCACCGCAGCTTGCATAAACCGTCCGAGATGCTTTAGCTACGTGATCTGCCTTTTTATTACCCGCAAATTCTTAAAGCATATTTCTATGTAAGGTGATTTTATTACTCTCGCACCGATTATATTGTTTAATAAAAGCAAAGCCTAGCTTCTCTAGTTTATGTGTGACTTTGAAGCTGTTTCTTAAAGTCAAATATACTTTATATTAAACTATATATTTAAAAAGTGCATTTATTCAATAATGTTAGGTATTCGCGTAAATAAAACAATTAACTACATATTTCTGTTATTGTTGGTTAGAAATGGCGATATTTGTGAGTTAGGTCTAATTTTAATAAAATTTAAAATTTAAGTTTATTTTTAAAGATAGATTATCTTAAAAATAAACTTAAATTTTTAATTTTTTTTACTTACTAATTATTATAAAATTTTCTGTTAAATAGGATAAAGTTCATTTTGGATATGAGGGCTGCACTAAAAGTATCGGGAATGGAATATTTCTACTATTCCTTTTGTCATATTAAAATCTTTTTAATTGCAAACTCCTTGGTTTTGAAAATCGAGTACCATTTATTTATTTAAAAAAAGATTCTCGGTCTTGTCATAAGGCCTTTTCAAACTATTTTAGTCGTTAAGAAAATGGAATTCACTCGAGTAAATTCAGTTGCAATGATTTATTATGACTTTCGAAGTGGTTTAACACAAAAACAGTGTGTTGACCGGATGATTTCTGCATTTGGTGATGAAGCCCCATCCAAAACCACAATTTATCTCTGGTTTTCTGTATTAAAACGTGGACGTGTCAAGCTCAGTGATGATCCCCGTCAAGGTCTTCCAAAAACTACAGTAACATAAGAAAACGCATGTGACATACCGCGAAATTCAGGCAACTTAAGATGTTGTTATGAGTCAAATAGGTAACAATCAGGTACGATACCGCATTCGATCTGTGAAGAGCAAAAACCGGCTCGCGTTACTAGGTGCCTCAGAACTATCGAAAGATTTCACGCAGGATCCTCAATTGCTGTAAACAACATCATATCAGGTACCGAACCATGGTAATACGCGTATGAACCCGAAACAAAAAACCAGTCACTAGCTTGGGTACGAGACAAGATAACCAGTTCACGGAGTGTTGCAAAAAAAGGGTGGCCACGAATGTCTCCAAAATGGGCCATAGTGCGACTATTCCTCTCGAGGGACAAAGAACGCTTAATTCAAATGGTATGCTGGCATTTGTTTGGCACAAGTCGTTTCTGAACTCCGTAAAGAAAACTGCAACAATGCGAGTTCTCACACCGCGCACGGAACATAAGAGTTTTTAGAGCAAGAAAACATAGAATTATTAGACCATCCCCCGTACAGCTCCGACCTGAGCCCTAATGGTTTCTATACTTTCCCTGAAAATAAAAAATAAATTGCGTGGTCAGAGATTTTCACCACCTGAAAAAGCTGTGGACGCCTACAAAACGGCCATTTTGGACACAAACTTGAAACTTCCGAATGGAAAGAATGAAAAAATCTGTCAAATTTCGCGGAGATTGCTTTGAAAAGCAATAAATTAATTTTAAATAGTAATGTCGTTTCACGTCCTTGATTCCCAAAATGTTCAGAGCCACCCTCGTATTGTCACGTTTTAATCACGGGTATATTGAGAGTATAATAACGAAAAACGGGAGATTTCATTATCAGGCATACACCAATTTCATGTTAGGAATAATTAATGGCAACAAGCATTTTGTAAAATTTAATTTCGATAAAAGATATATGAATTTAAAACGTTTTACTCTTAACATAAATTATTTTTTCAATAAAATCAAATATTTGTTTTTTCCTGTTTTAATATCAAATTCTATACTGATTTTTTTAAATATTGCTGCTGAAACATTAACTTACTCCTACAAAATAATTTGGGGACTATTTTATTTCATGTAAAATTTATGATAGTGTAGCCATTAAGTTAAAGATTAAGACTAACAACTCTTGCGTAAAGTTCGGTGTCAAATCTGATAGATTTAAATTCCGTTTTATTGGTTCAGACAAACCTCGTCATAAATTTTTTTTTGATTTTATCTTTTAAATTCATTATGAGTACCAGGGTACTTCAGAAAATTCTTCGTTTTCATTATTTCAACGAAGTAAAAAAAAATAATTAAATCACAGCTGCATTGATTGACATAAACCATTGTTATCGCCGTGTGTCCACTACAACCATCCAATCAAAATCATATATCATCAAAGTAGGTCTATTAAACAACCTTGATTGGCTAGAAAAGCAGTTTCAGGTTTCTTAAATTAAAAAAAATATATTTTGTAAGGTTGCCTTTAAGGCAAGGTGGACAAAAGGATATAGTAAGATGAACTATTTTATAAAGATATATTAAAAAATAGCAATAGTAATTCTCTTCGAGCCGATAACGTCTACGGCGGCCGATCTTTATTTGAGATAAGCCAACTACGCAGGAGATATTTTAGTGCTCAAGTGTACACGCGGACACAGGTGCATACAAAGAGGGATTCCTTCACTGTCATTGTTAGATTGGACGGATGACTGACACGACCAGAGAGAGATCCGGCGCAAGTTTGACTTATTTAAGCGTCCATCAGATTAATGGATTACCTTTTTTTTTTGCATTCGGGTGATCAGCCGGCATTGCCTTAACTAAATGGTAAACAACTTTGAAAAGTAGTTGAGTTCCAGAAGGATTCTAACCCATGACCTACGGAGGCAGACTAAATCAAAAAAATAATAAAGTATACGTGAAGCCAATTTACTTTCTGCCCATGTGTAAGCAAAATACTGGTTATTAAATACTACGATTAAAGGAGAACTTCACAAGCATACCTCTAGTATGTAATCTGTTATTGATATCAAAGCACCTTTGATTATGTTAATGCGTCAGATATGACATTGCTTGCATAAATTAAACACCTTATAGGTTTGTGGGTCAAATCATACCTCAATCAAATGTATTTTAGCACTTCAATTAAGAAAACTATAACTTTGTTTTATATAATTCTATTTTTAATGCAATTTGTAACATAAAACCGTAAAATGGGAATTTTTTCTAAATAAATAATTTTCTTCCGTCACTTGAGACGATGTTAGCAATCCACTTAACAAAATGAATTTTCAAATATTTAAAACACTTTTGACTGACTTTTATCACCTATTTATCCATTTTCTATTACATAATAAAGCAAGAAAGTCCTGCACTTCAAACTCTACTTTGTATATTAACGAGACTCAAGCGACTCGACATTGTTCATTATGCCTATCAATGATTTGTTGAATACCAGTGGCATTTATTGCTATGCGGATGACTGTACCGTGGATGCACTGTATTTTGGCCGCAGCAATATCTCTCGGGATCACGTCGATGAGTGTCGGAACAAACTTGTGTCTGTAATCGAATAATCCCTTGTGAAGATTTCCGTTTGGGGAGGACTAAATCTAGTCCAGTTTAACCCCTCTAAGACTAAAGTTTGCGCGTTCACCGCTAAAAAAGCTCCCTTTGTTGCAACGCCACTCATCGGAAACACTCACCTTTGTGCCCAGGCAAACATAAGCATCCTGAGCGTCGACATTTCGAGTGTTGTCGAGTTTGGTGGTCATTTGGAGAGCTAGGTAGGATCGGCTTGATTCTTTGGCTCTGCGTAGGGATCTATCTTCCCTATATTATATATATATATATACTTTACAGAATTTACAATGGGGAGTGTTCCGAGAGTTGTTCCATTTAATAAAGCCGCTGATTTTCGCTGGATCATCCGCACCACCTGGATGGTGGGCGTTCTACTACAATGCGTTATAAAAACAGTATTCTGCCACGCACAGTAAACCTCTGGAATTTGTTGCCTTTAGCGGTCTTCTCCAACAACTGCAACATTGGGTTATTCAAGAAAAAAGCACTTTCTTACCTGAAGGGTAGGTAGCACACTGGTGACCGTGGGCGGCGGTAAATCACTTACCATCAGTTGACCCGTCTTGCTCGTTTGCCTATTAGCTGTGATAAAAGAAAAAAGTCATAAAATTACGAAAATGGTTGCGTAGTATAGTTATAAATGACGTCTAGAGCAATCAATTATCTGCCGTAGTATCCGTAGCCGAGTGGTATATGCGTGTGCTTTAGAAACCAGAGGTCACGGGTTAAAATTCTGCGGGGACTCAGCAATTTTTCATAGTTCTCTCCTAGTTGGTTAGGGCAATTTGGGCCGATTACCCAATTGTCTGAAAAGTAAGATGATCCATGCGTTGGATGGGCCTCAACCTCCTAGATAGGGGTGTATTAAGGGAGGCTTATTTTGCTCGAAAACATATTATAAACATAAATTTCAAGAGGAAATAGACATATACAGTAAAAGCATGATTCTGAAATTAATTATTTTTAAGTAATTGTTTTAAATTTAAATAACAAATTATTTCAAAGAATACTGTATGAGACTTAAGAGAAGTTTTACTTTTTTTTTATTTACTTGGTATATGGTGAATACGCGATTCCATTTTCTACAGGTAATGAGCTTTTTAGCGACAAACGAATAAATTAAAAATGTTGTAATTTTATGAATAGTAGAAAAATAATTAGATAAGTTGTTGGTGGGCTAACCGTGGCGCATAGAAGGAAATAATAAAATATTATCTTCAAAGATATTTGTAGCGATACAAGTAAATAAATGTGTTATAACAGTTTAGAGGGTATGATCTAAATCAGTGGTTTCCAGATGTTAATGGCGCGTAGGAGAGGAGTGCACTGTTACTATACAAAAATAATTACTACGATATAACTTAAATAAACTACATTGAGTATTTTAATCTTTTTTAAATTTCTAGTTTCTATCATTTATTATTTCGTACTTGATGTGAATGTTAATATGGAAGAATTATTTGTAATAAAATAGTTTTAGTAGCACTATCAAGCTTGAAAAATTACCTTTTAAAAATCAGTTAAGTAAAAGGAAATCAAACGAGGAACAAGATAAAGTACCCGGAGTTTGGTAAGAAAACGGCATAGATTCACCGCTTTAGGTATTCACACAGTGGAGTCGAACAAATTAGAAGTTTATCTCAAGGAATAAATAAGGCTTGTTCTCGTTAATGAAATAGCCAACTTCTGTAGATAACTAATTACGGAAAAACTTTGCAGTAAAACAAAATGTTCTATCACTTGTTTACCTTCTTTGCTTTATATATATGGATTGTTTTTACTATTTTCCATGCATATTAGATTTATGTTAATACGTACAAGCAGGAGCATTAACATACAGCAACATATATGTTTATAGCTAGTTTTATAAACTTTAATATAGAAAGACATATTTTAATACCATAATCAAATACATTACTTTTGAATGCAGTATTATGAACATAATTATTTTATACATGAATAACCTATTATTATTATTTGCAACTTTTAGTTATTGCCGAAGTATGTAATTGCAGTTTTTAAATAGATGTTTTCTTAATTGTTCATTGAAAATCGAGAAAAGTTAAAAATAATTAGATTTACGTATTAAATTTTACTTCTGGACTAATATTTTTTAAACTAAAACTTAAAATATTTAGATTTATATTAGAAAAATTTGGTGATAAATTATGCGCGACATGTTCGTGGCGTGTGTATAAGTAAATAATCATGTTCTTTTTTTACTTTAAGCTGCCTACCAAACAATATATATAGTATTTTTCACGTTACTTTCTTCGTAGGTTAATATGGCTTTTATTTTCCATAGTTATATTTAGTTTTTTGTTAAAAATATAATCAATAGTGCTTATGCCGCTTTTAATAAATCCATGATAAATTACACCGACTACCAAACAGTCATCCCAACTTAGGGTCAATTTTCCGAATTACCATAAATTTTATGGGGTTTTACTTATCGCCCGTTTTGTCAATATGGTAAGAACTGTATTAGAAAAATAAGATTTAAATTGCGATATGATAACCTAAAATATTCCGAAATATGTAATTATTTTATACTCATACGTCTAAAAATATAAGTACAAAATGAATGTTACATAATTAAATATACCTTACAATAAAAGAGAATCATCCAAATTAAAGCACCAGGAGCGGACTAACAATATTACATTAAAAACATATCCTACTTCTATTGGGAATATCGGTCAAAAAATAAATTAAACCAGATTGAAAAAGACGATAAAGGACAATTATATTTTGTAACTGTTTCTAAAATCACCATCAAATTTTATTGTCTTTTCGCCTCGAATAACGAAAATGAAAAGGTAGGGTTATAATGAAACTTTTATGACAACAGATTTTCTATTACTTTGAGATGGAAAGAAAATTGCACGGAATCACTTTCGTTACGAACAACGTTAAAAAAGGATTATTTTTATTACACATCTATTTCTGTTAGTTTTGAATAATCCAACTTATGAAACATGCAAAAGTTATTATGTACGTATGAAAATTTACAGAATAAAAGACCGAAAGAACTATTTATCAAACATTTTTGAAATACACATACATATATTTATAAAATAATTTGCTATCGCCTTATAAAGGCAAGCAACAATTAAACGCAAATAATTAAAAAATGGGTACTCATCAATTCGAATGCCGTCGTGAAAATATTTATTTGCTACGGTACTAAGGCTACGGCTCTAAATAAAACTTTTTAATATTATTTTAGAAATAGTTATTACAGTACATCGTAATATGATCTTTTCCGAATTGAACCCAGGGTCACATTAAATAAGAGAGAAAAGTCGTTAGAGAATACAATAAAAATGTTGCCGCATGGGGCCTATTAAGATTTTGCAAAATAATATTGCTTAGATTACAACGTAACAAAAGCGTTTCTTTATAAAGTTCTATATAAAAATTACGGTGTCAATAATCACAACTTCGTGAGATTAAATTGCAAGCGCTAGCTTAACCTTAAGAGATACATTAAAACTATGTTCTACATAATTGTACGACTTGAATTGGCCTACAATAAAATCTTGAAGAGCATATTTATAAAAAAAAAGACCCAAAATAAGCATTACAATGCAAAATTAAAAAAAATTAAATCGGGTATATATTTTTCGGTCATATACTTTTTTTATTTTTAAATTTCAGTGCTAATTATAAGTAAATATTAAAGCACTCTTATGATTGAATAAAATGACCATAATGATATTTAGCTAAAGAATAATTCAATACTTAACATAAATTAATATATGTATAATATACAGTAAACTTTGATAACAGATTTTTGGTTCAAACTGTATTCTACGTTTAGAAAGTGTACCATTAAGTTTAATCTACTACATATATATAATATACATGTACTAGATTAAACTTAATGGTGTGACCTTGAGAAACTTGTTAAAAAATTTATTTGGGTTATAAAGTTTCACATAACAAAATTGCCAAAACGGTGAGGTGGTTTGGCACGTCTGTAGCTACGAGTATACCGCAATGCTTAGATCTCGTAAACGGAATAACGCTCGTGCTATTTTAATGTTACAAAATTCACCTTGGTTTTATTTTTGTGCTTCTGCGATGGTTTTAGTGCGGTTTCAAGTTTACTTAAATAAATATGCATATCGTTGTTACATATAATGTGATAATTGATATAGTTTGTTTGCCTGGGGACCCTCACGACATGTCTCAGTTTTTTGCCGTTTGAGTTTATCATCAATCCTTATTCAATATCAGATGTAGAATAAGGATAAATCATTGTCTTAAATAAAACGGAAAAAAAACAGGTATATCATAATGCCCTGGGGTAATAATTTGAATTCTTTAAAATCAGAAATTTTTGGGATTTCTCTAGCGATATATTAGATATTTCTATAGCTGGTCAGATAATTAAAAAGTATTATATTTATATCCAATCTAAAACAGTATTTAGTGAATTGGCATTAAGGTATTTTACACCTCAGTACTCCAAAAAGTGAACATTCTTATTATATTGTGGAAGAATTTAACTATAAAAATTGCTAGGAGAGCAATGTTTTGTTTTTTAATTGTAAACTTAATTAACCTTTCTGCGTCCGGGATTCTACTTGGATAAGTTTTAATATTGGTGGGAAATATTATATTTTTAATAGGTTACGAACAAATATACATCAATTTAACAATTCAAGCTCGTAAAGCTGAGCATGACTTTAACAGCATGTTTTAAATAATAGTTTTTTATTAAAAACGGAGTTATTTTAATTTTAACATTTATCTCTTATTCGACTGGTTTATTTTGTGTGTTTTCAAACTATCCTTTAACTTGTGATGACCCTTTAATGAAGTTAGTTCTTGTGCAGCAATCTTTTAAAAAAGTTTAATTTTTTTGTGATAAAGTAATGAAATGTACTATCATTTCACTATCACTTGAAAATCTTTTACTAAAAAGTATTTGAAGGAGTTGTAAATCAACTTGTAATTCATGTTTCTAGTGTATTAAATAGGACGTTAAATTTAGCCTTTCTACTAAAAAGAATGTTCATTGTTTAGCTCAATGCCAATAATTAGATAAATATATTCATCTCAAATTTATATTTCTTGCAATACTTGTTTTAAGACGTCATAAAGTTCAATCAACATTTAAATATTTGAACAAAAAAAACATTTGGATTAGCGACGAAAACACACATCTAACGAGCAAGAGAATGAAGTCTCAATTTTATACTCAAAATAATCGATTTGCTGCGCAAAAATTATTTTATTCAATATTATAAAGGAAATACTTTTTTCATATAGTTTGTCCATATAGTCTCATACGACCGTTCATATAGTCTCATATGACTTAATAAATTTTAGATATTCTTTAAAAACCAGAAAGATATATTATACTATCCACAGAATGAACTGCTAGTTTAAATTTTGAAAGCAAATTTACTTAAAAAACGCTAATTTAAAACTATTATTTATGTAAATCGTTTGGATAATATTTTTGATAAACTAAGCCATTTAAAGCTTGATTTTAATATATACTTTATCTTTATATCTTTATGTCTATATTTTTGGCCTTATTTTCTTTGTTTAATAAATTGTGGTCCTAACCAATATTTGTAAACATACATTTTCAAACTAAATTACTTTAAACACTTATACATTTAACCATGTCAAACAGCCCTACCAGGGTGTGTTTTTTAAGAAATCTAAAATTACCTTGTTTGCATTCGATGATCAGCCAGCATTGTCTTAACCAAATGGTAAACAACTTTTAAATGTAGTTGAGTCCAGAAGGATTCTAACCCATGACCTCTAGTATGTAATCTGTTATTGACATCAAAGCACTTTGATTATGTTAATGCGTCAGATATGACATTGCTTGCATAAATTAAACCCCTTATAGGTTTGTGGGTCAAATCATATCAATCTAACTATCTAATCTAACTTAAATAAACTACATTGAGTATTTATATCTTTTTAACTTTCTAGTTTCTATCATTTATTATTTCGTACTTGATGTGAATGTTAACATGGAAGAATTATTTGTAATAAAATAGTTTTAGTAGCACTATCAAGCTTGAAAAAATACCTATTAAAAATTAGTTAAGTAAAAGGCAATCAAACGGGGAAGAAGATAAAGTAACAGGTGTTTGGTAAGAAAACGGCATAGATCCACCACTTTAGGTATTCACACAGTGGAGTCGAACAAATTAGAAGTTTATCTCAAGGAATAAATAAGAGCTTGTTTTCGTTAATGAAATAGCCAACTTCTATAGATAACTAATTACGGAAAACTTTGCAGTAAAACAAATGTTCTACCACGTGTTTACCTTCTTTTGCTTTATATATATGGATTGTTTTGCTATTTTCCAGCGTATTAGCTTTATGTTAATACGCAAAGCAGAGTATTAACATACAGCAACATAAATGTTTATAGCTTCCTTGTTGCAATAAACTTTAATATAGAAAGACATATTTTAATACCATAATCAAATACATTACTTTTGAATGCAGTATTATGAACATAATTATTTTCTATACGAATAACTTTTATTATTATTTGCAACTTTTAGTTAGTTGCTTGAAGTATGTTATTGCAGTTTTTAAATAGATATTTTCTTAATTGTTCATTGAAAATCGAGAAAAGTAAAAAATAATTAGATTTACGGATTTATACTTCTGGACTAATATTTTTTTAAACTAAAAAATTGGAACATTTAGATTTATATTAGAAAAATTTGGTGATAAATTATGCGCGACATGTTCTTGGCGTGTGTATAAGTAAATATTTTTGTTCTTTTTTTTACTTTAAGCTGCCTACCAAACAATATATATAGTATTTTTCACGTTACTTTCTTCGTAGGTTAATATGGCTCGTAATAAATATAAACACAAGATCATCTAAAAACGTTTGCAATTTCTGAAAAGCTTTTATTCCCTATAGTTGTATTTTGTTAAAAAAATAATCAATAGTGCTTATGCCGCTTTTAATAAATTCATGATAAATTACACCGACTACCGAACAGTCATCCTAACTTAGGGACAATTTTTCGTATTACCATAAATTTTATGTTTTACTTATTAGCCAGTAATAGAAAACGGCAATTATAAGGGTAGAGAATTATTTGTATGTAAAATTTGCTGTTGTTCGGTACTAAATATATCTTGCATTTTTAATCAACTGTTTGGCTCTGCAACTTCCGTGATTTAAGCATTTAAATATTTTTTTTTATTGTTTATTGGATTCAATCCGTACAAATATTTTTAAGTATATTATTTGTTCCTGCCTCCGTAGCCTAAAAAAAAAAAACCACGGTTGTTACTTTACAGTGTTCTTAATGGACGCTAAACAAGCAGTAATTTACAATTATTTGAGCAATAAAAGCCACCTCTTTGTTATCAGAGGGCGGGGAATGATTAAATCATTATGCTTGTTTTGCCTTTCCAGCCAGCGTATTTACTGGGTAAACGAGACTTAACACCCTAGGTAGGCAGCCCGTTGGCGATACCACTGGTAGTGCCAATGTCTATGGGCGTCGATGACCACTTCCCATCAGGTGGCCCGACTGCTAGTCTGCCTGCGTATGCCATAAAAAGTCAGCTGTCATTGCAAAACTTTTGCCTTGTTTTACGCTAACAAACAGCTATATGCCACGTTAAACCTATTTAAAATTGCTCATAACCTCTGTTTAATCGTTATGAGACTAAAACGATAACGATTATCTGCACACGATTTTAAAAACCTGCTTGGCGTATAGGTTAATAGGCCTGACAATCATCTGTTGGTTCGATGCGAAAAAAGTAATTTTAGATAAAAACTGGTTTTACCACATTTATTGATGGTTTGTATCTATTTTATATGTCTCTATAAATATACAATCAGTAAGTTTATCTGTTTTGTCAATATGGTAAGAAAGGTATTAAAAAATAAAATATATATTTCGGTATGATAACCTAAAATTTTCCGAAATATGTAATGTATTATTTTATGCTCATATGTCTAAAAATATAAGTTCTAAATTAATGTAACATAATTAAATATACCTTATAATAAAAGAGAATCATCCAAATTAGAGCACCAGGAGCGGACTAACAATATTACATTAAAAACATACCCTACTTCTGTTGGAATTTCGGTCAAAAAAATTAAACCAGATTGGAAATGACGAAAATTATATTTTATAACTGTTTCTAAAATCAAATTTTATTGTCTTTTCGCCTCGAATAACGAAAATGAAAAGGTGGGGTTATAATGAAACTTGTATAACAAAGATTTTTATTACGTTGAGATGGAAATAAAATTGCTAGCAATCACTTTTTGTTACGAACAATGTTTAAATAGGATTATTTCTTTTACACGTCTATTTCTGTTGGTTTTGAACAATCCAACTTATAAACATGCAAAAGTTATTATGTACGTATGGAAATTTACAGAATAAAATACTGAAAGAACTATTTATCAAACATTTTAAAATACATAGATATATTTTAAACATAATTTGCTATCCTTATAAAGGCAAGCAAGAATTAAACCAAATAATAAAAAAAATGGGTACTCATCAATTCAAAACCATCGTGAAAATATTTATTGCTACAGCTTTGGCTCTAAATAAAACTTATTAATATTATTTTGAAATAGTTATTACAGTACATCGTATATAAAAATGTAGTGCCGCAAGAGAACCTATTAAGATTTTGCAGAATAATATTGTTAGGTAACAACGCAACAAATGCGTTTCTTTATAAAGTTCTATATAAAAATTACGATGTCAATAATCACAACCTCGTGAGATTAAATTGCAAGCCTTATAACCTTAAGAGATACATTAAAACTATGTTCTACCATAGTACGACTTGAATTGGCCTACAATAAAATCTTGAAGAGCATGAATCTTTACTTAAAAAAACAAAATAAGCATTACAATGCAAAATTAAAAAAAATTAAATCGGGTATGTATTTTTCGGTCAAATACTTTTTTTATTTTTAAATTTCTGTTGCTAATTATAAGTAAATAATAAAGCACTCTTATGATTGAATAAATGACCATAATGATATTTAGCTAATGAATAAATCAATACGTAACATAAATTAATATATATATATACAGTTAACTCTGATAACAGATTTTGGTTCAAACTGTATTCTACGTTTAGAAAGTGTTGTTTAAAAAATCATGTTTTAATCTAGTACATGTATATTATATATAATGTAATGAGATCTTAATGGTTGACCTTGAGAAATTTGTTAAAAATTATTTGGGTTATAAAGTTTCACATAACAAATAAAGCAAAACGGTGGTTTGGCACGTCTGTAACTTCGAGTATACACAATATTTGGATCTCGTAAACGGAATAACGCTCGTGCTATTTTAATGTTACAAAATTCACCTTGGTTTTATTTTTGTGTTTCTGCGATGGTTTTAGTGCGGTTTTACGTTTACTTAAATAAATATACATATCGTTGTTACATATAATGTGATAATTGATATAGTTTGTTTGCCTGGGGACCCTCACGACATGTCTCAGTTTTTTGCCGTTTCGAGTTTATCATCAATCCTTATTCAATATCGAATATAGAATAAGGATTAATCATTAACTTAAATAAGACGTTAAAAAACTGAGGTATATCATAATGCCCCTTGGGTAAAAAATTGAGTTCTTTTAAAATCAGAAATTTTGGGGATTTCTCTAGCAATATATTAGATATTTCTATAGCTGGTCAGATAATTAAACAAAGTATTATATTTATATCCAATCTAAAATAGTATTTATGTGAATTGGTATTTAGGTATTTTCTACACCTCAGTACTCCAAAAAGTGGACATTCTTGTTATATTGTAGAAGAATTTAACAATAAAAATTGCTAGGAGAGCAATGTTTTGTGTGTAAACTTAATTTACCATTCTGCGTCCGGCATTCTACTTGGATAAGTTTTAATATTGGTGGGAAATATTATATTTTCAATAGGTTACGAACAAATATATATCAATTTAACAATTCAAGCTTGTATAGCCGAGCATGACTTTACCAGCATGTTTTAAATAATAGTTTTTTTGTTAAAAACGGAGTTATTTTAATTTTAACATTTTATCCCTTATTCGACTAGTTTATTTTGTGTGTTTTCAAATTATCGCTTTAACTGGTGATGACCCTTTAATGAAGTTAGTTCTTGTGCAGCAATCTTTTAAAAAAAAGTTTATTTTTTTAGTTATAAAGTAATGAAATGTACTATCATTTCACTAGCCTTTGAAAATCTTTTCCTAAAAAAGTAATTGAAGGGAGTTGTAAATCATCTTGTAATTCATGTTTCTAGTGTATTAAATAGGACGTTAAATTTAGCCTTTCTACTAAAAAAGAATGTTTATTGTTGTGCGCTACAATAGCCAATAATTAGATAAATATATTCATCTCAAATTTATATTTCTTGCAATACTTCTTTTAAGACGTCATAAAGTTCAATTAACGTTTAAATGATTTGAACAAACAAAACATTTGGATTAGCGACAAAACACACATCTTACGAGCAAAGAGAATGAAGTCTCCAATTTTATACTCAAAAATAATCGATTTGCTGCGCAAAAATTATTTTATTCAATGCTATAAAAAGGACATAGTTATTTGTTTGTTTTGCATATAGTCTCATATGACTTAATAAATTTTAGATATTCTTTAAAAACCAGAAAGATATATTATACTATCACACAGAATGAACTGCTAGTTTAAATTTTGAAAGCAAATTTACTTAAAAAACGCAAATTTTAAACTATTATTTATGTAAATTGTTTGGATAATATTTTGATAAACTAAGCAATTTAAAGCTCGATTTTAATATATACTTTATCTTTGTATCTTTATGTCTATACTTTTGGCCTTTATTTTCTTTGTTTAATAAATTGTGGTCGCTAACCAATATTTCTAAACAGTACAGCATTTTCAAACTAAATTACTTTAAACACTTATACATTTAACCATGATCAAACAGCCCCTTACCAGGGTGTGTTTTTAAGAAATCATTGGAACAATTACCGTTGATATAAATGACAAGACGAGCGGAACTTTTGTCCGATGCGCCATGACCATGAGAAACAGCGTAAGACGCTACAAATCCTGTGATAAAGTTAAGGGTACCCTTCACACCGGAAGACAGTAGAGCTTATACACTACAAATTTTAGATTTCACATCGATTTAATTTTTTAATAGGCAAAAGCAAAACGTTTGATGGTATTTATCTCCTTAATTATTAAAATGAATTTATGTCTAAAATCGTTCATTTAGTCTTGCAAGTTGTCTATACACTTCATACTTTATGTGTTTAAGAGTATTTTCTGTACCATCAACTAAAGACATTCGAACCAAAACCTTTTGCAACCCTAGAAACTAGTTTAACTATTACTAGTGTTAAGAAAAATCAGTTACAATAAATAAAAAAAAATATATACCAATTCGTTGAAAGCACTCAAGTAACGACGGATCAAGTGTGTCATATTATATCAGAGGTGCAGGTGTGACGCAGGCGGCGCGATGTCAGGGTAATGGACGGTCCATTACCCTGTGCCATTTTTTTTTATAGATGACCAGTTAAGTAACAGTTTTTTTTAAACGTAGATTTTAGCACGAATGATTTAATTATTAATTAGATGAAAAGCGCTTAACGAAATTTATTTTCTATCTTCTTAACAAAAATCCTATATAGCATCATAGAAAGTATTGCTTTTATTGTTTTTTCTAGAAACCTGTATCCTTGATCAATAATAACTCATATATCTAAGGTTAATAGATAAATAAACAAATTTTCCAAAAGAACAATTCCGATGCATGACTTAGCGTAACTTGAAGTAGCGGCGCTGCTATTTTTTTTAAATCGCGACCTTCACCTTACCTATTGTCTTAGCATGCCAAGCAATAAGTACACTTTGTGTTATAAAGATTACGAGACGAATTCAAAATTTAGACACACCATTTTATTAGACCGGATATTTATAGAGGTATATCTGTATCAATAGTACTGTATCAACAGTAGATGTAGTACTGACCCTGTGAGCTGTTTTTAGGGACCTACATATGGACGTACTTAAGAATATAAACACTGTATTATAACTATTACAACGCAATCTCCCTCTCCTTGTTCATTTGTCTACTTGTCCGAGTTAAATGGCATAAATTTCTAAGATCTTCATATTTATGATGTTCTGTTTATAATAGATTCAATCGACAAAAAATAAATAATAAATAATACTATATAATAAAAATATTTAAAAAACTCAATAAGACATTTTCAAACCTAGTTCAAAGCTGTACAGGGCAAGTAAACTTCATTTTTAAATATCAATTTTATGAAAAATATGCTTTAGCACTTAGAAGTTACTTTTATGTACTTGGTTACTATGTTTGTCATAAACCTAATCAATATTTTGAAACAGAAACAATCGACAAACACAATTATTTATTTAAACATTACATCAACATTTTTCGGCTAAGAATACCGCTGCAACAAAGAAGCTTATAGAGTGAGAAAGTTGTGCCCGCAAAAGTCTTTACGTCACTTTTCCGTACTTAGTCATTCGATTCAATGAATAACTAACACAATGAAAATATGCGTAGTGATATTAGGATGTTAAAATTTTGGTGTAAGATTTAATTTTAAATATTACATAAAGTTCTTTTTCGTGTCACTACATGTTTTTTTTTTAATTCTACGGCCACAATAAGACAATAATAAATAAAATGCTACAGATAGCTAAAGGCATTGTCTTTTTGTTAACGGACAATTTTAAATCGCAGCCGTAACTTGAAAAATATATCGTAAAACGTTTTTGCTTCCGGGGTCAGATAAGTTATTTTTATATTTTGTTGTGAAGCAGAGCAGTCTCCATGATTTAGTTTATTTTTTGCTTTACAAACATAACTTCCACGAAGTTATGTTTGAATCTTGCGACAAAACAAATTTGTATTATGTTCTACGTAAATCTAATCTTTCAATTGTCTTAAAAGTGAAGTAATCCTTGCGTCGGATAGTAAAACTACCGAACGCAGAGGGTTGACGTGAATGGTAAAAGATCTCCCGGGGCCCCGGTAACTAAGGGACTATTCTTGGGCCTTTTCTCTTTCTCATCTATTTAAATGATTTACCATATGTTATTGATAAAACCGAAGAGATACTATTATTTTCTGATGGTACTTTTTTGATTTTTTAAGTTAAACGACATACATCAATAAATGACGATGTCAATAATACTCTCTCTACAGAGGCGCCTCTGGTTTAGTGTAAATAATTTGCTACTAAACCAAAAGTAGATAAAATGTATTAAATTTATTACTCCAAATGTAAGACCGAGTAAATGTTAAGTGTTAATAAATGAGGAAGAGTTAGACGTTGTTGAGTCAACCGTGTTTCTGGGAATAACAATAGATACCAGGTTGCAGTGGGGCCCTTATATCAATAGACTAGCGAATAAACTCAGCTCTTCAGTATATGCTGTCAATAAAATCAGACAATTAACTGACGTGGAGACAGCCCGGTTAGTATACTTTAGCTATTTCAAAGCGCCTCAAAGCCTCCGAGCCTAGTGGTATAGGCGTGTGCCTTAGAAACTGGAGGTCGTGGGTTCGAATCCTGCGGGACTCAACAAATTTTCATTGTTGTTTCCTGTTGGTTAGGGCAATTTGGGCCGATCACCCAATAGTCTGAAAAGTAAGATGATCCATGCGTCGGATGGGCATGTAAAAGTCGTCCACCCACCAACCGCATTGGACCAGCGTGGTGGGATACGGTCCAAAATCCTAATGGATGGAGTGTATTAGGGAGGCCTATGTCCAGCAGTGGACTATCACAGGCTGATGATGATTTCCAAAGCGTAATGTCTTATGGCATTCTACTGTGGGGAAGTGCAGCGGATACTAATACGATCTTTCTCCATCAAAAACGAGCGATTCGAGCGATCTATAATCTGGGCCCCAAAGAATCCCTGAGAAAATTGTTCACAGAGATTAAAATACGAACCGTTACTTCTCAATAAATATTCAAAAACATGTATGTTCAGAAAAATAGAAATGATTTTCGCAGGCATTGTGATGCACATAACATAAATACTAGAAACAAACATAATTTAATACTTACAGCAACTAGACTGCGAAGAATAAGTATCTTTTATAGGACAATGTATACGCTTTTACAATAAAATATCAGTAAACGTTCTTCCGAACCGGTGGTAGCGTCCTTGACAATCAATATACGAGTATTATACTTCTATATTAAATTAAGATATTTTAATTTGGCAAAGTCGATCCTTCGAGTTACCCAGGTATTGTTCGCTCGTTAAATGACGTACAGCCATACGTTAGCTGACGTTACTGTAGGCTACAGACTGTACTTTTGTGTAAAACTCTTGATTAGATAAAATAGATAGATTAAAATTGGTATATTTCCATAAATGGCCATACATATTCAAAGTAATTTGACAAAAATAGATTTTACCTATTATCTTAAAAAAAGTACCCACTTCAAGGAACTAGTCTCTAATTAATCAAGGAAATAATCTCTTCATTTAGTAAATTTTTCAATAACAAGAAACTTAGCCTAGCCCTATTTTTTATATATATTTTTATTTGTTAAAATGTCCACCACCTTCTTTAAACTAACAGGGGGTTTGTTGCAAGTATAAACTTTAGCGTTCACCGTCACGGCTGGCGTTATTATTTAAACTAGCCAGGTTCTATTAGCTTCACCACGGCTGGACCAAGTCACAGGTTACATTATGCTCCATACCTACAACAAAGCGAAAGCCTTTCTCGGGGAGCCCATATTGCTTCAGCCAACTTGAAATAACCCTGAAAATTGTTGAACTCTGAGGATTTGAACCAAAGACGTTTCTAAAGTGCAAGCCAAGTTCCACGTGTTAATTAGTGTTCGATGACTCCAATAAATTTTACCTGTAATTTAAATAGCATATCTTAAAGTTTAAGAAGTCATAGTTGCTACACTGTTGACATTTAGTTGGATTAAAAGTTAACTTGGCGGAGTTCTCATGTCAAGGAAAACTGTCAATATAACAGAGTTTAAAGTGAGACACAGCAGGCATACCGAAATATTTCAATGTTGGACGCTTTTATTTTTAGGAAATTTTAAGTTTAAAATAAAAAAGTCCTTTTAGTGCTATGTAATGTTTATTCTTTGTAATCGAACTGATGTTTTTTTCTGTCACGTAGCAGGCATTTATGTTTTTCAATTCTGTACGTCATATGAATATGGCCTGCGTGATGCGAAATGATACCAAACTCATATTAAAATTTACATTCCAGAGTACCTCACAACGATTCTATCCTTTGACTTTACCCCGAAACTCCTAGAAAAAAAGATTTGAAATGGAGGAATTTGAGGATAATAATCAGGTCTATAAACTATTTATGTGCTATTGGATGCAGAAAAATTTAATAATTCCTTACTTCACTCAGGACAACAATAACATACTTATTTCAAAAAGTAATTTTAATAAGACTGAGATTTTATTTGATATATTCAAAATAAAATAAAAAATGTGCGCGGGCTAAACAGAAGTAGTAATTATTTTTTTAATTGTCCTTCAGGGTGCTAACACTAAATAAAATCCTAGAATACGGTTACATTTTATGACAATTTCGTAAGTTTGAATTGTTACCTTATAACGCTTTTATTGTTGAAGCAAAATAAAAGTTGTATGCTGCAAAAGAAGTTCGTGCACCAAGTGTTTTGTATCTACCCATATTAGCGCCATTATAAAATTGTTCAATTTTCATTATGTGCTTATCTTATAGTTTATTCGTTTAACAAAAGGCAAAGTTAAATCTTTATTAAATATAGGAGCATTACACTCTCCTATTGATCGTCAATTAATCTATCACCAGTTCGGAAATTGTTATTTGAGTAACATATCTGATATAAATTCGATTTTTTCTCATTAAGTTTACTTGTTAATAAATCTGTTGAGACATGAAAAGGTAAATACGAACGATCTATATAGGCTTAAGTTAAGTTTTTTGAGTTCAAAGCTCAATATTTTTTTAAATATTTTTGATTAATCTAAACTTTCAACAAGAATAAACTTAATTAAAGGTAAACTTAATGAAACTTTTTGTATTGACCGGTCTCTTTAAAGAGAGAAAATGTTGACTTTGAGGATTCTTGTTACTTGTTTCTTGTTGATAAAATTATGATAAAAACGTTTTCTTATTGACCTATTTCTAGAATATTAGGTCACTTACAGCAATTACTTTTAAAGTGCGGCGTAGGAAATAATAAACAGCTTTCATACAATATATACATATATGCAACCATCTCTGTGGCCTTATTGCATTAAACCTTGCTTGTCAACAGGATTTGCAGCTAATATAGTATGAACTCAGGGAGACAGAATAATAAAATATTCTCTTTATACCATTTATTGGTTTCGTGATGACGTTATCGCAGTTAAGGCAGCCATTGTTCGACATAAGCAGAACAGTGCTTAAAATATTAACCATGAGACTTGAATGGCGAACTGTTGAGGAATCAATTGAACACCGTGTCCAAGTAGCGCGCGATTATTTAAAAAGAAAAAGAAATAATTAAAACTATATTAGTAATAATATAGTTAATAACATATATATGATAATAACCATATTGGTTGGCACCAACCCAAACAAGGTTTTTAATGCATAAAGAATGCCCCATAGTCTTTTAATAAAAATATGACTATATAAATTAAAAGCAAATACAGCCGACCTTGCTTGAATCAAACATTATTATCATAGCAATATAACGGATGCCTTGCAGAACTTGTTTGAATGTTTAAACAAGTTCTAAAGACGTCATGAATAAATAATCCGGTCCCATATTGCTTCAGCAAAATACACGTTTCAAGTCTTTAACTTGAGCTAGTACTTTATTTGATAAAACATTGCACATATTAACTTTGGTATAATAACTTAAATATGAGATATTCAACTTAGAATTATAAAATATACATTCTTAAATATAACGTTATTAAAATAACTTACTGTTATAAGGTACTTTGCAAATGTGATCTAAGGATTGATTTTTTTATTGAAAGCAATGACATCTGTTCATGTCATTTCGATTAAAATTATAAACGACAAGGTTACGATGAACTACCAACTAACGAAACAACTTATATAGTAACATCTCATGTAATAGAAATATAAACGCTGATAAAAATATAACACATGACCGCTTCTTTCGTGTAAATTCTCTTTAGCTGTATTAAGACTTTTAAGTATCATCGAATTTCAACAACTCATTTTTATTTAAGCTAGTAGTTTTTATTACAACAACAACTTGTCTACTGTTAATATAGTACTGTACTATATGATACTAAATTCTAAAAATTGATATTTTAATCTATTTTAAATAAAATTAATAATATTCCGATCTTATTAAATGTAATAATATCTATATAATAACTATTTAAATAGCTTCGTAAGAAACTCATTACATAAATATTTATACCTTATTTTTATACTAATGCTGACATATTTCTAAATAAATTAAAGACATTCAGATATTGTAAATATGTTAAAAATGGCCCATTAAAAATTATATACACCTAGTTACTAATATCATGTTTACTTCAAATATCTTATAATAATCGAATTCCATGAGCTGAAAGCTATTCAAAAATATCTATGTAACATTTTAGGTCAAGAGTAAGAATACAAATTTTCTTTTTCTTTTCTCAATAGATGATCTTGAAATGTAATTTTTTGGTTAAAAAGTAGGTTTAGGAGGACATGAAGGTGAATTGGAAACTATTATGTTTACAAGGTCTTTATATTTATTATAGGACAATAAAAAAATAATAAATAAAAGAAATCTTCTTTATCCCGAGTAAGAAGGCTTACAAATATGGAGAAAAATATTTTAGGTTATTATATCATAATCATCATCTCTCATGTACGCCTTCGCAATCAGGAGGTGTTTTGGTGGGTGGACCGACTTTTACGTGCCCATCCAGTAATCCGTAAGGTGTGCTTTTGAAACCGGGGGTCAACCAGAGGTCAACCGGAGGGTCAAGCGGAGGATTAGAACATGGCGGGGACGCAAAAAATTTCATTAGTTGTTTCCTAGTTGGTTAGGACAATTTGGGCTGATCACCAAATTGACTGAAAAGTAAGGTTATTACATAAATATATTTACATATGAAAAATTCATAGCTCTGCATGGTCATGCGAGGAATGCATAGTCAAACTAAGTTATTTAATAAGCTGAGATAGGAGAACAATAGATCCTTGACCATAGTTAGATATAAAAGCTATAAGAATATTATTCAATATTGACGTTAAAAATATTAAATATTTTTTCACCGCAGGGATCCGTGGTCTATTACTACTGTGATATTTATTTTTATTGAATAATGCAATGAAATAAGATTTAAGAGGCTTTTCTCGAAATGGTAAATAAAACACAAAACAAACAGAAATAAAAAAATACCTTTTACATGTGAGCAGCAATATCAGCCTATAGCATTAATATACTCTCATGCACTACGTTTTACGTCCCCAGTGACAAAAGTTATTTTAGACAGGCATTTATTTAGTCGGACACTAGATTGATTTTGCTATTGTTTATGGAGTAGCAGCCGACCTTGATAACTTAGGAGTATGGCTAGTAGAAAAAAAAGATTCGCACCTTGCTCACAATCATTTAAAAAGTGTTGTAGTTTAAAAAACAGAGACACATTGTTATTAACAGAAAGGTACCAAATTTTAACAATTTTCAAAAATCTAATAATCTAACTGAGAAAATAAATAACAGCCCTAGTGAAGTTCATAACAGAAAATATTTCAATGCTTTTGTTTGGAAATAGCAGTATTTTGAGACAAAGACTAAACAATGACCGTTTTCCAAAAATACGTCATTGTCCACGTCGATTATACACAGTATTGCATTCTCTCGCTTTTCAAAACGTTATAGGAAATAAATATAATTGCGTAATAGTAATTTATCAAGGCATATATAAAAGTATTAATTTATAATTTTTAATACATATAATGGTATGAGATATTAAATTTAATTAACCTCCATGATTAACGTTTAACAATGTTTGCCTTCAATTTGCTCGGTATTCACATATTAAATAGTTGAACTGTAAACCTTCTGTGGAAAAAAAGGCGTGTACAACAAATATCCTTACAATTTTAATCAGATTTTGAACAATTGAAAAATATCACGATTTTCCCACATCTATAATCGAATTACAACTACATTGTCATAAAAAACAAAACAAATAGGTGTAAAATAATCAACAGTATCTACTAATTAAAAAAAATATATTTCACACTATTTATAAATGGCTGCCTTGACAGTTAACAAAAATAGACAAATATTTTATAAGTAAACTTGAATCACCAGAAACAATAAACAAAAGTATTTTAACGCTATAAAAGTCCTCTTTATCCTGCGTTATAGTTAAGAAATACAACTCTTTACAGCGATATAAACTAACAAGGGTTTTAAACAAAATAGTTTAAACTTTTTATTAAAACCCAGTAACTTTTTAGCTAGGTATGTGTCAATTTACGTATATATACAAAATATTATCTACATTTGCACTATAATTTGTGAAGTTTTCATTGATGTTTTGGTTTTGCATAATTAAATGTAAGGTTCCAAGACCTATTTTAATGTATAACCAATTTTAAATATTCTTAGTTTATTAAAAAAATACAATTTAAACCAGGAAAATCCATTTCAAGAATCTAAAAATAGCACGTAAAAAGTCGTAGACGTGCTAGTGAGTTAAATAGAGAAATAAGCAAGTTGAAAATTTGGCAATATTAATTCTTGGAACCCGGACAATCAATAGCATGTCCACTTACAATATAATCAATGATAAGGTCCTCTCAATAAGGTATGCGTCACATTCCTTACTTACGGGCATAAACCAGGGTATTTTAATTGATTCGTGAAATATATAAACATATACATACATACATAAACAGAACTCACTGGAACGAAACGTTAGCAGTAAGCCAATAGTTCTGATTGACGCTATTATAATTTAAGGCCTTAGCTATCTACTTACTGATTAACGTCACATATTAGGAATTCAGTTTAGAATATGAATATGCAAACTTTAAATATTTTCTATTAAATTACTTTAATACATTCATGTCTTGAGACAACGAATTTACTTTCCACTAGAAAAGGCGGACTCGGTAAATCTTGATGAATTAAAGCACTGGGATGATATAAATATTATATGGTCCTTTCTCTGAAATAAAACATATTTTCCAAGTAGGTCTAAGCTAAACATCTAATGTCAACTATTATTTAAAAAACATCTTAACATGAATATATGATAAATCTTAAAATAATATAAACTTTAAGCAACAAAATTATATAAATATGGATCAGTATTTGCTAAAAGTCCTATTGCCACTCAGAGGAAAATGAAGAACTTTCATTGTTTTCTATGTATGTCTATAGTGTAATAAGTTTAAACTAAACATTTTATAATATAATTTTAAAATAATAGTACATATACATGCATGGTGTATTTAGTACATGATTTCATGGTTGCCTTTGTCAATATAATTATAAAAATGAAAATTTAAATTTTCTTCACATCCATCTTGCATCCATCATTTGCACCGTATCATGTTCAGGCTTGGTTAAATTCAGACGCTCGTATTTCACCCTTCTTTCTTATCTACTGTATTTTTTTTTATTTTCTTAGCCTACTGTCAATATTTTGATTCTTAATCGTCTAACGTCCTCTATCGTCTAAAAACGTACCTTCACCGCTAAAAAATGCAAATGAGATAATTAATTTTTAGTTCTTAAATAAAAAACAAGGTCCTTATTTCCTTATCCTTTGAACAAGGACTGCGATAAGTTTAAAAACGACCGTATTTATGTAACTATTTAGTCTTCAAGCCAGACCATAAAACATTATTAGTAATACACTTCTATGTATTTCAAAATTCATTATGTCACAATACTTTAACGACACGATTGTTCGAATAGAGTTACCAATTCATCGAAAACGTAAGTGGCCATTCAACTACACAATAGACTAGGATACAACAAAGCCGCTATTGCCGAGTTACAACAAGTCCAAATGTTACAATGGATTATTTAACTTTAGCCAACTTCTAACTTGTCACTGCCACATAGGAATGACCGTAATTCTATTGTAGTATAACGCAATCTACGTGATATCTACGTTAATGAGAATTAGTCTTTTGTGAAATATGAAATAAATTTGTGTACATAGTAAGTTAGTGTTCTCTCACCTATATATTTATATAAGTGTAACGTTAAATGCTGTTAATTTTTGTTAAAATTATCATCCTACATCACGACTATGCGAGTCCTCACACCGCGCACTTTTAGATCAAGAAAACATAGAATAATTAAACTGTTCCCCGTACAGCCTCGAACTGAGTCCTAATGATTTCTATACTTTCCCCAAAATAAAGAATAAATTCCGTGATCAGATATTTTCATCACCTGGAGAATCTCTGGACGCCTACGAAACAGCCGTTTTGGAGACTAAAACTTCCGAATGGAATGGTTGCTTTAATGATTGGTTCTATCGTATGAAAAATATATCAAATTTCGTGGAGATTACTTCGAAAAGCAATAAATAATTTTTAAAATAGTAATATTGTGTCACTTCCTTGATTGCAGAAATTTTTAGTTTCGCCCTCGTATTGACCTAAACTAATCAAACATTGTATTAAAGTAATAGAAAACTTAGTTACGAAAATTTTATGTAACTAATATTTGTTTATAGCATTTAATTCACGTACATTGTGTTTTTTTTTTAATTTATTACTGCATTAAAATTTGAAGATACTTTAAATCATTACTTAATAATTTCATGTGCATAATACTGCAACTGCATAATTCACTCTCATTAAGTCTGTCTCAATCTTAAAACTGTTATAATTACTTAAAATAATTTTGCTAATAGTTGTACACGACCTTGATTTTCCAACTGTTTGATATTAGTCCTTTGGGCAATCGTGTCTTTGTTAAGTTATAGGATTGGGATTAGATTAAGACTTATATTACCTTGTACCTGCTTCCGTAGCCTAGTGGTATGGGCGCGTGCTTTAAAAACCGGAGGTCGTGGGTTCGAATCCTGCGGGGACGCAACAAATATTCATTGTTGTTTCCTAGTTGGTTAGGGCAATTTTGGCCGATCACCCAATCGTCTTAAAAGTAAGATGATCCATGCGTCGGATGGGCATGTCAAAGTCGGTCCACCCACCAACCCGCATTGGACCAGCGTGGTGGGATACGGTCCACACCCCCTAATGGATAGGGGTGTATTAGGGGAGGCCTATGTCCAGCAGTGGACTAACGAAGGCTGGTGATGATTACCTTGTAAATTCAGAAAAAAATACTATTTTATTTATTATGAGATAAAAATATAGAACTGTCTATAATGCTTTTTTTGGAGACATAATAAAAACGGAAATAAATAGATAGTTCTTTAATGAATACTCGGGCGACGTCCTTTGTGTAATATATAAGATAATTTCATTTGCTCGAATATTTTTTATGTGAACTTAAACTGTATGATCTTAATTGAATTTTGAATGTGCCTGATGGCAATTTTTAAAAATGTTTTCAGTAAAATGCTTCATCATCATCATCATAATCATTAGCCTGTGTTAGTCCACTGCTGAACATAGGCGACCCCTAATGCACGCCTTCTCCATTTAAGGGGTTTTTAGAGCGTAAACATCCACGCTCGTCCAATGTGGGTTGGTAGGTGGTCCGTACTATTGCGTGCCATTCTTAACACATTGATATATACTATCGTGGACTTTATTGCTGACCAATTCAAGTATTACAAATATGTAAAACTCACTTTAATACTATCTTTTACGGTTTCGGCAGCGTTTGTATTTAATCGCACGAGGTTCTGATTTAACTTATCAAAAATTATTTAAAAATGGGGAAATTGGAAAGCTAATATCTATCATTTAAAAAAGTAATGATCAAATTCGACCACTAGGAGCGTAGCAACGATATATATAACATTAAAAAAAACATAGGGTCTGAATTGAGTACCTCCTTCTTTTGGGAAGTCGGTCGAAAAGTTGTAAGCATCAAAACTAAAATTACTATAAAATCTATTATGAATGTTCTCTGATTTAGTTGTAAATAAGTTGTTTACAAAACTTTTACAATGAATTCATTTTATATGCATTTTTTTAAATGCAATCACAATCAGTGAAGGTAAATTAAATTTTCTTTTTACACAGCTTAAATTTATATATTAGTATCGCCTTATATACATACTTTTATTTTAAGCCATTATATATTACAAAAAAAATAGAGTAAATAATATACAGTGGTGGTTCATACATTACGACATCCCTAATGACCATGATAAATCTTCAATGAGCGCAATAAGTTTGATTAAAATGTAAAGTAAATCTATCTAACTCTTATCAATGGCTGGAAATAAGTGAATTCAAAACCTTATTACCTTATAAACCCTATTCGGAATCTTTTCTTATTAGTTTTAACAATTTAAACAAAAAACTAGAACTAGACAAAATTAATAAACATTTACTTTCACATATACTGATGCTCCAATTATATGATAAATAGGGATCTACGCGTTTTTAAAGGTGTTTAAAACCTGGTGTATGAGAATGACGTTTTTTGCGGGTTGTTGACCTCTTTAAGTCCGTTCTAGCACTACATTCAACCGCCTTTTACACGTTAGAATAGTAGATTTTTGTTTATTGTATCGTATGATTTTTATTGTACTATGTGTGATGATATTCTTTGTAACAGGTGCTATAATATATGTATAAGGCCGCATCTGTATATAATGCCATATCGTCGAAAGACAAAAGGCAAAAATTTTAGCTTCACAGGCACAAAAGGAGAAGTTTTTATAAATTTCTAACAATTCCATAGACAAAGAAACGTAAGTCTATATTTATAATACCCTAAATTCAAGCTTAACTCAACTTATTACGGTAATATTAAATGCTGACTATAAGATTTTTTCAAACCTTCTGTCGGCTATAAAATCGTTTTTGTTGTACCAAAAAGTCCACTTTCAAAAAATTTATCAATTCAAACTTACAAAATACAGTACTTATAACTTTTTATATCTCATTATAAAGTTGTGTAAAACGTCCATTTTAGAAAATTATACGACAAGTATTATCAACATAAAAAGAGAAATTATTACAAGTAAGATATCGTTTAATCTGTATAAATATATTGGTTGGGGGGGTGGTCATCAAGTTTCGTCGCCAATTTGTTAAAAACACTCAGTGACGGCGATATGGAGATCCTTTTAAGGACCAGAAGCGAGGATGCGTTCAAAGGCATTGCTTAATCCGGTTGGACAACGGGTTATAAAGCCGGACTGAAAATGAAAATAGGAAGGAAAACCCGTCGGTGATGGCGGCAGCACGGCATCTTCGTTGTGGATCTGGTTCACGGTAAACCTAAAACTATTAGAACGGAGCCTTGGCCATTCGCGTCGCGTGACTTTAAAAGATGATGCGTTGCGTAGGAACTCTCGAAGGCTGACTGTGGCGGCGCTGGCCGTCGTCCGCGTCACGAAGTATTCTCCTTTTACCCTCTTTTATTTGCGAGATGAGGAAAAAAAAAGGAAGGCAGGCGAAAGGAGCGGTAGTAATAAAGGGTAGGAATATTACTGACCGGAAGAGGCAACGTGGCAGACAACCCGTAAGATGAAAAGATAAGGTCTTAAATAATAAAGATCTTATTTTGTTGTTTGTATATTTTATTTACTTTAGACAATGACGGACACATCCGTTATTGTCTGAGTTGGTCATATAACAGTAACTTCAAGATGTAGTCAATATTAGGTCGAATAAAATTCTAATGGAAAGGATTAAGAAGGAAAACGCAATAAGGTAATTTGCTAAATAAAATCCTTTGTTAAAAGCTTTTACGCGCGCATATTCTTGCTGTACATATTTTATTACAAGAAAAAAAAAACAGAAAATGAAAAGTTTTATTACTGTTGTACTAACAGGGCAGAGATAGTAAATTTTCTCTACTGATAAAGTTTTATGACTGTGAGTACGAAATTGATTGCATTTAGCCCTCTAAATTGTATAAGCGACCATACAAGTCAAATAAATAACTTGAGTGGCGTCTTATATGTGTATTAGGACACATTTCTACTTTTATATTTTACTTGTGGTATTTTCTTATATTTTATTGCTGTACCATGACCACGTTTTTGCCAAATTTTGTGACTTTTGACCAAGGCCAAATACGTAGTATAGATCAAAATGTCAGTATCATAAATTTATCCTATACGAGTTTTTTTACATACCGAACATTGAATGTACCGAACTCAGATTAAATCCAACCAACAAAACAACAACAAAACCCAATCTTTTAATCTCTTTAACTCTTTTTAAATTTACATAAAAGTATACGTTTTAGTTTAGGTACTAAATATTTCGAACAAGACTGAATTAGAACTGAATGTAGCATACATTCAGTTCTAATTCAGAATAGAGATTAAATTTTAGACTTATTATGAGAAACAGTGCCAAAATATATCATGTCCATTTAAATCTTATCGGTTTTGCACTTTCACAAATATCCGTTTAATTTATATTATAATAATGTTGTACAATTTTATCAAAGGATCTTGCCTTTAATTTTAAAACTTTTGTTCACTTAAATAAATTAATTGCTTAGCATTCAACAATTTTCGTATCAGTTCATTTTAAACGAGTAAAGTTAAACAACTTTGAATGGCCGCCGCTTATTTACCGTGTTTGAATTTATTTGTTTTAGCGATATAACAATATTTATGAATAATAGTAATGTGCCCTGTAATTAAGTTGGAATGAGTTGAATTCACAGCTCGGTTTTGTCAAACTTAATTTGGATTATACTTTTATTAAATGTCATCTTGTGTCTCGCCACCTTGCGTTAACCGATTAGAATAATTTAACTTTTGTCTATAGCATTAAATTTAACCAAAGTTTCAACCAAATTCAATAAATTTCCAAATATCTAAGAATTTTATATTTACGTCTTTGATTAATACGTAGTGTTATAAATTATAAGATATTTAAAAATTGGACTACAAAATAAGCGCTGTCTGACTTATTCCTATTGTTGCTGTAGTTATTATCCTAGAATTATATAATAATATGGAATGACACTGCAATGGCCAGTATGAGGCTGCCACCCAGAATCTTTCTTTCCCTACGGTATCGGTTCTAAGAGGTATATGGCCGGCCCATAGCCATTTCAGCTTGCTAATTCTACGGGCTTTACCGGTTACCATCGTTCTTCTGCGGTTGTCTGCATTACGCACTTTATCATGCGGCGAAATATCGAGCATAACCTCCCCTCGAGCTTCCTCATACGGCCAGCAATGAGGAACCATGTGTAAAAAATAAGTTAATAGATACTTTTATATTTAAAATTAAACATTGCATTTTATCTCACATAATTAGTAAATGCCTTACTACGCGAGCTAGGTACTTATTTGAATGCGAATGTAACATTTTGTAGACCATTAACCAGCATGCATCTCACATCTCTAATACTGCAAAATAAAATTATTTACAGCCATATCCTTACGAGAGGATAACGATTTTATGGAATTTAAACTACCTAATGGGGACATTATAAGATTTTCCTGAATAAATCTTGAAGTAAACAAACAAGGCGATGTAATAACTGTGTTGCGAAGCAGTAACTTGTACAAGGATGTTCATTTATTTTATCGCGTTTCGTAACATATTTTTTATATTTTAACTCCCGAGGTTTCAAGCCCTTTCCAGCAGCTGCGGTCACAGTCTGTCTAACATAGCAATAACATCTGTTACTATCCTCTTATTAAATATGTGTAGTATTAAAACAAATAAACCAATAATTATGTGTAGTATTAATTTTTGTTCATCTCCATTTCGCGTAAAACTAAAAAAATCGAGTTTTATCAAAGCTTAATAATGTAATTCGCAATATTCTCTTATGATTAATAAGGCTACCATAATAAAGTCTAAGTTTTGTAATGTAACAAAATTTTTACAGCTCTATGAAATTTAAAAAAGTAATAATTTATTACAACTTTTTTGATGTGTCGTCATTAACATAAGTATCGTCATAGTTCGAGTTCATCTATAACTTAAATTACATATATTTTTTTAAGAAATCGTATTTTTAATCGAGATAAAATGTGCAATGTGATAATTTAAATTTATTGCACAAGCACATATACAATATCTAGTTAATTAACGATTTGTTAAATCAAGGTAAAACTATTTAACAAATCTTCACATCATCAGCCTTTGTTAGTCCACTGCTGGACATAGGCCTCCCCTAATATACCCCTATCCATTAGGAGGTTTGGACCGTATGGGTTGGTGGGTGGACCGACTTTTTCACATGCCCATCCGACGCATGGATCATCTTACTTTTCAGACAATTGGGTGATCAGCCCAAATTGCCCTAACCAACTAGGAAACAACAATGAAAATTTGTTGCGTCCCCGCAGGATTCGAACCCACGATCTCCGGTTTCTAAAGCACACGCCCATACCACTAGGCTACGGAGGCAGGTAAACAAATTTTCATAAACACAAAAATAAAAGAGAAATTATGTTCTTGCAAAGTCCAAATGCTTGTTAACACAAAGGTCAGAGCAATACAATGAAATCCAATAACGTTACATACATACATTTCGTTTCATGAAGGTCAATTAGGCTGAATTAAGGATGTGCTGGACTCCGTGTGTCTAGCAATTTTCAATTTTGTGTTACTGTACTGTTAATTGTAATAAAATACTTTTTTTACCAAAACATAATTTGCTTAAAAATAATGTCCTATGTCACATTTTTTTTTACATTTTTACATCTGCATAAACTTTTTCACGATTTTGACGCAAAATCACTATCTCTGTAATCGAAATGACTTATAAAATGTGTGCTCAATAAAATATTAATGTTTGAATTTACATTGCACTGTACCTAAACAAGTACGGTATAATTTACGAACCTAATTAAACGACTATATTCGTAAGTAACTTGCTTAGTATTGACTAAGATATTCTTTAAAACGTATTTTAATATGGAAACTGCCGTAAATTGTTTTCTTTTATTATTATATATACATTTATTACAAACATATTACTGTCAATGTATTTATGAAGTACTATTTAAAAATCCTAATAATTTTTCATAGAGAGAAAACAGACATCACATTGATTTCAGTAAATATTTTTCTCAGTTATTCTTTGGGGCCCAGGTTATAGACTGCTCCAATCGCTCTCTCCTGAATTACAATTGCGTTTCGCCACAGTAGGTTGCTATAAGGCATCATACTGTGAAAATAACTAAAATATACCAAACGGACTGTCTCACTATCAGTTAGTTGTCTATTTTTTTTATTATAAAGCCACTGAGCTAAGCTAACTCGCCAGCCTATTAAAATGGAGGCCTTATTGCTGCTTGGAATCTACATCTGATGCCGAGAAATACAGTTGAATCTATGTGGTCCAACGCTACTTTATCTACAACCATATTACACCTAGCCTGAGGAACATTAGGAGTCACAAACTTTAAACATTTTGTTTTATTTTTGTTAATCATCAATAAAACGACGAAACTTGCAAAATTACATCGTCATTTTGTAAGTTAATTTCTCAAAAATCTTACTAAGCGCAGCCAGTATAGAATCAGGCCTAAAGTTATTGGGGTCCGTAATACTGCCTGATCTTAATACCGGAATTACTTTACTGTTTTTCATAAGGTCAGGAAATTTACCAACCTTATACGAATAATTTTAATTGCTAGATTAGCATTAAACTTTTGGAAAAGTCCTACGTCTTTAACACATGTAAACTGAAGTCACCGGTAGCATTTACTAAAATACATCTTAAAGGAAGTAATAGATTATAATATTGCAATAATAAAATTACTCTACTACAGCTCACAAATTTTTGTATTTATGTACTAAAATTAATATGGGCCATACTCGTTTTAGCATTAGTGGTTTCTTTTGTTTTTGTGAACTTTGATTTGATTAAATAATTATTACTTATTTAGAAAATCATAACCCATTTAGTAATTTGATATTACAAAAAAATGTTTATTTTAAACACCATTAACACTTGCACAATAAATTTAGTAAATTAAGCAGTTTAATGAGGGCAAAGCATGGTGAGCCCAATATGTCTTGAGACCCAAAATCTATCTTCGATTTTAGCATATAAACAAGCAAAAAAGCAAGATTATTTATTTTTGCAAATATTAGTTTACCTTACCAGTAATATAATCAATTTCAATAAAGTAACGCATTTGAATCAGCATTTTTTTTAAATATTTAAGGTGTTATGTCTCACGAATAGTGTAGCTTCTTACAATTAAAAAAATGTTGAAATCCTGTCGCTTTAGAAAGTCGCTTTTAAAAGCTTTACTTTTTTATTATAGGACACACAAAGAAATCCTGCGGGAATATATTATCATAACAACTAATTTACATAGCTTTTTTATTATTTATTCTGTTTCCCTTCGCATAGTTTTATTAGAGGAACATATAAGCGTATAAATAAAGGTCTCACGCAACGAAAGCCCTAGCTTAGGGAAATAAGATAACGTTTCTGACAACAACGATAAATATTAAAACGTAGTAGATTACATTGTGTTTTTTTGAGACTATTTGTCTTATTAAATGTTTATGAGCAAATTTATCGATTCATGGAAGTTAGTTGTTTATATATAGGTGTAGGTTATACCATTTTTGTTCTTTAAGTCTTAATTTTGCCAAGTCGGACTAATTGTATAAAAAACGTCTTTCCTCTTGGGTCCCAAAACTTGTAATAATACCCTTTTAATTATAAAAATTCTGTCTAGCTTCGTTTGATTTCTACAGTATTTAAAATATATTAAGTGAACAGATTAGAATCCTGCGCTTCATTACAGTCAATTTAAAATGTTCATTAAATCTAAGTATCAAAATATAATTATTTCTTTTATTTACGGGATTATTATACAAATCAAATCCACTAATTTACGGATTTTTCGCTTTACTTAAATATATTTATTCCCGATGTTTCGGAGTCTTTTCAACATCTTCTTCTATCTCTTCTACCGGGTATGTACAAACTAGACTGTGACTGTGGTCTCTCTTACATTGGACAAACAAAGAGGCCAGTAAAAACCAGAGTAAAAGAACATTTAGCTGATGTTAAGCACCGACGCTATAAGAAATCTGCAATTTGCGACCATGTTCTAGACAAGCCCGATCATTATATTAGATTTGATGAACCAAAAATACTGGCTAATGAACATCGATTTATACCAAGGATGATTCGGGAAGCAATAGAAATTAAAAAATATCCAAATTTTAATAGAGAAGATGGTTGGTCTTTGCCTCCTTTGTAGGATCCAATAATTTCAAAAATTAAACGCAGAGTATAAAAAAAAAACTACAAAACCGAAGGACAACATAAATACTTTTTGTCAAACCAACATTAAAAATTTAAAAAAATCGAAAGATATGTAAATTTTTTAAATAAAACTGACGGTTATTCGAAAACATAGAGATACAGACATTTACCAACTTAGTTTGCCCGTGATCATGGATACTGAAAAGAATCCGAAACGTCGGGAATAAATATATTTAAGTAACGAGAAAAATCCGTAAATTAGTGGATTTAATATCAAAATATATTTTATAATTTTATATAAAATAGTCTTCAATGGCTATAGGAAGATATAAATAGACACAAAGAAAGAAAGGACTTTGCCCCGCATTGCCGTACAAACACCATATGCTTTTGAGAGAATAATATTCACATTGTCATTGATTATTGTATTACATCTAACTTTATAAAAAAATATACACTAAATAAAAGATATATTATATGCAAATAACACTTTCTCATGGTTTTATTACATGTGATAAATCATATTTCATATGTGTAAGAGAAAAGGCCCAAGAAAAGATCTTTGCCGGAATACTAACATTTACGTCAACCCTCCAAGTTCCATGACTCGAATATGAAGTCACTTTCACGCTACCGTAGCATAATTTGCACTGATGGAATATGAATTAACAAGTCATTAATATTGCAAAAAACTTTTAGACAAACCACTAAAAAACTACTCGTACTTGATTTAGATTTGATAATCATTAAAGCAAGCAATTTATATTTCATTCCAAAACTATTACGAACATTAAGACAAGTTTATGATGTGTCCGTAAAATTGTCTCTTTTTTACAATGGGTACATGAACAAGAACTCTTAACCCCGTTATCACAAAGAGCCCACCCTCATACTGCCACTTCAAGATAGTTAAGATGTACCTTTTAAATGGCCTCAAAGTTTAAACTGGTTTCGAAGATTAGTCTTGCTGTGAAAAATTCTGAATAATATAATAGTATATGGGTCATTACTTAGATACGTTAGAGATAAATGTATAAATGAAATTCGTTTCTATATTAAACTTTGCCTGTTATCTAGAAGAACTATTTCAAAACATTTATATAAATCTTCACATTAAATAAGATTTTTTTTTCAGTCTCTCTTACGAATTTTTTATATACAAATTTACATTTGTTGCAATTTTTTATACTTTATGCCTTGTCCTTGCTCTTTAAATTGTTCTTTTTTACATATTAATTGTAACCCTAAATATTATTGTTATTTGTTTAAAATAAAATCGCTTTTTTCGGTTATTTTATTAATAAGTAATGCTTTACAACTGTTTTTTATGTTATTATTATAAAGTTTAGCCTCATTTTTCGATTTTTATCTCAAATAGTCACGATTGTTAACGATATCACTCTCTCTTTAATTTCTTTAAATGCTTTCTTTAAAATTTTTAATGCATATCCTATAGAAATAATAGTTTCGTATAAAACAATATGCATATTATATTACACTGAACATTTTTGAGTTAATATCGTATTCTTATTGTACAAAAGTAAAACAAGTCTTCTTCAATATTTGTTTATTTTAGTTTTGATGCTGAAGCTGAACTTAATCCTAACGATATCGTCTCTTTCCTCGTAATATATCACTGGATGAATTAGAGAACATAAGGGAGTAAAGTTTTAAAACGATAACAGACATTAAAAGCTTATGTTAAAACCGATATAAACCTCACCTCTTTTACTATTTATAGTTAATACGTTTTTTATTATACACCACAATTAATATTATAAATATTAGCTATTACACTATATGAGACATAAAATTTTAACACTTACCTTATGGATGATTATTTTACCTTGTCTATAATTTTAAACTATTATCTATAGCTTTATATTTATATTTAAAGTAAGTTAATTAATAGTTTATAAAAACAGCAAATATAAGTCTCACTAAAATATTTAAAGCCTAGCTGAACGTTGAAATTTTTGGTAGACCGATTTTTTCTTAGTTACAGATTACCTATTGTTTTTTAGGCATGTTAAGGAATAATGATGTCAATTGACAGATAACGGGACATTTTTCTTTAACAAGATTGGAATATATCTGTGATTTAATTACTAATAGTAAAAATGTAGTTTATTGTCTATTTATTAGAGCAGTAGTACAGAAATAAATAATTACTAGAGAATTTATAAATAGGAACTCATATAAGAACAACTATTTTTTAATTGCTTTTAAGAATGAACCGTTACTACCATTTAAGTAACTACACTTGCTTTATTTTTTTTATTTGCTAGTCAATTTCCAATGAATTTCACAAACACGACAGAACAGTCTAGCTCTTATCAAAAAGAGCTCTTTAAGATGAAACGTTAAAGTAAATTTTGTTCTTTTTTTTAATGCTTATAAAGATTCTTACATCTTGTTTCTGAATAAATAAACATGACGTCTTATTGACATGATACAATCGCCGAATTTTCCTCTGAAACTGCGATGAATATTAACGACTTGAATTTTTATTATTACTGGCAGTCAGTTCTCGGTAAAATGAATTTTCTTGGGGGAAACAAATCTTGAAAGTTTAATTTTTCTCAAAATTTAACAAGCCTATAAATAAAAATTATAAATATAAAATAATACAAATAAATATTCATTTTTGTCCTTTTCATCATAAAAAAATATATAGTTTCGAGGCTATAGGTACATGAAAAAAGAAATATCTTATTGCGTATTTTCGTAGGATTATTGAAAGACCTTTTGATTGCGTAAAATCTTTTAAAGCGGCTAATAACTTAGTGAGAGAAACGAGGGATGTCTAAAGCGCTAAGAAAATAACTCAATGTTGAACACAAAAACTAATAAATAGAGGTAAAGGCTTCTATTCAACATTTCACAAATTAGTTTCAGGTATTATGGAGTTTATTGATTCTTCTGAAAGTTTTGAAAGAGCCACAGTTTCAGCAACTGTTGCATGGTGGTTTCATATAAATTAAAATGTCAAATGAATAAAGTTAAGCAATTTTTGGTTATTATGAAAAACGATAGACAATACGATATTAGTAAATTTATTATTTATGCTCGAGATAATCCAACGGCACAATTATATTTGGAGTTAATAAACTTATACGAAGAACCACATTAAAAAAACCGTAACAAAAGGAAAGGGAAAATAGGTTAATATATTACAGAGGATTTAACGTTACGGGACCCCGTAATAGTCGCCGAAGGAGAGTAAATTACAGTAAATTGTGAAATAAAAGCTACCCTTTTTATCAACGGGTAGCAGCGAGTTATTTTAAGATTAATACTGTTTAATCCGGAAGTAAATTGACACATTGACTATTATTATTTTTTATTTTAGCGAATACAATACGTCACTGAAGGTAGTGATAGAGTACTGATTTTTTTTTAACTTTTCGCTCTGTTAATTGAATCGAATTGCTACAAGTGTAAACGATATAAAACCTTTTCACTCGCTCCGGTAATTTGTCTCAGCATTTGGCGAACAAAGCAATTCGCTAACGCGGTCATACAAAAGTGTTCGAAAAATTTCACCAAATTACTTATATCACCAATATTTCTCTCTTTACCCTACTTAAATAATAATATTTTCGTTTTACTTTAACACTTTGTTATTTACTCTTAATATTACTGTTATAGCGGCTAAGGTTTACATTAGTTCTGACGATAACAGCATGCCGTTTAATTTGTTTAACAAAAATTGACCCGAGCCACTTCCCTCTTCACACCATTAGAGGTACACAATCACTTTTTGTTTCGCTCAATTAAAATGATGTCTTATAAAATATAAGAAGTTTATTTGAGTTTCATAAGTGCTCGTGTACCTATAAATTTGCTTATTTATTCTATTTATAATAGGCCCAGTTAAATCGATACATGAACAACGTCCCTAACCCGGTTCATACAAAGACCAATCTTAAGCTACCACTATGACACAGATAGTTAAATTGGATCGGAACGAGTTCTACCTTTCTGTCATTAATCTTTTTAAAGTTACATAGGTCTTATTCTTAGTATGCTTAAATTAGAATATATCTAGCATATAATGTAAAATAATATATGTTAATGCTATTATTAATTCTATTAATTCTATATTATATATTTACATGCCTTTGCACAGTAAACTTTGGGGTTGATATGATGATGATTATTATAAGATTACATGCGTATACATCGGGTAAATTTTGCACTTGAGCTTTATGAGAATAGATATTAACTTAGGTACCTTGAAAGAAATGGGAAATGTTTTTAGGATTTCCTTAACTCACAATTATTACACTGTTGACATTATATTAACGAGTGATCATTACACACGTTTTGCGCGCTTTGTACATTTTTTAGTACTTTTTAATCGATTTTCCGCAGACGGTTGTTGCAACGTTTTATACGTTTTGCAGTTGTTTGTGTGACGCGTGTTTCTAATTGATGCACTTCCAAACGTGTCTGTCCAACTGTCTCCGTCTGGGCAACTTCTACAATTGTAAAGGGATAGACGTGGCTACAGAAGCGATTCCAATATTAAATAATCGTGCGAAAAAGATGTGTTTACAACATAGAATTGTAAATAATGTTACGAACAAACATAAGAAAAAACAATGGTCATGAATAGGGCTTGTAAGCCACTATAGCCTTTAAATTTTTGCACAACCAAAAGTATATCATTATGAGTACACATTACATGAAACAAACAAAAAAATTTTAAGTTACAGTGACTTCGATTAAATATATCAATATTTATTGGCATAGAAAATTTGTTATTTGCTATTGTTTTATGTAGTGTTCCTGAAATATCTTATCGTTCTCTAATTTGCTTCTTAATAAAAGACGATTTTACTTTGTGACAGATTTTCAATTGGCTCTCATTCTTAATTACCTACCGAAAAACATCGCAATTTAAGATTTAATTAAGCTTCGGCAAGGCATTTCTGAGCAAACTTTGGACGGACGGTCTAGCGATCTGAATTAAATATAACCTGATCCTTAGAACTACTTCTTGTTATATCTTATGAAATATGTGTTCTGTAATCGCACATTTAGTACTCAACATTTATGATACCGACAAAGCAACAATACAAATATACAATTATTAATTATGGTTATCAAATAATCGTCCTATGTTAGTCCACTGCTGGACATAGGCTTCCCCTAATTCACGCCTTCTCCAGTACGGGGTTCTTGGACCATATGCCTCTACGCTGGTCCTAATGCGGGTTAGTGGGTGGACCGACTTTTTAACATGCACATCTGACGCATGGATCATCTTACTTTTCAGACAATTGGGTGATTGGAACAAATTGTCGTAACCAACCAGAAAACAACGATAACAGAAAGTTATTTACCATATGGGACTCAAATTCACGACCTCCGTTTCATAAAGCAAGGGCCAATACCGCGTTGGCCACAAAGGCGGCTATTATAACAATAATGTACTAAAACTCGCTGTAACATGGAAACTTTTATCACAGTAAAGCTAGGATCGTTAGTATATTTTATCATTATTTTTATACCAATAGCCACACCTGTATAACTGATACTAAATTATCGTCAAGTCGTAAAGGAGAGATCACAATACCCTAATTTATTGCAGCTTTGCTCTACAAATAACAATCAGGTTACATACGGAGATTATTCTTGTCCCGTAAGAATTAAATTTACGAGGTGCCCCGGGGGTAACGGATGTTATTGTTGAATAAAATAGCTTCAAAATAAAAATGTAGTTACATCCAAAGTAGATCCTGGAATTTACAAGGACAAAATAGAATTCGTAAATTATATAAAAAAATATTGTTGTAATATATAGTATATATTGTTATAGTAATATATTAAAATATAGTATATAATTAATAGAATAGAATAATATAGTAAATATTGTTAGAATTTTTTGACCGACTTCCTAAAAGATAATAAATTGAGTACCTCCTACTCAATATGCAGCGCATGTTTGTTTTTTAAATATTTTATATCGTTTCTCCCCTCCTAGTGGTCCGATTTCGTTCATTCTTTTTGAAATGTAATAATGTTTAATAATCAGATACTAACTGTCATTTGTTCCATTTTTTTTATAATTTTGTGATTAAATTGCAAATGCTGGCTCAACCTTAAGAGATAGACTTTTAAAATACGTTCCACATAATTGTACTATTCGAACTAGCCTGCAATCAAGTCGCCAAGTGTATATAAAACTTTCTTTAGGAATAACCCACAATAAGCTTTTTAATAAAAAATTAAAATAAAATCCAATATACTTTATAGAATACAATATACATAAGAAAATCATTTAGGGTAATATGGTATAAGTTTACATTAAAGTTGAAAATTGAATTGCATTGAAAAAATCCTTGTTTTATGTACATACAGCATGGCAAGCCAGTCAACATTTTGATTAAATGAGTACCTTAAAAGATCTCAGAGATTTACAAGGCGGTGGCAGAAATCGCGCGACAGTTTCATGCAGAAAGCACTTTGTTACCCGTTTGTATTGTGCGAATTGGCTATGGTGCTTTTAAGTCGGTCATATTTTTTGATTAAAGTTTTATTTCTATTGCTTGCGAATATTATACGCATTAAATAAATTACTTTACGGATTTTATCGCGTTTATTTACATTTTAAATTCCCGACGTTTCGAACACTTTCCATGACCGTGATCACGAGGTAGACTCAAAATTATTAGATAAAATCCGTAAAGTAATTTGTTAATAAAGTTTACTCTTCACTTTTTTTGTTTTTTTATTAAATAAAGTCGTATTTCCATTAAAACATTTACTTAAGTTATATATAAACTCTAAATTAAAAACACAAATGAGCGTGCACAAAGTGTGGTCAGTACTTAGTCTGTAAGTAAAACGTTTGAACAATTTATTATTTTAAACTTTGCAATTCGGAGACCCGTTTTATTTAAGACAAAAGTTATTAATTCCTTTTAATATACCAAGGATGTTACGCTTCTTGACTTATATCTGTGGTAAGCTTTACACACAGTCCGCGGGAAGCTACCATCTCCACGAACTAGGTGACCAACACTTTTTGCTAAAAGTGCAGGCCACTTATAGATTTTATATATTAAATTAAAAAAGATTTTTATTAAACTTAAAAAGACATATTGGAGAATCATTTATTGCCAGTTTAGGTTAACTACTGTATGATTTTCACAGGTTTAAAGTAAATTTGCCCAAAAATTTTAAATACGAATATTAATTATATAATACCCCATTTATTCAAATTTAATGGTATCGCTGCAATAAGTAAGTGTTTATAAAAAAACACAACAATATTATATAACATATTAATATCTAAACACTTTTCCAACCCTATTGCATTAAGTTAAAAAAAGTCAAAAAAGTCCGGACGGGCTGGTAGTATGTATGCATGAATAAATTTCAGTAATTATATTTCTCGTTTGTTTGTGTATTTTAAGTTTCAACTATAATTTTTGCAAAAAGAACTTTTTATTTCATGAGATCTTGCAGGCTTTAGAGCGAATACTGTTTGCACTTGTCAGCAAGAACTATTGAAACTATAAAATCGTTATCTTTATTCAAGTTCTGCAATCGTCTATGAAAATGAAAAGAACTATTCAGCGTGTAGTAATCATTACTTAAATCGGTTAGGGAATATAAAGTTGTGAAACTTATCGAACATAAATGGCTTTCAAATTCTTTTACTACAGATAACAATTGACAGTTCTTTACGTTCTCACATCGCTGCTTTAATTTATCTTCTAGTCACCATCACTTTCATTTGCTTCTTTACTAGATGGTTATTGTTATCGACTCTTCGAAAAAGATATTAAAAGGAATCGATAATTATGACCTGATGAATAAATGATGAATAAAATTATGTTAATAGACGATACTTCAAATCGTATGATAATTTGTATTATTCCAATCACTCTTTAAACCATAAATTTTTCTATGGTTTATAAAGTCATACTTAACAATGGTGAAGTAAGTTTTACATAATTATTCTTAGATATTTTATTTTGTTGGCCTAAAAAGATGGAAGTAACAATGCAAATATTCGTAGTAATCATCGGAAAAAAGAAAACACCCTCAGAGGTTAAGTTTAACGGTTAGTCTAAAAAGTTTTTAGGCAGTTCAAAACTATACCAAGACATTTCTAGTAAAGCGGATAGTTCAAATAAGGGTTCTAACTAATTTTGAAAGTTATAGCTCATTTTATAATTAAACTTTAAGGTTCATTTAATCTATTATTTACTGTTCATTAACTTTATGTATCATAATGACCAATTAAAATTTATTATAAATTGGTACAAACAAGCGTTACGTGAACAAAACAATATAGAATACAAACAAAACACAAACATTGCATTTCCGTTTGAACGCTCTTAAGTATTATTAGGTCAACAAAGCGTTAATAATATTTATTTAAATTTGCATATCACAGGATAAATATTAGATAAATGCATTAATTTCTTACTATAAATAATAATTATTTTGCTAATAATAATAACTCATCAGACTGTGAGCTGTGAATTTTTACTTAAATCAAAGTTCTGATATTGTGTACAGTGAAATATGAGGCAAGATTCGCAAAGCATACGCAATTATTTATAATTGACACATCATGTACTATACAAACTTTACACATTTTTACAGTTATTGTACATAAAATATATATAAACATAATTGTCGTAGATTGTTCGGCTAAATGTTCAATTTAAAAAGTTTGTTTAAATGAATGTTCAATCATGCAAATTCTTACCACTAAAGCTGATGCCTAGAACCTGTATTGTAAAATTAAAATGTTACTATAGTAATCCTATTAACTGTTGAATGCATTGCAAAGTAATTACGTCGTCGGGCATTTTTTTAAAATAATTATGAAATATATTTTACACAACGCGAAAAAATATATATGTATATTTATACAACCAAACAAAAGATATTTGCTTGCAAGCTGCTATAACATATTATTTTTTTCACAATCAAAAATAAATCATTATTAGTATTAATATGCGTTACAGTGTTACAGTTCCTGACTAAATACATAAATTTTATTGGCATAGAAAATTCCTTTCAATTAATCATAACGAACGAACAACGAAGACAACGCTCAAAAAATTCTTATTGTCTATTTATTTTTCTACGCATAACAAATAAAGTACACCTCGCAGCAATTATCACCAATCAATCAATCAATCGATAACATCTTAATCCGAATGTAAAGATCTAAATATAATATATATAATATATAAAACGATAAAAATATATATGATATGATAAATATGTATGATCTATATTTGTACGTGTAAGGTCTCCTTATAATAAGGGATCGTTTGGGGAAGTACCGCCGTGGTGCCTAATACTACACCAAATCATTTGTGTAAACACCACCGACTTTTGGTCTAAAGGTACCGTACAGTATATTTACTAAAGGGCACGAAAAATTTGCTGTATAAGGGGTGAGTGAATTTGTAGCATATTACGCTGTGTTTTTATTGATACACTTAGGAGATGATCCATGCGTCGGGTGGGCATGTAAAAAGCCGGTCCACCCACCAACCAGTATTGGACTAGCGTGGTGGGATACGATCCAAAACCCCCCTTATGTAGAAGGCGTGTATTAGGCTTAGGCCTACGCCTTTGTCTAGCAATGGTCAAACACAGGCTGATGATGATGACACTTCAGACAAATGAACGTTAACCTTTAGTGGTAATATATGTTTACTTGAGCTACACACTACAGATTTGCGGCGGATATAGAGGCCGTGGAGAAACTCAGACGGTCCCTTGCAATAAAGAGACTTTTATATTTCTTCAAGTTTATAGACGTAATATTTTAAATAATTATTATAATTATCAGGGATATTGCGGATGTGACATTTTTGCTATCCACTGATGTAGATGTGGATGATAATTTTTAGAGGTTTACTTTCGTGAATGCGGATGCAGATTTAGATTTCAAGATTTGAAGTTTATTTATTCATAAAAATCCTTAGTATATTATTATTTTTATTGGATAAAATATAACCAAAATTTTATCCAATAAAAATAATAATATCTTTAACAAAATGATCCGGTATTTTGTTTAATTTATTAAGTAATTATTTAAAAAATGTGTATTTTATCTTTTACAAACTGCATATCTTTCAGACTACAACTTGTTTTTTCTGACTTGTATTTATTTAGTTTGATTTAACGGTTAGTTTCGTATTAAATACGCGAATTTTGTCATATATGAATCGGGTCGAGTTACTGCTTTTAGAAAATTACTAAAAAGTAAACATACATAACCAGTAACCATGCAGGAACTTTAACATGAAATAAAAATGTATTTTATGTTTAAGTTTCTGCATAGTCATATATTCACATTTATAAATATTTGATCATGTTTTTCAAATCATAATTTATTTTTTTTGGTGACTTTAAAAGTTTGTCTTATAAGTAACGTGAGAGTTCTAGCTCGCATTTAGAACTCTCACGTTACTAAATCTAAATGCTGCCTATATTCATACTTAATTTCTTTTATATTGTAACATAGTTAAGTAATTTTGACATAATGATATCCATTATTTACGAGCTCATATGTTCGAAATCATTAACTGATAACATCATAAGACTTTCATTAGTATGATCGAATAAAATAACTTCGTGAAATAGGAAATTAAATCATAGAATAACACACAAACCGCAAAATATTTCTTTAATCTGTTTTCGAACGTTATCCGACCACCGTATAATTCAGTTACACGATTATAAAAAGATTAAGAACAGACTTTTCTAATTTTTTTAAGAATCGATCCCTTTACTTTAGATTTACATTAGCTTTAATGTAATAAATTAGTTAATAACACCTGTATATAACATAAATTTAAAAGGAAAGTGAAACATATAAGTTAAAACGTAAGCTAAATTTAAGAGATATTTTATATATCTTAATCACTCATACAAAAGTTCCGCTTTGAAAGTGTAACGCACTCCAGTGTCTTTAAGGAGCACTCTTCATAGTGCAGCTTTTACCTTGTCTACTGCTAACAAAAACATTTATGCTACGTTAAATATATCTTGAGGTTTTAAGGCAATGATCTTGGAAAACCACCAAATCTACAGACAATTTTGACGATTGCTTTATTAACCTGAAACTTCTTTGGAATAGGCTAGGTTAGTCTGATTATTACTGGACCTTTACTAGAATATAGTCGATTATGTGATATGAGTAACTCATGGTTATTTTTTAAAGTAAGAAATATAAATATATATATTTTAATTATTTACGACGCGGATGAATTTAATCAGATAAGAGCGTTCATATATTGCTAAGCTTTAAGCTATGATCTTTCCATAATGATGATACCAAATATGTGTTTAGGTGTTTCAAATATATATCTGTGTTGAATTTCAATATAAAATAGCTAGTATAAAGCGCACCAACATTTTTATGTTATTGATTCGTGGACATTTAATGAGGGTCTCTCGATCATATTGGGACTCCGCTCGACAAACGGAAATTACATGTACGTGAGATCGACGGTTGCTTCAGTACTTCAGGGAGTTTTCTAGATAATAAAAATATTTCACGTTCATTTTCTACTTTACTGTTCTTTATTTTTCCTTGTCTTATATATAACAAAAGGAAAAGGACATAGTAAGAAATCAACATCATACATAATAATGAAAGAGAGCGTGGATTTCATTTTCACCACGGAAAAACATTGAGTGATGAAAAAATTTCTTTTCTCATTTCTGGGTGATTTTATCTGTATTATGTTTTTATTTATTAAAGTAGTTAACCATTAAAAACAAAATAAGACTACGAACTTTAAAGCGTTTTCCTTTGTTTTCAATATTCTTTATGTTTTAGACAGTTTGCAGTTTCCATGGTCACGGGCAGACTAGTAAACTGATGGCACAGGAAAGTTATAATTATTTCTTTTTTTTACGCGATTATTATACATATCAAATCCACTAATTTACGTATTTTTCGCATTATTTAATATATTTATTCCCGACGTTTCGGATTCCTTCCAGCATCCAAGTTCACGGGCAGACTAAGTTGGTATATGTCTGTATCTCTATGTTTTCGAATAACGTTAGTTTTATTTAAAAATTGACTTATCTTTCGTTTTCTTAATTTTAATGTTGGTTTAACAAAAGTATTTATGTTCTCTTTCGGTTTTGTAGTTTTATACTATGCGTTTAATTTTGAAATTATTGTATCCCAGGAAGTGGCAAAGACCAACCATCCACTCTATTAAAATTTGGATATTTTTAATTTCTATTGCTTCCTGAATCATCCTTGGTATAAATCGATGTTCTAAGCCATTATTTTGGTTCATCAAATCTATATAATGATTGGGCTTGTCAGAAAATGGTCGCAAATTGCAGATTTCTTATAGCGTCGGTGCTTAACATCAGCTATATGTTCTTTTACTCTGATTCTTACTGGTCTTTTGTTTGTCCAATATAAAACAGACTACATTTGGTTCAACAAGAGCGGATGCCTTGTTGAATCAAATAGTTTTATTTAAGTGAAAGATTAACATATGCATATTCTACCTTAACACGACTAACTGCATGACGTGGTCAAATAAATCCTTAAAATGTTTTGTACGATGTAAATTAAAATATAAAAATGGGAACCATTTCCTGACCGAGAGGTTATTAAGTCTTCAGTTCTTATCCATAATTGGAATGTGCAACACTTGATTTTTAAAAGGGAAATAATTTTCAGGCATAACGTAATCATCATCAGCCTGTGATAGTCCACTGCTGGACATAGGCCTCCCCTAATACACCTCCATCCATTAGGGGATTTTGGACCGTATCCCACCACGCTGGTCCAATGCGGGTTGGTGGGTGGACCGACTTTTTACATGCCCATCCGACGCATGGATCATCTTACTTTTCAGACAATTGGGTGATCGACCCAAATTGCCTTAACCAACTAGGAAGCAACAATGAATATTTGTTGAGTCCCCGCAGGATTCGAACCCACGACCTCCAGTTTCTAAGGCACTCGCCTATACCACTAGGCTATGGAGGCAGTAACGTAAACCAAGTAAAAATTATTGTAAATTTGTTTTTGAAAGGGCTATTTTTAAATTGGTCCAGCTATTATGTTGAAACTTTCGTCATTTCTACACGCCATAGCAAAGTATAATAAGTATATGTTATTATGAAAGGTACTTCACGTGGCACGTTATTTTCTCCAAATGGCAGACGAGTCCAGTGGGAACGATTCGTTCTTATGTTTTAATCCTCTTTTACATGTTTCCATCAACGATGCCAGACAGCAAAAGTCATCACTTTTATTTGTGCACCCATAATTTTTTGAATTGGACGAGTACAAGCTACGGGCGGGCGTTTAGAACTAAAACGATTATTTGAATGTGGAGAGTATATGTACATTGGTATTAATTAAAAAATATAATTATCAAAAATTATCAACACATAAACGCACGATATTTAGTAGAACTCGTAAAATTTTATCAAAATATATGATTGACTTTTAATTCAAGATATGTATTATAGATGTTTTGACGTCTTCCTATACTAATCCTCCATTTTATCGTAAGCTTAGGTCTTCGGCCTCTGTAGTTAAAACTATTTTGTATTTATTAAGGTAAGATAAACTTATGTTTAATTATTTAGGTCTTTCCTAGAAGTTTCGGCCATCGTTTGCAATAAAAAGTGCATAAAAATTTACTAAGTCAAACAATACTCGTTCAATCCAGTTTTATCCCTGCTTTTCATTTGTGCTTAAACATTCTTCTATTATTTAAATACTTCATGAATTAAAAATGCCTTTACTGTAAAAACTGGTTTTTGTGTCCACCCTCACTTTTATTTACTCTCCCTTTTAAAAATAATTAAACAGGCTTCTGACAATTTGCATTTCTTACAAGATTTTAATATAAATTTAATTAAAAAATTGAAAATTAAAACGAAGCTTAATATTATAAGCAAGCAAAATTAAATATTGATAAATCTTTTGTACAATGTACACGTTCAAAAGATTTATCAATGTAACAAGTAAAGTTAAAAAGTGACAGACTTCAAACAGTGTATTTATTTTGAGCAAAAAATGAAAGCAAACAGCGCGTTGATATCCGCTTTAATATTGCTTGATTAATCCGATAACAACGCGGTGTATGCACGAATCTTTATTGCGATTAAAGCTTCATAAATGTCTGACATGTTTTAAGGTATTCATTATACATAAATTACTTCTAACACATATTTAAGACGGGTTATCGCGGACTCGCACTGACTAAACCCACCACGTTTTTCCTTCCTGACATCGTCGTCATGTTATTACCTTTGTCCTAATTTTTATAGTTTACAATATTTATAAGTATGTATATATTTATATATTTTTAATGTAATATTTACATTTATATATTTATCTTTATGATATAACATATTATTTTATTTATTAGTATTGTTATGTTTAGCTATTACATTATTTTTTTATAGTAACTGTGCACCTCCACATTAACAATCTCTGCACCACCTTAAAGTCGACTGTAAGAAAATGCCTATGGCATTAAGTCTTTCTTTGTATGCGTATTACTATAATTGCATAAAGTGTTAATAAATAAACTACATATCACAAAATTTGTATCTGGTTGTCCCGCAGAACTTGCTTGACACTCTGAAGCTCAGCGGCCAGATGTTCCTTGTCGGCGATCCCTCGAGCTCTCTGAAACAGGTATATACCAACAGTAGCTAACTGTGAAGGGTGGTGATGGGATGCCCCGTTAAGATATTTATTTATATGAGTTTGCTTCCTATATACATAATGGCTCAAGGTGTTATTAGGATTTCTTTCTTCTAGATGTACTTGTTATAAAAGTTCTGCGTGACAACAAGCTTCATATCTCACGCCTACGCCACAAGGATCAAGTGAAGCCAGCCACAGTCCAGCGAATGCCTGCAGTTCTGTTTTACATAGGAGGAGTCACTGCTAATATCGGCTATATCTTAAAGAAGGCTTCTATCAATACATTTTTTAAGCCTCTTAAGTAGATAAGTCAGTTTCTACCGCCTGTGAAGTGTAATATCCAAAAGTGTGGACGTGAAGCTATGCTGGTTAAAAAAGTCTGTAAAATGCGACCACGTACTGGATAAATCCAACCATTTAATAAGATTTGACAAACTACAAATCCTTACCTAAGAATACCGATTCCTACTCATGAAGATACGCGAGGCTATTGAAATTATAAAACATCCTTATTTCAATAGAGTAGATGGTTGGGTGTTACCACCTACTTGAGATCTAATTATTCACAATATTCAAGCTGAGCATAAAATTACTGCTAGACATCAAGATACCATAAGCTCGGTACGCGTAAAACGGAATAATAAATAAAATACAAAAATGACAGTGGCCGGGTAAAAAACTATAACAGACGAACAACATCTCAGTCTGCCCGTGACGTAGATCCTGTAATGTGTCTAAAATGTCGGAAAGATTGTAAACCAAATGAAATGCGATAAAATCCGTAAAGTCTTTTATTAAATTATAACATAGATATTAGCGCGTTGCTCTGCTTTCAGCGGCAGGCAGCTTTCAGGCCTATGTCTAGAAGTGGTTTAACAAGGCTGATGATAATTTCAAATAATATTCGTAATATGTTTTGGTAATTAAAAAATAATTCGTTAATTATTGTTTTGCGATTTGATGAAAAAATATTAGTAAAGCTAAGGTGCGATTGAAATGCGGCAGCGCGGGTTGATCGCACGCACCTGTAAAGTATTATAAAATAAAATAAATAGTTAGTTACTAACATCATTAAGTAAAACATAGATATATGCTCTCGCGAATTATATGAAACATGGATTTAATATATTTCTTAAGGTTAAGGCAGCGTTTTCAATTTAATCGTACGAGGTCGTCATTTTTGACGCCGTAATTTCCTTAATTTATTAAACATCTATTAAACTTCTTAACTTATGAAAACAAAATTATTAAAAAAACAGGACCTAAAGCCAGCTAATACTTATTATTTAAAAAAGAATGAACAAAATCGGAGCACTCGGAGTGGAGCAACGAAGTAACACATGTTTATAAAAAAATAAACATACGCTCCGAATTGAGTACCTCTTTCTTTTGGAAAGTCGGTCAAAAAGAAACGAGATCATAATGTGTAATGTGAAGGAAATGGTTATAACAAGATACCGAGTTACTCGAAAAAGAGATTTTATTAGATTTTTATAGTGCTCCGGTCTTACGGTTTTTTATAGTTCGACTATCGAAGGCCTTTGTTGTACATCGGCAAAGTTCAGATGAAAATAAACGGATAAAGTAATTGTATAGATAAAGAAGTGGTATGCTTATTTATAAATTAATTTAAAACTCGTTGATCTAGAACAATCGTTTTGTTGAAAGTAATAAACTTAATATATGTAACAATTTACTGTTTTACTTTTTAACCGTCTAAAGTTGAACAAAAATCGAATTCTGTGATAATTGCTATCGGTGCGAAAATTTTTTTCTTTATATCTGTGAATATGTCTGAAACGAATGATTTTCTCCTTATGAATAGCGACATAGTAGTTACATGAGCTGTATACTCATCGCATCTGGTTTGACGTTACTGAGCTCTACTTATTTAATTGATGTCGTAAAAACATCTGCACTTAACAAGCGTGTCCTTAAATTTTATGGTGACACGAAATGATTACAAGACTCCTCACACATTAAATTTTATAAATTATGTTTAATCTCACATACAGTTAATGTACACTTTAACTGTCAGTAAAATCTGTTGCGAATATATAGTTAAATTAAAAATGTTACGGTGTTAGAAATTAAGAAACTATTAGAATAACAGCCACAAATATAAAGGAAGGAAGGGCAAGTATGCACTTCCTTCCTCTGTAAATGATGTTGCAAATTTAAATATACTTTATATAGAAAGCATCACAAACATTTCATTAAACACGCATTACATCACGTAGACCCTCGTCAGCACTATTGGGCCGTGGACGTGTTATTATATCTAAAAATGAATCTATCAGTAGTGTGCCTTAAACTGCGACATTCGCCACTCAAATAGACGATTAATAAATGAAGTTTTAAAAAGCGTATTCAAAACCCTGTGATAAAATTATCTGATAAAGAAGGAAAATTATAGTAGTTAGCAATTTATGGACTTAATTAAATTTTTACTAACCATTTCACACAAATTTTTCAAATTGCATTATCAATTTATGTTGGAATATGTATATCAAATAAATGGTCAAGGTCTTAAGAACTACAATAAAATAACTTACTATTTATTTTACATTATTATACTTTACAGGCGCGTACGATCAACCCGCGCTGCCCAAACCAACTAGAAAACAACAATTTAAAATTGTGGAGTCTTCCCAATGGTTTCAAACCTGCGAGTTTCGATTTCTAAAGCGCAAGACTGCACCACTAAGTCAAAAACATATTAGATTTTAAAATTTTTGTCGTAAAAAATAGCAATGTCACCATAAACTTTTGTATAAAGCATGGTATTTACAATCACAATTTTTAATAATTTCCGTAGAAGCAAAGATTAAATTACTTTCAATAAAAGAAAACTTTTTCCGCTTTAGATAATGAACCTTCTGGAAAAGAACTGATTTTACGCCAAGGTTTTAATAACGCTTATTTGCACCCGAGTTTGTTTTTATACGCGTTTCGCAACAGATGGGAATCTACACCGCACTGCAGTTGAGAAATGTTGCAATAATCTTGGAGGGAAAGTGTTATAATTTTTTTTAATTTGTAATCACTTTCTTACTTTACGAAATATAAATGTACTGTATAATAGTTTGTACATTATATAATTTTATAGATAGGTCTTAGTTGGTATTTTTATAAAAATGTTACATTTGAATACTTTTAAAGTTTTTTTGTATTTATAACCATATTTAAACTGTCTTCTATAAACCTTTTTCTTCATAGACAATAAGTAGTTTTATATGATTACGTACACATTGTTAGAAATAGATTGTCGGACAGTTTGAATATTTACTTTATAATTTTTGTGTTCGTTTATACCGATCAAAAAAATATATGTTCAGCGTTTTGTTATATATTAAAGAACCAGAGCCTTGTGGTATGGGCTTGCGTTTTAGAAACTGAAGCTCGTGGGTTCAGATCCTGCGGGGATACAACAACGTTACATTGTTGTTTCCTAGTTGGTTAGGGCAATGGCGACTGATCACCCGATTGGCAAATGCATCAAGATGAGATGATTCATGTGTCAGATGAGAATGTAAAAGTTCTTTCGTGCGCCTTATCTCTTCCCCGTCGTATCGGTTATCCGTCCCTTTATGAGCTCTGAGAGTATAAAGGAATGGGGAGTGCAACTGTTTGCACACTCATCATACGAGACTTCCTCAGGAATCGAACGTTCCGATACCGCGTAGAGGGAACCTAATCACTACCTCGACCGGTCCAAGCCGGAGTACCCAAGGCTCCGTGATTAGGACCAATCCTTTTACCTTATTTACTAACGACATCCCACAACACCGTCTTGTAGACACCGCCTTATTCGCAGACGACACCTGCATATACTCAACCAGTAGATGTCCTATCCTAGTTAGTCAAAGACCAACCGGGCCAATATCCTAGGGAATGGTTCCGGAAAAGGAGAATAGAAATCAATCCTTCCAGAAGCGCGGCTATTTTGTTCACGGACGAAGACCGTGCCTTCCTTCCAATGTCCGACTCCTAGATTACCCTATCCCTTGGGTCAAACAGACCAAATACCTCGGGGTAATCTTAGATAAATCCTTGACATTTGGCCCGCACATTACGCGGGTCAGAAACAAAGCGGCCTACGTCTTAGGTCGACTCTTTCCACTAATAAATCCAAAAAGCAAGTTGTCTCTGCGCAATAAGGTGTTGTTATACAAGACAGTCATACGTCCAATTTTAACATATGCCAGTCCCGTCTTTGCACATGCAAAGCAATCACACATTGACAAGCTTCAAGTCCTGCAAAACAGATTCATGCGCAGGGCCACTGGTGCGCCGTACTACCTGCGCAACATTGACCTGCACCTGGATCTGAAATTGCCCACAATCAAACAGTACCTAAAACAAGCTTCTATCCGATATTTCGACTCGGCTTCGCAACACCCAAACGACCTAGTTCGGAGCGCCGCCGCTTACGAACCAACAATTTCACTCGCTAAAAACGACATCCATCGAAGAGCGCGAAACGCGATTACAGATCCGGACGATGAGACTACAATCGTGCAAGCACGTTTTAACTCACTACGCAACACAACTTGTCCTCGCCGTCGAGGACAAACTAGTACACCGTATAACAGATATCGGCACGTACCAGGCCGATTCTCACCAACCAGATAGGGCGGTAAACACTTTCCACTAATAAGTCCTAAAAGCAAATTATCGAGCCGAGGTTCATCCCACGGGCACCCTCGATAAATGTTGCTAACGGGTATAGGCATGGACCTAACCAGCGGATTATCGAGCCGAGGCTCGGCCCTCTTGGCAGTCTCGATCAAGCCCGCTTAGGGATAAAGAAGTGAGCCTGAGCCGAGGTCCCCTTCAGGGTCCCTCGGAGCTAAGCCACAGAATAGAGGTGAAGTCTGTGCACACTTAAAGTTGCACTGCCTCTCCAACCGCCGGGTTGTAGCGGTTAACTCCACCAAAGTGAGTCATCCGTAAAAAAAAAAACTGTTTGCACGTACACTTGTGCACTATTATACTTGTGCCTTAGATCAGTCGCCGTAGTCGTCATCGACTGGAGGGCATTATTATAGTATGAACGAAACTCTGTAATGCTTCTTTCCTAAATAACGATATTAAAATAGCAAAAGCATATTAAAATAACTACTATACTTTAACATTCGATACTTAATTCGTTACCTGTTAGCGAATATAATTGTTTCTGGGTTTATCAAAAGGGAACCATACCATGGACGTACATGCTTTTGGCAAAAGTTGGACCATTAATCGTATTTCTAAGTACTGTTACCAAGTTAATCGTTTCGTAACTTTCATCAAATACGATCAGATGCTTTGTTTTATTATATGTATACGTCTATTAAAAATGTTATTACATGTGCATAGAATGTAAATCCCAATATTTACAATTATTTTTATTTTTAAACATTCGTTCGTGTAAAACTCGTTTATTATGCAATCCAATATAATTAAAAATTTAATATTAGATCTGTGGATAGAGAGTTTGTGAATGTAGTATAATTTATCTTTGGACATTTTTTATTACATAACCTTATAGTTTTACATCATAGTAAACAAAACAATCTGTATAACGAAGGAAATGTGGTATTATATTAATTGTTAGCGATCGGTAACCTATCTTATCTTTGATTTTTTTCTTTCAACCCGCAGCATAGTATGAGTACACTACTACTGTGAGGGTTGTTATTTGAAACTTCTGATCACTTCCTTACAAAATATACGAAATTAGCAAAAAAATCCTCTGTATCATCTTTAACACTAATATTTCAGTACAGAAATTATTAAATGGCAACTCTATGACCGACTTCCCAAAAGAAAGAGGTACTTGATTCTGAGCGTATTTTTTTTATATTGTAGAATAAGTTATTTAATAGATATATGAGAAATAAAAAAAAATACGGCACCAAAAACCACAACCTCTTGCGACTAAACTGCAAACGAAAAATTCAAAACCGTAATCGATAGACTTAAAGTATGTTTAACATAATGTTCTTCATAAAATTATAGTGAGGTCCGTGAGTTACCATTTTAATGTCAAAAATTGTGAAAAATTGCAATACAGTGTACGTTTAAATAAAAAGTAATGCACTTAAAATTTCTTTATTATATGTGTATAAAACGTGTTATATATCACATTTTAATTAATACCTTAAAAATAATGCAGTGGCAAAAATTGCGCGGTTGTTTGTCGCAGAGGGCACGTTGGCACCCGGCCTAAAGTTTTGACGGCGATCATATATTTTTTTTATTTTCACTTGTGGTTATATGTATTGAAAGTGAAGGGTGTAGGTGGCTGTTTGCAACAATACTGAACTACTATCAATAATAAATATATACTGCTTCCTGGAGATGAAGGTAAGCCAACTAGGAAAAAACCATCGTCGTGCCATTTTCAGCTGAAAATATCAGAATGAAAACTATGTTTCGATTTGTAGAAAACAGTGGCAATGAGAATTTACTTGTGAAACAATACGTAATACTCTCTTCTTAGGGTGGCAAGAGGATATGTAGGGCCTTATGTCATTTTCTTTTTTAATACCAAGCAAATGATAATTTTAAATGATAAAACAAAATAAAATAAAAAAAAACAATACAATAAAAAGAAACATGTTTAAATTTTTTTTCAATATTTATAAATCCATTTGATTGTTAGCTGTTTTGATTTAGCGAGTTTTAAAATTCGTCAATTTTATATACCTACATAGTCACTTGATGTCTCTCAGTAAGTTTAGTATTATTGTGATTTTCTAGCCTTTACATTCTAGTATTTTTTATTTTTACGTTAATAACGACATCGTATCACAGTTTCTATTGTTCATGCGAATATTTTTTTTCTTTAACCATTCGTGTCCTACTGCTGGGCAAAAGCCTCTCTTCGCTGTGACCATTCATCTCTTTTGCTAGTCATGGAAAACCAGTCTTTCCTTAATTAGTCCAGTTTGTCTCGCCATCTTTGCCTAGGTCTGCCACGCCGTCTTTTATTTTTGGGGGTCCAAAAGGTCCATGTTTTAGCCCAGAAAGAGTCAGAAATGTGGCAAATGTGTCCGGCCCAGTCCTATTTAAGTGCTGCGGGTTTTGGCTCACGTCTGCAATTTGTTTAATTGAACGGAGCGTGACATTGCAAATATAGTCTGTGAGCTTGATGCCTAGCATACGCTCCGTAGCTCTTTGGCATTCCGTTCTGAGCCGCCGGCAGGTACGGACTCTCTCGTGCGTTCCGCATGAGTTCGTTAATCTGCTTACGCGGTACAAAGTTAGTTGGTGTCACAGTGCTGCCGTTTAGTAGTGCTGTGTTTCGTTTATGTAGTAAGTGCTCGCAGGCAGGTTCCCGACTTAACTGTAAGTAATTAACACATACACAAAAAGACCACGAGGCATTTATCTTTTAATTTAACTTGTGCTTGTGCATTAGGTGGCAGCTAGGCACACCAGTGCTCCTAAAGCGCTTACACTTATTTATAGGCACACCTGCTCACGCAGGTGGGGAAGGCTAGAATAGCTTACACCGTGCCGGCGGGGTCGCCCCAATGGCTAAAATGGAGGTTGGATCCCCCAACACCGCGATCAAAGATGATATTTCCGCGAACCGCCCGAAAATTTAGGCCAAAAATCCAGCTTTAATCGCCTTCCGAAGGCCCGGGCCGCCACACCCAAAAATCCCCACGCCGTCGCCGTTCGACCCAACCAGGACCAGCCCAGTAGGCCTGTCCCGTGTCTTATCTTTGGCAACCAGACGCCGAAGACGAATCGCCTCAAAATGGAAGAAGAAGGATCAGAAGGTTTTACCACCTGCGATCGGAAAAAAGGCAAAACGCCCCGCCATGAAGCGACACCGAGGACCCGTCCCCACGCCCGTCCCCAACCGCAGCCCGCGAAAGCCGCGGCCACCGCAATCAATTCCCACTGCGGACGTATAAAGGCCGAACGTGGGCCACCCCCGGTCGGATTACGACAAGGGCCGGAGCGTTTCTGGCTATCAAAAAAATATCAAAGTTTTTGTTCCCGCTAACCGATAGGCAACCAACGTAGAAGCTCAGAGTTTCCCCAACTCAATACCTCCCAGGGTAAAATGCGTTTCCACTTTCGCTTTGGGAAGACCGCTCCCTTGAGTCGTTTGGGGTTCCAAAACTCGAAGACAGGTCAACGGGATCTCAAACGCCAGATACCGTTCGGGGTGCGCTGCACCACCCCGCCAAATTTGAAATGGACCCACCATGGTGACGTCTTTCCCGAGGGAAAACTTTCAATGTTCCTTTAATATTAATAACGGTTTCGGTCGAACCCACCGCCGGCCGGCGCGTGTCATAACGCCAACATTTTCGACAAACGCGCCCTTTCGCGCGCCGGTAAAATGTGCCAACACAGCCCGGGAGGCCAAGGCCAAAAATTCGGTCGAGCCGCCCACGGGCGCAAACGAAACGGTCACCGGGTTCGGGGTTGCTGGGCACCTAAAAACGCCATTCCCTCCGCCGGAATCCGAATTTCGCGGTTAAGGATTTGTCCCGCACCCGCACGGAGATGATGGGCAAAGCCCAGTTTATAAAAATCCGTCGCCCCTAAACTGCGGCGGAAAATAATAAAAGGGGCGACCAGGGGGTCCCCAAAGCGAGCAAAACCCATCCCGCCGCAAATCACGTCCCGGGGCCGGTAATTAGTCCGTCCGGCGCCCGTTGACTTAATCTAAATACTTTTGAATAGCACAAAATTAAAGTCAAATTATACATTTGACCATAAAAATGCACCCAATCCCCGTTGAAAAAATAAACGTCTTGTTTGTACGGGAAATATTAGACCATAAATAAATTTAAATAAGAACCAAACAGACACAAACAGTAGGTTAACGTTTAAGATTACCAACTTTTGGTGGGCAAAACCCGGCCAGTCGTATCTTTTCGCAAACGGCCCAAAAAGGCGTCCGAAATTCAAACTTTTGGGATTATAAGGACTTTTTCAATAAGATACCTTTTAAACCAAACAAAATAATCCTAAATCAGTGGTAAACAAATTTGAAAGATAGGGTTTTGGGACCGTTGGGTGGACACTGAATACTATAAGAGGTCACTACATATCCATCATTAGACATACCCACACAATAACTTGGGGGAAGGGTCAGATTTACCTACCGGCCAAGGCCGCTTGTTCTTTTTCCGTGTATCTGTCCCAAGTAAGTTTATTAGATCCGACCAGAGCGCTTCTCAGCCAGGTCCATCAAATTTTGGGGGACTTTAAATAAAAACATCCGACTGGGAATTATTCCAAACAAAAAGGCAATAAATTGCTGGAACTCGAGGAGCCAAACATAAACATAAGCTCCCGGGACCCAACTAGATACTCAGACTCAGGCATGGGCGCTCCTAGCACTATAGACCTGCTTTAAGTTAAGGAAGTCTCGCTCGATGTCGTATCGATAGAGGCACCCTGAGTTAGACTCTGACCACTTGCCGGTCTTATTCAGGTGGGCCAAGGCAGGTGCGGTCCCTGACCAAAACCGTAACAAATTGGCATTGTCTTGAACGCAAACTCAAGGCTATGGACCCATGAAAGTTGCTCAAACTTACCGGAGGTTATTGATAGTGTAGACAAAGCATATTTGCCATCGACGGTATAACAACGCATATCTCATCAGCCATCGACGACCCGAAAAGAGGTCAAGGTTTCGGTGACCGCCTTTGGTTCGCCGTTCAGTATTCGATGTCTGATAAGAAGAAAAATACACTCAAGCGGGCGTTTTATCGCCATCCGTCGAGTCAAACCGATTTCGCTTTAGGAAACTTCAGTTAGAGGTCAGAGACAGGATAAATTACCGCAAAGAATCGTGGTTAGGTCTGATGGAAGACTTAGAGCCATCGCACACTGCCTGTGGCGGTTGGCTCGACGGCAAGTCGGATCCCCGCGACGCCATGCCGCCTTTATCAAAAGCCACCAGGGCTTTCGATGACTTCGAAAAGGCCGAATGTTAGCAATACGTAAAGGCAATGTACGCCATCTCGCGCACCGCCGACGCGGCCCACCTATCGGGGGTGGACCGTCTAGTCGAACTTAGGGCTGCCACCACCAAGGGCGATAATTTAAGCAGTGACCCGGAGGAGGTTCCGTATTATTAAGGGTCTTAAACCCCGGTCGGCACCTGGCCCAGACCTATCCAATAAACTCTAAAATACTTGCAGGCCCTATTGTCTGTTTTGGTCAACATTTCAATATTTTACTATCAACTTGTTTTTCCAGCTGGAAAGAAGCCATCGTCATCGGTATTCCCGCCGAACAAACCCTCTAACCTACCCACGAGTTTCGTCCAATTAGCTTGCTCAACTGCTTGGGCAAGCTATATGCTAATTCTCTTCCGGTTGAAAGAACCACACCTGTCCAATAACCTCATCCCAGACAAGAATTCGGTTTTCGTCCGAAGCACTCGTGTCTGACAAATTTATCGCCTGACGGAATTCATTCGAATGGCCTTATCAACCCAAACCCGTATCCACGGGGCCGTCTTCTTCGATGTCGCAAAGGCATTTGCAAAGTCTGGCACAACGCGATTTCAACCGTCATTCTCAAAGTGCGGACAGGCTGGTTCCCATCATCCAAGCCTCTTGTCGAATCCTCTTTCCGATATCGGTCGAGGCACCCTGTCCACGACCGCCCACTCCGCAGGCGTCCCAAGATCTGTCCTATCACCTTTTTATTCCACTCTCACGAGCGACATTCCAAAGCCCGACGATGTCATCTGGCCCGCTGATGACCGCTCTCTTTGTTCGTCCTTAGACCGATTATATCTACAAAAAGCTCCAACGCGATCAATCGTGGGCGAATGGTTTCGTAAATGGATGATGTCAATCCCGAAAAGTGTAGCAATACCTTTCATGGTCTAGTACGTCGTGATTATACGATACCCGTCCTCAACAGGCGTCAGGATAGCCGCGCTGGCGAACCACCGAACACTAGGGCAATAAAACTTTCGCCAACCGATCCCCTGGGAAAGGAAGGCCAAATACCTAGGCGTGATTTCGCTGCAACATGTCGTTTCAAAGTCATATTCAGGACGTTGGAGAAACTTTGTTCGTTTCGACCAGACTCTTCCCTTACAATTCTAACAGTAAAATTCGCTCAAATATAACTTTATGGCCAAAGTATGCATACGACCAATCATGGCTTATACGCTTCCAACTTCTACGCATCCGCACCCCTAAGCAACACAAGTAGTTTCAAAACAAATTCGCACGCCGCGCCACTGGGGCGCGGGTACAACGAAATGTAGACTTACACAGCGACTGTAAATTGCCGACACTCCGCGAGCACTTTAAAAAGTTAACTCGCAAACACATAAAGTAGTCAACCAGCAACCCTCTGCCGGTAAAAGCAGCAACGTACGGCATCCAAACGTCTGGTCGAAAGCGTGGCCGCGAAACGTTCTTCTCGACCTGGACGGAAGGGTGCCGAGACTCCAGGACCCACGGGGGTCCCGACATCAAACCACACCACCACACGGTAGGGATGGCACACACTCACCTGTAGTTCGCTCGCCTTGAACGCGACCACACACACCGCGTATACTAGATACACCCCGGTTCCAGGACGGTTCTCACCGCCCCAGCAATCGATTAATACGTCCAGAACGTCGGCGTCCGGTTCTAAACCGATCGTCGACGATCCTTAGGAGACATAAACTAATACCTAACTCACGTACCTTCTGTCGTGTTGCCTCTGACCATGGACGTTAAAAAGAGTCCGAAATAAAAAATATGTACAACCAATAAAAGTTGACTTAATTTTTATACAATAATGTATAATGTACGATACTTATATAACTTCATGTATAGAATATGTCATAAAAAAAAAAAAAACAAATAAATCTAAATCACCCGTAAAAATATTGTTATAAAACTAATTTAAGGCAGTGTCTGAGAGTAAGTAAATACATTACAAAGTCTACTTTACGTGAAAAAAAGTCTTCAAAAGTGTATTAATAAAAATAAAATCTTATAACGTTTCATACGTTTCAGATGTGACTGTCAAAATCAGGTAGAAGTGTCAAAAAAACATATGTTGATAATAGCCGAAACCTTAAGGGACATTAAAAAAGAGTTGTTCAGAAAAATCTGCCAATGTAAACTAAGAATAACTTACACTAGCTATTTTAATTTTACGTACAAAATATAAAATGACTTAATTGATAAGCTTCTTAAGAATTACGTGGTGTTTTCGGAATTATAGAAGCATATACATTATTTTATTATTATGTATATGATATCAAATTTAGAATTACAATCTGAATATTTTATTCAGAATTAACTGAAGTCACTGAAGGAGTTATTAAAGGTAATTAATTATATATATACGTACTTATATTTATAATATATAGCGCACGCGTACACCTTAATGTTTAACGTTTAAAACTAGTTTAAAAAATCAAATAACCTTCCTTTAAAGAAGTTAAATGAACAGGTTAATATTCATAGCATGCTTAGAACTTTATTCCGCTAGAAATTTCAAAAGAGACTTCCTGCCGTTTACGTGCACAGATTGTTGATATTTTTTGCTAGAGACGCTATTTATAAGTATTTTGGATTTTGCAACACAACATCATTTACCTTACAAAACTAGGTTTTTATCGTAAAGTAAACAAATTAAATAAATCACAACACAATTTATTACAATTATATTAAAAAACTTCGTATAGATTAAAAAGTAAACTGATATACAGGGTGTCCCAGAAGTCACGCACTTCCTTGTAGGGATCGGAAAAGAAAATTATTCTGAGACGAAAGTCCTAACCATTTTTAATCAGACGCATAGATAATTAATTATTAATTGATGAAAGTGACCAATCAGGAGCGCGCTACAGAAGAATAAACAGTTGAGGCTCTGAGGGTGTGACTGAATTTTTATTTTTATTTGAAAATTGAGGCAATTTTAATAAAAATTTAGTAGCGAAGGTCAGTTAGAGCACCAGTGAAGAGCACTGGGCGGCTGTTACTGAATTTTTATTTTGTTTTATTGATGAAACTAAATACGATGGACCCAGACGAACCGAGAGAGTTCCGTCAGTTGATTTATCATGGTTAGCTTTGTTTTGCGATTTCATTTGTTTTCTCCTTCTCTTGGCTTACTGTTTTCGTTGTCAGTCGTTTCTGAATTTTCTGTCAACGAACAACTTTATAATGGTTTATACTTCACTGATTATACCGAGATGCTTATTCTCATGGCGAGTGTAATCGCAATGCTGTATTGGCTGCACGCGTTTATCGAGAGAGATTTCCGAATCGTGACAGCTATCCGGATAAAAACGTCATCCTCCGCGCGATTCATCGTTGTCGCGAATCCGGCAATTTGATGCCCAGCAACGTCGAGCGAGTCGGTCGACCTCGTGACGTTCGGAACGTTCGCATTGAAGAGCGCGTTCTCGCTGCTATCCGTGCAGATCCCAGTAAGAGTACGAGACGGGTTGAACGTGAGATTCACATTCCACGCTCCACAGTCAATCGTATTATTCGCACTGAGAAGATGCACCCTTACCACAAAAGAAAAGTGCAAAGTTAGAAGACACAGATTATCGCTTTGCGAATGGACTTCTGTCAGTTTATTCTTGACTCTAACGATGCGGATCCAAATTTTTTACGGGGAATATTGTGGACTGATGAATCACTCTTTACTCGGGAGGGGTTTTTCAATCAGCATAATAGCCATTGGTATGCAGAAGAAAATCCGCACATGACGGTGGACCGTAACTTCCAAAAAAATGGAAGATTAATGTTTGGGTGGAATCATCGCGACCACGTAATTCTTTACGAATTACCCGAAACAATGGACGTAAGTTAAGATTTGAATACACAAGTAAAATCCTTGAGTGTTAGGGATTTGAATTGAATCTTTTAGAAATTAATTGAGAGCTATTATCATTCATAAACATTGAGCCTGTTTTACGATAGTGATTTTGTATTTTAATGGAATCATTTGCTTTTCCATAGTTAGTTACGTCGTCCTCGTCGTCCTCGTCGTCCTCGTCGTCCTCGTCGTCCTCGTCGTCCTTAAATATTCCTTAACTCAATTCACCACTTCCATGTACCTAGTTCCTAGTTTCCTACAACAAACCAGAATTCTCCTAATACAGAGCACCAAATACCTAACATTCCTGCGTGACGAACTTCCTCGACTACTTGGTGAAGTAAATGAGCAGGCAACATGGTTTTAGCATGATGGAGCACCGAGTCACTATGCTGGAACAGTGCGAGATTTCCTCAACGGAGTTTACCCTCAGTGTTGGTTGGGAAGAAACGGACCACGAAGGTGGCCCCCGAGATCACCTGACTTGACGCCACTGGACTTCTTTGTGTGGGAAATTTCAAAGAAATGGTCTACTTCGATGAGCCCCTAGAACCAAATGGAGACCGTCGCACTGAATTCATGCGGCTCAGACAACAGTCACCGAAACGCTTGAAACTGTCCGGAAAATCTTCTCAAGCGATGCCAGCTCTGTCTTCAAGAAAACGGACAACACTTTGAGCATTTACTCGATTGAATGTGGACATATTCCATTTGTTGCCTTAAACTGACCCTGCTACTTTTTTTTAATAAAAATTTGTCTTATTATTATAAAAAAATCAAAATTCAGCCATGGCCGCTAAGTGACTCTGCTTGACCCTTGCTACTTATTTTTAATCAAAATTTGTCTAATTATTTTAAATAAAATCAAAATTCAGCCACGGCCGCCCAGAGCCTCTAACTGATACTCACTACTCATTTTTAACCAAATCAAAAGTGCCTCAATTTCCCAAATAAAAATAAAAATTTATTCACATCCGCCCAGAGCCTCTAACTGACCTTCGCTACTAAATTTTTATTTAAAATTGTCTCAATTTTCCAAATGAAAATAAAATTCAGTCACACCCACCCAGAGCCTCAACTTTTATTCTTCTGTAGCGCGCTCCTGATTGGTCACTTTCATTAATTAATAATTAATTATCTATGCGTCTGATTGAAAAATGGCTAAGGACTTTTCGTCTCAGAATAATGTCCTTTCCGATCCCTAAAGGAAGTGCGTGACTTCTGGGACACCCTGTATAATCACGCCCTTTTCACGGATTTTTCGCGTTTATTCTTTATATTTATTTTCCATCATTTAGGACTCTTTCTGTCATCTATGATAAGGGGCGTTCTAAAATACTTACAGTAGGGCTCAATAAATAGTTAATATTAACCGAAACACAAAACAATGGATGGAAAGTGGTCACCGACGCCCATGGACATTGGCAATACCAGTGGTAAGCAACGCGCTGCCACCGTGAGACACAGGTGTTAAGTCTCGTTTACCCAGTAAATAGCAGGCAACGGTGCCCTTCGAACCGGAACACAGCAGTGTTTTCACACTACGGCTTCGCGGTAGAAATAGGCACCGCGGTGGTACCCACCCAGATGGTCTCCTGTAAAAAGGGGACCTACCACCGGTATATAAAGGGCACCTACCACCGGTAAATGATATGTTTTCCGCTATACGTTTTATAGAAATTTCCTGTCCTCATTAAATAGAAAAATTTTTTATATTTTTAATTATACAATCACTAACACTACGTAGCTTCAATTTATAATAACTTTTTCTATTTTTAGCTAACGTATACGTTTAAGTAATTGTAGGTAATTCTATATATATATAGATATATCTTTTCCCAATTTTTGATGTAGCTAAATTCAAAGAAAGCAATTATGTAAAACAGTGTTTTCATCTCCTCTTAAAGTTTAGTCAGCAATTTCAATTTAATCATGCGGAGGTTTAAATTAAAGCGACGTAAGATTTTTTTACTCTGAATTTCTCTCTTAATTAATATATTTTTTTCTTAGAGAAGTCAATTAAAAAATATCGTGGTTTATTATTAATCGTTCCTTGTATAATAAAATTCTAAGTTAGCAATACATGAGACTTGACACGGCCATACTTAATGATTTTAAGGTAAATTTTTATTCCTGAACTTCCGTTAGCCACTTTTGTACTGATGTGTTTTAGTTTTTATTTAGCTTGTTTTAAATCATGCTGTTATAAATGTTCTCAATTAACTTTTTCTGTTGGTACATGTTGCATAAATACATTAAGTATATTATCAAATAATCATTTTTATGTGTAATAGCAATAAAACAAGCAGGATGTTTACGTAACAGTAAGGGATACACCTTACCCATAGATCGCTTACCATCCTAAGACATGGAATAATATGTCTAGTTTATCTAGTAATTACGCTAACTACGGTGCCGTTTAAACCGGAAGACAGTACTTTTTACCCACTACTGATTCGGCGTAGAAAGAGTCACCGCAATAGTAATACTTCAGTCTCTCGTAAATATAAGACCTACCATACATTTAAACTCACTTAAAACCAAATTTTAGTATAAAGTCAAGATACGGGCATATTGTTTTATACTATTAAAACAATTCCACCGACATCTTAGTATATATTTCACAGTTAAAATATGACAATATAACTTTATCTTCTTGTTTACGTAAAATAATATCACACCCCATTGTATCATTTTGAGTTTCAAAGTTCTCTGTTCATTTGTCAATTTTATATCTCAGTAGCTCACTGAAATGTGTTTTTGTTTTGTTTGACTTAACCTTAACTTCAAGTATATCTCAAGAGAATCATTATGCTATCTTTGAGTAATACTTTTGTCTAAAGAAACATAATTTCCTTCGGCCGATCCTTATGTTTCTCTTTTGAAAAATTATTATAAAGGGAATTTTATATATCAAATCCACTAATTTACGGATTTTTCGCGTTACTTAAATATATTTATGTTTCGGATTCTTTCCAGCATCCATGATCACGGGCAGACTGAAAGAAATAATTAAAGAAATTTGCATAAAATATGCAATCTTTAAAAATCTTGTAGTAACTAAAGATGATCATGATTAATGTGAAATGAAATCAATTTTTTTTTAATTTTTTCCTTATCTTTTAATATGAGGAGACAGCATGACAATTTTAATTATAACATTCTCAAGGCTATCAACTCATAATACGATTTTATTTCTATATATTTATATATCTATTTCTATTGATATAGATATAATCTGTCATAGTATCATATTATAATTGGGGTAATTATTAGAAAAAAATAGCGTTTATAAGAAACGCTTCCAGAAACTATTTCATAACGTAAAAGTATTTCGTCGTAGATATTAAAAATAAATAGAAAATAAATTGAACGTTATAACTTCTTAAAAAAGAGAGACTACGTTACAAAATTCAGCTAAGGTAATTTGTTGAGCTATATAATTTTAAGGTATATTTTATGAGCTAATAATTAAGTCAGTAAAGTTTTTCGCTATTTCAATGTCACAATTTGTCAGCCAAATAGTTTTTTTACATACTGAAATATGTTTTATAAATTACGCTTAATGGAAGTGTGCTCTTTAAAGGACGTCGCGTATATAAAGCATAAAAGATTTAAAAAATGTCTGAAATTTGCGGAGAGTCTATATACCATTTGCAAATGTAACCTCTATAATAATAAAGCATTGATAGTCATATTCACTTCTTATTGCTTTTACGTTTTGGACTCTTGAAATTATTTTATTATAGACATAAAATTACTATAAAGACTGATTTGAATCTTTTTAAAAAGTAAAGCATAACTGTAGTTACAGTCACTAAAGGACTCGATGAATGGAATTCACATAGCTAAAAATCATAAAAATTATTTTTTCATGGCATTCTTAGCAATTTATAACAATATATATAATATTGGAAATAAATCCATCAAAGAGATTTTAGTGCTTTATATATCCGCTATCCATGCGTCGGATGGGCATGTAAAAAGTCGGTCAACCCACCTGCCCGCAATAAAACAGTGCGGTGGGATACGGTCCAAAACCCCCTAGTGGAGTGGCCTATCCAGCTGTGGACTAACACAGGCTGATGACGATGACCATCAAGAACTCCAAGAACACTACATTTAATATAGACAATTTAGTATAGATATAGTGCTGTGTGTCTGACAAATATTATATTAACCAATAAAACCTGTTTCAAAGATACACGTTTGGCAAACACTCAAAATAATGGCATATAGATGAGGCTCTATGTCAGTACGATGTTTGGGACAAAGGATGCGCCATTATGTGTATGATAAGCGCGTTGTTTGTGTTCGTTTTATGCTATAGTCGTAGCAATGATTCCAAGACGTCTAAGAAATTGATGTTGTATGAGGGACAAAGAAAGTTAAACTTTCACTAAGTGAGTCTTGAGCTTTCCCTACTCTTGAGGCAAAAACGACACAAATTAAGAGAAAATTATTATGTTGGTGGAAATTGAACACAAATCATTCGACGTAACTGTTTCACTAACCACTGAACCAAGCGAAATGTCTCTATTTTACGGCACTTCAATCAGTTTTAATCTTTCCTTGGTTTGTAAAAATTGACGGATAATGAGATTTAATGAAAAAAGGGTCCTCAGAAGTTTTTGGCAAAAATCGTATGCTTCACTCACAAACGTTTTAGTTATTAAAAAGTATCTAAGTTGCAGTAATTTTGTATTAATGATGTGGACTCTTTTGATAAGAGTCCAAATTATTTAGATTTACAAGTTAATTATCTGTATGACTTTGTCGAGTTGGTTGAATTACTCATGATAATAATGCAATACAATTAATATGAAAAAAGCCTTTATAAGATCCATCAATTTATTAGGTAATAATAAAAATAAAATGGGTTTTAAAAAAGAGACGGAACATTGAAAAAAAGTTCAATGTATACTTTTCTTGCAGATGAAGAAAAATTTGTATTAGAAAACGTTAGAAATGTTCATTGGCAGCATTCAGCAATTGGCTGAAAGTACCTAAAGTGATGGCAGATGAAGTGTGTCATATATCAGAGGCGCAGATGTGACGCAGGTGGCGCGATGTTAGGTAATGAACCGTATTTACACAACAATATAACGGGAATAGTATTGTAACGAATAATGTTGAAAGGTACCATTGTGTGTAAAAGTTAAAATAGGCATACAGTTCATGAATAGTTACTATTATTTTTAATGCCAATAAACACCAAATTTTGTTTAATATTTATCCTATTAATGTATTTAATATACTCACAATAACATTTCTTCTATCATGCACTTTCAAAATGACTGCGCTTGCAAGTTTGTTTTTTTTTTCTATAATATGTTATGTTTGATGTTAAATTTTTTTATGTTGTTTCTAAGAATGATTATGCTTGTAATTGTTAAAGTTTTATTGTAATTTGTTAGTTTAATAACACAAAACGTTTAATTTTATTTGCTAATTAAACTGTGAGATGTTTGCTTGTCAAATAACAAAGTTCATTTATCAAAGTTTAGTAGGGAAGACCGGGGTAGTTTGACTAAATTTCAGTTTTAACGTTGCTAGTTTTGTTGATTTAGGTTATATTATTTTATAAATGATAATAATGGTGGTCGTTAATTAGTCATACTATTTTTCATTATTTATTATTACGCTTTTGAAAATAAATTGCCCATTTTTCATTACGATATGGAGTATATACCAGTTTTTGTACACAAGGAAAAACTAGTGAACCTACCCCATGCTTGGGTTAGGTTGACTATTTATTCGGGGTAAGTTGTCCAATGGAGTTGTAAGGGCCAAAATCTACGAGCCAAAAGGATAAAAAACACAAAAATGTCTTACTCATTTTTTATGACCCCGCAACTTCAATTAAAAACAATAAATTAAATTCAAATTATATAAGCAGTAGAATTAATCCTTTTTTGTCAAATATTATTTTTGACATGCTCTACCTATTACATCTTTGGGTTTACTCCCTGTATTAGCCTTTTTTCTATGATTGCATGGTCCTAAAACAACAATTTTTAAGTAAAATTAAAAATAAATCTGACTTTATTTTATTTGTGAAATATCCATAATATAATGTTGCTGGTTGATCATTTGGTCAACCAGCCCCATTATACATTAGTATACTAGCCCCGAACCACCTTTATATTTTTAACGACCAGAACTAACATCAAACTGCGATGATATCGAATATTAAAGTTCATAACAGAAAGTACATCCACCACATATTTATATATTAATGCTATAACAAAGAATAACTATAAATAAGTACCCATTGTTACAAACAAGCTTTTGTCAAAAATATTTACTTAAGTAGGTTGTTTTAGAATACTGAGTTCCGGTTCTCAAGCTAAGTGCGAGCGCGACCTCGCGTTCCCGCTGAGGGAGCGGGGGTAGGAGACGGACTCTTGTGCCTCACTAGTTAGCTTAAAGTTTTTGTATCAGATGAGTTTTTGATAATTAGTCAACCTACCCCTATAGCCAACCAACCCCGGTCTATTCTATCCTTTGATACACATCGAAATCAACATTTCTAATTAAAAATTAAGTTTGACACATTTAGGTTTTCCGCTATTATATGGGGCTCGGAACGCGTCACCTGTGGATGCCTACAACATTGCTTGTGGCGTCCGCATCAATATCAAGCAGACATTGAAATATCTCGGCCTAGTCCTAGACCGTCGATGAAAGTTTTGCGCCCATTTTGAGCGCCTCGCGCCTTGAGAGGCGAGATAAGCGGCATTTCTCGGCAGTTTTCTCTCCCGAATATTGGGAGGACCCAGCAGCTCTAGTTGCCGCCTGTACGCCCGAGTCGTCCATACCATGGTCCTGTAGAGAGCACCCGTGTGGCCTCCAAATCGTACTTCTGTGCTGATTTTATCGATATCGATTTTATTAGAGTTTAATCTACACAAATAAATAAAATTGAGCCTGTTTGTAACATTAAAGTAACCGTTTCTTAATGACTGCATTGTGATTTATAAAGTATATGTAATAAAAAAAAAATTTTCCTTATTTTACTCGTGTCTGACTAATCTATGGAATGGCAGGTCCGATTTTGACACGACTTTCACTGATGTAACTGGGAGTTACTTTTTTTAGACAATGAATTTTTTTATGAAATAAAGCGCGGCTGAAGTCGCGGGTGGCAGCTAGTGTAATCATTAAGTTTGAGATTATCAAAATAGACTTTAATTTACTTCCTTAAGCAAAGTCGTAGAGATCATGTTTAATGAATACCGTAATCTAATGGGGGAACTATAATGGTACCTATGAAGCTGTCAACTGACCTATCTTAATTTGTGAGATGCTTTAAATATCGCTCCACAGCAAATAAACTTATACAACAACACGCAAGACTAAGCAAAGAATTATGTCAGTCAAGCGTTTTATTAATTGTAAATTTGAATATCTATCAATATGTTCGTTAATTTTTCAAACGCCTTGAATACTGTCAGGCACGAAATCTTTTAGCTATCCTGTCGCACTTTATGGTTTCTGAAGAAAGCCTAGACTGGTTCTCGTCATATCTTCGGTGGCGCCAGCAGTCAGTAGTCTTTGATGAATCTTTATCTAGTTGGCTTGATATTTATACTTGATGGATACCGCCTTGTGAGACACAAGGCGGTATTCTCCCTTCACTACTATTTTATCTTTTTATTAACTTTTCTACTAACAATTTTCAGTGTGCGTATCATTTGTATGGTAATGACCTGTAAATTTATGCTGAAGCTAGCAAAGATAATCTTCCGGAAGCTTTTGATGAGGTCAACTACGATTTAGGATCTTTTAAACGCAGGTCTGATATGTTTGGGTTAGCCGGTAATCCAGGAAAATGCTATTATATAAAATAAGCTATTATGGTTGGCAGTGCCAGAATTTTGATAAGATTCGACGTGACCCAGCTGCCGCAAATTATCTCTAATGGCTCTCCTATTCCTATCAGCCAGAGTGTTAAAAACCTCGGTTAGAACATAGATACTACATATCAGTCACAAAGTAACCAGTGCTAAGCGGTGTTTATGGGAATGGAGGCTACGGGAAATTCGGTATTGTGTCGTCGATCTCTTCTCCTTCTGCGGCCGAAATGGAGCTAGCGGTAGAGCTTGACATCAGGGCAGTCGCTGGGAGCTAGGAGTCCTGTCCCTGCGTTGGCTGAGCTCCTGGCTCTCATGGCCCCTTAAGTAACAGACTCGAGGGAGTCTGTTACCTAACTACAGGGGCCGAGACGAAGGGCGCATTAGTCCGACGCACCAGAGGCAGGCAGATGGCTGTAGAGCCGAGATAGGGATACTTCGGTGGCCAGCGCTAGTGGGGTCCCAGAAGACTGCGAAAGAGTTCCTGTGACTCCATCTCTAAGGCGCCAAGAAGGAAAAACATTGTGGTTTTAGTCGCTGCGAGTCAGATATACCTATTTTCCCACGGTAAAAATTAAAAACTCCCTGCGGCCTGCGAGAAGATGGAGTGACGACATTCGCAAAGTTGGCTAGATGATAATGGCCGAAGATCTGAAGCGGTTGCGTGCATTAGGAGAGCCCTATGTCCAGCAGTGGACTAAAACAGGCTGATGTTGATGATGATGATGATGAAATACAAAGACATTTCTTTTGCCTATCAACTATTTCTGCCCATATTTAAAACTGGGTGGCATTTGACAATATGACGTTTAAAATATTTTATGTAACTATGCATCTTATATATTATAGATTTCTTATATATTTTTGTACTCACAAAATACAATTTTTGCAAAACCTACATGTTCCCGCAAAACTTGCGAACACGCTTGTCCCATTTATTTTTGTAAACCTTGCACATCACATCAATATGACGTGACGTGAATTCAGAGCTTTGTTTTATGATAATATATTGATAGTGGTCAGTTTTGCATACGAAAAGATATGATTGATTGATTGATAGTTTTACCTTAAATTACGAATGAAATTGTTTACTATATTTATGTAGAATGACACGGATAGTAAGCTCCACTAAAGCTATCTTGATTCTTACACTTATTCGTCAGGGCTTTAGTGACGTAAGAAGTCCATAGTTTCAGACTATGTCTTTAACAACAACTTTATATAGTTACATTAGAATTGTTCGAGTCTAGATGCAAGAAATATAAGTTAGGTTATCTTCACTGACATCGTTATGTATTGTAGTGGTGCAGTATTCATTTGTGCTGTGGCCGTACCTGTGTTCTATGCATTTGATTAAATTAATGAATAAAACTTAGATATAGTTATTTTTAAGGCATACATTAATGAATTATAATTTAATAATTCGAAGTTTGTTGTCCAAATATATTTTAAACTATTACTTCAAATAATCGAATGGTGTAATTATTTTGATCAATTTCCTAAAAGTGAAGAACTCAATTCGTAGCGTTAGTTTTTAAGCTACGGCGCTAGCTAGGGCGCTGATTTGGCTTATCCTTTTTTTTAAATAGTAGAAAGTAGCTGTCATGTATACCATTTTTGTTTAATAATTTTGCGATTAACAGTTTATCATAGATAATAAAGAAATTACGTAACTTACTTTTTGCAAAATTGTTATGTACTGTTTGAAGTCGGTTAAATTTTCATGCTAAAATTTTACTTGTGTAATTACTTGTGTTTAATTAGATGCCAACTTTTATAAAAAAAACTAACAAAACTAAACGAACAAGACAGTGAAATGTCTCCACTGATCTATATTACGAATTATCTTTCACTAGATGGTTTAACTTAAACATCGTTAAAATTACATATTTTCTTTACCATAACATTAACATTATATTTTCTTCATCTCATATGTGAACTTCAACTATAACGTTTCTTTACATTGTTTAAAAAATTCGGTTTAAAAAGTTCAGTTGTCTTCGTGGCAAATAAAAAAATAATATTTCTGCGTGGAACTTTTAATAAAAAAACTGCAGTTAAGTTCTCTTGTTTCTTGATTTTCATTCCCCAAGAGTTTTGCCCTATTTTTTTTCCTTTTATGTGTGATTCGAGGTCTTCAGGAAAATTCTCTTGTAAAGAACTAATTGAAAGGTAAATAACTGAGAGAAAATGGTAATAATTTTGTGTGTGTCAACGTTAGCGATGCCTAATTAAATATGTTAAATATGATTTATATAGAGTATGTTCTATAACTGACATCTCTTTTGTGATTTTAGGTAAAACGTGAATGATCATATTTTAGTTGCCTTTGGAGTGCTATAATAAAAAAGGATGGCAAACACAAGGTTACCACTGTCCATTAGTGGCGCTTATATTATACACTTAATATATTAAACATAATTATATACAGCGTAGATAAAAAAGTAGCCAAGTAAAAAAGAATAAAACTATTTATTAATAGTGTATTTTTTAAAAACTGGTTGTATATTTAGCACATCATTCACATAGCACATCACTCTGTTAGTTTAGTCTTATTTTGGTATCGTATTTTATTGTATCGTCCCACACAAAGAGATAAGTTTTTGCGGAGACAGGAATAGAGTATGCGTAAGGAGCTTTGTAAAATAATAAATAACTGTAACATTTTTGTAACCCCCGCAATCCACAAAAGTTCCACAATGTCGGAATCTGTGTATTTTCGGAAATGTTAATTTAAATTACATGCTATACAGGGATATATTGAATTATATTAAATTGACAATGTATTTAAGGCACATAATTAGGTACACTCCTATTGTCCAGTCAATAATAAAGAGAATAAGTATGCGTAAAAAATATAGATACGCTCTGAATTGAGTACCGCTTTTTGAAAAATCTTGTCTTATTTATTGTTTTGTACTATATTTTCTTTCACAATTATAATAAATAGTTCCAAGAATAAAAGAAGCCATCAATCAGAAATTAACTAAGAATGTAATGTCTGTTTTTATTGCAATTTATATTTTAAAATATTTATGAAAGTCCTAATAAAAAAATAACGATAAGCGATACGGAATAAACTAAGCCGGCCCAGAGCCGTCATTTCATGATCTAATAGTTCCCCCATAGTAGATTACTCCCCGATCATACGATCCACTAGCCTTTGTTAGATTTTAGTCCAACCAGTGAGAGCCTTCAATATGTGCGGGTGGATCATACTGAACTGGTCGTACTTGAGAATTGTGCAACGTAATTGGAGCTGAGCAAATGAGCATGCGAACTATCGCTTCGTAATTTAGACTTGCATATATCTCCTGTTTTAAGTGTTGTCTGTTGGTTTATTCATAACAGTAAATAACCTTATTGGCAGCGTTAAAAGATACATCTTATTGTGAATACAAAAAATAACTATTACAAAATCGCTTTTCACATTATTGAAAACAATGTATTTTTACACGCTCGAACATAATATTAAAAGTAATTTAAAATATTGAGGAAAAGTCGTTATACAAAAGAAAAATCATTACATATATAGAAAACAAAATTAACCAATTTGAGCTACTTTACATTTGCTAGCCTAACTTTTGTAACTTGTACAATTATTTAAAAACGAATTAATCTTTCTCCTCTGGCTTTCACCTAAACTATTTTGCTTTGACGGAACTTATTATCACTACCGTATCGGTGAAAAATATAGTGTTGTACAAAGCTTAAAGAGTTAATGCAGATGTCGTCGTTTTAGGTGCATAAACTTATAAAATACCGATTTTGAATACATTTATAGTGATATCTTAAATCACCATTAATTTTATTAACCTATTAGTAATTATATTTGCACTTACTTTTTACTTTAAAATGAAATGTTCCTACATTACGTCTGTCTTCATATTATCATGAGATATATAAATTAGATATAAAAAGTAAAAATCATGTTTATCTATTTACATATCATTATTATTTATAATATTTTTAAATATATGACGTACGTTACATTCGTTACTTAAATATTTTAAATAAAACTGATGCAAAAAGAGCATTTGACACTTATAATAACTATAGGCTCTTTATTAATTTTATTTCATGTGTTTTTGCCTGCTTGTATTTAGTATTTAGAGATAAATTTATTAGTTACAGCTGCAGTTAATACTAACACAACACGAAAGTTGCAGCTTCACTGCGAACATAGTATCGTTCTAAAATTTTCAAAATAAAGGTAATGGTAGTTTTTTAAACCATGCGAAAATATGCCGTAACCTATTGTATTACCTTACATATATAAACTAAATGAATAACTTACTTTTTTTTTTAATTGCATACGCAAGCAGACAAGCAGTCGGGGCCACCTTATGGAAAGTGGTCACCGACGCCCATAGACATTGGCCATACAGGTATCACCTGCGCGCTGCCTACTGTGAGACATAGGATGTTTACCCAGTAATTACGCTTTAAAAATATCTATTACCGTAAATGTTTACCACAATTGTAGGCCATTCATACTCTTAACAATCTTTTTATTAAGAAAAAAATTGTGTTTACAGCCAATAAACTGAAAAATATCCTTACCGATATCACATTTCTTTTTTCCATTACACAGCTACATAACCTTTAAGTTGTATGGGCTATAGTCATAAATAAAGAAAAAAATTGACTCGTCGACAATGTGTATTAAATTAACTGAAAGTATAAAAATAGCCTTTAATCTCACAGTGAACATATGTCTTTACCAATGCTAAAATCTAAAAGGAAATTTCTGTCCATACCAAGCGGTGATGGCCTGCTAGTAAAAACTGGGAAATAGTAAAATAAAATGTAATAGCTACCGTTAGCATACTTATGCTGGATACGTATGTTAACGGTGTAATTTTGTGTAAATAGCAATAAAAAACTCCTATTCCGTAATTTTTTGATACGCGGCTGGTAGTAAAATACACTTCTTATTTCAAAAAGCTTTCAACGGCGCGGCATTCTCCGCTTTGCGTGATACAACAACAAAAAAACATAATAATGTAAATAACGGTTTCTTGAGGTAAATGCCCGTAGCTCAGAAATAACCTTTACTGTTTTTCTTTTTATGAAACCTTTTTAATTTACTTTACAAAACGTCATATTTGCGTTACTTACATGAGTTTGTTAGAGGTTATATTGTGTATGTAAAACTAAAGTTTTTAAAAGCAATAAATAACATAATGAATATATATATGCAAATCATAGCGAATCACAACATTATGATTCTATAATTAATAAGTATGAAAAAGGACATTTATTATTAGGACTTAAGGTTTTATTAATCATTTTAGTGTTGAATTTTTCAAACATATGTTAATATGTCACACAGTTCAGTATATTGACAATTGCACCTTTTTATACTTACGTCTCCCGAGCCGTCTTTTCATATCTTCGGGTATAAATAGAAGTGGCAAGATTCCGTTCATATTCGATTCAGGAGCAGTCGGAACCTGCCTTACTCGTAAAATTTTTCCACTGAAATAGTTGAGGTGTGCATTAGCACGCTGTCTGAACATAAGTGTTTTATTAGGCATAAATTTAATAGCTCCATGTTTGACAGTTTCAAAAAAGAGATTTTACTACTGATTTTTAAAAGGATTTATCAAGCCTTCGTACACATAATGCAAACCCCATATTTTTTACAACTTTCTTATAATTACGTATATATATTTTTTGATCATATTAAATAATATTATTCGAACACAAGGATTACAAAAATATGAGTAAAAAGAGCTCTATGTTATTTTCCCCATGAATAACTTTATTACGTTCACTTCATCTGACACTCGCGTTATAAACATTATGCTAATTTTTAACGTCGATATTAATCAGGTCAGTACACTTGGAATAATATTATCTTAGAATAATTAAAGTCTCATTTTGTTGGATATTATTAAATACTTCTCGTATTTATTATCTGTCGTTTATGTCAATGTAATATCCAAAAGTTATTTATTTTTATGAGGTCGTGTTTATATGGCACTATTTTAACGTTCATCTAATATTATTTATGCAACTTAAACGATAGATACGATTAGAAAAAATGTACGGATACGTACAAATTTACAACATCTGAACTAAATTATATTAATATTTGGTTGCGTTTTTGCCGGTGAAGCTTTACACTTAATCAAAATGATTGAAATGACATGAAATTTTCTAGTCAAAGCCAAACTATTTTTTTTTTCACTTAATACACTACGGAGCTCTTACGAAGGTTTAAAAACACTAGCAGTACTTAACACTAAACAAAGAAATTTAGTTAGGAATCGAGAGAACGGAAATAAAAGTTGTTTGTTAAAAATGTTAAATGACAGACTGAAAATATTTCACCGGTGGTACCACTGCAGGTCTCTATTTCTGCCGCGAAGCAGTGTGTGAAAACATTACTGCGTTCCGGTTTGAAGGGCACCGTAGCCAGCGATTTACTGACGATACCACTGGTATTTCTAATGTCTATGGGTGTCGGTGATCATTCCCATCAGGTGGCCTGACTGCTCGTCTGCCTTCGTATGCCAAAAAAAAAAAAAAAAAAAATTCAACATAACATTAGTCACAAACAAAAGTTCACTTTACAATCTTTGAAGGTACTCTTGTATGGTTCAGTACGAGCAAAGCCTATGGCTTCATTCGCCTGTTCCGTGTAGATTGTTCACTCAGAATAATATAATTTTCTACGTGTCTACATTTAGCTTTGTGAAATTTTCTCATAAATTTAATACAAAAAGTAAAACATTGTAAACTCAGTTTACAGAAATAAGTTTGTTTGTCCCTTTTACCAAGAAATTTTATAATCATTTGTCATTAATCGAAAACAATACTAAGTTTACCAAATGTCAATATTTAATATACAATCATTTATTTCATTGTTAGTAAAAAATTCTTATGGAATAGAAATACCCATTATTACATAGGGTTGCCATGCACCACATGCACTCATTGGTTATTACTTGATGAAAGCATTCAATTCACAAAATTTAGTTTAAGACATTTGAAGGTCGTTGGATACCCCAGAAGATTTGTTTGACTTAGACAAAATGTATAAATGATATTTAATCAGGAATTTAGTATCTAAGACATAAAACTCTTAACGCAACCTTCTGATTTCTTTTTTTATTTGAAACATTAATGTGGATTTTAGCAACGAAAAATTGTTAATTTGCGCACGTTACATCTGTATTTTTTTTTCTCATATACACTTAACTAACTATCATATATTGTATAACATGGCAAGGTAGCGCGTTAATAATACCACTAGTATTGCCCACGTATATGGGGGTCAGTGACAACTTTACAAACCACAAAAGTTTGGTGTGCACTACGGAGGCAGTTAAAATAATTAATCTTATACGAATAATAAGATTTGATAGAAAGCGATTTTAATAACCACGTAAATCAAACTTTAATATATTTGTACTTGTATTGTTTTTGTATTTTTTAGTTACTGTCGTTGTACAAGTGATCTTCAATTATTGATCTTTCACTATTAATAAACCTAACCTTAGGGTGATGGCAATACGAGCATCTCAATATTTTATTATACGTGGTACCGATTGTTTTATAGGTAAACCAAAGCAATTTGCAAAGAAAGAACACAAGTTATATTAAAGAATATACAAATAATAAAGTACTTATAAATAAATAAATGAATCTTCAGTTCCTATGATAACACAGGGGAAAACAATTTAGGAATCCAATTACCATATCTGATTGCTTTACATATATTTGGAATATATTTCAAACATATCGGCTTTCAATTATTTTTCCGCTGAAATGCTCACAAGCTCATTGATAAATTTCAGTAAACAGTTTTACCTCTCATTTTACGTTTTTATAACGTTAACAGAAATCTTAAATATTTTAATTATAAACGATATTAATACGCAATGTTAATGCTATATTCTATATTTCTTAATTAATAATAATTTTGGTTTTATTTCTACGTTGTTCAATAATAGTTAACGAAAATATAATTTTTAGGTACAACGTAATTAGTGAGATAGGCAATAAAACATTGCTTTCGTCCTTTAACCTCTACTAATTTTGCCTGTCGGAAAAATCAAGTTTACGGAGCTCTCATGCCAAATAGAGACCCAGATAGAATCAGTGGTTACTACTATCATGCTTTTCTAAGGCTACGTACGTATGTAAGTACGTGTCATAGTAGTTTTAGGTGGTCGTTACAGCCTAGGTAAGGTACCGTCAGGGTTTTCGTGGTGGCTAGTCTTCATTTCGATTCAGCTGCGGGAAAGCTAAATGAAACCGTTTAAGTAGTTTAGTGCGTTTTGTATTTTTATGAAGCTATATTAAAAATAAATAAGCTTACTAATAAATTGTTTAGGTTGCCGTCACAGGTCGAAATATTAAACAAAATTACTTAATCAAAAATAAAACTATTTTGAACTTACTTAAAGTAACGAATATGGTGAGAAATTTCCAATACAATGCGACGTCGGACGGCGACAGCCATGTTTGCTTCGTGTATTTTCTATCTGTATATAGTAACAGATTCGCTGGGCAGTTGCAATATCCTAAAGGGATATTCACTTAACCTCGAAAACAAAGAAACCCATGGTATCGAATTGGCGTCATACATTTGGCGTTCAAAGGGATTGTTACCAAGATTTTATTAAGTGAGACTAGCGACAACTCATTACAAAAGACGCCACTTTTATTGTCATTGTTGTTTATTTTCTCTTAATAACACGCTAACTGACTAACCTTAACTAAAAAAATTGTATGTGAGTGGATGTGGTTATTTTTAACTATATCAACTGTATTTTATTAGTCAAGAACAGTTGTATAATTAATCGAACAGTAAACTTTATTTTAAAGCAATTAACGAATTTCTTTATATGTTATTTAATTGTGCTTATTTTAATTAAATAACTCTAAATATAGTTAACGTAAATAGTTGATTATAGACACGGATTTATGAATAAAATTATATTGTTATAATAAAATTATAAATTCATATTGTTACCAACTAACTGGATCTCAAGTTTTAGAATCAATAAATAAAGAATAAAAACTTACTACGTACGTACTGATATTATACTCTACTTTACAAACCAGAACTTGACGGTTGTAATCTTAAGGGATCTTCGAAGATCTTTAGAACGGTCAGCCAACTGCCTAAAAAGTAAAATACATAGATTAGAAGAGCTGTTCGTTTTATGAAGACTTTATTTAGTAGTAATTTACAATAGCAATGATCTAAATAAATTCGCCAAAAAGGCATTATCAGCTACTATTTTAATATGGTGGTTGGTGTAAACAGGCAAAAATAAAAATGTTAATTGCAAGCTAAAAATGCAATCAACTTGGCTTGAAAGGACTCGAAGTAATTACTAATGGAGCGGATATTATTTATATTATGCGAAGAATTGAATGATAAAGGGTTCTTCTTGGAATATACACGAAAAATGTCGCGTCACTTGTCTGTAATATGTGGTGGTGATATATGAGCTTCATTATATTGCAATTTCTTTGAAAGCTTAATTTTCAGGGGCTTTTTATAGGGTTAATGTTTATTTTATGTCTGAGTACTTGACTAGAAACTGACTACCACTTACTACTTCCGTCCGACCGTCTAGGATAGTATCGCAGCAGTGCCTATTGCAATCGCAAGTCCTACCAATTTGTGTAAAAACAAATATCTTCCAGTTTGAAGACCACCGTATGACCTGACAGCATATTTACTGGGAAAAAAGACTAAAAATCTTATTTGTAGGCAGTGCGTTGATACCTGGAATTGCCGATGTCCATGGCCGTCCGTGACTATTCTCCATGTCTTACTGCTCGTCTGCATTTGTACCATAAGAAATGTGCTCGTAATGATTATAAATCATAGATAATAAGATGTTCGTAAGTTTTGAGGTAACATAAATCTGCAATTAGAAACGGTGGCATTATTGAACAAAAAAATTAAAACTATTAGTTTGTAGAAATTTTAATTTTTTAAAAGTTTGTATTATCTTTTACAATTAAAAAATACCAGCTTCATAGCTTGTAAAACCGATAACCAATGGGAAAGAAAATTTCTCGAGTGGCAGATTCATTTTGGTCATCGCACTGACCCACCCCAAGATAGAGTGACTACGTGTAAATAGGCATTAAGTCAGTGGACGCAGGTGGAGCGGGATCGTATGCTGATGATGACTTTCTCATAAAAACGTTACACATGTTACTCATTTATGATTGTATGGTCAATGAACTTAGGACATTCCTGAAAAGTGCTTGATTATTGTATTCATATTAATTATAAATGCAATTAAAATTATGGGGTACATTAAGTGGTATTTTCAACGCGTTTAAACAATTGGATACATCTGAAATAATGTGTTACTAGTACATGTTAAAAATGCTATTGTGCGCATTAAGGGATCAAGTACGTAAACACAAAAATAATTAATTAAAATTAACCAATTGCTGGGTCTAGTTATTTAAATGCGATAGAGACTCTCAATCGCATTTAAATTTTTTGATAAAATTGCCAATACTTTTTCTTCTTTTATTTGAGAAACATGTTATATACATATTAACGGTCACAAAACAAATGATGGATTTGTTATGCGACCGTAATCTATCTGTTATTCGTGTTTTGTATGTAGCTCTTTAATACAGAGAATAACTTTCTCTAAATCAAAATATTAAGATGGTCAAACACAATACCATTTCTAGAAAGTATAAATCGATTAAAGTTTGACATTTTGCAAATAGACATTCTTGTATTCCTTGACATCACTTACTATATCAGTTTTTGACTGATATTAACTAACTCTACAAGGTGGTGATAAAAATCGGAATTAAAAAAAACGATTTAGATATTTGTGCAGCCAAATTTTTATAAACGTACATATAGCATAGTTAAATTGCATTTTATACAAATATTTCAACAATTTAAAAAAAAAGTTGATGTAATTCGGCATATTAAAGGACAGCTGATTTTATTTTTATATTACACGCATTTGCGAGCGACAAAGAATATATAGATACAATCGACACGTCAATAATAATATTACCTTCTATTAGTCTGAACAATAAACTTCGTACGTTAAATGCCAATTAAAATATTATAATTTAAGCAAATTTTAGCTGTTGATTTACTTAATTTTATATTGTACGAGTTTAAAAATATTCTTTTGCAGGTTGTATAAAAACTGACAAAAGCACTTTTTATACGCCGTTCATGTAACAAAGTTGTATATTTATATAATTTTAAACACTAAAAATGCTACTTGATTTCTATCATAAAACTTGCGATAAAGTTTGGCCATTACGCCGATAAACCATTAAAGTTATGATAAATTTAACTTTAAAATCGTGACAAAATGAATGAGAGTATCATAAAAAGCATTCGGTAAATTGTAAAATACACGTTGTTTTAAGTAAAATAATTTTATAAAACTTTCTGGAAATCATTTAACGATTTATATAATTAATAGAAATTTTAATGCGGTCGTCACTTACTGTGTGTAATGAAAGTACGCTTGTATTACCTGTTTGGGCTTGTACTACCCTAATTGTGACCATAGACAACTCGTCTACTTATCTTTCATAGCCTAGCCCATTCCTTCTTTCTAGCGTGATCATGGATATGGTCTTGAATAATATTTTTATCAAGTTTGTAATCACAATGTATGACTCAACAGGTAAAGCCAGTAAAGCTTATAAAAGAGGTAGAAAGTCGGTTAAGATGTTTTTCCATTATTTAAAATATTGCAAAAGTCATTAGAAAATCTTTTATAGAAAGATCGTTGTTTTGTTGTGTTTAAAATAGAACTGGCTAAAGTATTTTGTCGAAAATAGGGACATAAAATATTATATGACAAATAAACGATTGATTTTTTACAATTTAAACTTTGATAATAACATAAAAATATTTTAACTTTTCATAGTACATGTTACAAGGTTAAGACAATGTTTTGTAAAAAAACATTAACTTTGTTTAATAATTAAATCTAAATCAAAACAAAATATACCAAGGGATAAACGATAAACAATTATAATTGTTGTTATATCGCAAATTTGAAGTAATAAATTTGACCGCAGTAGAACAAACGGAGGATAGGTTCAGTTTGTACAACTTTCTACGCTTAAAACCAACTGATACGCAAATTACAAACGCCTGGTAACAAATGTGTTTTAGTTTATTATAGTTTGTTAAATCAAACGCAAGATTGGTGGAAACAATTTATGCAAATATTGAAATAATATAAATATATTCATGGGTTTTGGCACGATAATTATTTACTTTTAAATTTTCAAACATAACTATCGAGCAATAAACTTGAGCTTAGCCTTATTCATTATAGTACAGCCAACCCATGGATGTCATAAGAAAAAGATAAGTACTAAAGAAAAATATAGTATATAACCCAATGTTTATGGTATCCACATTTTTCATTAAAACTTCAATAAATTCAAGTATATTAGTGAAAATAGTACAAACATTGAAAATTCATAAGTAACCAGATTTATAAAAGAATTGAAACAAAAATAAAAAAATGTATTACCGACTTTAAACGGCGTATAACTAATTTAAGCTATTGCTATAGCAGGTATTAATGAGCTCTTTGTAAGAAATTGTGGCATGATTTCTGCCTCCGCATTTTATCTCTGATATTTTTTAAGATGTTTATTTAATCAAACTACCCTCTATGACACGTTTTGTGTACATAGAATGAATAATTTTCTTAATGGATTAGCTTATATAAGCTATGAAAACACCTAATTGCAGTTTTAAAAATTTTAACACTAAAATGCTTATTGAGGGTTATTCCTAAAACATAGATTTATGCTCTCGCACGCTTCATTGTAGGCTAACTTACGTAGTAAAATGATGTATAACGTAGGTATAATCTAGCTCTTATGGATAAGGCAGCGTTTGCAATTTAATCGCTCGAGGTTGGCTTCCCCCATAACATGAAGAAAACCATTCTAACGTTGTAATACCAAAATTGTGAAGTTAGTTGTACATTGTTCCTCAAAGTTTGACTATTTGGGGAACAGTATACAACAGCTATGTCTATTTTGATAGCTTTAACAACAACTTTCAAAAAAATGTTTTCATAAGACGCTTCAAGTATTTGATGGATTAGAGGCCAAAGTTTACATGAAAGTAAAGTCTTGTGTACAGGAAATCGTCTCCACTTCCTCTTCCGCGCTTAATACTTATCAAGAGAAATCTGGGATACTTCAAATTTAGAACGTCTGAAATCTTTTAATTATGTTATTTTCTAGCATCAACCAGCTCGTGCTGACTGCACAGTTTCTTTTGTGTTATAAGATTTTTACTGTTACAAATAACTTTGAACTTTCTGTCTGTACTAAACGCATAGAAATGCAGACGAGACAGCTTGCCGTGGACGTGTCAAGAATTTTTTAAACAATATTGCAAAACCACATAAATGTAGTGTGAATTATATCAATTTGTACTAATACAGGACGAGTTTTATTTTTTGGGTAGACAAACCCCTGTGACATACTTTTATGGATGTTTAAGTATTATCAGTAACATCTACTTACAAGATCTTAATGTCTAAAAATAAATACTATTCTTACACACGTTTTATACACGTTAAGAAACCTTTAATAAAAATATACTAATCTCTCGATCATAAAACGAATTTCTTAAATCGGTATGTCATGAAAACGTTAAAGGGGTAACGTTTAAATAAAATTAAAAATTATTTTGTGATTCCTGGCTTTCTCCTTTTATATAATGAACCAGAAGAATAGAAACGCATTGAAGACCACAATCTCATGGTCCACCGAAGTTTTTGATCTAAGTTAATAATTCATTCATAATAAGCATAGGATTTTTTTTACCAAAAACACAATTATTTTCTATTGATTCAATCATCTATTGATACCGCAAGGATGAGTTTTGTTAAATAAGTATTTTGCGTCTAGCTTAGGACCTTTATTTCGTATATATTGACCGCATTGATTTTATTTGATCGGTGCGTACCATTATTATAATATTATTTTAAAGCTTATGTTAAGTTTTTAAGCTTTTTTTACTAGCATAGTATATATAGAGGTATATTAGTTGGGCGTCCTTATTGTTTCGACACTTTATTCAATAAAATAGCTAATCGGTTCCAGTTCAAATAACACTGTAACAACATTACTAGTAATAAATTTACCGGCTAATTATCTAAACGCATATACGCAACATACAATAACAAGAAATCGGTACAATAGGCATCTCAAGATATAAAAATGAACAAACCAATTACCATTATATCCTATTATATTTATATTTACATTGGGAACATACATACATGGAATACTAATATTGTCATTTTTCATTTTAAAAAGTGTTAAATAAAGATACGACGAAGATTTATAAACTTAAATATTTTTTTGCTAATTAAATAGGTATGTACTTTCCTCTTGCGATCACCTCATTATCATTAAAATAACTTTAGGTAGTCAAATACTGACTCATATATTTCATCATAATTATCAGCCTGCGTCAGTCTACTGCTGGACATAGGCCCCCCTAAAGCACGCCACCGCTTCTGATCTTCGGCTATTCTCATCGAGCCTACACCAGCCACTTTGCGAATTTCGTCAATCCATCTTGCCGCAGGGCGTCCTACACTACGTTTGCAGAGCCTCGGTCTCCATTCCAGAACTTTTCGACTCCAGCGGTCGTCAGTTCTGCGGCTTATATGACCGGCCCATTGCATCTTTAGCTCACTAATCCGGTGATTTATATCGGTGACTCTGGTTGCTTGGATTTCTCCGAACTGAAGGTTGAATGAGAGTTAATACAGGCATTAAGGCCGGAAAGGCAGGCATCTTTTGCACCATTTGTGCTAAACCTTCAGAACTTGTATGAATATTCCACAGGCATCCGTAAAATTACTTTGATAATGATGTTCTTAGATGCTTTGAATGTGAATTTTATAGCTTGCTTATTAGAAAATCTTGTCCCCCCCTTTTTTTTTACCGTGGGGAAATGCCTACGCATACCCGTCCTTGTGGGGGCAAAGTATGTCGGACTCCGGACGGCCTTAGAGATGGGGTCACAGGCACACTTGGCAGACTTCTGCGACCCCACCAGCGCTGGCTGCCTGAGCAGCTCCGTCTCGGCCTTACGGCCATCTGCCTCCCTCTGGGCGCGTCGGAACTAGCGCGCCCTTCATCTCGGCCCCTGTATTCAGGTAACAGACTCCCCTGAGTCTGTCACTCAGGGGCCATGGGAGCCAGGAGTTCCCAACCCACGCAGGGACGAGACTCCCAGCCCCCAGCGGCGGCCCGGATGTTAAGCTCCGCCGCTAGCTCCATTTCGGCCGCAGAAGGAAGAGAGATCGTCCCCTCCTCCCACAGCTCCTCCACACCGCAGCGGTGCGGCTCCGCCGATTCGCGGAGGGTAGGAAGAGCGGCCTACGATCTACCGACACTCCTCTTCCCCCGCGACTCCTCCTTGGTTGCGAAGGACAGGAAGCTAAGAGGAACCTGGCCGGCCAGGCTCCTCCTAGCTTCCCCGCGACTGACCCAAGCCGCAGGTACTGAGCCCCACCGCTAAGACAAAGCGAGAACCTGTTCGGGGGGTGGTTGAGTCCCGCTATCGCAACTGCATCAACATCGCAATTCGGACGCGATTCAAGTAATGAATGCGGCATTTTGCGGCCAAATATTAATTAATATTTTTTACGTCTATTACTTTTTTTATTTTTCTGAGGTATACTTTATGAACTCCCCTACCTGTATATATGTTCATTTATTTTTAACTAATGACTTGATACACACAAATCATTTATTTAGTAAAGTACTGGCCAACGGACGGATAGATAACGTAGGCTTTTTCAAAGGGGTTCTATTTGTATTATAACATAGAAATCAATGCCGAGTATATAATTAAAATTAAAAAAAGAAATATTTAATATTCAATGTATTTTACACGTGATTATATTACATGCCTTTTAGAGAGTAGTCATACGGGTTGAAGTATGGATCGGTTTCTGGATAAAGCAGATGAAACTTTAAGTGAAACCTAACCAGCATGAGAGATTGCCGAGTAGACTGGTCGAAAACTGCTCAGCCTTTTTCCCTTTTATTCGCAGCTACAATAAACTCGCAGAGGAACAGGAGTGACATTATGTCGTAAGGGGATCCTAGTCTCGGCGAATACATAGAAAGCTTCGTAGATGCAGCATAAAAAGGGAGAACTTCGATATGAAGTCATCAATCTCCCTATCTTCCGCGGCCGAAGCAGGCTAGTATTTAATCGTACAAATCTGCAAGCGCAGCTAGTCAAGCTCCTGTAAGGAGATTGTTCATGAGGGAGGGAGGATCAATATTTCATTACTCTATCTGTTTATAAGATATCAGCCAACTACGCACTGAAACATCTACGAAAGAACACTTGAAAGTTGTTGCGTCCCGCAAAGTTAAACCTCCGGTTCTTAAAGCCTTTAGGCTATTACGGCAGTTGCTTCATTTCAGTTGTTCATAAAATAAATTACTTTAGTTCTTTGACTTAGACTTGAAACCCTAAATGAGTTTTTCTTAGCATACATCAATATAACGTAATATGAAATAAACACTCTTTAATAAAGGAAATATAAAAAATCTTTTATAAAAAAGGATTGAAATAAGCGCAGATTTATAAAAAAATTATCGCGGTTACATAAATTATAGCAGTTACAAAATAAAGCCTTCAATTTCGCATCACGGTTTGTATATTTATGTGGTGTACAAGGTTTACCAAAATAAATGTCTGCTACGTGACGGCCAGCTAAGAGGAAAATCGTCTGATTTCTTTAACAATTCTTTATTTCTTTAAGGTCTCATACGTGATTTTGCAAAATATGTATAATAAGTGTGGCTAATATAGTATTTTTTTAAATTATTGTAATCATACTAACCTAAGATTTTATTTCAAATTTCAAATTCAAATTAAAAATTCAATATAGAAGTTTACACTTGCTTATTGATTGTCAAACACACTACCACCGGTTCGGAAAAGGACGCCTCAGACCTGAGAAGAACCGGCGAAAGAAACTCAGCGGGCTATTTTTATGTCATCTTTTAAAAATAACAATTTGAAGGCATAACATGTTGTGCAATTTTGAAACAAGACCTGGAGCGAGCATTCCATTACCAGGCTGTGTTATCATTTAAAATTTATTAATATCGTAATAACCTTTAACAAATAAACGTTCCTTAACTACCTTTTTAAATTTATTAATAGTTAAATTCTGAACGTTTACTAGGATTTTGTTGTAAAAACGTATACATTGTCCCATAAAAGACTTACTTATTCTTCTAACGAACGAACGAACGAACGAACGAATGAATGAATGAATGAATGAATGAATGAATGAATGAATGAATGAATGAATGAATGAATGAACAAACTTATGAATGAATAAATGGATGAATGTATGATTGAATAAATGAATGAATGAATAAATGAATAAATGAATAAATTAATGAATGAATGAATAAATGATTGAATGAATGAATGAATGAACGAATGAACGAATGAATGAATGAATAATTGAATGAATTAATGGATATCATCTCTATTTTTTGCACATACATTAAATTTTCGAATATGATTTTTTATTTCAGTGAACAACTTTCTTAATGATTCTTTGGGGCCTAGGTTATAGACTGCACGAATTGCACGTTTTTGGAGGACAAAGTTCGTATTAGTATCATTTCCCCATTTCCCCATAGTAGTATGCCATAAGACATAATGCTATGAAAATAGCTGAAATATACTAAACGAGCTGTCTCCACATCAGTTAATAATCTAATTCTTTACACTGCGTAAGCTGCATAGCTTAATTTACTTGCTAGCCCATTAATATGGGGGCCCCATTGTAGTTTTGTATCTACAGTTATTCCTAGAAATACAGTTGATTCAACTATGTCTAACGCCTCCCCATTCATAAACCACCACTTCAAATTTACCATGCTTCACATTAGGAGTCATGAATTTAATACATTTTGTTTTCCTTTGGCTTAATAGCAAGTTATTAACACTAAACAATTCGCTACTCTAGAGAGATTATTATTTACATCGTTATTTATTGACGTATGTCGTTTAATTTTTAAAATCAAGGAGGTATCATCTGCAAATAATACTATCTCTTCGCTATTTGCTATGCTTCGGATTTGTTTACTAAGTAACTGTAATTGTAATTCTACTTCACATCGAGCCGATATTATTGTTTGCTAAATATTTACTAGTGAATTACAAATCGTTTAGAATCACAACGTAGAACTTTCGCAACCATCCGAAAAATATATATTGATGTTACAAAAATAAATATTTTTGAATTAATAAAATAATAGTTTTTCTACATTCTCTTTTCGTATGGTGGATAAGAGAGTTTTAACTTAGAGCTTGTTTAGGATCGATGCATTTGTGCGTTTCGCAATCCAAGGTATTCTTACAATTATCTCCAGCACCACATCTCAAAAGGATCGATCCTTTGTCTCTCTTGGGCCAGATTTGTCTACGTTTTCACTTCATACAGGTAGATATAAGAATAGAAGGAATACCAAGGCTTGTATAAATCTGATTATGGTTCCCTTTTTTGGTTGATGTTTAAAAGGGTTTTAGCGTCTCTTGCTATCTCGATTGGTCTTTTGCCATCATTGCAGATTACGCAGCACAGATACACATAATGAGCAATGACATTGACTAATTTATTTATTAAATTACCAACGACATATAAGACACAGTTTTACATGCTAGTATAACAATAACATGCTATGGTACAAAAGTTATTTCACTGTTTTTACAATTCTGGGTAATCTCATCACGCATAAGTATAAAAAAATAGAAAACTATAATTGCAAATTAAAATTTAAATACTGATTAAACAGACTTTATGAACGGTCCGTCAGGTGACTTAATTTCGACTTAAGATTTATGAGACAGTCACAATAATGTCAAAAAGTGGTGACTTTTAGTCAGTTCGTTATAAAAGCGAGGCATGCGGAAAACGGTGAGTGCGGCCTAGATTAGTTCTGCAGATTTTTGTCTTAAAAAGATCAGATGGATGTCAGGCAATTCTATAAGGTTAAATTATCTTATTTAATTTTGCTTAGAAGTTAATCTTACCATTTATAAGTTTATGGATAAAACTAAATCTAAACGAATTTGATAATGACAGTTGTTGCAAATTGAAGTGTTTTATTTTTGTCAGTGTATGTTTTGATGTCTAGAAAATTGCAAACAGGATTGGTTTGCTTACCGGCCTAGTCAACTAATAGTAATTAGGTTTTCGTTCTGTTTACTGCAAGGCCAATTTTATTAATTAAAAAATCAGTAATTTCTTTCATGTTGCTAGAAAAATTGTGTGGTCTGCATATCTGGGATTCGATAGTCTCTTTCCACCTATTGGGAAGCCCTTCTTATTACTTATCAACTTATGTATTGCCCTAACTTATGATCTGTTTTGCAAATGATATTCTCTCCATATATTTTAAATGTGCGAGAGACAGTAGGCAACCCTCTCTCACTTCCTTCTTCCCTTGAAACATATTGGAGTATTCATTGTTGATTTAATCAAGAAGTAGTTTTCTGTGTATAGATTCTAAATTAAAGCAACAGATCTGATCTGAAGATCTGGCAATCCCGTTTCAGCACTGGAAACAAGACGCATAACATCTCAGTCTGCCCTGTGACCACGGCCGCTGGAAGGTGTTTGAAACGACGGAAAATAAAAATGTTAAATAAACGCAATAAAATTATTCGCGTAAGGAAAATAATTAATTATAGTGGAGGGTATATGTACTGATTCCTCTAATCTTCAGGCCAACTTCCGATATTTCAGATGCAGTTACAAATTTCGGTTAATAATGTATATACTAAAATATTTACAGTATTTTAAAATAGTTTCCGTCTTCTTTACAAAAGTAATATAAAATAAACGTGTTGTCGCATAATCAAATAAAAGAAAAAAAAATAATACCCAAAGTTGTGTCTTGAAGAAAATTGTCAAGTAACTATTTATTTGACTTTAAAACTAATATACTATAGTAATTAATAACAAAATAAGGGAATTACAAGCATAAAAACTTTATTGTAAATGTTTAATAATTTTCGTTCAATCTAGATTAAATCTTACCGTATGGAAATAGTTACCAAACCTGCTACTTTAAGGCATACGTTTTTACATCTGATATTGCAGTGGCATTTGACTTGTCTTCTCCTTGACGCCTTCTTGGCCTAGTATTATTAGGTCTTGCTATGCAAATCGGGGGTCGTAAGTTCGAAGCCTGAGAAAAAGTTGTTGTTGTTTTCTGGCAGGCTAAGGTAATATGAGAAATTGCTTTTGCCATCCCGATTTTCTATAAAGTGCGATGACCAATGAGTCAAAGGCATGTCAAAAATCGATTTTTGTTGTCAACCACCTTTGGAAGTCTTTATAGGAAGTTAGCGCCATTAAACTTAATGACTTATATATCCTAAAGAATCAATAATTTAGGTTAAGCCAATCATAATGGAACTAATTCATTAAGTACCTTTACAGATGACAGACTTAAGAGCGAATGATAATGTACGTATTTTAGAATATGTGTAAAACTTATTAGAATATATTAATACAAACAGATGGGTAAAGAGTTAAACCTTTTGAGCTTTTAGCCAAAAGCTGCTTTAACGAATACAAGTTTCAGGTACAATTTCTATGCGACGCGAGCGTCACACGTATGAAGTTTAATTATTCCGAATAGACAATTCGCAGAGAACTGTGCAACTACCGAAAAGCTCAGCTATATTTTATTCGGCGAGTTTCAGAAATGTTCGCGGAAATGTACGTATGCGTATATGTCAAAAATTGAACCAACTTTTGATATATCTTGCTATGGATTTGTTTACAGTTTCTTTATTTATAAACATGACTAAAAATGTGCATTTTTTTGTATTTAAACAAAATGATATAAGGTTCAACAACTCTATTGGAAACAAAACAAATTTAATTGTAGAAATAGTGTAGAAGTTCTTATGGTAAGTTTTATTGCCAATAGAATCTTTCAACCAGACCGTCGTTTAAACTAAGGAGAAGTTTTGCTTAACCCACTTAGTATGAAAGTTTAAATATACAGATGCCTACGTCTGGAGATTAAGATGGAAGGATTTAGATAGGATAGTGGTCTACGTTTGTTACTACGTACGTGGTTTAAATGATAAAGTTTGTAATATTTAAATACTTTTAAGTTTCGACACAAGGCTTATTTTGCTTATTTGCAATAGTATTTTTTTTATTTTGTTTCGAAATCTAACTGCGAAATAGTAGGATTCAAGAAAGGATGTAGTTTATTCAGGAACCAATGAAAATACATTTTTTTCAAATAATTTTTACCTACAAGACAATAATGGTACAATATTACTCTTATTGTTACGAATTTACTATTCAGCGGTAATCTCATTGTTTACGACGAAGGTAAAATGTTTAAAAGCATACTTTATATTAAATGTTAAATGATATATTATTTACTGTTAGGTTCGCAATCATTCAATTTATACATTACTTTATCTATAGGTTTTTATTTATGTTGTACGTTATTAACTTTAACCATGTTAACAGCGGCAATTTACGTCAAATTAAAATATCTTTATTCAACATAGAAGCATTAAACTTAAAATTTATTGTCAAGAATAATTCCCCTGGTTCGGAAAAAGGATGAGAAGAAACCTCTTGAGAAGAACCAGCGAAAGAAACTCAGTTGGACTAGTTTTTGTTATCTTTTACAATGAGATCAATACAATACACAAACAATTTCAAGGATAAGGTAATTATATTGAAAAATCTAGAGCGAGCATTCCACTACCAGACTGTGTTATCAGCTAAAAAGTCATTTTCATTATAATAACCCTTTACAACTTTCTAAAATTTGTTAACCGATATTAACGGAAAATCTCTTAATAAAAGGAAGGTGTACGTTTGAGTTATCATTTTAGCTGTTCCTAGGTCCTCCCGTCTTCGTAGGTAATAAAGAAATAATCGGTCCCTTTTTTTTTCTAAGTCATCTAAACTTAATTTAAACACGTCATCTATCGTCCAGTGAAAGCCCATAAAAATTTAATTAAAACAAGGTTATTTTAATATTACAAAATTCAAATATATTTATTATATATCTAGCTCTATTCAATTTTAAAATATAAGAATATTTTAATTTCTTAACTGTTTGTAAAGGCAAGAAAATTAGGTATTAGATATCATTGATGCTAAAGCTTAACATTTTCTATGATATTGTTTATGCCGCTATCGAAAAATTCGTACCTTAATGTCGGGCAATGAGTCACAAATACCCACCGTGGTTTAACAAAACACTTATAAAAATTTTAAATGAAAAACATCGCATTAGGATACTTTACAATAAAATTTAAAAGCCTTTAGACGTAATTCAATTAATGTTACTCAAGAAACGCTACGATCACGTAGCAAAATCGTGCTTTAATAAATATTTAAAATTGACTAAAAAAAGTATTAAAGACAATCCTAAACTATTTTGTTCTTAAGTTAAATCTAAGCGGGATGGTTCTGGTACTTATCCGCAAACAATGACAGATGGCTCGATAATATCATCAGATGCTGGGATAGTTTGCGAGATGTTTTACAACATTTTTCTCATCCGTATATACTGTCGACAATTGATCAAGGGAATCACTGGAATGTAATTTTCTTAAAAATATCAATAGTAATAGCACACCTTCTTAGACTACGAATCAGTTCTTAAAAAACTTCAAAGTTTAAACTGTACCAAAGGCAGTGGACCTAATGAAATACCATTAATTTTTCTGAGTCAAATGTACTACATCTAGTTCATCCATTGACATTAATCTTTAATAAATCGATAGCAACTAGCACATTTCCTGCTATACGGAGAACTGCCAAGGTTGTCCCTATTCATAGATCGGAATCCGAGGATGTGATTACTAATTATAGGGCCATCTCAATTCTTTCCACTTTTTCAAAAGTTTTTAATCCTCATTGTCTTCTTACAAATCATTTAAAATTGTTCTTAACCAATTCTCACTTTACGGATTCGTTAGGTCTCGATTAACAACAACAAACCTTGTACATTTTACTCAAACCTTAATTGAAGCTATTGATTCATGACACCAGGCTGATGCAATATATACTGACTTTGAAAGCTTTCGACAGTTTCCACAAAATATTAATTTCATATTTCAGTACTTATGGCTATCAGAGTCCATGGCAAAATGGATAGCGTCATTAGAAACAGATCATTTTATGGTTTCGTAAAGTGGTTTTAAGTCCAAATCTTAGTCTATTTCGTCAGAGTGCCACAAGGCTCCCATCTGGGTCCCATACTTTTTAACTTTTTTTATTAACGTCATTCCAATGTTTTTTTTAAACTCAGAGGTATTCATGTTTGCCGATGAATTAAATTTGTAAAAACAGTAAAAGCAAAGGTGGACTCTTCACTACGGCAAATGGATCTCTATAGACTTGTAGAATGGTGAAATTCAATAAAATAAATCTTATACCGGATAAATGTCTTACATAAGGTTTACTCCAAACACAAATAATAAACTCCTCTTATTATATATCTCAGAAAAATATTAAAGAGTGACATAGTGAGGATCTTGGGGTAATCTTTAATAAAAGATGACGTTTAGCCCTCATATGATAACGTCATCAAGAGGCATCTAAAACTCTTGGTTGTTATAAGAAACTGTAAAGCTTTCGCGACCAAAATTCGAAATTTTTATTTAATAACCTCGTACAAGTATCTTGGAGTTCTGTAGCGTTGTCTGGCGTCCACACTATACAACACATGCACTACTATACAAGAGTACTAAAGATTTATTTGACATGTCCTTCTCTGTTATGAAGTCAAAAACTTTACGCTCGTATGAAAGCAGACTAAAATATTTTAAATTAGCTCACTCTCAAACCGTAGGGAATTAAGATGCAGTATTTTCATGTAAATTAAAAAACAATATTGATATGGATTGTGCATATAAATTTTCGTGTTCCTACGTTTTCTCATAGACCAATCACACCTGTGTCCTCCAACAAGAAAAACTGTTTTGGCAACAACCCTCCTATTGCAAGATTTTGTAAATTATCAACAATTGTAGCGAATGTCTTGCTTACACTTCGACTCAATCACAAAAATGTTAAAATGTTGTATAACTTGGGAAATAGTAAATATGTCATTTATTTATACTCAGTCTTTAACAGACAAAACCACTGTTTTTTATTATATTTTATTTTTTGATATTTCTTTTTTAGTTTTTTTTGGTAAACTTGGTATGTCTTAGTAATTATTATTCATAGTCATGTGTTTATTTTTCTTTATATACATGTGGTTTTCATCTTTAAGTAATTGTTACAAAATTATGAGTTGTATATATATGTAAATGTTAGCTATAAGTTTAAACGAGTGTAAACAATTGTCGATGAACCTATTTAGATAAATAAATAAAGCAAATTGAGCTTTTATCCTTGAGGTATTATTTGTCTAACTGCATTCATTAATCGTCGTGTCGCCACTTAATCGGCGAACATCCATGTAATAGTAGAGAGAATCTGATCCTATTATTTAGATTTGGCTGAAATAGGCACTTTATGACGGCAAGATAATCTGCAGATTCAGTTTTAAGTCATTGTTTTATCATTAACGTGCGGTTACGCGCCATTTTATCCCCGTAGAATAGCTATGCTTATTCGAGTATACGAATCAACAATGACTTTCTATATAGAATTTCCACCCCCATTTCAACCCTTTCAACCGTTTTTTTTTTCGCAAAAATATATAGCTTATATCCTTTCTTGCAATCTATCGCATAATAATCAATTTCATCAAAATCAGTTTAGTAATGACGGTAAAGATGGGCAGACAGACAGAAAGAGTTACTTTCGAATTTATAATTTAATTATGGAACATATAGTATCATAAACATATTGTCACATAATGTTATTTGTGGAAGTCGTATCCATGAATTGAGTTGGTTAACTGCAAAAAATATCATATAATATAAATACTAAACCATTTTTACGGTAAATTGTAAGTTATGATGTGCTACTAAAAATTTTTCTGCTATAAAGGTTTTTCTAAACTTTTTTATTGACTCTTTGTTTCACAATTTCATTTCATACGACAATTCTAATATAAACCTGTGAAATAATGTTTCGTATTTTGCTGAACACATCAGTAAAATATTTTTAAAGAATGCTAAAAAACTGCTTTCAGTTCAGCTCTTTAATAGGTTTAAGGTTATCTAGACCTTGATTAGACAATTTTCTACAATTTAGTATATCCTCAATATACATCAAGTAAAATTAAGATAACGATGACATATGCTTATCATACAAAGATATATAGATATATCTTTATATGATAAGCGTATTCCGCACTAACCTCAATTAATTGAAACGTAAACAAGGTACGTAAGCTCAATTTTGGCACACTGTAATGAAGAAGGAGTGCATTAGCTTGTATCTCAGTATATTTAAAAGTGTCGATTAAGTGTTGATGAAACGCTTAAACGGTTTTTAAAACAAAAACCCTGTAAAAGATCAGACATTTAAAATACAGGAACAACTTCTTTGTAAAAATTTTATTTTTTGTTGATGTACAGAAATTCAAAATCTGTATGTACAGTTTTCTTTTACTCGAACTAGTGCATGGACGCTCTTTTAAACCCACTCACCGTATTTATAGAATTAAACTTTTACTGTTAACGATAAAAATATTTTGCTATTTTGCTTCAAAATCGATTGGTTTATGTATTTTAATAAAAAGTTTACTAGCTATTTGTGTTTATCAATCCATGGAGCTGTAATGACGGGCTGTTTTTCAAGTAATAGTTTCCTAAAACGTATGTACTATACTATGTTTCCTAAAACGTAAACAGACACCCCTTAGATAGTTAAAATAATGTAGACAACAATGGATGCACCAACTGAGCGACTATTAATCCCTATATAGCAGTAACATCTTAGTGTTTTATAACTAAAATAGTCACTTAATAATATTAATAAATGCTATTGTTAAAAAGTTTTTTTTTTTATGTAAATAGTAAATAGATAAAGCGATTCAAGCGGAAGGTTTATACGTATCACAAATTGGTATGATAAAAACTGTATAATGAAATAGACACAAAATAATCTTCAACAATGATATTTAGGCTATTAATAAATATTTTCTTAACAGACAAAGACCTTGATAACTTACCGTGTTAGTATTTATTACGATAAACGGAAACTAAAGTAGAATTTTATATAATATATAATTTGTTACTCGATATCATTATAAAGACGTAGGTATTTCCCAATGTGAAATTCCAATAAATTTTGTTGGAGTAATGGAGTTTCTTTGTCATTTTCCTTTCATGGCACCTTTAGCCTGGAGGCTTAGTTTTTTCTAACCTAATTCCATTGTTACATACATACAGATAACATGTAACCTTTAAGAATAAAGTAGTCATTTTTGATATTTTACTCATACTTTAACATTTCACTTCCTTGTGTGTTTGTATTAAATGGCAATACCAAAACATCTTCCGAAAATCTTTTTCTTAATAAGCTATAGACTTCTTGCTCTTCCTTAGTAAGTTATTTATATTATAATGCAAAACTAACTGCAGATTGTACAGTTTTATATAAATTAAGTATCATGCTAGAAGACCATTTATAAGTCAAAATATCACACCAAAATTTTTGCACAGAACACGTGCCTCTTAAACGTGGAGTCATGTTTTCCTGAAAATAGGTAAGAAATACTGTGACCGTTAATTCGAAGTAACCGGTACAATAAACATACCCTTTTTACTTTTAGCAATAAATAGACCCTACCATTTTTATTAACAAAAATATTGTATAATTTTTAAGATATTATTTTGTCAATGATCTTAATTCAAAATTTTTCGAATTTTTCGAATCCTTTTTTCCAAATTTTGATTTTTAATTATATTAGGCAGGACAAACTTTTTCTGCTACATGTAGAAATAAATATAATTTCAGTAAGAAAATTTTCCACGCTAAAGTATTGTACGAAACTCATTTATTAGAAGTACGTGATTTCGTATGAAAGTTTTCCTATTAGTCGCCTAATTTATTGACGTCTCCTACGCAATACTAATGGTTTCCGGCTTTTTTGTCGTGAAAACGTACAAAAATTGGTATAATATTTAAAGTTTTTTTTCGATTTATATTATCACTTGCGACGCGACCCATTTCCCCCCTTCGTGCGGGTGCTAACTGGTTTCTCTAATATATTTGGAAATATTCAATGGATAGACCATTGAATGAGTCACAACAGTCAATTTTTTCCATAAAATGGGACTGCTCAAAAATGGTTATTGTAAGTTATCCTTAAGTAATAGACATATACCATTATTAAATAAAATGTCCTTTTACGGATTTTATCGCGTTTTTTTTCACATATTTATACCCGACGATTCGAACACTTTACAGCAGCTGTGGTCACGGGGTAGACTTAAACGTCGTGAATTTAAATAGACATATACCATTTCGGACTTTTTTTTTCAACTTTTTAAGGTTTACAATACTATAGTTGATGTATCTCATGGGATTCTTAGTTAGATACAGATGCTCCTGATGCTCCTTTCAGTTTTGACATGGTAACTGATCTACTACCCAACTATAATTAGTTAGGTAGTAGACTATACTATACTTATGCTGAATTAGAAATAAAATTCGTCAAAAAGTCAAGCAAGTGACACGCCTTCGTGATCTTTGATTTATATACCGGAAGTCATGGGTTCGTTTTCCGCATGGAAACAAGTTTGTGTTATCGTTGCATTCTGGTTGCTAAAGACAATTTGGGCCGATCACCCAATTGTAAAATGATCCATGTGTCGGATGGGCATGTAAAAAATCGATCCACCCACTAACCCACACTAGCGTGGTGGGATACGGTCCAAAAACCCTCTAATGAAGAAGGCGTGCATTAGGGGAGACCTATGCCTATGACGATGATGACAAAAAAAAGTAAAATATCCTTTTTTTCGTCATCATCGTCACCTCTTATTGGATACACGATTGTAGACCTGCGCGTTTTCTGACTTTTAATTAAAATTATATTTGTAGCTTAAATATGTTATATTTTTTCATATACCTTTACAGGGAGTAAAGGTGAATATTCATCATCAGCCTGTGATAGTCCACTGCTGAACATAGGCCTCCCCTAATACACTCCTATCCATTAGGCGGTTTTTGGACCGTATCCCACGCTGGTCCAATGCGGGTTGGTGGGTGTACCGACTTTTTACATGCCCATCCGACGCATGGATCATCTTACTTTTTAGACGATTGGGTGATCGGCCCAAATTGTCCTAACCAACTAGAAAACAACGATAACACAGAGTTGTATCCCCGCAGGATTCGCACCCACGACCTCCTGTTTATAAATCAAGGGCCAATACCGCTATGCCACGGAAGCGGATTATCTCATATTGGTTCTTACATAGTTATAAAATTGGGACAATAATGGATTATTTCTATCATATATTCTCGATATTCCCTTCAGCGCCGTAATGAGATATTATGAGGGAGGCTGCTGAAGCAATTTTGTCAGATTGATTTGATTTCTTTGTTTCCTGTGGCTATGTCGTAGAAAAGGAAGGTCAAAAAATTAAATAGGAGAAGACACGTAATTGAATTTAGCTCACATAATTGAAAACAATCTTGAAAACATTTTTTCGCTTTACTGAGGACATAAAGTGATATCATAGTCAGAATAGCATAGTATATTGGTCATGTGTAACATTTTATTGTTATGTAATGAAAATATCGAGGCAAGGTAACACACACCTTTGTGGGTCATTAACGTTTTTCTTTAAGATAGATGAAAGGTCTCCGTCTTACAGGGAACCGTTGCAAATTAATAGTGCATATAAACTTATCTTTCAGTTTGAGAGGCACAGTACCTAGCGCAATCAGTTAAACGAAACGTTAGGATAGAAAGTAGATTTAATAGGTCTCATGCTGCGTTTAATATGAGCAGGGTACAGTATCATTAGATATTAGAGCACAGAGCACGTATTGTTCACCATCGTTCGAACGATCTGATATGTTTAAATTATTCCTCGCAGAAAACAAGGACGGCGCCCAACGACCTTTCGCTCTCTAACATCCTGCGCACTACGAAGGAAGCAAAAGGCCGTGTCATCGTCAGGCTGGGCATTCTTCCAGCGCGTGTTGGGCCGTCTCTTCGGTACATACGCCACAGTGGTGGCACTCCTCTGTAGGCTCCCTACCAGCCACGCGGCACAGGTACCTCCTTAAACAGCCGTGTCTCGAGAGAACCTGCGTCGCGCGGAATGTTAGGGAGCCGTGTCCTCTTTCAAGCCACCACTTTAATACGGGGCATATGGCTTCTACTGTATGACGGCCGGCGCTGGGGTGCTCCAGCCGCAGCTCCCACTCCTGTATTGCAAGGGAGCGCAATTCGTCTCTGCGCCTCCTTATCTCTTCCGGGGCTGCCCTGCAGCCCCGAGACCTTGCCTCCTCGCGCCAGAAGAAGAGTGACGCGAGGATTTCTGCGTCTAGGTCCCAGGGCAGGTGACAGCCATCAGGCACGCCGCCTCGCCGGAGTTGGTCCGGTAGCCCCGACGGCCGGATCGCCAACACCCTCTGGGTTCTCCTTAGTACTGCTGTGCTCTCCTTTTGGAGGGTGTCGGCCCACACGGGTGCCCCGTACAAGACCATGGACCAAACGACCCCGGCGTACAGGCGGCGACAGGAGCTGCTGGGTCCTCCGGTGTTGGGGAGTAGGCTGCCGAGAGCTTCCACTGCTCTCGCCAATCTAGGAGCGAGGCGCTCAAAATGGGCGCAAAACTTCCATCGGCGGTCTAGGACTAGGCCGAGATAATTCATCGTCGGCTTGACGTCGACGCGGACGCCGCAAACGATTATGTGGGCGTCCGCAGGAGGCCCATAAAAGTAAAGGGCCTCGGATTTTTCGAGCGCCACCTCATAAATGCAACCTAATGACAGCTGATTTTAATAATTTAAAAGAAGAATTTACAAAATCAGACAACTAGGAGCAGAGCAACAAAATAACGTAAATATAAAAAAATATACGCTCCGATTTGAATACCTGCTTCATATACATAGTAAACATAGTAAAAAGTACTTTATATATACATTATCATGAAAGTATATTGATTATTTGTTGTCAAAAACTACCACTAAACATTTATAATATAAATATGATACGTTTTTAAAGTTAATTATGCTTGGTCATTAAAAACGTTTATATAAAATTGAAAAGTTTCACCTTGACAATATTTTTACTCTAGCAATAATAATAAAACGTGTCAATCCTTAAATATCAACGGTAAAATTCGGTTCAATATGACCCAGCGTCCCAGTCATTATTATCACGCCATACGCGCCGGATGCTATGTCCTTAATGAAATTGTAAATGGTTTTAATTAAGAATGAACCTTACTTATTAATACGTGTATCATTGGCGGGAAAATGCTAAGAGATATTAAATGATCAGGTAACATGTATGCCGTCCTTTGCAAGGGATCTGATAAAATTGTATTCTAGGCACTCTGCCGACCCGAGTTTGGTTAACCCACATGAGGCGAGTTAGTTAAAAAAGAATTGTTAACTTGTATGTGCAGACTGCGTATAAAATTCCTTATTCATTAAAATAGTGTAGCGTATTATACTAGTATTTCGTATCCTAGAAAATGGTCGAAGACATAAACATCGCTCTAATAATTTATTGAAATAATTTTTCACTAACGGAAAAACAGCACGATAATGTACATTGCATTTGCGTATTGAAGGTTAGAGACATCATCTAGATCTGTTTATTAAACTACTAAAAAACTGTTCTATTAGTTGCCATAAATAAAGATAACTATGTTCTAAAATATGCGAGGCTGTTTTTTATAATAAAAATCTTTACTGCGACAGCGTAAATATCAGTCAATTTATTTTAAATCTTATTAAATTCCGTCTTGTACATAAAGAATTCCTTTTCGTGACAAAATTTTACGAATATATGCTTGTGCATTTGTGCAATAATACTGTACTAACACTCTCTCTTCCTATGCTTAGCCATGAATCCCACATGGTGGTGGGGTCACTTTCCTTGTTTTCTCCTCCAATTCGCTCTATCCCTGATGTCGGCTTCAGAAACCGACATTCACTCATGTCCCTCAGCACTACACTCTAGGTCTTTTTCGGGATGGAAAATTGCAGTGCTGAGTTTCCTATAAACGAGGTCAGCTCTTTCGATTTCCCAGTTAGTGTTCCTACGTTTATCGAAGCGAAGCGGATCTTTCAGTTACAATTTGGGACAATTGTCGTTACTCGAGCCCATCCATGACTCGGAAGCCCTCGCATGTTATTCGCAGATGTTGGGCGATGTGTCTGCGCGTCGTTCTTCGGCGACGCCCTATTCGTTATCCTCGGTATGTTTGATAACCTTGCCATGTCTTTCTTTATTATTTGGCGGTTTTGGATTTATTAGTCCTGTACCGATTGCCATCTGACGTACAAAACCTACTTATTCACTTAGGTAGGAAAATCCGTGGATGTTTGGTCTTAATCCATATACGGGTATACATTTTCTTAACCGTATGTAGTAAATATGGTTATCCCGCCAAGACGTCGGTCGTCAGAGCCTCGTTGAGAAAAATAAATTGGTTCCGACCCCGTAAACCCTGTTTTCCAAATTTTTGTATTGTTAAATATTTTTATTGTGGTTTTTCTCTAAATAATATTTCTTCTCGACGATAGATGGCGCTTGTACAAATATTCCGATCTTATGAGATTTTCTCATTTAATGGTCTGAATCTTTTACTCTCCTTTAGATGGCGCTAATTTTAAATGCAATACGTCCAACTAGTTTCTTTTTAAATTTAATTTAATTTCATATTGTAATTCTGTAAAATGCAAAAGTATTGTGTGTATGTGATGTAAGTTTTTACAGGCGAATAAGTTGCTTCAATTTACTACTGTTTATCTTGAAGAAAATTGTTTCGGTTGACAATCACAATTTATCTGCTACTGTGATCATATTATCATATTTGGCTTTTACTTTCACTGAGATAAATATTTTTTACAAACTGTATTTTGCTTTTCTGCCTGATGATTTGAACTTTCTTTGAAAGTATTGTTTTTGTTAAAATTCAGTCGCTTTATATTTTTTTCAGAATATTTTCTGTGACAGCGATGTAAACATGGCGCTGTAGGGTCGCCATTTTTTAGATTTTATGAATACACGTACTAACACATACAATATAATTTAACTCATACAACAACTTTGCAGCAGAAATAGTGCCACGTTGGTACTGCGCTAGACGAACTACTGACCTACCACCTCTGAAAACTTAACATATATAAATAAAAGAACTAAGTCAATCAACGCATTAGGTTGTTTTCATTATTATCATACATTATAGACAGGGTCTAATGATACAAAGTTATCACTGTCTAAACATAATAACATATATCAATGATCTATCATAATACGATGACTAATCATTATACATGACGTTTGCCATTACCGTCGTTATTTGTTATTGGCTCTCTTGGTATTAGTTTTTCATGTCAAAAGTTTTAAAATCTGACAAAGTTTAAATGCAGATAAGACAAAAGATATTGATATTTAAACGTTAATGCTTTAAATTAAATAATGTTTAATCTTGAATGGTTCAGATATAAGATTCAACTGTTAAAGGAGATAGCCATACTAAAAAAAATTTAAAAAAATTGAATTGTAGACAAAGTTCTTAGAACTATTGATGAATTACAATTCCGTTCATAAATGACTAAGTTGTAGATTAGAAATAAGGACACAATCTTTGAATGTTTATCTGAGTTTAAACGAACATGCATTTAGTTTTTTTTTCCATTTTATATTTCTAAAATAAATACTGAAGCCATTACAAAATGAGTATACTATCTAGGGCAAACTAATTTTGGCATATAATTTTGGGTTATTGGCCTTCAGGTTTATACAAAATTCATTCATAAGTTTGATTAAAACTAAAGCTGAAAGTTGAGTAAATCATAAACATTGTAGTTAGAATATTATAAAGAAATAGACTTTGGTTTTTCAATATCTTTTACCATGTTTCTATATCCGATTATATAAAAATATTTTGCGAAGTCCAGATGCGACATAACATTGCATGTATACTACTACGCAACGGAATGCTGCATCTCGTCATTAGATAAAACATAAAATAATTTTAAGTGATTACAATAAGCAATAGAGTTTCTTACTCTAGATTTAATTTGTTGCAGTATTGTAGGTTCGTTAGGCCACAGCTACGTGAAACCAATGGAAACAAACAACCTAGAAATTCACTTACGCCTTTACTAAATTGGTAGGGATAACAGTGTAACTTTTTATTAAAGTGTTTAGAAAATACCTCTCTGGTAATGATAATGTTAATGGATATCTATTTTAGATATTTTAGATAAATTCCTTTCCTAGCCTTTTTATATTAGTTTTTCGTTTTTAGTCTACATTATACTATGGCAACAGTGTCACGCAGATGAAGAAATTTGCAATATACAAATAAATTCAATGAAATGATCTTGCTTTTATTAAAAAAATATATCATAACCATTGTACAAGCTTAATCATCTCGTGCCCAGCTGTTAATATTTAATCAAAAATTGTGACAAATATAAATTAATATAAAACACTTTACTTCCGAATCCCATAGAACTGAGATTTTGAACAATTCCGGAAATGATTCAACAGTATGAAGATTTTAATTACGCTCTGCTAGCCGTTGATAAAGGAGGGTTGCCTTAATTTCACAATTTGATGTTATTTACCCCTCTTGGTCGGCTATTAACGACTGCTCATCGTTTGATCCCAGATATTCTGTTGTAATCTATTTAAATTCATTGACAAATATTTTTAAGTTTTTATTTTATATATCTAAGTCGAGCGTAAAACTAGTATGGGAATTGATATTAACAAACCTCCTAACAAACCTATACTCAACAAAGTAAATAGTTAGACTGAACCACATGCTAGGGGTCATACGAGGGCGGCACTGAAAATTTCGGGAATGAAGAAAGTGACACAATATTACTATTTAAAAATGCTTTTCGAAGTAGCCTCCGCGAAATTTGGCACATTTTTTCATATGATGGAACCATTCAGTGAAGCAACTATTCCATTCGGTAGTTTTGGTCTACAAAATGACCCTTTTGTAGGCGTCTACAGCTTCTTCGATGATGAAATTCTCTGCCCACATGCGGCGGTTGCAGTTTTCTTTGGGTATTTCAAAACGTCCTTTGGCAAACAAATGCTAGAATACCCTATGCTTTAACTTCTTTATCCCTCAGGAATAGTGCAATATGGCTGGTTTAGGAGACAAACCTGGCCATCATTTTTTCTGAACCCTCGGTGAACGAACAATTTTGGTTTTAACTTCATATTCGAACACCCAAACTCGTGATTGGTTTTGTTTCGGTTCGTACGCGTATATCGGATTGACCTGACTTGGTTTATATTTATATAGTATATCCATGTCGATCTTCTTCAATCAGCTTACGCACACCATCAACGTTATCTTATGTGATTGCAGTTTTGGACGACCTTGACGGGGATCACTGAACTTGACACAGCGTTGAAAGTCAGCGATTAATTGTGTTTTTGAATTGGGCTTGGTTTTGGAACGCCAAATCGAAATCATCCGGTCAACACATGTTTTTGTTAAACACTTGAAGTTATTATAAATCTCGTTCGAATTTTCTCAGGTCTATTACATTTTCTGAACGACTAAATTGCAATCAAAAAGATTTTAATATGAATGGAATAATGGAAACACTCCGTTCCCGATACTTTCATTGGAACCCTCGTATGTATTTAAAAATTGCAAGACAATGCATCACATCACATCACATATACGGGTGTCATTATACACAGATATCTTTCAACGCAAGTTTTTCTACTTTTGCAACGATTTTCGGTGTAGTGGCCTCAAACGACCATACAGAATGGGGGTCGTCGATAATGGACTATCTTCTTTGTTTGAAAATACAATGACCAAAAACCATGGACAGTATCCATGTAAACGGCTCAAGCCTTGATATGTACAAGCCCTTAGCATTGCAACTCAGGTCATCTATTCATTTACAACAGTTCACACAAATATTGCGTCAACGGTCGACCGAGCAATATGCTTCATCAACGGAACGGTTTCGACGAACCAAAGGCCCTGCCATCCGACGCTGCACTTTACAAATTTCATCGTTGAATTACCATTACGATAATTTATAACGCTCGGTCATTCCATTTCTCGCATCGAAAGGGTCAGACTAAACCAAAGCATAAGTTAAATTTAATTTTTCATATTTATTTTAATTAATTTATATCCAATAATTTTGGTTTTTGGGTCCTCGAAACGGCGACTACCATAATTGGCGCAGTCGGTAGGATCTAAGGAACAGGGATCGAAATAGTACTCAACGGCCCGGTATCCTGGAACCTGAGTCCGTGTGGAGGAAAATCCGAAATCGATCCCGAACCAGGATAAATCACTGTGGTACAATTAAATTATCCTTGTGTTTGCTCTCAATATCCTTATAAGTGTCTTTTTGGTTTCCAAGATTTTTCATCCTAATACCTACCCTAAAGGCCTGCACTGCACAAATTGCTCGTAGGCTCAACTGGATAGCTTGAGATATTAGTGAATTGGAAAGACCGAGATTCCTCGTTGACTCGATATTTCGTCCCTCGGATGGCGACGTGGAGCAATTTTAAACTACGCCTGGTACCGATTTGACGGAACTCCGCATATTACCTAGATTTACCCTATAAATAGTAGCGGAATTTTGCTCAAATCCCGGAAAGAGCTAGCTAAGTTATGCCTGGTAAACGGTATACTTAATAAAATTACCGGGTCAGCTGCACGGATAATTAACTCAAATGGCATTTCTGAAAGTTGGATAGCATAAAGAATACTCTAATTAATAATTTTTCGGACCAGAGAGATGAGACCTTATATAACGACCTTTATGTTGGCTGCAGGGAATAGTTCGCCGCAAATTTTACGATAAATGTTTAAATTTATTCGTACCTTATGACATACGTCAGCCACATGAGTGTCATTACCACTATTGAACTAAACGTACTTTTGTAAAAGTTAACAATGCGGCATTTGTTGCAGGTTAAAAGAGCCTCAGGCTCTCTATCAATGTATGCGTCCGATAGTGCTGAAAAACCTTAGAGTTCGTGCAGAGAATTGAATGTTATGTACTTACAAAACCGTAATGATTCAATTTCGGAAAGAAATCCAGGTTTCAATTACCCAAACAAGTTAATTGGTTCCAATATCTTACCCAGTTTAAACCATTCAATTCCGTTGCTCGACCCCAACTTGCAATTGGCAGCCCTCAACAGACGGGAGCTAACTCGCAGCCTCTGCCATCTAGACCAAAATATGCCTACGCGCAAACAAATGTTCCGTGCGCCACCGCCTAACATAATGCCTGCAAATAAATTCCAAATTCTAGGTATATACCACAAAATCAAGGCCTAAGCCTATGGTGGTGTCAACCACGTTCCGAAAAGCCTGCGGGAACAACACCGGTCATGATTGGCACAAATTGGAATCCCCCCTTTCTAACTATTTTAAAGCAAGAAATGAATATTAATGAGTTGATAACTATAGTGATTTCTATACCGAATTATTATAGACCCCCATGTTATTATTTGTATGATCCTTACGTTTTATCCCACAGGAAGTGATTTTTGATTGTGCAACCTCGAGTAATATATCAGGCGGTTATGACGTGATTGACGAGTGCCTTCAGGTAACTCGAGTGAACCTCAACCCTCTAGTAGTTCGGAGAGGCAAATTTTCGAATCATCAAATTCGAACAACTTAAAATAAATTGATTGCAAACTCGAACAGCTTCCATACATTCAATTGGATCCACGTTAAATTACTTATAGATACGGCCAAACCAATCATTTATCTGCCTGGTGCTATCAAATGTTCTATTCAAATTTCCCTTAATTTTGACCCGTTCGAAGTAACCAATTTCGCCACCTAAGGAATAATTATTCATTAATCCTTGTTTCCGAAGTTCAATGAAACCGGACGACATAAAATTATATATTTATAAATTTCTAATTATTTCGACGGCCTTATCAGGGTTGGATTTATTAGAAAATTTGAAGCTCAAATCGACTTAAGGACAAAGTGCTTATCACTAACTCGATCAATTCTATTTACAGTATAACTCATGCAACGTGAATTGGTACGAAAATTATCCCGGCCAACTCATCTAAATAGTTAAATTCCGATAAATTTCATGACGGTGAATGTTTAATTAACGAACAAACTATTTCAATTGTATTATAAAGTGTCTAACCACCGGTATGCAATAATCGCGGATTTTAGAAATTACTAACCCGACGCAGCACGGATTTAATATTTTCCTAACCAACCAATTCCAGCCGGAGTCCTACAACGTTCAATGTTCTCTCCCGTCAGACTCGTCGCGCGCGGCAATGTCCTATCTCGCTTCGCACGGATCATTTGAACGTAGAAGGCGCTAACAGACGGTTATGTCGAATTTGCTGATGATTCTATATCGATGGTGAAAGTTAACCTTGACTCAAAATTAAGCATAGCATTAAACCAACTGATGAATACCGGTATACCAAAAATTATCGGTACCCGTTATACATAGAGATGAAGTTAGGGACCAGATAAGCAAGATGCTGAATCAAGGCATTATCCGACCATCGGAATCCGCGTGGACTCACCATATGGGTGGTTCAAAAAAATCCGACGCATCCGGTAAAACTTGGCGTGTCGTCTAGATTTCCGCAAACAAACGAGAAAACTATGACGGGTATCCGATACCTAACATAAACGACGTCCTAATAAACTTGGAACTGTCAGTATTTTTCGACTTTGGACCTGGCTTGGGTTCTATCAGGTTGAGATGAATCCGACGGCATACCAAGACAGCATTCAATGTCGAGAATGGTCACTGAATTTCGCATGCCAATGGATTAAAACTCTCCGTCCACCTTTCAGCGCGTAATGGACAATGTTCTCAAAGACCTACAAAACACTTTGTCTGGTTTATTTAGGTGATGTTTAGTTTCAGACTTCTTCAGGAACATATGGTTAACCTGGAGAGGTGTTAAAACTAAGAAGATTCTAACTTTAAGATACAAAATGGATAAGTCTAATTTCTGAAACTTAAACGGCCTATCTTGGGCATATAATTAGTAAAGATGGTATCAAACCCTAACGGATAAGATTTCAGCAATTCAAAAGTATCCCTACCTACTACACCAAAGAAATAAAACAGTTTCTCGGTTTAGAGTATTACAGAAAAATTTATTCCTGATTTCGCATTCCAAACCCTTAACGCAATGTTTAAAGAAAGGTAGGAAAATCGTAATTAAGCCAGTATACAAGTTGTTTTGAAAAATGCAAGCAGCTCCCTAATTAATGACCCAATTCTTAATCCCAGATTTTCTAAAGATTTCATCCCCTTACAACTGACGCATCAACGTGAATAGGCCAGTATTATCACAAGGGCCCTGGTGCAGATGCCGTATGCTACGCGTCGCGTACCTTAACGATGCGAACTAACTATAGTACTATCGAAAGGAACTTCTTTATCATATGGGCACTAAATATTTCCGACCTTTTTATTTGGACGAAATTTAAAATCATAACGGACCATAAGCCCTCCAGTGGGTTATGAACCTAAAAGCCTAACCTCGTTTAACTCGTTGGAAACTTAAACTCTCGGAATACGATTTCTTTTAGTATATAAAAGGTAGTAGTAATTGTAATGCAGACGCCTTGTCTCGCATCCAAATTAATAACGAAAATCAGTTCAGTTGTTGCAACCCGTCAGAATGCCCACCTCCTGGGAAAATTCGTCCTACAGCCTCGCTCATACCAGTTTAGAAAATCCAATTTTAGGTCCCAATCGTTTGCCGAACCATTAAATAAATTTCATGGCAGATATGTATTACAGTTGTCGGCGACATCAAAAGCGACCGACGGCTTTAACCCTTCGATACGCATACTAGGACATCCCGTACAGGTGTCCAAGTCCAACAGAATCAGATGTGGAATGTAATTAAAGTGTCAATCAAAAGTAAAACCGCGTTTAATTAACCCACCGCTTGCATTTTACGATTATCACCTTTATTCAAAATAAGTTTAAAAACTCCGCTATGAATTTAGTGTTATCAAATTCGAAGTGGAAAATATAAAAAATACCTCGGCAACAAGAAATAATAAAGCATTACCATGAGGGAATGAAACCAACCACCGCGGAATAAACGAATGTCATCTCGCGTTATCCGTCGATACTATTGGCCTAAGATGAAGGACGATATCACAAATTATTAATAGTTGTACGGTGTGCGGTCAAAGCAAAATATGACCGTAATCCATTGACAACAGTTCAACATAGTTCCCGACTACAAACCATTCGAAATTGTTCACATGGTTTGCTTTCAATTCAGAAACGAGAAATATTTAACTATTGTCGACATTCTCGTATGTCAACATACCACATTCCGACAGACAATAGCACCTTGCAAGCCTTACTTAAATTTTGTACGCATCACGGTTTACCGCTCAATATTGAATAAGGCACGAATTTGAACCAGTTGTTTAGCGAATTCGTAACTCCTGCATAAAATAAACCATCATAAAATTTGCCACATGGTCAAAACGATAACGGGATCGTGAGGGTTTCACTCTACATTGCTGGAACATCTTCATCCTAAAATTAACTCACAAAGATCAAGATATTTCTAATCTGGTCCCATACGGAATCTTACCAATAGTTCGATCCACTCTTTACCAGGGTAGACCGTTCGATAAATAACCGGCCCTTTGATCCGCGCGATCCTTTTGATATTGATATGTCTAAGCATTTAATGCAACAATACATGCAAAATCACCGAGATAGTATGAAAATATACAATACTAATTATTGGTCATCGTTACATAATCGCATAATATCTAGAAAATTAATAGGACCGCGAACCGAAATCGAATACCAACCTGATCAGCGCTCTTTATCGAATCCTGGACAAATCAAAAATTAGCGCCGCGATATAGGTCAGGATAAAAGTTCTTGCAATCTAACATATTTATACATCCAAAAAACTTGGCCCCGAGCGAAAATCGATTAAAACAGGTCCCTAAAATGCCCAATTGTTGCGGGTGTACTGGTCCCTGATTGCTCATTCGATAACGGCCCTGGATATCAATCAAGGGATAACGCTTGGAAGTCTCCGGCGATGGCCCCGGGATACTTCCTTTCGACTAGGACAACCAGGCTTTACTCACTACCATGCATTTTACGTATTTGAACTTAAGAATATACATGATAAAGCTCATATGTTGCAAATTCAATTATCATTTCAAAAGTCAGTTCATAATCTTGCATGCTATATAGAACTCCAAATAGAATATTTATCTTCTAAATTAAATAAGTTTATACTCATTTAAAACATTGAACAATGCGAACAAAAGAGGTCTCATTGATGGTTTAGGCTCATTAATTAAAGACTATCACGGGCAAACCTGGATTATTCAGATGCAGTACGATAGACAATGCTATCAAAATTCTTCAGAATAATGACAATAAAATTGCCAATCAAGTAAATGCCGCGTAAGTCTAAACACCGAATGGATGGCTCAGCATTCGAAAATTATAACTAAATTAGTGAAAATCATCAAAATTAATTAACCTTCAGCTCATCCTAATACCCAAGCTCAACGGTTCAAGTCTTATAAAATACATGAGTTTGCTCAACAGCTAAGTATAATTACAGAAAATGTAGATGATATATTAGCCGAGTTAACAAAATAGAAGAATATTTTAGCGTTTATTCGTGCATCAACACATCATTCTATTATAAGTATTGAGGTTTAAGTTACATGGTTAAAATTGATCAATATATAAAAGCAACATATGTTAACTTAGAACTAAGAATATTCAAAATAATTAAGCCGGGTATTTTTTCGGAGACAGAATATTATAATTTTAAAATACCTTATTTTCCCGGCATTCGACTTAATAAACGTCCGTCTCCCAATAAATACTGGCAGCCCTCATCCCTCCTTATCCATTGATAGCAACAAACAGGGATGGTTATGTGACATGGAGGCTGAATGCCGAAGTACGGTAACTTGCTCTGCGGAGATAAGATGGACCATCAACTTCGGCATCAAGCGGACTGTACCACCGCTCATATTAAATCTTTGGCGGAAGCTGCGAGATGACACCGTAACTCTATCAGGATCGCCTTGGGGAACCGATCAGAAGCATACGTCATATCATTCCCTTGTGACGAAGATCGTGCCAATGCTACGGGGACTAACAACGTCATCGGTCCTACCTGTACCATCCCGGCTGTACCTACATCGGCGGGTTACCATCACCAACAGCAACGAACAAGTTGAAGGAACGCCTTTGAAGATCAAGGAATACCAGATGACACAACGAGCTACGTTTGTCTTCTCATGTTCACCTGAAATCAATTGATCTCAGAGGTTGCAGGAAACTCAACATCATATTCTGGTACAACCGGCTCAAAGTCAACAATCTCGTCAATTTCCTATCCATACGACAATACCATTGTAGCTATTTGTCCATAAGCTTACTCATCATCCTGATCGTAGCAACACTAAGACATTTGTGGGATGTTGCGATCTCTAAAGACCCTCTGATTTCCAGCCCGAGAGGACGTCTATTCCAACCTGAAACCTGGACCATAAGACAGCAAACTTCCTCATCCTCAAGTCTCAAGTAGTTGCTGTTCTCAGCGAGGAAGTGTTATATAACCCTTGTACAAATTGCTATGCAGCGTCATCTATTCATTGCAACATCGATTCACAGGTACAAATATGCTGCGTCAAACGAGTCGACACGAAGGCAATATGCTCATCAACGGAACGGTTTCGACGAACCCAAAAGGCCTGCTTCCGACGCTGCACTTTACTGGAAATTTCATCGTGTTGAATTACTACATTACGATAATTTCAGTAAGCTCGGTCATTCCATTTCTCGCATCGAAAGAGTCAGACTAGGCTAGCTTTAGCATAAGTTAAATTGTAATTTTCATATTTATTTAAATTAAATTTATCCAATAATTTTGAGTTTTTTGGGTCCTCCGACGGCGACTACCATAATTCCTTGAAAATAGTCTCAGCAGGTTTTCCTTGATTGTTAAAGACAATAACGGCAGTGCTAAAATTATCTCCATGCTCCTGACTCTTTTGAACTGCCGATCAACCTATCTTCTGGTTAATAATTTTTGCAAAAATAATTAAACAGAAAAAATATCATCATCATTATAAACATCATTATTTGTTGTCAATGGGACAAGGTCTCCAATGCATGACCCTTTCCATTGCGGGTTTATGGGCCGTTTCCCAAAACGCTGGTCCAATGCGGGTTTTGTGATTGAAGCGACTTTTTACCCCATCAACCATGGAAATCATCCCAAATTTCTAACCAGCCAAAAACAATTTAACTTTACATAAGATATTCAAAAAAAACATTTTAACGTTGTTTCCGCGGAACGAACCCACCCTGGTTTCTGCCAACGCCCCAGCTAGGGAAGGGGCAGTCCTCTAACTCCGAACCCAAATTAAATTAAAATTTAAAGAGTATAAACATGATAATTCTTAAAATTATGTAACAAAAAAAATTCAGCGTTTTTATGTTTAATGGAATCCTTCCCGGATTATATCATTATATATTTTTTATTTAAACTAAAAGCAAACTTCTATAGTTTCTAACAAACCACTACGTGAGGGTGCAAGAGATTTTAATAAAGTTTATGCAAAAAAGTAATGTAAAGAGATAGAAAAGAAGATTTTTTGCTTTGCGTTTGTTAGTCCAGTACTCTGGTAAACAAGATACTTTTTATTGCCTATGTATAGGATTATGGTGAAGGGATGTTACGGCCCCACTGCCCACTTGACGGCGGATCTGCTAAACAGTAGGAATAAGACAGATCTGCAGTACAAGTGCAATTAAACAATTGCCAATCCGCCTGCTCAGCGTGGCAAATATGAGCAACTCCTTTTAATAGACACCAAGATAATTGGCCGTCTTGGCGTTCATTATAAAAGGCCAGCAGTAGACGACTAAAGGCTGTTTATGATGATAATAATAGGCTAATGAGCATATGGTCATAGGGCGACTCTAAGTTTAAACATGACGAAGAATAATTCTTCTGAGTTCTGCGAGCTCGCTTATTAACCGCTGCTAGCATAGACTGTCCGAGACGCTTTAGCTACGTGCTCTGCTTTTCTATTACCAGCCAATTCTAAAAGCACATGTCATGAAATTTTTAAAATGTAAAATGTAATTAACAAATTGTTACTCTCTGTTTCTTAAACTCACCTCAATTATAACAGTAACATTTTAAGGAAAATTAGAAGTTAAAGAGGTCTTTGCGTTTATATTTTCTAAACTATTAATAATTTTTATTCTATTTCTTCTAAAATTCTTCACCCTAAGTACGTAAAACATGTAATTTTGATAAAAATGAAGATGAGATGTCAGAGATTTAAAATGCGGTGGCGGAAATCGTATAATCGTCGTGCAAAGAGCAGGTTGTTATCCGCTTATATTAAAATTCGTTATAAATTCTTTGTTCAAAGTTTATTTTGCTTTAAGTCTGAGCTTCAATAGCTTAACTTTTTAACATGTGTATGGCCACTGTAGTTCTCAACGATATATGGATATTTCGCTTTAGGTCGTCAGCTTTTTCAGATTAATTTAATCTATTATATCACTAATTGACTCATTATTAGACGTTGACATTTGATTAGACGTTGTCTGCTTTGTAACTAATATTTTTTACGAAAAAAGATTTATAAAGCCCAGGTTATATCAATTATCTTTTAGTCCATGTTCTGTCAAAATTAGACTAGATACTGGTGGTAGGTCCCCTGTTTACAGGAGACCGTCTGGGTGGGTACCAATGCGGTGCCTATTTCTGCCGCGAAGCAGTAGTGTGAAAACACTGCTGTGTTCCGGTTTGAAGGGCACCGTAGCCAGCGTATTTACTGGGTAAACGAGACTTAACATCCTATGTCTCACGGTAGGCAGCGCGTTGGCGATACCACTGGTATTGCCAAAGTCTATGGGCGTCGATGACCACTTTCTATCAGGTGGCTCGACTGCTCGTCTGCTTGCGTATGCCATAAAAAAAAAGAAAACCATTTCAGAGATAAGCCAAAGAAATAGTCAGTTCAACAGAGATGCACAAAAAATGTTGTTTTGATATATGTACTGGTTATTATAATGTAACAAACAGACCCTCCAATTTAATTTAATAGTACAGATTTAAATTTTGTGTTATAAATTGTAGTGTCACTTCTCTTTATATAACTTTATATTAATTAAGATTAATGACACAGATCCTTATCTAATTAAAGTTAATACTATATATTTAATTAGCTTCTTAAACAAGTCACCTCTTTTATTATACTTAATTTTAAGTTACAAATGCCTAATTAATTGTTTTTTATTAATAGATACATATTACATTGTTGTAACTTATAAGTAAACCTATCTCAGATGAATAATTGCGTATAACATTATTAAGATAAATACGTTAAGTTAAACCAAGGTTCTTGCATCATTACAACTTCAGCACAAGGCTAATAGCCCCCATCGTAGTGAAATAATGGCGATTATATTACAAACTAAAAGCTATGTGTTCGCGTCTTGCGGAGTAAAAACTTTGCTATCATTTTTCCTGGTAATACCATGGCCGATCTTCCTGTTAAAGTCAATCTGACAAACAGCCGTTAGTAGACATTTGTAACATGATGTAAGTACTTTAAAATTTACCTACGTGTAGTCGAACCTGTTTATTGCTTCAAATGGTCAAATGCCGATCACGTAAAAACTGTTACTTGCTCAAGTAAATCTTAGTGATTTAAAATACAACCCATTAAAAGGTTTCTGCGGCAATCATTTCGTTAATATTTGTCTGTACTATTTTGTTTTTATGTATTCTTTTTTTTTTGTTTTAACATGTTCATTTTCCTATTTAAATCACAATTTAATATATTTACAACGTTATGTTAGATGCGGAGTTTTGACAAGATGTCGTAATCTATTCCTACCCTCCCGCTTTATTAACTCCGCACCGTCATCATTATTAAATTTCATATTTAATGACGATTAAAATGCTGAAATTAGTTGTAAGTAAACTTTGAAGTATATTACAGCTACTGCTTTAGCAAACGTTATTGTCCGAAAGCATATTATAAACATTAATTTCAATTAAATAATTAATTTCAGAATCATGCAATGATCTTAGAATTAATTATTTTTTTTAAAATAATCAAATAAAATTGTACTGAGTCAAGATTAAATAGAAGAATTTATTTAAATGAACATTTTACAAGACTGCGAATAAATTAATTATGAAAGTTTTAATGATGTTTTTTTTACTTGATAAAGGAACCCGGTTCCACGTCTCGCGTAATGAACTTTTAAAAGAACGAAGCAATTACCACAATGGGTTTGTAATTTAATGGAAAGTGGAAAATAATTATTAGGTAACTAAGTGACCTAGCAGGAAATGATGCAATATTCTCTTAACAATATTTAGTACAAAGAAAAATATTAAATGTATTAACAGTTTAGAAGTTGCAATGTAGAACAGTGGTTTCCAAATGTTTATGGGGCCCTTTAGCAGAGTACACTGTTACAATTAGACAAAAAATACTGAGATATAATAATAATGCTGAACTTAGTGTATTTAATACTAAGCTCAGCAAAATAATTTTTTAAAATTTATTATTTCTATCATTATTAATTTCGTACTTCATTTATTCGTTTATATGCAGGACTTATTTGTTATAAACTTATGTTAGTAGCGCTACCGAACTCACAAAATGACCTATAAAGGTTTAAGAAATGGTAATTCAAACGGCAAAAACAAGATAAAGTTACAGAAGTTTGGTAAGATAACGGCATTGGTTCACCGCTTTTTATTCCAACCGGAGTCGAACAAATTAAAAGTTTATCTCAGGGAACAAAAAAATTTTTATCGTTAAAAAATACCAATTTCGTTATAGTTAACAGGTATATTTTGAATATAAATGGTTGAGAAAAAAATTACCCCTACCAAGTGTTAACATTCTTTACTTTATATCGGTTTGTAAATAAATTTTCCATTTATTAGCTTTATAAAATACGTAACAGGAGATGAACATGCAGCAACGTATATGTTAAAGACAACAGATAAGAGAGAACCGTTTTATGGCATCCTTTGGGAAAAAAATGTAAGAGACATAAACGACATTTTACTCGAAGTTACTATTATACGTTAAAAGATCGAGGTTAATACACGAGTAAGTTCAAGATTGTATTAGGCGAAAATTTTATTGCAACCGAGTTTTTTACATGATGTAGCAAAAACTTTATTTTTTGCACTTTCCTTATTAGATGGTTTTCTTTGTTGTTCATAGAAAATTGATGATGATTGAATTTTTATAGTATTAAAATAGGAAAAAAAAAATAAGTGCGTTTATAAAGTATGCTTTATATATTTTCCTGACATTATCTAAGGAGGTACCAATTACAGGTTGTTTTTATTTTAAATATAAATTTCCCAGCCCACATTCCAAATTTGTTCATTGTTGTTTTGGAGATTTTAAATTGTTTTATGTAATTTTTAAACAATTTTGTGATAAGTAGTTTAATAGATTTTAAAAGAAATGAAGAAAATTTCGCCCAAAAGTAAACTTCGTTCCCAAACCAAAAACGAAAAGAAGGACTTAAGTTGTATTCATAAATTGTTTTATAATGGTCTATAATATGTCGGATATATCTTGATTAAGAATAACTCAAAAATAACCATTTTAAAATGAAAATTATTAAAATGAATTAGACATATTCAAAGGAAATAAAATAATGTAATATAAGTTTACATAAAAGTTAATTCATTTAACAAACTATTCAGTCTATGTGATAAAAATGACTTTTCGGAAGACGTTAAAACAATTTTATATGGTAATCTGAAATTCGTTTTACTTTATTGTTATGGCTCAAAATAAAAATAAGCTCAATATTAGATACAAGCAAGTTTTGTAGCCCTTTGAGAATTGCATGGATTATAGCAAATGAAAATAACACGCAAAAACTAATCATTTTCATCTTATTGAACTTTGAAAAATATATTTATAATTGAAAATTGAGTACAGCGTTTGGTGAGTTCCGTGGCCCTTTGTTATAAAAAAAACCGGAAGGTGTGGGTTCTAATCCCACGAGGAAACAACGTTCAAAATGTGTGAATTATTAAATAATAATCTAGTTATTGTTATCGTTGTTTTCTAGTTGGTTAGGACAATATAGGCCGATAACCCAATTGTCTGAAAAGGTAAAGGCGTCGTCGGGTGGGTGGGCATGTAAAAAGTCGATCCCGGTTGTCAAGACCATCAAGGAAGTCAGTGCCTTCAAAATTTACACAATTCATTCTTATAATCGTTTTACCTTTTTGGTTTGTGGAGGCGATGCCAGTCCCTGCGTAAAACGTTTTCGGTAAACTGGTTGGATTAAAACCGACCCAAAAAAACTTTGAAATAATGGCTAGGAAAAAGTATGCGGTGAGTTTTATTTTGTTTTTATCACAAACTGCACAATGTGAAATTAAAAATAAAGGTGATGTATATCCGCACCTTAACATTGATAAGTAGATTAACCTAAAGTATCAAGAAAATTTTTGTACAGTTTATGTTGAGAGTTTAATAATTCCAAAAAATTAATTTTTCATAATTATTTTAAAATTGAAATAATTAAAATCTCAAAAATTTTTATCCTTTTATGTTACAGTTCCAACCAATAAGAACGCATGTTGCGGGCCAATTATTATTTGAGTTTAACTTTGCTTTATATGAATTTTCCAATTTGCCTGAGTTTGAAAACTTTTTGGTGTATGGGCATGAAATGGCATGGAAAGTAGCGGAGTGATGACAAAGTTGGTTGTCGATGCGAGTTATTATACCCCTATTTCCCGCCGTTTATACAATATAGGTTCCAGTTTCACCAATCATTAAAGTGATAGAAGATAAATTTGGGGGTAAACTGATAAGAGAATTAAAAGTATAGACGGAAATTAAATAAATACATGAATTATAGAGTTCCGAAATGCTGAAGCTGGAAAAGGGATGCATCAAGGGGAGCCAAAAGACAACACCCGAATCAACCAAGAACACTGGTCAAGGAACGACTAAAAGTTTCAGAAAAGATGTTTTAACGCTGACAATTGCCTTATTATTATTACGACAAATCGATTGGATTACATATTTTTATTAATGTTAATTGAATTTTTTCATTTTATTTGATTTCCATAAAAGTAGGTAATAATTCGGAAGTTTTTTTTATATATTATTTACCAGTTGCCTGTTTTTTGTTTGAAATATTTTGACCCCCTTCGATTACAAAGCCCAAACTACGATATGATTTAACATTTCGTTTTTTATCCTCATAAAATAGTGTTCTTCGTAAATATATTTACTTACATAAGCACTTTTTCTTAATTAAATTGGTGTTTTTATTTTAGTTCTACGATCTATGATCTTTCATTTTCATTTAGCGTCAGTAAATTATAAGTATTTGTCGAGCTGAACAGGCTTTATGAACTTTCAAAATTAGGTATAGTAAATTGTTGAAACGTTTTTCATCAAAAAGTCTAAGGAGGGTTTCTGCCCTATTTACATTTACAGTAAACGGTTCAGTTTCACATAACTGTTTTGGTTTTTTAACCGTTTTATCTGTAGATTAGGCGCTTTACAAAACAGATATAATTAATGTATAATAGAATATGTCGTCAGACATACACACAGACAGACAGAAATTTCCTCTGGAATATCTATATAGAAAGAATTATAAATAGAGACCGTTCTAATACAAAATTTGTTTCAAAATAATTTAATAGGCCACTTTCTAAAAAATAAAAAATACGGTTATATAAAAAGATACCGCTTGTATCAAAAAGGTTTCAAATGCCAAAACTAATAATTTTATTTAAAACAAAATTTTTGTTTTAATAAATAATTTTTTATTAAGTCATTTTCGGTCCAAAAAATTTTTATTAGCCTAAACCCAAAAAACCACTATTGGACATAGGCCCCAAATGACCAGAAGAATCCTGGCCAAATTTACATCCCCGTTTATTTTAAAAAGAATTTTTAAAAATTTTTTTTCTTATTTAATTATATTGTAAACATTTGAGCACTTTGAAGCAATCTTGCCTGACAGCACGACCGCTGTTAAGGGCTTAAACCGTCAGGATTAAAAAATAATTTAATATTTGAATAAAAGTGAAAAAATCTGTTTAAGTAAAATTTATTCAGAGACGTATAAGTTTCTTTTTACAGTTATCATCTGAAAAATTTATTTCACATTGAATTGCCTTTACGATAACCTTATTATGTTTAAATTTTCAAATGCAGTTTAAGGGGCAATTTAGGACCAAAAAGTATTTTAATATACAGAGATAAGGTTCTGCTTTCTTATTATCATGGCTATCCAGTTTACCTTATTTATTAAAGCTTTTTCCGCAACGTTGACGGTTTCCGGAGTTTTAGGTGCGTATTTGTGAAAGCATTAACTTTATCTTTCTACCAGCAAGTATTGCTGTTTATAGTAAAAATGTTTAAGTATAATAGTAAATTTTCTGTGTGGCTCTTTGAGATGTTATTGTTATCTAATTATTTTAATATGACCTTTAATTGTATAAAAAATAAATTGTCCCAAAAGTTATAAAAATTACATTTGCAATGATATTTGTTTCATTTTCGAAATGCCATACTTGGGATCAAATTTTGTTGAAAAAATACATTTTGTGGTGATTATCCATACGTATCAACATCATTTTTTGCATAAATTTAAGTTATGGTAGCTTTATACATGATTGCAATCAATGAGGATTGAGAATCATATTAGTTTCATGAATGTTATTATTATCATCAGCTTTTAACGTCCACTGTCCGTACACAAATCAACGATTCCAATTGTAATTAGGGGAAATTAAAGAGATATCCTAGACAACAACAATTAAAAAACCCAGGGACAGATAACATACATTTTTATTGATTTTGTTAGACTTATGTGCTATGACTTATATGCTACAGCCATGACAAAATAATAAATACAACCAAAGCCTTATAATCGGGCAAAAATATTAATGGTTAATATATGACAACATTTCCCGTCGTTATACAAGCGAGCAAATGATCTGTCGAACAGTTCCGTTACCTGACTTATTTGTGAACAAATTAATGTCAGCAATCCCAAAATCGTTCCCAAACTGGCGGCGAAAAACATTTTCATTCAAAATGCGCCATTTCTAAATATGGATCATGATTTAACGCGAACTCTTTTTATCATATCTTTTTAAGAAATATAATTTAAAGACCTGTAATTTTTTTCAAGATATTCCATGCTGAGAAAAATATGTCAGCCAAAATACTTTCAGGTTTTTGTCTTTCAAGATTACACCATCTGCGTATTTTTTTGTTTATATGTATATTTACAGCAAATACAAATTTAATGTTTATACTACAATTATAAATTATGTTTGTGTAATCCCTTAACTTTGTGCCGCTATTTCGATCATCGTTCTAGTCGTGACACGTTCATAGAGCGCAGTATTTTTACGTTCTTAATTTTTAACGAGTACTGTTCATCTTTCTTTTTCAAATGACTTTTTTTCTGAATCATCAAACAAGATCTACCACCTCTAAATTTTTAGTCGAGGTTGGCTGAAACCATTTGTGGCTTATTTAATTTGAATAGGCAGGAGTGATTATTTACCATCAAGAACACCAATTTTGCTTCCCATCAGAAAACAAAATTTTATCTAGACTACTTTGTGGCAGTGGTATGGGTTTGAAACGGAGGTTGTGAGTTGAATTGCGGGGACTTAAAATTTTTTATGTTTTTTGTTGGTTAACAATTTGGGCGATCACCCAATGCCCTTGAAAAGTAAAATATGATCCATCGTGGATGGGCATGTAAAAGTCGGTCCACCACCAACCTGAGACCAGGGTGGATAGGTACAAAACCCAATGGATAGGGGGTTTGGGAGGCCGTCCAAGTGGACATCAGGTGATGATGTTGATGATAATGATAGATGGTAGAAAAAAAAAAAATTAATAAAATTAAGAAAAAAAAATGGTAAAGCATTCTTTAAATAAAAGTTACGAAATAGCCCTATTTTCTGCTTTTTTTTTTTAATTTTATTGTTTAATATCACTACCTATTTATTTTCTCATCGAAGATTACTTAACAAACGGTTTATCCATTCTTTTGTTCGATATGCCCCAAGTCCATTTGCGATGCAACTAGTCTTATATAAGCCGCCTTAAGTACGTATTATACAACATCTTTAGAACTATTTTGTAAAAAGAAGGTAAAAAGAGGTTTTTCTAATATTTAATTTTTAAAATCTCTAAGTCGTTTAATTATTTTATATTATGATTATACATAAGTTATGTATTGAATAGAGTTTATCAGCATGGATCTCACATCATATGGGAAAAAAGTGTTTTTTTGAAGTCTGTCAAAATTCATATACATGACCCGTTTTGCAGTTTTATAATTTTATTATCGTGTATTTCAGTTTTGTAATGGAAATTACAGTAATTATATACAATAGACAACTCTTGTGTTGATGTGGTAATAGATATACACGACGGGTAACAGATATGATACTACGTAGATCGTTTACACCTAGTAGCATTGACCTTTGCATTACAAATCATAGGTCATGTGTTCGAAACCCGCGGGAAACAAACTTTAAACCAATCCCTGCGTCACGGTTCAGATGCCTGTCACTCAGTAAATCTATGTATATTAGAATCAATCACATCAAAGCCATGTTTGGGATAATGGCTAAAGAAAACCAAAAGTAATTTTTTACTGTTTCGTTATATATATATATATATATTTTTACCAACTTCACAATTCTTTACACAGCTCAGATTAGATCAGATATTTATTTTTGCTGCAGAACAGTAGCGTCCTAGCAGTATTATGTAATCCTTTCGTAAATAGCAATGATAATCGTTTCTTGCATTAATACGTGAATACTACACAAATTTCAACACTAAATTAACCAAAACATAATTAATTTTTTGTTTAGCAGAATTCTACGCATTATTGAATAAAGGACTGTTTTACGATTTTATTGCGTTTGTTAGACTGAGATTTCATGCGTCTTGTTGCCAGTGCTGAAGCGAGATCTCCAGATCATAATGGTAAATAAATAAAATTAATAAATTTGAAACCCAAGCATAATACCATTGCCGGCTGTAATAATAAAATAAATTCATTTTCCATAGGTCGGAATAGAGACTAAATATATATAATAAGTGTTTCTTCACGTTACCATGAATATTTTGTTCAAAAAGTTAAGTCATTAATCATTGCTTGCTTTTGGTACTCGAAGTTATACGTGTCGTTATCTAAATTAAATATGAGGTACCACAACAAGACGATAATGCGTATTGATATTAATGCAGTAGTACAATGGACGATAGTAAAATTTTCTTGATTGAGTTAATCGTTTATTAATCTAAAAACATTTATAAACACACCATAACAATATATTATTAATTAGATAATGATTGTTAATTGATATAGTTGATAGAAATTGAATTGATTTTTTGACTTTGTTTTGGAGCAAAATTGGAGCGCATAGCATAACCTAATAAAAAATTAACCTAAATAATTTTATTTATTGACAAAAAAATTCATAAAAAGCTTTTCATTTAACATTTCAATAGTTTTAGGAGAAGCAATACAAATAATGTATTAATAGCTCTTTGTGCATACACAGAAAAAAGTTTTTGAAACTGATTTTATTTGTTACAATTTCCCAAATAGTTGAATGTAACCAGGATATTTAAATGTTCGTCCTTTGGGCAATCGTGTCTTTGTATATTGACTGTAAATACACTACCTTAACAATGGATTTAAAACTTCACATACACGACTGTATTTCACGAGCACGGGCTTTACGGTTGCTTTTGCTTTTAATTTTAATTAGGCTAATATTGTTGAAAAATAATTAACTTTTATTTTTAAAACGAACTAAATATATGCAAACTTCTAAATATAATATAAATATACTTTAACGAAATTAAGTTAAGTCTAAGTAACTGTAATTTTCAAAACATATACTGGATTACGAATGTTCTCCTAAACAGTAAGTTGCGAATGCGAATCCTACAGAACCATTTAGAAGGTAACTTCTTATAGCATGGAATTGCTTTGTACTGTTTGTTATCAATATTCGTTAAGGTGACATATATGATTTTTGTTACAAAGCTTAAGTTTTATACTATTGCTTTACATACATTATTTTTAAAAGTCATTATACATAACGAAAAAATCTAAAAGGGTGGATAATATACAGTGGCGGTTTATACATTACGGCATTCTTAATGGCCGTGATAAATTTCTATGGGCGTAATAAATTAGATTAAAATGTAAAATAAATCAACCCATCTCTTATCAACGGTTTGAAAAAGGGAATTAAAACAGTTGCCTTACTAGTTCAAAAAATTTAAGTATAGGACTAGAAAAAAACAAAGTTAGTCACAATATATTTTAAATTACATTTACTATGAAATTTAATAAATGTATACAAAGCAATAATTGAGGGAATCCGCGGGAACTCTACAAATTTTTATTGTTATTTCTTAGTTGGCTTGGGCACTTTGGGCCGATTCGACTTCTGAAAAGTAAGATGATCCACGCATCGAAGGTGCATGTACAAAATCCTTACACCCACCAACCCGTATGAATGAAATATACAATAATAATTTTGTCTAGCGTTTAAAATGTATTTGAAAGAAATATATAAACATTTTTCCTTTACGTAAACTGATAATCAATGTATATGATAAGTAATATTTCACACGTTTTGTAAGCGTTTAAAAGTTGGTGTATGTAGCAAAAATTAGATGTATTTTGCAGGTGGTCGGCATCTTAAAATGCATTTTAGCATGTCATTAAACCGCCTATTACACGTAAAATGGTGTTCCAGAAATAATAGCCTCAAATAAGAATCCAGCTACATAGTGATAACTAGATTTTTTTGAATGATGTAATGCTTCTAGACCAATGTCTTTGGTAAGCTATATCTAACACAGAGTTCACGGGAGCTACCGTCCCACGAACTAGGTGACTGATATTTTTGCCAAAGTAGCCACACTGTACAGAAGGTACGTGAGCTAGGTATTCTTTGGTTTTCTCCTAAAGATTGTCGACAATCGGTTTGCGGACCGCGACGCCGACTGTTTTAATCGTTTGCTATGTTGTGTCTAGTATCACCGGCTGTTTGTGTTTCGCTGTGCTTGTAAGCGGGCGAACTCACGGTGAGTGTGCTATCCCTACTTGTGTGGTGCGTAAGGTTGGATGTCAGGACCCCGTTGCAGGTCCGCGCCTATAAGTGACAAGTTATATAATGTTTCCAATTTTTTCGTAATTATCGTATATGCTACCATTTTAATCTATAGCAAAGAGTATCATTGCAGGAATGTTATTGTTAAAAATTTTTATCGTTTGACTTCTAATTTAATGTAATCTTTATATGTCTGATAGCGAATTGATAACCGTTTCAAATGTAGATGAATATGATATAAGATTTCTTTTAAAAAAAATTAATGTAAAAATTAACGAAACGTAACTAGGTTGCTTTACGACAAGTTTTTTAGTTTCGACTGTCATAAAGCGCAATGTTGGTCAAAATTACCTCGAGTGCCAAATAAAAATGCAATTGTGCAGTAAAGATTTTAATCTTTACTAAACTGGAAACAAGCGGCTCCTTCTCTAGTTTTATTGCATTACATTACAACATATTTTTTTTACGATTTTAGTTTTGCTTAGCTGCATGAACAACTTTTAAATCTGAATAAAGTTTTATATATTTTAATTTTTGTGGACAACGGCCAATTTTAATCCCCACGCGATGTTTAACCAATTAGACGAAGATCAATAAGAATAATTTTGCTGTCATATGAGTTTGACGTTACACTTTCTGTACGTAAATTCTATCTTTTATTTGGCTAGGGTTACATATTATTCGCCATGATGTGGAATAAAATAAAGAAAACAATATTTTTACTATTTTTTTTAATTTTTGCTTACTATCAATATTTTATTTGTGATTACAGATGTTATTGTTAAATAAATTTAATGACATCAAAAATAATAAAATTGTGTATTCATGTGTGTATTTATTTACTTTATGGTGGTTATTAATGTTTGAGTTGTATAGCTTATAGTTTATCTGATTAAGACTTCTATTAGATGTGAACAACGTAACCCGTGGCAACAAAGTGATGTTATACATGTAGCGGCTATCACTGAGTGACAGTCAACTAATTACAAAACGCCACGTAAGACTTGCTCTTGACTTGACTTTGAATTTTCTAAAAGTTAATAGGAAAGTGTTCGAAACGTCGAATTTAAAAATGTTAAAAACGCGATAAAACCGAAAAGTCATTTTTTAATAAGTTTAATACCTGCCTGGCAGCGTCCGTGACAATGATAAGCAAGTGTTATACTTCTATTTTGAATAAAGATTTTTGAATTCGAATTTTTATAGAAATCGAACCACACGTTATATAGGCATTTGGTATTACGTGTCGTCTGATCACACCGATTACAAGCATGTACAAACGTCCTAGAAACCTAGGCTGGTTTGTTTGTTTAGTAATTAGACAAAGCATGGACCATGATTCCTCAAAGTACGTACTTTATTTACTCTGATTGAGTATATATATAGCGAATTAGCAGATGCCTATGAACACATCATCAATTTTTTTTTTTATTTAAAAGGTTAAATAAACACAGAAGAATACCGGATAAAATATTTCAAAATTATTACGAATAAATTTATTTTATTTTTATCATATTCAGCTAATAAATCTTATTTATTATTTAACTACGTCATTAAAACCACCGAATAATGATGTTGTTCAATATTAAGAATACCACTTATAAAACGCCTGCAATTATAACTATATTTCTAGAGTGATTAATTCATTAGCAGATCGAATAACTTCGGTTATTAATTCGGACTGGTTTAACGGAATAATTTTAAGAATAATAAATAAACTGTAACCTGCATTTTTAACGAGCCAATTATAGCTTTGTATGGAACTTTTTACCTACATATTCGGAAACTCCAAAATTAACGTAGAGAAAATTAGTCTACACAAAGTTTTGCACTTTATTGAAACCGTAAAATATGAGTTTGCGCTTATTTTAGCCAACACCATGACCACAAACACAAATTTGAGCAAATTCATTTAACATTTCCTAGCGTGCTGCCAGAAAAAGTTTTAATGCGATTTTCTTAATTGACGTAATTTAACATTGTTACAGGTAGTTTATGTTCAACTCTTTGAACCAATAAATTTTTGATACTATTATTTTTTTAACATTAGTTCTTGCGGTACTCTTAACTGCAGGCCCCTGCAGGGTTGGCTTTTAGTGTTTGGTTTACATACCGTACATTAAGAGTTCGAATTCTGTCTGAAAACTACTTTACATCACTATGTACCTATATTTGCAACAGATTTTTTTGAGAAGAATAAATTTGAATGAATTGTATTTCGTTTCTTCAACATAAAAGTAATAAACTTGCCTGCTGATTGTGTAAAAACGTAAGCTTATATTAAAAAAAATCGAAAGCTAACCTTTCATTACTGGTTAATGATAGATGTTGTAAAACAAGTGCGCTACTGGTATTGAGGCTTGGTCTGGTGGATTTGAATACTTTTATATAACATTAATGTATTAGTAAGAGCTATAGTCACAGCGAAAGTATCATTAATACCATGGTTCTCTAAAACAATATTTGAAAAATAGTTTTTTTGGCAAAAATTAACTAAAACTTTCCTTCAATCATAAATTTTCAGTGACTGACTTTATAATAGATTCGGGCAATTGCAGGGAAATTGTATAAAAATATAGTAAAACTTCAGCCAACCTTTGATTTAATTTCATCAGTAGAAAATAAAAAAAGAAAAGTGATTTTCCTCACTTTACTCTGTTTTATCAGATAAAGTAAAAAAAGTCGATCTAACAAAAGAAAAGCAAGGCGAAGATTTTAATTGCGAATTTAGTTAATTCTGACTTTGTTAAGCTGAATACAGTGAACGGCAATCAAATTAATTACAAGCTAAGAGAACAATTGGTGTTAACAATGAGGTGATATTGAGCGTACCAAATGAGTATTTGAATTTATTCGTAACGAGCAAGCTGCCGGTCAGTTATACTACATTTGTCGCTATAGATAGGCAATAATCGAAAACAATTAATTTATCCTACGCAATAATAATAACATTTTTTACAAAATGACTTGTTTTTTTTCTGACTGCCTCCGTAGCCTAGTGGTATGGGCGTTGTGCTTAAGAAACTGGAGGTCGTGGGTTCGAAACCTGCGGAGACTCAACAAATTTTCATTGTTGTTTCCTACATAGTTGAGTCAATTTGTTCGATCACTCAAATTGAATGACAAGTAAGATGATCCATGCGTAGGGATGGGCATGAAAGGCGTCCACCCCAATGTAGGTTCATTGGACCAGCGTGGTTGGTTGGGTCCAAATCCTGATGGATAGGGTGTTTAGGGAGGCCTGTCTATACGGCTGATGATGTGTAACTTGTTTTGAATTATAATTCAAATAAGCATGAGTCAGAATACTACTTCTATTGCGGGTACTTTGACAAAAGTATTCTCGATATTGACGATTGGTCTCTCTGCGACCGTGTATAAAAGACGGTCCTGAAATATAGCGTGACAGCTTCGTATAAGCCGCTATCTGATACGGAACTCTCCTCAGTGTTGTGCATCTGTGATTGTCTTCAGTGGTTTTATGCATCGACTAGTCCGTACGAGACATCGTGGCTGTCGTGTTCAATGTTTTTAGTATAAGAGATGTTCAGTTGTTGTTATTATCTTTACTTTTTGCAATTATATTTGAGGTTTCTAAAATATGTCAAAAGATTTTCTTTTATCAAAATGTGATATAATACTGCTATTATTTATTTTCCATTAATTTTGTAAGTCTTCATTATTAAATGCTCAAACTGGATGCACATGCTTATTTTTTAGCGAGTTAATGTCAATTATAGTATTTTATTCTTATTGCACTCATTTAAGAGACGTGGAGGGGGCCAATACCCTTATCTGGTGGTGCACTGATAATTAGGATATTAGTCCTATTCAGTACTTTTTGTACTAAGAAACTAAGTAAATTTCAATTAATTTCCTCCTCATGAGGTACTTTAACACTGTAATGTAACTTAATCCCTTCCGATGTAGTACAATATCATTTTAGTCCTATCATTAATCTTACATGTTTTGTTTTTAACCTTCGGAACGTCATACATTACTCGGTCTAATTATTCGAGCTTTAGCGTATGGGCCTATACTCTGCACATAATACCCTTCACTTTTAATGGTTTAAACATTTTGATACCATTAAAAATACTGCCAAAAATAGAAAGCAAAAAAATATAAATGCATAAAATGGGGATCTACTTTAATTTTTTTCAATTTTTCAAGTAAAATTTTTTGCGTTATAGATGCAATATTGGATAAACACAAATTACGTGTTGATGTTTATATGCATGCCTCTAAAATAAATTATCACATATTTAGAAGCCACAAGCATACGCTAGCGTCAAAACATTTACTTACCCTCACGTCTCTTCCCTTGTAATTATGCAAAACAGAAAAAAAATATTCACCGTATTCGTTAAAGCGTTATGCAAAAAACCTTTTTCAGCGAAAAATGCTAAGATGTACTTTGACATTTTTATTCTAGAACCATCATAGCATATAAATGTGATAAATAACGACTTCTTATGCCCACCACAAACAAAATCATGGAATAAAACATACCGATAATTTTTGTCTATAACTTAAACTGTATTATCATAAATAAACTTTTAATGTGCCTGCATTTTAAAAAAATGTTTACATTGAAATGCTTATTGTGCGTTATTCTTAAAACATAGATATTTGCTATAATCATCATCATCATCATCATCAGCCTGTGTAAGTCCACTGCTGGACATGGCCTCCACATCATTAGGGGTTTTGGACCGTATCCCACCACCTGGTTATGCGGGTTGGTGGGCGGACCGACTTTACAGCCCATCCGACGCATGGATCATCTTACTTTCAGACAATTGGTGATCAGCCTAAATTGCCTAACAACTAGGAAAACAACAAAGAAAATTTGTTGAGACCCCGCAGGATTCGAACCCACGACCTCCAGTTTCTAAAGCTCACGCCCTTATCACTAGACTACGGAGGCGATTTGCTATCGCCGACTTTATTATAAAATAAACACCATCGGAGTTTTAGGAGCGAAACAACGAGGTAACATATTTTAAAAAAGCATACGATCCGAACTGAGCACCTCCTTCTTTTGGGAAATCGGTTAAAAATTATGAAACTATTATTAAAACGGTCTCGTTAATTACTTTCATAAAAATGTAAATATACGAAAGATAATTTTAATTGCACCTTTTTATATCAGTTAAGTTATGTAATACCTATCTTGTTTTCCTTTTCTAATTTATATTTTTAAACAATAAAGAGATTTGAATTCACTTCTGATTTATCATATTTATTTGCTAATATAATAGATAATGGAAGTTCGTTGGCACCAGTTAATCAATGGGTACTAAAATACCAGTCATTTGATACCAATGATAAAACGGAAACATCAAAAGCACACCTTTGATTTATATTCTGTAATCAACATCAAAGCGCTCCAATTATTTTAATGTATTTAATACATTATAGCTTATGCCAATTACGCATTTCGTGCGACTATGTTACTTCTGAATATTATATATTACTTCAGTTAATTGACTTTAGGAAATGTCGACAAGCAGTTAAAATAGTTTCATAATGAAACCAAATATCAGATTTAAATTTTTTGCTACATTTTAACGGAATAAGCGTTTCATTTAATACTAATATTGAACATTAGTATTTAAAATATCCATATAGTTTTAATCGTTAATATAGCCTATTTTAAACTTGTTGCTCATAGCTCTAACACAACATTTACAGTTAAGCCAGTATGAGCAACTAATAATGAAATTTATACATATATCATTAAATGAATCATATTATTGTAATAGTACTCTAGGAGAAACTATTCGACACAAAAACTCTAGGGAATATACTAGTCCAAAGAATTAAAGATCATTCATAGATTAGCGTGAATAATCCCTTGCAAAAGTGTTTTGTGATTAGTTGCGTCCCGCAGTATTAGCACGTGATGATAAAAACAAAAAAATAGATAAACGTGAACATTTAATTCCTGCAAACGTTTTTGTTTTTACTTCACATACCCATAATAGGCTTGCATTTTTCCAAACATACACAACATTTAATATTTTAATTAAAGCAATAGATGCGGTCTAAAAACTCCCTAATGAAGAAGGCTTTTATTACACGAGGCCTTGTATGTCCAGCAATGTACTAACACAAGCTGATGATTACAAGAGCTAAATCAAAAGATGAAGTATATAACTAAACGCTTTGTTATAGGCATTTATCACCTCGTGTTTAATATATTTTGGGCACTTTTTGGTTGATAAATTTAGGATTCGCATCACCGCGGCGGTCATGAAATCAGGCTCTTTTTGATCGGCGAAATATTTTGTGTTTGTGTCACCGACATACATATAAAAGTCAATATCTAGATATACAGTCGACGTATTGTTACACTTAAAAGCTAAACATATCTTATAAATATACTGTGCATTGTTGATAAAGTTTTTTTCAATCATTATTTAATTTTTATATCTCTCGAGACTTAGTAAAATAGATTAGTAATAACTTAATTTTAAAAATCATGTAATTTAAAATAGTTTGCAATTTTTTTTAACAGCAGTCCCTAATAACTTGTAATTTGTTTTCTTATGAGTGCAAACAATTATCGCTTTTATAGTCATTTGACGACGTAGTAAAATTACAGAAAATGTTCGGATAGTATTATAATGAAAGATTGAATTTGTTCATATTACCGTGGAATCGTAATTCTTGGTACCATTGAAAAGGCTTAGAATATTTAGTTATACTATGAACACCGCATAACTCAATATTCTAAGCGTTTTGTGTTAAACGCCATTTACGAATGTTTTAAATTAATATAACTAAAATAATTGTAATTTAAAACCAATAATTATTAAAATTCTTGAGATTATAATATATTAATACAATTCCATAAATAGTTTCTAATGGGAGTTTACGAAATACGACTTCTATCTAGGTCCCTTACAAAACTTCAAAAATTGATTGACATAATTATTAGTTTCACAAACCAAAATATTATCATTATTAAATTGATTTTAAATATGTTATGTGTTAAGATTTTTTAGTTGGAATTAAGAACTGACAACGTCAAGTTTAGTTTTTTTACTTATTTAAACTTCATGTACACATATCATGAGTACAAAGATTGCAACAATCTATTTTATTTAATCGTAATAATTACACACAAAATTTATTTGACTATAAAATAAAATATTTTTAAATTATTGATAACTATTAACATAAAATATTAATAGTATTATTATTTAATAAAAAGTTTATGTAACTTAATAAAATTAAGAACATTCAACAAACTATCATAACATAAATCTTCAAATCAAATCAAATCAAATCATTTATTTCAGACTAGCAGGAATACATACACCATTCCAAAATTTCCACACGATTCCAAATTATGGTTATGTATGTATATTTTACAATTTAATTAAAAACGAATTATCATACGTTGAATTGCTATGCAAAAATGAAAACGAAGTTGGGACGATAAATTTAAGGGAAATCCTAATATAATTTCAAGAAGTTGGCGTTCAACGCAATTGAGGAACTAGAGACGAATAAGAAAAATGAAGAAAATTGAAGAATCACAAGTGTTTTGATTTCAGTTCAGGATATTGTCTTTATTAAGTTATCTGTTTGTTCCTTGTATATGACGAATTGCTGACTGCGAATTTCTTGAATGAAAATATTTTCGTTTTATTTCAACACTATGTCATTTACTTTTAAAATGAGCATAGAGGCTTAAGTTTACGTTAGTTTTAACGATGACAGTATGGTGTCTAACTTGTTTAAAATAAATTAATTCAACCCAATTCCTACTCACACCATTAGAGGATCAGTTTCGCTTTTCGTATTACTTATAAAATTTTGTCTTATAAAATATCATAAATTACCTTAAGTTTCATTATTTTCACTTGACCTGTAGGTTTGCTTATTTAATTCTCATATTTATAATAGTAGTAATATCGATAAATTGATATATGAACAACGTCTCTTAACCTAGTTCAAACAAAGACCAAACTTAAGCCACCACTATGACAATGACTACACTGTGATCGGAACGAGTTCTAGCCATTTTGTCACAGCGCAGTTATGGTTTTAGTCATATAAGGGGCTATTCATAAGTCACGTCAAACAAGTTTCGTGATATTTTGACCTTCTCCTTCCTAGTCTCCTCAGCTGGCCGCAGGGCGTCCAATGTACGCCGAGCCTCGGTCTCCACTCCAGAGTTTTTAAACCCTATGGTCGTCCTATTATATCCTCCTATTATAAATTAGCACATAATAACATTATTAAAAATTATAGCCGATGATTCAAACCGTAAAAATTGTATTATTTATCATGTATAGTTTTCGCGTATTCAACAGAATTTATTATAAAGTTTATTAAGTCACTGTACCATTCTGGTACGTAACAAAAAAAACTTTAAATTTTTCTCAACAACTCAATGTAGTATTGCATTGTGATCGGAAAACTTACATCTTACGAGCTTGGTTAATCGATTGGCGTATTTTATTTGTACTATATTATGCTGTTACTGTTATTAAAACTCCTTCAGATGATAGCTACACTTCACACCACATCACACATCATCAGCCTGTGATAGTCTACTGCTGGACATAGGCCTACCCTAATACACCCTACCCAGTAGGAGGTTTTGGGGTTGATGGGTTGGACCGACTTTATACATGCCCATCCGACGCATGGATCATCTTACTTTTCAGACAATTGGGTGATGGGCCCAAATTGCGGTAACCAACTAGGAAACAACAATGAAAATTTGTCGAGTCCCCGCAGAATTCGAACCTACGACCCGGCTACGGAGGCAGCAACACTTAATCCTATTTAAAATGTTCCTTCCTTAAAAACAAATGTCATAGTAACGTGATTAATATACATAGAATTCTATATAAGCTATTGAAAAATTAATAGTTCATACTTTGCAGACGACCGCATTTAATAGTGAGTGCATTTGACATCTCATAAGTCAATATAACTTTTTAATATACAAAATTAAAAAAAAACAAACCGACTTCAAATCGATTGGCGTGATATTAAGCTAGTAATTGTCCATTTATTGAGCACATAGTTAACGTCAATTTCAGACTAATTCAGTTTTTTCATGGATGCTACTGTCAGAACTGAACTAAAATGCTATGGGACTAAACGGGAAGCACCAGCTTTCAAATAAAAAAAAATCATTCAAATCGGTTCACCCAGGCAAAATTTCCGAGGTAACAAACGTAAAAAATACAGACGAATTGAGAGCCTCTTCCTTTTTTGAAGTCGGTTAAGAATTAAAAGAGTGATACGAGATAACACTAGCATAAATATAAAATATTATTATTAATTTGAATTCGCGACAACAAATTAAAGTAATCAGATGCCTACGAGTGAAAAGAGCTAAAATCTGCTCATTCTTATTCTATTGTATTATTTTATATATTTTATATTCTATTGTTTAAAATTTTATATGTATTACAAGTAATGTTAGCTTAAAAGTGGACGCCATTTGCATCGGTAATTGTGAAAAAAAAATCATTCTTTTAGAAGCGTTTTCTTACGATATTTGTATTACCTAATGACAACAAATGTAATGGCTAAAGAGTCAAATTTAACAATAGTAGAACAAAATTTACAAAAAGTTCTAAGGTGTTTTTTATTGCCTAGAAGTGAAGAAGTAATAATGCAAATATTCATATTAATTATAGAAAAAAGAAAAGAGCCCCTGAGGTTAAGGTTTATCGTTAGTCAAAAATGTTTTAAGACAGATGAAAATTTTACCAAGACATTATTAATAAACCGAACCGAAAAAAAAGTACGTGCGTACAAAGTACACGTGTCTGAAGTGAAACCTGTTTGGCAAACTGAACTAAAAATAATTAAAGAGAGAGAATAAATATTTATTCAAAACAGATTAATTTTGTTTTGTTTTAAAAATAATAATATGATGAACATTCAATTAACAATCCTTGTGAATTATTATAAATGGTAAAAATACCTAATCTCAATTTAAATTTTCAATTATGAAATCAATTCTTATTTAAAATATTATCAATTTATATTGCATACAAAATCATTTATCGAATTCTCAAATGATAAAATTTTAATAAAAATGCCACATTTTTTGTGCCTTTTTCAGTTTAAAATTTAGTATGGCACTGTACGTAAAGCGACGTTCGTTATATCTTACTTTATCTCTCGATCTTTCACACTTGCTTACTCCTCACTCTCACTCCGCGGCTATTCCGTTCGTGGTACGCTAAATTTCGTTTCATCCCTAAAACTTCCACCCTCATGCGCCTAAAAATGTTTCACTACAAAAATAGTTTCAAATAATCTCACTAATTTTTAAAGTTTCAGTTTATTTTATTATTTGACTTTGCAGGTATAATAAATCTATTATTTATTATACCTTCAAACCTCTTCAACTGTATATATCTTAATCTTTACATATCATTTAATAATTTAATTTCGTGTTATAAACGTCAAATTAAAATTAAATACAAATTGTAAATAATCAGCGTTTTGAGAACAAAACAACATACAATATGAACAAAATACAAATACTGCATTTTCATTCGAATGCTCTTGATTATTATCAGTCCAACAAAGTGTTAATAATATTTATTTCATTTTGCAGTATAAGCCATGAACAACTGTATTTGTTTCGTACTTGCAATTATTTTAGATTATAAATTGAAAAGTTAATTCATTTTAAGAGTATATATAAATAGTGTAAAATAATTATTAATTTTACCCTTTTTATAATCAGACTATGAGATATGATTTCTCATGTAAATCAAAGTTCCAATTGTGGTTACAGGATAATACAGAAGACCTTTAAAATAAGAAACTCACAGAAAGAGCTGTGCATAAAACATTTACCTGTGCTATTTATATTTTCGTGCATTATCAACAAGACAATATTAACATCGTCATCATCATCAGCCTGTGATAGTCCACTGCTGGACATAGTCCTCCCCTAATGCACCCCTATCCATTAGCGGATTTTTGGACCGTATCCCACCACGCTGATCCAATGCAGATTGGTGGGTGGACCGACTATTTACATCACATACATACCCATCCGACGCTTGGATCATTTTACTTTTAGACTATTCGGTAATCAGCCCAAATTCTCCTAACCAACTAGGAAACTAGGCTACGGAGGCAGTATTATACTTGAAACATAATGTACAATTCATATTTACAGTTCTTGTAAATAAAATTTATATAAACACGATTGTCGTAGAGTTTAATAAATTGTACGGCTATTGTTAAATATAAAATATGTATATTTAAAGTTTACATAAATAAATATTCAATCAAGGAACAATATAAGAAATAACAACAACTGATCGTCTTTTATACTAAAAAAACATTGAAATGGCTCACGTGACCCCGACAACAGCCACGATGTCTCGTACGGACGAGGCATAACCCCACACAATACGATAACACTATCACAACTACACAACACTTATCACACACGAGGAGAGTTGCGTTCTGGGTAGCGGCTTACAAGGATCTGTCTCGCTGTGTCTTATGTCTTATGTATTCGAAGTTATGCTTCTAGACCTGTTTCTGTGTGAAGCTTCATCTTTTACTGGGTTCAGAGGACTGCGAGATCCCTCGAACTTGGTGACCAAAACATTGGAGAAAACGTAATCCTTTATCCTTGACAAGATTATGCGTTCATACAATTTCCCCATACAGTTGAGGAGACTGATTGGACGATAACTCGTCGGTTGGTTTAGTGGCTTACGCGGCTTTGGAATGCCGGTAACAATGGCCTCCTTCCATTCGTCAGGGAAGGAACAGGTTGTTAAAAATACATTGAAAATGCTCACACATCACATCATCAGCCTTTGTTAGTCCACTGCTGGACATAGACCTCCCTAATACACCCTATCCATTAGGGGTTTGGACCGTAACCCACCACGCTGGTCCAATGCGGGTTGGTGGGTGGACTGACTCTTTTATATGCCCATCCGACGCACGGATCATCTTACTTGTCATTGAATTGGGTTATCGGCCCAAATTGCCTTAACCATCTAGGAAACCACGATGAAAATTTGTTGAGTCCCCGCAGAATTCGAACCCACGACCTCTAGTTTCTTAAGCACAACGCCCATACCACTAGGCTACGGAGGCAGTTAATGCTCGCTAGTAGGAAACAATCAGGCCCGGTAAAAGTTTTAATGCCTTGTTACTAATACGGTCTGGGCCAGGTGCCGATCGGGGTTTAAGACCCTTAATATCTTTGACTTCCTCCGGGGTCATTAGTTTTAAGCGTTCGCCTCCTGGTGGTAAGACTGCCCTACGGCCGATTTCACGGTCCACCTCCGCGAGATGAAACGTGTCGGTGTGTACGCGAGATGGCGTGCATTGTAACTCTAGTGTGTCCGGTAAGCATTCGGCTTTTCAAAATCATCGAAGGCTAATAAGCCACCGTTAGAACGGGATATGAGCGGAATTGAATCGCGTGAACCTAACTTTTGGTTTCGGGCCAATTGCCAGTAGGCAACATGCGATGGCTCTAATTCTTCCGTTAGGTTTTGCCACGAAGTTTCGCGGTGAGTCTTAATGCGGTCTCTAACCTAAAGTTGTAAATACCTAAATAATGCGCGGTTTGTTTCGGACCGATATCTATCATAAGCTCGTTGCGCGGGTTTTGTCTCTTATCAGATATCGAATGTTGAAAGGCAGGCCAAAGTTCCGGTCGGCTCAACGTTTACCGTTCTCTCAGACTCTTCGATGGCCCATGAGATGTGCGACTTTATGTCGTTAATGGCATTATTTGCCTGATCTAGATTACAAACTACATCTAGGATGTTTTCACAATTTGGGGTTCATTGCCTTGAGTTTAACCTCAAGGCGATGCTAACCACTACGGTTTTAGTCATAGGGACCGAACCGGCGTCTTGGCCCAATTTAATAAACCGGCCTGTGGTCAGAATCTAATTCGTGCAGTGTCTCTATCGATACGACATCGAGTGAGACATCCCTTTAGAATAAATAGATCTAGTGTGCTAGGCGACCTCTACTATCTGATGGATATCTAGTTGGTCGCGGGGCTATTATATTAATGTTGAGTACCTCTTCGAGACCCAGCAAGATTGTGCCATTTGAGTTGTTTCTGCTGTCGTTCCAGTCGCGGTGTTTGCAATTTAAATCGCCAGCGAGTAATATGATGGACCCTAAGCCGAGAAGCAGCTCAAGGTCTGATTTTAACATAGTTTTTAGCGTGGAGAGATACACTGAGGCAGCAAGCGGCTTATGGTCGGTAAGTGCGATCATGCACGCCGAAGCTTCTAAATTTGTAGCAATGGCACTTCATTGATGTTATGTGCAGGGATCTTTTATAATAGATTAGAGTACCGCCCTTGGGAGCTAACAGTCTATCGTGACTAATAATACTGTATCCGCTTATTTTGAGATCGCGTATTGCTGGTTTAAGATGAGTCTCCTATACCAAAAATATGTCTATATTATAATCTTGTATGAATTTAGTGATTTTTGACTAATGATCTCTAAAACCGTTTGCGTTATAGCAAGAAACAACGAACTACGGCTTTGTGTCTGTTATTTTATTTAATTTTAGATTGCCCATGGCCTGTTAGGGGAAGGCGGGACCGTTTTGGGGCCCGTTTCCCAAATTTTTGGGGTTCTTTTGGCCGGCCAAATTATCCGAAAATTACGGGAAGCCTTAACTAGGGGTTTATCTAATTTTTTTGCGCAAATATGGGGCCGTAATTTATTATTTGTTTTAAGGGTCATTTTGGGAGGTTTGAAAAATTTTTAACCCGCTTTTTGTACGTCCAAAAAAATTCTTTTTTGCAGAATGGGTTTGCCCGAAATTGCCGACTTCATTATTTGTTTAAAGGAAAAATTGCGGCGCAAACAGTGGGAGGAAAAGTTTATAACGGGCTTTAAACCCAGGAGGTTTGCCACCGAGCCAACGGGAAGTTTCCATGTTAATTACTTCTTTACAAATTTCTATGAGGGTCATTCATTTTTTAAAAAGACACAGGTTTATTTTTGGTTAAAGGGAAACAAAATTTTCAATTTGGGAAATTTTTTCCCGAGAACCCAAATAGCCCGTCCCAGGGAAATTTACTGGAAAGTCCAGGGGAAAATTCCTTTTTCAAAAACAAAATGTCCCGGACAAAGGGCAATAGGGTACTTAAATTTTATTTTGGGTTCCTAATAAATTTATAATTTTTTTTTGAAATTTTTTTTATCCCAACTAACCCTAAAACCCATAATTTGCCGATACCTGGGTACTTAGGGAAAATTAGAATTTAGGTAAACCCAACCCGCGGTACCTGGGAAAAAATAGTCCCAAAGGAGAAAATTTAAAGCCCAAAGCCCCAAAAATTTTGGAACCAAAACCTGTTTTCCACTTATTTTCCTAGTTTAAAATTTTCATAAATTAAATTTTAGAAAATTCTCTAGGCCTAAACTTGAAAGTTGCTAAAGTTAAATTAATTTAAAAACAAAATGGGCTTTTATTTAAATCAGTTTCTCGAAATGGCCGAGTAAGGCAAAAAACCCACCCGGGTAATTTTGACAAAACCCAATATTAACCCAAAGAATTTAAATTTCTATTAAAAAAGTTAAAGCCAATTTTAGGTTTAAACCCAAAGGTTCCCAAATTACCTGGTTTAAAGGTTAATTTTAAAATTCCCCCTGCCCCCGAAAAAAATCAAATTTTTAATTATCCAAAAAATAATTTTAAAAAAATTTTTCGACCGAAAAGGAAACCCTTAAAACACCTTATTTGGCCAGGGAAATTTCCCCGCCCAAAATTTTATTGTAAATTTTAAATTTATTCCCAATTATTAAAAAATCCCTTTTGAGGGTGTGAATTTAAAGAAACGACTTTTTATAAAAATTAACGCCCATATATTTTTCGAGGTTTAAAAGGTTTGGTTTTAAAATGAAATTTAATAGCTGAATTTTGTGACTTCAAAATTTTAATTTATTATTAAAAACCAAAATTTTAATTTCCGAAAAAAGTTCCCATTAATTTTGGGCAACCGGCCTTAGTCCAATTTCTACCCAAGGGTAATTTCAATTCCTTTGTTTCTCAAGTTCAATGAAAAACGGAGCAAAAATTTAATTTAAAACCATAATTATTTCCCACGGGTTAATTAAAAAAATTTAAAAAATCGCAAAGGAAAAGTTTACAAAACCGGCCCTTTTAAGCATGAAGTGTTGGTACAAGAAAAACCCGGGAAACCATTTGGGTTAAATTGATAAAAAACCGGGAAGTTTAATTAAGAAAAATTTTTAAGATTAAAATTTAACCACCAGCAAAGGATTTTGAAATTTCCAACCCGACGGAGATTTAAACCCCTAGACCAACCAACGGAGTCCACAACGTTAATGCCCCAAACCGCCGACCGCGCCGGGGGCCGATGTCCCATCTGCTTCACGGACTTTGAAGTAGAGGAGGCGCAATCTGGAGCGGGGGCAAATTATTGATGTATTTATATCGATGGTGAAAAGTTAACCTACTAACAAAAAATAGCATTGACAACGATGAATACGGAACACAAAAAAGACGGACCGTATATCATAGAGATGAAGAGGGACCGATGCGATGCTGAATCAAGGCATTTCCGAATCGATCCGCGGAGCTCACCCATATGGGTTCCAAAAACCGACGCATCCGGTAAAATAATGGGGTCGCTAGATTTGCAACCAAAGAGAAAACTTTACGATAAGTACCGAACCCAAATAAACGACGTCCCAGATAAACTTGGTAAGTCAGATTTTTTGACTTTTGGACCGGTGGGGTTCATCAGGTTGAGATGAAAGACGACATACCCAAGACAGCATTCAATGGGAATGGTCACCGAATTTTAACATGCCAATGGGATTAAAAACTCCGTCCACCTTTTCAGGGTAATGGAAATGTTCTCAAAGACCCAAAACATATTTGTTAGTTTATTTAGATGATATTGGAACCTTTTGGAACATATGGTTTAACCTGGAGAAGGTGTTCCAAAGCCAAAATCAAACTTTTAAGATAAAATGATAAGTCTGAATTTAAACTGAAACAGCCTATCTTGGGAATAATTTAAAGATGGTATTAAACCCAACCCGGATAAGATTTAGCAACGGGGTATCCCTATACTAACCCAAAGAAAAAACAGTTTCCGGAGTAGGTTTAGAAAATTTTTCTGATTTCCAAACGTTACCAAACCCCCTTTTTAAAGAAAGGAAAAAAAAACCGAGTATAAAGGTTTTGAAAATGAAGCAGTCCCTAATTAAGACCCGATTCTTAATACCCAGATTTTTCAAAGATTTATCCCAACCACGCACTAACGGAATAGGCGCAGATTATCACAAGGGCCCAGGGGGATGGTTCGGTCGCGTACTTTAAACGATAGCGAAATAAATTTAACTATCAAAGGAACTTTTTGTAGACTAAATTTCTGACCCATTTATTTAGAAAATTTAAAATCACGGGACCAAAACCACCCAGGGTTATGAATCTGGAGCCAATCGTTTAACCTGTTGGAAACCAAACCTGGAAACATTTGTATATGGTGGTAGTAATTGTAATGCAGAGCTTTGTTGCATCCAAATTAATAACGAAAAACGTTAGGGCAAACCCAAGGCCCACCTTCTGGGGGAAAATTGTTGCCCCGGCTCATACCCAGTTTAGGAAAATCCAATTTTAGAAGTCCCAATCCCGAACCAAAAAAATTTTAAGATATAAATAAGTTGTTTAATATAAAAGCGACCGACGGCTTTAAACCCTTCGAACGAACAGGACATCCAAGGGTCCGTCCAACTGAACGATGTTGGAAAATTGAAAAATTAATAAAGGTAAAACGCTTGTTTATTAATCCACCCTTGCATTTTGAGAAACTTTAACAAAATAAATTTAAAAAACCCGCTATGAATTAGGATAAATTAAGGAAAAAAAAGAATAAAAGGAACAAAAAATAAAATTTAGAGGGTAAACCAACCAGGAATAAAGAATGTATCCGTTATCCTGTCGATATTATTGCCAGATGAAGGAACAGAAATTTATTAATAGTTTTGGGTGGGTCAACAAAAATTGCAATCCCATTAGACAAAGTTAAATAGCCCCGGCAAAACCATCGAAATTGTTCATGGATTTGTTAATTCAAAAGAGAAATATTTAACATTGTCATTTTCCTCTAAGTAGCTCAAGAACCATTCCAGGTACAGAATCAAACCTTAAAAGCCTTTATTAAATTTTGTACGCATCACGGCTTTACCGCCAAATAGATAGATAACGGCAGTTTACGAACCAGGAGCGAATTGAACCTGAAAAAAAACCATCTAAAACTTGCCACATAGTCCAAAATAAGGACGAGGAGGTTTCATTTTATCTGGAAACATCTTCGATCCAAAATTAACTCAAAAGATCAAATATTTCCAATCTAGTCCCATAGGAATTTAGCTTACTATTGATCCATTTGTTAATGTAGACCGCGGAATAAAACCGGCCACTTTGATCCGCGGATCCTTTTTATATTGATATTTCCTTTAAGCAACAATTGCAAAATCCAAAGGGAAAATTATATAAATTAAAATGAGCACGTTAATAATCGAAATATCAGAAAATTTAAATAAGGACCGGAACGAAACGAATACCAACCGATCAGGCGTCTACCGAACCGGAAACCGTCAAAACCAGGGCGATATAAGATAAAGTTTTATGAATCAAACAATTTAACATCCAAAAACGTGGACCGTGCGAAAAATCGATTAAAAGAGCCCTGTGCCCCAATTGTTGAGGGTACTGGTCCTGATTGCTCATTGATAACGGCCGGATATCAATAAGGGATAAGCTTGGAGTCTTTACGATGGCCCCGATACTTTTCGACAGAGCAACCAGGCTAATTACCACACCAGCATTTTTTACAGTATATTGAACTAAAGAATACGCTCAATGTTGCAAATTCAAATCGGATTTTCAGTTGATAACATACGTACATGCTATATGAACTCCAAAAAATTTATCGTCAAATTAAAAAAGTTTATACCATTTAAAAACATTAGCCAATGCGAACAAAAAGAGGTCTTTGATGGTTTAGGTCATTAATTAAACTACAGGCAACCTGGATTATTAGATGCAGTACGATATGACAATGCATCAAAATTTTTTCAGAATAATGACAAAAATCAATCAAGTAAATGCACGGTAAGTCTAAACACCCGAATGGATGGCTCAGATTGAAAATTATAACAAATTAGTAGAAAATCAACCAAAATTAATGTAAGAGCTCATCCTAAATAAAGCTCAACGGGATTCAAGTTTATAAAATAAGGATTTGCTCAGCAAGTATAATTAAGTGTAGATGATATATTAGCCGAGTTAACAAGAATAGAGAATATTTTAGGTTTATTCGTGCATCGCAAAATCATTCTATTATAAGTATTGAGGTTTTAGGTTACATGGTTAAGAAATTAGAATCAATATATAAAAAGCAACATATGTTAGACTTAGAACAAGAGAATATTACGAAATAATTAAGCTCAGGGTATTATTTTTCGGGAGACAGAATAGTTATAATTTTTAAATACCTATATTTTCCGCGGCACGTTCGACTATATAAACTGTCCGTCGCTCCCAATAAATACTGGCAGGCCCTCATCCCTCCTTATCCATTGATAGCAACAAACAGGATGGTTATGTGTACATGGAGGCTGAATGCCGAAGTACGGTAACTGGTACCTCTGCGGAGATAAGATGGACCATCAACTTCGGCATCAAGCGGACTGTACCCACGCGCTCATAATTAACCAACTTTTAGGGCGGAAGCTGCGAGATGACCACCATAACTCCATCAAGGATCGCCTTGGAGGAACTCGATCAGAAGCATTACGTCTATCATTCCCCAATATGACGAAGATACGCTGCAATGCTCACGTGAGGACTACAACAACGTCATCGGTACTCTACCTGGTCACCATCCGGCTAACTGTTACCTACATACGGCGGAATTTACCATCACCAACAGCAACGAACAAGTTGAAGGAACGCCTTTGAAGATCATGGAATACCAGATGACACAACGAGCTACGTTAGCACATCTTCTCATGTTCACCTGAAATCAATTGATCTCAAGAGGTTGCGGAAACTCAACATCATATTCTGGTGCAACCGGCTCTACAAGTCGAACAAATCTCGTCGAATTTCCATACCATACGACGATACCATTGTATGCTATTGTGTCCATAAGCTTACTCATCATCCTGATCGTAGCAACACTAAGACATTGTGGGATGTTGCGGATGCTCTAAAGAGCCCTCTGAGGTGCCAGCCTGAGAGGACGTCTATTCGCAGCCTGCAAAACCTGGACTATAAGACAGCAATACTCTCATCTCAAGTCTCAGAAGTAGTTGCTGTTCTCAGGGGGGAGGTGTTATATGTACAAGCCCTTAGCAAATTGCAACTATGCAGCGTCATCTATTCATTGCAACATCGATTCACACGGTACAAATATGCTGCGTCAAACGAGTCGACACGAGGCAAATATGCTTCATCAACGGGAACGGTTTCGACGAACCCAAAGAGGCCGCTGCCATCCGACGCTGCACTTTACTGGGAAGTTTCCATCGTGTTGAATTACTTCATTACGATAATTTCAATGTACCTCGGTCATTCCATTTCTCGCATCGAAAGGAGTCAGACTAGGCTTAGCTTTAGATAAGTTAAATTGTAATTTTGTCTTAATTAAATTTATATCCAATAATTTTGAGTTTTTGGGTCCTCCGACGGCGACTACCATAATTAGTTCATTTATTTGTTTATATGCAGGATTTAGTTGTAATTTTGTTCTATCAAGTTACAAAAATGTCTAAGTAAAAGTTAGTTTAGTAAAAGGCAATTTAAATAGGAAACAAGATAAAGTTATACAAGTTTGGTAAGATAACGGCATAGGTTCACCGCTTTATATTTACCGAGACGATTCTCGGAAGGAGAATTTACTTTTAGAGGTTTTGGAGCTTTTTCGCAGCCCCTGTAACTTGCTGGATGACCTTCTTTTCGCAATTCACCCAGCGATGGAGGGTCTGTTGATCCTTTGACGGGGCACTCCGAGTATTATGTTTACCAGAACATTTAACGCAACGAGGGTCTCACATGGCAATTAGCGGGTATGGCTGAAATTTTGGCAGTTATAACACTGCGCAACGACGCCTCGTCTTGTAAGGAGATTCTAGCCTGATCCCAGATAGACTGCAAATGGATTTTAAAATGTGAATATAGCCTTACCCTCGGGTAAGTTGGTAGTAGGGTCCAATTCTAACATAAGAACGTCCAAGAGACCTTTGACCGCAGTTGGTGAAGCCTCCGCACAGTGTTCACGGGATATCCCTGAGATAGGATATCGGCCTTTACGGATTCGATATCCACCTCTTTAGCGATACCACGTGCAACTACATGTAATTTACGGTCCTCCTGGAGGTCGTTAGTGTGAAATTGAATTCGGCTATTCCGCAGAAAGTGTGCGAGTTCACGAAAGTCATCTACCGTGCAGACGTTTACGCGGATCCGTAGTCGCGTATCTTTAGACCTGACGTCGTAATACTTATTTTTGTTCATAAACTTATTTACTTGCGCCCAGCTCGCTTTTCGGAGATATTTTCTAGGCCACAATCTGCGGCAGAGGTAGACAGTGTAGGAGCAGGGTCATATGTCGGCACGTCTAGATCAGTAGTGGCAGGCGCGGGGGCCGCATGGCGTTTTGAAGGTGTATCTTGAAGTTCTTATACTTATTGTTTATTTCTGCGAATATGTCGGGGCATGTCGTGCGCATATACTCCTCTAGGGAGACGTCCATGTTTTAGGCCTTCGGGGGCGATCCCCTCCGGTGTGTGTAACATATCTAGTCCTCCCCACACAGGTGGGGTGTGCCTGTTTTTATGACTATGTGAGCACTTTAAGAGCGCTAGGTGTGTACCTAGCTGCCCCCTGTTGAGGCAAGCAAAAGTAAAATGAAATAAAAAATTGCGTGTAAAGTGTATAAAAAACTTACGTGACTGGAGCCTGCCTAGAAGCACTCACTAAACTAACACTATTAAAGTCGCATGACGACATAGCACTAATTTGCTGGGGTACCATTTCCATGCGGGAGCGCATAAAGATGCGTCCGTTCCGGGCGGCTGCACGGAGCGGACTAATTCTCCTTCCTATATTTCAGACTCGTCTTTTATACACGATCTCGGACAGACATAACGTCAGTATCGAGACTTATTTTCTCCAAGTACCCGCAATAGAAGTAGTATTCTGACTATATTTACTTGTAAGCGGCTGTAACCTATTAATTTTTTGCACAATCAAAATACATCATTACATGAAACAATCGAAAAATAAAATAAGTCACTGTGACATCGATTAAACATAATAAATATTTATTGGCATACAAAATTTATTTCATCACAGACTTTCAATAGGCCCTCATTCTTATTTACCTACCGAATAACACCGCATTTCAAGATTAACTTAAGCTTCATTCAAATTAAAAAAATAGACACAAACTGTTGACAGATTTTTCGAACTATATTGCTAATAACTAGAATACGAATATTTTATATTTTACAAAAGCACACTAAAAAGCTAGTCGCTTTTGAATATGTGATTTATTTCGGGAAAACAAACATAAATATCGTATGGCAATGAGTGTTCACTTGAGACTTTTTTTATTGAATAAAACTACGAGACGAGCTGGATCTTCACCTGACGGCAAGCGAATATCTCGTCCATAAGAATTAGGAATGTTTACGCACTACTGATTTGCGGCAGAACCTGCCACCTACCGAACCTATCTTTTGAAATAAGAAATGAAATTAATTAAACTTTTTATTAGGGTTGTTGAAGATGCGAGATTTTCGATCATGAGACAGGATCGTTCCTAGGTCTTAATGTCCTTACCGTCAATTTAGTAACTACTAAACGTATATTAGAAATAAACTATAAAAAGTGCATATAAGGACTTTTTAGCATTTTATCGTTTCTATATCCATTATCAATTTGTATTAAATTAATATTTAAATTACCCTGATAAAATGAAGAATTTATTGTACCCGTGATTAAAGAATTTATCAAATATATAAATATATCATACGTTTTATTCAAATAAACATTTGAAATGCTTTTAAGAATAAAGTAACTTTTTTTTATTTTCGTCTTCGAAAAGGAGTGACCAACCAATGGTTAATGTAAGTGTAGACTAAATTCCCCCTGTAATTCTCCCTTATTTCTTTTATAATTATGTATCATTAATAAACAAGTTACTAACCAGTTTGGACAGATTAAAATCCAATATTCGCGAGCTCATATGTTTTCAAACATTAAGTAATTACATCATAAGACTTCCATTAATATGATTGAATATGTTAACTTCGTGAAGTAGAACATTTAATCAATTAATAGAATTGGTACAAACGCTAAATATTTCTTCAATCTGCTTAGAAAAATGATTACTAACAGACTACTTTTCTATATATTATTTTGCTTTAGTTTACCAACATTTGCTTTAATGTACACAATTATATTTTTATGATTGATGATTCCTTAAAAATATACAACAACACATATACACATTGCCGCCCATATTTTATGAATAAAGTAACAATTACTACTTAATTATAACAATTTATATGAGTTATAAAACTCATTTATTTAACAAAAAATTTAGTGGAACGTGTGAGTTAGTTTAGCTTGTACAAAAGTTCCACTTTGAAAGTGCAACGCACTCCAGTATTTTTAAAAAACCGCCTTCATAGTAAATCTTCTACCTTGTCTATTGCAAACCAAATCTTTTATGTTACGTTACACTTATATTAAGTTTTCAAGACAGAAAGCTTGAAAACAACAAAATCTTCAGAATTTTTTTGTTTTAATAACATGAAACAACGAAAAATTTTCCTTGTTCAGTAAATATTACTAAAAAACATTTTGTCGTAAACTAACAGAAACTTTCAAGGAATATTACATAACTTTTTGTATCATTTTTAAGGATGATTCTGCTAAATATTTACTAATGAAATATCACTAGAATCTTACTAATACATTCAAATTATTGTTTTCTTATGTGTTTTTCTGCCGACATGACATAAAATGTCTCAGGGCGAGAGCGAGACTAGCAACATCGCCTTTTGTATTGGTAGAGATCGCTTACTATCAGGTTTCTTGTCCTGTGTTTTAAACAAATTTCACTACTCCATAAATCAATATTTATGCAGTCATTTTAACAGCAATTGCCACTTAATTTGCATAAAAAAAACTAAAAATGTAGTTTAAGATATTGTTTCACCATTTTTTTAAATTATTGTACGTACGTTTAAGTTGTCATCATAAGCAAACAAGATATTGCTAAGCGATGGTATTTCCATAATGATGAAAACATGTTCGACCATTCATATTTGAGAAAAAGATAAGATCCATACTAATATTATAAATGCGAAAGTAACTCTGTCCGTCTGTCTGTCTATCTGTCTGCTTGTAGGACTTTACTGACTTAAAACGGATTTCGATGAAATTTAGTACATACTTACAATAGACTCCATGAAAGGACATAGGATAATAATTTTTGTGATAAAAGTGGTCGAAAGAGTTGAAATAGGGGATGAAAATTTATATGAGTACCGTCTCCTATGGAAATCGGACATAAAACGATGAAATATAGTGGTTACCTTTTCGAAATAAGCTATAAAAGGTGTTTTTCAGAAATTTTGTAGTTTTTAACAGTACGGGAATGAACTAGGTACTTAAATTGGGATTTAAACAAATTTACAAATAGAATTTCCAATGTCTAAATTCATCATCGTCGAAGCTAATGCTATGAAAATTTGTGTTTAATGACACTATCAAAAAAAACATCTCATTTATAGTATACTTTACAGTATATTTTAACACACCTCGAGGAAATTTCTTCAGTTCCACGCGGGTGATACCGCGTAACAAGTGTTTCGCCACAGTCCGTTCCGAGCTACCGCGCGATACGGACCTCTCTCGTGCGCTCCCGCATGAGTCCGACAATATCGTATACGCGCTTCATAGTAACTTGGCGTGACAGTGCCGCCGCGTCAGTGTTTAATATAGTGTAGTGTAGTAAGTGCTCGTAGATAGGTTACGGCTTTCTGTAAGTAGATACATACACCACACAAAAAGCCCACGTGGCATTTAGCTTGTTAAATTAACTTGTGCTTGCTGCATTAGGTGGCAGCTAGGTACACACTTAGCGCTCCTAAAGCGCATACACCTGTTGTTTTATCAGGCACATACTCCCCACCTGCGTGGGGAGGACTAGGTTAGCTATAAACACCATGCGGGGGGTCGGACGACATCGACGCGTACTTCCGCGAAAACGACCCCGATGGTTGGGCAAGACTCCATGCCGGTTTTCATCGCCACGTATTCGGCAAAGCCGCGTGCGCCGGTTCGCCAGCCGGACCGAAAAAGTTGACCGCGTCGTCGCCCTCAGCGACACTTAACCGGGACCGTACCCCGGTCGTAACGCCTGCCCCGTGCCTGTACCTGTCAGCGCAGTCAGACGCTGAAGACGAACCAAAGCCCGAAAGTGTGACCGCTCCCATGAGCGCCGCTATGGACGCTGGCAACGAGGCCGATAGGGACTCGGATGGTTTCACTAGCGTCCGTTCTCGTAAGAATGGCAAGAAACGCCCTGCAGTAGAGAGCGACCCCGCGAGTCGCGTAAATTCACCGCGCCCGTCCCCAACCGCGACACCGGCGAAAAAGCCAGCGGCAATCCGAGCCGCAAGCCACCCCCGACACCTCGGAGGTTTTCATGGCTGTGTATCACTAAGCTTAGGTCGGACTGCGGGTCGAAACTCCCCGCAAAACAGGACTAGTTGCGCAGTGTTATAAATGCCAACATTTCGGGCACACTACGCGTAACTGCTACGCTTGCTTGCGTTGCGTAAAGTACGTCGGTCAGCACAGCACTCCGGAGTGCCCACGACCAAAGGACTCTATCGAGCCGCCCGCGTACGCAAATTGCGAAAACGTAGGTCATCCGGCAAGTTATAGGGGTTGCGCTAGAGCACCCAAAAGACAAGAGTTCGGTGCGGCCCTTCTAAAAATGAGGGGCAAACGCACCGCCCCGGGTCCCGATGGCATTCCGGGACGCGCCTGTCTGGCTCAAGCCTTAATACCACAGAGGTGGAAGACAGGAAGACTCGTCCTCATCCAAAGGAGGGCGTCCTACGGACTCGCCCTCCGCCTACAGGCCGATCGTGCTGTTGGATGATGTGGGAAAACTCTTTGAGAGAATCGTGGCGGCCTGCATCATCCAGCACCTGGAGCACGTCGGTCCAAATCTGGCAGAGTGGCAGTATGGCTTCCGCAAGGGCCGGTTGACCATCCACGCGGTGCTGCGGGTCAGGCCCCTGACGCAGGATGCGGTGTCTCGGGGTGAGAGTGTTTTGGCGGTGTCACTCGACATCGCCAACGCATTTAACACCCTGCCCTGGGCCTGCATAAAGGAGGCGCTCCGATACCACGGGGTGCCTCCCTACCTGCAAAGGGTGATCGGGGCCTACCTGTCGCATCGACGTGTCGAGTTCCCGTGCCGAGATGGGCTCCGGACCATCGAGGTGTCGTGTGGAGTTCCACAGGGGTCGGTGTTGGGACCGCTTCTGTGGAACGTTGGCTTTGATTGGGTGCAACGTGGCGGCAATATCGAGGGTGTCGACGTCACTTGTTACGCGGACGACACCCTCGTCACCGCCCGTGGCACCAATTTTCGCAGGGCTGCGATTCTCGCCACTGCCGGGGTCGCTCAAGTAATTGGGCGCATCCGGCGGCTAGGACTAGAGGTGGCGCTCGAAAAATCCGAGGCCCTTTACTTTTACGGGCCTCGGAACGCGCCACCTGCGGACGCCCACATGATCATTTGCGGCGTTCGCGTCGACGTCAAGCCGACGATGAATTATCTCGGCCTAGTCCTAGACCGCCGATGGAAGTTTTGCGCCCATTTTGAGCGCCTCGCGCCTAGAGTGGCGAGAGCAGCGGCAGCTCTCGGCAGACTGCTCCCCAACACCGGAGGACCCAGCAGCTCCTGTCGCCGCCTGTACGCTGGAGTCGTTAGGTCCATAGTCCTGTACGGGGCACCCGTGTGGGCCGCCACACCCTCCAAAAGGAGGAGAACCCAGAGGGTGTTGGCGATCCGGGCCGTACGGGGCTACCGGACCATCTCCGGCGAGGTGGCGTGCCTGATGGTTGGCTCCTACCCTGGGACCTAGACGCAGAAATCCTCACGTCACTCTTCTTCTGGCGCGGAGGCGAGGTTTCGGGGCTGTACGCCAGCCCGGAAGAAATAAGGGGCGCAGAGACGAATTGCGCTCCTTGCTACAGGAGTGGGAGCTGCGGCTGGAGCACCCCAGCGCTGGCCGTCAAACAGTAGAACCATTCACCCGTATTAAAGAGGTGGCTTGAAGAGGACACGGCTCCTGACATTCCGCGCGACGCAGGTTCTCTCAGGACACGGCTGTTTCGGAGGTACCTGTGCCGCGTGGCCGGTAGAGGAGCCTACTGAGGAGTGCCACCACTGTGGCGTATGTGCCGAAGAGACGGCCCAGCACGTGCTGGAAGAGTGCCCAGCCTGGGTCGAGCTACGCCGAGAGCTGCGTAGTGTCGTGGGCACGACCTTTCGCTTCCTGCCGTAGTGCGCAGGATGCTATCTCACCACGCTGGTCCAATGCGGGTTGGTGGTGGACCGCCTTTTACATGCCCATCCGACGCATGGATCATCTTACTTTTCAGACAAATGGGTGATCGGCCCAAATTGCCCTAACCAAAATAGGAAACAACAATGAAAATTTGTTGAGTCCCCGCAGGATTCGAACCCACGACCTCCGGATTCTAAAACACACGCCTATACCACGAGGCTACGGAGGCAGTTAAAAGGGGGATGGGCAGTGAAAGGGAAAATTAGACAGATAAAATTAAAAGTGGTCGGTGACTGCTACACGATATTCCATAAATGGCCTTCCGACGTTGTTGTACTGTCCGTGTAATATGAAATGTAAAATATTCCTTACTATAAAGTGTTACTGATAATAGTACTTCCAATGCGATACAATATACAATTTTTCTCATCTTTAACATTTGTATAGACTTAAATAAGAACTTTTTTATGTGTGTGCTTTATTGTTAACAAGATAATTTTGGATATTAGTAATCCCGACAAAGTGAAGTCCGCCCCAACATATTGAATTATATTGTAACTTATTTTAGTTTAATTAAACAATTAGGACGGTGAATTCAATATCGGAGATTTTAAGCAAATTGTAGTATGTTACTGCAAAACAAAGTAAAAATAAAGTATAATAGGAAAATAATAAGGTATAAGTTCGCAAATAATAAAAAGAGTAAATTAAAAAAAAACATTTTATGATTACACCCTGGAACAATAAGAACAATAAGAACGATAAATAAACCTATTGTTTTATTTGACTATATATTAGCAAGTATTGCAATATCCAGTGGGTATTGTTTAGAAGGCTTTTGCTATTTATGTGTCAATATGCGTTCCTAAAATATATAATAACTAAATATTTTCCCGTTATGTACTTTTTAATAAAAAGGGCTCTTACTCGAGACCAACATTTTCAAGGGGTTCTCAATTTCATTTCAAAGACAACTTTATAAGAACGATGTCTGTTATGCATATGAAAGTAAATTTTATTTACAAATGACCCATGAATATTGGAAAATCATTAGGTTTTTTTATTCAAAAAAATTGTGATTTTCAGGACTTTTCCAATGCATGGGCAGTGGTTATCAAAAATGTAAAACCAGGAGTAAGCAATTTAAACCCAATTACAATTATGCTCTATACGTGCTGCTATAAATAGCTTTTTTAAATTAGTACGAAACTTTAATAAAGTCGACCACAATGGGTTATATTATGATTACATAATTCACATTACAGTAATAATAAGGCAACATCTATCGTTTAATATATACAGCTTAAAGAATGTGTCTTATGTTCACTTATTCGTTGAATCTTCGTTTTTTAACATATCAAAATTATTTAACACATCAAATTTACTATTGGCATAAATAAGAAGCATATAGCTATTTCATCAATTATAAGGTTAAATTTTATATTTATTTCAAGCACACTCATGTCTCCAACTCCAATTTATAGGTAGGCCCGTGAAGGACAAATAACAAGGCCTTGCTACCTCTCACCCTGTTGAATCAAATACTTTTTACCTAAATAAAGATTAACATAAACCTTAACACGACCAACTTTAATGTTTTTGACCAAATTTATGTTGTATTTGACTGCCTCCGTAGCCTAGTGGTATGGGCGTGTACTTTAGAAACCGAAGGTCGTGGGTTCGAATCCTGCGGGGACTCAACTTTTCATTGGAAAAGTGGAGTCCCCGCAGGATTCGAAACAACAATTTGTTTCCTAGTTGGTTAGGGCAGTTTGAGCCAATCACCCAATGGTCTGTAAAGTATGATGATCTATGCGTCAAATGGGCCCACTCACCAACCCGCATGGACCAGCGTGGTGGGATACGGTCTAAAGACCCCATGATGGAGAAGGCGTGCATTAGGGGAGGCCATGTTCAGCAGTGGACTAACACATGGCTGATGATGATTATTTTAACATGTTAACATGTAAGGTATATTTCAACAGAAAATTGTTTTCAGTATTAATATTGAAAAATTATATATAAACTCTCTTAAAATAGTATTGAAAAATTTTACAATATAGAAATATCAGAATATGTCAAAAAATTACTTAATGAAACAATACACGTCCAATCTGATTTTATCCTCGCTTTTCATTTGTACCCAAATATTTTTTTACTTTTTAAATCCTCCATGAATAAAAGACCGCCCTACCTTCTATTTACCATCCATTCTTGTAGTAGTGCTAAAAACCATACTATATTATGAAACAAAAAACTTCTTTACTTAAAATAATACACTAAAATTAATAAACATAAAATTTAATTGCCAAAAAACTCATTATAAATATTTGAATGTACAAATTAAAATAAAAAAACCGTTCATTTCAATATTTTTAGAGTACGTGACTTTTAAGCGTTCTATGCGATAGTAAAATTAAAGCACGCATTCGACAACTGCTAGTACTGAATTTTAACGGTTTTTAATCCATTATAACGCAGTTATGTTATATTTAAATAAGTTCGTGATGACATTTAATATAAAATGCTTATAATCACATATTTTTACGTTTTATAGTTATATGTGTATAGTTATAGTCGTATGTGTGCAATATTAATACTGTTATATAGTGAATTAAATATAGTTAAAAGCTTTATTTAGATATACGTATATTAACATGTATTTATAACAGGACAAATAAATAATAATGTCCTCCTAGTCTATACAGCGATGGCCGATCTATATTATAGACTAGCTGACCCGACAGACGTTGTCCTGTCTTAACGATGAATACTTCGAATAGGTGTAATTAATAAAAACAAAGTCTGTTTATTATTTCAATGCTTTAGTATACACAACATTTTTAGTTTTTTCTTTCTTGCTATAAATAGTTTTATTGGCGTTTCGAGATGGAAACAGGTGACATATAACTGGCCATGTGAAAAACTTGGATTTTTAAGATTGATGCCACAAACAGCGACAGCACAACGACTGAGATTTATATATCAAAATTGCGAATGCTAGCCTCACTGGAAATCGTGACCCTTCAAAGTCAAATGGCATGTTATTCGGAATCATAGAAAATCGTGGGATCGAAACTTATTCGCCTTTGTACCTACCTTTAAAAATTGTGGCTTCGATGGCGTTGTTCATTAATTTTTTCACCGCAAATCGGGTGCCAATACAAAGACGTGGCTGGTTTATATTACACAATAATGACTACTGATCCGATTTTTATTAATCTAGCGAATTTAAAAACTCACTTGGATAGTTGACGATTCGTTTGTCATTAATTCGCCTTGTTTTGAAAACTCATTTCATTGACGTCAACGATTTTTGCAGCTAACTTTTTCGCTGAACCATACATGATCTTTGTGATTTTGGGAAATGGTTGAGAAAACCTTCTCGATGGGTTCAGGCTTAGTTTTAAGGAAAGTGACAAAATTGTTAGGAAATATGATGTATCCAAATGATGAGTCATTAGGTATTTTGCCATTACCAATATCGATAATTTAGCGATCAAATCCACCACGTTGCCACATTCAATGATATTACAAACGTTTTCCAAGCGTCTAAGAAAAAAAATCGGTAAAAAATACTCGAGGGTAACCTGGAACTGGTTTTCCTTGTTTCCGTCGTTGAGATTTATTAAACGATTAATTCCAGGTAAAATAGCGGGACATTTTGGAATAAAGCAGTGTTCCAGCAAAGTCATCATGCTGGCACATTTCAAAGAAGCTGGTCAATGTTGTGGAAGGTGGCTTCTTAACTCGTTGTAATACGTTTTCATTGTATAGTACACCCTTTGACCATATTCCAGATGTACAGCCAAGTAAACTATAATGGGATGTTTTTCATGTATTGAAAATGTAAAATACGCCACATCTCTTCGTTGCTACTAACATAGTGACCCGCGTAGTTTTGAACACTTTCCATCAAACATACACGGAGAATTTAGATTTAATATTACACAGGGACCTTAAATCATATTTTTGTAATGATTTCATGTGACAATGGATTTTTATCACCATCGGTCATTACCGCAGAAATCACACTCCCAATTTCATTCGGTTGTATCCTCTCTACCAACCAAATGAGGATGTGTGCATGTGAAAATCCGCGCCTGTCGCCGAATACACGATGCTTAACAATAAAGTCCGTAAGCGATTTTAACTTTCCTTTGTGGTAATGTTGTGGCGATCAATAGGTGATTGGCCAAGAAATAATTATTTTCAATTTCTGCCCCCTGTTAATTGCATGTGAACGTTATAAATAAATCTGCTTTGCCATAATGACGTACATACGACTTAGCATCTTTAGCGTATTCATGCATATGTCGCGAACTTTCGACGTATGTTGCTGGTAGAATTCTACTTGCAGTCTGGGCATTTACATCATTATAGGTTGCATCCCGTATGAATATACTCTTCAGAACGCAGTTTTGCTTAGTCCAACCTGATAAATGTCGATCGCTCAGTTTCAACTTTCATGTACATATCCACAGTATATTGGTGGAAGAGATGCCGCCATTTTAAGATATGATTGTCATCATTTTCCCGAACCAGTCCCGAACCAAAATCAGTTTGTATAACGCCTCCGTGGTCTAGCGGTAAAAAAGTTAGTTTAAAGATTCTTTAAACTAATTTTTGGTTACTTTTGGAACCCGTGTCTGGATTTATCATCCTAAATGAAAAATTATATCCATCTTCACCTTGCCGAAATAATATTGGATATTATAGTAGCCAATCATATAATCGATTAGTTGCGAAAACGCGCTGTTGATTGCTACGCTGATGTAAAACAATATCATGGTTTTCTAAATTTTCACCCACGACAACAATAGCGACTTCGTCAATTGTGGCGCATTTAAACGTCTCGCGCGTTGTACTGTAGGCGTCGTATCAGCTTTGATAACAATTTTTGATTATCAGACCGCAAAGCGGTCGTGAGTAATGCAACCAATTCCCTATGTTGATCAAAAAACGTTTGCAGTTTTTCCACAATTGGTTTTTTTTACCGAAATATTGTGTACAAAATACTCATAGACTTTTCTTGCCGAATCGCCTAAAAAATAAAGTTGTAAGAATTTGTAGCCACTATTCGGCGTTGGCAAAAAGTAACTTGTTAAATAATATATGTATGACCCTGAATCTTGAATGTTGGCAAAAAATTTTCTTGAATAACTTTTGTTGCACCAAATGACGTTATTTTAAAACAATTATTGCATTTATAACTCAAAAAGTGTTTAGAACCTGGCCCATTTGCAAAAAAACCAATGAGGTAATGGTTCTGGTGACGGTACCAATGGCATCAATTTGTCTTAACCGCTCACAACACATTCCAGGAGTTTCACTTTTAAACTAAAATGCCTTACAATATGGGCATACAACGTTCATTGGTCCAATAGCAACAATTTCTTTTGATTTGTACTCGATTTCTATGCATCTTGATACGGGTTAAACGCAACATTTATATGTTATTGATTTTGATTTTATCGATTCCATTCAACTTCACTCCACGCTTCGCGTTGCTTATCACTTTTACATGCTCTTGTATATCTTATACTCGCAGCATTGTGAGTTCTTCGACTTATGTTAGGACGTCTAATAGCATTTTCAAAAACGCAAATTCAACTGTTAATTAAATAAACATACGTATGGTAGCTATAACCAAGTAAACCAATTGATATGTTAGTAACATTCCTATTACTCCATGCAAAGTTGCCAAAACTCCGTATTAAATTGAACTTTCAATGTTAGATATGATTGCTCCGAAATATCCGTGATGTAAACATAGAAATTCAATATCTATCATCGTTTTTGAGGGAAATAATAAATTAATTATTTTACATGTATTTGCTACCAATAAAATTGATTCCTTCGAAGCATTTGTTTTAAACGTCAAATGTCATAATGTTACATTAAAAAGTTAAAATTGCCCAAAGCGGTAAGGTTAGAATAGAAAACGAATTCTTAAATTTCTCAAAAACCGGGAAAAAAAGTATCCTATGTGCTATTCCTGGTTCTAAGCTACCTCCTCATGCAATTTCAGCCAAATCTGTTCAGCGGTTCTTTAGTTATAAATGGTGTAACTAACACGACTTTCTTTTATATATATAGATTAGCGCATATGTGCAAGACTAATGCCTGGTACCGCTGCACCGCTATGTTAAAGCAATTTTACTTAGTAAAAACTAAAAGAATCATTTAGATTACTTGGTTGGATAAGGTCTGATGTTGTATAGCCTAGTAATTACTGCCTAAATGCCATTTTTGAAGTCAAAGTCAAATATATTTTTCATTATAGAAGCATTACACTTTCTTATTGATTGTCAAAATTCTACCACCCGTTCGACTCTGACCTAAGAAGAACCGGCGTAAGAAACTCAGGGGACATTTTTTTCCTTTTAAGATAAAGATACAAGCTGAACGTTTTCTGGGTTTTTATTGTAGAAAGTATACATTGTCCCATGAAAGATTTAATTGTTCTTCGGAGCCTACTTTTGGAAAAACATAATTATGCTTATTCCTAGTATTTATATTATTGTGTCAAATGTTTTACACTAATATATTATATATATATATATATATATGATCAATATATATATATATATATATATATATATATATATATATATATATTGATCCATTCATGCATGTTTTATACATATATACTTTTCTCTTTATTCACTCCCATAATTTGAACATTTAATGTACGTGCAGAAAAACAAAAATGTTTTTTTAAGGCATTGTAATGCATATCGAATAAATACTAGGAACAAGATTTGATTAATTCTTCCAGCAACTAGACTGCGAAGAATGTCTAAATCTTTTATGTAGTGTATAAGCTTATTTTGCAGGAGATATAATAGTGCACAAGTGTACGTGCATACACTCTTCATTACACTCATAGGCCGATAGGACGGCGAACAAACTACACCGAAAACATGTCATTGTGTAATTCTTACATAAAAATACATATTTTTTTCTATTTATGTATTTTCTAAAGATAAGGATAATATTGAACTATAAATAAAATTCTTTCATTTAAACTGTATGAGCACAGATCGACCTACCGAACTGTAAGTGGAAACAACTAATATTTTTTGACAATAAAGATTATTTAGGGATGTCTAGAAATTTTTAATTTTTCTAAAAAGCTAGATATTTAACGCATAAAATTATTCATATATTCGACATGTTTATTTGCAGAATTCAACTAATGAATAGAAGAAAATTAAACAAAAAATATGATTGTTCTCAAACCATAGCAGCGATTTATTTTGATTTTTTGTTGACACCGAAGTACGTATAAATTCTTTTTCTTTCAATCATGACTCATGAGTTGGGAAAATTTTGGTGAAAACGAAGCTTTTCTTTTTACCTATTCTATATGAATTTTGTTTTGTTTTGAATGATGTGATGATGACATTTTTAGTTAGATCTCAGATAGTAAGTTAGGTTAGGTTAGTGATATGTTTTTAACTAGAGCTTAGTGCGACTATGGTAAATAGGAGTACAAGTGAATACTCCCTTAACGGATAATTATCTCCTTATGAATCGCCGAATAGTGATTACTTAAACTGTATACTCATCGCTTCTGATTTAATATTAACATGCTCTACTAATTAAATGGATGTCGTTAAAACTTCATGTCAGCACTTAACAAGCGTGTGTTAAAACTTTATCATTTAAAATGATTAAAAACCGCTAAGAATCCTCAAAGCAGATTTTATAAATAATGTTTATCCTAAAGACGAGAAATTTCTTCGGCAAATTTGATACGAATAAATTTTTAGTAAGTTTCTTGATTTTTTTTAAATATAATATTTACTATATTATATTTTTAAAAATTAAGAAACTTTTAGAATAGCAGCAACAAACATAAACTAAGGATCAGGAAGTAATTGCATTCAAATGTTGTTAAAAATTTAAGTGAAGATTATATAGAACGCATCACACACATTTAAGTGTGTTAACCCTCGAGTATTACATTACTAGGACGTCATCGCCAGTACTACTGGACTGCGGACATGTCATTATATCTGAAAATTAATCGGTCAGCAGTGTGCCCTGAACTGCGACGTTCGCTACTCGCATAGACGATAAATTAATGGCCCCACCATTAAAAAAGCGTATTCAAAATTTTTTGGTAAAATTATCTCAAATAAGGATAATTGTAGTAATATGCAATTTATTGATTTTAATCAATAACTTGCATATTACTTAATTTAATTCAAAAATAAAATTATATTTATTTAATATATTATTCCTAAATATATAGTACTATAGACAAATAATACGCTTTTGATAACGAACGATCTGGATCGAAGAAGTAAGAAGTTTTCTTTTATTAAAAGTAAATTAATCTTTACTCTGCTGGATAAATATTAAAATTGGTATTGTATACGTACTGCTCCGTAGCCTAGTGGTATAGGCGTTTGCTTTAGAAACCGAGGTCGGGTTCGAACCGTGCGGGACTCACAAATTTTCATTATTGTTTCCTGTTGGTTAGGACAATTTGGGCCGATCACCCAATTGTCTGAAAAGTAAGATGATCAATGCGTCGGATGGGCAGTAAAAGGCGGTCCCCTAACCAACCCGCAGTGGACCAGCGTGGTGGATAGGTCTAAAACCCTTAATGGATAGGGTGTATTAGGGAGGCCTATGTCCATCAGTGGACTATTAAAGGCGATGATGATGATGATGATGATGATGCTATGGAAAATTCTTCGTTTTGCTGCTTTGTAAAATAATCACTATTAATGCAGCAAAGTCATTTAAAAATTATTATTATATATCTTTTTATTCTAGATTTCCAATGGAAACGTTCTGGAGTAGCCTGCACCGCAGGGACGACTAATACTAGCAAATTATAATATCTACTCTATTTCACGAATTAAAAAAAAATGATTAAAATTAGATAGATTAACTTTATATAGGTATATACAAACATAAATATAGGATATTATAAAATAACATTTATATATATAGTAAGTTAAGAAAATGTAGATAGTTTGTTTGAAGATTTGTATAAGTACGTAAAATAGTAGTCTTAAAAATAAAGTAAATTTTAAATATAATAAAAAGTTGTGAAAAATAAAGACTTTTTTTTATTTTATTCATCTTTTCATTTCATAATTTATTCATAAATAATAAGCAAATATTAACGACGTTATTAATATATATCATCGCTTGTTTCTGCCTTTATCAAAAGGGAACCATAGCTTTAATATACATGATTTTGGCAAGAAGTTGGGCCATTAATCATATTACTTAGTACTGTTACATCAAGTAAACCGTTTGGTAACTTTGATTAAAGATAAGATCTATGCAAATAGGATTAAATGTTTTGTTTTATTATATGAACATCTAATAAAAATGATACTAAATTTGTATCCATAATAATATTAAAAATACGAAAGTAACACTGTCTGTCTGTCTGTCCGTACTAATAAATAAATAAAGCTAAGTACAGATTCCAGGACAGAAAGGACAAAGGCTGTTAAATATTGCGCTAAAATTGATTTAATATATATTTATAGTCCAGACTATAAATATATAATACACTTAGACACTTACACGGATTTTGGACCCACCACGATTGTCCAATGCCGGTTGATGGGCGTACTTTTTCCATGCTCATCCGACGCATGGATCATCTCACTCTTCAGACAATTGAGTGATTGGCCCAAATTGTCCTTACCAACCAGAAAATATGTACATGTACAAAATGAAAAAAACAGTGACAAAAAGATTTTGAGACGTATGTTTAAAATTATGACCTGTAAATATACTTTTAGTTATTATTTTTCAGGGGTATTTTAATCTGCCTCGTGACCATGGAAGTAAAAAGAGTCCGAAACGTTGGGAACTACTAAATTAAAAGCCGATTTAATCCGTACGCAAGTTAAGTAAATTTTGTTTCATATTTTAGCGTTATTTACTTTTTAAATTCTGCTACTAATTGATCAAATTTTGAGTCGTTAAAGAGTTACATCTGTCATATCCTAGCTGTGGGAAGTAAAGGTTATGAAAGTGTTAAATCTAGGGGCTATGGAGAACACGACCAGAGTGGAGATTAAAATATTAGTAGACATGGGCTGAGAAGCCAGGTGTTTTAACCAAATACTTCTCATACGTGGACAGTTTTTCACGTCTGCGATAGGGCTTCAATTTAAAGGCGTTGTGTAGAAACATTAAATTAGAGATGAAGCTTAAATTGAATGGCGAGAATTAAAAAATAGGCCTAATTTTAAAAGACATTATAACCTAGCTGCTTTAACATAAAATTGCTAATTTAAACTAAAATTTACGATAAAAACTTAATCACGAACAAGATAGATCAATAGATATGAATTAAAGTTATAAAAAACATTAAATCATTTGGTAAAGTACTTAAAGCGGAAGTAACAAATAACGAATTATCATTTTATCTGACAGTTTGGGGTTAAAATGTCGCATACCATGTTATCAAACATTTACGGAAACTCACAAAAAGAACAAATGAATATGCAATTTAATATTAATAATCAATACCATTATTAAAAGCAAATTACTAAATAATGCACAGATTGATCCATAAGATCCATAAAACAGAACCATGAGCAAGTATATACATTAAAAAGTCTATTACAAGTGTCTTATGGAAAAATTACTTTAAAACAATATTTATAAGCTGTTAAGAAGATTACGAGGTGATTTCAGAATGATGGAATCATATTTATCAATATATTATTACGTAAATGACATTAAACTAGGAATTACAAACAATATTTTTTACTGTAGTAACAGTCACTAGAACATTTATTAAAGGACTAATGTGTGTAAAACTTACGTACTACTAATTATAATATATAGGTATGCGTACACTTACGATTCAAACGTTTAAAAGGAATATAAAAAAAATCGTAGATCTTTGAGAAGTTAAAATGAACAGGTTAATATTCATACCATGCTTAGAACTTGATTACGTCAGAAATTTTAAAGGCATTCGTAAGAGAGAAGGTCTCTTTCCGTTTACGTGCACAGATTGCTGATATTTTTTTCTAAAGACGCTATTTTTAAGTATGTAGATTTGCAACATTTACCCTATAAGGTTTAAATAGTGAAGTAAATAAATTTAGTCTTATCACAACTTACAACAATTGCATAAATTTCGTATAAATTAAAAATAGTGAACTAATTTATCAAATTCTTTTTTAGCGGTGTTTTCACGCTAATTCTTTATTCCCAGCATTAAGGACTCTTTCCAGCATTCATGATCACGTGCGGACTAAGATGGGATATGTCTGTATATTAATTAATAAAGACAGTTATGACCTTCATAAAATGGACAACATTTATTTAAATACCATTAAAAGTTAATGGGTTGGTGGTCGGTGCCATTCAAACTGGAAGACGTTACTTTTTACACGCTACTGATTGGGGTAGAAATAGGCACCGCTGTGATAATACTATAAACAGTCCGTTGTAAAAACAAGACCTACCACATTAAACATCATTGGAAATAGTGTTTAAATATAAAATTCAAGTTAAGAGCATCTTATTACATACTCTTAAAATCATTTTTACCAACATCTTGGTGTATATTTCACTATTAAAATATGGCACTGTATCTTCATTTATCTTCTTCTCTACGTAAATTAATATTAAACCCCATTGTATCATTTTGAGTTTCAAAGTTTTACGTTTATTTGTCAATTTCAGATCTCAGGTGCTCGGAATAATGTGTTTTTGTTTTGTTTGGCTTAACCTTAACTTCAAGTATATCACAAGGGACACATAATTCTATCTTTGTTTAAACTTTTGTTTTTCTTTTTTTTGAAACATAATTTCTTTCGGCCAATCCTAATTTATTATTTTTAAAAATAAAAGAAAATAAACTTTATATAAAATATGCATTCTCGTTACCACTCTAGACTCTAGAGATCATGGTTGATATGAAATGAATTATTATTTTTTTATTATTCATTGTCGATCTTTTATTTTACAATATGATTATTTTATTCATAACATTCAATAGGCTATCAATTCATATATGTTTGTATTTAATTACAAAATACATAATAAATATATATAGACATAATCAGGCCAAAGTAACATAATATTATTCGATGTAATTATATGAAAAGATGAGCGTTTATGAAAAGTGCTTGCAGAAACCATTTAACAATGTGAAAGTACTGTAATAATCAAGCCGTAAGCTATTAACTACTAAGAAAAGTTATTTCTACTTAAAAAGGGAGAATACGTTACAAAACTAAGGTAAGATTATTTGTTACTCCTTATTATTTTTGTTAATTAAGCGCTTTTTACGAATACAGTTTATTACATAGATTTTCGCTATTTCAATAAAAAATGTTACCATTTTTGGTAATAAATGATAGTTTTTTACGAGTATATTAGTATGGTTTATAAATTACGCTAAATAGAGATGTGTTATGTACAGAATAAACGATTTTTGAAAATTGAAAATGAAACATTAATTGAAAATCTCTACAATAATAAATCATTTATAGTAATAATCGCTTCTTATCGATTTACGTTTTGAAGTCTTAATTTTTTTGTATGTGCGTATGTAACTGTGTTTTCTTGAATATTTAATACTATGGTAAAGTGCTTCTCAAATCACAAGGGGTTAAACTATTAACTGTCGTCCTTGCTATATACATATAGCTTATCGCAAACAGTTATCTCCCAGAACACTATATTTAATTTATACAATATGTGTCTGACAAATATTATATTAACCAATAAAGCCTGTTTTAAAGTTATTACAACGCGACACACGTTCGTCAAACACTTAAAGTGATAGCATATCTAGAGCCTCATATGTCAGTACGATGTTTGGGGCAAAGGTGAGACATTGTGTATATTAGGCGCCTTAACTGTTAAAAGTCCCTTGCGGCAGAAATAAAATGATATCTGTTAGTTTTTTGTCTTAAGTTTTTGCTTTAGTGACTACGGTTGCAGCGATGATTTCAATATTAGTTCGAAATTAGAAGTAAAAAAGTTTCAACCAATTATGAGCCATAAAAGTTTCAACCAATTATGAGCCATAAATAAAGTTGAATATTTCCTAAGTACACCTAAAATAGAACAACGCAAACTTTTCAATGACCGGGATGTGACCTATTTATTTTAAATAATATAATATTTTTTGTACGATTACGGAACATTATCAGGTCCCAAACTAGGTAAAATCTATCTACTAATTAATCACCTAGTTTCCACAGAACAATAGAAACTTGATGACTGATAAATGTGTACAAATACTTTTCTTTTGAAAATAAATCATAATTATATGGATAGAAACACCCAGAGATGAGAAAAACATTATGTTCATCACACCAAATTCTCGTAGTGGTAATCGAACTCTAACCCTTCGGCCTAGCACTAAGCCAAGCGGGACGTCGCAATAACAGAAATGCCACTATTTTACAGCATTTTAATCTGTTGTAATGTTACCTTGGTATGTAAAAATTGTCATAATATGAAATTGAATAAAAAACTCTTTAATGTTTCTGACAGAAATTGTACGCTTAACAAATGTTTAAGTTAAAAAAAGTAACTGAGTAAGTAGCAGTAATTTTGTGTAAATAATATGTACTCTCTTTTGATAAGAGTCCATATTATTTAGTTTTACAAGTCAATTTTTTGTATCACTACGTAGAGTGCTAAATATTTCTGATAATTATACTAATTAACACAATAGAAAAAAAGCCTATTTATTTAGTTAATAATTCATAAATGTGAAGTTATTTCTTAATAAGGATATCAATTTGGAAAAAAGAGGCAACGAGAAATTAAAGTATATTTTTCTTGCAGAATAAGTAAAAGGTGTCTAGTACACCGTTTTTATAAACCGTTAGAAAACTTCATTGCAATTGGTTAAAAGTACTTGAAATGACGGCAGATAAAATGTGTCATATATCAGAGGCGCAGATGTGATGTTAGGCAATGGACCGTATTAACACAACAATATAACGGTACTGTACGTACAACATTTATAAGAATGTGTATTAAAGTTAAAAGAGTACGCTAAAGTAGTCGAAACAAATTGTTGTTTCTCAAAAAATATGTTCTCAAATATCTTTTACATGTTATATCAGCTCAACTACTCCCTCGATAGCAGCTGACTATATTATATACATACCAGGGTGGTTAAGTTATGGTCTAAATTTAAAAAATGGCTTAATAAATCAAACCCACTCGTTGCCGTATTTATCTCTGTGACGTAGTTCTTGATGTTTGACAAAATCGTTTTAATTTAGCTGTTGACTGCACAATTTATATAAAAATGGTGTTTATGAGATACTGATTTTTTTTATGGCATACGCAGGCAGACGAGCAGTCGGGCCACCTGATGGAAAGTGGTCACCGACGCCCATGGACATTAGCAATACCAGTGATGACCAACGCGCTGCCTACCGTGAGACATAGGGTGTTAAGTCTCGTTTACCCAGTAAATACGCTGACTACGGCCCCCTCAAACCGGAACACATCAGTGTTTTCACACTACTGGTTCGCGGCAGAAATTGGAACCGCGGTGGTACCCACCCAGACGGTCTCCTGTAAAAAGGGAACCTACCACCGGTGTAAAAGGGGAACCTACCACCGGTTAATTCCTTCTTATAATTTAGAGGTGTAAAAATGTAAACTAAATTGTAAATATTTATTACAATAGTTAGTTTACAATAAAAAGGCGTGCTGTTGATTTTAAGAACTTCTTGAATAAAAATAAGGAAACACTAGATGAGGGCGTAAACTGCCTTTATTTATTTCTCAGTAATATTTTTCTATTGCGCAATAAAGTTTATTATTTCTGCTAGGCGTGCTGCATTCTTTATAAGGATTTGCTCTTCATTATTATAATTGAGTACAGCTGTGTTTTCATTTGTTTTGTTCGAGGCGCAATCTTTTCTATCTTTAAAAATTTATTTATTCCTAGACCAAGTACTTTTATATAAGTTTGTGAGGGATTTTTTAGTGTCATGTGTATGCAAAGGACAAGATTGCAAGAGTGAATCTTGCAGATATATAACTTTCGAGCTACGTACGCATTAGTGTTATTGCCAGGAGTCACTTAAAGGGCCGAGTATACGATTAGACTTAAGTATCAATGTTGTTAGAAAGTGGCATGAAGGTCTAAAAATCTTATCAAGATCATTTTTCTACTTAGATAAATATCACAAATACGAACACAAAAGTTTTTACATATATGATTGGACAAAAACAGGTATTTACATAAATTATTATTTATTATCGATTATTTTAATGGTCTAATTCAAAAATAAAATTATGTATAAAAATAAACTTTAACTCAAGCAGAGTCGTAGCGATAAAATTTAATAAATACCGTTAAGTTTAATGGCAGATATTATATTCACCCATCTTGTTGGGATTTAATACGTGAGTGAGTTACTTGTTTACTTATTACAAGTATTAATCAAAACAGTCAAGTTTCCCTTTCTATTAAGACAGTTTAATGTGTACATGAGCATGATTGTACGTCAGGCGTTGTATCATTGTAATTATAAGTCTATTAAATGTTAAAGAAAGGCTTTGATTTTACCATTATATGTACGATCAAGTAAAGTACTTTATTAATCTTCCATATAATGTACGATACTGTTAATGTTTGTAATGACATTTCTAACGCCTTGGAATAAACATTTCCTATTATTGAGACAGAAGTCAAAAACTACAATGACATCTGTGAAACTCGCACCTGACTTATTTTAATCTGTGAGATGCCTTAACTCGAAATAAATATCGCTTCTTTGCAAAGAAATTTTTACTACCACAAGCAGCACTAAGCATCAAGAATCGTGTGGGTCAGGGGTTTTGAAAATTGTAAACTTGTAAATCTATCAATAAAGTTATTATTATAAACACATCATCGTAGATGGTGTTTCGTTATGTCTTCTAGCTCAATTGAGTGATTTTATCTGCAAAAAATATTAAAATGGGTATTAGAATATCAACTGCTATAGCTGATTAGACGTAGTTAAGAAAAGTATTTTAAGAAAAAATGGTGATTTAGTTTGTGAAAATAAAGTTTAACGCTTTTTTTCTTATTTGAATTAATCTTCAGAATTATTGTACAGTTTTTCCTTACATTCGTCAAAAGTTATTAATATTTAGTTACTTTACTACATTATAGGGCAATTAAACTTTGAAAGAAAAGTAATGCTCAATTTTAATTACATTCATCATCAACTGTTAGTCCACTGCTGGGTATAGCCCTCCCCTAATGCACGCCATTAGATTTTTGGACCATATCCCACGCTGGTCCAATGCGGGTTGGTGGTTAATTACATTGGAAACATTTATTATATTTCATAAATTTGCAGCGTTTTATTTTTTTAACCTTTTTTAAATTTAAACATCAAAACGTTATCGTGTTCCAGTTTGAGGGGCACCGTAGCCAGCGTATTTACTGGGTAAGCGAGACTTAACAACCTATGACACACGGTAGGCAGCGCATTGGTGATGCCGATGTCAATGGGCGTTGGTGACCACTTTTCATCAGGTAGTCCGACTGCTCGTCTCTCCCTTCAGAAATGAGAATAAATACTTTTATATATATTTGATGCTGGCACTGAGAGGCTAAAAAGATTTACGAATTAAATTATTACCTTTGTTTAAATTCGATTAGACCAAAAGGCCGTTCAATGTTCTTTACAGTAACAGTCTTGTCATCTTATTTATTTCCCGAAGAACAATTAAATTATAAGCGTTAAAAGCGCTCAGGTAAGACTATAGATATCATTACCTTACATTTCTTTGCCTTAAGAATAAATGGTTGGGCCTACTTCGATAAAAAATAAATGTTTTATGTTGTGCATAAGATCTACTTGAATTTCGTAATCTGTTTAATAAAAGGTTTAAACTTCGTATAGTATTTCAAAACGGTGGGTTTTCAAACCGTTTTCTATGACTATATATTTAACTATTTTTTTATCACCCTTACAGAGAAAAATATATTTTTATCACTAAGATGTTTGTTTTTCAATGATCATTTAAATAATTTTCTAAGAGTTACATTATTATAAATAAGATTCCACTGTTTTTTTCTCTGCCTGATTTTTGCAAAACAGATGTTTGTTATAAATTAATGTTGTATTAAAATAAAGTACAAAATTTTTCAGCAAACAATATAACTGTCTTGAAATGCAAGCCGTGTATTACAACTGTTTTGATATAATCATCGACATAATCTTATTTCAGTTCGTTTACTTTTGCGTATATCTAAATGCTAAGATATTTGTATTATTTAATGCTAAAAATTGCAGTTCTGATTTGTGGAAGTGGTTCTTCATATAGTTTTATGAAAGTATGAGGCTCATTTTGATAAATTCAATACAAAAAAAATTATATCAGCTTTGTTTTTAACTATTTCATATTTAAAAATATAAACTTATTATTTTTTGTTCTTATATATACCCTTATAATTACATCTTTTTAATCATCTCCTTGCCCTTTACTGCCTTATATATAATTTTATTAAGTTACAACGACCTTTTTATAACCTATTAACGCTTTGCCTATTTTTAAATAGGATATTGTGTGTTTTAAATATTTTATATACATATATATTATATTATAATATAGATATTTTGTATGGTTTTGCAGTCATAAAGTTTAATTTTTTTCAAACATGTAGGTTACATGTTGCCGCAAAACTTACTGTCACGTATCTCGCATTTATTTTTGTAAACCTTGCAAATCACATGAATATAGCAAACGTGACCTGAATTCAGAGCTTTGTTTTACGACAATGTTTTGATAGTGGTCAGTTTTGCACACGGAAACATATGACCGATTGATTTATACTTTTACCTTAAATTATAAATGAAATTGTTTATATCCATGGTATGTCGTTATAGATACCTGACCGCTCTAATCTTCACCTATATACATATGTGACGAATGACACTGTTTGCTGTACCAAAGTAAGCCTTTTGGATTCTGAGACTTAAACTTCATTGCGTTGCTAACGAAAGATTTTCATAGTTTCGGATCTTTTTTTAAACTTTACATAGTTAGAGAAGAATTGCTGGATTCTTGAATGTCAAACATATTTCATTCAATACTAAACAGTAAACTTATTCCCACAGTTATTACACAAAATTTTAAATTGTAGTCTATTTGTATTGTTGTGATGCAGTTTTCATTTGTGCTGTGTCTTTTTTTAGTAGAGTTTTCTCGAAAAATAAGATGATTATTTTTGGATAGATAGTATAACACCCCGGTCCCGGCTGTCAGGATCATATTTGAATAATATTTTTTTTAATTTACTCATGTCAAATACGTTTAGCAACTGATGTTTACTTCTGGTGTATAGGTTAGTTAACTGCCTCCGTAGCTTAGTGGAAAGGGCTTGCGCTTTAGTAACGGGAAGCTGTGGATTACAATCCTGCGGGGACGCAACTAAATTTTCAAGATGTTTCCTAGTTCATTAGGGCAATGCGGTCCGGTAACGCGATTGCTAGTAAAGGTAGATGATCTATGTGCATCAATCTATGAGAGTAAAGGGAGGGGGAGTGCACCTATGAATGTATATGCGCATACGCTTATGTACTATACTATGCGCATTTGGCATCTCTTATATATTTCGGCCGCCCTGATCGAAATCGACCAGGAGAATATTATTATTTATTAATATAAGTTCCACCCTGATTGTTTTAGTATATATAAAATAACATTTATTTAAAATAATAAAAATATTACTTAATTTTTATTCCAGGTGTTTATTTCAATCTTCAATCCTTACCTAGATATATAACGATGTTAGCTTAACCATGAAGCTAATAAAAACCAACGGTCTAATGGCAGATGATGCCCAGGACCATATAAAATTAAGGCGTTTTTCTATTTGTTTGAATCAATAAAAACAGTAGTATTGCACTATCCAAACTTTAATAAACTTAATTAAAGAGATTAGGTTTTCTTATAAAACAAGTGAAATTTAACAAAAAATGTTACCGACTTTAAACAGCGTATAACTAGCTCTCTGTACGAAATTGCGTCGCGATTTCTACCTCCGCATTTAAAATCTCTGACATCTTTTAAGGTATAAATTTAATCGGAATGTCGTCTATCACACGTTTTATGTACATAGAACAAAGATTTTTATTTATGCAATGAATTTTATGTGAACTTAATCCGTGTATCTTAAATGAGCTTTGAATTTTTCCTGATTGCAATTTTTTTAAATGTTTTGGTTAAAATGCTTATTGTGGGTTATTCTTAAAACATGAATATTTGCTCTCAACGACTTTATTATAGAGTATTTAAGGAATTCAAGTAATGTAAATATGTAAAAAAAAGTATAAGTCTATCTCTTAAGTAGGGCCACCGTTTGCAATTTAATTTCGCACGAGAGTCTGAATTATGACGTTGACATTTTTTTAATATCTTAAATGTCTGTTAAACTACATATCTCATATTTATTTTTAAAAAACGGGACCGAATAACAACCAATATCTATTTAATAAGGGATATAAGTCAGACCAAAACACGCTCCGAATTGAGAACCCCTTTTCTGCTATCGTGTCCAACTCTACTCGTAAGTTAAATTATTACTTATATTTTGCCATTTAATAGCCACCATGTTAGGTCTTCTTCAGTGTGGACATTTCTCTTTAAACCTGAAAAAGACAAAACCAAATAACAGTTATTTTAATCTTAACATTTAAAATAAACAGTGACAATGTTATATTTAAAAAAAATCAAGTTCGTGGAAGTCAACTATTTACACTGCTTTATATATACAGAAAAAAAAGAATGAAGAGTGTAGTAAAATAATTGTCACATAACTTTTGTAATAAAGAGCATTTATCACTTACAATAACTATGTATAGTTAATACTGCTGTTTACTTCCTCTTTCGCTCAAGTATTTTGGCATGCATAAATTTTTAAAAGCAAAAACATTTTTAAAAGTTGTTTCCCCGCGAGATTCGAACCCGCAACCTCTGGTATAAAAAGCAAGGGCCAATACTGCAAGGCCACGGAGGCGCCCAATATGCAATTACAAATTGAAATAAATTAAATGGATAACTCGAAGTGTTTTTTCAAGTTAAAACCTTATTATCATTCATCTTAGCTGTAAGCCAATCATACTAATAATAAAAGAAGTAAATATTTGTGTTTAAAACAGATAAACAAAAAATTACTCAACTGATATAAAAAATATTTTTACATCACTAAGCTCCATCTGCACTTAGTACTGTTTACTTTTAATCATCATCATCATCATCATCAGCCTTTGATAGTCCATTGCTGGACATAGGCCTCCCCTAATACACCCCTATCCATTAGGGGGTTTTGGACCGTATCCCACCACGCTGGTCCAATGCGGGTTGGTGGATGGACCGCCTTTTACATGCCGATCCAACGCATGGATCATCTTACTTTTCAGACAATTGGGTGATCGGCTCAAACTGCCCTAACCAACTAGGAACAACAACGAAAATTTGTTGAGTCCCAGCAGGATTCGAACCTACCCTAGGCTACGGAGGCAGTTATTTAATCATAGAAAAAAATAATAATCCTTAAACATTTCTATTAAACTAACTCAAGGTGTAATAAATAGTATTTTATCTTATTTAAATATCTATACCATTACCTAAATTTAAAAGCAAATTTACACCCATGCAAAGCCTGGACGGACCTCTAGTAAAAATAATGTAACAAACTTCGGCATACGTATGTTGCGGTGTATTTTTGTGTAAAAAGAAATAAAAACTCCTGTTTAATAATTTTTATACGCGGCCGGTAGTAAAAAACATTTCTTATTTCAAAAAGCTTTCAACGGCGCGGTATTATCTGCTTCGCATGATACAACAAAAAAGAAAATTATGTAAATAACGGTCTCACGAGGTAAACGCTTGTAGCTTATAAATAAAATTTACTGTTTTTCTTTTTATGATACCAGAAACAGACCTTTTTATTTTACTTTGAAAAGAGTCATTATTGCGTTTTTTTATTTAAGTTTGATACTAGTTAGATTGTGTGATGTAAAACTATAGTTAAACTGTAAAAGCAATAAATAACATACTTGTAATACACATACAAATCATAGCGAATCACAACGCTATGATTCTTTATACTTATTAAAATAGTATGAAAAAGGACATTCATAATCGGGACTGAATTTTATGTATCTGTTTATTATAAGAATTAATAAAAAATACATTTATGTCTCAGCGCACAGATCAACATTTTAATATTTGCACCTTCTCATACTTATCTCTCCCATCTTTTCAAATTTGGCAAGGTAGCTGTAACAAGGAGCAAGATTCGCGGATCAGGAGTATGCATAACCTACTCTACTCGTAAATTTTATTTTATTCATACGTATTGTCTTAATGTTAGCTTTTTTAAGCAAAAATTTTGTAGCTCTAATTACAACAGTTTTATTTCAAATATTATGCCTACTTGTGTTAATTCTATTGACCAAAACAGAGATTGTACAAATGTTTTTAAAAGGATTTATCAAGCAGCCCTCGTATGCGTTATGTACATCCTAATTTTGATACGACTTACTCATAAATATTTATTTCTTAACAGATTAATTTACTGTGCGTAACAGTTCAAAATGTGAGTAAAAGCCCTACATTATTTTCTACATCAATAATTTTATAAGATTTGCTTCATCTGACACTTACGCTAAAAACATTATCATATATATATATATTAACGCCGGTATTAATCAGGTCAATACTGTTAAACAACTTTGTATTGATAGAATAATTTTATCACGTAATAATTAAAGTCTTATTTTGTTGGAAAATAATAAATAATACCTTTCGTATTCCTCAAAATGTGTATGTAGTGTAAATAATATTAATTAAACGTTATAACAGCACAATTTGAACACGACCTTATTCCTATCTTGACATATTTTTGTATTATATTGACATGAAAGACAGATATCCGTTTTTCATGTGAATGTAATACAAAAGATATTTAACTAATAAGGTCGTGTTCAAATGGTACTATTATAACGTTTAATTAATATTATATACACTACATAAAATTTTAATAAAGTGTACGTATACGCATACTTAAAACCTCTGAACTGAATTGTATTAATAATTCGTTGCGTTCTAACCGCAACAGTAGCTTTACACGTAATCGAAAATATCAAGATGACATACAATTTTGTAGTCTAAACCTAAGTTTTTTTTCACTTAAGGCACTTACAAATGTCAAAACAATACTAGTAGTATAAAAATTAAGCAAATAGATTTTGTTTGGAGTCGAGAGAACTGAAATAAAACTTGTTTCTTAAAAATGTTGGCAGACAGAAAAAAATCCATCATAACATTAGATTCACAAATAAAAAAAAACTTCCATTTACATTTTTTAAGGTGCGCTTGTGTAATTGGCTCAGTACGAGCAAAGCCTTTGGCTATATTCGCCGTAACTGTGCAGATTGTTCACTCAGAATATTATAATTTTCTGTACGCGTTCACATTTAGCTTTGTGAATTTTTCTTATAAATTCAACACAAAAAGTAAAACGTTCTGAACCCAGTTTACAGAAAAAATTTGGATGTCCTTTTTACCAATATTTTTTTTACCAACTCTATATTAGTAAAAAATAATATTCAATGTCTCAATTATTACTAAGTATTAAATCTAATAAAGATTGAATTGACATCGATTTTAATGACCATGTGATTTAAACTTTAATTTCTTTCTACTTGTGATGTTTTTGTATTTTTGTTGTTTTTATGTTTGTTGTTGTGATCGTTGTACTTGTGATCTTTATTTATTGATCATTTTAGTTTCTATAAACTTGACCTTATGACGATGGTAATACTAGTATCTTAGTATATATTTCAATACGTAGTTCCAAAATTGCGCTTTGTATATTACATGCCTAGCATGTAGTGGAATCGCTGACAAGAAATGCAGCGTTGCAATGTTACCATTGCTTATATCGTAAATCATCGTTCGCATGCGAAATTGACGTCCAAACCGATTCGTAATTCTAAATTCGTCTTGATATTTTCATTATACCATTTCTATCCAATCCAATTTTATATGAGTTAGGTTTAATTCCTTTATTGTAAAACATATACAATAAAATAATTTTTTAATCAATTTGGTTTTTTTTAAACCATTGGTCGCGGCTATCTTTACATATATTTGTTTGAAATTTATTGGATTATATTTCAAACAAATAGGCTACCAATTATTTTTCCACTGAAATGCTCACAAACTCAAAAATAAACTCATTAATAAATTTAGTTAATACAGTTTTTTAATTATATAATTTTATAACGGTAAAATCTTTAACTTAAGTTAAAAACAATATCGACATGCAATATGAACAGATTTTTGCAATATTCAAATTCTTTCATTTCAGATTCCATATATTTTTTTACTTAATAATCATTTTATCTTGTTTATAGTTCTATTTTTTATTTCGATTACACCTAATGAAACTATCAGTCATTTAGGAAATAGACAATTATTTTTTTTTCGTTTGTTGACTATTGGAAAAATCAATTTTACGGAGGTATCACTAAAAAAAACAAAATGTTCTTCTTTCTCGTGTCGCTTTTTCAGGGCCATGAGCACGTGTTATAACAGTTTTAGTCGTCCTGAGAAAAGTTAAAGGCATTATACCCTTTAACTTTTCTCAGGTATAATAACCATCGATAAATATTTATGGGCCTTTCATAGCTGTGATAAACCGATAAAGCGGTGCTCAATTTAAACTTTCTTTGATTGGTATATTAAAGTTTTCTTAATTTTTTAATTTGACTCTTATGCCAAAACCTTTACTTATATTACTATTATATTTTCGGAAAATCAAGGATGTTATAAGGGCTACTGATGTTTATAATTATGAAAACTTATTTCAGATATTTTTGACTTGAAGACTTGTTATAAACTTTTAGTAAAATTGTACCAACGGTTTTAAAAATAATGAGTCTTCATAAAAATTTAGTCAAAAAGTATTTGCGTATGAAGTATTGCATATATTCACGAACACATGCCGCAATTAAACTAACATATAGCGGACCTGAAATGTCATTTCATAAAACATTTGAAACTGATGGGCAATTTTTTTCGTCTATATTGGTTTAAATAAAATTTTAGCTATGGCAATTGTGTTTTTTTTATCCTTGAAGTTACGCTTCCAGACTCATGTCTATAGTAAGCTTCATCTAACACAGAGTTTGCAAGACGCTCCGTCACCACGAACTAGGTGGCCCACATTTTTGCTAAAATGAAGGCCACACGTATAGAAGGTACGTGAGTTAGGCATTAGTTTATGTCTCCTAAGGATCGTCGACGATCGGTTTACGGACCGGAACACCGGCGGTCTGGCGACTGCATTAATCTTTGCTGGGGCGGTGAGAACCGCCCTGGAACGCGGGTGTATCTAGTATACGTGGTGTGTGTGTGTCGCTGTGCTCTAAGCAGGGCGAACTCAGGTGAATCTCTACTCGTGTGGTGTGTAGGGTCTGATGTCGGGACCCCGTTTGGTCCGGAGTCTTAGCGACCCTTCCTCGTCCGGGTTGAGGAGAACGTTTCGCGGTCTACGCTTTTGAATGGACGCTTTGGATCGGTCGTGTACGATGCTGCTTTGACCAGCAGAGGGTTATTATGATTAATAGATTAATAACTTTTAAAGTGTTCGCGGAATATTGGCAATTTACAGTCGCTGTGTAGGTCTACGTTACGTTGGTACCACTGCGCCCCGGTGGCGCCGCGGATGAATTTGTTTTGCACTACCTGTAGTTGGTTTAGGAGTGTGGAGGATGCGTGCGTGAAAGATTGACATGCGTAAGCCATGATTCCTCGTATGCATACCTTGTATAATAGAAGTTTATATTTAAGCGACATTTTACTGTAGTAATTTGTTAGGCGATAGTCTGGTCAAAACGAACAAAGCCTTTCTCCTAAAGTTCTGAATATGACTTTTAAACAACATGTTGCAGTCGAAGGTCACGCCTAGGTATTTGGCCTTCCTTTCCCATGGGATCGGTTGGCCGTAGAGTTTTAGCTACCCTAGTGTCTGGTGTCGGCCTGCGGGTGGCCTTATCCTGACGCCTGGGTTGAGGACCGGGGGTATTGTGTAATCACGACGTAATCTAGACCGATGAAAGTGTATTGCTACACTTTTATCAGGGTTTACGTCGATTCTCCATTTACGAAACCAATCGCCTAAACGATTGATCGCGTTCTGGAGCTTTTTAAAGATATAATTTGGTCTTAACGACGAACATTAGAGGGCGTATCAACATATACAAATAGTGCTAGATTTACATCGTCGGCTTTGGTATGTCACTCGTGTAGAGCGTGAATAATAGTAGGGATAGGACCGATCCTGAGGGACGCCCGCTTGGAGCGGACGGCTTGTAGACAGGGTGTCCTCGACTCGATATCGAAAAGAGCGATTCGACAAGTAGGCTGATGATGTGAACCAGCCTGTCCGGCACTTTGAGAGTGTACAGCTTTGTAAATCAAGCCGTTGTGCCAGACTTTGTCAAATGCGTATGCGACATCGAAGAAGACGGCCCTGTGAAAGGGGTTTGGATGAGTGAAGACCGTTCAGCAATGAATTCCGTCAGGCGATAGATTTGGTCGGACAGAGTTTTTCGGACGAAACCGGAATTGCTCGTCTGGATGAGGTTATTGGAGAAGGCGTGTGGTCTTTCAACCGGAAGAGAATTATGCGTTCATATAGTTTTCCCAGCAATTGAGCTAGCTAATTAAACGATAACTCATGGTTTGGAATACGATGACGATGGCTTTTTCCCAGGCATGGAAAAGTACATTTTGATAGTAAAATGTTAAAATGTTGACCAACACCAGTCTATAGGCCCTGGCAAATTTTTAAGTTTTTTTGAGATGGGCCTAACCCGGTGCCGACAGGTTTAAGCCTTAATTATTTGCACCTCCGGGGTCACTGGTTTTTAAAATATCGCCCTTTTTGGGGAAGCCCTAAGTTCGACTAGGCGGTCCACCTCCCCGAACAGGTTCTCGCTTTGTGTAGGGGGGGTGACCGCGGCTTGGGTCAGCCGCGGGGAAAGAGGAACCGGCTGGCCTGAGGTGTGGGCGGCCGGGAGGCTGCTCAAGCGGCTGAACAAGCCCGGATGCCCTTTGGGAGGGTGCGGAGGAGGTTGCAGGGTAGACGGCCGCCCTTCCTGTCCTCCAAAAAGGGTGGAGCGGGAAGAGGGGTGGATCCAGGCCGCTCCCTATCCTCCCGGACTGGGGGGCCCACCGCGATGCGGTGTGGAGGGGCCGGGGGAGGGGGACATTCAGCATTGTCGTCTCTCTTCCTTTTTGGGGAAATGGAGCTAGCGGGGGCTTAACATCGGGGAGCTTATTAAATAAAATTACTTTACGGATTTTATCGCGTTTATTTACATTTAAATTCTCGACGTTTCGAACACTTTTGAGCGGCCGTGGTCATGAGGTAGACTGAGATGTAATGAGTCTTATGGCCAGTGCTGAAACGGGGATCCAGATCTAAATTGTATTTAAATATTTTTATTCTGTACTCCGACCTATGCAAATTGAACATAAATATTTAAATGGCAATTCACACCACCGTCCATCCCAGTTAGCTACGTGGGCAAATCTTGCTGCAGAGAGCACGAGAGATCTGTGATGATGAACACCTGGCGGCTGAACTACAACATGTCAAGAAAGTACTGCGAGACAACTAGCTTGCTGCGCCACGGAAGCGTCACACAGTACAGGCAGCCACAGCGGAGCGACTACCTGCTGTTCTCCCTCTGTGAGAGGCGTAACTGTTAAGGCTAGGCGTAATCAAAACTTATTTCAAGCCGCTGAAGAAGATTGGTCCATTCCTACCACCTTTCAAGTGCAATATTCCTCTACAAGATCCAGGAGTGTACAAGCTAGATTGTGAATGCGACCTCTCTTATATTGGACAAACAAAGCGAGCAATAAGAACCTGCGTGAAGGAACATATAGATGACATTAAACATAAAAGACCCAAAAGTCGGCAGTGTGTGACCATACCTCAAATCACCCAAACCATTACATCAGATTTGATCGACACAAATTCTCGCTAAAAAACACCGATTCCTACCAAGGATGATCCGTGAGGCTATTGAGATTAGAAAACATCCAAATTTCAATAGAGAAGATGGTTGGGTTCTACCATCTGCTTGGGACCCCATAATTAATAAATTAAAATTTAAACCCAAGCATAATACCACTGCTGGCTGTAAAGATAAAACCAGTTCATTTTGCATAGGTCAGAGTACAGACTAAAATAATTAATCAAAATCCCCCTAAGGAAATCCCGCTTCAGCACTGGCAACAAGACGCATGACATCTCAGTCTACCCCGTGACCACGGCCGCTGGAAACTGTTCGAAACGTCGAGAATTTAAAATGTAAAATAACGCGATAAAATCCGTAAAGTAATTTTATTTAATAATTTACGAGGTATCACTAAAAAAATGTTCTTCTTTCTCTTGTCGCTCTTTCAGGGCCATGAGCACGTGTTACAACAGCTTTAGGCCGTCTTTAGAGCCTGCTCTGTCTGGTAAATAAGTAGTACACAATTCATATGTTAATTGCGAGAAAAATACCGACTGAATAACTTTTAAAACCATTTTAAAGTTTTTGCTCAAGCCAAATTAGACCTAAAATAGTAACTCTTTAGGTCGCCGTTGGAGGATTTAAAAATAACACAAAATGGATTACAAATTAAACTTATAACTTCTTAAACTTAATTCCAAACTAAATCTTGTGAATCCCTTATCATTATATCACATCAGTCTAATGAACCACCACCTCCGATTTATAAAGCTAGGGCCAATACTGCTATGTCCTAGCGGTTATTTAACGTAAATTCTTGATTAAAGATACGGATTAATGAATAATTTAAAATTCCGGAATTTAAAAGTAAAGTAACTTAAAATTGTTCGTGACCTACAATTGCCAAAAAAAAGCGATAGGCAAAGTAAGTAAATTTATAATTGTATTTTTATATATAAGAGTTCATAAAAAACTTATATTGTTACCAACAAACTGGTACTAACGTTTAAGGAATAAGTAGAGAATATCTTTTTATGCGCGTGTAGAAGTCAAAACCGACTCTATTCACTAATATTTATGAGTAGGGAGGGAATAAAAAGTTGTCCGTAAACAACGAATACATATATATATATAAATATATATATATGTATATGTATTCGTTGTGACGACTTAGACAAGGGGGCACGTCTCTTTTTATAAAGGACCTCTAAGTGTATGGTAGTATCAATGTGGTGCTTTTTTCAACCGCAAGTCCTAACGACTTGCGTAAACACAACTGTCTTCCGGTTTAGCCGCCTATGTACAATATAAGAAAGTGCTCATGGTAATAATAAATCATAGTCGATTAGATGACCGTAAAAGTTAGTTCAGAGGTAAAGTAATTCTGCAATTATAAACGTCAAAACTATTAAAAAATTAGTTTGTTTTAAAATTACAGTTCGAAACATCTTATACAATTAAAAAACCCTTTGAGATGGGCCCCGGACCGGGCCGACCGAGGTTTAAGACCCAAATTATTTCGCGGACCCTCCTCCGGGTCCTGGTTTAAAACGCCCCTTTGGGAGGCAGCCCAAGTTCGACTAGGGGTCCACCTCCCCCGAACAGGTTCTCGCGTCGTAGCGGTGGGGTCAGTACCTGCGGCTTGGGCCGCCGCGGGGAAGCTAAGAGGAACCCTGGCTGGCCTGAGGTTAGGCCGGCCGTGGAGGGCTGCCAAGCGGCTGAACAAGCTTCCCTTTGGATCCCTTTGGAGGGTGAGGGACGGGTTGCAGGAGGTGACGCCGCCCCCCGTCCCTCCCCAACAAGGGTGGAGTCCGGGGGAAGGGGTGTCGGTTTTGGGCCCTCTCCCTACCTCCCATGGGGGCCACCGGATGCCGGTGGGGAGGGCCGTGGGAGGAGGGACATTCGCTGGTGCGTCGATCTCTTTCCTTTTGTGGCCGAAATGGAGCTAGCGGGGGCTTAACCATCGGAGCCGACGCTGGGGCTAGGAGTTTGGTCCTTGCGTGGTCAGGAACTCCTGGCCCATGTCTGAGTAACAGACTCGGGGAGTCTGTAACCTAACTGCAGGGCCGAGACAAAGGGCGCGCTAGTTCCGACGCGCCCAGAGGAGGCAGATGGCCGGGGCGAGATGGGGCTGCTTCGGCGGCCAGCGCTGGTGGGGTTGCAGATGAGGAAGCACGTTTCGTGACCCCACCCTAATGCGTCAGGAAGGAACAACGTGGTGGTTTTAGTCGGTGCGAGTCCGACATAACTCCGTCTTTGCCCCGCGAGGACGGGTATGCCAAGGCATTTCCCACGGTAAAATAATAAGGCGGTCCACCTCCGATAGGTGGGCGCGTCGACGCGATCGCGCGAGATGGTGTGCATGATCTTCTAGTGTATCGGCTAAGCATTTGGCCTTTTCAGAAGTCGTCGAAAGCTAATAAGCCCCCGGTTGGCTTTTGATAATGGCGGCATGGCGTCACGCGGTTCCAAATTCATACGTTGAGCCAACTGCCAATAGGCAGTGTGCGATGGCACTGTCTTCCGTCAGACCTAACCACGAGCCTTTGCGATGTAACTCTAACTTATCTTTGACCTCTAGCTGAAGTTGCCTAGTGCGAAATCGCTTTGACTCGGACGGATAGCGATAAAACGCCCGCTTGAGTGCATTTTCTCTCTTATCAGGCATCGAATACCGAACGGCAAGCAAAAGTTGCGGTCACCCGAAACCTTGACTGTCCTTTCGAGGTCGTCGATGGCTGATTAGATATGCGTTAGTGATACTGTCGATGGCAATATAGCTTTGTCTAAACTATCACAACCTCCGGTAGGTTACAGCAGCAACTTTGGGGGTCCATAGCCTTGAGTTTGCGTTCAAGACAATGCCAATTGGTTACGGTTTTGGTCGCAGAGACCGCACCGGCGCCTTGACCCAATTTATATAAGACCGGCAAGTGGTCAGAGTCTTCACAGAGTCCCTATATCGATACGACATCGAGCGAGACGTCTCTGACTAATAGCAGGAAACAGGTGACGAAGTGATCGATCGAATTAGAAATGTCATCAAGGCAAAAGATCAGGGACTCCGCATAGATTCCATTAGAAAAGCGAGAGATCGAAAAATAATTATTGGGTGCTGCGAAAAATCCGAAATGGAAAAAATCAAAAATAAAATAAACGAAGAAGGCACCAACCTAACAGCGGAAGAAATAAAAAATAAGGATCCACTCATTATCCTTTATGATGTAGTGGGAAGCAGCACAGATGAGGACCTCGTACTATCCATCAAAAACCAAAACAAACATCTTTTGGGTGGGGTGAGTGAGGAAGATCTCCGACTAGGGGTAAAGTACCGAAAAGGACGAAAACCCTCTCACCTACATGTAGTCCTCGAGTATCACCTCGCATATGGGGAATTTTACGGCCAAGGAAAATTGCAGTCGACCTGCAAAGGGTAAAAGTGGCAGACCAATCACCACTGGTCCAGTGCTCGTGGTGTCTCTCATATGGTCATACCAGACGCCTCTGCAGCGAAACGGCAGAAGTCTGTAGCCACTCGTGGGGCCCCCATGAGAGCAAACTGCGCGAGCTGGATGGCCATCGAGCAACCGTCGTGCAAAAACTGCACATAGGGCAAAATACCAGGTTACAAACCACAACGCCTTCAGTGATACTTGCCCGATCCGAAGTAAGTGGGACGCATTGGCGAGATCTTCTGTGGCTTATTGCTAAGCCACCTCCCAATGCACCTCCACCAGAAACTGAAAAAGGGGAATGACTGTGAATTGGAACCTGACAACAACTACTGGCCTCAAAATTCGAAAATGGAATAAAACAACCCTTATAATCCAGGAAATTGGCGACTTATGAGCAAGACCTCAATTCTGAGAAATTGTGCCAAAAGCTGTGATTTAACAATAAGGAGCACAAATTCCAACGTAACCACATCCCAAGTACCATCCCACTGCCTAAATCCTGCTATCAATCACAATAAGGAAAAGAGCAATTAAAAATGTAGTTATTAAAAAGCAATTAGTCGTAATTAAAGTAGCAATAAAAATAAGTAAGTCTTTTAATTTGAAATTAAATTATGCATATTGAGATGCACAAATTTAATTCATAAAAAACTGTTATGTAATAAACGTCTGTAGTAAAAATGTCAACGAAAGCAAAATGTAAACAGAAAAGAAATGTAAACTTAGCTTTGAAATGTAAGACAAATAATGTAACCAAAGTATCTAAGTAGAACAGAGAAAATATAAAATAATGTAACGGAAATGTAACTGAAACAGAAATGTAACTGAAATTGAAATGTAACAGAAATAGAAATGTAACTAAACCAAACGAAAACAAAACAGTGCACCAAATGAGTAATGTAGAGGTTTATAATTGTAAAAAATTAAAGTATAAAATGTAATAATTACACAGTAAATATTTATCTTGAAATGTATAACAAAAAATGTAAAATAAGTAAGTAAAACAGAAAGAATGTAAAGCAATGTAATAAAAATGTAACTATAATTATAGTTGAAAAAAGAATTATGACATACAGCAAAGGACTTGCAAGCTGAAAACAGTATAAAACAAAATACAAAAAGAACAAAATTGAAAAGAGCACCCAAGGTCCCTGATCACTCACGTCAGGGGATAACAAAAAAAAAAAAAATAGCAGGTCTATAGTGCTAGGAGCGCCTATGCCTGAGTCTGAGTATCTAGTCTCTGGGTCCCAGGAGCTATTATATTTATGTTGAGTGGCTCTCGAGTTCCAGCAATTTATTGCCATTTGTGTTTGGCGTAATGCAATTCTAGTCGGATGTTTGCTATTTAAGTCGCCTGCGATAATGGTTGATGGACCTAGGCCGAGAAGCAGCTCTAGGTCGGATCTAAGTAACTTCTTAGATGGGGACAGATACACGGAACACTACAAGCGGCCATGGCCGGTGAGTGCGATCTGACCTGCCGTCTTCTAAGTTAGTTAATGTAGGTGTTTCTAATGGTGCGAAATGGAGTGACCTTTGTAGTATATAAGTGTACCACCCAGCGGTCCTGACAACCTATCGTTTCTAATAATGTTATAGCCACTGATTCTAGGATTGGCTATTGACGGTTTTAAAAAGGTCACTTGCCTAGAAATATGTGTATATAGAATATAATCCTGCAAGTATTTGGCGATTTTGGATGGCTGCTTCTTAAGGCCGTTCGCGTTAAAGTACGATAAGACTAGAGAGCGCGGATTTACCCTACCTATGCTAGTAGCCATCTTAATTCAGTTTACCTACTTACTTGTGTCTGTTTCGGTTTTATGGGTTTTGAATTTACTGAGCGCGTCTAACATTTCGCCGTGAGCGAACAAGACTTTAAGTTTCTCCATGGGGCCGGTTGCTAGGGTGCATTTTATATTCCAAATCGTAAATTTGGATAACTAACTGCTTAAGCGAATTCAAAGTATTTTGCGAATACTTCGTCGGGCGGTGGTCTAACGTAATTACCGGCCCTTTGTATGACGCGTTTAGCGTGACGGCTAAGGTAGAGACGTGGGTACGGCGGGCGCGGGCGCAGGTGCGGATTTATTTCACGTAATTGTGGGCCCTCCTGGTCGGTTCCCTGCATTTATTGCCGCAACGCGCAGCAGATGGCGCGTTTGTCTTTTGGGTGCTCAGCGCAACCCCTATAGCTTGCCGGATGACCACGTTTTCGCAATTTGCGCACGCGGGCGGCTCGATAGAGTCCTTGGTCGTGGGCACCGGAGTGCTGTGCTGTTCGGCGCACTTTCCGCAAGCAGTTACGCGTAATGTGCCGAAATGTTGGCAGTTATGACACTGCGCAACTAGTCCTGTCTCGCGGGGAGTTTTGACCCGCAAGCCGGTGAATTTACAAATTGAGTTAATATTAATATGGATTTTCCCTCGGGGAAAGATTCGAAACCTCCGAGTGTCGGGTGGCTTCGCTCGCCGCTGGCTTCTGCAGGTGTCGCGGTTGAGGACGGCCGCGGTGAATTTACGCGACTCGCGGGTCGCTCCCTACTGCAGGGCGTTTCGCCCTTCTTACGAGAACGGACGATAGTGAAACCGTCCGAGTCCCAATCGGCCTCGTTGTCAGCGTCCATAACGGCGCTCGTGGGAGCGGTCGCAGGTTCGACTTCCATTTCCGTGGGCCTTGGTTCGTCTTCAGCGTCCGACTGCGCTGAAAGGTAATTGCACGGGGCAGGCGTTACGACCGGGCTACGGTCCCGGGTAGGTGTCGCTGAGGGCGACGACGCGGTCAACTTTTTCGGTCCGGCTGGCGTACCGGTGCACGCGGCTTTGCCATCAAAAAACCGGCGTGGAGTCTTGCCCAACCATCGGGGTCGTTTTCGCGGAAGTACGCGTCGATGTCATCGCGATATAGGGCGGGATCATACTTGTCCATGTTGAGGCTATCCATTGGGGCGACCCCCGCCGGCATGGTGTTTATAGCTAACCTAGTCCTCCCCACCTGCGTGGGGAGGTGTGTGCCTAATAAAACAACAGGTGTATGCGCTTTGTGTGTACCTAACTGCCACCTAATGCAGCAAGCACAAGTTAATTTAACAAGCTAAATGCCACGTGGGCTTTTTGTGTGGTGTATGTATCTACTTACAGAAAGCCGGAACCTGCCTGCGAGCACTTACTACACTACACTATATTAAACACTGACGCGGCGGCACTGTCACGCCAACTAACTATGAAGCGCGTATGCGATATTGTCGGAGTAATGCGGGAGCGCACGAGAAGGTCCGTACCGCGCGGAAGCTCGGAACGGACTGGGCAATTGTGTAATTTAGATATTTCTTTATTACTTTATAAATTATAACCTTATTCATTTGAAATAGTTACTGTATATAATGTTAAACTATATCAATTGAATAATGTCATTGTAATTATTTTATCGCGTTTAATTACTTTACAATCTCCATAGATCTAGAACATAATTTTAAATAATTGTAAAATTTTTGATTTCTAGTTTTGATAAACCTAAATAGAATAAGATTACATACGTGTGCTTAGTCATGAAGTTTCATATTATTGTTCGGAACAAAATAGCTTTCATGCTGTTTCAAAATTGATCTCTATTTAAAACTTGCGATAAAGTTTGGCCATTACGCCTAACATAATTTGAAGTTACGAGATATTTAACTTTAAACTGTTATCGTGATAAAATTAATGATAGTATCATAGAAAGCACTCTGTAAATGGTAAAATATACGTTGCCTAAAGTAAAAATTATTTATTTCACGATCAAGAAATCTGTTTACAAGTATTTTACGTTATGGAAATTTTAATCTGGGAGCCAATTACTGGAGAGTTTAAACATAAAACAGATTTTTATAGGTTTTTGACTACGCCTTTACCCATAAAAATAAAATTATCAGTAGTATTGGAGTTTATGTTGGAAGTAGAGCCTATTTATTACACTTATATTTTCCTTACAGGTACCAATACTTTCAGTGAAACTGCGATTTAAGTCTTAGTGCTAGACAACTGATTCCACCAGTTTTGTATTTAAGCCAATTTTAAGTGGGATATCAGAGGGAACGTGTTTGTCCTTTCGACGTATCTTAGAACTAATGGTGTTCCGTTACCTATTAGAAATAAATAATAATATAATTGAAAAGGGAAGATTATATATAGAAAAACGAAAATGATAATTAGACAAAGATGGTAATTTGGTTCTGGATTTTTGACAAGTTTGTAAATAAATTTACTATAAATTACTCTGTCAACCTTTTTGATTACTTATTTAATCGTTCTCAGTTTTTTTTAATGTTTTAAAACAATTAAATTCATAATAAAACCTTTTATACATTTGTTGCTGTTTGGTTTAAAATTAAATGACTTAAGTTTTTTTTAATAAATACAGACAAAAAATCGTAATATGACAAACTATTAATTAATTCAATTGATTTCTATTCTATTCTATTCTATACGTTAATTAATTAATTCTATCAATTTCTGTTTTATTAGTAATTCAAATCATCCATTACTTATGAATTATAATTTTCTGTTTTGAAATTTTCATTGTACACGTATTTCTCTCCTTTAATTAAATTCTAGTATTGGGCGAATGTTTTCCGGTGCCACGGGTGGCATTAAACTTGAAATCTGGCCCTCTCATGAACCTCTAAACTCAATGCGAATCTACTTACAAAACATATGAGTATATGAGAATAAATATCAGGTTAAAAAAACTTTTAATAAAAGTTAACAACCCTTTCGACCATAAAATTAATTTTAAAAATAGGTTTGTCATGAAAAAGGTAAAGGGTAACGTTTATAAAAATAAAAATTATGTCATAATTTAGCTCCTTTGTACATTGAACGAAAAGTATTCAAACGCACCGAAGATCACAGTTTACAGTCTACCGAAGTTCTTGATCAAAGTGAAAGATTTTGCTAATTCACTGTGAATTTATAATTTTCATTCGTAATAAGTATTCTCGATTTCTTTTCACTAAAACACAATTATTTTCTATAGATTCAAAACCATCTGGCATCTTGATTTATGCAAGGGAGAAATTTGTTGAACAAGTATTTTGCGTCCAGCTTATAATCTTTATTTGTTATGTCTATAGCTTTGATTTAATGTAATAGTTGCGTGTCGAATATGTTAAGGTAATTTTGCTATGACCAATATCTTTTGCATTAAAACATTAAAGCTAAGGTTATGTCAATGATTATTTTAATTTATCGTATATCGTCTCCTTTATTCTATACGTGAACGCAACTAAGGAATTAGAAGTTACACTTAATCTAAAATGACACTAAATTAATATAAACTGTATGACGAATGTGAATTTTTAGATCCTCTAAGATTGTATTGTATACCTTAAATTATAAAAGATAAAAAAGAAAAATTCAATTGAGTTATTAGAATATAGTGAAAGTGTAATAAGTGTGGAACCTATTTTGGCCGCAAAGCAGCAGTATGTTTTTTTTTAATTTACACTTGTGTTTTCTAGTTTGAAGGGTCCAATAACTCTTATAAGTACTGCATGAACTACAACTGATTTAGACGTATTACCCCAAGCTTTAAGACAGCGAAAGGATTTTTATGGTTCTGTTTTTACTGACAGGGTATGTAATGGGGTGGGGGGTAGATTTTAATAAAGAAATAACTAATCTGTTTTTGTTTTAAGGACACTGTTACATTATTACTACTTAAATAACATTGCCGGCTGATTATCTGAATGAACGTACAATAATAAAGAATTGATACAATAAGCATGTGAAGATATAACGTGACCTTTGCAAAAAACTGTCCTGTGGATCATCATCAATCATTTCTAATCTTTTAGCGTTTCAATAAATTTAAATCTTAAATATTTTTAGAATTATTATATATTCTTTAAACTATTATCACAAATTCCTCTATTTAATATTATTAATATATTTATAATTAAATCATATGTTAAAAAAAAGAATAAATCGGTACATAGGACCTGAGATTAAGTAACATTTAAATAGCATGGTTCGATTAGTAGTCCTTCTTTGTGAAATCGTCAATATTACAAACTTAAAGATATCACCAAGATTTGATTAAATAATACTATCATATTAAAACATAAATGTAGAACCGGTTATTTTAGTAATTCTTCTTTGAAAAGTGATACAGAATATACAAAGAATCACAGTTTTAAAATTAAGATTTTTAGACATGAACGTTAATATGATTTTCATTAGTGGTGATCACAAGATTTATCAATTAAAATGATTTTTGTAATTATAATGACTATTTCATGTTCCCAATTATCATTGAAAAATCTATTACGATATACGATTGTATTTATTTAAATGTATTATAACCTAAAAGATTTATTCTGAAATAAAACAAGTTATTTAATAAAAAATGTAAAATCTGAAATCCAGATAACAAAAGAGAACTTTTAACAAATAAATGTATTATTTGAAAATTATGCAACACAATATATAAAAGGTTGATCTCACATTTAGTTAATACTCAAAAGGAGCTGGAAAAATAGCTTATGTAAACAATGCTTTCGTTTGTGGAGGTGATAACAGAGTTTTACTTTATAAATCACCGACTTTGGTATATTTCAATACTAATCTCATATGTCTACGCCTTTTATTTTGAAAACGGATTTCATGCCTTTATAACTATTATTTCATTATATTGTAAACTAATTTTAATTTTGTTCTTTATCATTAATTTTTTACGAGTATGAGAAAACTATCATGTTTACATGTCATTTGGACCATACTAGTTGTACCTAATTTTAAATAAATTTTTAAACACCTATTTTAACATTTTTTTTAAATACTCTAGATATATTGTATGTTATTTGCGGTTTGAGGAAATTAACATAATATATTCCTTTGTTAGGCTATTTGGATTTTCCTATCTTACTTACAACTAAATAATTTAATCTGTTTATCAGGTTTACCTGACATTCATCATCATCATCATCATCATAATCAGCCCCTATCAGTCCACTGCTAGACATAGGTCTTTTTAAATGAACGCCAAGACAGCCAATCCCTTTGAATTCCAACTTGAACCGGCTACTGCATGGAGATCGCCATCCCACCAAGTCGGGGGTCGACCAACGCTCCGTTTTTTCTAAACGTGGCATCCACTCTAGAACCTTATGGGCCCATCGGCCATCCGTTCTTCGGACCACGTGACCGGCCCACTGCCACTTTAACGAGCTAATCTTTTGCACTATGTCAGTAACTTTCGTTCTTTGCCGGATGAGTTCATTACGAATTTTATTCGACAGAGAGACTCCGAGCATAGCACGTTCTACAGCACGTTAGTCCACAGCAAACTTATGGACCAGTCCGATAGTCAGAGGCTTCGTTTCTGCTCCATAGGTCATCACGGAGAGTACGCATTGGTTAAAGACTTTTGTCTTTAAACTCTGCGGTATCGACGACGTTAGAATGTGATTTAGCTTCCTAAATGCTGGCCAGCCCAACTGAATCCTCCTATCGGCTGCTCTCTCGAAGCTGTGCCTTTCTAACTGCAATATGTACCCGAGGTAGACTATTCATAGACAACTTCTAAAGTAATACCATCGACCGGACTCGGGTGAACGTGTTCGTTGAACATGACTTTCGTCTTGTCCAAGTTCATCCTGTGTCCGATACGTCGGGACGATTTATTTAAGCTGTGCAACATCTGCTGCAAGCACTCCAACGACTCGACCAATATGACGATATCGTCAGCGAAACGGAGGTGTGAAAGGTAATCGCCCTTAATGTTTATGCCACATCCAGTACAGTCCAGGGTCTTAAAGACGTCCTCCATTGCATTGGTGAATAGTTTCGGGGATATTACATACGTCTGTCTCACTCCTCGATGCAATGGGATTGGTCTCTTTGACCCCCCCGGAATCAGGACGGACATAAATGCAGCGCTATACAGACCTTTCAACACCTCGACGTATCTCGATAATCGACCTGAGATCGTTGAAAAGCTTCCAGGACAGCCCAGGTTTCTACAGAGTCAAAAGCCTTCACATAGTCCACAAAGGCAAGGGACAGTGGCTGATTGTACTCATAGGTCTTTGTACAACTTGCCTTGTGGTGAAGATGTGGTCTATGGTGCTATATCCTTTGCGAAACCCAGCCTGCTTCGGTGGCTGGAGTCCATCAAGGAAGAGGCTTCCCGGTGCAGCCGAGGCAGTTACCCGTGTGGCCGGGATTACGTTAGTTAACGCACGCTGGAGATTCGAGGGTGGCCAGGACTTCTTTGTCTTTGGGTCTGGGGCAATCGGTAGTGCCGTGATACCCGAGATATTTAACGCAATGAGGGCGGGTGAAGCAGTGCCGCGAAGCGTGACCTTATAACTAGCAGTTGTGAGACTGCCCAGGGTCCGTTAGAATGCGGCTGATGGTCCCATCCCAAAAGAATTTACATAGCCGTATAGCGAGACAATGTTGTTAGTTTGTTACTCTGTTTCTTATAGGCAAATATATTTTTAAAGATTTTGGACCATGAGATTGATAAATGTTGAATATCATTCATTTCTGTAACAAGTTAAAACTATATTATTACCGATGATGCTGTGTTAAGCTTGCGTTTTATTTTGTTTTTTCTATTAAATATAAAATCAGTTAAGCAGAAACCGATAATATAAACACAAATCAAATATATACTTACACATTTCTTCTCCTAGGGAATTATGCTCATCAGCTGTGTCAGTAAAAGAAATTTGTTTCATTATGTTTTATTTATATTAAATCAATACTACCGTCTTCTTTACATAAATAATGAGAAGTAAATATGCTGTCGCATATTCCAATAAAACAAAAAAGGAATGAAACACACAATCAATACTAAAAGAAAGTATTAATGTAATAACTTATTTCACTTTTATATTAATATATAGTAATTTGTAACGAAATTAGGGTAGGTATTAACAAGTATAAAAAATATTGCAAATGTTTCACATTTTTTTTTATCTTGACTTAATTTTACAATATCAAAACAGTTAGCAGGACTGTTTCTTTAAAGCATACGGTCTTCGGGTCGAGATTTCGAAGCCTTCTAAAAATAACTTTGTGTCCGTTATTAAAGGTAATATGGGAGAATCATTGCTGACACCACGAAATCATTTCATAATTTATTTTTTGTTATTTGTACAGATTATAGACTTTGAGAGAAAGACATTGGTAATGTACGTATTTTAAATAACTTAAACATTATTGATAAGTAATATAAATTCGAACAGATGGCTAAAGGGTTAACCTTAACAGATTTTAAAGGCTGCTAAAACGAATACAATTTTCAGGTACAATTTCTATACTACGTGAGATTTGTAGCCATTCACACGTGTGAAGAATCATTTGCACAACTCACATAGAAACAGAAATAAAATTTAAGAATAAGGTATAAGTTATTATGATAAGTTTTATTGCCAATAGAGTATTTTAACTTAACCATCATTTAAACTGAGGAGTCGTTTTGCTTAACCCACTAAGCATTTAAGTTTGAATATACAAAGGCTTACGTCCGTAGATTAAGATGAAAGGATTCAGATAGTTAACAGTTCCACGTGTGTCCCTATATTGCCTGTACAACGTTAAAATGATAAATTTTTACAAATATTGCCTGTACATTAGTACAGGACTTAACATTTGTAAAGTTTCGACACAAAGCTTATTTTTGGACATGATGAACGGTATATGATATTAAAACTATGTTTTTGTGTCAAAATCTAACTGCGAAACAGTAAGATACAAAAGTAAATTTATAAAAAATATCTATGATTATTCAGGAACCAAAAAAATATATATTTTTTTAAATTATTTTCAGCAATAAGACAAAAATAGTATTATTGTACCCTTAATGTTTATATTCACCTTTAAGTTGTGATCTCATTGCATACTTTATATTTATTATATATGTTATGTTACTTAGTCTCAGAAATTTTTTGGCGAGTGTTACCTCATTAATCACATCACTCGGTACTGTTTCTCAAGTTATCCGTTTCATAAGATAAGTTGCTACACAAAGAGGATAATCTGTTTTGTTTAATGAAATATCAGTTTGTTTATTCACAAAATAAATGGTAAATAATCGATATTATTCACGCATATTTAATATCGATAGCAAAATATACATAATTTTCTTAATGTCTGTTTAAAACTACTGTTTAATAGTTAAAACAATGGATATAAAAATAGGTTAAAGTTAAGCCCATCGCATATTTTCATATTAGTTTTGTACAGTAGTGAGGGCACAATTAATTGAATGAGATGCTGTACTGTGTTAACTGCCTCCGTAGTCTAGTGGAACTGCCTCTGACGGAGAAATCGGAGGTCGTGGGTTCGAATCCTGTGAGGACTCAAGAAATTTTCAATGTTATTTCCTAGTTGGTTACGGCAATTAGCACCGATCACCCGATTGTCTAAAAATTAAGATAAAGAATAATGCATCGCAGCATAACTTGTTATCGCAATAATATTTACCACAACCACAATGTTTGATTAAGAAAATTATAAAAATGTAACAGAATCATTATCTTGTCTTGGGAAATCGAAATAATTACCAGGATGATTCAAAGTCAAAGTCAAATATCTTTATTCAATATGGAAGCATTACACATTCTTATTGATTGTCAAATAATCTACCACCGGTTCGGAAATGGAAACCTCTGACCTGAGAAGAACCGGCGTAAGAAGCTCAGCGGGACTTATTTTTTCCTTTTTTTTCAATAAATTTTACAATATTTTTACATAATACCTTACATTTTACTATGTAATAGCCTGGAGCGAACAGTTCATTACCAGAGTGTTTTATCTATCAAGTAGTCATTACAATAATAATATACTTTAACACACAAACGTTCCTTTACTACTTTTTAAAATTATTTACAGATAAAAGCTAAACGTTTTCTGAATTTACATCGTCCCATGAAAGATTTCATTGTTTTCGGAGCCTAGTTTTGAAAGGACATAATTATGCTTATTTCTAGTATTTATATTATGTTTCAAAATGTTTTACAAAATAATTTTTATGTTTATGAACATGCATAATATTTTCAAATATGTATTGAGAAAAACAGTCATAGCATTGATTTCTGAAAACATTTTTCAGAGCGATTCTTTGGGGCCTAGGTTATAGACTGCTCGAATTGCCTCTTTGAATTATGAAAATAGTTTTAATATCAGTGCGTTTCCCACAGTAGTATGCCGTAAGACATTATACTGTGAAAATAACTAAAATATACTAAACGGGCTGTCTCAACATCGGATAGTTGTCTAATTTTTTGACTGCATCAGCAGCTGAGCTAAGTTTACTCGCCAGTCTATTAATATGAAGGCCCCATTGTAGTTTAGAATCTATTGTGATGCCGAGAAATACAGTAGCATATACGCTTCTCCATCTAAGACCACATCACACCCAGCTTGAGGAACATTAGTAGTCATAAACCTTATACATTAAGTTTAATTTTTTTAACATTAAATTATTTGCAGTAAACCAGTGATTTACCGGTGGTAGGTCCAGTACCGGTGTTTACAGGAGACCGTCTGGCGGGTACCACCGGATGCCTATTTCTGCCGCAAAGCAATAGTGTAAAAATACTACTGTGTTCCGATTTGAAGGGCACCTAGCCAGCGTAATTACTAGGTAAACGAAACGTAAGATCCTATGTCTCAGGGTAGGCGGCGCGTTTGTGATACCACTGGTATTGCTAATGTCTATGGGTGTCGGTAATCACCTCCCATCAGGTGGCCCGACTGCTCGTCTGCCTGCGTATGCCACAAAAAATTCTTTGAGAGGGTATTATTTACATCGTCATTTTGCCAATTATGACGTTTTATTCAAAATATTAAAATAATACAATCTTTATTGTTCTCAACCTGGTGTGGTCATAATATAGACCAGAAGAGAAAAGGCCCCAAAATAGATCCCTATGGGACCCCACACCTACCTGCGCCTCGGGAGATCTTTTGCCGTTCACGTCAACTCTCTGAGTTCGATGGCTCAAGACAAGTCAGAAGGACGAGTGCGGCATTTTGATACCATAGTGGCTAATTTCCTGACCAAAGTATCATGCTGTTCATAGTCAAATACTTTGGTTAAGTCACAGAAGACACCTAAAGCATCGTGTGACCCTTCCCATGCCTTAAATATAGTCTTAACAAGACGGCACCTCATTGGTTGTAGAACGACTCATATAAAACCATATTGTTTGTTATTAAGCATATTATGAGAATTAAAATGTATTAGTAATTGGTAAAGAATTATTTTCTCGAAAATTTTACTAAACGCAGGCAGTATAGAAATAGGTCTTAAGGTCTGTAGTACTGCCTCATTTAAATACCGGAATAACTTTTTGTGTCATAGGGTCAGGAAATTTACCACATGTAATACAATCAATAAAATAGCTCCAAGGCAAGGTGATATAACATCAATACTAGAATTTATCACCTTAACTGAGATCCCCACAGATCTACAGTTTTTTAATGTCCAGAGATTTAAAAGCAGAAACAATATCTTCATCGCTTACATTACTAAAATAGAAATTATCTTTTCATTCTTTAATATTTTCTTTTAATAAGGACTCTGCAACAGATGGAGAAGAAAAGTGACTTGATGTACCATCAAGTCACTTTTTCTCTCGACAGGAATGTCTGAAAAATTTTCAAAATAGGAAGCAACATCTTGATCAGAATTTATTTTATTATTAACATTTAGCCGAATTTCAAAGTTCTTGTTTACAGCCCTTCCTGTTTCACCAGTAATTAATTTCAAGTCATTTTTATTTTGTCCGATGCACCTTTAATTTTGTTTTTATGTAGAGTGATCGCTGTCCAGCACACTTTTCTTAATGTTTTCAAGTATACATTAACATGTGTCACGAAGGATTGATTGTGATTGTAAGTCTATTCACTATATAGATCATATAATCTTTGTCTGCTCTTATGTATTCCAACTGTTGCCCATTCACTGAAAGCTGCAGATGTTTTTGATTTGACTGTTTTAGAAGTAAATATACTCTTAAATTCAGTAGTTATTTATTTAAATAATTTACTATACAGTATATCCGACTTACTATTACAAATATTGTGCTAATCGCGCAATCGATTGCGCGTGCAATCTCCGTTTTAAGATTAAATTGTTCGGAGTATCGCAGTGAGTGTCGACCATCTTGAGTGGTCAACATTAGACTGCCATATTACACCTACGGCCGTTGCTTTGCTCCACTGTCAACCTTCGAATGAAATGCTAATTTCAATTGATATAATGATAACATTGATAATTTCAGTATATACTAGACGCGGGTGGTTACGTCCCTTTCAAGAAACGAAACGAATTACTTCGATTGCGTTGCTTGTTTTGAAACTAGAATTTTTATAACTAGCTACTTTCATCCAGCTACTGTGCATACATAAGTTTCTCAACTATACGGAAACATACGTTTTCCAATTATCACATACATAAAACGAAAATCACAGTTTCGTGTTTGATGCCAAACAGTTAAATCAATAAACTAACTTTCCTGCATACTTTACTCCGGTTTACTATTATAAAATGTTATATTGATTGATTAATGTTTACTATGAAAGAATGATTTTAATAAAAAATATTACTACGGGCATACATACAACTTAATTTTATTGTTATAATGATGATGATTAATATTTACCGTTTATTTTATTTTTGCTGTGTTTACTTTTGAACGTTTTTATTATAACTATTTTCACTCTCATACAAAGTTACTGTTACTTTGTTTGTTTGGCTGTTAAAACAAAAACCTTTATTTTACATTTGATTAAAAACTGCTGGTTTCCCGGAATCACAAGTCATTATTTAACAACAGAGGTCACTGAAGATGGTATCTATGTGTATTAGTCATACCTAAGAAAACTAAATGCGTCAATCGCTGTTTTACTTACTCGGCTAATTTCGATATGCCATCTCTTTTTGCTCGTTCCGTCGGTAGACAAGATACGAAGAAATATAACGCTTTACGCTCAACCTACCGACGGACGGAGACGACGACGACAGAGTTCGCTCGTAACGTGTTTACAAAAATAACTACTTTAATTTGACACAAAACGATCAATCTCCTTTAAAATTATCCTTCCTTTGAAATTCCTTAAAAAATCTCCACAGAATTAACATGTTTGCCGTTGCTTAAGTGTACGCAATACGTACAAAACCAGATCTTGAACGATCGATGTGTACAAAGTTGATCTTGTACACGATCGATGTGTGAAAAAATGCGGCCTTTTTATTGTACAGTATACGAATATATCATTAAACCCTTTTCAACATCTATAAATTTAATGAGCCGATAATTTCTGTTTTAATCGATACACAAGTAATACTTAACAAAAAATATGAACGAATCATGGAGTATTATATCAAATTTTATCGCTTTTGCTTCGCTTTGACATCTTATTGCGTTGGGGCCGACCCTGTGGAACGTTTGTTTTGATTGGCTATGTGGCGGCAATATCGAGGTGTCAACGTCACTTGTTACGCGGATGACACCTCGTCACCGCCGTGGCACCACATTTTCGCAGAGCTGCGATTCTCGCCACTGCCGGGGTCGATCAAGTATTGGGCGCATCCAGCGGCTAGGACTAGAGGTGGCGCTCGAAAATCCGAGAACGCGCCACCTACGGACACATCATCGTTTGCGGCGTCCGCGTCAACGTCAAGCCGAAAAGAATTATCTCGGCCTGGTCTTAAACCGCCGATGGAAGTTTTGCGCTCATTTTGAGCATCTCGCGCCTAGAGTGGCGAGAGCAGCGGCAGCTCTCGGCAGACTGTTCCCCAACATCGGAGGACCCAGCAGCTCCTACCGCCGCCTGTACGCCGGAGTCGTTAGGTCCCTGGTTCTGTACGGGGCACCCATGTGGGCCGACACCCTCCAAAAGGAGAGTACGGCAGTACTGAGGAGAACCCAGAGGGTGTTTGCGATCCGAGCCTCAGGGCTCCGGACCATCTCCAAGGCGGCGTGCCTGATGGCTGGCTAAGGAGCCAGCCCTAGGACCTGGACGCAGAAATCCTCGCTTCACTCTTTTTGGCGCGTTGAGGCGAGGTCTCGGGGCTGCAGGCCAGCCCCAGAAGAGATAAGGGGCGCAGAGACGATGCGCTCCCTTGCAATGTTTATAAGCGTAGGTGAACACTTTCCACCTGGTGGCCCGACTGCTCGTCAGCCCGTGTAGCCAAAAATATATATCTTTTAATAATTAAATAGTTCTAATAATTACCATTTTAAATGCAAATAGCATTCAAAATGGTAATTATTATTTTATTCATCTTGGCGAAGTAACAAAGTACGGAAACAAAATGTATTAGGTTCATGACTTCTAATGTGAAGCATGGTAAATTTGAAGTGGTTATGAACGGGGAGGCGTTAGACGTAGATGAATCTCCTGTATTTCTTGGAATAACTGTAGATGTCTAAACTGAATGGGGCCCTATATTAATAGGCTAGAAGTAAACTAAGCTCTGCAGCTACGCAGGAAAATAATTCGATTATTAACTGATGTAGAGACAGCCGTTTAGTATATTTCAGGCTATTTTCATAGTATTAGTGTCTTAGGCATTCACTGTGGGAAATGCAGCAGATACTAATACGATCTTTTCTCCAAAAACGATAGAGTCTATAACCTGGGCCCCAAAAGAATCATTCAGAAGTTGTTCACTGAAATAAAAATAATGACGTTAGTTCTTAATACAAATTTGAAATATAATGTAGTGCAAAAAATAGAGATGATTTCCTCAAGACATTGTGATGCACGTGACATAGGTAGAAGGAAAATATCAATTTAATTCTTCCACAACTAGACTGCGAAGAATAAAGTGAAGTCTTTTTAGGACATTGTATACTTTTTACAACAATATCCCAGTAAACGTTCAGAATTTACCTATTAATAAATTCAAAAGGAGTCAAGGAACGTTTATGTGTTAAAGGTTATTACGATATTAATAATTTTTAAATGATCACAAAGCCTGGTAATGGAATGCTCGCTCCAGGTCTTGTTTCAAAATTGCATAACATGTAATGCCGAATTATCAAATTGTTTGGTTTTTTTAAAAGATGACATAAAAAATGGCCCGCTGAGTTTCTTTCGCCGGTTCTTCTCAGGTCTGAGGCGTCCTTTTCCGAACCGGTGGTAGTATATTTGAAAATGAATAAGCAAGTGTAAACTTCTATATTGAATAAAGATATTTGAATTTTAATTTACGGATAAAACTTTTTTCTTTCCGAAGCTATTCTTTAACCTTTTCTACATGAATTTATGTTTTGAATGATGAAAGTTTTAGTTAGATCTTAGATAGTAAGTTAGATTAGGTGAGTGATATATTTTATCTAGACCTTAATGCGACTAAGGTATATAGAAATCTTTATATGAGTGAATATGTCCCAAAATGAGATAATCTCCTTATGAATCGCCGAATAGTAATAACATAAACTGTAGACTCATTGCTTCTGATTTAACATTAACATGCTCTACTAATTTGATGGATGTCATAAAAACCTTATGTCAGCACTTAACAAACGTGTGCTTAAACTTTATAGTGAAACAGAATCATTAAAAGTCGCTAAGACTCCTCACAGTAGATTTTATAAATCACCTTTAATCTTACAGACGGTTAATTTGTAGGGCAAATTTGATACGAATTAATTGTTGAATAGTAAATGTTATATTGTTAAAAATTCAGAAACTGTTAGAATAGAAGCGACAAACATAAAGAATGAAATAAAGAAAGAAAAGAAGCGGAAGTAATTGCATGTAAACGTTGTTAAATTAAAGTGAAGAATATATAGAACGCATCACACACACTTAAATGTGTAAACACTACACTCAAATATACACATTACATGGATCCTCGTCAGTACTATTGGACTGCGGACATGTCATTATATCTGAAAATGAATCAGTCAGCATTGTGCCCTGAACTGCGACGTTCATCACTCGGGTAGACGATAAATTAATGACTCCAGTATTAAAAAGCGTATTCGAAACTCTTTCATATAATGATCTGACAAAAGAGGAAAATTGTAGTGATAAGCAAATTGTTCTTTTAATTTTACTGTTACTAATAATTTCACATAAAACTTTGAAATAGTGTGATTGATTTTGTTGATAAATCTATTTATATTATATAAATGCCTTGAGTCTTAAGAGATACAAGAAAATAATATAGTACATAATGTATAATTTCAAGGAGATCGGGTGATCAGCACGCGTTGCCCATACCAAATAGAAAACAACAAGATTACTACTGAACTATAAGGCAACGGTTTTTATATATTAATTATATATGTATATGATTTATAAAGTTAAAATTTTCGTAACATTTATTATATGGTAATAGGAGGTAATATATATATACAGTCACCATAAACTTGTGTATAAAGCGTGATGTTTACAATCACAACTTTTCATAATTTTCATACAAGCAGAGATTAAATCACTTTCAACAAAAGAAACCTAATTCAATAACTGGCTCCGTAGCCTAGTGGTATAGGCGTGTGCTTCAGAAACCGGAGGTCGTGGGTTCGAATCCTGCGGGGACACAACAATATTTCATTGTTGTCTCCTAGTTGGTTAATTGTTGTTGGGCAATTTAGGCCGATCACCCAATTGTCTGAAAAGTAAGATGATCCATGCGTCGGATGGGCATGTAAAAAGTCGGTCCACCCACCAACCCACATTGGACCAGCGTGGTGGAGTACGGTCCAAAGTCCCCTAATAAATAGGGGTGTGTTAGGGGAGGCCTATGTCCAGCAGTGGACTATCAAAGGCTGATGATGTATGTATGTATGTATGTATGTAAAAGAAATTTTTTTCCGCATTGCACAATGAACGTTCTGGAAAAGAACTGATTTTGCGCCAAGGTTTTAATAACGCTCATTTGTACCCTAGTTCTTTTAATACGCGTTTTGCAACAGATGGGAATCTTCACCCCACTGCAGTTTTGAAATACTGCAATAATCTTTGAGAGAAAAGATAAAAGTACAAATTTTTAAACGGGTGGTTAAAAGTCGTTTTTGTTTATTTCATTTGTAATATTACATTTTCTCTTTACATAATATAAAATTTATGCAAGGCCTCATATTTGTTATGATAGTATATGAGTAATATATGTAAATTGTAAGTTATTGATATAAATTTGTGTTTGTTTTTACATTGCTGTTTTAAAACCGAGTGTTTTATTATGAGTTTTATATTTTCTCGGTTATGTACTATGTGCCTTCCACAAAATTAAGGTACGATACATTTACTTGTAATTAAAACTTACGGGTAACTTTTGTTGGTGAACTGAATAACAATGTAATGTTTATATGATTTCGGTGGAAATTTTGAGACATTTTTTTTTACTCTGTTGTAATATATTATTGTATAATAAATTGTTTTATTAGAAATATATAGTCGTGATCTTACTCTTACTGATTTAAAAGTAACTATATATTTTAGTTTCAATATTTTATAAATAAAATACATAAGATAACCGAAACACTATATAAAAAATACAAAAACGAATTTCCCCGTTTTAAATATGGATTTTTTCAAGACATAAAAAAGCAAATTATTAATGGAAAATGGTCAAGGGTCAATCATATAGTTTATTAAAAAATCATAAATATTTTTTTCTGCAAGAGGCTAGAAACTAAAATTGATATATACTTAGTGTGATATGCGTTAAATTTATTGTTGTTCTTCGTATAGTAATCTCAAGTAAGAATTTCAATTACGTGTCTCGATTGTAAGGAATGATCATTTGAAAGAAACAAGTACGGTGAATGTATCATTAAGCACTCTATATACGTCCTCTAATTAAACATCGTACGGTCTTTGGACAACATCTAGGGACGGTCAGCTCGAGTAACCATTACTTTCTTGCTTAATGAAATGAAAATCTCCAATATAATAGTTTGTACGTTTTATGAACTGGAAATAGGATTTTATTAAAATTTTTGAAACAATGTTGCATTTGAATACTGTAGAAGTTTTGTGTAATATTTATAAGCAAAACTGACTCGGCTTCTTCATAGACACTGGTAAATTTATATGCTTATTAAATATTTACTTATAAAGTTTTTGTGTTATGTTTGTTTGTTGAAATATAAAAAAATGGTTTATTAACATTTAGTTGAAAATAATTAAGTGCGTTATTTTTTTTAATTACATTTAGATATTTTTTTCAGAAAAATATTATTTTTGTTAAACTTAGCGTTAAGAGGGACAATATGCTTTAAAATGAAAAGGAAAAGTGAAATTTTAAAAATCTAATTAATTAACGTAATAAATGAAGAAATATAAGTTTTCTGTTTCTGGAAAATATACTATGAACGATTTTCCGTTTTGCTGCTTTGCTATCTAAAGCTACAAAAACTCTATTCAACTGGCAGCATCATATTAAAATGACTACTATATTTTATGTCGTTCCATATATACATATAGAAATATTCATAAAATTAAAATCAAAGGGACCATTAACATCATACCATTAACATACATGCTTTTGGCAGAAAGTTGGGCCATTAATCATATTACTAAGTTAACCGTGTCGTAACTTTCGTTAAAGATAAGATCTAAGCAAAAAGATTAAATGAATTGTTTTATTGTACAGATATGTACATCTGGTAAAAAATTATACTAAATGCTTTTCCATATTAATATTACAAATCAGAAAGGAGCTCTGTCTGTCTGTCCGTCCGTTTAAACCATTGAACCGATTTCGATGAAACGTAGTACTTACTTGGAATAGATTCTAAAAAAGGTCATATTGCGATAAAAGTGACTCAAAGTTAAAGTTCCTCGCGAACGAAATCGTCGGTAACAGTTAGTATTATATAAATTTTAATATTCATACTTGTATTCATTCTTTTACGTAGATTCATATTATGCCTGTTTATTACAGCTGTCCAATATAATTAATTACTAACAACAATTGCACAAACTTCGAATAAATTAAAAATAGTGAACTGATATATGTGAAATTCTATTTTTACGCAGTTTTCACGCTTATTATTTATACCCGGCATTAAGTACTCTTTACAGCATCCATGATCACGGGCGGACTAAAATGGGATATGTCTGTATGTAAATTAATAAAAGAGATTGATAAATAGTTAATAATTTTGTTCATTTTATGACCACATAAAATGGACAAAATTTATTTAAAAAGCATTAAAAGTTAATGGGTCGGTGGTCGGTGCCATTCAAACTGGAAGACGTTACTTTTTACACGCTACTGATTCGGGGTAGAAATAGGCACCGCTGTGATAATATTCTAAACAGTCCGTTGTAAAACAAGACCGACCACATTAAACATCATTCGAAATAAAGTTTAAATATAAAATCAAGTTACGGACATCTTGTTCTATACTCTTAATAGTATTTTTACCGACATCTTAGTATATATTTCACTATTAAATTATGGTACTATATATTCATTCATCTTCTTTTCTACGTAAAATAACATCAGACCATTGTATCATTTTGATTTTCAAAGTTTTATGTTTATTTGTCAATTTCAGATCTCAGGTGCTCGGAATAATGTGTTTTGTTTTGTTTGGCTTAACCTTAACTTCAAGTTTATCACAAGGGACACATTATGCTATCTTTATTTAAACTTTTGTTTAAAGAAATATAATTTCTTTCGGCCAACTCAATTTTTTATTTTTAAAAATAAAAAGTAAACTTAATTAAAATATGCAATCTCGTTATATATAAAGATAATGGTATTTATTATTTATTATTGATCTTTTATTTTACAGTATGATTATTTTATTCCAAGCCATTACTTCATAGAAAAGTTATAAGTACTTAAAAGAGAGTTTACGTTAAAACCCAAGTAAGTTTATTTGCTATTATTTATTATATTTGTTATACATTATTGCCGCATATTACGAATGAGACGGTATAATGAAACCAGTTTATTACACAATTTTTCGCTTATTTCAATATCATATTTTACCATTTTGGTATTAAATGATAGTGTTTATGAGTATGGTTTATAAATTACGCTAAATAGAGATGTGTTATATACAGAATAAACGATTTCGATTTTTATTATTATTTTAAGGATATTAAGCATAGAAGATTAAAAATTTGCCTGAAATTTGCGTTTCAAAATATCTGTAATATTAAACCTTTTATAGTTACATTCGCTTCTTATTGCTTAACGTTTTGAAGTCTTGAAACATTTGTAGTATGTATGTAACTGTATTTTCATCAATATTTAATAGTATGATAAAATGCTTTTCAACTCACAAGGGTCAACCTATTAACTGTCGATATATACATATACTAGCTAATCGCAAACAGTTTAATCCCAAAACACTATATTTAATTTATACAATTTAGTATGGACCATAGAGTTGGGTGTTTGGCAAATATTATATTAACCAATAAAGCCTGTTTCAAAGTTATTACTATGCGACACACGGTTGAAAGCACTCAAAGTAATGGCATATCAAAGCCTCATATGTCAGCAAGACGTTTGGAACAAAGGATGCCACATAATGTGTATTATGGGCACGTTTATAATTAAAAGTCCTTACGGCAGAAATAAAATGGTAGATGTTTGTGTTAGTTTTATCCTTTAGTGACGGTTGCAGGATGGTTCCAATACTCCCGTGAAATTAGAAGAACAGTTTAAACAAATTATGAGGGACAAATAAAGTCAAATGTTTACTAAGTACGCCTGAGATAGAATTACGAAAATTGTACAGAATTACCAGAATGTGACATATTTATTTTAAATAATATTATATTTTATGTACGATTATGGAACATTATCAAGTTCCAAACTTAGTAAAATCTATCTATTAATCAATCACCTATTTTTGTAGAACAATAGAAACTTGTTGACTGATAAATGTGTAGAATTACTTTTCTTTAATAATAAATAAAATTATATGGATAGAAATACCCCGAGATGAAAAAACACAATGTTCATCACACCTAATTCTTGTAGTGGTAATCGAACCCTAACCCTTCGGCGTAACACACAAAGTCACCTAGCACTAAGCCAAGCGGACGTCACAAAACACAAATGCCACTATTTTACGGCATTTTAATCAGTAGTGATGTATTTGATTCATACCAAGGTAAGTACAAAAAATTGTTATATAATGAAATTGAATAAAAACCCTTTAAAGTTTCTGAAAAATTGTAAGCTTAACAGATGTTTAAGTTAAGAAGTAACTAATTAAGTAGCATTAATTTTTGTAAATGATATGTACTCTCTTTTGATAAGAGTCCATATTATTTAGCTTTAATGTCAATTATTGGTATCACTACATAGAGTGTTAAATATTTCTGATAATTATACTGCAACACAATGAATAGTGAGAAAGCTTAATTATTTAGTTCATAATTTATAAATATTAAGTTAGTATTGAAATAAATATTAATTTGAAAAGAGAGGCAAGATTGGAAAAAAAATAAACGTTTATTTTTCTTGCAGAGTAAGAAAAGTTTTACTTGATTTAATGTTAGAAAACTTCATTTTAATTGGTTGAAAATACTTGAAGTAATGCCAGATAAAGTGTGTCATACATCAGAAGTGCAGATATCGTAAGGTGACGTGATGTTATGTCACACACATCACATCATCAGCCTTGTTAGTCCACTCCTGGACATAGGCCTCCCTAATACACCCTATCCATTAGGGGTTTGGACCGTTCCACCACGCTGTCTGGGTTGGTGGGTGGACCGACTTTACATGTCCATCCGACGATCCAAGCGTTGGATGGGCATCTAAAATCTTACTTTTCGGACAATTGGGTGATCGGCCCAAATTGCCTAACCAACTAGAAACAACAATGAAAATTTGTTGCGTCCCTGCAGGATTCTAACCCACGACCTCCGGTTTCTAAAGCACACGCACATACCACTAGGCTACGGAGGCAGTTAATGATGTTATGTATTGGACCGTATTTACACAGCAATATATACTCCGTTGTTTTCTCAAAAACTGTTCTCAAATATATTTTAGATGTCTCATAGGCTCAATTACTCCTTCTGTAGCAGGTAAGTAAGTTATATACATACCTAGGTTGTTACTGATAGTTTTTTTTTTCAATATAAGCTGATGCTGATTGTGATGAAAAACTTTAGAAATAAGTAAGAAAATTACATATGCACGGCTTATACGCCGTTACAGAAGTTATGCTCCCATCATATCCACTCGTTGTCGTATTTATTTCTGTGATGTTCTTGATGTTTGACAAAATCGTTTTGAATTAGCTGTTGACAGCATAATTTGCATAAAAATGGTGTTCATGAGATACAGGTTTAATTCCTTCTTATAATTTAGAATTTCTATGGATGTAAATATGTAAACTAAATCGTTAATAATTATTACATTAATTAGTTTTGTTATAAAATTGACGTGCCGGTGATTTTAAGAGCTTCTTGAATGAAAATAAGGAAACACTATATGAGGGCGTAAACTGCCTTTATTTATTTCTCAGTAACATGTTTCTATTGCGCAAGAAGGTTTGTTATTTCTGCTAGGCGTGCTACATTCTTTATAAGGACTTGTTCTGGATATTATATTTGTGTACAGCTGTGTTTTCATTTGTTATATTCAATGCGCATTCATTTCTATCTTTAAATTTATTCCTAGACCAAGTACTTTTATATGAGCTTGTGAGGGACTTTTTAGTGTCATGTGTTTGCAAAAAGACTAGATTGTTCTTATTTGAACTAATGTTAAAAATGATTGTACAGTTCTCACCTATATTAAAAAGTTATTAATATTTAAAAGAAAGCACTGTTATGCTTTCATTACATCAACATTTATTATGTTTATAAACTTTCAGCGTTTTAACATAAAACCTGCAAAAAAAAAGACAAGAAAAGATGGTGAGCACGAAAAGTTATTACCGAAAATAAAATCATTGACAATTTTAACAGTAATTTAAATTATGCGACATTCTAACTTAAAAATATATATACAGGCTTATAATTTGTAGTATATTTCCATACGTGACCGGAATTCCTTCTATATAAATTTGATGGTGTCACTGAAAGCTAATAAAATTTACGAAATAAATTATTACCTTTTGTTTAAATTTTATCAGACCAAAGGCCGTACATACTTCTATACAGTAACAGTCTTGTTATCTTATTTATTTTCCGAAGAACGGTTAAGCTATAAGCTTATGGAAATGAAGCGTCAAAAGGCTCAGGTGACACTAAAGATATTAACACTTAAAATGTCTTTGCTTTGAGAATAAATGTTCTACAAAACCTCGTTATGCTTACCTCTCCCGAGCCATCTTTTAAATTTGGCAAGTGAGTTATAATAAGGAGCGAGATTCGGTGATCAGGAGCGTCGCATTTTTTAAGCATAAATTTTTATCTTTATATAAGATATATATATATATATATATATATATATTTATTTCTAAACAGATTAATTCATTGTGCGCGTAACAAATCAAATACGAGGACGATGAAAATATTAGATAATACCGTTCTTTATTTACTACATGAATATTTATGTAACGTTCGCTTTATCCGACACTTACACTAAAAACATTATTATAAATATTAACGTCAATATTAATCAGGTCAGTACTATTAAACAATTTTGTATTGAATAAAATAATATTTTCACATATCATTTAAAGTCTCATTTTGTTGAATAATATTAGATATGTTATTCAATGTTATATTCAAAAGATATTTTAATTATAAAGTCGTGATCATATGGCACTATTTGAAACTTTCATTAAAGATTATTAACTGGCATAACGTAAACATAAACTTAAAACGCTTAAACTTTTACCAACATTTTGTTGTGTTATTGCCGATGAAGCTTCACAGGTAATCGAAATGATTAAGATGACATACAATTTTCTAGTCAAAACCAAACTCTTTTTTCACTACGGAGCACTTACGAATTTCAAAACATACTAGTAGTGCAAAAATTAATCAAAGAAATATTGTTTGGAGTCGAGAGAACTGAAATAAAACTTGTTTCTTAAAAATGTTGGCAGACAGAAAATATTTTATCGTAACATTAGACTCACAAATAAAACAAAACTTCCATTTACATTTTTGAAGTTGTGCTTGCGTAATTGACTAAGCCTGTGGCTATATTCGCCGTTTCGGTGCAGATTGTTCACTCGGGATAATACAATTTTTTGTACACGTTCACATGTAGCTTTGTGAAATTTTCTCATAAATTTAACAAAAAGTAAAACATTGTTAACTCAGTTTTCGTAAAAAAGATTGTATGTCGCTTTTGCCAATAAATTTTATAAAAATTTGTCAGTAAAAAAAATCTTTACTAAAACCCAAGTCTTTATAACTTATGTAAAATGTGTTTAATGTAATAAAGATTGGATTGGAATCGAATTTAAAGACCATGTAATTTAAATTTCCATGTACTAGTGTTGTTTTTGTATGTTTTGTTGTGTTTGTGTTTTTGGTATTGTTGTTGTCGTTGTACTTGTCATCTTTATTTATTGAATATATTAATAAGTATGTATGAACTTAACCTTTTGGCGATGGCAATACATCTTAGAATATATCAGATATATTTTTAAACGTATTATCAATTTTAGTTAGTACCAATATAAGCAAAATAGTATAAGTAAACAAAAGCAATTTGCAATAAATAAAGAAAATTTTAACAAAAAAAACGACTTCAAAATAAAAAACAAATTCAAAACTAACTAAAATGCACTGAAAAGAAAAAAAAAATCTCATAAATTTCAAATAATTGGATAGCGGAGGTTAATGACTAATTTGCTCCCCCATCCTAATTCCCTCTTCATCCTTACCCCTTTCGATCCTCACGTGATTTACGGACGGCTCTTAGCCGATGAAAGATTCCTTCAAGTATCGTTAATTTGCTCCTAAGATTTGAAGAGTTCCGTCGCTTTTTCATAGATCCCATTATCAGAACCTAACCAAACTCTTATCAAACTATCATCGAATTACATTCTTTTCAACAAATAAGCAAAAAAGAATCATCGAAATCGATAGACGTGATATTGAGCTATTAATTATCTATTTGTTGAGCACATACTTAATGTAAATTTCAGACGTATTCAGTTTTTTCATGGATGCCTCTGTCAAAACTGGACCAAATTGCTATGGGACCAAACGGAAAGCACCAGCTTTCAAATAAAAAAAAACATCCAAATCGGTTCACCCAGGCGAAAGTTCTGAGGTAACAAACATAAAAAAAATACAGACGAATTGAGAACCTTCTCTTTTTTTTGAAGTCGGTTAAAAATACAAAATATATAGAAGAAAAAACAAATAATAACTTAGTTATAAAAATAAATGAAAAACATATTGAATCTTCACTGCTATGATAACACAAGGGAAAACAATTTGGGGATCCAATTACTGTATCTGATTGCTTTACATATATTTGGAATATATTTCAAACAAATCGGCTTCCAGTTATTTTTCCACTGAAATGCTCACAAACTCATTAATAAATTTCGTGCTCACAAACTAATTAATAAACGTTGGCGTTATTAAAATTTTTTTTTTTTGTTAAAAGTACAGTTCAAATCATCTTCTACAATTAAAAGCATTAGCTTCTTTCAAAATAAATTGTTAACTCATCCACCGCCAACTAAAAGGCAGAGGTAGACATTCTAGTATTTATCAAGAAAATAATTAAATACATTGGATTGTTTATTTTAAACGATTACGACGAAATGACGTAAAATTTGTCTAATTTACTAAATAATAAAAATTTTGTAATAAATAACTTCTGTCATAAAACTAACACCCAGGGAACTTCACCTGAGAAAGTTTTAGAGATTGGATAACAACCATCGATAGTTTTTTATGGGCCTTTTATAACTGTAATAATTAAAAAAAAACGGTTCTCAATACTTTCTTTGATTGTTATATCAAAGTTTATGATTTTTTAATTTGACATTTATGCCAAAAACTTTTTGACGTGACAACGTGTTATAAATTGGTTCAAGATAGGAAGGCACTCTCGAAAATTGTGTCACAGCGTTGCTCACGTAATGCTCTCTGTAAGCAACCATAAGTGAAAGTGAGAGGCACGCGTTTCTCTTACTCGTGCGCAGTTGGCCTGCTTAAGTGAAAGAGAGACAGAGAGAAAGATAAAGAGCTTACCGGCTCATACCATGCGTCTCTTTTATACTCGAGCGTTCTTGCCGTCGGAGTAAACAAATAGTGTCTGTATTCATATTTACACGTGCAAGTTAATAGTCAACTGATTGTGTAGTTAAAAAGTGAAGTTAGATTCGTAGATTACAACAATCAAAACAAAAAAGACGTTATCATGTATAACTTTCGCCCGTATACCGATTTTACAGGCAACCATTTTTGTTTTATTTTGGTATTATTTTTTCACAAAAATAATAAAAATGAGTTCAGAATGATATTAGGTAATGGATAGGGGTGTATTAGGGGAGGCCATGTCCAGCAGTGGACTAAAACAGGCTGACGATGATGATGATGATGATGATGATTAGGTAATGGAAGTACTTTTATTGAAACTAAAATTACTAGGCCTTCATATAAAATATAGTAAAAAAAGTATTTACGTATGAAGTATAGCATACGTTCGCAAACACCTGCGGCAACAAAACTAAATTTTTTTTGTTTTTATCTGTAATATTAGTTTTCTATCATTGCATTGATGATTATACAAATAGAATAAGTAAATAATCTACCATTACATTTATAAATTTTCGCCAAAAGTACTGTGCGTAATTAAACGAGTATATCTAAAATTAAAAGATTTCAACCTTTGTGTTGTTCACTCAAATGCTATATGCATATATGATAAACAATATAGTTTAATAAGTTATATTGCTTTTAATGACTTTTAAAGGTCCATAGGTAGTCCTTGACGCGAAACCCTGAAAAGGGTATAATTTTTAATAATTGAGAAGTAATTGAACCCAAAAAAACCCTTAAACTAAAATAAAATATTTGCTAATATGCCTTAAAATATTTTCTTTATTCAGAACAATTAATGAGTCATAACGATTGAGCAAAGACATAAGCTGTCTTATACTTATAGGGATGAAAATGTTATTAGATACTAATTAAACTATATAAATTTGGAAAGAAGAAGCGAAACCTGAAGGTATTCCAGGTTTATGTCTTTAATCTAAATATATGCAGAATTTATGTTTAAATAAAAGTAGTGCCAAGCTAATAAAAACAATTAATTGTCACTCGTTTATAAATATATGATCAATGAGATTGAATGACTAGGAATGTCCTATTCCTAAAAAGTACTTGATTAATTGATATGGGGTCAATTTAAATGGGATTTTCGACACGTTTAAATAATTGATACAACTGAAATAATGTGCTGATACTACATATCTTAGAAAAATTGGTATTGTCCTCGGTAAGATATCAATTGAGTTAACACAAATTACGTTAATTGTCGTGTTTAAATGCAGCAGATTTCAAATATAGTCAATGTTTACTTTTATTTAAAGAGCTCGATATATGTATAATTCGTTTGCAGTCGTATTTTATATCCTGATCCATCTTTTGTGTGCACCACCTTAGTACTGAGAAAGTTTAATTAAATTAGATATCAACTATTTCGGATGGTGAAAGCAAAATCAATTTAAGGAGAATACTTCCTTGATATTTTGCCAATAGACATACTTGTATTCCTTGACATGGATCACTTACTATATCAGGTTCTGACCGATATTAACTAACTCTACAAGGTAGTGATAAAAATCCCTATTTAAAAAATCAGTGTAGACATTTTTAAAAGCTTGATTTTCATAAACTTTTATAAAAAAAGTTAAATTGTATTTGAAACAATCGATATTATTACCCATATAGGCCACCCTTACAGGCACTGAATCTTTCGTGAAACTATGATTTAGGTCTTAGTACTAGGAGCTGATTCCACCAGTTTTGGATTTGGGCGAATTTTAAATGGGATATCAAAGGAAATGGGTTAAATATATTTTTGTCCTTTCGAAAGCGTATCATGGAACTCATGATGTACCGTTACCTATTAGAAATAAATAATAATATAATTGAAAAGGAAGATTAAATATAGAAAAACGAAAATGATAATTAGATAAAGATGAGAATTGTTGTAAATTTTTAACAAGTTGGGTAAATAAATTTACTATAAATTACTCTATTTACTTTATTTATATTTACTTATTTAATCCGTCTTAGTTTATTGTCATGTTTTAAAATTATAATGTAACATCTATGTGCGTCAAAGCCAAACTACGGGTTCCCCAAGACATCGAATTCTCACCGCTGCAGACATCATTCGTGGTTTTAGTTCAGGTGCTGTTAGCTCACTTAATGACAGTAAGGAAAATTTGTGTAATTAGGTATATTATTTAGTTACATTATTGTGTAGTACTAAGATTTAAACCTAATGTAACTAATAGCTATATATATTTTAGTTGTTTTGATTGTAATAAAAATCAGTCGTATTTAAAAATTCAGTACAATTTTTAAATTTAAAATAAAAAAAACAATTAAAGTGTGGAAAATATGTCATAATAAATTAGATAGATTTTTGAATTGTTATTGCATCGTCCAAGATATTAAGGTTTACGTTGAATGTTCATATAACCTTATACAGATCTCGTATTTTTCTGTGCCAAAAACAACTTTCAAAAAATTTACAGACCTTTTACAGTCATGCCACATATACTATATTTTAGTAGTCATACGTGCGCGTCTATATAATTTATGTAATTGCCAACCAAAACAATCATTCCTTATATGTCAGAAGCTGTTAAAGTTTTATGTCATTTTTGTACGGTTTCATATCGACACTATTCATTATATCACATATTATAATTTTTGTACTACGCATTGCAAGTATCTGCTTATTATGCATTTAGAAGTAGTGTTGGCAAATATGATGTACAATATACTCGTTTCTATGTTTCATTATAGAATCACTATGCACATGTTAGACTTACTTTTGCTCAACCGTGTTTGTCAAATGTTTTTATTCTTTTTATATATATGTATTCTTAGTTTTATTTGCTCCCTTATCTTTGTACTATTATTTACTTTATGGCTATAGATAATAGTAGATTTAAGTTAGGTTTTCTTAATCCAGGGTCGTTAGGTACAAAACACGATGAGTTCATAGTTGCTATGCTGCGTCATTCCGTTGATATTATGGCTATTAATGAAACATGGTTCGCCTTGGTGAAGAGGCCGGCGCCTTTGGTGCCTGAGGCTGAGGCACATCCCCGTTCTAAAGAAGTTCGTGCCAGAGGTGGTGGTCTAGGGTTCTACGTCAGACGTGGTGTCACAGCCAGGACTATTCCCCATGCTTCTACAACGAAACTGTGGAGCAGATGTGGCTTAATCTTAGCTTAAGAGGTATCAAATTGCTATTGGCACGGCATATCGCCCTCAATGGCTTAGTATCGATGTGTTTCTAGATGCCATAACAGGTTCAGTGACTTCATTCTCCAATTGCGATTATATAATATTATTAGGTGACTTTATTAAACACTTCCATATAGACGCAATTAAATTTAATAATTTTTACATTACCTTAACTTAAAACAATACTTTACTGTGCCGACTCATTTTACAGACCATAGTGAAACACTTATTGACCTCTTATGCACGAATGCTCCTCTTAAAAATTGATGTTGACTTTATTCCCGATCTCAGTAGCACGCCTTAATTATCAGTGAACTCAAGATAAATCGCCATAGAAGAGACAGACGTAGAAGCCATTGAATGGCAACGGATATTGTCTATGGAAAATGTTAAAATAATGGTTGAAACTTTTAATGCATTTATTCTTATGCTGTTTGACCGGCATGCTACTTATAAACTTGTTCATATCAAAAGAGCTCATCACCTTGGATTACTCCAACTATTAAAAATGATGCACATTAGAGACAAGGCGTATAGTCGATATCACAAATCTAAAAACGAGTCTCATAAACTTTTTATAAAGATATGAAACGAACAGTCTCTTCGGCTATTTACAATGAAAAGGTATCGTTCTTTAACCACTATATCAATTCGAATATTAAGGATCCTAGGAACCTCTGGACAAGTATTAAAAAAGTAATTCCACTAGTCTCTAAGGTAAAAACCGAATCACCATTACACCTGCACGACCCGGAAACCATAAATAAACATTTCCTCGCAGTTCCAGGTGTAAAAGATATGCCTATTTCTAATCTCACTTTCTACGAGTTTAGCCGATTCGGTAGTTCAACGTTAATATTTAAACCAGTGGGCAAAGATACCATCTTAAAATATATATCTTCTATTAAGTCGAATGCAATAGGGGTCGATGAAATTTCAATGAAAATGATAGTTCTTACGCTGCCACGCACTCTTGAGGTAATTACAGAGATAATTAATAAATCAATTATTACATGTACATTTCCGTCTCTCTGGAAAACTGCAATAGTCTGACCTATTCCTAAAAGAACGATACTAGTAATTTAAATGACTTAAGACCAATTAGTATTCTTCCATTTTTATCTAAAGTGTTAGAGAGAGTTATTTCTTGTCAGCTCACATCCTACCTTGAAACCCATAACATCCTCCCTGAAATGCAATCAGGCTTTCGATCGCAACACAGCACTACCACTGCTTTGCTTGACGTCGTCGATAATATTTTAGCTTTTAGTGATGTAGGTGAGGCACAGTTCTCACGCTCTTAGACTATACACGAGCCTTTGATACTATAAATACTTCGCTGTTACTATCAAAAATGTCCTATTATGGTTTCGATCTCACAGCTATTAACTGGTTTGATAGCTACCTATCTGGCCGTTCTCAATACGTTGAAGTACGCAACGCTGACGGCTCCTATATCAGATCTTCACCTTTTGCTGTCGAAGAGAGGGTGCCACAGGATCGATACTTGGGCCCATTTTATTCATATTATACACGTTGACTAAATATAAAGAAAAACAGTGCATACAGCACTGTTTTTCTTTATGTTTATGTTATTACTCTTTTTATATATAGATATGTATGTAAATGTGTGTCTTTTTGGCGAAATAAAGTCTATTTCTATGTCTATGTCTATGTCTAATAAAATAATTTATACAAACATTGTTGCTATATTTAGTCTAAAATTATAACGTCTTAAGTTTTTATTCAAATGCATGCATACAGATAAAATAACTCATTATATGACAACACATCATATCACATCATCAGCCTTTGATAGTCCACTGCTGGATATAGGCCTCCCTAATACACCCTATTCATTAGGGGTTTCTGGACCGTATCCCACCACGCTGGTGTAATGCGGGTTGGTGGGTGGACCGATGTTACATGCCCATCCGGCGCATGGATCATTTTACTTTTCAGACAAATGGGTGATCGGCCCAAATTGCCCTTACTAACTAGGAAACAACAATGAAAATTTGTTGAGTTCCCGCAGGTTTCGAACGGACGACCTCCGGATTCTAAAGCACATGCCTATATCACTAGGCTTCGGAGGCAGTTATGTGACAAACAAACTTGTAATTTTTTTTTTAAACTAAACTTTGATAATAACAATAATATTTTCACTTTACAAAATATGATCTTATACTATTAAAACTATTTTTATAGAGATACATAAAAGTTTTTAATCTTTAAAACTATATCATAACAAGATATACCCAAACCATAATTATACCAAGGGATAGGCGTGAGCGTTATTTCACGTCATCAGTTACAATAACAGTTTCGTGTCAAATTAAAAGTAGTTATTTTTGTAAACACGTTATTCGGGCGTACACGGCCGTCGTCGTCTTCGTTAAAGCGATATATTTCTATTGCATCTTGCCTACCGACGGGCCGTGGAGAGAGATGGCAGATCGAGACTTGCGGTAAGCGAGAGCCGACTAAATGCGGTCACTCGCTGTGAGTGATGCAATTAGTTTTCTTAGGTATGACTAATACAAATAGATACCACATTCGAGTGACCCCTGTTGGCAAATAATGCCTTGCGATTCCGGGAAACCAGCAGTTATTTAAATCAAAAGTAAAATAAAACAAAACTAAGATTTTTATTTTATTTTACTTACTTTTATTTAAAACTGAACGGTGTATATAAGAGTGAAAGATAGTTATAATAAAATCGTTCAAAAGTGTAAACACAACAAAACTGGAAATAAACAGTGAATATTAATCATCGTCATTGTAACAACAAAACTTAATTTTAAATACGAATTATGGTAGTCGCCGTCGGAGGACCCAAAAAACTCAAAATTATTGGATATAAATTTAATTAAGATAAAATATGAAAATTAAATTTAAATCAAAGTGTTGGGTTAACTCCTTTTTGATGGAGAAATGGAAGCCCAGGTACTAAATTACGTTGAAGAATTCAAACGAAAACTTAGGGAAAGGCGGTTTGGGGCCCCTTTTGGGTCGTCGGAAACCGCCCGGGGTATTTGCCCGGGCCTCGGACGGCTATTTAGTGGAATCTGTTAATGAAAGATGACGCTGCATAGTTAATGAAGGGTTTGTACATAAACCCTCCCCTGAGAACAGCAACTACTTTGAGACTTGAGATGGGGAAATTGTTGCGGGTCCAGGTTTTGGGGGGAATAGACGTCCTCGGGCGGAACTGGAGGGTTTCGAGATCCAACATCCCCAATGTCTTAGTGTTGCTGGGACCAGTGATGAGTGATGGCCAATACAAAGGTACTGCGGGTAGGAAATTAGGATTTGTTATTTGTGAGCCGGTTGCACCAGAATATGATGTTGAGTTTCCAACCCTTGAGATCAATGATTTGGTAACATGAAAAAGCAACCCAGCCTCGTTGTGCACGGTATTCCCGACTTTGGGCGTTCTTCAACTTGCGTTGCTGGTGATGGAAATTCCCAGGTAGGTCAGTTAGGGGATGGTGACCGGTAGGTACCGATGCGTTGGGGTCCCAGGAGCATTGATCACTTCCAATTTAGGGAATTATGACGTAAGTTTGACGAGTTCCTCCAAGGGATCCTTGAAGAGTTACGGTGGTCATCTCGGCTTGCCAAAAAGATTGGTTAATTATGAGGCTGGGTACAGTCCGTTATGCCAAGTTGATGGGTCCACATTCCGCAGAGGGCCGTTACCGACTTCGCATTCAGCCTCCATGACACAAACCATCCCTGTTTGTTGCTATCAATGGATAAGAGGATAGGGCCTCCAGAATTGGGAGCGACGGGTTTATATAAGTCGAATGCCCGGGAAAATATAGGTATTTTAAAATTATAACTATTCTGTCTCCGAAAAATAATACCCTGGTTTTATTTGTAATATTCCCTTTAGTTCTAAGTCTAATATATGTTGCTTTTATATATTGATTCTAATTTTTAACCATTAACCTAAAACCATTCTTATAATAGAATGATGTGTGCTTGATGAAGTCGTATTCTTTTTCTTTTAATTCCCCAATAATCATCTAATTTTTGTAATTTAACTTAGTTTGAGCAAATTATGTATTTTAAAGATTTGAACCTTGAGTGGGTATTTGAGAGCTGTGGTTACATTAATTTGGATTATTTTTATTAATTAGTTTAATTTTCGGAATGCTGGAGCCTCCATTCGGTGTTTAATTTAGCGGAATTTACTTGATCGGAATTTTTTGTCAATTCTGAAGAATTTTGAAGCATTGCATCGTACTGCATCTGAATAATCCAGGTTTCCCGTATAGTCTTAATTAAGACCAAACCATCAATGAGACCTCTTTTGTTCGCATTGGTTCTATGTTTTAAATGAAAAACTTTATTTTAAATTTAGAGAAAAATTCCATTTGGTTATAGGTAGTAGAAAACCACTTTAAACCAAATTGAATTGAAAAATGAGCTTTATCGATATCTTTAAGTTCAATAACCAAAAATGCATGGTAGGAGTAATTACCTTTCCCTTTATGAAAAGGAAGTATCCTGGGGTGTCGAGACTCCGGGGTTACCCCTTGATTATATCCGAGCCGATGAAGAAATCAGGACCAGAGACCCCGCAACAAGGGCACTTTGATTTTTTAATCGATTTTTTCCGGGGCCCGTTTTTGGGATAAAAAGGTAGGGATTAAGAACATCCTGACATATCGCGGCGCAATTTTGACGGTTTCCAAAGGATTGCTGATGAGCGCTGACAGGTTGGTATTGATTTTGGTTCTGGCCTTATTTAAATTTTCATGATATTAGTGGATTATGTAACAGACTCGTTTGTATAATTTTAATATCTCGGTGATTTTTATATTTTTAAAAAATGAACTAAATATCAAAAGGATCGGGGATCAGGGGGTTATTATCGAACGGTTAACGGAAACGAGTGGATCGAACATTTTGGGAATTCCCTTGGGACAATTTGAAAATTTGATCTTTGGAAATTTTAATAAAGATTTCCCAGCAATTAGAGGAAACCTTCTCGATCCTTTAATCCTTGGACTTGTAAAAGTTTTGATGGTTTATTTTATGAGAGTTAAATTCCAAACAACGTTCGTAAACCAGTGCCGTTACTGATATTTATAAATTAAACCTGGGAAAAAGAAAGGTTTGGTGCTGATTGCAATTGTCGCGAATGGGTTGCTTTGAGCATACAGAGAATATGACAAAGTTAAATATTTTCTTTCCGAATTAAAGAGACCATGGAATTTTTGTGGACCAGCGGGAACTTGTTGAACTGTTGCTGGGAAGGCAATTTTTTTGACCACACCGTAACAAAAATTTTGTAACGTCCTTCATCCAGGCCTAATATCGACGGATAACGGAGATGAATTCGTTTATTCCGGGGGGGCCCCCTGGTAATGCTTTTTATTTGTTGCCAGGATTCTTTTTATTTTTCCACTTGAATTTTGATAACACTAAATTCAAGGGAGTTTTAAATATTTTAAAATAATAGGTTGAACGAAAAGCGGTTAAAAAACGCGGTTTTACTTTGATGACATACAATTCATTCAAAAATTATTTTGGACCGACACCCTCGGATGTCCAGTTGCGATCGAAGGGTTTGGGCGGTCGCTTTTTGACGCGAAACCGTAAAACATTCGCCTGAAATTTAAATGGTTCCAAAGATTACCCTAAAATTGATTTTCAAACGGTAGAGCCGAGGTGGACGAATTTTCCCGAAGGTGGGCATTTGACGGGTTTGCAAAATAACGATTTATTCGTTATTAATTTGATGCAAAGGTCTGCATTAAATTACCCAAACCTTTTTATATATAAAGGAAACGATCGAGGGTTTCCAAGAGTTAAAAGAGAGGGGCTTTATTCAAACCCACGGGGGGGTTTGTTCGTTTTAATTTTTTCCCAAAATTAAATAAATTTTGGGCCCATAATTCGAAGTCCAAAGGTTTTTATCGTTTAAAGGGCCGACCGGAGCTCGGGTTATCCGCCCGAGGCCCGGGAAATCGGCCATTGGTTAATTTTGGTTTGTAAATAAAATTTTTAAAAAATTTTTGAAAACCAAATAACCCGGTTTTTTAAAAACCCTTTTATTAATTTTTTTTACCTTTTTAAACAATTTGGGGGCAAACGAAAAAATTTTTTGTTAAAACCTTAAAAGGAAAATTTTATTTTTGGGGTTTTGGGGAACTTTTAATTGGGTCTTACCAGGTTTATACCATTTATTTAATTTACCCTCCTTTGTTTCAAAATTCGAACCATTTTATTTAAAGGAATTTTTTTTTTGAAATTTTTCCGGTTAACCAAGTTTAAGGGGAAAAAATTTAATTTCCAAATAAATGCAAATTGTTTTTATTTTGGAAATTGTCCATTACCTGAAAGGGGAGGAGATTTTAACCCATTAGAAAATTGATGCCACGAATTTGGGCGGGTTGCGCGGGTTTCCCCTTCCCGAAACCCCTTTTTGGGGGTTAAAGCCCAATTTAAATCCCTTTTGTTAGGTACATACTTTTTAAAATTTTTCTGTTTATTTGCGGAAATTTGAGAAGGCCATTTTTTTACCATGTGGATTTTTGAAACCCCAAATTGGCTTTAGTATTCCTAGGGAAAACCCTTGTTTTGGGGTTTTTGGTCCCCTTTTAAAATTTAATTTTGATAATTTTGGTTTAGGTTCTAATTTTTAACTTCCTTTTGGGGTTTAATTTTTCAATGATATTACCCAAAAATTTTACACAAGGTTCGGTTATTAAATACGTCGAAAAAAACATGGGGCCGAAATTTTGACATTTGAGAAATTAAGTTTGGGACGTTGAAGTGGTCTAGGGAAATTATTAAATTTGTTTGTCTTGTATTAAAATTGTTTTAATACGGGGTTTAGGTTTTAAATTAAATTGAAAAGTTTTCGTTAATTAAACCCCCCTGAAATTTTTGTTTAACATTTTAATATTGGTGAAACTTGAAATTCACCATAAATGGTGTAACCAGGAAGGCCTAGTTTAAATTCAATTTATTTTTTTTTTTAGAGGGAAAATTCCCCTTAAAACAAGGGTTATTCATTTTGGAAGGGCCCCTTAGCTAAAGGGATATAATTAGATTTGAAATTAAAAATATTTGGGGAAAATTTGGGGCCCAAAAAAATTTGGGGTCCAAAAATTCAGGGGTTAAATCACGTTAAACCCAATTTCATTTTGTTTTAAAAATTGAAGGGCGGGAGGAATTTTGGAACCATGCCGGTTGGGACCCCGGGTTTTAACTATCAACCCCAAAAGGTTACCTTATTTTTGGTATACCTAGGGGCCAAAATTTATTTTAGCCATTATGAGGGGTGGGCCAAACTTTGTTGGTTTGGCAGGGCATATTTATTTCAATCAGAGGCTGGGGGAAATTAGGTTCCATTTTACCCAAGAAAAGTGGTTCGGCAAAATTAAGGTTTAACGCGGGTAAATTTTTGGAAATTAAATTTTTTATGAAACCAACTTCTTTTCCAAATTGAATAATTTTGAGTTAAAAATTTAAATTTTCCCCTTTAAAAATTTTTTTCCCCTTTGGGTTTAATTTGTACAACCCGGGCTCTTTTAAAAAATTTAAATGTTCCCTTTTAAATCAAAATTTGCTTAAAGTGGAGCATTCTATGGGGGTTTAAATGGTCTGAAAAATTTAAACATTTACTAAAATTTTAAAATTCCCCGGGAGCCAAATTTATTAATTGTTGGGGTCTATCTCCAAAAAAATTTTAATTAGAGACATTAAACTAAATGAAATTTGGGCCCCTTTCGTGAGGTTTTTTTTAAAAATTTGTTTCCCAGGCATCTTAGCTTTGCCCCCTTGGGTTTAAATTCCGCATATTTGGTCCTTGGGAAAAAAAAGGGGTTTCCCCAAAAGAAAGGGTTTTAAATTTTTTCCCACCCTGGGCCATTTAATATCGAGATGGGAACCCAGGTTTATTAAAAAATAATATTTTAATTATAATTAGTAGGAAATTTCGGGGAGGCCCAGGGGAGGTCCCGGGAAAATCGGCCCGGACCTTAAAGGTATTGGAACGGTGAAATTTTGCTTAAATGGATTTATTCGGTTCTTGGGTTTTTCGGTTTTTTCTCCAGCACGGGATTTGGTTCCGGGGGCCGGAGACATTTAATCCCTTTTCCCTTAGTCCACCGACCCTTTAAATTTGTTTCTGGGGACCCAAAACCAAAAATTTTATTTTTTTTTAAAAAAATTGAAAAAAATTTAATTTAAAAACCGCCCAAACCTTTTATAAAAAATCCTAGGTTTTTAAAAACGAAGGTCCCAACAATAAACTTGTGGACGTGGACACGGGCCTTTGTTGGAAAAGTTTTGTGGCATTTGGGTGATTTAACTATTTGTACCGGGAATGATGTTTAAAAAGGAGCTAACAATTTGAATTGTAATTAACAACCCAAGTAATATTTTTTTTAAATTAAGTTTTTAAAAAAAAAATAAAAAAGATTTTTTTAAAATGTAAATATAAAAGTTAATATATTGATTTTATATTGGGCATCAAACAAAACCTTATTTTCGTTTGAAAACGATGGAGGAAACCCGAACCGTAGTTGAGAAACGTACGTAACCGTATAGTTGTGTTATAAAAATAACTAGTTTTAGAACAAGCGACGCCGTCCACGTAACCGATTACGTTTCGTTTCCTAAAAGTGACGTAACGACCCACGTCTACCAAGGGATAAATGTAAAACAGTTAAAATTGTTGTTACCGTAAATGTGAAGTAATAAATTTATCCACAGTAAATCAAACGGAAGATAGGATCAGTTTGTTCAACTTTCTACGCTTAAAACCAACTGATTCGTAAATTACCAACAAGGTTACAAATGTATTTTAGTTTATTAAAGTTTGTTAAACCAAACGCAAGATAAGATTGTTGGAAACGTTTTATGCAAATATTTTGTTTAATTATATTCATAGGTTTCAACTAGTCCATTAGTTAATTTTATAATATCTAACATAATTATCAAGCATAATAAATACCGATATTCGTCGAAATAATCCGTATGTCTAATGGACAGAATTTTAATATATATCTTTTATTTTTCTCAAATTTGACATGTACACGGCTTGGCCTAATCCCACCGTGCACCAGAAAATCATAATTTAATAAGAATTAACAATAAGTCTTATTTTATCAGACCAACTCTTTATGGCATCAGGATTTGTGTCATAATTTTTTTTTTGGTTTCAGTCCGGGGTGAAAACGACATTGAAATTCATAAGTTATCAGATTTATAAAGAGACTAAAAGAGGAGAAAAACGTTTGAGGTTCAGATTTTTGAATACCAAAACGTTGATTTCTTTAAAAAACCGGTCGATGAAATTAAGAAAACCAACCCAATGTTTCATAGATTTTTCTATTAAAAGAGTTATTTATTGTTCCCCAAGTTCAGACCATTTGGGTTTGGGGGGGATATACAACAGCTTTGACTATCTTGAGAACTGTAACAAAAAACATATGCTTCATATTCATTCATGCGAATAAATATATTTAATAACCAAAACCATAAACCAGTGATTTGATAAAAATATAGTGGTTTGTTTTATTACTATTTTTATTACACGTAAAGCATAAGTACGGGAGTATTAAAAATGTATACTGTGATCGTTAAAAAGAAAATCGGTATAAAACAAATTTTTTCAATCTACGTATATTTCGGTACAAAACGCCCGTCAAATATTTCCAAAAACCACTCCAAGTCTCGTAAATGATTAATTTTATTTACAAAAAAATGTAAACTATTATATACAATTACAATCCTAAACAAGACGTTGATAAATCATATAAATCCATCGTACAGTCAAGTTATGTATGTGTAATTAACTCTTTAATACTCGAGGTAAGCCGCTTCCGCTTGTTTGCGGGCATGACCAAAATTTTAACAAACCATTAGGGTATTTATTATTTTGGAAAAATTTAAAGGGGACCTTATGAAAGGCTTTTTTCTAACAGCTATTAAGGCATAGAGAAAAATAAAGAATGAAATCGATTTTTGTTAGATATCTATTAAACACAAAACAAAAATTATTAAAAAACAAATGGGACCAAATGACAAATTTTTAAAATAAGAGAAATTTTAACAAAAAATCATGACCGATTCCAAACACCGTTTAACAATATTACGCAATATTAAGAGATAATATTGAGCTGCACGAAATTGTCCCGCGATTTCTGCATCCGCATTTTAAAACTCCGATTTCTTTTAAGGTTTTCATTAAATCAAAATGTCGTTTATGATATGTTTTATACACTTAAAAATAAAGATTTCTTTTATGCATTACCTTTTATGTTAATTTGCACTAAATAACTTAAATGAGCTTTGAATATAACGTATTGCCATTTCTAACAATTTTTTACATTAAAATGGTTATTGTGGATTATTCTTAAAACATATATGCGTTTGCGAACTTTATTATTGACTATTTTATTATGTACAATTATGTAAAACAATTTTTTATTTCATCTTTTACAGTTTCGGCAACGTTTAGAATTTAATCGCACATGGTTGTGATTTTTGGCCCCGTATTTTTATTAATTCTTCAAATATCTCTTAAACTATTTAACATTAAAGTATTAAAAAATGGGCCACATGCGATCCAATACTGATCGACAATGACGACGAATCAAAATCGGAGCATTAGGAGCGAAGCAACGATAACGTATAAAAAAAACATCCGCTCCAAATTAATTCCTTTTTGGAAGGCTTTATCTTGTGCTTGTTGTTTCTTTAAATAGGTATTCCTGAATTGTGCTTATTTATTTTTTGTCGTCACCCATCACACACTCAATAATTACAACATAATGTTTGTTATCGGATATATGAAATTTTAAAATTAATAAAAACATCGTAGTGTTGAACCCTTTATTGTATTTTATTTATCCAACAGTTCCTCATTATTTTAGGTATAGTTGTGTTCAAGGGTTTGTATAAGGTGCAATAATTAAACATTATCATGAATTGTTTTAAAAGAGGGTTAAGAATTTTGGGACCTTTGGGGCTATAAAACGCCTCTTAATTAGTTACGGCTGGATCCTGGTATCCGTCCCTTCCCCACATTAATTAACGGATTGTTTCGAGCTTTAAAAAAAGAATTACTGTGTTTACTTAGTACAGTTTCGATTACGATTCTTAGCTGTCAAAGTTTCAAGGTTTTTAAATTAATTATACTGCAATAACAAATATTAAAGCTATAAGAACTATGGTTAATTCAAATATTGATAATTTAATTACCGACATTAAACCCTGGTTGAGTTGTTTCGAGAGTAAAAAGTAAAACTAGTATTAAAAGTCGAGTTTAATATTATTTTTTTAACATACCATCTACATAATAAAAATTTAATTGCCATTTGTTAGTCACGCTAAAACTCAAGAACGGCTTAACCGATTTGGCTAATTTATTTGTGGAGGTCCAGGAAAGGTTTAAAAGGTAACTAAGCATAAAAACTATCTTTCTACCTACATATTTGTTCTCAAGAGGTGTGAAATTGTGTGATGTAATACGGACCCTAATAACTTTAGACCAATATCTATACTGCCTACTCTTAGTAAATTATTTGAAGAACTCAAACTAAATCAATTGGTTAAACATTTTAATGTAATTCCTTTTTAAATATCAAAATGGATTTATTTAGGGTGCCAACAGCCCACGGGCATCAGGTTAGTCGCATTTTTTGAGGTTGGGAAGCACACGGGATGTTTAGGATTTTGTGATCTTAAAAAGGTTTTTCAGGGTACACCATGAGACTCTGGTAGGAAATTACGTCGCATGGTATCAATAGAGGGGTTGACGGAATGGTAAAGATCACCGGGGCCCCGGAAAAAGGGTCCCACAAACCATTTAGGGGCCTTTTTCTCCTCATCTATTAAAACGACTTACCATGTGGATAAATAAAGGAAGAGAAATTATTTGCAGATGATACCCGGATTTTAAATTAAACGGATACTCAATAATAGACGATGTAAAAATACTTTCTAGAGTAGAAAATTGGTTTAGTGAATTCTTTTTAAACCAAAGGAAAAACAAAATGTTTAGATTCATATCCCAATTTGAAGGGGAATTTGAAGGGTTAAAATGGGGAGGAGACGGGAATAAAATTAATATAAAGAAACCGTTTGAAGCTTACGGAAAAAATTAGATTATTAACTGATGGGAGGAGCTGTTTAATATATTTCAAATATTTTCAAGTATTAGTCTATGCATTCACCGTGGGTGCGGAAAATACTAATACGATCTTTGTCCTCCAAAACGTGCACCGTAGTCTATAACCGGGGCCCCAAAGAATCATTAAGAAAGTTTTCACGAAATAAAATACCGTTAGTTCTCAATACTTATTTGAAAAATTTAATGGGCAAAAAAATAGAATGATTTCAAAACATTGTGATGCAAGACATAGATAAAGAAAAAAATAATTTAATTCCCAGAACTAGACTTGAAGAATAAGAAATTTTTTATGGGGCAATGATAGTTTAAAAAAATCCCGTAAAGTTCAAAATTTAAATTAATAAATTTAAAAATAAGGAACGTTTATGTTTAAAGGGTTTTAGATATTAATGAATTTTTTAATGATAACACAGTCGAAATGCTGAATGCCGTCCAGGTCTTGTTTCAAAATTGAAATGTTTGGGCCCAAATTGTTATTTATAAAGATGTAAAAAAAAAAGTCCGCTGGTTTTTTCTGCCTGTTCTTTTCCAGGTCTGAGGTGTCCTTTTCCAACGGTGGTGTGTGTTTTGACAATCAATAAAAGGAAACTTTATCCGAATAAAGATATTTGAATTTGAATCAAATCAAATTAATTCATTATTATGACCAAATTGAAACAAAATTATCATTTTTTAACATAAACGATTATTATCACATATATAAAAAAGTTATTTTTCTGTTTAAAAAAATCCAATTACATAAATTTTAGCGGTTACAAAATAAAGCCTTCAATTTCGCATCACATTATGTATATTTATATGAATGAGGTTTACAAAATAATATATATGCAGGTAAAGAAAACCTGATGGTTGTAACATTTTTTTTTTTCTTTTGGTATAAGGTTTTAAAATATGTAAAAGATGAAATATGTGTATAATACAGTACTTCTTTTTAAAAATTGTAATTTTTAAATAAAAATCTAAATCAATTCCTTTATATCGGTGATTTTATGTTTCAAATATTTAGTAGTGAAAGTTGTATTTTCAATTATCTGAACATGGAGTTAGAAAAACAACTGCGATTCTGATCCAATGATCTTTGGACCAATAGTTCAGATAATACTTAAATATTTCTGGATTAATTAAATTTATTTTTGTCCCACCCCAAAAAACTTTGCAATAGCCTTATAGCGAGACAACGTTGTCAGTTTGTTTTTTTTTCGAGGTAAATATATTTTTAAAGATTTTGGACCATTGGATTGGCATAGAGAGGGAAATTTTCAAAAATTCGATTTTCTCGAAGTAATAAATTAATATCAATAAGCTGCTAATTGCTTACAACCAAATATTTTTAATTTAAAAATTGAAATGGCTCATGTGAGACCGACAACAGCCAGCAGATTTCTAGGACGAGCGATGCACACCCCTTTTAAACCACTCCAACACAGTAACACTATCACAGATGCACAAATTTGCCACCGAGGAGAGTTCCGTTTCAGATAGGGCTATAGGAAGTGTTTCGCCATATTTCAGTCCGACTTTTTACAGATCGCAAGAAAAAAATAAGACCCCTGCACCCATGAGAAATAGTATTCCAACAATTTAACATTTACATAATTAAAATACCACTGGAGAAACAGATTTATTTAATTTTGCCTTCCTTGCATTAAGTCAATAAACCCTTCTTTAATAAAAATAGAAGAAAATGCGCCATAATCCCAAAAAAGAAAAATTTGATACACATTAATTAAAAGCAAGTATTCAAGAATAATTTAAAACGTAATTTTAAAAAAATTAGGGTTGGTGAGTATGAGTTTATGGGAAACCAAAATTTTTTAAACGAAGGAGTTTCCTGTACCTCTCTGTACCGCCTCCAGCCTTAGTGGTGGGTGCTTTAGAAACTGGATCGGGTTGAATTGCGGGACCCAAAATTTTTATTGTTGTTTCCTGGTTTTAAGGGCCGATCACCCAACCGGGAAGAGATCCATGGCGGATGGGCGAAAGTCGGTCCACCCACCAACCCGCATTGGGACCAGGTGGTGGGATGGTCCAAAAATCCTGATGGATGGAGTTGTATTAGGGTAGGCCATGTCCAGCAGTGGACATCAAGGTAATGATGAAAGGGAGTTTGAACCTGAAAAAAACTTTGTGTTCGTTTTTGGATTATAGGACAAGCCTGACGCCAAAAAACCGGGGATGGGCCCGAGTTGGATTGAAATATGTCGGTTTGGTGTCAAAAACCTTTGGGAGCGTTTTAATGTTGTTCCTTTTAAACTTACTGTCAACTAATAAACCCTAAATAATAAGTGATTGCTTACACCACAAAATCATTTCGTTATTTATTTTGTTTTTTATTATTTTTAGAGATTTCGGACTTAGACAGTAAAAGATTGGTATTATATGTATTAATAAGTAATATAAATTCCATCAGATGGATAAAGGGTTAACCTTTTCGGGTTTTAATGGCTGCTAAAACGAATACAAGTTTCAGGTACAAATTCTACACGACGCGAGATTTTTAACCATTCACACGTATGAAGTTTTATTATTCAGCATAGACAATTCGTAGGGAATTGCGCAGCTACCCAAAAGCTTTGCTACATTTATTTCGGAGATTATTCAGAAATCTTTGCGGAAATGTACAAATGTATATACGACGAAAATTGTACCGACTTTTGTTATTTCTGCCTATGGATTTGTTTTTTAGTTTTCATATTTACAAATTTTGCTAAAAAGTCTGCAATTGCAATTTTTATAAAGACAATGATGCATTTTTGGTTTTAGGATCGGCTACATTCTGTGGTAAAATTTCACTTGAACAAAGCTGTTGTGATATCGTCCGTCTGGTAAAAGAAATAAACAATTATCTTCCAGTGAAAGCCTCTTCGAAATTAAATTATAAAAAGTTTATTTTAATGTTACAAACAAACACTAATATAATATTTATTTTTGGCAAGGCTCTATAAGATTTTAAAATATTGGTATATTTTAAACACATGTAAATATCATAAATAAGGTAATTACATTTTAAACCTAATTACACAAATGTAGTGATAGTACATACTGAATTGAAATTTTATCCTCATGGTATTATTTCTCTAATTACATCCATATAAGCCCATAATCCTAATTAATGGGCTTACATCCATGTAATCGTACAAATAATCTTATTTTCTTATGTAGATATAGGTAAAATCATCAATTTGAGGATTTCACAGATTTTTTGAATTATTTTATCAAACTTTGGTCACCCACGATTTATCCGATGGAATAGGATGCCACAAATCAACACTTATAAAATTTAAATAAAATTTCATCCCTCATTTTAACCTTTTCAAGCACTTTTATCGCAAAAGTAAGAAACCTATGCCCTTTCTTAAAATATGTCTAATGTACATACCAAATTCTATCAAAATCGGGTTTAGTTTGTAAAGTATATTGTCATAAACATAAAGAGATTATGTTACGTGTGAATGCCGTAGCCATAATTCTAGTTAGCTAACTGCCACAATAATAATACCGACTTAAAACCTTTTATAATTGTTTTGTACAACCTATTCAAATTCGTCTGTTAAATTACAAATCTAATAGTAATCTACCTATTACCAAGAGAAACAATGTGCTTTTAAATACGAATGGTTTTAAAACTTTTCCCAATTAATTATTTCGGCTAAGATCTAATTTTTAATTTAATTAACCCTACGTAAAATAAGAATCTTTGCTTTATCACTAGATTGTCTCATCCAACCCAATAAAGTAATTTTTAAATGAGATTTTAAAAGAGACATTTCATACTTAGATAATAAGTCGTTTGCGAGCGCGTTGAGAACCGCAAAAATGTATTTCGTATGCCCGTGCCCTTTGACTTGTTTGAGTTTCACCACAAATATATTAGAATACATAATATTAAAAAAAGGAACGTTGTTTAAAACGATATCATCTTTAGTACTACATAATTACACCCACACATTAGAGTTTTCATGTTCGCAAAGGCCTAAAGATACTATTTTAGTAGCAAAATCACGATTCCTTTAAAAGTATTATAAAGTTTTGCTATAAATTTTCGAAGCTATCCATCAACGTCACGAGTATTAGCAATATATTTTGTTTTTGCTGAACGCCAGTCACCAAGGTTACAATTTAAATATAAGCCTGCGAAATAGTGTTTTAAATTTTGCTGAATAAGAAATTAAATTGTTTTCATTAGGATACTTTTGAAGAATGCTATAAAATTGCTTTCAGTTTTAAATATACATTAACCATAATAAGGTCAATGGGGTCATATGATTATGATATAGACATATCTTTATATGATAAGCGTATTTCGTATTAAGTAAAGTTTAAAAGTTAAGACTTGGCAATACATTCTTACAGTCTTTGTTTAAGTATATTTAGAAGTGTCGATTTTATGTTGATGAAAACCTTGATTATTTAAATGAAGAGTCAATTTTTTTTTTAATTTTATATCTGTTCACGCACAGACATTCAGAATTTAACATCCTTTTTTTTTTACTTACTAGTGGACCGTCGCTCTTTTAAGCATCTCCGCATTTATAGAATTAAATTGTTACCTGTTCACGGTAAAAATATTTTGCTTGAAAATTTATTTGTTTATGTATTTTATTAAAAAGTTTGAGAGCTACTTGTGCTTATCAATGCATGAAGTTGTAACTACAGACTCTTTTAAATTATACCGACTTTAGAAAATTATCTTGTACATCTGAAATTATTATAGATATGCCTCACAATATTTAGGAAATTATGTTAACATTGAAAATATAACTGTAGGTTATTATTTACGTACGCAACACGTGCTCGTGTTGAATTGAATGTGCAAAACGTACAATACTTTACATCGTTGTTCAGATCTATCTCTTGAGGCTTAGCGAATTTTATGAATGTTGATTTTTGACGGCATATATTTTTCTTTTGGTTCCAATATATTTATCATCTAATATTTTATATGACATCAGAATTACATAATAGCTACAGAATTTTATTCTATTTAATGCGACTTGTTTTTGGCTATCCGATCATTGATGAATTCGTTAAAAATAACTAACTACGTCAAAATTAACAACGAACCATATTTAAGAGAAAAAACCACACCTTAATTTTTGCACAGAACACGTGCCTCATAAACGTGGAGTCATGTTTTCCTGAAAAGAAGTAAGAAATACTAAGACCCTAAATACGGAGTAACCGGTACAATAAACATACCCGTTTTACTTTTAGCTATAAAAATACGATACTGAGCTATTTTTTACCGGTGGCAAGGACCTACCACCAGTATAAAAAAAATTCCAGGAGACCGTCTGGGTGGGTACCACCGCTGTGCCTATTTCTACCGCAAAACAGTAGTCTGAATACACTACTGTGTTCCGGTTTAAAGGGCACCGTAGCCGTTATTAATATGGCTTATCACCACCTATCCACGTGAAAGCTTTTATCGAAAAAAAAAAATGTTTTGCGCCCACTTTATAGTACAAGAAATGGCTTTTTGAATTATCAGATAGTGACACAGTGTTTTAATATATTTTTTCATTTATAGATTTCATATTGGTAAAACACATTAGTAATAAAAATAACACTAGAGATAATTAAAGTATTATGTTGTATAGCATCTTAAAGTGATAGCGCTGATCATAGAAATTAGTAACCAAATGTTTAAATTTGTAAAAGTGACGGATGGGATGTCTTGGTTAAAGACTTTATGAAGGAAGGGCACATAACACGTTTCGATTAGCAGTATAACACCAGAAAAGTTATTCATGTTATTTCAGTAGTTAAGGCTTCTGCCATAGCTTTTGTATAGTTCAAAGGGTAATGTAAAACATGTTTGAAACAATGTAATAGTGTGTCTACTTTTAGTAACGTTACATAAGTTCTATTTCGTTCATAATTTGGTGTTTAAACTTATATACTACACTTACACTTATACACACACTAGACTAACCAAGACTAATTTAAATATTATTAAAAAACAACTGAGTCTATTATACAACAGCCTTTAACAACTATTATCAATAAAAAGTTTTATTTATATCGCAATTTTCGATGAAGGTAACAAATTGTTATCATTTTGTTGGCAAATTTAAGACTTAAAGTACAAATAAATTTTTGAAATTAAAAAGCCCTACAGCGATGTTATAAGAAAAGATTTTCTTAGATTAGGAACAATTTAATAGCGCTAATTCAAATTGTTCAGGCATCAAAAGATTCATCTCTTTTCATCGTTGGACATATGGAATCCAAAGCAATTTATTTTAAGACATTTGTCGTAGCTGGGTCATAAATCATTGCGAGGCGGTCGTAAAAAAGGCTGTGACCGTATTTTTATCAGGAAGATATGATTAAACTTAAATAACGTATATTAAAATTTTACTTGTCAATAGCTTTAACAATTTTTATGAAAAAAATAAGTACATTTTAAATAAATCTGTGAAAATGTCTAACTTTTTAACTAATTATTTACTTTTTCTGACTATTAATCATATTGGTTCCACGTTGAAATTCAGCAAACCAGCGATAAACTGTAGTTTTGAATGGGGCTTCATCACCAAATGCAGAAATCATTAGGTCGACACACTGTTTTTGTGTTAAACCGCTTCGAAAGTCATAATAAATCATCGCTCATGAATTTTCTTTAGTCAATTCAAATTTAAGAAACTGTTCTTAACGACTAAAAAAGACTAGACTTCTCTGATCTTTTTTTAAATAAATAAATGTTATACGATTTTTAAACCCAAGGAGTTTGCAATTAAAAATATTTTAATATGACAAAAATAGCGGAAATATTCCATTCCCGATACTTTAAGTGCAGCCCTCGTATAATTAGATCCCCTACAACACAAGCGTTTTTGGCGCGAATTCTTTGTGACTTTTAACTAAATATAAAATTGTATCTACTATTTCTGAACAAACGCTTAAATATGTTCAGTGTTAAAAATAAAATTTCAGCATATGAACTTTTCCGTTTCAATATACAAGTGAAACGTAAAAGTTCATAAAAATAATTTGTATTTCAGTGTGATTCTGCCAGGGAAATTTTATATTTATAATCAAAGCTATGTAGATTGTTCAAGCACATATGAGAGTTTGCATGGACAATTGTGCAAAAATTGAGGCAAAGGAAAAGTTGTTGAATTTAAAATAAGCTAAAAGTTTATTTTTTTATTTTCACGTGCGAGTTTATTCCCTTTATACTAGTAATTTCTCCCCAGTTTTTATTTTATGATTGTGTATTTATTCGTATGTGTTAGTTCTTCAAATCGAAAGTCTTCGATCAGTGCGTCTTAGCCGTCATGACCTACGGTACCGGGACTTGAACACTTACGGTTCGACTGGTCCACAAATTTAAAGTCGCTACGCGAGCTATTGATCGGAGTATCGCTGAAGGACCGCATCAGAAATTATGTGATCCGTCAGTGAATTAAAGTCACCGATAAAACCCACCAGATTAATAAGCTGAAGTGGCAGTGGTGGTACGTACGTAAGCCACAGAACTGACGACCGTCGGAACCGAAGAGTTCTGTGTAGTACGCCCTGCGGCAAGATGGACAGACGACATTCGCAAATACATAACATGATAAAAACGATGAATGTGCAATTAAAAACGTTAATATGAAAGTGAAAATCTACACCTTGACAAAACACTCTATCACCTAAGTAAATATTTTTTTTTAAATATAAACAGTAATAATAATAAAACATGTTATATTCCTTAAAATATTAACGGTGAAATTCAGTTCATTACGACCCTCTAGTTAACACACATGAGGTGAATTCGTTAAATAAAAATAGTTAACTTTGCGGTGCAAAGAATACTTTATTTATTAAAATAGTGTAATGGCTAGTTCTCTTGTATTCTAGATAATGTTCGAAGACAAAAACTTCGCTCTAAGAATTAATGAAATCAATTTTTTGGTAATGGAAAAACGGCGCGATAATGTACTATATTGCTTAAGCGTATTGTAGGTTAGAGATATATCATCTAAAGGTGTTCATTAAAAAAAACTGTTGTATTAATTTACATTTATGAAAAAAATCTAAATTGTAAAATATACAAGGCTTATTTTCTATAATAAAAATCGTTACTTCCCGGCAGCATTAATGTCAATCAATTTATTTTAAATCTTTTTAAATTCTGGCTTTCTATACAAGGCAAATATCTTATCAAAACACAATTTTACAAATATAGGCGTGTGCAATTGTAATTATTGCCAGACGGACTACTGACCGTAGCACCTCAACATTTACCCCAGTGGTGTTGGGCTCCGGTGCTAACACCATTTTGGCCGCAGAAGGAGGAGAGATCAACGACACCATGCTAAATGTCTCCTCCTCTCACGGCCCTTTCCGCCGGACCCCCGATGCAGTGTGCCACGCTGAGTCGCGGAGGATAGGAGAGCGGCCTCAGGAATACCGACACTCCTCTTCCCCGCGACTCCACCTTGGTTGCGGAGAGACAGGAAGGGCGGCACATCTACCTCCTGCAACCCGTCCTCGCACCTCCAAAGGCGCATCCAAGCGGACTTCGCAGCCCGCTTGAAGCAGCCTCTCCACGGCCGGCCTTACCCTCAGGCCGGCCAGGTTCCTTTTTTTTGCCGTTGGAAAAATCCAGCTACGGATTCCCACCGCCAAAGTGAGAGGGCAGGGGATATGTGGGCTCCCGGATCAAGATGGACCGGCCGGTGGCCCTCGCCTCTTTCGGCCTCTTCTCACCGGGTGTGTTGGGACACCGAACGTCACTTTAGGCGCCGTGCCGGAACAAACAGCACGGCGCTCCCTCTGAGCCCTTCTCTGGCGGCGGGCACCTCTTGCCGGCCGCCCAGAGGCTCAGTGTCAGGGGAAGGTTGCGCGCGTCGCCGCCTTCGGCGCCCTGGCCTTCTTCTGCGGATAGCCAGGGCGCTCAAGGCCTCCCTGTCACCTTTCCGCGGCCTCCTTCGGCCAATCACGTCCCTCGCAGAAAGCAGGACGGCGCCCTCCTACCTTTCGCTCCAGGTGTCTGGACGATGCGGGCCGCCACGATTCTCCTCAAAGAGTTTTCCCACATCGTCCAAAGCACTCGATCGGCCTGTAGGCTGAGGGCAGAGTCCGCGGACGCCCCTCGCCTTTGGATGAGGACGAGTCGCCTGTCTTCCACCTCTGTGGTACTTAGGCTTGAGCCAGACAGCAGAAAACATCGCCCTCCTCTGGCTCCAGGGCGTCCCCTAGGGCCAGCGCTCGCGCGTCCCGAATGCCATCAGGACCCTGGGGGCGTGCGTTTGCCCCTCATTTGTGAGGAGGCTGCACCTGAACTCTCCCTGGGTGACTTCTGGCACTCACGGGACGGAGTCGACCTCATCCGTGCCATTTGGGACCATCAAGGTGCCGTGCTCCTCGCGTGGGAATAAAGCCTCGGCCGATTGCCGCAACTCACTGGCGCCAGACTCGGTGAGTGATGGGGCCCAGGACGAAGCCTGTTCATCACCATTTTGTCAGGGCCGCCCCTACTGGATCACATCTCAGCGCCGCCAACCAACTCCTCTCTGGCGCGGCCGATCGCCTCGTATTCCCATTTGAGAGCCACATCTTTGCTGCTTAAGGCGCAATTCCCTCCAGGGCCGGTCTCTGCGCCGTCGTTCCCGACAACGTGTGCTAGGCCGCGCCGCGAGCAGTTCCTACGCATCGCGAGCGATTTCTGGCATTCCACCAGACACTCGGCGTATTGGGAGGAGACGTTTGGCCCGGGACATCGACGCGTCGCACACCTGCGACATTGCGTCCCGGAGCCATTGCCTCCCTCCACATCGACAATGTTGGGCGCAGAAACCCACGACTGCACTATTGCCGCCTCCTTCAGCAGCTCTCGGTCCAGGCTTCCGAGGCGCCACCTGGGGCCGTCATCCCTCGGGGTCCGGCCAGGGCCGGTAGGTGTCTAGGAGGGCGGAGACCCTGAATCGGATGTAACGATGATCCGACAGGGTCTCGACGCCCGTCACCACCTTCCAACCCTGTATTCGGCGAGCCAGGGCGGGGCTAGCGAACGATACATCAACGATCGACCCGCCCTGGGCTCGTACACACGTGTTTACCGAACCCCTGTTTAAGACCGACAGCCCGACCTCCAGGAGCCACTCCTCCAGTGTCCTTCCCCGTGCGTCTGCCGCAGGTGAACCCCAAGCCGGTGATTTGGCGTTGAGATCCCCCGCGACCAGCACAGGGAAGGGTCCGTAAGAACGGATCAGTGACCCCAGTCGGTCTAGGTAGCCCTCGAAGTCGGCGAGAGATCTGTTGGGAGAAAAGTAAGCTGAAACAACCACAATATCTCCCAACAGAGCGCCGACGAAGCCTGGACCTTTCTTCACGTCCCTCGGTTGAGGGGACCCCGCAGCAGTCCCGCAGACCACTGCCGCAGTGTCGGACAGGTCCCCGGCCCAGTTATTGCCGGGGGGAACGTAATACGGTTCCGACACTACGGCCACCTGAATCGACCACTGCGCCATGCTCTGAAACAAGAGGTCCTGAGCTCTGGCGCAGTGGTTCAGATTTGTCTGCAGGATGCTCAGCGTGGCCATCTTTATTGGATGGCCATTTGAGTCCCCTCAGCCGAAGCACTGGGCTTGGGCACTTGGCTTCCAAGCCCAGGCCTCCCCTTATTCATCCGCCTCCTGTCGGGTTTGTGGTCGTCAGGCCGCACTCCCAACTTATGGCCAGTGGTTTATTTGCCGCCGCGCACAAGATACAAGTGGCGCGGCCTGGCAACCTCTGCTTTGGCGGCCCAGCTGGCCACAGCGGTAGCAGGCACTACTGCGGTCGACGCCCGTGGCACTGCTCCGCTACGTGCCCGATTTCGAGGCAGTGGACAGCAGCATCGGACGCGCCGCAAGCAGTTTCACCAGTACGAACACCACCCGATCGGAGGCGCCCACCATCAATTATTTTTTTGGTGGCTGCCACAGGGCAGCGCACCACTGTTCCGCCGAGACCCGTCCGGTCTGGGCGGATATCTCCGACTTTTACGGAGGTGACCGGGCAGCTGCCTTTTTGCGCTACCGCCTCAGCCACCTCCGTCTTATCTACAGAATCATCCAGGCCCGAGATGCGAATATCTGCGCACTTTTCGGGCCTGGATATTATAGCCACATCTGGACCAACCAATTGACGAAGTTTTTCTGCCAATTGGTTGGCCTTTTCGCCGCTGGCGGCCCCCGGAACTTGTAGGATTCGGGCCCCCGTTGCCGCATGACGGAACCGGAGGCCATCAATTCCAATGTCCTGCAGTTGTACACTTTTCTTCGCATCCTGGAGGATGCCAGAATAAGTGACCCCTTTTTCCGCTGCGCCCGGCTGCAGCTTGATAACTACAGCCGACGAGGTAGGGGCCTTTAATTTTGGCATCCTCTTCTTTTGTTGCGTCTCTTTAGGACCAGCGCCAGGCTTGGCAGTTTTACGGCGTGACACCAGAGTCCACCCATCCGTGGAATGCTCTGGTGCCGCCGACTTTGCTGCCACTTGCCCAGCGCCGGTCGCATCCTGGCCTGGCTGGTCCGGGGCCCTTCTTTCCCTTTTGGCCTTCCCTTATGGGAAAGGTTTGAAGGGCAACATCCTTCGGCTTGGGAGCGCCTTCACGCACTCCTTCGCTGCACGCAGTGGGCAGCAGGGGAGCAGGGGCAGAGGCAGTAGGGCAGCAGGAGGCCTCACCACTGCCGCAAACGTAGGCCGCCCGTTTATCGGCGGCTAGTGGAGGACGGAGCCGCTTCTCCGGCAGTAGGCGGTCCGCAATGTCGTCGCGGTGGGCCTGGAGCATAGGGCCCACCATGTCCACGATGAGGCGCCGCAGTATTTGCTCAACATCGGTTGGCAGTCCCTCAGCGTGGACATCTCCCTTCACCGCGGCCCTTAACTGCCGGTTCTCTGCTTCAAGAGGCCGCAGACGACGCACCTCCTCTTCGAGAGCCTCTACTCTCGCTTCTAACGCCTTTTTTTCGGCCGAGTACTTCCGTATCTCGGCCGACTGGGTGGAGCGGCTCATCACATCCACCAACTGTTTTACGGCGGAGGAGCACTCTTTAAGGGCACGTACGTAAGTGCCCTTCAGGTTGCCTGATCTTGTGGCAACCTGGGAGATGATGCTCAAATTTTTGAGCGCCATCTCCTTTGCATCCTCCGCCGTTAAGGCATCCTCCTCCACGGCCTCTCGCTCCCTCCGAGCGGCCTCTACCATTTCTTCGAGCGTGCGATCCTTTTCCGCACGCTCTGCTGCCTTTTGGGCCTTCTTCGTTTTTGCCAGCAGGACCAGATCGGTGGTAGGGTCCTGCTGGCTGCCGCTATTCGACCGCGATCTCGCAGCGGTGCAGCGTTTTAGAAAACGCCCACGTTCGTCTCGCATGAGTGGTGATGCGGTCGCCCTCTTCTTCCGCCGCCACCACCTTTTGCGCCGGCTGATCCTCCTCACTGGACGACTCGCTCTGAGTGCCGGCCGTGTCCTCCCTTGTGCGCTTTCTGAAAAATTTGAGGGCATACCCTCGCGCCTTCACCATTGGAGAGCCGGCCCTCACCTGGTCCGCGCCTCTCCCTACACTTGACTCGGAATCCGATATCTTGCCTAGTTCGTTTTTTTGGTTTTTCACCTCATTTTTGTTAGATTTTAGATTTTCCATTAAAATCCCACGAGTAACAGGTAAAAGATGTCCACCGGGCCAGGGACCATGTAGCACCGGTAACCCTTAATACGCCTGGGGGGCGGGAAGTTCCCAGGGTGGGCCGCTAATGGCTGGTGTGTCGTTCCAGCCGCTCTTGCGAGCACCCGACGCCACGTACCACAACGCCGAGATCAATGGTTTTTAGAGAGGTTGTCTCCTCGCGGTCCGGCCAATGAAGGCAGGACCTCAGCACTGCGCAGGCCGCGAGACGTGATCCACGACACCCACGACAGGCCGAGATCGCCCGGTGTTCGGCAAAGCCGAGTGCAATACACCGGACGAATCCACCGTCCCTCTCGGGGACTTCCATTCACATCTCGCTCTTTCCCTTGCCCCAATCCCACACACACATTCATACCTTTACTCTTTCATACATCACGCTCGGCGAGGCTCTGACGCACTCGCAAGGGGAAGACCGGCTCGCATCCCGTGTTCCTCTAACAAAGAGGGGTACAGGGAGCGAGGGTCTGAGGCCCGCCACGACAGGCTCACCTCGGGAGCAACTGCTCTCGCCACATCTCCACCCTATTAACGGAGCAGAGACGCAGCACCCTGTCAGTTTTCTGTCCGCGCCGGCGAAGCCGGTACCCCCATATCTGGGGCGTGCCCTATCCGCAACCTGGGGACGCGCCGGATGGAGATCTGACAACTCCACACCGGACGGTACACCTACCTGCTGCAACCCGTCCGTCGCAACCTAGCAGCCTCTGTCACGACTGGCCTTGCACCACAGACTATCCAGGTTCCTCTTGGCTTCTGCACGGATGAGCAGGCCGCAGGTACTGAAACCCACTGCTACAACAAATCGAGAACCTGTTCAGGGAGAATCACTACGTACCATCCGCCAACCTACTGGCATTCTGTTTGAAAAGATTAAATAATTTATCAAATATACATTTACGTCCCATTTTAAATCTCTGATATATATATATATATACATTAAAAAATAGGGGCTTGTATATAATGGATTCACGTATGTTTTGTAACGTGCGAGTACTTTCAAAGAAGACCTTGTACAAGAATTTGAAATACTGCCAAGGTTTAGCATATTCAGCCTTAGCCTTACTTCATAAAAATGAAAGCATATGGGCCCTATTCTTAATACCCTTTTTCATAAAGTATGAGTGCTTCTTGTGGTTTTATGTTTTAGGTAATACTAAAATAACGTAGTGAATATAGATACGATACGTGTCTACGATAATTTATTTAAAGATAAATTTGCTCTTACCAAATTTTGTGTCCGACATGTACAACTCTTCCCATGTATGAATTAAAAATTATTTTCTCAGCTCTAAAAGGCATCGTAATTGTAATTTTTATCAATACTATGTATATTTTATTATTTTGTGTATCTTTATTACCATCGGCTTTTTAGATTTTTACGCAACTATTTTATATTTATTTCGTATGCAAAAATAAAATTGTAAACTACACAGTTTAGATGCAAGATTCAATGATACAAATCTTATCCATTATACATGAAATTTACCATTACGGTCATTATTTTTAATTGACTCTCTTGGTATTAGCTTTTTGTTATGTAAAAAGTTTTAAAATCTAATAATGTTTAGATGCAGATAAGACAATAGATAATGATATTTAAACGTTAATGCTTACTTAAATAAAAAAAAATAATTGAATGATTCAGATATAACATTCAATTGTTAAAAGAGATGGGCATACAAAAAAAAGTTTTCGAAAAATTGGATTGTAAACAAAATTCTTAGAACTATTAATGAATTAGAATTCCGTTCATAAATTACTAAATTTTAGATTAGAAATAAGGACACAATCTTTGAATGTTTATCGAACTTTAAATGAACATGCATTTAGATTTTTTTCCCATTTTATATTTCTAAAATAGTACTATGCTAAATACCGTAGACATTACAAAATAAGCGAATGAATGCAATCTTGGGTTATTGGTCTTCAGGTTTATACAAAGATTATTCATAAGTTTAATTAAAACTAAAGCTAGAAGTTGAATAAATCATAAAACTAATCATTAGAATATTAAAAAGAGAAAGACGCTCGGTTTTTTTTTGAAATATCTTTTTACCATCGTTTCCCTATATAATACATCATGTATAATTTTTATTTCTAGCTTGAGTGAAGACCGCCAAGTTGCGGCATAACATTGCATGTATCACTATTACTATTTGCCATCGACGCAGTGCTCTATCCATCTCTACACTAGATAAAATATAAAATAATTTTAAGTGATTTTAAGAAGCAATACAGTTACTTACTTTAGATTTAATATTGTTCCACATACAGTATTGTAGGTTAGTTAGGCCACAGTCACGTAAAAGCGTTGGAAACAAACAATCTAGAAACTCACTTACGCCTTTATTAGATTGGTAGGGGTAACAGTGTAACTTTTTATAAAAGAGTTTAGAAAATACCTCTCGCTAAATTGCTGCGTGGCTCGCACTTGGATATCTATTTTAGATTAATTATTTTCCTAGCCTTTTTATATTAGTTTTCGTTTTCAGTCTACGTTATACTATGGCAATAGTATCATGCAAATAAATAAATTTGCAATATGAAAATTTATTCAATGAAATGATCATGCTTTTACTACTTAAAAAAATTATTATTATTACCATTAAACAAGTTCAATCATTTCGTGCTTGTCCGAATATTTAAGATTTTTAGTGGTCCATTTTTAGTCAAATAAAAAACAGCTTACTCAAACAAAGCCATACAAATATTACCAAGGAGTTTTCGACATACGATTAAATAATGTTTCGTATATGATAATGATCTTTTTCATTACTAGTGAATTATTAGTGAATGTCCTAATTATCTGAGTAAGAAATTAGAAATTTGTACTGAACAAATAAATAGCCTTTATAAACGAGGCATAATTTTTAGCATTTAATAAAGATCAATTATTTACCGGCCAATGTAGAAATATTGTGTCTCAGCTCTCGCTTTCTTTAGTATTAAGCTATGCAAATCGTGTTCAAATATCTGAGTCCAGTGTTGGACCAGTGTAGGAAATGATATTAAGAAACCTCCTTACAAACAATAACCTATACCCAAGAAAGTACATCAACATCATCATGCCTCTAGCAGTCCACTGCTGGACATAGGCCTCCCCTAATGCACCCTATCTATTAGGGGGGTTTGGACCGTATCCCACCACGCTGGTCCAGTGCGAGTTGGTGGCGACTTTTCATGCCCATCCGACGCATGGATCATCTTACTTTTCAAACAATTGGTGACGCCCAAATTGCTCAACCAATTAGGAAACAACAATGAGAATTTGTTGAGTCCCCGCAGGATTCGAACCCACGACCTCCGGTTTCTAAAGCATACGCCCATACTAATAGGCTACGGAGGCAGTTGAAGAAAGTAAATAGTTAGGCTTAACCACATGCTATGGGTCATATGTATTTAAAAATTGCAAGACAATGCATTACATCACATCACATATACAGTTATTACTATACTCGGGTTTCAACACAAGTTTTTCTACTTTTGCAACGATTTTTAGTGCAGTGGCATCGATCGGCCATACAGAGCGGGGGTCGTCGATAATGGACTCTCTTCTTTGTTTGAAAATACAATGTCACATGTAAACCATGGACAGAGTCCTCGTAAACGGCTCACAGCCCTTGAAAATAGTTTCAGCAGATTTTCCTCGATTGTTGAGGAACTTAATAACGGCGCGGTCCAAAATTTTTTCCATACTCGGTGACATTTTTTTGCAGGACGATACTTGAAAATTTAATTTCATATTTTCTATGGTTCAAACAATCTTTAAACAACTCATCAAAAGGAACCAACCTTTTGATGAGGTGTTTAGAGCGTGACTCCCTGTGTATATTCAATAAGGACGAGTGAACTAGCCAACTAAGTTCTACATACTCCGAACTTCTTGACCTCCGTGTGGGCATTTTAATATTTAAATATAAACATTGCACTTTAACTTTATATGGAACTGAAACCTCTTAATTAACAAAGAGTGTCGTACTTAAAATATTTAAGATAAATTTCATATATTTTATACAAATAGTAAACCTAAGACAATAGCAAACATTTCACCATTTTAGATGGAATGTGTAACGCAAGAAGTTTTGGCCGACCGCTATTAATCATGGTATTGTATAACTTTATCAAGTAATATTCACGCTACGCGTGTTTGAGAAGTTTTTGTAGGCAACGAAGCGTTATGGGAAGTGTAAACGCATTTTTTATCTTTGTAAGAAACTGTATACTTCCTCATGCATGTTATAAAGATACGAAACCATATTTAAAATCTTCGGTGCGCAAAATTATGAAAATTGAAACACTTGAAGCGTAGCAGCGACAAGGTAACCTATATAATACAAGTAAAATTGTAACAAAAAAAATATGAACGACTGCAAACAATATACAACCATTTAGCGCAGCGGACATCAACGTGCTTTTTGCAAGAAACTGCCCCGCGATTTCTGTCACCGCATTTTAAATCAGCGGCATGCGATCCGTTTTAGAGAAATTATTGATTAATCTTTTAATTGCTAAACACTTTAAACTGAAATATATTTATTTAAATTATTTAATATGTTCATTTATAAACTGTATTTTTCCCGTTTTTGCGCAGGTGAAGCACCATCTGAGATTCTAGGTTATCCAAAATACCTTATGTAAAGGTTCAAAGCCTCTATGAATCGTCCGCAACCTGGTCTTACCCATCTAATTTTTTGCTATGTTTTGGCTGTGTAGCACAATTATGTTAATGTGTCATATTTGAGATTGCTTGCATATAATTAACATTTTGTGGGTTTTGTCATACTTAACTTACTCTGTTTGAGCACTTCTCCAATTAGTAAAAATAATTTTGTTTTATATTATTACAAGATATTTATAACTAACTAAACTAATTATTTCTATTGCTTACGCGAATATTATACATCATTAAATAAAATGACTTTACGGATTTTATCGCCGCGACCACCGTGACCACGGCCGCTGGGAAGTGTTCATGTAAAATAAACGCGATAAAATCCGTAAAGTCATTTTATTTAATAACTAAACTAAACTTATAAGTAACTAAACTAATCTTGTATGGTGATATTGAAATCATGATTTGACTTTTATTGGCCATTTGTCCTTTTTCTATTATATGTAAAACAGGAAGATCATGCATTTTAAAAATATTACCAAACTATACGAAGCAACCAATAATCTGAATCTACGTTCCTTTGTAATTTAAGTAGTTCATTGTTCGTATAAAAATAAACTTTCCTTTATATCGTATTGAATTTAACTGATGCTCTAAGGCTGCCTTCATGTGTTGCGCACAACTATGACATTAAATCAAATGTATCTCTTAAAAATAGATGATCAAAAATAGTAAGATTTCTTAAATTCAATGTGCGTATAATAAAAGTATTAAACAATGTAAGATTGTATTTCTAATATTTAAAATATAGATGTACATTTTTCTTGTTTTTTTATAGTTTGCAACACCCCGTACTGTTAAATATTAATGAATTTTCTGAAAGCACATTTTTAAGTCCTCAATTTTATTTACCCACCCGACGAAGAATTAATTTTATTTTACTCCTCTTAACCATCAATATTTAATGACATAAAAGTGTTTTTTTTATTTCATGCGCAGGCAGACGAGCATTCGGGGCCACCTGATGGAAAGTGGTCACCGACGCCCATAGACATTGGCTACAATTCACCAGCGTTGTTACCGTGAGACTTAGAATAAGATGTTAAGTCTCGCACCCAGTAATGACGCTGGCTACGGTGCCCTTCAAACCCTTTGTAAAGGGGACCTACCACCGTAAAGTTTAAACATGGAAATATTCTCAGCCATCATTTAACGCTCAGTGATCATTAAACAGCTCAGTTATCATTAACGCTCAGTGGATTGCTGGTGAACACAATATTGCCTATTCATTAAATAAATATACTAATTATTAACCAGATAGGAAGCAACAAAGAAAATTTCTTGAATCCTCGGAGGATTCAAACCTCCGGTTTCTAAAGCACACGCACATACCACCAGGCTGCGGAGGCAGTTACCAGTTAATTGTTATATTATTAACTAGCAGCGGCCGGTGACTCTCTCCACTTAGTAACCACGTAGTAGTCTGTAAAGTTTTAAAGCGGAGTTAATAAGTAGAAAAATAATGACTACGATATAACTTAAAAACACCACGTTCAGAATAATAATCTTTTTCAAATTTCTTATTTTTAACATTTATTGTTTTGAACTTCATGTATTTGTTTATATGCAGGATTTAGTTGTAATTTTGTTCTATCAAGCTTACAAAATGTCTAAGTAAAAGTTAGTTAAGTAAAAGGCAATTTAAATAGGAAACAAGATAAAGTTACACAAGTTTGGTAAGATAACGGCATAGGTTCACCGCTTTATGTATTCACACCGGGGAGTCGACCAAATTAGAAGTTTATTACAAGGAACAAATAAAGCTTGTTATCGTTAATGAAATAGCAAACTTCTGTTGATAGCTAGTTACAGGAAAACTTTGCAATATAGCTTTATAGGGAGCCAAACATGTGTATTTCATGATAAGGTTTAGAAAATTCTACCAAGTGTTTGCCTTCTTTACTTCCTTATATCTGGTTTGTAAATACTATTTTTATGCTTATTTGCTTTATTTAAACACGTGTTGAAAATTCCCAAAGAAGGAGATACTTAATTCGGAGCGAATGTTTTTTTTTAATTTATGTTAGCCTGTTGCTCCGGTCCTAGCGCTCCGATTTTGTTAATTGTGTTTTTAAATGACGGGTAAGCTGTCATTTGATCCCTTTTTTCTAAATAATTTTGTAATAAGAAGTTTAATGGATACTAAAAAAATTAAGAAAATTATGGCGTCAAAAATCTCAACCTCGTGCGATTAAATTGAAAACGCTTCCGAAACCGTGAAAGATAGACTTTAAGTGAGTTCTACATAATTGTACTTCTTAATATGTTCTATAATAAAATGTGCAAGAGCACGTATCTATATTTTAGGAATAACCCACCATAGGCATTTAAATATTAACATTTTCAAAAACTGCAATGAGGCACATTTAAAGTTGATTTACACTAATATGACTAATGTATAAAATTCATTTTTTTTTCATTTTATGTGCACAAAACTTGTCATACATGGCATTTTGATAAAATGAATACCTCAAAAGATATTAAAGATTTCAAGAAATCCTGAGATACTTTGTTGCAATGCAAAATGGTTTTATACTGTTTTCAGTCGGTCATATTTTTTTTGTCAAAGTTTACTTGTCTATATAAGTTTGCCTCCGCAGCCTAGTGGCAAGGGCGTGTGCCGTAGAAACTGGAGGTAGTGGGTTTGAATATTGCGGGGACACAATAAATTTTCATTAGTTTCCTAGTTGGTTAGGTTAATTTGGGCCGATCACCTAATTGTCTGAAAAGTAAGATGATCCATGCATCGGATGGGCATGTAAAAAGTCAAAAAACACCACAGTGTTTCGGTTTGAAGGGCACCGTAGCCAGCGTATTTACTGGGTAAACGAGACTTAATACTTTATGTCTCATGGTAGGCAGCACGTTGGTTATACCACTAGTGTTGCCAGTGTCTATGGGCGTCGGTGACCACTTCCCATCAGGTGGCCCAACTGTTCGTTTGCCTGCGTTAACAATAAAAAAAATAATAAAGCAGTAATTTACATTACTTTGGGTAATAAAATGCCCTCTGTTTTCCTTATCTAAGGCTAACGGGGGTAGTTAAAATCGTCAAGCCTTATGTTATCCTTTTTAATTAAAAGTTTTGAGAAATTAGTTAATTTAGTATTAATTATGAGGGAATAAGTAAATTTATAAAAAAAAACAAAACAGTAAAAGCACTGAATATCTAAAAAGTGATATAAATTAAATTTGTTTTGAAACCTCTTATAAGACTATTTAAGTTAAGATACGATTCCAGAGACGTATTCCAACAAGCAGATTTAATTATTGCTTGAATGATTGTAATAACAAATTTGGAACTTGGCCAAAAAGTCAGCAAGTTAACACGTTAAGTTTGTTAACTAGTACATTTACTTTTTAGTGTAAATCCGTTACAAAAATACATTAGGAAAATATAAGAAAAGCTATAAGCTTTTTAGTACTAAACAATGTTATTACAAATGAGAAGTGTGTAAGCTACGACTTCTTAACTTCCGAGTTATTTTATATGTCTTAAGCGCTCGTATAAAAGCTCTCTTTTCAAGTCTAGCGTACAATAGCGTCCTTAAACACCACTTGTCATAGCAAAACCTTTTCCTTGTCTTACGCTAACAAACAGCTTAAACGACATGTTAAACTTATTAAGATTGTTTATAAACTTTCAATACTCTAAAATTTTAAAAACTTTTCATCTTTACCGAATCATACGAGTTAAAGTCAGCCGACATTGTTTAAGCAGTACTATTATCTTTAGTTTTACATCATTTTGAAAACCGCTTGGCGTGGTATTTAATGGGCCTGACATGTCGTATCCCACACCAGGCTGGTCTACAGGTTGCTCCGACTTTTTTACATGCTCATCCGACGCATTACAAACATAACAAAAACATAACCTAATTGTGTTGGGGATTCGTTCAAAATAGGAATTAAACTAAGATTGAAAAAGATGATTAAGGACAATTATATTTTGTAACAGTTTCTCAAATCACTACAAAATTTTATTATCTGTTCATCTCGAACAACGAAAATGAAAAGTCAGAGTGGTAATGAAATGTTCATTACAACAGATTTTCTATTATGTCGAGATGGAAACAAAATTGCCACGATTCACTGTTGTTACAAACAATGTAAAATTCGGTTCAGTCTTTTTTAAATAATACAATATAGCATTTCTATTACTGTTGCTTTTGAATAATCCTACTTACATTATATGCAAAAGTTATTAGGTATTATTAAAGAACAGTTTAAAAACTTATTGGCTAACATATTATATAAGAAGAGCGACTATTAAATCCAAATAATGGAACAAAAATGAACAAATTGAATATCATACATAGTAACATATATATTTACTTTTTCTGCGGTACTTCTTAATTAAAGTGAATAATATTATTTCAGTATTTGTTATCTGCCTCCGTAGCCTAGTGGTATAGGCGTTTGCTTTAGAAACCGGAGGTCGTGGGTTCGAATCCTGCGGGGACTCAACAAATTTTCATTGTTGTTTCCTAGTTGGTTAGGACAATTTGGGCCGATCACCCAATTGTCTGAAAAGTAAGATGATCCATGCGTCGGATGGGCATGTAAAAAGTCGGTCCAACCACCAACCCGCATTGGACCAGCGTGGTGGGATACGGTCCAAAACCCCCTAATGGATAGGGGTGTATTAGGGGAGGCCTATGTCCAGCAGTGGACTATTAAAGGCTGATGATGATGATTTATTATTAAAATAAATCGTATTCCGACCTTTTCCAGATTTAATCTAGTGTCACACCAAATAATAACAAACTCATTCGAGAAAACAAAAAAACGTTGCCGAAAGGGGTCGACGTAATTAATATTGCTTGGGTACGTAACAAAAGCATTTCTATATAATTTTAAAGTCAAACTTCGTTATTTATTATAAATATATATTTTACTCCGATATTATATAAAAAATATGAGATTAATCAAATAATGTTCGTACTTAACCTAATATACTTCTAAGTTATTCATTATTTTTGTAGGTAATCTATACCTTATAAATGAAGGCTTAGAAATGTAGATTATTTAAGTACATTTGTATTATTAAAAGATTGATTAAATAGCAACGGATACAGATTGTATTACTGTTTTATCATTTCTCATCCAAAATCAAGTAATTGAAAATAATAATTATTTTAACTGTATTTTGAAAGAAGGAAAGAAGAAAAAAAACATTTATTTGGCACAGAGGATAGAAAAGTACAGTATATCATAAAACTAAATACATAAAATACTCCTGTACAAAAATGGTATCCACTCGGCTTAGATCACGGTGAAAAGATAATGAATGAAGAGGTTGATGGCGCTATTTTACTTTATTTATATACACATAATACAAAAGGTTATCCGTGTTGTGCCCATACCCAAAACCTTAAAGGCTTTCAGCTCGAAATTAACAATCGCTTCCAATGCCTAGACAATTGCAGCACTACGGGCGATATTAAATCTGAACTTGTAAAAATTATTTATAACAGCATAAATAATTTTTACAACTATAGATTTTATAAAACTCAACAGAAATGTAGAACTCCATAAACTCTCCCATCTCATTTTTATGTAAAAGTTACGATAAAACGAAATCAATCCCAACAGGTGCTCGCTTTGCCGTACGCAGTGGTGCATTATCTGCGGCTTGCTTCAGGCGCAAGGAAGCTTATATGATCCTACAATGTAATAATATAAAATTTATACACATTTAACGATAAAATGGTGACTGTGAATTATTACTATTAGCCTCTCAAGGTGGTTGGCCTGCAGTGTTTAAACACTTCTTTACAAAAACGATTATTAAATACAACTATAACTATATGATTTTTTAAACGAAATGTTATAGACATCCAACGTAATAGTCAAAACAATTTTATTGAATTCGTCCGGTTTTCCTTTGTTAAAATATTTTTCCCCCATTCAATTCGATCATGAATAAAAGATGCTCTTTACTCTTAAAAACAGGTTTCCGGACCTCACTTTTATTTACCTACCCAATGGCTCGATTAAAAGATAATTAAACGAGCTTTCAGGGGCTTTATTTCTTGAAATGAAGTTTCTGCTCAAGAAACTGAAGCCTGTTTTAAATTTTCTTAATTGAAATAATGACAAAAATAACAATATTGAGAACCAATACATAATTTTTTTAGCCATCTTATCCAGTTTACGAACTTCAACCATAATTCCAAACAGTTAAAACAATATAAGTGCACAAAACACAGAAAGTTATTTTAAAGTTATCTGCGCACCTTTTCACTTATTTTCTCTCACCATCCTGGGTTTTTGAAAAATGCACCTCTGCAAAAATACCCCTGAAATTCAGTGCAGAGATGCACTATAAGTGCAAAAGTAAACTTTAATAGACATTTAAAGAGTAAAAATAGAGTCTGTGATTAATTCAAAACACGGAATGGCCTAAAAAAAAAGGTTCACGCAAAAACATTGTTCTACTATAACTGTAACTCTATCGAATTGGTGAACATTAAAACAATATTAATTTATGAAACTGCTCCCGTTTATGATTACATAAAAAGATTAAAAATGAGAGTAAGATGACCAGTAACTTGTTAAGATAAGAAACTTCACTCATGCAATCTTCGCCCTACTACGTATACTTATTAAAAAAAGTTCAGCAAAGCTTTCTGTAAAATTGCCAGCGCGAAGAATAAAAAATTAAACAAAATTCACTATGTTTTTTCTTGATTTCAAATATCAAGTACCTCTCTCACATTTAAAAGAACAAGATATTATGATTTTTTTTGTATTCTGCTTAGAACAATACGTATTCATCTGTTTTTATTACCAAGCACTGTTTCTAATGATCTTTTCATTACCAAGCTTAGATAGTGAGATGCTTTAATTAAAGTAGCTATACAGAAATGTCGGTGCAAACAAATCAGAAAACGCTTTTATATCATTCGAAGCAAGCACGTAACGAAGAAAATCCTAATCACTTAATGAACTACCAAATAGCCGTTAACTTAATCTACCCACATTAACTTGCTCACAAGTCTATTGATAGCTTCAAAACAGCAGGTCAAACGAATTACGTACTTCAGTTTGATTAAAACCTAAATCAAAAGTTAGGAACGACTCGTAGTATTTAATTTGACTTTTTGCTCCAGTGACCTGCTAGAAAATTATATTTAATATCGTGACATATTGTAGAAACTAATTTATGTTACAGTATAGAAAAGGTAAAAAGATAATAGTCTACAAATGCCGAAATAAAAATAGAATGAAGAAAATAATAGAATTACGATAAAGTTATTCAATTATAATTACTATGTAAGTTTTTTGATTTTAATTTTAAGTAAACATCTAAGCACTTTCATGATTGATTGTGATAATTAACTAATAACGACCTTTCTTGTGTCTTCTTTTATAATTGGTGACTTTCGATAATGGATTTTTTGGTAAAAGCAATATTTTATATTAAAAAATGTAATGATATGTAGTATATTATACTCAATGTTGCCCAACTTTAAGATAATTCTTATATATTATATTTGAGTTTTAAGTTTCTTACTGCAAAACAGCAGTGAGGTGGGTTGGCACATCTGTAGCTACGAGTATACCGCATTGCTTAGATCTCGTACCTAACGAATTTTCACAGTAAAATGTCGTTCAAATATAAACTTCTATTGTACAAGGTATGCATACGACCAATCATGGCTTATGCATGCCAAGTTTTCGCTCACGCATCTTCCACACTCCTAAACCAACTACAAGTAGTTCAAAACAAATTCATCCGCCGCGCCACCGGGGTGTAGTGGTACCAACGAAACGTAGATTTACACAACGACTGCAAATTGCCGACACTCCGCGAGCACTTTAAAAGTTAACTCGCAAACACAGGGATTAAATAGTCAACCACAGTAACCCTCTGCTGGTAAAAGCAGCAACGTTTACGGCCGATCCAAACGCGTCTAGTCAAAAGCGCAGACTGCGAAACGTTCTCCTCGACCCGGACGAGGAAGGGGTCGCCAAGACTCCGGACCCATGGGGGTCCCGACATCAGACCCTACACACCACACGAGTAGGGATAGCATACATTCACCTGTAGTTCGCCCTCGCTTACGAGCTCAACGAAACACACACCGCGTACACAAGATACATCCGCGTTCCAGGGCGGTTCTCACCGCCCCCAGCCACCGATTAATACAGTCACCAGACCGTCGGCGTCCCGGTTTGTAAACCGATCGTTGACGACCCTTAGGAGACATAAACAAATGCCCACGTACCTTCTGTACGTTTCGTGTACGTGTACTGTACGTGGCCCTAATTTGTAGCAAAAAATGTTGGCCACCTAGTTTGTGGGGACGGAAGGTTCCCGCGAACTCTGTGTTAGATGAAGCTTATCAAAGACAAGGATAACATCAGAGTACAAAAAAAATAGATCTCGTAAACGAAATAACGCACGTGCTATTTTAATGTTACATAAATTCACGCTGCTTTTATATTTTGCATCTGCGGCAATGATTTTATTACGGTTTTACCCTTACTTAAATACATATTCACATCGAAGTTACGTATAATGTGATATATTATTTTATATTTTGTTTTTGCTTAAGGACCATGTCTCAGTTTTTTGCCGTTTTGACTTTATATTAAATTTTTGTGTAGAATAAGGATTAATGATTAACTTAGAATAGAAAAAACTGAGATATATTATGATGCCCGTTGGATAACCAATTGAACTCAATAGAAGTCAGAAATTTTAAAGGTATTTCAAAAGATAATGATGTTTAAATTCATGTTTCTAGTGTAATAAATGGAAAGCTTATTTTTTATGAGAACAATAATATCCTTTTACACACTAACACCTTTTTTATTTAATTTAGGTGACAAGTAGGACTTTCGCCTGATGGTAAGTGATACGCCATATCCATTAGAAACAGCGTAAGACGTTATAAGTCCTGTGACATAAGTAGTAACGTCTCATTTACCCAGTAATTGCGCTAGCCAAGGACCGGAAGGCAGTAGTGCTTATACTCTACAAATTTGAGGCAGACAAGCAGGCACCGTGGTGGTTCATTTTTTAACAGACAAAACTTTTTAACTAGCAAAACGTTTACTGGGATTTCTTCCTTAATTCATAAACAAATTTAAGGCTAAAACTCATTTATTCAGTCTTGAAAGTTAACTGTGCACTTCATACAACAATCAAAACAAAACCTTTTGCAACCCAAGAAACTAGTTGTACTACTAGTTGTAAGAATAACCAGTCACATTAAATTAATGAAAAAATATAGCAATTCGTTGAAAGCACTCAGAGTGACGACGGATCAAGTGTGTCATATATCAGAGGAGCAGGTGTGACGCCGGTGGCGCGATTTTAGGGTAATGGACCGTGTTTGCTCTGCGAAAATTTTGTAGATGACCAGTTCAGCATACATAGACTTTACAAAGAGTTTTGCGAAGCGCAATGGTGGCTCTCCGATTGTTTCTTACAAATTGTAGTTTTAAGCAGGAATGTTTTAAGTTATTAGCTCTTCAAAAATTTTATTTTATCAAAAATCCTATATTGCAAAATAGTAAGTATTGCATTTTCCATATAACTGTATCCTCGATGAACATTAACTCTTGTCTCTAGGGTATAAAGATAATTAAACAAATTTGCTTAAAGTACAATGTCGAAGCTTGACTTAAGTAGCGGTACTGAAAATATTGTTAAATCACGACCCTCTCTTTGCCTATTGCCTTAGCCCATCCGCTTCCCTAATCCAAAGGACATAAAATTTCTAAGATTTTATATCAAATAGGTTTTGTTAATTGTATAGACGATTTAAACCGAACAACCTACAGTAACTATTTAAATTTAAAAATATTAAAAAACGCAATGAAGCATTTTCAATGGTATTTGGAATCTGTTAGTTTGCTGTTAAAATTGTTCCCTCTGTGAATTTAACTTAAGACCTCATTAGTTATTTTATACTTATTTAATATTAAATTGCATATCATAAACCTAATTAATATTTTAATATAGACATAATCGGCTTATACAAATAATTATGTAGGTGGTTACATCAACATATTTCAGTTATGTATACCGCTGTAACCTAGTGGTCACAAGCTCTTAGGGTGAGATGGTTGAACCCGCAAACATGTCATTACGTCACTTTTGCTAACTTGATTATTCAATATAACTAACACGATGAACATATTTATAGTCATATCAGGATATTATAACTCTGGTGTCACACGTAGTTTTAAATATCACATAAAGTTATTTTTTGTGTATCCAAAAGTTTTTTTTATTCTACAGCCACAGACATTCTATTATTTCGATAGGCCAGCTTCACAAAAATTCAATGGACCCTATGGATATGAAATATTTTATCTGTTTCCGTACATAAAAGTTTAATGTATATAAGAAATTACTTTTAACAATTATCTTGAAATAAAATTACCGACTTCAAGCAAGGATTATTTCGGAATTTGAATTCGGATTTTTTATTTACATTAAACAAGCTCTCTTATTTTTAATAGCAGTGATTATAATAACTTCGTACGAATCTATTAAAAGATTAAAAAAAAATTGCAGATAAATTAAGTAATTTTATACAAACATTACATTACAAAAATATGTTGAATCGATCTTTAAGAAGGGAGCGAGGGCAGAAATCTTTTTGTTTAGAATTACTAAAGTTTTTTAATCAAAACATATTTGTAAAACTTTTTCCTTATATATGTATTGATACAACTTTTTTTTTTTTAATCTCTCATTGAAACTTAATTTTACGATAACAATATTTTATATCGTACTCGAATACGTGAACTGCGCTCATTTATTTCAAAAACCGTAGCCCCCATAGTATTTTTATAAAAAATGTGTAGATAAAAATTAGAAGCAAACACAGCTGACTTTGCTCGCCTCAAACATTATAATATTTATTAATATTCATAATGTTTATAATGAATGCCTTGTAGAAGTTCTAAAGCCCTCATGAATAAAAAATCCATTCGCATATTACTTCTTTCAGCAAAAAACACGTTTTAAGTCTTTTAACTTCACATAGTACTTTAACTCCATAAAACATTGCACGTGAAGTCAAGTTAGCATTCTAAAACATACAATTAATATGTTATTTAAATGTCAAAGGCTTTTAAAATAATTTATTGTAATATTTTGTATGGTATTATGCTGATCTGTTATTATGATCGGATATGCCGTTTTATTCTTTCCGTTTTTTAATACTAGTTTTTCAATATAGTAATGATTCTGTATTCGTAAATATAAAGAAAAATTGGTACTGTTTTTGATTGACTTCCCAAAAGAAGGACACAATGTACACAATTCATATACATCAATAGAAAAACATACGCTCCGAATCTCATTGCTCCACTCCTAGTGCGCTGATTATTTAATAATTATATTATTATACCAAATAATTTTGCCCCATTACTCAAACAATTTTTGATCAATAATTTGATAGATATTTATCGTATTGAAAAATTTCGGTACCAAAAATTGCTAAAAGTGTATAAGATATAGTTAAATTAAATTGTACGAAGTTGTACTTCTTAAAATGGTCTATAGAATATATCTATGTTTTAAGAATAATCCATACTAACCTTTTAAATTTAAACATTAGAAATTGCAATGTGGAAATTTAAATGTATAAAAATTTTATGTAATACAGTGTAAATTTACATAAATGTAAATGCATTTAATTCCTTCTATGAGCATAAATAAAATTATTAAACCGTAAAATTTTTAGCAATTTCTACGTCAAGTCTAATTTTTTGGTCACATAATTTTATACAGCTTTTTTTATCATCATCATCATCATCATATTAGCCTAACAAAGTCCACCGTTGGACACAGGCCTCCCGATAAGCCACCAAGAGTTACCTGCACCAACTACACCTACCGTTTATTTACAAAAGACTTGAAATGTTTTTTTCCCCGTTTTCACTTATTTATTTATATTGTAAACGTTCGAGCACTTTGAAACAGTCTGGCCTGTCAGCACGAACGCTGAAAACCGTCAGGAAAAAATATTTAATATTTGAATAAAAGTGGCAAAATCTGTTTAAGATAATTTTACATAAAAAACGTTCGTTCTTCACTTTATAAGAGAATTATCCTGTTACGGTTACCTGATTAGGTTTGATAATTTTCCACAATGTTGTTAACGACACGAAAGCAATTTTAGGGACGCAAAAGTCTTTTAATGTACAGAGATAAGGTTTTGCTTTTTGATTATCAAGGCTATCCAGTCTTCCTTATTCATTGGAGTTTTTTCCACAACGATCATGGTTTCCGGAATTTTACGTGCGTATTTGCGAAAGCGTTAACTTTATCTTTTTACCTGTTAGTGTGTGTGTTTAAAGTTAAACATTTAAAGTATAATTGTAAATTTTCTATCGTGGTCTTTAATTTATTGGTATTATACTGTGATAGTAAAACCTTTAATTGTATAAAAAAACTATATTATCATGTGAAAATGTCTATTGTTATATTTCACAATGACATTTGCCTCATTTTCGCACAGATCCAAGTAACATAGTGATCAATTATGCAATATAAAATATGAAAAAATATTTCGGGGTGATTAACCACACGTTGATCTCCGTGCGGTGGCCGGTTCAAGTTGGCAGCGAGTAGCAGGGGATCGGCCGTCTTGGCGTTTATTGAAGAAGGCCTATGTCCAGCAGTGCACTGATAGAGGCTGCTTATGATGATGATGATGATGATGAACCACACGTTTCAACATCATTTATTGGAAAAGAATTACGCTGCAATTTCTTTGTGTATATTTTTGCATTACATTACAATATTAAGGACATACAACTTAACTTTTTATAAATTTGGTAATAATTAATTATTTATATTGTTTACGCGAATATTATACATTATTAAATAAATAATTTGTAAGACTTATTTTTGAAACCAAAAAAAATATGACAAAAAGTTAATGCTACACCCATGCTAAAATTATTATTTTTGTTATGGCTACAATAAACATACAACCAAAGTCTTATAATTAAGCAAAAAAATGGTTAGCAAATAAATGCAATAAAATAAATGGCATTTAAGAAAGAAAGAAAAGAAAGAAAAAATATTTATTTGGTACATTAAGTCAATACTAAAAAATATATATATGCATAACAAAAACAAAATTAGACACAATGAACCAAAAAGGTTTCCCCTCAGCTTTGAATCACGAGTTTTTTACAACCCATGAATGCTTTTTCAGTGGAACCTAATATAAAGATAAATGGCTACTACTTAGATAATTAATATAAAAATGAATAACACATATTAAACAATTTTTACTAATATAACAACAACTTCAAACGAAAACAAAAATAAACAACTCAATACTAAAACATTAAATGTGCAAAATAACTGAAGATTTTTTAAAAGTTTATATTTTTAAAAGCGACATTACAAAAATAAAATTACAATTTTAAAATAATACATCAGGCCGTGCGGCTGTGGACATGTGTGTGCGTGTTTGGATATACATTGGTTTGAGTGCGTGTAAAGATATGCATTGGTTAGTGTGCATTTGAAGTAAATACTAGTATCGCTGATGAACTCTAAGTGCTAGACTTTTTTAGATCAATCAAAAACTTTTTAAATTTTAGTTTAAAATAGGTTGCCGTCTTAGAATTTCTAATCGGAGGAGGGATATCGTTCCTGCACTTAGTCGCAGTGAAACGGAAACTCCCACGAAATGCAGCAGTTTTAAAACGCGTATGGTTTAGTCGCGAGGCAATTCTAACGCCACGTTGTGAGAAGTTGAGTTTTTCGTACAAGTAAGATGGTTTACCAGTTTTTACTATTCCAAACAGTAATGAGGCTAGGTGAAGTGTCCGTCTAGTTGTCATGTTCATTCAAACCACGACTGTTTAGGTATGGAGTTACATGCGCTCGTGAAGGTATAATAAAACAAAAACAAGCGCATGCATTTTGAACTCTTTGAATCAGTCTTTTTGTTCTTTTATACAAACATTCAACAAAAACTGTGTCGCCGTAAGACAATTTTGACAGAATTAGGCTTTCACATGCGCATGTTCTACAGAATCAAATTAACTTATCTTAAGCACATTGACAAAATCTAGCGCAATTTATCATCGATTAGCAAGCCAAAGTTTCGAGCTTCCGATACACGTTCTATTAGATTACCGTCAATGTCAATTTTTGGGTTTCTATCTAGGATGATATTGGTTTGCTGAGTACCAAACAACAAGAATTTTGATTTATTGGGATTGATGTATTAGACATTCTGTATTACACCATTTTTTCATCATACGATTTCAACATTCCTATAATTTCAATCATTCTGAATTCGATTAACTGCTAACTCAGTATCAGTAGGCTTAAAAGATATATACAGTTGAAGCTCGTCAGCGTAAAAGTGAAATTTGTCAAATGTTTTGTCAAAATTTTATTGAGTTAACAATATCTGCTGTATATAGTATAAAAAGAAGTGGCCCTAAAATAGAACCTTGTTTTACGCCTGCAGAAACAGGCATAGTTGAGGATACAATATCAGGGCCATTATCACAGCTGATTTTAACATAATGCCTGGTAGCGTCCGTGGCAATCGATAAGCGAGTGTAATATTACTAGTATTCAATTGAAATAACGACCGCACGTTTGTTGGCTTGTACTTAATTCATCTGAATCAACGATGTGACAGTGATTGTACAAACGTCCTCGAATTTGACGTTGTTGTTAATTAGAGTAAGCATACGTGCATTGTCAAATATTATTTACAGATGGCTATACATTGAGAACAGATCTTACATCAAAAATTTCTTTTGAAATTTAAAATGTTAAATAAACATTAGAACAATACCGTATAAAATATTTTAAAATTTTTAAGAATGATGAATTAACCGTAACCTGCATATTTAACATACCAAATAAAGCTTTGTATGGAACTTTATAAAACTTTGGTACCTACATATTCGAAAACTCTAAAACGATTTACGTAGAGAAAATTAGTCTACACAAAGTTTTGCACTTTGTTGAAACCGCAAAATATAAATTTGCGCTTCATTCAGCCAACACAATGACCACAAACACAAATTTCCTAGCGTGCTGCCAGATTTAACTCATTTAAATAGAAAAAGTTTTAATGCGATATTCTTAATTGGCGTAATTTAACATTGTTACAGATAATTTATATTCATTACCTCTCTTTGAAACGATGCATTCTTGATACAATCATTTTTTAAGTATTTATTATTGCGGTACTCTTAACGTCCAGGCCCTGTAGGGTTAGTTTTTAATGTTTGGTTTACAGATCGTAGATCGTGGATTCGAATTTAGTCTAAAAAGTACTTTGCATCAGCGTGAACCTATATTTACAATAGATTTTTTCGAGCAAAATTAATTTTATTTTCTTTCTGCATCATAAAAGTATTATACTTGGCTACTTATTGTGTAAAAACGCAAGCTTTTATTAAAAAGATCGAAAGCTAGCATTTCATTACTAGTTAATGACATTTTATAAGACAAGTGTGTTACTGGTATTAAGGCTTAGCTTGTGGACTTAAACCTGTCATATAACATTAATGTATTAGCAAGAACTATAGTCATAGCAAAAGTATCATTATTACCATGGTTCTCGAAAACAATGTTTGAAAAATAGTTTTTAGTCAAAAACAAACTAAAGCTTTCGTTTAGTAAACAATTTTATGCACAGCGACTGACATCTGACTTTATAACTTTCAAGGTTAACTGTATTTGATTAATGAAAATCTTGTATACGTTATTCCTGAAGCAATTCTAAATTTTTCCACAGGTGCGCTGTGTGGAAATTTTAGGATAATAAAGTTTAGATTCGTGCAATGGAGGATTACTATAAAAATAAGGTAAAACTTCAGACCTACTTTGATTTAATTTCATAAATAGAAAATAAAAAAAGTGATTTTCCTCACTGCCTTTTTCTAATAAAGTGAAAAAGGCGATTTAATAAAAGATAAGCAATGCAAAGATTTTAATTGAACCTTTAGTTAATTCTCACTTTGTTAAGCAGTAAATTAAGAATACAATCAAATTTACTAACAAGCTAAGAGAACTTTGGTGTCAACGATGAAGTGATATTGAGCTAATTAGAAACTGGGACATTATGAAACAAGGGCCAATAATTATCAACGAAAGTCCTAACTAAAATACTAGCGCAACAAATGTATACTATATTATTATCAAGATGAAATATTTGTATTTCTGAATGTATGTATGTTGATTACGAACAAACTCAAAAACAATTTCATCAATATAAGGCTTGAGTAACATTGGCTTCATTTTATTCAAGAAAAAGCTATCATCGAAATTATTTAATTAACATGAACATGCTGTGGACGCACTGCTGTTCCTTAATAAAAATGTAAATTGAAGCTTACGAAAAAATGTTTTTAATTTAAATAGGTGTCTAATTTTCTTCGTAACGAGCTAGCAGCTAGTTTTTTATACGGGCAATTATCGAAAGCCATAATTCACACTACGCAATAAAAAGAACAGTTTTTTATTGTGTAGGGTAATTTTGTTTTTCTTAAAATGACTTGTTTTGTAATTGTCATTCAATTAATGTCTCAAAAATTTGGTTTTAATAAAACGTGATAAAACACTGCAATTGCTTAGATTGATTTTATATTGTAAGCAGTCGTAATAAACTAATTATTTCTTAAACAGAATGCACATAAATTTTTAACGAAGCTAATTTCAATCACAGCGACCAAATTATAGTTTATTTTTTTATCGAATCAAAGAGACGAGCAGGGTTCAGACCGGTTCCCATATCTGATAGTAAACAAAACGGCATCAATCCGATAACTACTCTGAGTTCAAGGATATTACGTCTACGGAAGTTTTGACCTGTCCAGAGAAGAATCGGAAAGAAATTCTACGTTCGTCTTTTTTATTTTTTCATGCCAGATGATATGCCAGTGCAGGCATCATTATTTATAATTAACTTCTACACCTCTTTGTCCTCAATGTCTCCTCAGTCTCTACCAGAATAAAAGTTTTTATAATAAATATTGCCTAAACAAGCTCGAAAGTCGACGGCATTTAGCAACATTTTATTGTCATTTAATACATTTAATACATTGTGACACAGTTGTACGAAGATATATCTTGTTCCAGCCAATCTGAACATGGGTAACTCTAAGGGGTCTTAATAACAGTTCTGTTTTAATTACTTTTGTGTACAAATAAATTGAGTAAATTTGAATTAATTCGCTTCTCATGGAGATCTTAAACACTGTAACGTCACTTAATCCCTTTCGATGTAGTACAATAGTATTTAAGTCCTATCATTAATCTTACAAGTTTTGTTTTGGGCCTTCGGAATGTTGTACAATACGCGGTCTAATTATTCGGGCTTTAGCGTATAGACCAATACTCTGCACATAATAGCCTTCACTTTTAATGGCTTAAATATTTTCATTATTTTATATTGTAAGCAGTCGTAATTATTAAATATTGTTCGACAATCGTTGCATTTAAAGGAAGTGTAGTAAAATACTTATTGAAAGTAAACTTAAAATAAATCTTGATTCTAATATTAATATAAAAGATTGAATTTGTTCCTATTATACATACTGAATTTGTTCATGTTACATAATACTTGGTACCAATGATGAACACCATAGCATAGCTAAATATTTTAAGTGTTCTGTGTCAAACGTCATTATCGAACGTTTTTTACTAATATAATGAAAGCAAATGTATTATAAAATGAACAATGGTTAAAATTCTTGAGATTATAATATATATAAATATGATTTCAATTAACAGGCTTTGAAAACTTCGACAATATGTATATAGAATGACTTTACCGATTTTATCGCGTTTATTTTACATTTTTAAATTCCCGACATTTCGAACACTTTCCAGCGGCCGTGGTCACAGGGTAGACCGTGACCTACAATAAGTAAAATAAACGCGATAAAATCCGTAAAGTCATTTTATTTAATAATGTATGGTATAATACTCGCGTAAACAATAGAAATGAATATGTGTATATAACTTTTACTTTCATCATCACCATCTTCATCATCATCATCAGCCTTTGATAGTCCACTGCTGGACATAGACCTCCCCTAATACACCCCTATCCATTAGGGGGTTTTGGACCGTATCCCACCACGCTGGTCCAATGCGGGTTGTGGGTGGACCGCCTTTTTACATGCCCATCCGACGCATGGATCATCTTACTTCAGACAATTGGGTGATCGGCCTAAACTGTCCTAACCTACTAGGAAACAACAACGAAAATTTGTTGAGTCCCCGCCGGATTCGAACCCACGACCTCCGGTTTCTAAAGCAAACGCTAATACCACTAGGCTACGGAGGCAGTTTTACTTTCACAACCCAAAATATTATCATTATTTAATAAATGTTTAATGAATTTGTTAAGATTTTTTTGGTGGCTGTAAGAACTGACAATGTACAGTTTAGTTTTTACTCGTTTAAAGTTTAGGTACACATAAAATAAAAAGTGAGTACAAAGGATGATTTGAAGCCGATGGCATTGCAGTTTCAAAGATATTTGAAACAGTATACAAATTAAAACTATTTAATAGTAATTATTACACACGAAATTTGAATTAGTGATGTGACTATAACGAATAATACTTTACAAACATTAATTATTTAAAACATGTAATATTATTTTTAATAAAAATTTTATGTAACTCAATAAAATTTAGAATAATTAAAAAAATTATTATAACATAAATGTGTGTGATATTATATTTTCTAATTTAATTAAATAGGAATTTTTACACGTTGAATTGCTATGCATGGATGAAAACAAAGTTGGGACCATAAATTCAAGGCAATCCTAATATTATTTCAAGAGGTACGCGTTCAACGCAATTTAGGAACTCGAAACGAAGAAGAAAAATAACTAAGAAAATTGGGGAGTCACAAGTGTTTTGATTTTAGTTCAGGATATTGTCTTTATTAAGTTATCTCTTTGTTCCTTGTACATGACGAATTGCCGACTTCGAATATATTGAATGAAAATATTATCGTTTTACTTTAACACTATGTCATTTAAATTACTGGTATAGAGACTTACGTTTACGTTAGTTTTAACGATAACAGCATGACATGTAACTTATTTATAATAAATTGATCCGAGCTACTTCCCTCTTCACACCATTAAATAAACGGTACACGTTCGCTCTTCGTTTCAATTACTTAATTATAATTATGCCTTTAAAAATATTACAAATTCCTTTGAGTTTCAAAATTTACACTTCACCTATAGGTTTGCTTATTAAATTCTATTTATAACAGATCCGGTTTAATCGATATATGAACATGATTTCTTAACCCGGTTCATACAAAGACCAATCTTAAGCCACCAGTATGACACAGATAGCTAAAGAGTACTAGAACGAGTTCTAGCCTTATTGTCGCTACAGTCGAAAGGTTTTATTTTTAGTGAATTCATGTAAATATTTGCCTCGGTGGTTTAGCAATATTAGAATCCCACGGGGAAAACAACATTTTTTATCGTTGTTTCCTGATTGGTAAGGAAAATTTGGGCCGATCGACAATTGTCTGAAAGGATAAGATGATCCTTGCGTCGGCTGGGCATGTAAAAAGTCGGTCCACCCACCAACCCGCATTAGACCAGCGAGGTGCGATAGGGTCCAAAAACCCCCTAATGGAGAAGGCGTACATTAAGGGAGGCCCATGTCTTTCAGTGAACTACCACAACCTTATGATGATGATGTAAATATAAATTTAGTAGTTCAAGTCAGTAGTATAGTATAAATATAGTAGTAATGTAAATAGTACATGGTAAAATAAATGATAAATAGTAAATGCTATTTATAATTTTATGAATCCGTAGTGTCTGGCAGCCAATATGTTGTTGCTGATAATAATATTATTGTTTCGGGACAATGCTCAATGGTAAACTTTGACGCTGATGTGACAATGATGATTTAATTATAACCGTATTATCATCGGGATTAGTTTGCACTTGAGTTTAGAGTAGATTTTGCTTAGGTACCTTGAAAGAAATTTGAAAATATCTTTTCTTAGTATTATTATTGAAAATATCTTTTACTAGTAATGAATTAGTTGTCAGTAAATTTTAAATCAGAAAGAGAAAGGAGGAAAACGGGCAGCAGGGCAGATAAAATCATCTTGCAACGGCCGACATTTTACATGTCCATCAAAGGCAGGACGCATTTAAAATGCGTTAGAACATATCCATACTATTAGTATTATAAATGCGAAAGTAACTCTGTCTGTCAATTTTATCGAAATGGTTTCGATTTCGATAAAAATTGCACATACCTATAATTGATTCCAAGAAAGGAATAGGCAATAAATATTGTGATATTTTAAGTTAAAAACTGCTACGTGGTGAACTAGAGGTTTGAATACAGATTTAAAGTGTCAATGTTTTCCACATTGACTTTAAATCTATTTCAAACCTAGTCCTCATCGTCGAAGCTAAGGCCATGAAACTTTGTGTCTAATGATAAATACATACAATGAAAACAGCTTATTTATATTATTGATACTAATATTATAAATGGGTAAGTAACTCTGTCTGTCTGTCTGTCTTAAGCCTGAACCTGAACCTTAAACCTGAACTATATTTAAGTATGTACCAAATTTAATTCAAGCAAGGACATTAGCTATTATTAATGCGATAAAATTGGCTGAAAGGGATTAAACAGAGAATAACGAAATGATATAATTTTAAAGTAATTAAGTATAATATAAAGGTGTTATCGATATTCTTTTTGTAATTTTTTATTATAAAATAAGTCATGAGCTTTTTGTTCAAGTTTTATTATAATTATAAAAAATATGAGCTGGGATACGGTCCAAAACCCTCTAATGGATACGGATGTATTAAGGGAGGCTTATGTCCAGCAGTGGACTAACACAGGCTGATGATGATGATAATCATATGAACTGAGCAAAATGTGGTGTGAGATTTTAATAACTCAAGACTAATAATTGTATTGAATATTTATTGTCATTAAAAATAAGTTAATAAAGAAAAAATAGTGAAATAAGTTTATTATAAAAATATGCTTAAGTAATTTTAAATATAAAATTCTGCAGAAAGTATAACGTTTAAGTTTAAAATTCAATATCGAGAGAATACTACGGATATATATTATTATAAACTTTAGCACTATATTACAAGTAAATAAAAATTATATCTCAAAATAACCTAAACATAAAAATTACGTTTTGAAGCTAATGTTTTTCTCACAATTTTTAAACAGATTTTGGCATATTCAGAAGTCACAACATTACACAAGCAACAGATTATTACTTACTATTTACTAAAATTAAAAATCTCACGTTTTACTAAAAATTAAAAATATTCATAATTTACAAGTGATTTTAATACAATATGGACTAGGTTTAATATTTTTAGCACTTATTTTTAAGCTTAAATTTAGTCAGCGTTAAATTCAGCCTGAAAAGAGATTTTCGAACGGATTGACTTATTACTAGCGCTTTAAATCACATCCTGCCACCTGTTGATATGTGGAGGAGTTGGTTTTATTTCACAATTTCATTTAATTTATTGCTTTTCGGTGGCTATTAAGAATGCCGTCAGTATCAATCGATACTCTTTAAAATCATTTCCATATTTTTGTCTGCCCATATTTTTCTATTGTAATCAGAAGTGGTTTTATACTTGCGGCTTTTTTATAACATAAAATATATGATTTATAACAATATATATCAGCTTCGATTTTAAACGTAAATTTCCTATTAAAATCAGTAAAAATTACTGGTTAGGAATATCTAGTGTTAAGTAAAACATTTTTGAGTCTTCATTTATAACATAGAAAAGTATGTAAAATAAACGCTGCAAACAAGTTAAGAAATACGATAGTACTGATAAAGTTAAGTACATTGGATGCTTAATAAAGACCTTCAATTGTTTTTCATCCAATATCCATTCATAGTTTTGTCGATACATATTGGGTTCTAAAGTAAAATGTGACAAAAAGACATTTATTACTGACATATGTTTTAAAATGTTATAAGTGCCTTGTAAAAGCTAGTTAAATAAATACATCATATATCACATATTGCAATACCATAAAGATCTACAACTGCTATTTACATGAAAAATATACATGAATACCTTAGAAGTTATAAACTATGATATATATATACGCAATTTGCTCAAAATGTTATTTTGTAGGATTGCCCCAACGTATGTGGAAACATGTTCATGGCATTCATTGTTCATCTGTCGCCCACAGAACAGACATAAACGTGGCAAGGACGAAGCACATGCGCTTTAACATCTCCGAGGCAGAGCCGTTATTTTTTAAAGTGGGCACCTCCCCTACCCACTCTCTGTCTCACGAACAGATACTGTTTTTTTTTTAACCTGAAGAAATGCCTACTCATACTCGTCCTCGCAGTGGCAAGAACGTGTTACATGACTCTTCTGGCGCTTTAGATATGGGGTCACAGAAACTCTTTGGTAGTCTTCTCTAGCAACACGTCCCCCGCACCCACCAGGGCACATCCAAAACTGGTTTATGCAGCCAGCTTAAAGCAGCCTCCTCTTAGGCTAGCCTGACTCCCTAAGCTTAAGGTTCCTCTTAACTTACCCGGGGCTATCTAGGCCGCAAGTACTGAGAAGCACTGCTACGGCAAAGCGAGTACCTGGTCGAGGGAAAACAGTGCCGTTATACTTCAACGGCCAAGGACTTAAACATGTAGATTTTCTTATGTGGGAAGTGTAGTCGAGCTGGATTTAAAACCATAATAAGAAAATAGTATTTGGCGACTGCTTCAATTATCAGACTACCGCCTAGGCTCAATAAATTGGTACTGTCTGGAAAAAAACTGTAAAAAAGCCGCGCAAGATTGAGACGATTAAAGAAAGTTTTCTGCGAAACTTACTTTCCTAACAGAAACATATCATTATCTTCACTTAAAGTAGCGTCGTGCATTGATACCATCAAATTGTTATTTAATAAAATGTTTATTAATCATTTCCACTGCTTGTCAGATAACTTCGGTACTCGATTGACTTTTGCAGCATTAAATATGTATAAGCCATATAACCGTACGAGAAGATTTTTCTTGTATTTAATTCATAACAATAATTGGGATGCTTTGATGTTTTTCTGGGAATACATATCAAATGTTCGTGCCGTATTAAAATTACTTGTATTTGATTACTTAATAATTAACTGGTACTAAAGAAATTATAATATCAATAAAGTTATATTATTATTTATGATACATCAACAGTAGGTTGTATAATGCTACGCTAAAACAATACGGAAGCTTCTCTGTGTATCAAAATGTTTTATTACGTAAAGTAAACATTAACTGATTGAGAGGATAATCTGCAATAGTCGTCCGAATAAATATCATCGCCTTAAAATCTAGCAGGGTTATACGATTATAACTAATTTACGTAATGAGGGTTTTAAAGTTCACACTTGTAACTTCTAAAATATAAACTAGATCAACATACAATGGGCAATGTACGATGTAAAAAGCATAGAATTTAACTGGCGATATCTTTATATTTGTATGATATTTAATTATGTATATTAGGACATTAACTGACCTTATATATTAAAAAAAATGAACAATTATTGTCGACATTTTTATTAATTATTCTATAAAATATTTTAATCGTTTGACATGTAAGGTTGAATCTTCATTTGGAAAATAATGTTATATTCCTACATTGCTATTTAAACTATAGCGTGCGATCTATATTAGGGATCAAATATTTGCGCTGGATATATTACAGTGGACAAGTGTACTCGTATAAATCGGTGCGAACCCTAAACTCTCATAAGGAAATGGGATGCAAAGACTGACCACAAATTACACGACTGGAAGAGATAAGGCGTAGAACCAGTTTTTTTAACAGGATCCTAAGAGATAGTGGTATTCAATACGTGTGTTGTTTTATTAATTTGTTTTTTTTTAATTTTTATGTTTGTTCTCACACACTCTACGCCCTCAGGCCTCTTCTCTCAGGGCTAGCGCTTTAAGAGGTGGTAGGAATGTTAGCTAGAGCTCTTTAAGCTATGAAATATATCGTTACGAAAGCGTGTTAATCGAGCCAAGTGCTCGACTCGCCTAGGCAGCCTTCGATTCAGCATGCTAACGGGAACCATGATATGATGGCCCATGCCAAGGCTCCCATTCTAGGGACCCTTAGTGCAGCTAAGTCACACGGGCCTGTAGCAACAGGTCGCCTCACATCCGGTAAGTTCTAAGCGGTTTTTTCACGAGCACGAGATCACGGCGAAAAAAAAATATCATACGCTAGTTAACGAGGATATATTATTGATACCAAAATTTCAATGCCTCAATATAAGAAATAAAAACCTTGTTTTTAAGAAAATAATTTGTACTTTTATTGTGGAGGGTAAATTAATTGCTTTCATTATTGCACGTATAAACGACATGCTGTTCGTTCGTTACGACGGGACTTAATCACGATTAGAAAGAGGATTAATTTTAAAATTAGCTTTCAAATTATATTAATGATACCCTATTTTATTGATATTTTTTTTTTACATTTTGTACATGACTTAAGGAGTTTTTGAGAAGCTTATTAAGCTTTTTAAAAACTATTAACTAAGCCCAGTCGTATTGGCGCGTTTCCCCATTCAGTACTCGTGAGCTTGAATCGTCGATGAGCACTCAGATGAGATGATGCTATTGATATTAATGCGAGATTTTTTTGTGTGACCTCAAAAAACTTGTGAAGAATAAAACAACAATTTGTAGCATATATATATAATAGGTATCGTGCGTCTATAAGCACGTAAAAACAGTTATAATAGTAAAGTAATATGTTCGGGCTTAAAGTGCATCAAAGCTATTATTATAATTGGTTAACGTAGCGAGCGTATATACTCTACATATATATTATAAGGTAAGCTAAGCGCATACCATCAACGCATAGTCCATTACTTTCGATTCCAAAATCTAGGTCAATATTTTCTCCACGTTAGAATTTCCCACAAAATGGTTTTTCACAAACACCTTTCTCGTATACAATAAACATTTTTTACTGTTTTACATAATTCCATAACGGAAGAAACGTGAGAATATGTAAATGATATCCCGTCGCTAAAATAGACACGTCGCTTTTGAATACGTGATTCACTTCGAAAAAACATAAATATCATCTGGCAATTTGTTTAGTTGACATTTTTTATATTGAGAAACGAGCTGGACCTTCACCTGTAAGATAAAACCATACGGGAGCTTCTCTGTGTCACAACAAGTTTTATTAAGAAAATTAAACATTAACTAATAGGGAGGATAATCTGTACTAATCTTCCGAAAAATATCGTCGACTTAACATCTAGCAGTAGTTCTCCTGTATTTCTTTTATAATTATGTATCATTATTGACAGATTAAAATCCATTATTCACGAGCTCATATGCTTTCAAACATTAAGTAATTACATCGTAAGACTTCCATTAATCCATAAATCAATATAATTGGCACAAATGCAAACTATTTCTTTAATCTGCTTAGAAAAAAGATTACAAACACTCTTTAATATTTTTTTAAAGAATAGCTTTACATTTATAGCAATTAACAATTATATCTTCAGGATTGATGATTGCTTAAAAATATACAACAACACTTATAAACATTGCTAGCCAGATTTTACTATTTATAAGAATTTCTATTAGTTATAAAACTCATTTATTTAACATAAATCTTAGTGGAACGTGATCCATAGAAACATATAAGTTGCAACTTAAGCGTAAGTTGCGTTTTAGTTTATATATCTTAGCGCTTGTTCAAAAGTTCCACTTTGTAAGTATCTTCATAGTGAGGCTTTGTCTATTTTTAATACCTTGTCTATTGCTAACGATAAACTTATCTTAAGTTTTCAAAACAAAAACCTTGGAAAATAAAAAACAAAAATCTTCAGACAATTTTTGTTTTAATAGCATTAAACAACGAGAAATATTCATTGTTTAGCAAATATTTATAAAAAAAATATTTTGTCATAAATTAACCGAACCTTTGAAGAACCGTAACTTTTTGTATCATTTTAATGGATGACTCTTATAAAATGCGAAATTATAGTAATTTTGATTCTAGAACATTGTCGGTATATTGTAAGTTATCTCTTTTTTTCTTTGCATATAAAGAATAGTATTTCTGATATCGACATATAATGGAGCTATGTTCCATTCAGTCAAACACATTGAATTTGCTCTTTTACAACAGTTATAATATTTTTTTTTTATTTAAGTCTTTTGTATACTTTTTAAAAATAAATCTACTTTAATCATATCGAAAAAATCCTTTTCATTAACAATACTTTAACAATTTAAAAAGAGCACTTTAAGACAAATATACGCTATTAATCAAAACACTTACATCCAGAAGTTTTTGAAAGAAGTTTGGTATTAATTAGTGGATATTATTAACACAAAACATTTGAAAAGAGCACTTTAAGACAAATATACACTATTAATTAAAACACTTAAATCCAGAAGTTTTTGAAAGAAGTTTGGTATTAATTAGTGGATATTATTAACACAAAACATTTGAAAAGAGCACTTTAAGACAAATATACACTATTAATTAAAACACTTAAATCCAGAAGTTTTGAAAGAAGTTTGGTATAATTAGTGGATATTATTAACAAAACATTTGGCACCGAATCGATTAGGCTACAAGCCCATACAAAATATTACCTTCAAAATGACCCAACGTAAATAACGCTCTACGCTACTCACGTAGGGTCATTTCAAAAGGTCAAGGTAAAGTATTTCTTATCTTGCCTTTTTCACTTAAGCCTAGGACTTGTCAAAATTCCCTTTGTTCGTATAAAACGGCATAAGCCCTAAAGTTTCTCTAATTTTGGGATTATCCTTATGCGAAATAGGCACGAGTTCAGTAGAGGATAATAAAAGTTATTACTTAGAAAAATCATACTTTACTTAGAACTTATCGGACCTTGACCGGAATGTGTTGTTTTCATTATTTATAATTATATAATTCTGTGTATAGTAGACATTCTCTAGATTATTCAAAATAAAATAAACTAAATACGTAACAATAACGTGCTCAAACTACGCAGTGACTTGGTATATTCAACTTTTGTTTCCAGTGATAAGAAATATTTCATAGTGACAGGTTTAAATGTTCTGTGAAATACTATTCAACGCTCACAAAAAATACGCTGGCTTTATATCTGCAGGTGTTAGTAATCGTATATCAAGTTAAATATTAAGTTCCTCTCATGCGATACAAAAGAAAAGTACTACGGAGCAGTAATTTTGTAAAATTTTATGTTGTTGAGCAATATAATGTAAAAATATTTAATCGAACTTATTATTTCTTTTGAATACAATACTACTTGACGAGGAGTATCTTTGCTACCGATCCTTTAAATATCGTCACTGGCCACACAGATGCTACATTATGTCATCATCATCATCAGCCTGTGATAGTCCACTGCTGGACATAGGCCTCCCTAATACACCCTATCCTTAGGCGGTTTTTGGACCGTATCCCACCACGCTGGTCCAATGCGAGTTGTTGGTGGACCGACTTTTACATGCCCATCCGACGCATGGATCCTCTTATTTTCAGACAATTGGGTGATCGCCCAAATTGCCTAACTAACGAGGAAACAACAATGAAAATTTGTTAAGTGCCCGCAGGATTGAACCCACGACCTCCGGTTTGTAAGCACATGCCCATACCACTAGGGTAGGAGGCAGTCATTATTATGTAACTTACTGTAATTTTGTGATTGTATTTAGTTATTCAGGTAGGTTTATATTTTCAGTTTAATATATGAAATATTATTTGATGCTCATTGTTATTTTTGCATCATATCTTGCATATATTTTTTAAAGTTTTGTAGAATAGATGAATACTCTAGAGTTGTTTGAAAGGAGGTAAATTAATTAAAAAGTGATCGGTAACCGGTATACGATATTCCATAAGTTACTTTAATACGTTGTTGTACTGTCCGTGTAATATAAAGGATAAAATATTCTTTACTATAAAGTTTTACTGATATAGCCCCGGCTCCCTAACAATTTTCTCAACTTTAACATTAAATAATCATAATTAACAACTTTTTTATGTGTGTGGCTTAATTGTTAACAAGAGAATTTCAGACATTAGCAACCCCGACAAAGTGAAGTAATATTGCCTTACCCACGTCACACATATTGCCTCCCCAACATATTGGATTATAATGTAACTTATTTCAGTTTACTTAAACAATTAAGACGGCGTATTCAATAAATTTCGACAATAGACGTAACGATTTTAAGCAAATTGTAGTATGTTACTGCAAAACAAAGTAGAAATAAAGTTAAATAGGAAAATAATAAGGTATCAGTTCGCAAATGACAAAAACAGTAAAATAAAAAAAAACATTTAATGATTAATCCCTGGAACAATAAAAATGATAAATAAACCTAATGTTTTATTTAACTATACATTAGCAAGTATTGCAATATCCAGTGGGTATTGTTTTGAAGGCTTTTGTTTGGTACGTGTCAATAGGCGTTACTAAAATATATTATAACTAAATATTTTCCCTTATGGACTTCTTTAGTAAAAAGGGCACTCGCTCGAGACCAACAGTTTCAAGGGGTTCTCAATTTAATTTCTAAGAAAACTTTGGAAGAACAAAGTCTGTTACGCTTAGGAAATTAAATTAAATTTCCAAGTGACCCATGAATATTGAAAAAATACAAGGTTTTTTATTAAAAAAATAAGTGTTTTGTAGGCCTATTCCAATGTCTGGCCACTTGTTATTAAAAATGTTAAATAACAGGAGCAAGCAATTTGAGCTCAGAACAATAATGTTCTATACGTACTGCCATAATTTCCTAAAAAAAACAGTACGAAATTTTAATAAATGCAACCACATTGGGTTATATTCACAACAACGCATAACACGCATCGTTTTATTTTAACGTAACAAATTTACTTTTGGTATAAATAAGAATCAAATAGGTCCTCAATTATAAGGTTAAATGCTATATTTTATAGTTATTTTGAAGCACACCTATGTCTCCAACTCCAATTTATAGGTAGGCCCGTGAAGGACAAATAACAAGGCCTTGCTACAGATATCAATTAGAGGCGCTCACAGAGATTATCGTGTCCCGGGAGAATTAAAGTTATGACGTGCCTCGTCGTAATGGATGTTCTTGTTGAATCAAATAGTTTTATCTAAGTGAAGATTAATATATACACATATTCTACCTTAACGCGACCGACTTCATGACATGGTCAAATGAGTTATTAAACTCTGTGTAAGATATAAATTAAAATAATATAGTCTTCAGTCGTTATCGACAAATGTCTAAAAGCTATATTATGGCGCTAACGATGACTAAAAGTGACAGATTTTGTTAGGCTTGTAGTCATTTCCGCTGATTGGGCGATGCTAACGAGTACCAAGCCAGGGCCGCGTGGGTCAATCGCGAGCGCAAAGACGCCTTGTACACAGACAACTTAGTCCGGAATGGCAGACCTATATAATTACATGTTTTTTTAATTTTCAATCCTTACGCGATGTTAAACTAATAATAGAGCCCGACTTTTTGGCGCCATATGAGTCTGAAATTACACTTTGTGTACGTAAATTTCATCTTTTATTTGGCCAGGGTGATATATCATTCGCCATGTCAAAATTTTGTTAACTGTCAATATTTAACTTGTGATTAAAGACGCGAACCGTTGTCGCTTTTTACAACCCTAAATTTTGGTTGGTTTAACAAACCGTTAGTGTGGATAGGATTCAGATGCCTTTGAACACTTTATTAAAACCTTTTGACGTAGAGAAAATTAGCCTGCGCAAAGTTTTGCACTTCGTTAACACCGCAAAATATGAGTTTGCACTTATTTAAACCAACACCATAACCACAAACAAAAATTTGAGGTAGTTCATGTTACATTTCCTGGCGCGCTTCCAGATTATACAATATAACTCAATTGAATACAAAAATTTAACTATAGTCATAGCAAAGGGATCATTTTTGCCATGATTCTCTAAAACAATTTTTGAAAACATTTTTTGGCAAAATTGACTAAAACTTTCCTTTAGTCAACAATTTTACGCACAGCGAAAGACATCTGACTCTGGTAAATTATATCCTATACGATATTAATATAATCAAAATGTCATGTATAACATGTTTTGTGCTAATAAAATAAAGAATTTTTTAAATGTGTTAACTGCTCTGTAAACATACACTATATTACCGTAAATGAGCATTAAACATGCCTAATTGCATTAAACATGCCTAATTGTAGACCGCTTTAGGTACAATTACGTAGAACATACGTTAAGTCAATCATTAATGGTTTTGGCAGCGTTTATAATTTATTCGCACTTGGTTGTGATTTGGGGCCTTGGTTTTTTTTTTTATTTTTCAAATATGTATTAAATTAATTATTACAAAATTATTAAAAAGAAATGACACCAGTGGAAAATCTATCATTTAAAATAATGTACAAAATCGGAGCACTAGGAGCGGAGCAACGAGGTAACATATAAAAAATAAAAAAAACATACGCTCCGAATTTAGTAACTCCTCCGTCTTTTGAGAAGTCAATCAAAATTAAAAAAAAACAACAGGATCGACTTCTAAATCAAGCAGTTTTATAATGTATCGCCATCTTTATCTTCTTCTTCACCGTTACGTCTCTTTTAATGTTCTTAGCGATGCAAACACCGTCGAAGCTATTCTACAGCTGCAACGTGAATTAGTTATAACTTGTTTGATATTTAAAATAATTATGTAAATTAGATTATTGTTTTATTTTACATAAAATTGACTTTGTGATGGGGGTATTAAATTTCATAATAATCTTTACTGCTTTATAAGCGATCAATTAACTACTATTTCGCTAAACATTGGTTTGGTTTGTACCATTTAAAGTTAAAGAACCATTCGCAAACAAAGATGATAACAGCGTGCTTTTTGAACAAAACCTGAATAGATTTATTTACCAAGTCTTATATTTTTGGTTTTTTTGAGCAATTGTAAAAAAGGAGTACAGAAGAATTTCTTTTAATATTATAATAAAGTAATTTTATCTACCATCACGGAGGTCAAAAAATGTTAAACGTATCGTGCGGTGGTAAAATATTTTATAATAAATAAAATGAAAATTTATATTTAGTTAGTTTATGTTAATAAATTAAGCAACGTATCTTGCTGTGTCAATGTGCGAAAGACTTAATATCGACTCAATAGTTTCTAACCAAGGAAAGAATTCATGACAATGAAAAATATAAATATTTTACAAGTTGATAAATACTTAGATTATAAATGCTTGCACATATAAAAATGTATTTTTTTTGTTGGTACCACGTATAATAATCATAAAAAACGGTTATGTTATTTTTAAGATCTTCTATTTATGGATAAATTATTCAAAAAAGAAGCCTAACGCTTAAAAAATGCTTTGTTCAAGTTCATACCTGCAATGATAAAAGTTTAAACCGTAAAAAATGTTTGTTCGTCAGGCACTTATCTATGGTTCGGTTTTTTATAAAATTAAATTTCTTTTTAGTTATAATAATTTTATTCACGCCAATGATTTACCTTCACTACTGGTATAAAATAAAATCGAACCCTAAATGTAATTAACATTTAGCGTTCAGTCCACGTTTTAAGGTACGAGTCTTTCAGAATTTTAATGTCAGTAATCAAATTGATTTCTTTATTTACACACAGACGTTACACAACTTTACAGTAACATAAAACGTAATAATAATTTAAACTAAAAAATATATCAAAAAAAAAACTAAGTAGAAAAAGATACCATATAATAAATTTTTTACAAGACTTAACGCTCTAAGCATCATATAAAAAAGGTTGTATCTGACGACTTTGTCTGTCTCTATAACTTAAATTTCTTGTATGTTAATATTAATAACATTTTGAAGTGCCGTTTTCTCTCATCTTATTCATATATATCATCTTATTTATCTTACGCGATTTTTCCTTGAAATATATCCGTAAGCGACCAGTTAGATTATTATTTGATATACATGTTTTGTTAGAAAATAAGCTGTTCGGCTTAAAGATAAAGGTTGCATGCTGCTCCTAGGTGGTTACATAAGCTACTATACAAAGCACATAAGTTTGTTACGTCAGAACTTTCGCCTGGGTGAACCGATTTGGATGTTTTTTTTATTTGAAAACTGGTGCTTCCCGTTTGGTCCCATAGCAATTTGATCCAGTTCTGACAGTGGCGTAAATGAAAAAACTGAAGAAGTGTGATATTTCCATTAACTAAGGGCTCAACAAATGGAAAATTAATATCTCTATATCACGCCAATCGATTTCGATGATTCTTTTTTATTTTTTTATTGGAAAGAATGTCATTCAATGGTGGTTTCATAAGAGTTTGGTGAGGTTCTGATGGGATCCATGAAAAAGCGACGCTACTCTTCAAATCTTAGGAGCAAATTAACAATACTCGATAGAATCTTTCATCAGCTAAGAGCCGCCCGTAAATTAAGTGAGGATCGAAAGGGGGGGAAAGGATAAAGAGGGATTTTGGATGGGGGAGCAAATTAATCACAAACCTCTGCTATCCAAATATTTAAAATTTTTAGTCCAACTATACCATCATACTTAAGTAATTATCGTAGTCTAATTCATTCTTAATCTTAGTAGTAGAATTTATGCTTTCAGTAAGAATAAAAATTTGCCAGTTTTATTTCTTCTTTCGCTTTGCTACGAACTGTAAAGTAAAACGACTTCCTTCGAGTTTAGCAATCGTCAGTGACAAAAGAATCAAACAGCTCAGCGTTCGTATTCGTCAGTAATTCGTATTGAAATGGATTCAAGAAAATCGTTAAATTCTTATCTAGTCTGAAGTGCGTTTGAAAAATTATGCCACTATAAATTTTCTTTGTGTTCTATTCATACTTACATTTATGGTTATGTAAATACATCACGAGTTTTACAATCATCTATACATCATATCTTGATTTGCGACAACTTTACAATGTTTACAACAACTAGACATATAAAGAATCATTTATTGTCAGTTTAGGTTACAATATAAACTGATTATTCACAAAATTAAATTGGCCAAAAAAATAACAAATACAAGCATTAATTACCTATGATTATTAATTTTAAACACATTTTAATCTATAAATCTCTAGTCTACTATATTGTAGAATATATAAATTTCTAAACACTTTTCTTAACATATACTACTGTCAGTACTTAAGTTTAGCATTTATTTATGTATTTTGAATTATGATTACAATTCTGACAAAAAGAAATTATAGTGTAATGAGATTTAACATGTATAGTCACATAATAAATATCTAACTTTTTACGCAAGAACTATTGAAACTATAGAAATCATTAACTTCATTTAAGTTCTGTAATTGTCAATGGAAATAATAAGAACTGCTCAGCATCTAGAAATTGGTACTTAAATAGATTCGGAAATATCAAGTAGTAAAACTTATCATGTCTGAAACGTGTTTCAAACGCTCCTAATACATTGAACAATGGACTGTTCTTTACGTTCTTATTTAGCTACTTAAACATATCATGTACGTCTACTACTTTACGAGGGGGTCATTGTTACCGACTTTTTGTAATAGATATTACAAGGACTCGATAATAATAACCTGATGAATGAATAATGATTGAAATTATGTCAACAGACGATACTTCGACACATTTAAAAAAATAGTTTATTTAATGTAATTTGCTGCTTTTATACTACTTAAAAATTCACATTTCTTTACACATAAAAAACGTTTTAGCATATCTGTCATCTCTTTATATTATCTCGGAAATATTCAAAGTGTTTTGTATTATCATAAAGCATGGTAACAATCCACACACTAATTAAGGAATCGAGCCGCTTCGCGACATTTCTATCATAGGGTTATAACCGTTTTCTATATTGGGAAGGTCATAATGTTGTCATTATGGATATAATGGATCTACAAAATGTTAAAATATAAAAAAGTAATTTTTAATAGAAAAACGAAAAGCTCTCGTATCAATATAACTCCTTAAAGACAAGTTAAAAATTTTCAATGTTTATTAAAATAGGATAACAAAAAGACATAAATTGAATATTAAATCAAATATTAAAAATGAACCCTCTTTCTAATCGTGTAAAAGTCTCAACGTAAGTACGAGCTAACGGCCTTTCCTTTATACGGGCAATAGTCAAATTAATTACTTTTCTCTTCACCATGAAATTAAAAATGAGCAGTATTTGTAGTTTCATACAACTACAATACCTTAATGTTGTACACCTACCTACCGCATAAGGAAAGAGAGGTTTTCTCTCTAAGATTAAGGCACTGAATATTGCTTAATAACGAAATGATATAATTTTAAAGCATATAAGGTATTATGGATATTCTTCTGGTTTATCTTTTTTATAAAATAAGTCATGAGCTTTTAATAGGAGTTATTATTATAATTATAAAAAATATGAGCAGGAATATGGTCCAAAACACCGAAATGGGTACGAGTGTATTAAGGGAGGCCTATGTCCAGCAGTGGACGAATACAGGCTGATGATGATGATAATGATATGAGCTGAGCAAAATGTGGAAGTCTTGATAACTAATAATTGCATTGAATAATTATTATCATTAGGAATTAGTTAATAAAGAAAAAGAAGTGGAATAAGTTTATTAATTATTACATTAAAATGTGTTATCTAAAAATATGCTAAAATAATTTTAAATATTTATTCTGCAGAAAGTATAATGTTTATGTTTAAAATTCAATATTGAAAGAATGCTACGGTTATATATAATTATAAACTTTAGCACTACATTACAAGTTAATAGAAATCATATCTCAAAATAACGTGATCATGAAATACGTATTGAAGCTAATGTTTTTCTCACAATTTTTAAACAGATTTTGGCATATTCAGAAGTCACAACATTACACAAGCAACAGATTATTACTTACTAAATCTCACGTTTCTTTTCTTATGAAATTATGCATAATAATTAAAAATATGCATTGTTTACAAGTGATTTTTAGGACAATATGGACTAGGTTTTATCTTTTTTTTAAGCTATAATTTAGTCAGCGTTAAATTCAGTCTGAAAAGGGATTTTCGAACGGATTGACTTATTACTAGCGCTTTAAATCGCATCCTGCCACTCGTTGATAAGGAGGATTGGTTTTATTTCACAATTTCATTGAATTTATTACTTTTCGGTGGTTATTAAGAATGCCGTCACGTATCAATCGATACTCTTTAAAATTATTTCTCCCCATATTTCTTGTCTGCGCGTATTTTTTCTTTTGTAATCAGAAGTGGTTTTATTCTTGCGGGTTTTTTATAACAAAAAAATATCAGTATTTATCACAAGATATATCACCTTCGATTTTTAAACGTAAATTTCCTACTAAAATCAGTAAAAATTACTGGTTAGGAAAATCTAGTGTTAGAGTAAAACATTTTTGAGTCTTCATGTATAACATAGAAAAGTATGTAAAATAAACGCTGCAAACAAGTTAAGCAATACGATAGTACTGATAAAGTTAAGTACATTGGATGCTTAGTAAAGACCTTCAATTGTTTTTTAATCAAATTTCCATTCATAGTTTTGTCGATACATATTGGGTTCTAAAGTAAAAATGTGACAAAAGACATTTATTACTGACATATGTTTTAAAATGTTATAAGTGCCTTGTAAAAGCTAGTTAAATAAATACATTATATATCATGATTGCAATACCATAAAGATCTACAACTGCTATTTACAGGATACAGGAAAAATATACATGAATACCTTTAGAAGTTGTAAGCTCGATATATATACGCTATTTGCTCAAAATGTTATTTTGTAGGATTGGCCCAAATGTATGTGGAAGTGTATGTGAAACATGTACATGGCATTCATTGTTTGTCTGTTGCCCACAGAACGGACATAAATGTGGAGACGAAGCACATGCGCTTTAACATTTCCGAGGCAGAGCCGTTATTTTTTAAGTGGCACCTCCCGTACCCACCTCCGTCTCATGAACAGATACTGTTTCTTTTAACCGTGAAGAAATGCCTATTCATACTCGTCCTCGCGGTGGCAAGGACGTTCTTATGACTCTTCTTGGGCTTTAGATATGGGGTCACAGAAACTCTTTGGTAGTCTTCTCTAACAACGTCCCCCTGCACCCACCAGGGCACATCCAAAACTGGTTTATGCAGCCAGCTTAAAGCAGCCTCCTTCTAGGCTAGCCTGACACCCTAAGCCTAAGGTTCCTCTTAACTTACCCGGGGCTATCTAGGCCGCAAGTACTGAGAAGCACTGCTACGGCAAAGTGAGTACCTGTTCGAGTGAAAACAGTGCCTTTATACTTCAACGGCCAAGGATTTAAACATGTAGATTTTCTTATGTGGGAAGTGTAGTCGAGCTGGATTTAAAACCATAATAAGAAAATAGTATTTGGCGACTGCTTCCATTATCAGACTATCGCCTAGGCTCAATAAATTGGTACTGTATGGAAAAAACTGTAAAAAAGCCGCGCAAGATTGAGACAATTGGAGAAAGTTTTCTGTGAAGCTTACTTTCCTAACAGAAACATATCACTATCTTCACTTAAAGTGGCATCTTGCGTTGATATCATCAAATTGTTATTTAATAAATAAAATTTTTATTAATCATTTCCACTGCTTGTCAGATAACTTCGGTACTCGATTGAATTTTGCAGCATTAAATATGTTTAAGCCATATAACCGTACGAAAAGATCTTTAATTCATGTATTTAATTAATTACAATAATTGAGATGCTTTGATGTTTTTTTGGGAATACATATCAAATGTCCGTGCCGTATTAAAATTACTTGTATTTGATTACTTAATAATTAATTGTTACTAAAGAAATTATAATATCAATAAAGTTATATTATTATTTATGATACATCAACAGTAGGTTGTAAAATGGTACGCTAAAACAATACGGAAGCTTCTCTGTGTATCAAAATGTTTTATTACGTAAAGTAAACATTAACTGATTGAGAGGATAATCTGCAATAGTCGTCCGAATAAATATCATCGCCTTAAAATCTAGCAGGGTTATACGAGTACAACTAATTTACGTAATGAGGGTTTTAGAGTTTACACTTATAACTTCTAAAATATAAACTAGATCAACATACAATGGGCAATGTACGATGTAAGAAGCATAGAATTTAACTGGCGAAATATTTATATTTGTATGATATTTAATTATGTATATTAGAACATATATAACTGACCTTATATATTAAAAAAAATTAACAATTATTATCGGCATTTTTATACATTATTATATAAAATATTGTAATCGTTTGACATACAAGGTTGAATCTTCATTTGCAAAATAATGTAATATTCCTACATTGCTATTTAAACTATGGCGGGCGATCTATATTAGGGATTAAATATTTGCGTTGGATATATTACAGTAGACAAGTGTACTGTATAAATCAGGTCGAACCTATACTCATAATGAAATGGGATGCAAAGACTGACCACAAATTACACGGCTGGAAGAGATAAGGCGTGGACCAGTTTTTTAACAGGATCCTAAGAGATAGGTGGTACTCAATTGTATGTTGTTTTATTAATTTGTTCTTTTTTAATTTTATGTTTGTTCTGACACATCCTACACCTCAGGCCTCTTATCTCAGGCCAGCGCTTAAGAGGTGTGTAATGTTAGCTAGACCTCTTTAAGCTATGAAATATATCGTTGAAAGCGTGTTAATCGAGCCAAGTGCTCGACCTGCCTAGGCAGCCTTCGATTCAGCATGCTAACGGAACCATGAAGTGATGGCTCACGCCAAGGTCCCCTTCTACAGGACCTTGGTGCAGCTGTCACACGAGCCTGTAGCATCAGGTCGCCTCACATCTGGTAAGTTCTAAGCGGTTTTTCACGAGCACGAGATCACGGCGAAAACAATCACACGCTAGTTAATGAGGATAAATTATTGATACTAAAATTTCAATGCCTCAATTTTAGAAATAAAAACCTTGTTTTTAAAAAATCATTGGTTCTTTTATTGTGGAGGGTAAATTAATTGCTTTCATTATTGCACGTATAAACGACATGCTGTTCGTTCGTTACGACGGGACTTAATCACGATTAGAAAGAGGATTAATTTTGAAAATTACTTAGAAATTATATTAATGTCTAGTTGGCCCGGCAGACTTCGTACTACCGTATTGAGATATAAAAGGTCTATACTTTTGTATAAAATTTATCGGTTTAGATTTAAAAAAAAAATAGGTAGTTAACAACTGTTGTAAATATGCTGCCTATAGTTTAGTTAAATTAAGTTTTTATTTCACTTCTTGCGAATCAAAATGTATGTAGGAAGGTAAAATTATTTTTTTTTAGGTCCGGTAATCTTCTTATTTTTTTAGTTTTTAAACCTTCCCTGGACTTCCACAAATAATTCAAAACCAATTTAGCCAAATCGGCACAGCCATTCTGGAGTTTTAAGAGACTAACGAACAGCAATTGATTTTATATATATAGATAGATTAGCTTTTAAACCTTCCCTGACTTCAAATAATTCAAAACCAAATTTAGCCAAATCAGCCCAGCCGTTCTGGAGTTTAGCGAGACTAACGAACTATTTTATTGATATTTTTTACATTTTGTACATGAGTTGAGGAGTTTTAAGAAGCTCCAAAGCTTTTAAAACTATTAACTAAGCTAGTCGTATTGGCGCGTTTCCATTCAGTAGTCGTGAGCTTAAATCGTCGATGAGCATTCAGATGAGATGATGCTTCTGATATTAATGCGAGATTTTTTGTGACCTGAAAAACTGTGAAGAATAAAACAACAATTGTAGCATATATATATATATATATATATAATAGGTATCATGTCTATAAGCACGTAAAAACAGTAATAAGTAAGTAAATGTTCGGGCTTAAAGTGCATCAAAGCTATTATTATAATTGGTTAACGTAGCGAGCGTATATACTCTACATATATATTATAAGGTAAGCTAAGCGCATACCATCAACGCATAGTCCATTACTTTCGCCAAAATCTAGGTCAATATTTTTCCACGTTAGAATTTCCTACAAATGGTTTTTCAAAACACCTTCTCGTATACAATAAACATTTTTTACAGTTTTACATAATTCCTAACGGAAGAAACGTGAGAATATGTAAATGATTTCGTCGCTGGTATAGGCACGTCGCTTTGAATACGTGATTCACTTCGGAGAAAACATAAATATCATCTGGCAATTTATTTAGTTCACATTTTTATATTGAGAAACGAGCTGGACTGTAAGATAAAACCATACGGGAGCTTCTCTGTGTCACAACAAGTTTTATTAAGAAAATTAAACATTAACTAATAGGGAGGATAATCTGTACTAATCTTCCGAAAAATATCGTCGACTTAACATCTAGCAGTAGTTCTCCTGTATTTCTTTTATAATTATGTATCGTTATTGACAGATTAAAATCCATTATTCACGAGCTCATATGCTTTCAAACATTAAGTAATTACATCATAAGACTTCCATTAATATGATTGAATATTATAACTTCGTGGAGTAGAACAGTTAATCAATCAATGTAATTGGCACAAATGCAAAATATTTCTTTAATCTGCTCAGAAAAAAGATTACAAACAGCTTTTAATATTTTTTTAAAGAATAGCTTTACATTTATAGCAATTAGCAATTATATCTTCTGGATTGATGATTGCTTAAAAATATACAACAACACTTATAAACATTGCTAGCCAGATTTTATTAGTGTAGTAACAGGTACTATTTATAAGAATTTCTATTAGTTATAAAACTCATTTATTTAACTATAACTCTTAGTGGAACGTGATCCATAGAACGGATAAGTTGCAAAACTTAAGGTAAGTTGTGTTTTAGTTTATATATCTTAGCGCTTGTTCAAAAGTTCCACTTTGTAAGTATCTTCATAGTGAGGGTTTGTCTATTTTTAATACCTTGTCTATTGCTAACGATAAACTTATCTTGAGTTTTCAAGACAAAAACCTTGGAAAATAACAAAATCTTCAGACAATTTTTGTTTTAATAGCATTAAACAGCGAGAAATATTCATTGTTTAGCAAATATTAATAAAAAAAAACATTTTGTCATAAATTAACCGAACCTTTGAAGAACCGTAACTTTTTGTGTCATTTATGGATTGATTATGGATGACTCTTATAAAATGCTAAATATTTACTAATGAATTATTACTAGAATTTTACTAATACATTTAAAATATTGTTTTCTGTGTGTTTTTATGCCCAAAATCAGTTGTACATAGCGGTGTTCCGATTTAAATAGCACTGCAGCTAGTGCAACTAGTCAAAAGACATGACATATCATGTCACAGGGAGAGAATCAGACTAGTGACATCCCCTTTTGTATTGGTAGAGATCGCTCACATATCAGGTTTCTCGTCCTGTGTTTTCATTCGACAAATAATATTTAACTTTAAAACAAATTTTACTACTCCAGAAATCAAAAATTTATGCAACCATTATTACAGCAATTGTCATTTTATTTACATAAATTAAGCTAAAAGAAATACTTTAGGCTAGCTACACGAAACGAGCTGTTAAAGGTGTTTTTAGCTATTTTGTAGTTTTAAAGTTTACTAGGATGAGTTAGGGACTTAAGTTGGGGTTTAAACAAATTTACACATAGAATTTCCGATGCCTTAACTCATTATCGCCGAAGCTAATGCTATGAAAATTTGTGTTTAATGACACAAGCAAATAAAACAACTCATTTATATTATACTTTACAGTATATTTTAATACACCCCGGGGAAATTTCTTCAATTCCACGTGGATGAAGTCGTGGGTAACAGCTAGTTATGTATAAGAGAAAAAGACCGAGTCCGGAACAAGTGTTTTGATTCTAGAACATTGTCTGTATACTATAAGGTATCTCTTTTTTCTTTGCATATAAAGAATAGTATTTCTGATATCGACATATAATGGAGCTATGTTCCATTCAGTCAAATACATTGGAATTTGCTCTTTTACAACAGTCTACTTTATCTAAACTAAATCTATACTAAATCTACTTTAATCATATCGAAAGAAATGATTTAACTCATCCTTTTCATTAACAATACTTTAACAATAAAAAAGAGAACTTTAAGACAAATATACACTATTACTTAAAACACTTAAATCCAGAAGTTTTGAAACAAGTTTGGTATTACTTAGTATGTATTATTAACACAAAACATTTGGCACCGAATTGATTAGGCTACAAGACCAAAGAAAATATTACCTGCAAAATGACCCAACGTGAATAACGCTCTACGCTACTCACGTAGGGTCATTTCAAGAGGTCAAGATAAAGTATTTCTTATCTTGCTTTTTCACTTAAGCCTAGGACTTGTCAAAATTCCCTTTTTTCGTATAAAACGGTACAAGCCCTAAAGTTTCTTTAATTTTGGGATTATCCTTTATGCGAAATAGGCACGAGTTCAGTAGAGGATAATAAAAAGTTATTACTTAGAAAAATCATACTTTACTTAGAATTTATCGGACCTTGACCGAAATTTGTTGTTTTCATTATTTATAACTATGGAATTCTGTGTATAGTAGACATTCTCTAGATTATTAGCAAAATAATATAAACTAAATACGTAACAATAACGTGCTCAAACTACGCAGTGACTTGGTATATTCCAACTTTTGTTTCCAGTGACAAGAAATATTTCAAGTGACAGGTTTAAACGTTCTGTGAAATACTATCCAACGGTTGCCAAAAAATACGCTGGCTTTATAGCTGCAGGTGTTAGTAATCGTATATCAAGTTAAATATTAAGTTCCCTCTCATGCGATACAAAAGAAAAGAACTACGGAGCAGTAATTTTGTAAAAATTTTATGTTGTTGCAGCAATATAGTGTAAAAATATTTAATCGAACTTATTATTTCTTTTAAGTACAATATACTACTTGACGAGGAGTATTTCCTTTGCTACCGATACTTTAAATATCGTCACTGGCGACACAGATTCTACATTATTATGTAACTTACTGTAATTTTGTGATTGTATTTAGTTATTCAAGTAGGTTTATATTATCAGTTTAATATATGAAATATTATTTGATACTGATTGTTATTTTTGCATCATATCTTGCATGTAGTTTTATAAAGTTTTGACGAATAAATGAATACTCCGGAGTTGTTTAAAGGGGAGGGTAAATTAATTAAAAAGTGATCGTATACGATATTCGATAAGTTGCTTTAATACGTTGTTGTACTGTCCGTGTAATATAAAGGATAAAATATTCTTTACTATAAAGTTTTACTGATATAGCCCAGGCTCCCTAACAATTTTCTCAATTTTAAGCCACACAATTTTAAGCCACACAATTTTAACATTGTATTAATTGTTAACAATTAATACAATGTTAAAATTGTGTGGCTTAATTGTTAACAAGCGAATTTCAGACATTAGCAACCCCGACAAAGTGAAGTAATATTGCCTTACCCACGTCGCACATATTGCCTCCCCAACATATTGGATTATAATGTAACTTATTTCAGTTTACTTAAACAATTAAGACGGCGTATTCAATAAATTTCGACAATAGACGTAACGATTTTAAGCAAATTGTAGTATGTTACTGCAAAACAAAGTAGAAATAAAGTTAAATAGGAAAATAATAAGGTATCAGTTCGCAAATGACAAAAACAGTAAAATAAAAAAAAACATTTAATGATTAATCCCTGGAACAATAAAAATGATAAATAAACCTAATGTTTTATTTAACTATACATTAGCAAGTATTGCAATGTAAAAAAACAATACCTACTGGATAGGTATTGTTTTGAAGGCTTTTGTTTGGTACGTGTCAATAGGCGTTACTAAAATATATTATATAAAAAAAATTCCCCTTATATACTTTTTTAATAATAAAGGGCACGTACTCGAGACCAACAGTTTCAAGGGGTTCTCAATTTAATTTCTAAGAAAACTTTGGAAGAACAATGTCTGTTACGCTTAGGAAATAAAATTAAATTTCCAAGTGACCCATGAATATTGAAAAAATACAAGGTTTTTTATTAAAAAAATAAGTGTTTTGTAGGCCTATTCCAATGTCTGGCCACTTGTTATTAAAAATGTTAAATACAGGAGCAAGCAATTTGAGCTCAGAACAATAATGTTCTATACGTACTGCCATAATTTCCTAAAAAACAGTACGAAATTTTAATAAATGCAACCACATTGGGTTATATTCACAACAACGCATAACACACATCGTTTTATTTTAAACGCAACAAATTTACTTTTACTTTTGGTATAAATAAGAATCATATAGCTACTTCCTCTATTAAAAGGTTAAATGTTATATTTTATAGTTATTTCAAGCAAACCTATGTCTCCAACTCCAATTTATAGGTAGGCCCGTGAAGGACAAATAACAAGGCCTGGCTACAGATATCAATTAGAGACCTCACAGAGATTATCGTGTCCCGGGAGAATTAAAGTTATGACGTGCCTCGTCGTAATGGATGTTCTTGTTGAATCAAATAGTTTTATCTAAGTGAAGATTAATATATACACATATTCTACCTTAACGCGACCGACTTCATGACATGGTCAAATGAGTTATTAAACTCTGTGTAAGATATAAATTAAAATAATATAGTCTTCAGTCGTTATCGACAAATGTCTAACACTTTCCACAGCATTGTAATGCAATGATATATATGCGATAATATGTATGCTTTAGATTCTTGGTTAAAAATTTTAAAAGCTGAGTTCTTTTCGCCGGTTCTTCCGGTTCCGAGCCGGTAGTAGTGTATTTGCCAATCATTAAAGCAAATGTGAACTTCTATACTTGAATTTGAATTTGTACTTTATTTTTAAAAGGATAAATTAATTAGTGTAAACCAAAAAATAGATAAGTAATATCTTTTTTTTTTTTTGGGTTATTTTAAAATTGTTTTAGCATTATAATATGTATAAATGTTAAAATGTAAGGTACTTCACGTGGAGCGTTATTTTCTCCAAATGGCACACGAGTCCAGCGGGAATAATTTGTTCTTATGTTTTAATTCTCTTTTACATATTTCCATCAACGAAGTCAGACCACAAAGGTCTGGTCAAACTTTTATTGGTGCACCCATAAATTCTTTGAATTTTACGAGTACTAGTAACGGGCGGGCTATATTTAGAATTAAAACGATAAATTTGACGTGGGGAGTATTTTGTACATTGTTATTAATTAATAAATATGACTATTCAAATTTATCAACAAATAAAGGCACGATACTTAAAACAAGTAAAATTTTATATGTGTGATTTCTAATTAAAGACGACGTCAATGGGAAACGACAATGTCTATAGGCATCGGTGACCGCTTTCATCAGGTGGCCCTGACTGCTCGTCTGCTCGCGTATGCAATAAAAAAGGAGGGCGTGCGTGCAAGGAGCAAAGCCGTGTAGGTTATGTACGAGTTACCTACTCGTTGTCCGTTATCTGCGCGGTCAAACATGCCGCGCGTTAAACAGTCTGACATTACACTATGTGTACGTAAATTTCATCTTTTATTTGGCCAGGGTGATATATCATTTGCCATGTCGTGGATAAAATAAAAGAAAATATCATTTTTATTATTTAAAAATTTTGTTAACTGTCAATATTTAATTTTAGGATTACAGACGCGAACATTTGTCGCTTTTACAACCTATATTTTGGTTGGTTTAACAAACCATTAGTGTGGATAGGATGCAGATGCCTTTGAACACTTCATTAAACATATTGAAATTTAAAAGGTTAAATAAACACAGAATAATAACTAAATTTTTGGTTTTTTTGAGCAATTGTAAAAAAAAAGTACAGAAGAATTTCTTTTAATATTATACTAAAGTAATTTTATCTACCATCACGGAGGTCAAAAAATGTTTAACGTACCGTGCGGTGGTAAAATATTTTATAATAAATAAAATGAAAATTTATATATAGGTTAGTTTTAAGTGTTAATAAATTAAAGCAATCTTTGCCGAGTGTCAATAGCTGCGAAAAAGACTAAATATCGACTCAATATTGTTTCTAACCAAGGACAGAATTCATGACAATAAAAAACATAAATATATTACAAGTTGATAAATACTTAGATTATAAATGCTTGCACATATAAAAATGTATTTTTTTTGTTGGTACCACGTATAATAATCATAAAAAACGGTTTTGTTATTTTCAAGATCTTCTATTTATGGATAAATTATTCAAAAAAGAAGCCTAACGCTAAAAAACGCTTTGTTCAAGTTCATAGCTGCAATGATAAAACTTTAAAAATGTAAAAAATGTTTGTTCGTCAGGCACTTATCTACGGTTCGGTTTTTTATAAAATTAAATTTCTCTTTCGTTATTATAATTTTCTTCACGCCCATGATTTACCTTCACTACTGGTATAAAATAAAATCGAACCCTAAATGTAATTAACATTTAGCGTTCAGTTCACGTTTTAAGGTACGACTCTTTTAGAATTTTAATGTCAGTAATCAAATTGATTTCTTCATTTACACACAGACTTTACACAACTTTACAGTAACATAAAACGTAATAATAATGTAAACTAAAGTCCACTAAAAAATATATCAAATATATAAAAAAAACTAAGTAGAAAAAGATACCATACAATAAATTTTTTACAAGAATTAACGCTCTAAGCATCATATAAAAAAGGTTGTATCTGACGACTTTGTCTGTCTCTATAACTTAAATTTCCTGTATGTTAATATTAATAACATTTTGAAGTGCAGTTTTCTCTCATCTTATTCATATATATAATCTTATTTATCTTACGCGATTTTTACTTGATATATATCCGTAAGCGACCAGTTAGATTATTATTTGATATACATGTTTTATTAGAAAATAAGCTGTTCGGCTTAAAGATAAAGGTTGCATGCTGCTCCTAGGTGGTTACATAAGCTACTTACAAAGCACATAAGTTTGCTACCTCAGAACTTTCGCCTGGGTGAACCGATTTGGATGTTTTTTTTATTTGAAAACTGGTGCTTCCCCTTTGGTCCCATAGCAGTTTGATCCTGTTCTGACAATGGCATCCATGAAAAAACTGAATAAGTCTGATATTTACATTAACTAAGGGCTCAACAAATGGAAAATTAAAATCTCTATATCACGCCAATCGATTTCGATGATTCTTTTTTAATTTTTTGTTGGAAAGAATGTCATTCAATGGTGGTTTCATAAGAGTTTGGTGAGGTTCTGATAATGGGATCCATGAAAAAGCGACGCTACTCTTCAAATCTTAGGAGCAAATTAACAATACTCGATAGAATCTTTCATCAGCTAAGAGCCGTCCGTAAATCAAGTGAGGATCGAAAGGGAGGGAAAGGATAAAGAAAGGATTTTGGATGGGGGAGCAAATTAATCACAAACCTCTGCTATCCAAATATTTAAAATTTTTAGTCCAACTATACCATCATGCTTAAGTAATTATCGTAGTCTAATTCATTCTAAATCTTAGTAGTAGAATTTATTCTTTCAGTAAGAATAAAAATTTGTCAGTTTTATTTCTTCTTTCGCTTTGCTACGAACTTTAAAGTAAAACGACTTCCTTCGAGTTTAGCAATCGTCAGTGACAAAAGAATCAAACAACTCAGCATTCGTATTCGTCAGTAAATCGTATTAAAATGGATTCAAGAAAATCGTTAAATTCTATCTAGTCTGAAGTGCGTTTGAAAAATTATGCCCCTATAAATTTTCTTTGTGTTCTGTACATACTTACATTTATGGTTATGTAAATACGAGATGATGATAATGATATGAGCTGAGCAAAATGTGGTGTGAGATCTTGATAACTCAAGACTAATAATTGTATTGAACAATTATTATCATTAAGAATTAGTTAATAAAGAAAAAGAAGTGGAATAAGTTTATTACATTAAAATGTGTTTCCTAAAAATATGCTAAAATAATTTTAAATATTCATTCTGCAGAAAGTATAACCTTTATGTTTAAAATTATATAAATTTTAGCACTATATTACAAGTTAATAGAAATCATATCTCAAAATAACGTGATCATGAAATATGTATTGAAGCTAATGTTTTTCTCACAATTTTTAAACAGATTTTGGCATATTCAGAAATTCCAACATTACAGAAGCAACAGATTATTACTTACTAAATCTCACGTTTTACTAAAAATTAAAAATATTCATTGTTTACAAGTGATTTTTTAGGACAATATGGACTAGGTTTTATCTTTTTTAGCACTTACTTTTAAGCTAAAATTTAGTCAGCGTTAAATGCAGTCTGAAAAGGGATTTCGAACGGATTGACTTATTACTAGCGCTTTATATCACATCCTGCCACTCGTTGATAAGGAGGGTTGGTTTTATTTCACAATTTCATTTAATTTATTACTTTTCGGTAGCTCTTAAGAATGCCGTCACGTATCAATCGATACTCTTTAAAATCATTTCCCCCCATATTCCTTGTCTGCGTGTATTTTTGTATTGTAATCAGAAGTAGTTTTATACTTGTGGCTTTTTTATAACACAAAAATATCTGAATTTATCACGTTTTTTAAACGTGAATTTTCTACTAAAAATCAGTAAAAATTACTGGTTAGGAAAATCTAGTGTTAAATGAAACATTTTTTGAGTCTTTTTCTATAACATAGGAAAGTAAGTAAAATAAACGCTACAAATTAGTTAAGAAATGCGATAGTACTGATAAAGTTAAGTACATTTAGTAAACACCTTCACATTTAGTAAAAACCTTCCACTGTTTTGATCTAATATCCATTTATAGTCTTGTCGATACATATTGGGTTCTAATGTGAAAATAATTAAAATGTAATGAGTGGCTTTTAAAAGCTAGTTAAATAAATACGTCATATATCACATATTGCAATACCATAAAGATCTACAACTGCTATTTACAGGAAACAATATACATGAATACCTTAGAAGTTATAAGTAATGTTAATTTGCTCAAAATGTTGTTTTGTAGGATTGCCTCAACGTATGTGGAAACATGTACATGGCATTTATCTGTTGCCCACATAACGGACTGGGCAGAAACGTGGCAAGGATAAAACACATGCGCCTTAACACCTCCGAAGCAGTGCCGTTATTTTTTTTAAGTAGGGCACCTCTTCTACCCACTCTCTGTCTCACGAACATATACTGTTTATTTTTACCGTGAAGAAATGCCTACTCATACTCGTCCTCGCAGTAGCAAGGAAGTGTTACATGATTCTTTTTGGCGCTTTAGATATGGGGTCACAGAAACTCTTTGGTAGTATTCTCTAGCGACCTGTCCCCGCACCCTTCAGGGCACATCCAAAACTGGCTTATGAAGCCAGCTTGGAGCAACCTCCTCCTAGACTAGCCTTACTCCTTAAGGTGGCTAGGTTCCTCTTTGCTTCACCGGGGCTATCTAGGTCGCAAGTATTGAGCAACACTGTTCGAGGGAAATCAATGCCGTTACACATAAACGGCTAGGGAAGCAGATTTATTTATCTCGGAAGTGTAGTCGAGCTAGATTTAAAATCCTGATAAGAAAATAGTGTTGGTTCGGACACTGCTTCGAAGATCAGACTAACGCCTAACCAAACATGCTCAATAAATTAGTTTTGAGTGGAAAGAACTGAAAAAAAGCCGTGAAAGATTGAGACAAATAGAGAAAGTTTTCTGCGAAACTTATTTTCCTAACAGAAACACATCAAACAGCATCTTGCAATGATACCATCAAATTATTATTTAATAATTAAAATGTTTATTAATAATTTCCATCGCTTGTCAGATAACTTCGAAACTAGATTGACTTTTGCAGCATAAAATGTGTATAAGCTATATAACTCGTGCAAGCAATCTTGTATTCAATTCATTACAATAATTGCGATGCTTTGATTTATATCGAATTCACATCAAATGTGTGCTTTTGATGTTTCAGTTTATTCATAGCCACATAGAAATTACTTGTATTTGATGACTTAATAATTAACTGGTGCTAAAGATATTCTAATATCAACAATGTTACATAATTAATTATATACATAATATATATATCATACATCAACAGTAGGTTGTAAAATAGTACGCTAAAACAATACGAAGGATACTCTGTGTAACAAAAAGTTTTATTAAGAAAAGTAAACATTAACTGATACGGAGGATAATCTGTAATAATCTCCTAAACAAATATTATCGCCTTAAAATTTAGCAGGGTTATACGACTGTTCTATAATATACTATTGCCGGAACAATTTTATCTAATGCGGGTAATTAAAGAAAAGTAGTCTCGATATTGACGTTATGTCTGTCCGAGATCGTGTGTAAAAGACGGGTCTGAAATATAGGAAGGAGAGATCCTTGTAAGCCGATACCTGGAACGGAACTCTCCTCGTGTGTGATAAGTGTTGTGCATCGACTCGTCCGTACGAGACATCGTGGCTGTTGTCGGGGTCACGTCAGCCATTTTAAAGTTTTTTAGTTTAAGAGACGTTCAGATGTTGTCATTATTTTTACTTTTTGGATTTCTCTTTGAGATTTCTAAAACTATAAACTAGATCTACATATAAATAAGCAATCTGTTTAACGATCTAAAAAGCGTCGAATTGAACTGGAATCTTAAGCGTCATCACTATTTTACATATTAGGATATTCACTGAGTTAATGTATTCAAATAAAATTAAGCAATTATTATTGGTAATTTTTATTGATTGATTGTTCGACATGTAAGGTTGAATCTCCATTTGCAAAATAATGTAATATTTCTTCATTTTGATTTAGACTATGGCGGGCGATCTATATTAGATATCAGACATTTGCGCTGGATATATTACTGTGGACAAGTGTACTCTTATAAATCGGTGCGAATCTTAAACTCTCATTATCCAATGGGATGCAAAGAGATGCTGAGAGAGAGAGACAAGGCTTAGGAACAGTTTTTTTACCTGGATCCTAAGAGATAGTAGTACTCACACATATGCTTTTTTTTTTAGTTTTAATGTTTGTTCTTTACGCCGCTCCTGACCCGCCGATTTTGATAATTCTTCATTTATTGGATAGGTATGCTGTACAAATGTTAGCAGTAGTAAAATAGAATCATGAAATAACCCTACATTTATAAAATAAGTTTATTTGACCTTTTTTTAACTCAATTAAAATTATACGTCAAAATAAGTGATGTAGAAAACACTTCTATATGATGAATAACTCAAATATTTTAGTATTTCCTTATACTGCCAATTGTAGCCGACCCTTGGAAGATACATCAAAATAAGAATAACGTTTTACGGACTACTACATATAAGGATGATATAGAAAATGTGCAAATAATAAACGTCAATTTTTGCTTATTTTCCGTATATCCAATGTACTATTGGGTAGATATAAGAAACCGACAAGATTATAAACAGATGTAAGTATAAAAACAATAGAACATCAATACTGAGTATACATTTTAATTTACTTTCCACTATGGAAGTATTGATTGCTCGTAACGTATTTTACTTTTTTCTTATACCATGACGAATGCGGCATGGTGTCATCGATCTATCCTCCATCTGCAACTGAAACGGCGGAGCCCAATACCGAGGCCGCCGTTGGGGGTTGGGAGTCTTGTCCCTGCGTGAGTTTAGATTACCTAACTCCCATGGTCCCTGAGTCAAGGAAGTCTGTTACCTGGTATAGAGGCCGAAACAAAGGATACGTTAGTTGCGACAGATGACCGTAGAGCTGTGATGGTTCTGTTCGGTGGCTAGCACTGGACCTGACCTAACAACTACACATGAAACACACGCGAATATTTTATCATTATTGTTGCCAAATAAAAGATCTCACAAACCAACGATACAAACAAACAAAAATCCATACAAAAACAAAGATAACCCCATGGAAGTAATAAGTACTACGTACAACAGGAATTAACTGTTTTCGCATTATTGTAACAGAGCCAGAGCTAATAACTGTGCATTTGACCCTCTCTGGCGTTAGTAACTATATTTTAATATAATTTAATGACTAGTATTACAAAAAAAATATTTGTAATCTGCCGTTAGGAGATCATTACTTAATTTTTGATCGATTTTAATCGAAGATGCCACCAGCAACAAACTTACCCCTATGCACTACACATTTCGTGTTTTGCTTGCTTTTCAAAATTAATAATTATTATAACATTGACTGACAAAAAATAATTATTCATCGACGCAAATTACGCTATTACTTTTTATTGTCCCAATTCTCCTATTATCAAAGAAAAGTTTATAATATAAAACAACGCCATCTATTGACACACACAACCCAATCAATAGATATCGTCAACTGTTTGAATTGTTTAGAGCTAGTTCGATGTAATTGTCAAAAAAAATTATAAAAATGATTCGCAATAAAACAATATTACGACTTTAAATTGAGTTTTAAACTGCGTCGATCGCCGAAGTTTGACCAAACTACACATGGTGCGCAAACAATATTTAATTTGGTTAAGTAGTTTAGAGTCCATCGTGTACAAACAACGTGACAAGTAAAATATTCATATTAAGATGTCCGCGATGATAAAATTTAATTATTTTGGAACATATTTTTTTTTCGTTAACTAAGCCTATTGGACAGCTTCTCCCGTTTCTTCAATTAAATTTTATGGAGTAATGAAGTTCTGACGACGCAGAGAGATCGCTTTAGAAAAGGTTAACTAGAGCCTTCAAGCTATGAGTGCTCGGCTCTTCTAGGCTGTCTTCGATTTAGCATGCTAACGGGAACCATAAAGTAACGGCCCAAGCCAAGGCTCCCTTTCTAGCGACCCTTAGTGAAGTTAAGCCATTCCATGGGGAGACGGGTCTGTATGGTCTGTCTCATATTGTTGATACTAATATCATATCATCATCATCATCATCAGCCTTTGTTAGTCCACTGCTGGACATAGGCCTCCCCTAATACACGCTGGTCCAATGCGGGTTGGTAATGTATCATATCATTTAAGTACTATTTAATACTCAGTGCCTTAACTTTGGAAATAAAAACTTTTTTAAGATAATTATTTTTTACTGTTATTGCAGAGGGATAATTAATTGCTTTAATATTAGCCCGTTTAAACGACAGGCTTCATTTTTAATATGAGCTTTGAAATTAAATCAATGCATTTATGTAACTCTATTTTATTAATAAAAAAATAACATCTTGTACATGAGTTAAAGAGTTTTTAACAAGCTCACGAAGCTTGTAAAAAAACTATTACCTAAGTAGTCGTAAGTTAATTCGAATCGAAACATCGATAAACGAGATGAGACGAGGTTTGCGAGCACGTAAAAACAGTTATAATAGTAAAATAATGTGTTCGGGCATAAAGTGCACCAAAGCTGTTGCTATAATTGATTAACGTAGCGAACGTATATACGCTACATACATGTATATTATAGGTAGGTGCAGGCGCGTACCATCAAAACATAGTCCATTTTTTTCGTTAGTTTAGATTCTATAATACCATTGACTATTTTATACAATACAAGGCACTATTCAGTATCCGTGAGTAAATCCGGGACTGCAACATTATTTCATTTACTATATTCTTCAAAGAAATTAAACCCGCCTGTGTTTTGTTTTGTATCGCTTTTGTTGTATTGAAAAGGATATTGTTTGGATAATGCTCATTTCATAGCAGACTTTGTTCATTCGACCACAAAATCCCTTTGAAGTTTTTCACAATCTATTTTCACAAAATCAAGCTCTTAATTTGATGATAATGTTAAATAAATTGTGAACATTCATTCTAGTCACTAAGTGACAAAATTCATAAAGTGATATTATTCAATAAGAGTATAAATAAACCCAATAAAAACTACTATCAAATGAAACTTTAGTAAAAAAATATACGCTGTATTTTAGTCAAATCTAAGAAAAAGTTATGAGTGCGAAAGCGCTGCTTTATTATAAAAAATACTGTTATTTCTTGAAAAGACTTGCTTAGCGAAGCGAAACAGTTTCCCTCGAGGCGAAATAGCATGAAAAGAAAGTACCACAGTAAAAAATATAATGTTTGACCTTATCTTTATAAGAAATAACATGAAGCTCCTGAGCTAGATAGGATTTAATCCTTCACAATTAACCATAAAATAACGTAAGCAATTATTGATATGAAATCAGTCGACGAATCGACACTCAAAAAATTCTTATAATCTATTTATTTTGCCACCCATAAGACAGTACATCTTGCAGCAATTATCACCAATTAATCAGTGGTATGGGCGTGTGCTTTAGAAACCGGAGGTCGTGGGCTCGAATCCTGCGGGGACTCAACAATTTTCATTGTTGTTTCCTAGTTGGTTAGGGCAATTTGGGCCGATCACCCGGTTGTCTGAAAAGTAAGATGATCCATGCGTCGGATGGGCATGTAAAAAGTCGGTTTTCCTACCAACCGCATTGGACCAGCGTGGTGGGATACGGTCCAAACCCCTAATGGATAGGGTGTGTTAGGGGAGGCCTATGTCCAGCAGTGGACAACAAAGGCTAAAGATGTGAATCAGTAACATGTGATCTGAATGTAAAGTTTTTGAATATATTTCCTTCACATCTCCACGACTTCGGTTAATCCTGGTGGAGTTAATCTTAGTTACGCTACGTGCTGTTTTTAAATCAAACTATGTAAAATTATCAATTATGAATACTGTTATAAGTTATCGAATAATTAAAAATTATCTAAAGTCTTATAATTTATTGTTAACATAAAAAAAACATTTCTTTCATTTCTTTGCTTTATTAAACAAAAAGAGGCTTAAGAAGACAATCCAAATGATTGCTTTTCTAATTAATATATACATTGATCTATATTTGTAGGTGTAGGGTCCTTATAATAAGGGAACTTTTGAGGAAGTACCGCCATGCTACTGCACCAAATAATTACTGGTTTAAAGAATATAGGTGATACAGTGTAATATAGTTACTAGGTGAAGGGGGCATATCATTTTTTTTACACCGGCAAGCAAATGTGTGGCATATTATGCTGCATTTCTTTGGTAATTTGTTGATTTATGGTGCCTCCATTTAACTCAACTCTTCCTGCATTGTTACTAGTTGTGTTTGTTTTTTAGTGATCTACTTTGTAGAACAATCGAATTACTGAAATGTCACTAGCAATAAAAAACGGTAACTCAACCTTTTTCATATATGATTAAAATCCTTCGGATAATGGGTTTTAACGTAACAAACTATTTAATGGAATTGTATTGTTATAGAATTTATTAAAAACATATGCCGGGAAGATGCAAGTATCATAAAATAAGACTCATTAATTATTTACTTTAGCACATGCACTTAAAATGAATCCCAATGAAAACAACAATAGCACAAAGAAAAAAAGTATTTTATCTGTTAAAGAGAAAATAGTCTATATTATCTGTCTCCTTTGAAAGCTTTTTGAACTTGAAAACACAAATGTGTTGAAGGTATAATAAAAGGTGTCTGTCAGAAATATATAAACTTAAAGTTTGAAAATGATCCCAAGGGACCAAATACGTTAGCTTCTAAGAACAACTATAATACGAGCGGTGAGACGTAGAGTAAACGATGTCTTTTAGAACTTTGTCACAGACTTCTGCAAAAATAACACTTTTATAAAAAAAAGCACACTAATAATAATAGAATACACAAGTAAAATAAAGTTACAGTTCAAGACCTTTATTTAACTAAAATCGCAGTAATTTAGATAACTAAAAACAGAGTTTAAATTAGATTGTCTTAACACCACACAGCCAATTAACTAATAAATAAGAAAATAATTAACCTTGAATCTCGAACAAACGATAATAAAATAAATAAACAACTCGATAAAAAGACCTTTTAGATATAGAACATGTTTGTTCTTAAAATAATATTAAATCTACTGCGATAAACAGGGCAGAAATATGGGTTCATTACTTGTAGACAAGTGCATAAGGGATCAGTATCTAGCAAATATCTTGAAATGCTAAAAAGAATATTGAGGAAAGCCCTTTGCAACAACCTATTAAAATTGGAAAAATAGTATGATTTAAAAAAAAGCAATGTTAATGTTATTTACGGTATACTTCTCATGAACGATTCCGTAAATAACATTGTTTTCCTTATGGTTGAAGAAAAACAGAAATATTTAGCAAATGTTTATGAACGTTGCTTAATAAAATTAATACTAAATTGTTAAAATCATTGAAAAAATATTCAATTTCTCCATTACATTGAACATACAATATCCCTGGCAGTGGCTGATAACTGTCAAGAATATTGTATATCTTTGATATTTCCGACGACAGTCATTATGGCGTAGTCGTTGAAGGAATCTTAATCACATAGCTCGTACAAGCGACAAGCGTTTTTGACGAAGGAAGCGTAGTGGCAGCCTCATGCTGGTCGTGACGGTGTTCGACGGCCTGCCATGAGATAGAGTGACACGGGTAAATGTGTAGGAAGTGGATACAGGTGGCGCTAGATCGTACCTTTTGGTCTGGAGGGGTCTAGGGGTCCTGGAGGTCTGGATGTTCATCAATGGACTAAATCAAGCTGATATGATGATGATATGTTCACTCCCCTATTTTACGTAACATAAGTTTGTACTTGTTTTAGAGAATTTATTTATGCAATAATTGTAGCTGTATGAATGAACGCGGTTCTACTTTTAGTTTCTTTTTATTTCTCTAATAATAAAAGGAAAATATGAACACGTATGAAAAAACTTGCAGTTATGAAGACGGCTCGTAGAAATGAAAAATGAGAACATATTTTTATTTTAAAGTGTACGTTTGCATTAGTCATCAGATCAGACCATCATTTTTATAATTTTTAATGTTTCTCTTCAAACTATAAGTATTTGTAACTTTTCCATACTAATATTTGAAGAAGAAAGATGTAAGTGTTTATTTTAAATAAGCTCCGTCTCTCTTACTACTAGAACACTAAATTATCATTCAAAATATAGCTAGGCTACGTTATTACCCCAAAGAAATTCATACTAAAAATCTAAAGAGTACTGTACATCACTCGTGGTCGGACTGCTAGTATGTTATATTATATATATATATATATATACAATATCAGGCAAATATTTTCATTCATTTGACTACAGGTGGATTAGATATCACAATATTTGCAGCGAATACTACCTTTTTTGCCATTCTGTTAATCTAATTGTTCTCTACGACAAGGGACCATAACGAAGATATTTACCTCGATAATAAGAACCACTCAGTTCTGTGAAGTTAGACCATCAATAAATTCAAAACGTAAAGTCATAGTCAAAAACTATTTATAGAGTCCGACCGAAACTGCTTTTCCGGTCGAAACCAAAACCGAAACCGAAAGTTGGTTGTGGCTTCAGTTTCGGCCGAAACCGAAACCGAAACTCACGTGATCAAGTATAAAAATTCTAAAATACTAAAATATGGAGCTTTTATGCCAATATTTTGCTTTATTTTAGTCATGGAATGGAGACAGTATATTAAACGTGGTAATCGTTTATTTCGTTGTTAATAATATTTTTATGTAACAAAATAGTAAAAATATATAAATATTTTTTTCTAAATAAATTTTATAGCAACATGAGTTATTAATAAATACATTAAAACTGTGACTGTTGTATTAAAGACTAAGTATTGTTATTTTGAAATCTTACTAATTAATACTTTGTTTGTATTTGGAGGTCCTAGAGGGATCAAAAATAAAAGTGAGATAGAATATAATGACTATGATAGCTTAATTATTTATTTTTCTACATAATCTCGAGTCCACCTACGCACCAAGTCCAGCGTTCCAAGTTTCCAATGCTTCAATTCCTTTCAAAAAGGATTGTCTTGGTACTGCAAAAGGTCACCACGGCATCGTTTACTTGTTATATATAGTTTTAATACATGTTTCTCTTCAGTATTGTATCAATTTGAGAGAAGATGAAAAATAGCTAGGCGCCAGATCTGGTGAATAGGGGATGCTCAACCAATTGTACGCTAGCATGCTGAACGGTGGCCATCGCTAATGCCAACCTATGCGCCTGTACATTGTCAAGATGAAACAGCTCGCCCGTTCAAAGTTCGCCTCTTTTTATCATTGACGGCATTTCTCAACCTCGGTATTAAAGCTGCATAATCTGTAATGATGGTTACATGCTCCAGGTAATCAAACAACAATATCACTTTGAGTCCCAAAATATTGAGGCCATACCCGGCCAGGCCTATACCACGGCCACGGCATGAAGATCCTTCGGGATGAACCCGTATTTCGTCCACTGCCACAAAACTAGATTTAAAGTTTTAGAATCTTCTTAAAACTTGTCCAACGATGTCTTCGAAGTTGATTTGTTTCTGATTCTCGGCACCCATCTTGCTGGAGACTTTTCTCATATTCAAAATTTGGTCAATATGCGTTGAGTACCTTATATGAAATGCCTCGTTTCTTGGATTAGGTATCAGGTGGTAATTTTTAATGGCTAAAACAGTTTTTTGAATATGGCAGCATATGGTTATTGTTTCTTGTTGATTACTGGCTTCAATGGACGTGTGCCACCATGTTCGTCTTCCGTGACGTTCTCCCTACTCGAAATTATAAAGCCCACTTTGCGACAATTGATTATGACAGAGCAGTCTCTTCTCATGTTGCCTTTGAGCCGCAATAAATCTCTTGCGTTGTTAACTTTTATAACAGTGGTTTTTAATGACAAGGTCGCACTTGGGTTTTTCTTTTTCGAGAACATTTCCACACCTAGCAAACAAATGACTACATTCAGAAAAAAGAAAGAGACTAGAAGATTTTTCAATAACACAACAAATATCTGAGCTACACTTCTCAGTATTATTTGTATTTATTTCTTGGTTACCAAGGAGTATATATTTTGTTCTCACTACTATTTGTTCCCTCCTCGTCTTTCTAGAAGAATCATCAATTTCTTTTGTCAAACTTGGAATGTTTGTTTGAACTTAAATCGACTGATTTTAGCTCGATTGTAGCAATGATACGTTTAACTTTCGCTACTATTTTGAAATTGAAAACATTTCAGAAACCAGTTTCAGTTTCGGCAAAGTTTCGAAACCGAAACTGCGGCGAAACTTGATTTTGGCCAAAACTCGGCTGAAACCGAAACCGAAACCGAAAGTTCGGTCGGACACTACTATTTACACATTTTATGCTCTACTAAACACTTATGAACGGTAACAATTTACCAAGGCGTTAATCTGATTACTAAGTCAAAAGCAAGTACTTAGTAGTAGGATATAATTTTATAATTTGATATAAACATATCGAGAAAATACACGTTAATAGTTCTAAAAAATATATTAAAAATATATTTTTCTCCAAAGTTAGTAGCTCCCACAAAAAGGTTTTTCACAAACAGCTTTCCCGTGTACAAGAAATATTTTTTACTGTTTTACATAATTCGATAACGGAAGAAACGTGAGAATACACAAATGATATCCCATCGCTGACATAGGCAAGTCGTTTTTGAATGTGTGATTTATTTCGGAGAAACCAGCAAAAATATCTTCTGACGATTTGTTTACTTGGGATGTATTTTATTGAATAAGACGACGAGACGAGCTGGACCTTCAACTGACTGCGAGAGACAACGAATATCTCGTCCATAAGAATTAGGAATGTTTACGGAGTACTGATTTGTGGCAGAACTCGACACCGTGGTAGCACTCAGACGGTAAATTAAAAAAGGAAACCTACCACCTATTTCGAAGTATATAGCAATCATATTTACAAGAAAATTAGAAATTAAATTAATAATAGCATTTATCAGGGTTGTTGCGGATGCTAGATTTTTGATCATGCGACAGGATCGTTCCTGGGTCTTGATTTCCTTACCGTAAATTTAAAACTGCTAAACGAATGTCAGAAACAAACTATAATAAATGCATATAAGGACTCTATTGCATTTTATCGCCTCTATAGATAATTACCGCGATGAAATAAAGAATGTGTTATACCCATGATTAAAGAAATAAATATATCATACTTTTTATTCAAGTAAACATTTAATAATGATTTTAAAAATGAAGTAACTATTTTTATTTTTGTCTTCCGAAAGGGGTGACCAACGAATAGTTAATGTAAGTGTAGACTGAATCCCTCTATAATTCTCTCTTATTTCTTTTATTATGGTGTATCATTAATGTTTATTAATGATTGTTTGTTGTTGTACTGACTTACTGACTGTACTGGAACTTATTTAAGTTAACTAACCAGTTTTGACAGATTAAAATCCATTATTCACGACCTCATATGCTTTGAAAAATTAAGTAATTACATAATAAAACTTCCATTAATATCATTGATATAAACTTCGTGAAGTAGAACATTTAATCAATCAATGGAATAGGCATAAACGCAAAATATTTTGCTCAGAAAAAAGATTACAAACTGACTTTTCCATATATTTTTAAGAATAGATCCTTTTGCCTTAGATAACATTTGCTTTGATCTACACAATCATATCTCAATGATTGATTATTGCTTAAAAATATACAACAACACTTATAAACATTGCCACCCATATTTTGTTAATGTAGTAACAATTACCTACTGTTTTATTATAACAATTTATAAGTTATAAAACTCATTTATTTAACATAGATCATATTATAAAGTGATCTCTAGAAACATATAAGTTATTACTTAAGCTTGCGAGTTAGTTTATGTATGTTAAGCGCTCGTACAAAAGTTCCACTTTGAAAGTGTAACGTACTCCGGTATCTTAAAGAGCACTCTTTTTAGTGAATCTTTTACCTTGTCTATTGCTAACAAAAACCTTTTATGTTACGTTATACTTATTATAAAATAACAGTATTCAGTCTCCAGTTGTGGATTATCCTTTATGCGAACTAGGCACGAATTCAGTAGAGGACTATAATAAGTTATTGCTTAGAAAAATCATACTTTACTCAGAATTTATCGGACCTTGTTAGTTATTTAATAAACAGAGCACATACTCGTAAAACTTAACCAACATCCGAGTTCGAGAACAAATGTGTGACAAGGTTTTTTTTTAATTACTAAGTTATTACTACCTACGTTATTATAACAAAGTTAATTTAAAACAATATGTTCAATAAGCCTGAGGGGGCTGTCACGCAATATAAAAACGAGTGTGTCTAAGAAGTGTGTACGAGGCTTAAAAAAATAGTCTGTGCCTTCTTTTAACGCTCACACATTTTTGCTTTTGTTCGACCAAATGATGCAACTGTCACTTCGTTAGAACAGCAGGATCTAATCAAGGCCATCTCCAAGCTGGAAAGACGCGACCTCCGTCACTCCAATATGCTCTCAATACAGAGAGCTATTGAGCATAACCGGGGGTCCAAAGTCTTTGTACAACAGCTTAGAAGAAGCCATCTAACAATGTTGACTAAAGAGAACGGAGAAGTCGTCGCTTCGAGACCACAGGTTCGCACTTGGCACACACAAAGCCGGATGAAATGGATTCTCGAGCCACTCTCACCCGCTTTGTGTCGGAGGATCTTCCAGAAATCGGCCTAGTCGAAATCGAGGGGGCTCTTAAGCAACTTAAAAATGGAAAAGCCCCGGGAGAGGACGGAGTCACGTCGGAGCTTCTGAAGACCGCCGGTAAACCGGTGCTGAAGAGACTCCATCGTCTATTTAACTTTGCCCTTCTCTCCGGGAGAACTCCTGAGGCATGACATAGGGGTTCAGTGGTATTGTTCTTCAAAAATTGCGTGAAAACCCTATTGAAGAACTATCAGCCAATATCGCTCCTGAGTCATGTCTATAAGTTGTTTTCAAGGGTCATCTTGAATCGTCTTGCAGATATTATTGTAAAAAATACTTGGTTTTTCTTAATTAAAAATTAGCAATATTTGTGGTATCTAACAAACGAGCTGCCTGCTTTGAGACATATGGTGTTAAATCTCGTTTAACCAGTAAATATGCTGGCTACAATGTCCATCAATACGTTTCTACACTACTGCTTTGCGGCAGATATAGGAACCGTGGTGGTACCGCCCCAGGTGGTTCTCTGTAAAATAACGACCAACCACCTACGAACACGATTGTATTACTGACCGGTTAAAATCCTCCCACGGCATTTAATTATTATTTACGTATGGATTCTTCTATTTATAAGCCATCTACCAGTTTACTACAAGCATAGACATACATAATATGTTATTATTACACTTAATAATCAATACCATTAACTCGAAAATCTTAATACCAAATCTCTTTGAAACAAAAACTTTTATGGATGTTACTAATTCTTTTACCAAGAAGATGTGTCTGTGAAAATTATCTCATAATTGTAAAGCCTTAAAGGCGTCTACATATATATTTCAACACTACAAAACAACAATTAATAATCAACTTCCAAACAAAATGATTGACTAAGATATGATAAGTAATATCTACAACTTAAAATAAATTTTATTTAGTTTTATGAGCTTTTCTCTAAATGTGTATGATTCCAGTCAAATGTGTATTTATCATTATTTATAGCTATACCATTCTATGTATAATAGACATTTTCTAGATTATTAGCAAAACAATGTAAACGTAATAATAGCCTATTCAAACTATCCAGTGACCCGGTATATTCCACCTTTTGTTTCCTATGACAGAGAAATATTTCAAGTGCCAGGTTTAAATGTACAGTGAAATACTATTCAGCGTTTGCCAAAAAAAACTCTGGCTTTATAGCTGCAGGTGTTAGTCGTGTGACAGCTTACATGTTATGTTTCCTTCCATGCGATAAAAAAAAACTTTAGAGCTTTAATTTCTGTAGCAATGTAATGAAAAAATATTTTATTCTAACTTATTTTTCCATTGCAGTTTTGTTTTATGACAATCTTCAACGTACAATACTACACAACGAAGAGTATTTCCTTTGCTACGTGTCCTTAAAATGTGTATTCGGTCAGTCAAAAAGGTATATTTGATCTGTGTAATATTTAAAATTCATTGATTGTTATTTTTGCATCACATCTAGTTTTATAAAGTTTTGTAAAATAAATTAAAATCCCGAGTTGCATAAATGGGATTATATGATAGATAAAATTAATAGTAGTCGGTGACCGGTACACGATATTCCAGAAGTGAGCTTACTACGTTGTTGTACTGTCCGTGTAATATGAAGTTTAAAATATTCCTTACTATAAAGTGTTACTGACAATAATACTTCCAATACGAAGCCCCGGCTCTCGAGCGTTTTTCTCATCTTTAACATTTGTATATGTCATAAATAAGAACTTTTTAAAGTGTGTGCTTAAGTGTTAACAAGAGAATTTTAGATATAAGCAACCTTGAAAAAGTGAAGCAATAGTGCCTTACCCACGTCACAATATTGCCGCCCCAACATATTGAATTGTAATGTAACTTGCATCAGTTTACTTAAACAATTAAGACGAAGAATTCAATAAATTTAGACAATAGTCGTAACGATTTTAAGCAAATTGTAGTGGTAAGCAAAGCAAAGTAAAAATAAAGTTAAATAGGAAAATAATAAGTTATAAGTTCAAAAATAATAAAAACGTTTTACGATTGCTCCCTGGAACAATAACAATGTTCAATAAACATATAAGTAAATATTACAATATCCAGTGGGTATTTTTTTAAGGCTTTTGTTATGTATTTTTCAATAGGCGTTACAAAAATATATAATAACTAAATTTTTTCCAGTTATGTATTTTTTCAATAAAAAGGGCTCTTACTCGAGACCAACATTTTCAAGGGGTTCTCAATTTGATTTCTTAGAAAACTTTGGAAGAACAATGTCCGTTATGTTTAGGAAAGTAAATTTAATTTACAAGTGACCCATGAATATTGGAAAATTACGAGGATTTTTATTAAAAAAAAAAAATTTTGTAGGCCTATTCCAATGTCTGGCCAGGGGTTATTAAAATGTTAAATAACAGGAGCAAGCAATTTGAACTCGGAACAATTATGTTTTATAGGTACTGCCATAATTTGAATAAATGCAACCATATTGGGTTATATTCATTACAACACAAACACATATCGTTTTATTTTAACGTATCCAATTCATATTTACTATTGGTATAAATAAGAAGCATATAGCTACTTCAGTTAAATGTTAAATTTTATAGTTATTTCAAGCAAACCTATGTCTCTAACTCCAATTCATAGGCAGGCCCGTGAAGGACAAATAACAAGGCCTTGCTACAGATGTCAATCAGAGGCGCTCACAGAGATTATCGTGTCTAGGAGAATTAAAGTTACAACGTGCCTCGTCTTAATGGATGTTCCTAGTTTTATCTGAGTGAAGATTAATATATACACTTATTCTACCTTAACGCGACCGACTTCATGACATGGTCAAATGAGTTATTAAACTTTGTGTAAGATAAAATTAAAATGTTATAGTCTTTAGTCGTTATCGATAAATAGGATGTCTAACACTTATCACAGCCTGGTAATGCAATGACATGTATGGGAACAATTTTAAAAGACGACAAAAAATAATTAGATCGCCGAGTTTCTTTTGCCGGTTCTTCTCAGCTCTGAGGCGTCCTATTCCGAGCCGGTAGTAGTGTGTTTGACAATCATAAAGCAAGTGTGAACTTCTATATTTGAATTTGTAGTTTCATATAAATATTAATGTAAAACATAAACCAAAAAAGATAAGTATTATTTTAATTTTTAGGGGTTATTTCAAAACTGTTCTAGTATTATAACAAAACTTTCATCACGACATTACTACACAGGTACTACAGTATAAATGTTAAAATGTAAGGTTCTTCATGTGGAGCGTTAATTTCTCTCAATGGCACACGAGTCCAGCGGGTATAATACGTTCTTATGTTTTAACTCTCGTTTACATGTTTCCATCAACGAAGTCAGACCACAAAAGTCATAATTTTTATTTGTGCACCCATAAATTCTTTGAATTTTACGAGTACAACTTACGGGCGGGTTGTGTTTAGAATTGCAACGACAAATAAACACACGATACTTAGAACAAGCAAAATTTTATATGAGTGATTTCTAATTCAAGACGTGTTAATTATTTTGGTTGTCGCAATTGTAGCTATTTTAATGTACCCGAAATGTTTTCCTAATCTTAGCACTTCGGTCTCTGTAGTTCAAGTTATTTATATTTACTGAGGTAAGATCTATTTCATTTAAGCTTATGATACATTATTTATGTCTTCCTTGCGAGATTGGGCCGTCGTGTGCTATATCAGACCATAAAAATAATTCTTAACGACGACACTGCCCTCAAATTTCGTCGTATTTTAATCATATGATATATGTTTAACTATTCATTTAACTGCCTCCGTAGCCTAGTGGTATGGGCGTGTGCTTTAGAAACCGAGGGTCGTGGGTTCGAATCCTGCGGGGACTCAACAAATTTTCATTGTTTCTTAGTTGGTTAGGGCAATTTGGGCCGATCACCCATTTGTCTGAAAAGTAAGATGATCCATGCGTCGGATGGGCATGTAAAAAGTCGATCCACCCACCAACCCGCATAAGACCAGCGTGGTGGGATACGGTCCAAAACCCCCTAATGGATAATAGGGGTGTATTAGGGGAGGCCTATATCCAGCAGTGGACTATCACAGGCTGATGATGATGATGATGATGATGATGATTCATTTAATTGAAAAGCGTTCTTTGTCAATCGTAATTTCGTTTTTTATCAATGAAAATATTGCGATTAGGATTAGCTTAAAGTTATTAATAGTTATTAGTTAGAAAATGAAATTATTTAATTTCTCAATGTATTATTTTAATATGTTAACATGGACATAAGATAAATTTAAACAGAAAGTTGTTTTCAGTTCTAATTCTGAATAAAATTATATAAATATCAAAGCTCTCTTCAAAGAGTACTGAGAAATTATAACAATAGAACCCAAGAAATATCAGAATGTGTCAACAAATTACTAAGTCACACAATATACGTCCAATCCGATTTTACCCTCGCTTTTCATATGTACCCAAATATTTTTTACCTTATGAATGCTTCATGAATAAAAGTTGTTTTCATTGTAAAAACAGGCTTTTGTGTCTACCCTCATTTCTATCTACCTTCCCTTTTAAAATTAATTAAACGGGCTCATGACAATTTATTTCTTATAAGGTCTTAAGAACAATTGAATTATAAATCTAAAATTAAAACATAAAAACATAGAAGCTTAATATCGCAATCAGACAAAATTAAACATTGATAAATCATTACACATGCCCGTCCACATGTGGCTAATCGGACCAGAGATCTCGTCGAATCTTTAAAACAGGAAACTCTAGATCATCCTCCATACAGCCCTGATCTGGCGCCCTGCGCCTACCATTAGTTCCTGCACTTGAAGAAACGCCTGGGTGATCAGCGTCTTCAGGATGAAAACGAATTCAAAACATTAATCAAGGTACAGGCTTTCATGTACAAATAGAATTCTTGCCATATCTTTGCACGTCTTTTTAAATTGTAAAACGGTACTTACTTTTAAAAAAACATGCCTCGTATATATAATGTTTTTAAGTGAATTTACTTTTACAAGAATCTTATCTGTTTTTATTACCTTAAATTAACTTTGGACATGCCTTATTGCATTTTTTCACAGTATATACATAAAAGTTATTACATTGGGTTATTCTTAAAATAAGAATATGTTCGTTTGCATACTTTTTTATTGAACAATTTTGGGTGTACAATTACTAAGAACATTTGTTTTAACCGGGGAATTGCCCAGCCGCCGAGACAGCCCCATCTCTTGCCTATGACCCACTTCACCTCAAGGTACGTGTGAACTTATCGGCTTCTAAATCTGGGCACCGGACTTTCCCAAATCTGTTACCCAGGTGCCATGGAAGCCGTGTATATCAACCCTTGCAAGTCCTCGGCCAGCGGCGAGCAAGATGCTGCGCTCCACTGCAAGCACCAATTCGGCCGCAGAACGAGGAAAGATCGACGACACCATGCAAAATGTCACAATCATTCACGGCCCCTCCAAATCGCATCAGCGGTGTTGCACAAATAAATATAGTTAAAATTTATCATTTAAAAGCCTTAAATGATAAACTTGAACCACCGTTTGTAATTTAAACGCAAAAAGTTGTGATTTTTGACAACATACCTTTTTTTTCTTAAACATCTGTTAAGCATCATCACAACTTTTTTTCAAAAAATTGAAATTTAGTACGTTATTCTTTTGAGAAGTATGTTAAAAGAAAAATTTACCTATATGTAAGATTGGTTCAAATTGGCCAAACTTGAAATAAATAACTATTCATTATACAAGATAATAAATGAAATTTTAGCCAAAAAAAAAATATGACCGTCTTCTAACAGCGTATTACAGAACTATTTAGGCAATATAAGCAGGTAACAACGTGCTCTCCGTATGATTGCGGCGCATTTTTTGTCACCAAATTTTTAATCTCTTATAACTTTTAAGGTATTCCTTTCATCAAAATGTCGTCTATGACACATTTTATGTACATAGAATGATTTTTTTTAATGTAATAACTTTTATGTAAACTTAAACTGTATTATCTTAAATAAGCTTCGAATGTGCCTGATTGCAATTTTAAAAAATGTTTACATTAAAATACTTGTTATGCATTATTCTTAAAACATAGATATACGCTATTCTTTATTGTAGACCATTTAAAGTAGTTCATATATGTAAAACATACTTTACCTTTATCTTTTACACTTTTGGTAATTTAATCACACGAGGTGTGTATTAAACTACTTATCAAAAATTTTATTTGAAAATGGGACCAATGGACGGCAACTATCTATCGTTTAAAAGAATGAAAAAAATCGTTCGCTAGCAGCGGAGCAGCGAAGTAACATATACATAAAAAAAAGAAAAAAATACATACGCTCTGAATTTAGTACCTCCCTCTTTTTGGGAAGTCGGTCAAAAATATAAGAGTTATAGATGTAGACGGTCATTTGGTTTTGTCAAGGCATAGAGGGTAAATCTATACAATGCGTTATTTTTCAGTACTAAGAAAACACTTGATAAAACTATAAACAATTATTAACTTGCCTTAACTTTATAAAACTTTATAACAGAAATCCTTGTCGTCATAGCGTTGTAGCTGCAACATGGACATATTCAGGATCTGATTTATGAAGCTACGCCGTAGTACTGCAGGCAGTCGTCCTGGTTCATATATTATTGGGACTACCCACAATAGATTAGTCTGGACGTTAAGCCTGTTGAGCGGTCTGCCACATGCTCTTGAGTCATCTATAACGCCCTGGACATCGCTTTATAAAACGGCTATCACTAGTTAACGTGTTGAAAGTATATTTTAAAGTGTAACCAGCCTATTTAACCAAACTCCTAAATTATTAAAAATGTATAAATGTAATGTTTATAATTTTTTAAATGTAAATGTTAAAATTGATGGTTGAAACAAAAATACAAATATCTATTAATTAAATCTTTTAGTATAATTTTTATAATAAGATTATCGGAATTCATTTACACTTGAATGCAGCATTTATTCAATAAAATATATGGTTAGGATTTATTCTATGCTACTACATGTCAAAGTGTGGCAAACATCCGATTGATTTTACAAATCTTAATATATATAAATCTCATGTCACGATGTTTGTCCGGGATGGATTCCTAAAATACTTAACCGATTTTAAAATATGCCCACCATGTGTAGTTTAATCCAACTTAAAAGATAGAATAGCTTACATCTTAATTTATAATCGCAATAATGTTTTATAAAAAAAAATTTTTTTGTTATTATTTGATGCAAAATGTTTGCTACAAAACGATGGTGACAATTGGCGATATTTATTAATTGCGCTGTGTGTGTCAAAAGATGGCGCGATTTAATATTATAAACTTTTCTTTGATAATAGGAGAATTGGTACAATAAAAAGTAATTGCTCTAAAATTAATTAATTTTAGTCCGTTAATTTTATTATAATTTTTATTTATTGTAAAAAACAGAAATGCAATTTCATAACGCCGTTATTTTATACCAGGCCAACAATAAAAAAAGGTAATAAATAATACGAAAATAGTAGCTTCATAACATGCGCCGACAATATAAAATGTAAAAAATAGTGAATTTTTACAGAGCAAAATTAATAAAAGTGATGTTTTATCCTATATAAAGGAAATATTTCTATGACATATTGAACGGCGGATACGATTGGAGGTACCATATATTCGTTATTTATTATTTCATACGATATTTGTTTCCTTACGCTAGCGACGAATGTAAACAACTTTTGTTCTTTGTTTTTTAATAACCATGCATCTAAAACATTAAAATTATGTTTTTGGTGGTAGTGCTCCATATCCATTCAAATTATGACAATTTTAATAGAAAAGTAAGAATTAAATAAACAATAATAATTTTTAAAACAAACTCTTTTATTTCTTTTATTTACGCGATTATTATGATCTGATTTGATCATGGATGCTGAAAAGAATCCGAAACGTCGGGATTAAATATATTTAAGTAACGTGAAAAATCCGTAAATTAGTGGATTTGATACAAACTCTTTTGTTTAGATTTTTGCAAACAGAAGGAAAGTTTTGATTAATAGTCTTCAGTCGATTTTTATACCACTGCTATTTTTCATCGTATTCATGTATAACGGTAGCATCATCGAGATCACTATTTTTTACAAAATGACATTTATCTAATAAGACATGGTGGTCCTCATGACTGATATTTTCTTTCCGTTTATCTTAAGCCCTTAAATTGTTTATTACAATGTTAAATAAGTGAAACCTAGCCGCAGCAACGCGTGGCAGGGTCAGCTTACTTGGTAATCAAATTCAAACTCTATCATCACGCGTCATTGTTTGGAGAGGTGCAATATTGTGAATTTTAAAATTAAACTTTTGCGCATGTTGTATGTGATGGTAATGCCTAAGCAAATCACTTTGTTTTATTCTATAATTTTACTATTAACGTTACAATCAACGTTTTTCGTGCATATACAAACATGGATTGGCTTATGATTATTCTAAAATTTATATTTTGTCTTTATATACTATTTATTTTAAAATATATAACATCTCACTTTACTCTATTAATTATATGAAACGGGAATCAAAACTACATCCACCATTGAGGGAGTAAGGTGCCCAATTAAATGCTTGAGTTAATTTGCGTGTATCTCGATTACTTGGTCGTTTGATGTTGGCCCCTAAGCTTTGTTGTCTTTGAAAATTATCAAGTTTTATTATATTTATATAAAAAGATAACAGGTCTCTATAGATCTCTCTCGTTTATTTGCATTATGTTTAAAGTTATGTAAAAATAATTATTATCATGAGATTTAATGTAAGTAATAAATTTCTTTAATATTACATAAAGCATTTAACGAGTTCGTTTTTCTCCCATTCTCATTTAAAACAGAAACGTAAAATGTTCCTCTTTATGATCATTTTTTGAACGACTTATTCTAAACAAAAGCGGTTATACACCGTTTGGAGTTGGTCATATTTGTTTGTTATTTATTTACTTATATCACATAAAATTAAAGATAAATGTAACCGCTGTCTATTGTAGATCAATTAAAGGCATACAATTCAAAGTTTTTGTCAAACTTTTAAGTGAAATGAACCACTCAGCGTGCTCAATTTCTTCGCACGAGATAATTTTATGTCTTTAGGCAACACGTTTTATTTCTATTTTGTAGTTGTACTTCTCTTGGCGCGTATGGGATAAGATAAGAATAATTATTCACCCGCAACGAAAAACCGAAACCCTAAAGTCAGTTATAGTCATTATTTTAGTTTCTGTGTGATATTTAAATAAACTTTTTCTAACTACATCATGAGCTGTAATAAAACCTATAATGTGTTAAATACATTTTTCCTGATTTAATAAAAGATCTCCTGAATTAATCATGTCTAGTATTCATAAACACAAGAAGCTTTCCTATTTTCCTTTATACCGTTTGTGAAAAACGACTAACGTTTTTCTACAAACGTAGTATAAGGCGAAAATGAAATTTTTTTAAAAAGATTTTTATCTTGTTTCGCCAAAGAAGTATAATTTCTAACGCGTATAACTTAAGTACACGCACATTTTTCTTTAGTTTTTTTAAATAAGCAATCCCAACTCGCAATGACATGCACTAATTTTTGCAAAATTTATTAAGCGTAAACCAATTATAATTTACAACGCCCTATAATCGTATATGTTACGTTAAATGTCAACGTTCGCATTTGATCGTAAAAATAGGTGATAAATAAAAGAAATAACAATTCAATTACTGGGGCTACTACTTGAATCTCATGTCTTTAATATGCCCTGCAGCGAATTTATATATATCTAAGGGTCAAACAAGACGGGACGTTAAGTACAGATCGTTTTACTTTACTTAATTAAATTTTAAGACCGTATAAGGCTGCCGTTTAAGCGGTCAGCTTCCATTCAGAACGCGTAGTCCACAAAACCACGTAATACGAAGCTGCTTTTCATTAGCAAAATTTTGGGGTATAATTATTAAGAAATATTATTAGGATTTTTTAATCTTATTATTTTTGGTTAAGTAAATGCTATATTAAAAAAGCAGATTGTCTCATGCAGTCTATGGAGTGGATATTAGAGGAACATAATCTATCCGCCAAATTAAAGATGGACTTTAAACTTAATGGACGCCGAAATGTCGGGCCCTCTTATAGGTTAAACATCGCTTGGGAATTGGAAATGATGGCCCACCAATAAAAACGCGATCGCTTTTAGGAATAACATTTAAAAACATAAAAAAACAACATAACATTAAAAAAGCCATCAGTTACGTTAAGGATTTCTAAATTTCACAGTTACCCTATCTCTTCTTTTATCTTTCGTAACTTTTTCCATTGATATGAGATTAATCAGTAAAGAGTATTCGAAGAGATAAAGAGAGTAGTAATATGAGTAGTTAGCTCTCCACAAGTAACCGACAACCATCTGAAAAAAATCTTACAGTACTTGTCCCCTGACTCTCCATTACAGATTTTTAAAATGAAATTTTTTACAATAACTATTATAAACCCTGTTAGTTCATAGTCAAAAATTGTTAACAAAAAGTTTATGGTGAATATTTTAAGGTTTTATTTAAATATTTGCCACAAGTATTGACTAAATAATTAATATTATTATTTACTTAATACATGTTTTTGACAAATTTTAACTCCTGTTCGTCACTATTAGATTATCTTCAAATGACTAATAGCTTAGTAAAAAACGTTGGCACTTTAAATCCATTGCTCTTAGCGTTAGTGAACAAATTAACAATTATATGATGCACCGTGTCAAGGTCGCTTTAATTGTATTTAAGTGAAAGATTCGTGACTTATCCAATTAAAGCTTGCTCTTGCATTAAACATTAAAAGGGTCTCGAGAATATCTGTTCAAGTCTTTGCTTAGTTTGATCTCATTCTGTATGCTGAGACATAATATGTTTTTTTTTTTATAAATGTCAAAAAAGGTATTTAAATATTTACAGATTAAGATAAATAACTAGTGATTTAAAGGCCTTTCTTACTTCAATCTTTTATGTTTATTTATTGGTCGAATTTACGCATACCTATTGCGCAAATCGGACCAATTACCTAACAGTGTTTAGAATCTAGCAGTAATTTAATGCTCGGGCTCATCATGATTATATCAGCCTAACAAAATCCACAGCTAAACATGGGCCATAAACTTCCAAGAGGTACGATCCTGTCCCACCTGCATCAACTGACTCCCTACACGTTTGCACATGTCGTCACTCCACCTGGTGTGATACGAGATCATCCTACACTGCTATGGTCAGTACTCGAGGACTTTTTCCTCCTACGGTTGTCGGTTCTGCGAGCTATGTGGCCGGCCCAAGATTGCAGATTAAGCAAGCTAAAATGGCATAACAGTATCTATCATGCAGAGAAACTATGAGCATAGCCCGCTCCATAGCGTGCAAAGCCACTTAGAGCTTCCGAAGTGGTCCTAAACTGCTGGCCGTATGATGTATATTTAGAAAATAATTGGATTTCTAGCAGATGGTTTCACCCAAACATCTTCTGCATTTAAATTAGGTTATTTTTTCACCAGTTATCTTTGAAGGGGATTTGTAGTTGTTGGAATGGTCTAGGACTTGATCACAAAATGCGAGGTTGTTTTTTTGGCCTATATAAAAGAAACTAAAATTGTAATCATGCTTGTACACTTCTGGGTCTGGCAGAAGAATGTTATGCTTGACAGTTGGTAAAAACTGATTTATTTTCGCCAGTGAGAGGCCTTCGGTATATTATTGCTTTTTCGAACAAAATCGATACCGTCCATTTTCTTTAATCAGTACCCAATAAGTATCCAACGACCGAAAATAGTAAGTCACTCGAGTAAAACTAGGAAGTGCATTTCGTAAAATGTATGTTAAGTTGAATGCTACAGTTTATAAGAATACAATATATTTTAAAAGAGACTCAAATGTATATAATAAATAAACGACTCAAATATATATAAAAAAGAGACTCAAAGACTACGAATTGTAACTTCCCCAACTCTCTATCTCACCTCCAGCGATTATTAATTTCTTATAAGTCTAAAATAATTTTAAAACCTAATTTTCAAGTAATTAGGAAGAAGCATATATGCTAAACTATATACAATCAGTATATGCTAAACTATATATTATATATGTAAAATGAATTATAACGACGACTAAATACTTTAGTTCAATATATAAAGCGTAAATTAAAGTTATTTGTATGCTCAGTATCTATAACACTTTGCAAATGTTGTCTGTTCGTAAATGGATAAGATCATTAGCACCTATTCTCTTAATACGCTGCCAAATCAGCTTATCAGACGTGACAATAAAGTACCAAGCCATGGCCCAAATCTACGTATTGAAGTTTCAACAAACAGATTATACTAATGCGCGTCGCTCATGATTCAAATTTCTCGCATGTAAGTAGGAAATGGGCAGCAAAAACGTAAATATATTGCGAACGATTTTTTACAATTAAATTTATAAAAAATCAATCTACGTAAATATATCCAACTAGGTGCTAGTAAAATGTATGAGGACCTTAAATTTGGCTAGGTATAATATGAAACAAAAATCTTTAAAATAATCTTAAACTTATAAAAATAGTTTGATGGTTAAATAAAACGGACTTACAGCGTATTATAGCAAATAATAACAGTATATAAGCATGAGACTACGGGAATGATAACATTTAGTCGTCAAGAAGGCCTCGCCGGCTTTGCAAGTTTCGTTCACAAAATGGATTGTCTCAAAACTATTTTGTTTATGTTAATACTAGTGGCTAATGGGGAAGTTCTTCGTGAGTAAAATTAATTACTAATAAATATTTTTTTTGACGTCTTTATTAACATAGTACCAATTTTTAGCATTACTTTGGATAATGAATCGTCTGGTATCATTTTGAAATTATTCATTAATTAAATCTGTGCGAATTCTAGTAATGACTTGCACCAAACTCTCAATATCTATGAAGATAAAGTATTTGGATTTTAATATAACTATTAAGTGGTATGCAGTCAAAACAAGCCACACGCCCTGACTTTGGGTGCGTGACAATGCTAATAGCAATAATATTTTCGTAAATATCCTTTTAAATTGTCACGTTGCGCAGAGCAATATTAATCTGCATTAAATAGGCTACGCATTTAAAGTATTTAATTGTATGAGAATTAATGCTGTACTGATTAAAATCACCGAACAATTGAGCCATTTTTGCCTGAATAATGTGAAAGAACAAAAAAAATCACGGGCTACTTTTAATTGATAGATACTACAATTAAAAGGTGTATATTATTTTGATTTATCTTTTGAAAATCAGCCAGCGTTTGCAACGTAGGCAATAATGGTTTTAACAACGATATTATGGATTTATTATAACCCTTTATCTTAAATCACACTATGTATTAAAAAAAGTGTTTCAAAATTCGTTGGGTGTTTTTCATAAAGTTAATAAAAACGGAGAGAGTAAAAGACGAAGATGACTTTGTTTTATACTCATATCCATATTCTTATAATCATTTTTAACTTAATTTAATTTGACTTAATTTATATATTTTTGAACATGCATCTGTATTTTAGTGTTCATTGAGTGGCTTATAATGCGCAGTGCATTACTACAGAGACTGAAATAGGTAATGTCTGTAACAAAGTACCTAACTATTATTATTACTTAAAAGTAAAAAATAGCCCTATCCAATAGATGTGACTATAAGGCACTTCTTTATACGGATTGCAATTAACCTGATTACCTAATAGATAAATTCCGTCTTCTTAAAGGTCGAAATTAAAAAACAAATATTTTTTCTAACATGAAAGGGAAGAAAGAAATTGTATAAAACCATCCAATTGATTGAGTGATGTTGAGAAAAGTAACGATTAATTTTGTCATAACTCAGCAAGTAAAATAGTAAACACTTGGTCTTATATCAGATAAAGAAAAAAATAACGCTCTGTATTTGTAAAACTTGGTAAACGATATCTTAAATTGTGCTCCGTGAATAATTATTACAAATATAAAAATTAAATAGCGTAAAATCGTTTACCTGTAACAGATTAGTAAATTGTACGGATTTAGATATCGCCATAGAAGTCGTAAATTGGAAATAAATTGCCTCCGTAGCCAAGTAATGGCTTACGCTTTAGAAACCGGTGGTCGTGGGTTCGAATCCTGAGGGCGTTCAAGGAATTTTCAATTTTTTTCCTAGTTGGTTAGTGCAATGTGGTTTCATGCACCCGATTGTCTGTAAAAAGACATAATCCATATGCCGTATCGGCTTTATACAGTAGGTCCTGTGCCTACTCACTCTGGTCGTGTCAACTTTCCGTCCATCGGAATATGAAAGTTAAGAAAGAGGAATGTACCTGTCTGCGCATAAACTTGAGAACTATGATATCTCCAGTTAACTGATCTCTAATATAGATCGGCAGCCAATCGAAATCGAATAGAAGGACATTGCTATTAATTTAGAAATGCTGATTTTTTCGTACATTCAATAATGCGAGCCAATAAAAGAGCTACGTTAAAAATAATGAATTTTCATACAAATATTATTAATTTAAAAGCCTAAACCAAAGATAACACGATTTGTTTGTCTCAGTTACATTGAATATGCAAACATGTGATGCCTCTTTTCAATAAAATGTTAATACAAATCAAATAAAAAAGGGTTTAAATTTATATCTTTTGATATAATAAGATTTCGATTTGGTTCTAAGAATTGAAAAAAAACACTTTAGTTTATTACTTAGTGACAAACTTAAAAGATAAAATCTTAATAAAAAAAAATTCTTGACATTGGAAGTCGAAGTGATCAGCGGATGTAGTTCCTGAATCTTTTCGATTTCTATATACATAATACCGTTAGGAGCCACAAGAGTTGCAAAAGAGTTTTTGCCACTCTTGTGGCAATGTTTGTGTTATTTTATCACGTCTTTTATTTGCAGTTTTTGTTGGCGGTTCACAAAAACGATAAGAATCCTCCACCTCTCCTAAATCTCAGCTAGTTCTGACATTGTTAACCAAAATAGACGAATTTGACTATTACACAAGAACATCATACTTATAAGGGTTTTCTTTTCGGTTCTGCTAAAAACCCTCGTGTATTCTTAACATAAACAAACTGCCTCCGTAGCCTAGTGGTATGGACGTGTGCTTTTGAAACCGGAGGTCGTGGGTTCGAGTCCTGCGGGGACTCAACAAATTTTCATTGTTGATTCCTAGTTGGTTAGGGCAATTTGTGCCGTTCACCCTGTTGTCTGAAAAGTAAGATGATCCATGCGTCGGATGGGCATGTAAAAAGTCGGTCCACCCACCAACCCGCATCGGACCAGCGTGTTGGGATACGGTTCAAACCCCCCAATAGAAAGGGGTGTATTAGGGGAGGCCTATGTCCAGCAGTGGACTATCAAAGGCTGATGATAATTCTTAACATACGTTACTTAGGTTTTAAGTAAATAACAGTTAAATTGCAACATTTACGCAAAGATTTTTTCATAATGTAAGGAGATCGCCGAGATATTCGCAAAAAAAATTCAGTGAAAAACGGCACAATCTTGCCTATGACTCAAATCCGTGAAATTTACAAGTTAGTATTACAAGTTATTAGTCTATATAACCGTAAAATACGATATTACCCATCTCGCCCGCCGTAAACAGGAAAAGTTTCATTATAAAATACATAATACTTGCGATATAATCTTTGAGACATTTTCAAACACTTGAAAACAAGATGATAGTATACAAAATTGTCAGAATGTTATAATTTCAATAGATTACGTTCATGTTTGCTCAAGGCTTCTTAACTGTCAGCTATATCAACAATGATGCCTTCACGACACTACTTCATATTAACTAGCTTTATGTAACATTTGAGCCATGACTAATCTTTGACAACGTTGAGAGGCATAATAAATTTTAATATAAATAAACAACTGCCTTCGTAGCCTAATGATTTAGGCATGCGTTTTAGACACCGAAGGTTGCTTGTTCGAATGTTTATTGGAACATTTTTTTGAATGTTCTCTGGTTAAGATGATAATGTTTTCTGGTTGATTGGCAATACGGGCTGATAACTCGATTGCCTGTAAAGTATTAACATGATCCATATGACGGATGGACATTTAAAATGCAGGTCCTGAGCTTAATCTTTCTTCGGACGTTCGGTTATCAGTCCGGATCTATGACAAAGAGGAGGGGTATAGTTGTGCAGTAACTACTATCTTCATATTAATAAATGTTACCTAAAAATAAAACCGGTGAAGGTAGATTTGCACTACCGCGGTTATCTTACCAACACTGTCATAATAAAACTAGTATAATTTTCATTGGTAGCTTAGTTTTAAGTGTATCTGCTATGACATTATTGTTATCTTAAACGTATGAGCGCCTATACAACTCTCATAAGTATCTTCTTAGGCGTCAGGTACAGGTTGATTAATTTTTTAATTCTCGTAATTGATTCTTTTATTTTATTTTTTTCTTTTAGCAAAATTTAAATCACAAAAAAGTTTATGAAATAGCATTAAAAACAAAATAGTAATTTCACAAGAATAAAGTTTATTGTGAAACACCAATCACGCTAAATGGTAACGCATTGTTATTGGCCTGTATCCACCTTCCTCAATAGACACGCAATGTTTGACGAATAATAGCTGCAGACCTTCTAACGCAATAAAGTTTAACGTACGAATTTTGAACGTTTTTTTTAAATATATAGAATGATTTAAGAATTTGGTTTATACGTATAATAAATGCAGAATATCGCAGAGAAGCACTATTTAATGGAATTTTTTTAAATGTGATGTAGTAAACACATTTTTTGCGCCTACATTGCAAACGCTGGCTGAATACAACAAGATAAATCAAAATAATGTACACGTTCAATGTATTGTACACCTTGTAAAAGCCTAAAATATTTAGAAGGTTTTAGAGTGTAATTGTGTAATGTTTTGTACAACATTACACAATTACACTCTAAAATTTCTATGACGTAAGGATGACCTACATTATTTTTTTCATATTTTACAGACAAACAAAAAGTTTCACAACATTGTTTGATCATTTTTCAAATCATCACTTGATGTTTTGTAAAGTCTAGCTATCATGTATCATTCCAGCTAAAAATACTCTGGAGAAGAATATAATCGTATTTTTGAATGAATTGCGTGGTGGCACGACCACGGATTCATTGCCGGTTCCATCGTTGAAATCTATCAAAATACCCCCCGTCGATTACTACTACGAAGGGAAAGGGCTGAAGTAAGTGTTACCTTATCTATACTTTTAACTAATACTACACTTCAGTATCCATAGTATTTTACCAGCAAGATAGAATTGAAATAAAAAGACTATTTTCACATTTACAGGTTGGACTATTCAGTTGGAGAGATGCAGCTAAATGGTCTTGATCATTTTACTATTGAAAATGTTAACGCTAACGTCAAGACTATGGAAATGTCTGTGACTCTTAAGTTTCCGACTTTAACGCTTTTCTCCGGTAAGTACAGTACATAAAGTTATTTTGAAGAATAACACAAAATCGACTTAACTGTATATTTGTTGTTTGATAAAGAATACGCAAAGTACATAAGACATAATTTAATAAATTGCCCCTGTACCGTATAAGAATTGAAATCTTTTGCTATACCCCATACAGATGATCAGATGTGCTAAAATCGGTACACGTTGAATTTTGTACAAATGTTATATTATAATTACAATGTTTCCAGACAGCTACAAAATAAAAGGCCGGGCATTTTTGTTATATCCATTAAGCGGATCGGGAAAGATGCGGTAAGTATTTTTGTCTATAATATTTTTCTATTAGTAAAGAATTGAAAATCTAGCTGAGAATGGCGTACATTTTTTAATTATAATTATTATTTATTACACCTATGGGTAACAATGCAATGTACAACTTTTTTCTCAGGCCCGAGGCCACAAATAACCTTTGCTTATTAGTCCTTAAAAGGTTGAATTATTTTTGTATTATGCATACTTTCATAGAGTAGGACGTTTTTTTATTTTTTTTTGTCTTTTATCTGTTCATTGTTTCATACCCTGTGTTACGACTTGCTCCTTCTTTTCACGCAGATTAATTTTCCGGGATTCTGTTATAACGGCCGCGGCGCGTTTTGGGAAAACTATAAATGGCGGAACCCAAATTGAGGAGTTTGCGCTTAATTTCCATGTGAAGAAAATAGAGGTAAGAAATAACCAAATTACATTTATGGAAAATTTTCTAAACAACATCGTGGACGTAGAATTTTACAAAATATCAACTAACCGGGCAAACTTCGTACCGCCTCAGAATCAATCAATAAAAAAGCTGAATAAAAAATGCCGAATGTGTGAACGATATTAAAATATTTGATCGCATTTTAAACTAATCATCATCATCATCATCATCATCAGCTTGTGATAGTCCACTGCTGGATATAGGCCTCCCGTAATGCACCGCTACCCATTAGGGGGTTTTTGGACCGTATCACCGTATTCGCTGGTCCAATGCGGATGGTGGGTGGACCGACTATTTACATGCCCATCCGAGCATGATCATCTTCTTCTAGAAATTGGGTGATCGGCCCAAATTGCCCTAACCAACTAGGAAACAACAATGAAAATTTGTTGTGTCTCCGCAAGATCCGAACCCTCCGGTTTCTAAAGCACACGTCCATACCACTAGGCTACGGAGGCAGTTATTTTTTTTAAACTAAACGAAATAAAATTAATACTTTGGTATAAATTTTATTATTTAATATAAATATCATAGGAATTGTTGATTGTCAATATTAAATGTAAAAACAAACAGTAGAAGTATTTAAAATTATATTTGATTTCCAATCATGTTCTTCATATTTACTCACTTTGTAAACCTTTCCTGGACGTACACATATAATCTAATACCAAAATTAGCCAGACCGTTCAGGCCACTCGAAATTTAACAAGAGGAACGAAACTCAACTGATTTTAATTAATACAAAATAGTTATAATAATGCTATTTTAAATATTTACTACCAAGTGACGCTAATACTAAAATAGAACTTTGTTTATTTGTAAAATATGATTAAAATTTGTATTTTATCAGGCAAACCTAGAGAACAGCTCCTGGCCGATTAACAAAATCTTGAGCAAGGATGGTGTTAACATCCTTGAAGGTCATCGTTCAAAGATAGCCGACGCTATGAAGGATCACGTGGTCCCAACTCTGAACAATTATTTAGAAAAAGTACCATATTCCTATATACTTAAAGTGGCAACCTGATTTTTTACACTGTCAACCGATAATTAGGTATACGTTTTTATTGATAACATCTGTAGCAAATATAATGTTTGAAAAATAATTTTGTGATCGAAATCAATATTCTGGACTTATTATTTTACCCCCGAATCAATACCCCAAAATCTTGAAATAACTATAGAACCTCGATTGTTTATCGAATGAACAAGTTTTAGAAAATTATTAAACTGAAAGTTGTAAATGAAAGACAGAAAAAAATAAACAGCTGACGAAAAATTATGAAAATCGCTGTTTTCTTGTAAATAATATTAATAAAGATGATATCTTATAATATATTTTCTTTTTCCTACCCTATTTCTCAACATATTATAACGATAATAATAACCGATTTAATCCAACCAGCAACACGTTAAACAATTATGCAGAAGAAAAAAATATGACAACGCCAAATATCAAGAGAAAAAAGCCCTATACAAGACAAAACACACAATATACAAAAATAAAACTATATTTTCCTACATTTTTGCTCGTTTTACATGGTCTCAAAAGTATAGGTCGTTGCTGGATAGAGAAGACTCTAAGAATAATCACGCTACGTCAATAAATAACGCTGGAACTCTGCTAGCACCTTCCTTGTTTTAATAACCAATTTTACGATATTGACATGTTTATTCAGATTAATATTTTGAAATAGACAGCTGGATATTCTTACATTATTTGATCTTCTAATTTCACCCATGTATTAACACAAGATACGCGGAGACAACGTATTCTGACCTGTACCTACAGCTCAAAGCTTAATCATATGCATTTCATAGAATTTACCAATAACCATTGGCCTATTTCGTCTCCATCCACGGAAACAAGTAATGCAAATTACTTTTTCCTATTGACATTAAAAGCCAATATACAAAGTTGTTTAAAATACTAAGTCGGTTTTTTGGGCAGGGTAAAGCAACAATGCCACGAGGGCGGTTCATAAATTTATTTATAAAGTAAGATAAAAATTGTTATCAACGGTTTAACTATGAATTATTTCAAGAGTTCAGTATCGATATAGTTCAAACGTACTGTTAAATTAACTTGAATTATGTTTTTTTTTGGTGAACTAACTTGCTGCTTTACAGAGGTGTAACATTATCTACGAGCTGTACAAACTTACCATAACCGCAAGTGGCAAAACTTTTTTTGACAATCGCTCTAGTTTATTGCAATTTAATTAACATCTTCAAGAATAAATTATGCACATACTTTAAATATATACTTTGTTTTTCTTATTGTTTACGTATCTCGACAACTATGACCTATGGCAAAAGTGGACTTATTGAAAAGCCGTAAAACTTTACTTAATAGTAGTATACAAACCATCACATATTTCTACTACGTATTTTAGACTAAATAGGCCCTAGAAGGGTAGGGAACGACGGCTAAATTTTCTATAACAAGTTTTCAATGCTAGTAAAAAAAACGAACAATATTACGTATTTGCAATTAAGCAAAATATAGTAATTATGTTTATAAAATAATAATTATACGTTAAGAAACTATAAAAGCTTCATTTTAGTAGGTTAATTAAGAGAAGCATCACCACAGGATCTATTTCTGCCACAAAGACATATTGTGTATACATTACTGTTTTCTGGCTTGAAGGGCGCTGCAGCCAATGGAATTACTGGGTTAACGAGACGTAAAAACCCATGTCTCTAAGCGGTGTGCGATTTGTGGCTGTTACACTGCATTTCTTATGGGCAAGGCAAAACCATTACTAAAGTCCTTCTATCTTACTATTTGTAATAATTAAATAAAGGTAGATAATTCAGAGAACTGAAAATAACTAATAAAACAAAACAACCATGCATTATATTTTATTACACTGTACAATAAATATTGGGCTGTATACAAAATATAGAGGAATTCCAAAAGATATTGTCAACACTCGGGCATAATAAAATGAGTGCACGACCCCCACACACCTTTTAACATCGTAATAAAGTATTATTGATCAGACTACAGTTTGCTTCAGCCTCCATGCTTACGAATTATCACTTGCAGATCTATAAAATGGCAAATGGTCACTTCCCATGATGGAACATATCGGAGCAATTAGGATTGGCACCCAATAAATCATCTCGGCTTAGTGAAAAATACGCTAATTATTTTTATATGGCAACATTTTCTAAAACAATCATTTATTATCTGTACGCGATCGACTTTGCGTAGAATGGAACAAACTTTTCTAGTATTTTTTTAATCTATATCGCGTTCGTCAATAGGCACTTCTAAGGCACATAAACAAAAGTTACATTTGCTTATAATATTTCATTAATATATCAATATGCAAATGGTATTAAAAATTAGAAATACGGACCAAAACGAATAAAGTACGCAATAAATTATTTCCTAATGTCAGCTGTTAAATATTCGCGCAAGAGCTAAAGGTGTCAAATAAAGAAAAACGTCATAATTTCGAAGTCAACACCGTTTATTGGAATGTTGCTACCAAAAAAAAATTACAAAATTCGTATATTTATAAATATGTATATATTTCACTAGCTTTATATATAGAAAACACGTGATCTGCGCATGTTCCACTCAACCGAGACTGTCATATCACATCACCTCGACTTAGTCGCTATATTGAGACCCATTCTGCTCACTATAATTTACACTAGGCACCTGTTCCATTACAGTACATCAAAAAGGAGCAAAGAATTCACATTGTACAAAAAACAGGCGAATATATACCTTATAACCATTACACAAGGTGCACAATAGCTTTTGTACCTAGACGAATAACACATACAATATTTACAAGCCACCCATTGCGTCTTATACAACGACATCCCTATTGTAGGATTATCTCTTATTAATCGACAGTTGACCAATAGGAAGGCCACAATTAAAACGTTGCTATTGGCAACGGCTCGCTTTATAAATATTCAATCTGTTATTCGCCAAATTATAGTACAATCAAGTTCATCGTATCCATTCAAGATATATTTACTACAATCAGCGTTATTGCATTAGAAGAGTATTCATTAAAATTCGTTTGAGCTCATTATTGCATTTCAACACTATCTTGCATCCAACTATGCACGACAATCAAAGAAAATTTAAATAAATCGTCACTCACAATTCATTAATAAATTATACAAAACAATATTCTTACCAATCTTTTAGAGTATTTTGAAAATAAAATCAATGATAAAAAGAGAAATAGTAGAATAAAGCACTGAAAATTTTGACGTTTACAAAAGAAAATAGCGCTTGTTTTGCACGGCCGCACAATACATATTTAAAAAATTTCATCTATCACAAAAAAATATTATTATGTGTACACATTCATATGATTAATTGTTTAAAAAAATTATATAATTACATTTTATTTTAATTAAATACTTTGTCGTAATATGAAATTCATATTTTCAATTTAATGCGATCACAGAACATTGACAATCATTCGATGCACAATCAAAAACCAACAAAAAAAAACTAGAGATAATGGAAATTTCAAATTTAAAGAGAACTAAATATAGATATTCTATAGATTTACAGGTTATACTTAAACGTAAAGTTCGTTCATATTTCCATAATTTTATAATATACATAAGAAATAATCAAATCAATGAACAAGCATGATCTCAAATATCCAAAGCACAGTTACCACAGATACAAAAGAAAATATTAATATCAAGTTTATTATAGACAACAAGCCAATAGATAAAAAAATCCTGCTAAATGACCTAAGCTAAATTAACGCATATAAAACTGTTACTATATCATATAATAACTTCGAGCTCTATGCCGCCATGACTGAGCGATACATTTAGAAAAAATCCTAGTCCAATAATTAGTCATTTGTACCAAAACAAAACCATTACTCACGTGCTGACTAAATGTACCGCTCGAAAATGTCGGCATAGTCCTCAGAGTTATTCTATGATATCAACTGCCTTCTAAATGTTATTCACGTTAGGTCATCTAATAGACATTTTCTTTTGTCTATGGGTTTTTAGTCCCTCATTTATTTTATTGCCAAACTGACTGCATTCGTGTGGATAGGGATAAAGACAGAAGGATATAATCTGTGCATGAATATATCTAGGCCAATTTAGATTCGAAAATTATGCAAACACGGTAACACGTGGCAACGAAATAGCGTCTATTGTTATTACCGAACCAGCTGTGCCCGCGACTTCCGCGTGGTATTGCATAATATAATTTTGTTAGTTATTTTTTTATTATGCGAGCAACTCCCAGTTACATGAGCTATCTTCCAGTGAAAGTACCGCCAAAATCGGACAAGCCATCCGAGAGATATGCCACAACAAACAGAAAGACGAGAATTTAAAAAATACTTTGTTATATGTACTACCTAAATTAAAAAAAACGGCAATTTTAATGTTATAAACAGACGCAACAATTCTATTTATTTGTATAGATGTACGAGATTGCAACCGATTCGTTGCTATGGGTTACCGTGTTTAAAATCAATTCCGACTTTTGAAAAATGGCCAAATTTACTCTCTGCTGGCAACACCGATAAAATTGAACCAAACATAATGGCACCGTTAAATGCAATAAATATATCACCGATTCATAGTCGAGTTTTATTCCTCGTTGTATCCAAACCTATCGCAAAGCTCGCAAGATCGTAAAGCATCACAGTGGAGTGAACGTAAGCGTCGGCGGACATCTTGAAAAACCGACCATACGTTGATTTTGTCGCGCTCTAACCGATAGCTCCAATATCACTTATAGTTAGTTTTACACATTCACGGAACAATAAAAATAACTAGAACAACGTGAAATTATACATTTTTCGATATTCTCATTTTAAAATAAGAGGTATTTACATACGATAGCCTCTAATAAACCATTTATATAAAAATTTACACAGAATAAATAGAACAATCTATAATTAAAAATTAATTAAAAAAAACCCTCGTTATAAACACATTTTAACCGTTTACACTAAAAGAATAAATACACTAAATCTTATTTAAATTATAGATCTAAATGAGTATAGTTATTATGAAAATTATGCACTATTCGGTTAATCGATACAAAACGATACGATTTTTGAAATCAGATCCTTCGATTCGTCAAGATCCGAGTTGATATTAACAACGAAATAAATATAACAATCATATTTGTGCCCAAATGATTGAGTAAACAAATTTGATGCCAATAAAAAAAACGTAATCAAACTAAAAATGTATTTGTGCTTGTATTTTTATAAACGTCTCGAAATTTAGATTACTCTAGAACAAAAAAAAAGATCCAAAAAATGTGCACGTGTTTTGTACTGCCATAGTTTTTACAACGAAGTATCGTGTGAAAGGTATTTATATTTTCCGTTAATCGGGTATTTTGCTCGTGAGAATATGCTCTAATGGGATGCCATTCGTTTACAGTAATATGCCGAGGGACGGAATTTCGCAGACGAAATGTGACCTGTATTGTTTTTTAATGTAAAAAATACAACAACCCTCCCTATAACGCGGTACCATTATATCGCGATTTCAAAAACCCGCATAACACGGGCATTCACTCGTATAACGTGATGATCTCTCACATACATATATCTATGTTGTGAAATTTATAATGATTAATACGGTTCATAATAAGCTTCGCATTATTACAAAATTAAATTATTTCATTAAATTGGTGTATTAAAAGGTGTAGGTCTTATTTAAAATAGGGAAAAAAGTATAATTTATGAGTGAAGAGTTACAAGAGAACGTAATAATTACTTTTACGGGAATACCTCTTTAACGCGGGAACATTCACCGTGTTATAGTGAGGACTATTGTACCGTTTGAACCGTAAATTATGCAATGATTTGAGCGATCTTCTGTTATACTGGCAGTGTGTTGGTTTTAATTTACTTTTATGCACATACTGTATATCGGCATGTCCTTATCGCACCAAAGGAGATGTGATATTGCTTCAATAATACTCGCACCGTTTTTTTTTTTTATTTAAAAAAATCTACGATACGTCGAAAAGAGACTAAAAACGGCGAACACTTTTCAATGCCTATCGAATAAAACAAAATCACAGTACACCGTAAAAAATATGTACATTCCCGGTCCCTATAGGGATCTATTTACATAAAACTGTACTTGTTTCGAGTATCTGAGCAAGTGTGCGAAATCGCAACACGACTTCACCTTGGAACATCCCCTAACAACACGTCGCCAATAATGTGAATAGAACAAGCGACCCAGAAGCGACTTTATTACATACATAATACGGTACAATTTCGTATAAACATCACTAATAACCAACACCGTCGCATCGTTGACCGTTCTAAACAGACTACAAATACCCTCCGAATACGGCCAATCTATACGCACGCGACACGCGTCCGCACGCGACATACGTGTCCGAGTAAATCATCAAAATCGGTGTACACTAATCGTATTCAGTGCAAAATCTACATTGTTTTTTTTTATTTGGTCATACATACATACTGATATAAATAGGATAGCGTTGGTGATACAACGCGGCCGTATCTGACCGTAATCAGGCGTACAGTCGACGGCACAGTCCACACATTCGGGGCAGTATCAATGCGTCACTGCAGCATCAGCGATTCCAGGTTCCGATTGAGTATAGTGTCCTTCACGGAGTTGAACACCACTTCGATGTTGTGCGTGTCTATTGCGGTCGTGAAGTGGTGGTACAGTGTGGTCTTCGGCTCGCGGCGAACGTTCGCGAACATGTTCAGTATGAACAGCTGGACGTCCTGCAGGTTGTGGGGATCGCCGGCGAATTGGGGGTAGTACCAGCGGATGTCCGTCTCGCGGCTGCCCACCTTCTTAGCGAGCAGGTCCGACTTGTTCAGGAACAGGATGATGGAGATGCCCTTAAAGTTGACGTTGTTCACTATCGTGTCGAATATGTTCAGCGCTTCGGCGAGACGGTTCGTCTTCCTGGAATGGGAAATAATAGCGATAAGGTAAGTGGTAATGCACACTTCACAGCCTGATATAATTGTAGTATTATCAATATGCAAAAGCCCATTTATAAATATTAAAATGGCTCTATAACAACTACGCTTTCTCCTAGACGAATTATCATAGGGTCAGATCTGCTGTATCCATATTCATCTCAAAACAATTCAGGCGGTAGTTGACTCCCCGCAAACATTTAACTGATATTATTATTATCATCATCAGCCTGTGTTAGTCCACTGCTGGACATAGGCCTCCCATTATGCACGCCTTCTCCACCACACTGGTCCAATGCGGATTGATGGGAGGACCTACTTTTTACATACCCATCCGACACATGGATCATCTTACTATTCAGACAATGGGGTGATCGGCCCAAATTGTCAAAAGTGTGTTTCCCCGCGGGATTCGAACCCACGACATATGGTTTATAAAGTACGAGCCTATACCACTAGACCACGGAGGAGGTTATATTATATTATTCACAGGTTTAATAACACGTAAAGACCATTGTTTTAATAGGGTTTTTAGGCTTTTCTGTAATTTACGTGGTAGTGGAGTATGCAAGCTGGTGATAAAACCATGAGACCAAACCTTTACAGCAATTGGTAAAAGGGCCGGCAAAAGTAAATAAAGATAAACGACTTTTGCCCGGCGACTGATTATCATTAATAGTGGGTGGCGGAGTCTGTGAAGGCGTTTTGTTCTTATTCTTGACGAAGGTCGATGCAATCATAAAATTTCGTTAAAAATATATTTAACCATTCATTAAACAGGTTTAAGCATTCATCTCGATTACCCAGTTAAAATTGCTTTTTATCATGCAGAACTAAAGAGTTTCGAAACGAGTTTGAGCACTGCGGGAATTTCATGTCAGACATTACACTTCTATGAGGAAACAATTAATCTTTATCTACCTTCAACTTTAAACTAACTCTTTCTCTCTTTGCAAAGAGATAATCTGCCTACTAATCGCGCATTTCTTCATTTAAGAAATGGACAAAACAAATGCGATACATCCCCTTTACCCATTATCCAATTAATTTATCATGGGTCGGCTTATAATTCTCATCATCATCAAACTAATCCATCCAGATTTATTAAAGCTCTTACACAGAACGGCTGTCATCTGACATTCCCAGCCAAGTGGGTAAACTACATTTAATGAATATATTCGTTATTAGAAAAATTTTCGACACTAACTTTCAATAAACATCTTGAGAGGGCCTGCTCATCCCACCCATAGATCATATGACACTTTTCAGAACAATTTTCAGACGTTTGGGTAATAAACCCAAGTTGTTCCACGCAACAAGAAATCAACAATAACCACAAAGTGGTTTCTTGACAGGATTTCTACCCACGATCTACTGTTTGTGAAGCACCGATTCACTAAGCCACGAAAACAAAATTCGTACATGCGATATATCAAAACGATTAGAATTCGACATTTAATTTAAAAAAAGTGCCAAGATTGTACTAGTTATGCAGTTTAAAACTTTAGATAATTACACAGTTTAACTAGATTACTAAGGAAGTACCACGGGGGTGCCGATTTCTGCTGAAGATGTTAACGCACTTCTATGTTCCAGTTTGGAGGACACCGTAATCATCATAATTAACTGTGTAAACGAGATAAAATCATTGCTAAATGCCATGTCTCAGAGCGGCAAGTAAACTTGTGGCGTGTTACGCTGCGTTCTTTGCCGTCAGGGCGTACAACTCACCATCATTTGAACGTCCTACTTGTGTTCTTTATATCTAATAAAAAATATAGCAATAAAATGAGCGAAAACATAATTATGTTATAGAATTCAATATCCCCTGGAAAATTACAGCACCAAACTAGTAGCAGCCAGTATAATTTATTGCCCTTACCAGTAAACAATGTATCATTACACGGACGTAACCATAAACATTCGCAAGCCGTTTCACCCTAAACCAAAATTCAAGTGCACCTGACACTTGTAATTTTCCAATATGCTGCACAAATAAACTGAGTTTAATGCATTACATTACAGCTTCGACGATCGAGACAAATTACACATGTGGGCGAACGTAATTATGTAGATTCGTAATGTGAGCGTTGCAATGATTCCATTGCAACAGGGAAGAAGGAAGCGACGAACAGTCTTGTACATTAAATATCATCATTGTAAGGGTAAATTCATTGATACAACTCGTGGAATTAACGAACCCGATTAATATTACAAATGCCAAGGCTTTTGTGGCACAATTATGCCTAACAAACTCAACAATATTCCAATCATAACATTATTGACGCATCAGAAATATGCATTAAAGGCAATATAAGAGGCATTACGTAAAAATCTTTTTAGTTTAAACTCAGAGTAAACGGCCCGTCTAAGTCAAATTGGCCAAGGGCAAGTCAAGTAGTTCATATTACGCATTTCTACTCTATTTGAGTATAAATGCGTAATATGGTATCTTAAATAGTTTAAAATTCGTAAAAGCATGCGATACAACTATTTTTTAACAAAACCAATATATAATTTAAGTAAATAACGTATTCCACTTCATCAAAATGACGTCTTATATATACAGATATATACAATATTATGCCACACTGGCAATTGCACAGTGACATTTCTCCAGTAATACATTGACGCGTCCATATTTTCCTCGTGTTTACAAAACTTCCACGTCTTATTTGGCGCAGTTATAAAGCAGACGCGGCCTGTCAACGTGGGTGTGTGCAATTTCGCGTTATGCGCACTAGTGTACGTACAAAGACTGTATGAATCATAGACTTGCACCGAGCAACCGCGAGTGCTTTATCGCATCTAAACAGTGATACGAACCTAGATAAAACACACGATGAATTATAGCAATTATGATAAATTAAACGTTGCGTAATCCGCTATCGAGAGTCGAATTGCGCCTTTCTGATAAACTGATAAAATTCCTGTTGATATGAGCATGTAAACGATTCAAATCGTGTTCCGTTACGCAAATAAATCTTGATTATTTTACCTTTCAAGGCCATATGAAATGTTTACACAATTTAAGTATAAAATAACTAAAAGGAGAAATAAAATATCGAAATTGGAGAAGCCTCCCGGTTACGTACAGGACATTAATACTTTTATGCACATTGATATACAAAAACTTTAAATATACTGTTTACGCGAAGGTAAACCGTTTGCCGTGGCTGGTAGCCATAAGCACACTGTTGACCCTAATCATATCGTAAAATGGACCCGAATTAATAACATGAAATTGAGGTCGATACTTAAAGATGATCTATTTTAAGAGACGGTTTTTTTTATAATTATTGTGCAAAGAAACTCTTTTAAGAGTCTACTTATTTTAAATAATTTACCATCACCATATATTTTACAAATACATCTTTATCATTCGCACAAGGAAACGCTTGTACAAGAAAGTTAATACTCTACAACGACAGACAAACGAATGCAATACAACTAACTAATTAATCGTCGGTTATTTAAGAATTTTGTGATTATCGACATTTTCAACCAAACAAGAAAAAAACTAGACTAGAAAGCTCCTCCGACCAAAAGCGGCTGTCACTATTCTGTTCACGAATTTTCGCCACATATACGAATTCAATTAGCACTAATCTATTAGCGTCAACCTTGGGGAGTCCACGAATACGTACGTCGCCATTTTGTCCATTAAGTCACGAAACAGTAATTTGAATACAGTTATCGCTCCACCGGCACGATTCGACAGGATAGGAAAAAAATTAAACGCCAAGTATGCAGATTTCCAAAAACTATTAAGATAACATAGTGTATATAACGTACGTGAACTAGTTTTCGATGAAATTTTCCATATTGTAATTATACATTAAGTTTGAAATTTCATTAAAGAATTAAAATACTAACTACATTTATAACGTTACGTGCTATAATGGAACATTACTGATTACAGAAGCCCTCATAAAATCCCACCTTTAATTTCTCTCACACCATTCAAACACAAATATCTAAACACACAAACGCACGGTCTGCTAACAAGCACGGCACACATTCGCCACTGGTCTAAAAAGAGAACTGTAAGAATGGTCCATAATCGGTACGAAATCAAAACCAGCCTTATAGCGTCTCGTGAGGGCATGAGAACATTTTTTCGTCGGAGCACATTTCGTAGTCGCTCGCATTTTAACGACGGCCGTAACCTATTCGATAGTGACCCAATAAAATTTATATTTACGATTTCAAGACTGTATAACGGGGCGCGGTGTGCGTGCGGCAGATTAATACGGGCCGAGAGTCGAACTTAATGCCCGTTTTATTGCGACTCTTGCTGGTCGTACACAGGATGGGTCTGCAATCTATCATTCGCGTATTCGAAAACTAGATCGCTTTCTTTAAAAAAAAACTCACACGTCATTTTAAAATCAGCAGCAGTGAAATTAATGAATACTAACGAAACATGGCGTCGTAAGTCAATCGATTCTGTAGCTAATTTGACTCATGTACAGCTCATAGTAAAAATATATATATAAATAACTCATTCATCAAATCTGGCGTTATGTTGATTCACAACAATGACGTAACCGATAATGCGCTCGTCTGTTGCCCTTTACTCCAAACAAAACAAAATGCATATTAGCATTTAGAGAACGATTAAATCCCGGCCTTTTCAATGTCATAAGTGCAAAGTCAAGGTCGTTTCAAGGTCGCACACACAAGAACATATCCCCACCTGTCTTCCGATAGCACCTGGTCGAACTCCGACGAGGACACGAGGAACAGTATCGAGGTGACCGAGTCGAAGCACTGCGTCCACTTCTGCCGCTGCGTCCTCTGCCCGCCGACGTCGACGAACACAAAGGGCACGTTGTTTATGTTTATCGTACACTCCGTTATGCCCTTCGTCGCCTTCCGACAGTGCAGGATGTCCTGGTGAGAGGGGACGTAGTCGGGCCGCGCTATGCGCTCCAACTCGCCGAAGAAGTAGCTCACCGAGTCGCTCTGGAATTTTGAGAATATGGGATTAATGTTTGAGTCAAATTAATTGGATTTTGTACAACTTTGAACCTACGTGTTCTTTTGGTATCTATCACGCTAATAGATACGAGTGTTATCCCGAATAACACTCGTTTACAATTACAACTGAAAATATAAAAATTGCTTCCTGCCCGTCACCCTCACTAATAGAGGCACATGAAATGGTGTTTAAATAGGATGCGGACTTGAAACTTTTACCACATTTATAATTAACTCACCATATTTTTGTTTCCTGACTTAATTTGCACCAGCTAAGAAGCTAATTTAAAGTAAGAACACCAATACAAAAAACTGCCCGATTAAAACAAAAACGTCATACATATCTACATAAACTTCAATGATGCTAGATTAAACAGTAACTTAAGAATATATTATCACTTTTGATAAATCAAAGATTCTTGTATAGGCCCATAAATGATAACATAAACATACACAATAATACGAATGGCTGCAATGAATGTATAAATACACTGTACCAGTTGAGCGATTATCCTTGAAATATGAACATTTCCTCCACACGACGCATTCACAAAAAAAACTCCGGTTAACACTAAGTTAAGTCGTTATTACGTCTTATCTCGATCGAGAATTATCGTTGTGATAATCAGCGTACATATATGGTAAAACGCCAAAGACAGTAATAACCCGATTGAGGTATCGACTTAAAAAAAAAAAACTGTTTAGAACCTCTGTAACATGGTCAAACAAGTGTTATTCGTTGCTCAAGTCTTATTACATGATTTCTACAATTAATACAACTTGATTATCTTAATTATTTTGAATTAAGGAATGGTATACCGCTTAAATAGTTAAGTGTCATTGATCTCATTGCTAATATATAAAAGACCATATTTGCATATGTATGCTACATAAAAAGCAAGGCAGGACATAAAAAACAATTGAATGACTTGCCTTCATACAACTCTAATAAATTGAGTATAACAAAGGTATTCATGATTAGGCATGACCAGCTGGAACAGACTACAGTAAAAACGCTTCAAATCCATGACATGATACATTCACCCCATGTCGGTCCCAAGTAATTATCACATCAGTTTCACCAATCAAGCATTCAGCGTATCAAATCGGATTATCATACTAAGGGTTGGAAGGTTGACTAAACCGCGATGCCCAACGCATCGGACACAGTAGCGCGGAAATGACTGGCGCCGGTGCCACTTAGGATAATGCATACGACACACTTCGTTGTTGTTACCAGCACTTTGCCCTTTGTCTTAATTTATAAGGACTAAATACTATAAAGCGCTTTCTTTTGTTGCTACAAATGATATTTCAACAGAATAGTTATCTAATGAAACTAATGTTAGGATTGCGCTTTCATTTATACTTATTATTTGTTATTCATTATTTCGGCAAATTCTTATAGAAATCGCTGGTACGTGGCGAGGGCATCACATTCTTTACAGCGATAATGTAAACTTTAGTTTTTTTTAAATGGAAATTAAGTAATCATCTTAAACATCATGATATCCTTACCTTAGCAAAGTAGGTACATTATTTAAAACAAGAGGGTTAACTAAGTTTAATCTGCGTTACAAAACGGTTGCAGTTTTGAAAACATTATTATTATGTCATGTAACGCTCGTAGCAATTAACGCCTAACGCCTAATTACGCCTAATAAAAAAAATAGAGATGATTTCCTAAGACATTGTGATGACATAACATAGATACAAGGAACAAACATAATTTAATTCTTCCAGCAACTAGACTGCGAAGAATAAGAAGTCTTTATGGGACAATGTATACGTTTTTACAACAAAATCCCAGTAAACGTTCTGAGGTCTGAGGCGTCCTTTTCCAAGCCGGTAGTAGTGTGTTTGACAATCAATAAGCAAGTGTAAACTTCTATATTGAATAAAGATATCTGAATTTTAATTTGAATGGTATACATCGTCATTTGTCCTTCACTTATCGACAAAAATGCAAGGCAAAATAATTTTTCAGTACCAGTTTCTGATTTGTCTTTAATAAAACATCGAAACTAAAGTACCTTTCAGCTATGTGTATAGTTTAAGTTTAGCCAACATTCCAATAATAGGCTTTTTATCTGTTCATCGTAATAGTATTCTGAACACACTAATAGTTATGTTTGTTGGGATTTCACAATGACAAATCCTCGTGTTTACAAATAACACTGAAAACATTTCGACCTTGGATGATTAACCGCGTTACAAACAAATTGAGAATACAACAGATTTTCGTTTACAATGATTTAAAACCGTAAAATTAATTTACATGTATTACGTCACCAACCGGATTGCTAGGAAAAAAAGCTATGAATAACGCATACCTTATTACACACGTCTACTAAACTTGTTTACAAATTACACACGTAATTTGTATATATAGAAATAAAAAATAAAGTTACTATAAATAATAAAACATTAACGTCTCCAACTAACGTTATTCATATACAAATTTTTCAGAGCTTCACATATATCACAGTAGAATCCTTAATGTGACCGAAATATTCTGCTTGTTAACGTTAACGTTTACTGGAAAAAAATTTATTTCTTTAGTATATGAAGTTTTTCATAAATCAATCACTTTATTGACTGTTTTTATTGTGCCGACTACTACTATATATTGAGTCATTAAAATTGTAAAATAAGTAAGAATAAAATGTTCTTATACAAATAAAATATTAAATAATTAACTCTGTACTGCCCAAAAAGTTTAAAAATGCTTTAGGTCTAGTTTTGTTGACAAAAATGTTTAATTCTCCTTCTTTAGTCATCATAATCAAGCGTCTATACTTCCAGCAGCCACCATGCAGTGACTCTAGCCTTGTTATAGCAGGAAATAAGACCTGACAATATCATCGTATCTAATTAGAAGTTTTGCAACGCAAGTCGAACACAATATGAACCAAACGTCCGTCAGCGGCAATCGGTCACGACCAAGCACGGGTCAATCATACAAGCTAAGCGCACTTGAATGAGTCGACCCAGATATCGGCTCGCGAACAATTGACTTGAGTCAATTGTTTATAGCCTAATACCTTTTATTATTGCAAAGCTTACTATAGCCGATTAATATATATTAATTTCAACAGTTGCACATACATGCTACATTAAGTTTGGTATTAGAAAAAACATAATAAGTAACAATAAAATATGCTGCCAAACTAAAGTGGTTTAGACCAAGAAATGTTTGTCTTACAATAGAAGTTTCTAGACCTGCACTGTCTCATAGAATACTTTCAAAGCTTTTTTCGAAACTCGATACAAACGTAATGATTAGATCTTACATATGAAAAACTAGGGCTCCTTTTATTTTATGGAATTGCAATTTCCACCTATAATTAAGCCAATTTAACTATTAATAGCTATAAAGTAACCCTTAGCAACAAAGGGCAACTTGCTGAACTTATGGTGCTGTTAAAAGTCTAGCGTCACTCGGTGATTGATATCTCAGCGATAGTTCATTAAAACTTTTTATGTACGTCACCTCTCCGTTTTCATGAGTTACTTTGTCAAGTCCCCGTTTTCTTGAGTTACAAATCCATTCCAAGCCTAGTTTATCTATAAATAATAATCTTCCTTGTTTAATGACTTATGACCTAAAATCGCTTCAGTGCAGCGCATACAGTGAGCCATAAACACCGACGGTATACACCACAGAGACGGCGCCGTACATCGACAAGCGACCGATTGCAGATTCGTAATCCACACTCGTAAATCGGCCGTCGGTCGGTTTCGTTCGACGCCAACATGTGAGCGGCGCCGGGTTCAAACAAGGGGGTTTGAGCACAACGGGGGCATTCACACCTCGACGTTTGACCCCCCGAGCACTGAGGTGGGCTTCACTCGGCGAGAGAAGCAACGCACTTACCCGCGAGGAAAGACCGCGGGCAGATGTTTACGCTTCGAAATTGGAAAGATGAAAGAATTAACAAAAACCAATCAGCTTGAAACCCACCATATAGAATAACTAATATAAAAAGGGAAAACACAGCAATTGCCAAACGCAATTCACCAACCAGCGCCACCTTATGCGCGTCGTGTTAGAACATCTATTGGTTATTTTCTAAGCAGAGATTGAAACATAATAACAATTATTTAGAATACTTAAGTGAAATCAAAATAAAGTAAAGTTCCTTATTAAAGATTGAAAATATTGTAACTAGTTTGATTTTGTTTAAGACAGTAAAGCTAATGCGATTTTTAACGTTTCTCTACGCGATGGCCATCAGAACATCGTATGTTAGTAAATAGTTAGTAACTTTGTATGTTAAAACATTTTTATAAACAACAATTAAAAAAAACGTCGTTCTGTAAAATAAGAACAAATAGTAAAATGAAAACACAGTTCAGGCATAAATGAATAACTAGACGAAGTCACTTTTCGCAAGTCAATGACACAAAGTCCATTTGCATGTGACATACGCGTTGTGTGAACAATGTAAACAAAAGCGCCATAACACAGTGCTATAAAAGCGACAATGTTACAATGAAATGGCACAATAATGCAGGCATTTATGGCAATAATGGCACGACAGGTTGACGTGAGGTCGCACACACCGAACCGAACTGAGTCACACACACATTTAAATCCAACACACACACAACAAACCAATACACACACACATTACACAAACGTGTCTACGCGATACCGACATTCGCAAGGCACGATTCATAACCACTACCGCGCCCGTTCCACAGGGCGATATCAAATGTAAACGTTAGATACAGCTTTGTTCGCTTTACAAAGCGCGCGGTACGCATTTCCGAATGCAAATCAAGCAATTTATAAACATAATAGAAATTTAGCATTGACATAATTGATATTCACTCGTCTCTTCCAACTAGACAAAGAGGCTATGCGAAACGGAAAAATTATGAAATAAATAACAACGATGAAACGTACAATTTATGTTTATTTGGTATGTATAAACGCTTAATAAAATCCAATAAATATAATAAGACAAAATGTTCAACAACGTTTAAGCTTGCCTTTACCTGATTACCTTAACATCGCAAAATATGACCAAAACACAATGAAAATTCCTCAAAAAACAAATCCCAATATATAAAAAATAAAAAACAAAAATCACCTCTTCATTTCCATACAAATTAAATCCAATATCGTTACTGCTTACAGCGTTTCATTAATAAATAAACACAAAAATCTAAAAATACATCACCAACACATACCATCAACTTCGATCGAAGGATCACTTGTATCGGAAGGATGGCAATGTCGGTCGTTTCCCCGTGCAAGTTCCTTTACCCCCGTGCCCTAACATGGGCGTTGTCTGTATAGCACCTGCCGCTCTCTCGGCACACGGACGCTATAAACGACGGGGGCTGAACGGCCCTAGACTTATTTGGAAGTATTATTCAATCGGACCATACGCGGAGCGCATTTGCCGCGCGTTGATCCCGAAACCGATTGTTTTTTTTGTGTGAAAACGACAAACGGAAACAGAGCGGGGACGAAATCCAGTTTACGGAATTGTATAATTGACAACTCATTTCTAAATTGATTGTGTATATAGTTATTGAAAAAAGAGGGATGTATTTATGATTCAAAATAGAAAATTTGTGGAAATATGCTACAAAAAAACCATTGTCTATTGATAGACGATTTAAAATATGAAATAATTGAGACGCACACGCAGAAACGATAAAAAAATACCGTGTTCCAGTTTGGAGGGGGTGCTCTTACCTAGAGTAATTACAGAGTAATCGAAACGTAATAGCTCATGTCACAGAATTGCAAACGGACTTATTGCCTTACACTATATATCCAGTATATATATTTCGTTGAATATCCGGTAAACGCCCTGTCGCTGTCCAATAGTCACATAAAAAAAAATAAAACAGTTCCACTTAGCGAAATAACAAATATCTATAACAAATTCTACCGTATTTAAATACAGACAGCAGGTTAGTTATTAAGAGATATAAAATATTAAGTAAAAATATATATTTTTTTTAAATTGCAAATTACTATCAGGTGTCATTACCGTGTCTTATTCATCAAATTCATACAAAAGTATCACAACCAGTATAATTATCAAACACTGGACAGCTAGCAATAAAACCTACCATTCCTATGGTCGAACTAGTCGGCCAATCGCGATCGTCCCTGACCCAAAAGTGTTAATTGACTGGCGCATAGGTTCTCGAACTCGGATCCACTAAATGATCCGCTAACGAGTTGCTAAGGCGATAGCCGTATCAGAGACGTAAGCAATTGTTTTAGCACGTATACTAGTACATCAAAAGCGTACTTGTATGCGATTTCATCCGAAACTAGCAGTCCACCCACGGCTCTGCCCGTTTTAATTTAAGATTTTAAAATAGATTTTTCTGGGGTTAAAATAACCCACTAATCGTGAAAGAATTTTGTAAATCGGCTCAGCAGTATTTGAGTTTACCTCATTACAAACATACACACAAAAATACTAATCTTTCATTCTTTATAATATTAGCTTAGAATAGAGGCCTCGAGAGCGAAGTTCGAGAATTCGTGTAAAATTAAAGTTTAGTAGTTTGTTGCAATTAAACATTATTTAAGTGGACTTACATAAAATTTTGTATAAAAAATATAAATATTTATTGAACAAGCATACGAATGATTCTCGTTACTTGAACAGGATGTATTTACGATTTGTATGTCTACTCTTGTTTAATTTTGTTCATTATCTTGACATGTATAACATCATGTCACCAAAACAAACATGTAACATTTGTTTGTAATGTAATGGTGACATTAAAAAAAACTATCATTTTACATTAAAATTAAATATATTACTTAATATTCTTAAAGAGGAGAAAGAGTTTTCCCTTCGTGTGATACTTTTTTGTATATTATGCTTTCAATATATCAATCTACATCATCATCATCATCAGCCTTTGATAGTCCACTGCTGGACATAGGCCTCCCCTAATACACACCTATCCATTAAGGGGTTTTTTGGACCGTATCCCACCACGCTGGTCCAATGCGGGTTGGTGGGTGGACCGACTTTTTACATGCCCTACTTACTTTTCCGACAAATGGGTGATCGGCACAAATTGCCCTAACCAACTAGGAAACAACAATGAAAATTTATTGAGTCCCCGCAGGATTCGAACCCACGACCTCCGGATTCTAAAGCACACGCCTATACCACTAGGCTACGGAGGCAGTTATCATTACAAAACATCCAAATCGATATCATATAGAATTTGCAAAAGACACCAATCACTTTCACTTTTTGCTACTTTCTGTTTTTTTTTTGTTGCGTACTATGATATGAGCATTAGTAGTATATTTTTGTAAAGCATTTGCCGACTTAAATTGATTCCATTTAAACAAAATGTTGTCAGGTGTCTTCTAGTACAAGAAACCGTCTGGGGTGGTACGTTGGGTGGTGCCATATTTCTGCCGCAAATTATTAATTTGTAAACACTAATGTATTCTGATTTGAATCGCACCGTAGCCAGCGTAATTCACGGATTCTATTTGGGACTAGCACAGTTTGTTACACTTACCTAACTGTTACCTTTTCTTTTCCCTATTTTACTTTAAATTTGTAACAATACACTAATGTCAAAAACGAATGGCACACAAGTGGACGCGTTCTTACATATTTATATTTAATAAATAGCGCTGTTAAAATGTGACAATAAGCTATGATTACACAAACTCTATATCTTTATCGGTTCTAGTATAGTTATATATTATACTATACTAATTTGCGAATAAAAAACGATAAATTCTAGAAATATCCGACCGCTAACTGCATGAAACAATAAACTTGTCAGCTAGCTGACGATTACCGATACCGAATGAAGGGGCCATTGTAACGTGGACATTGAACAATGAACAGGTCCATGAAAACGGTGGTAAATAAGATAATACAAGTGATATTTTGTGTAATACGTATGGCAACATCGTTTAAACACTCTAGAGTTCTACGCAAAAAACATACTTTCACAGCCGATAGTTAAAACTATACTGCAGCAAAATGAGCTGCAGAGTTTATGAAAATATACTCAATATATCAGGTTAAAACAATACGGACCAATCACCCAATTATCTGATAAATAAAATGATTCATGCTTCGGAAAGACATATAAAAAGCCCGTCCCGGTTTTCAAGACCGTCTATGGCAGTCGTTAAAGGACGTCAGTGCTTCAAGTTTACCGACAACCAATGCATCCTTTAGATGGATTAGAAGCCGACCCTATATTAACTCGGGAAAATGCCTATGTGGTTTGATACTCAAATATCAAACCCTGATGGTGCAAAAGCTCTCTTTCTCTCTCTCTGTTTCAATGATTTGAAATCGATTCTTCTCCTCAGACCTTGAACTCTCGTCAGAGTGGTTGAGGTTATGAAGCTCCAGCGTTATGGGCATGAGCCAGAACCGTTTGACAACTGCTCGTTAATCGGACACATTCACGTAGGTGAGAGAAATCAATTACCACGATATAATAGTACCGATATAGGTACAATACAAGTTGGCGCCATTAGAATTGGCATAAGACTTTGTTGACACTCATTATCTCGTATTTTTGGCAATTGTTTTATCTATTAATATTGTATTGATATCGACCGACTTCACAGTTTCGCCGTAGGAGTAATATTAAAAAATTTGCTCAAAAAGTTCTACTATTTGTCATTAACATGGATGTGTTTATTGTTTGGCACACAGACACGCATGCGTTTTTCGTTGTGAAAAGAATTATATTTTAACATGTCAATATCTTAAGTACATACATAATACCTACCAGCTGGCCAATTTATTTATATTGGTGCATGTTTTGCTTTGCGTTCTATTCTAAGCAGACATACTATAAACAGAGATGCGATAGTAATTCTGTAAGAATAAGCTAAAATGTCCAGCATTAGCTTATAATATAAAATGACCTTTCAATTTACAACCAATAACAATTCCTCCAAAATAAGTGAAAGTGCATAAGGAACGGAAAAAAAAGAGGCATTGCTCTTTTAAATTGGCCAAAAAAAATCTTGATTAGAAGTTAATATTGTACACCGCTTATTTGATAAAAAAATACACCAGGACGAAAACTAACGTTCAGCAGCAGGCCTTGAGGTAAATGGGCAATCATTAACCAAGTCGAGTCACGCGCAATCGGGAACAAAGCGGTGTCACGGGATAACGTAACGCTTCCGGCCCGAACGCGTTAACAATCCGATCACCGCGGAAATAAATAGGAGAGCCCCCCTTCCCACCCTCCCCTCTCATAACAGCATTGTGCACAGACTAAAAATAGTTCCGCACACTCTCTGGCAATCTCGCGCAATCTATTCGCGCCAATCGCAGGTTGGATACGCATGCAGCGCGCCTAGATAAATCAGGCGATGTTAAGGTCCTTATCTCCGAATACTAATTACAGTTATGCAGTAAGTTTTGGTATTAAACGAATTGTATCTTTTATAATAAATCTACCGAAATCTATTACTTTTTGTTGACTACAAACGAGTTTTTCAAATGGTGGATAGCAATTGAATCAGCGTAATCTATCACAAGACAAATAACAACTTCATATTGTATATTATATTTGGATTCTACAAGACAAATAACAACTTCATATTGTATATTATATTTGGATTTTATCGCGTTAAACTGAACTCCTGATGTCGCCTTTCACCTAATTTAACTTATTCAAATACTAAACGTTGCTGGTAAACGAAACAAACATGCCCCAAAAACCAATTTGATCTATCTTCACTAATATATTACGCCTTTGCTCTGGTACAAAAGATCACAAAGTACGCCGCAGCTCTTGCTCGTGTAATAGAAAGCTACCATAGAGGGAAGAGGAAAATGGGTGGGAGGGGGGATGTCAGAGGCCGTGATTGCAAAAGTGTTATCAGCCCACAGAGCCATTGTTACGAAATGGGAGCGGCCCATTTCGCATCGAACGACACGCTAATAGAGCCCCTCTAATTGAAACCCCGTATCGGTGAAGGTATCCGATTTCGGTGTGTAAGACCTCCGTTTTGTAAATTGGGCACGGCTGGATTTTATTAAGCACACTAAGTATTGACTGAGGTTTATTACAATGACAATATTGGAGGTAAATCATCGTCAATACCAGACCTAAATAAAGTATAAGGCTAAACTTAAGTCACCCACCAACCCATTTAATTATCACTGTAATATTTAAAGCTACCTTAATCTTCATCATCTAGTTCTGACTTTGAAAATAAAATGCATGCTCATTTTATACTTCCACTTCATACTCACATTTACTAAACACTACCAAAAAAAAATTCCACTTAATAATATTGTTTAAAATTTATTTAAAATGATAACACCAAAGTTATTGGAATACCGATCAAGCGGCGTCGTAAGAGAGGTCCGTGCGCGGCTATAATCTAAATTTATCTCACATCGGACCTTCAATTTTTAATCACCCGTCCATTAGAGCGACTTATCCCGCTTCCCAGGGATAAATTCGGATTATCGCGGCATCATCCCACGGGATTTCGGGATTATTAACACCAATCGATGAGGGGACGTACCGGCGTGTATAATTCAATCAACGAACCCAGTGGGAGATACCACATAAACGACATTGTAAAGGAAATATTCCAATAAAGCTGACCGTTTGTCAACCGTCAGGTGATATCGTTTAAAAACGTAACACCTTGTAGCCGTCGAGTGTTACCGTATTGTAAAAATACATATTCAAATTTAAAATCAAATGAGACGTGGGACGATAGTGCTTTCAAACTTCAATTCAAAGTTTTCAAAGCAAAGATTGTGACATCATTATTAATAATACTTTCCTATTATTAAACAACACAAATTGTTACACAAACAATTTTTGCCACTGTTATATAAAACCCTAAAAGCAGCGGAGCATTATCAACAAACTATTGAGTACAAAAAACGAAAGCAAATACAGTTTTCTCTCATCTTCCTTGCTATACCGATATCATATATCTAAACACCGAGGCAAGGAAGAATTTTTTCAAGTAAAAACCTATACATAAGACCGCAAAAATTTGATATATCTAACGCATCTTTGGAAGAACGTTTGCAAATAAATAAACAATTTCATAAGTTGAGTTAGGTTAAGTTGCAAATAAAGAACCATTTGCCCGAAAGAAATGTGCGAAGACGCTTCAGCAAAAACAAGAATGTTACGCGAAGAGCGTTTGAGGTCGAGAGTGTTTCTATGTTTTGAAAACAAAAGGCGTCGAACCAGTTACGGGCCGCTGTCAATCACGCCGAGTCACGCAACGATCCCAAGGGGGGCGGGTCTAATTGGATGATACTTATTGTTACTTTCCGAGAAGGAATCGTTTAAGGCATCCGCAGACGTAATAGTTCTGTAAGGGTTAAATTTCTTAATCAGATAATTGACCGATTGGTTACCGATACACATAAAATTTATTTCCGAGCCGATAGCAAACTGTTGTAATGCGAGCATGAAAATTCATACAATGAAATAAAAGGCAACGTAACTATATAAGACAAATATATCTTGGAATAGATTCAAACAATGTATTTCATCGATATAGCGCTATACGACTAGCGTTTCTATTGATAAAGTGTCACAGTCACAGAGATGTCAACCTGTGAACGACATACAATCCAGTAATAACACCGCCTTACTTACAACGCTCTTTAATACTTAGTTGCATTGTTTAACAATACTATGCATAATTAATTTTGATATAGAGTAGTTACTGTGTAAAGTAAGGACATGGTATAACGTTACCCGTTAGGTCACAATTTCGTTCGTTCGACATTATGCACTTAGGAAACGGATGAAAGATAATTTTTAATGTTAAAAGAGTACAAAGCATTGAATATTTAAACTTTTCTACAACCTTTGCACGCAATAACCAACAATACAAATCATCCGACATGATATAAATAGTTAAGCCTTTAGAAGAAAAAAAAAAACCGCAACGCAAGACAAAAGCATACCATCATTAAGGTGGTCATTAAGGTCATTGGTCATTAAACAAAAATAAAAAGGCATCACCCAGCGTTTATTGAAATTGAATCTGGCCGAATACATTTAGGCTGTGTGTGAATCATGAGAATTAAACACAAAAACAAAAACCAACCGCCAACTCACAACAAAAGCGTTTTCATCCGCGTAGACCGTAAACCGGTCCACGCTCACCTATGACGCGTACGACCTAGACTGTTAATGCTCCGACGTAACATATTTTTTAACCGCCTCCATGGCCTAGCGGCATTGGCCCTTGCTTTATAAACCTTTATTTCGTGGCTTCGAATCCCGCGGAGAAAACACTTTGTGTTATCATTGTTTTTTGGTTGGTTAGGAAAATTTGGGCCGATCAATAATTGTCTGTAAGTAATATGATGCATTCGTCGGATGGGCATGTGATGGGATACGGTCCAAAACCCCCTTATGGAGAAGGCGTGCATTAGGGGAGGCCTATGTCCACCAGTGGCCTAACACAGGCTGATGATGATCATGATGATGATGTTCTATAAAAGTCGCCAGTTTGTACAAATTTTACAATCCCGCCACGCCACCGGTCAATCATTCCAAACGCAATCCGTTGCAATATCTCGGAGGCGGACCATTCATATCGCCGCGTGTTAGTAGTGTATCCGCATTAACGCGATGCGCCCAATTAAGGCGCCATTATGTTGAGAGTGAACATACATCGCGAGAAGTGCCGTCAGATGAATGGAAAAAGTTTCGAAAGCAAGCCAGAAAAATTTTTGCAGAGGCAAAAATTACGAAAGTTGATAAGATTCCGTATAATTTACCTAACTATGTAGTTGTAGTATAACTTATTAAAAAATAAACTAATATCTTAAATAAGGAAATAGGAACTAAAACTGTTACATCATATTATTAGTCATTATCTGTTTGGGAAATTTCTACGAATTCACACTTTTTTCGGCACGTGAATTGCATTATTCATAAAGGCAACCGATTTGTCGCTCTGACCTCCATAAATTATATATATATATATATATATATATAATACCAACGCACTTTTAAGTTCTCATGTGTAGAACTCATCATATATTGTAAACAAGGCCTTTTTCTATACTCGATACTATTTACATAAGCAATATAGGATCACAAAGTAATATAACAAAGCAACAGGGAAAAAAGTAAGGCGTTGTCATTGATTAATGACTTCAATCATCACCACGCAAACTTAAACAAATGCGTTAAATTATCCGGCTTTAAATTAAGTTGAAATATGTTAATTTATATTGATTGATAAGACGTTTAGGTTTAAACGCAATTTGACAGCTGGCTAATTATGACACTGAAACAAATTGATTCACGGGCATTTTGTTTATTAACGTCAATCAATCTATGTATCCTTTCTCTCAGTTGATTATTTGTATTTAAAATCATACTTGTATAGTAATTAAAATTAAGTATTTGTAGTGTTTAGTCAATTTATCGAACAAAGTTCAACAAGCATGACAATTGTGCAATTGTGTGTTTTATAACGATATAAATTTACAGCTGATTGATAACATTAATATATAGCAACAGGAACATAATCTTACGTTTAAATACTATGACATGAATTTGTTTTAACAATCAGAATAGTTATTAAAGATACATGTCTTAAAGCAGGAAATAAAAGTAACATTCAATTAAAGGAATCTATAACGCGTCAGCGTACGCGTCATTTTAGGTCCAGGTTCGGGCGGTTATATCACTCAATTGGATTATATCTAGGACTGTACATATTAGGCCTGCGTTGCAGCATGGTCCAACGTGTCCAATCTACTAGTCTTACAGATTGCAGCTCCGACCGTGGACGTTTTCTTTCATATAAATCTTGAGTTCTCTAACTATTCGATAGTTTTACCGGAGTTTCTGATATGACACCAGTAACTTCGGTAAAACCTGATAATATGACATAACAATGTATAAACAGGTTAACTACCATTGAGCTTTTATGAAATTGACAGGTCCAGTGACACTAATATGAGCAAGTAAATGTCCATTGGTTCAGTATATAATAATATAACAATCGTATTTGTCAAAGTGAAATGTCAGATATTAATGCCTTTTTAAGTTGCGTGGTAATGATTGAAGTCATTAATCATGACAACATGCCTTTCCTGTTGCTTTGTTATATTACTTTGTGATCCTATATTGCTTATGTAAATAGTATCGAGTATAGAAAAAGCCTTGTTTAAATTGATGGTTCTAATCATGAGAACTTAAAAGTGCAGTTGGTATTATATATATATATTATATATATATATACCATTTATATATAATGTGTTATATATATATAACTGTGTATATATATATAATACCATTAAGTTATTATATATATATATATATATATATATATATATATATTATAATACCAACGCACTTTTAAGTTCTCTGTAGAACTCATCATATATGTAAACAAGGCCTTTTCTATACTCGATACTATTTAATAGCAATATAGGATCACAAAGTAATATAACAAAGCAACAGGGAAAAAAGTAAGGCGTTGTCATTGATTAATGACTTCAATCATCACCACGCAAACTTAAACAAGGCATTAATATCTGACATTTCACTTTTGACAAATACGCACCCTTGTTATATTATTATACTGAACCAATGCGACATTTACTTCGCCCGATATTAGTGTCACTCGGACCTGTCAATTTCATAAAGCTCAATGGCTAGTTAACCCGTTTATACATTTGTTATGTACTACTGTACCAGGTTTTTACCGAAGTTACTGGTGTTACATCAGAAACTCCGGTAAAACTATCGAATAGTTAGAGAACTCAAGATTTACATATGAACAGAAAACGTCCACGGTCGGAGCTGCAATTCAGTAAGACAGTAGATTATGTACAAGTCCTAGATATAATCCAATTGTAGGATATAACCGCCCGTACCGCGACCAAGAAATGACGCGTACGCTGACGCCGTTATGGATTCCATTTAATTGAATGTTTCTTTTTATTTCCTCCTTTAAGACATGTATCTTTTAATAACTTTTCTGATTGTTAAAACAAATTATGTCATATTATTTAAATGTAAGATTATTGTTCCCTGTCGCATTACATTTAATGTTAGTCAAATCAGCTATAAATTTTATATCGTTTATAAAAACACAATTGCACAATTGCATGCTAAATTGAACTCTGTTAGATAAATTGACTAAACACGACAAAATACTTAATTTTAATTTACGTAACAAGTTATAGATTTCAAATACAAATAATCAACTGAGAGAAAAGGATACATACGATTTGATTGACGTTAATATTAAACAAAATGCCCGTGTATAATTTTGCTTCAGTGTGTTCATATTATTAGGCCAGCTGTCAACTTGCCGCTTATTACCACAACCGTCTTATCAATCAATATAAATTTACATAATTTCAAGTTTAATTTAAACCCGGATAATTAATCATATGATTATTCACGTTGTTAAGAAGCAGAAAGCATTTTATATAACATCTAGCGTGGTAATTAATATTACAAAAATATTATTTATTTAATATTTTATTATTATATTTTAGCATTAGCCTAAGTTACTCCTAGGTACACCTTTCTTCCAGTACAAGTCCCGTCAAAATCAACCCGGGGATTATCCAGAATGAACGGACAGGCAGGCAGGCAAAAATTAAAAAAAAATGTTTAATGTCATATGTATCGGTTATATACCACAATGTTATCATTTAAAAAAGGTTATTTTGATGTTACAAACAGACACTCCAAAGTTATTTGCTTGTATAGATTTTCTTTTAACATGGTACAGAGCACACAACAAAGTCAACGTTCCTTGTTGAATATGTGAGAAACAAATTACTAATCTCGGATTATACAACTATATACAATTTGCAAATTTAGCAAGTAATGAAGAATAATAAACAATATTTCCTTATAAACAACCTAGAAGGAAGGCAGAAACATAAAAATACATCCGCACTGAATTAAATTCTATCCAGTTGTCAAAACATTTCGCTAGTTGTCTCATTACAAAAAATGGTTAAGGATTCATAAACGATTACAATATTAAGATATACAACCTAAATTCGTATATATTAATAAACAGCTTTGTCGCTATATTGTAACTAATACAAATCAAAATCAACATCCATATAAACTTTAACACTTTAAGTATTGGTAGTTATATCATCATCATCAGCCTGTGATAGTCCACTGCTGGTCATAGGCTCCTTAATGCACTCCTTCTCCATTAGGGCGTTTTTGGACCGAATCCCACCACGCTGGTCCAATGCGGGATGATGGGTGGACCGACTTTTTACATGAGTTAAGGGTGGTAACCCTATAGATATAAGCTTTGTCAGCAATAGATATATTGATAAGTAAGCGCTTTGCAAAATGGGTGAGAATTAATATGATATTGAATTGATTGAGAATTAATATTATATTGTTTGTAATACAATAAGATTGTTATTTTCAATTTTGTACCGATGATTTCTCACCCCCGATTTTGTAATATTATTTCATTCATTCTGTTCTCAGCCGCGACACGATTAACACTGTAAATTGGTTTCTTTTATCAATATCTTGACTGGCGCAGCCGGTACGTGACTAGTCGTTGGGTTTCTTGAGCTATCACGATCACATTTCAAGGGAATCATCCATCGTTCGTGTTAACTTAATCGTTACACGAACGATGGATGATTTCGCAAGTCCTGAACCACCAAATAAATTCGTCAAGACCACGGCAACGGCGAGGCAGAATAAACCATCACAGAAGGGAGCGAGAGCTGCAGGTTATGTGAGTAAATTTTTCACTATCCTTTCAACTTTCCTTTGATCTTCTGGTGATTTTTATATGTATCGTGTGTCGTTAAGGGATTAGAAAACGCCCGTTAGACACGTAGCATATAATTAGGTTTTTAAAGCGATAAAATCTCGTGATTAAAACCGTATATTACTTTAGATTGTTAGTTCATTGCGTATTTTATTATTTTTGTGTGAAATTAGAAAAATGGAAGCATTAGGAGTTGTTACCGTACCCAGAGAAGTTTTGTCAATAATACCAATTTTTAACGGTGAATCAAGATTATTATCTCTTTTTATAAGGAAATGTGAATACGTCATAGGTATATATAGGGAAGCGATATCCAAAATGAATATTTATTTCACGCAATTACCAGTAGATTAGCTGGGGATGCTGCTCATTTAATTGGGGAGCGGGACTCAATTCATACGTGGGCAGATTTAAAACACGTCTTACAGGACCATTTCGGGGATCCGAGAACGGAAGAATGTTTAGCTTTAGAATTAGAAGGTTTGGAAATTAATATAGGCGAAAGTTATTTAGATTTTTGTCATCGTATTCAACAGATAAGAAGTATTTTAATTGCGAAAATTAACGAAACAGAAGACAGTCATAACGAAAGAATTATCAAGCAAAATATATACAATCATATATCTCTGAATGTTTTTATGTTTAACCTGCCACAGTATTGAGTTCGGCTAATTAGAATTAAAAATGTATCATCATTGGAGGACGCATTAAAAGCCGTCCTCGAAGATCAGAACATTCAAGAAGTTTATGAACAGAAACGTTCAGGTATTTTTAATCCATTTAGTTTTAATAAGAAGCGCGTTAATTAAACGGATCATTTTAGAGATAGCGATAATTATGTGGGACCAAGTACTTCGAATAACAATAATAGTACTATGGGAAATTGTTATGTAGGAGCCTCATCAAACATCAAAGAATAAAAGTAAATAATTGTAGCAATTTAAATCTTCCGCACATTACTGTTCCAGAACTTAATGCAATTTTTATGCTGGATACAGGAAGTCAACGATCTTTTATAAGTCCAAAGTTAGCGGATCAGTATTTTCGCGACTTTAAACAATATGAAACATTTGAAGTAGTTCGCACTCACGCAAGTAGCTTACATAATGAGGTATTATACATACCATTACCAAAAATATTTAAAAGTATGGAATATCACAAATTTTATTTGTACAATGTGGATGACAGATATGATGGCTTGATTGTGAGAAAAATTTAGTGTTAATTACAAGAAACACTATTATTCCAATTAATTATAGGTCGCCTCTTCCGGAAACTTTTATTTTGCCACAGCGTAGCGAATTAAGGGTCAAACTTCCAGTTAATTTGTTACAAGGTGAAGCAATTTCAAATTATACAGAATTTACTGACGGGCTTAGAATGCCGACGGCGTTAATTAAATGTATTAATGGTTTTGCCAACACGGTAATACAAAACTTTAGGTCGGAACAATTATAAATAACGTTACTAATCCGTTTTATGTTGAACCAGATATAGAAAAATATGTATAACGAGAAAATATTTCTTTAAATTTTACGGATAGGAATAAGCAGACATTAGACCAGTTGTTAACGGATAATCTTTCTAAGTTAAGATTAGAACATATGAATGAGGGAGAAAGATAGGCTATTTACAAAATTAGTAAGGAATGTAAAGACATTTTTTATTGTGAAGATGTTCCTCTTTCTTTCACAAATGAAGTTAAATATAAGATTAGAACTAAAAATGAGGACCCAATATATATTAAAGCTCACAGAGTACCTCCAGCGCAAACAGCTGAAATTAGGAGTCAAGTGGAGAAAATGTTAAAAGATAACGTTATTCAAAAGTCGTTTTCACCATGGAGTGCACCGGTACATTTAGTACCTAAAAAAGTAGATAATTCAGGTAAACAAAAATGGAGGATGGTTGTTGATTATCGGCGTCTCAACGAGATCACCATAGATGATAAATATCCACTTATAACCCAATCCAAATATAAATGATCTTTTTGATATACTAGGAAGCAGTACATTCTTCACAACTTTAGATTTAGTGATTGCAGACAGTCGAGCCTTATGTAAAGAAGAAAATATAGTCCAGTATGCAGAGGCAACGTGTATTGAACAAATTATACTTTTAAAGAATTACTCAGCATGTCGTCGAAGTGTAGTACAAATTGAAGATTATCGTAACTATATGGTAACTGATAGTAAATGGTTACTTTTTACAAAGAATAATGTAATTATAACTGAGATCTGTAAAAATAAAGCTACAAAATACAACTTGAAGGGTACATTTATGATAATACCCGACCAGAATTGTAAGACGCAGATTGGAGATAGAATAATAAATGCGTCAACCAGCACCAAGACTAATGAGATGAGTCTACAATTAAATCCAGTAAGCCTGCCGGAGTTGCAACGGGCTATCGAGATGGACAGCAACCAAGTAGATCTTCGTGGGGTGGATCTTAATGACATTAGAGACATATTAAATAGTGCTAAATATAATAGTGGCAGTTGGGTGACGTTATTATTGCTAAACATAATTGTAAGGACAATAAGTGTTTTTATAATAAAATTTGTATTGGTCTTCATTTATGTGCTTGTTAAAATTAAGATTTATTATAAAGTTTTTGGTCTAAGCGAAATCATCTGGATACAGATAAATCTTCTCCAGCTATTTTCTCTCTTGGGGAGGGAGAAGTTAAGGGTGGTAACCCTATAGATATAAGCTTTGTCAGCAATAGATATATTGATAAGTAAGCGCTTTGCAAAATGTGTAAGAATTAATATGATATTCGGCGGCATATTGTTTGTAATACAATAAGATTGTTATTTTCAACTTTGTACCGATGATTTCTCACCACGATTTTTGTAATATTATTTTATTCATTCTGTTCTCAGCCGCGACACGATTAACACTGTAAATTGGTTATTAAATAAAAATAAAATTCTTTTTTTTAAAAAACCTTTTGTCAATATCTTGACTCATGCCAATCCGAAGTAGTAACAGTATCACTATTACTAAAAGTCCAAATTTATACAAACCAAAGCCTTTCCATTAAAGTGTCCTTTATTATTGTTTTATGCATTTAAAAGTTAAACCTGTGTTTTCGATTAACTAACTACTTGTAAACGTTGTATTAAAAAGTGGTATTGTTAACTGTTTTCTATATTTAAACATAAAACCTTAATTACAAAGTTAAATACAGAAATGTGGTGATAAAATAAAATTTTGTGGCTCTTTTACCAAGATAACTGTTCTAGACAAAGTTGTATTACACCGAATTTTCCTAATTGTAAATTACAATCTCAATTCTTTTAATATAGTATGCGAATATTATGAAGCTAATTAAACTTGATAAAAATCTGAACACTATAAATAAACCATAACTTTAATAATTTGAAGAACTCTCCTCTACCCTAGCGAAGTCAGTGATAAGAATTTATTACGCAAAGATAAAAAAGAAATAAACAACCATTATATCATCAATAATTTATAAGAATAATTAATTATTTTTATTGATTGTTATGAAAACTGTGTATAGTAAACTGAAATAAATTGTTTGGAATAATAATAACTACCAATGGGAATGTTTAATATACAATATGTATTGTCATGCCATGCCAATGACAGTTAAACCATCATTCCAAAAAGGATAGAGATTATACATGTATAACATATGTTTGAATGTAAAAACATATATATTTATAATTTTAAATTTAACTTTAAAATAAACAAACTTTAAAATTAGGCAAGCATTATAACTGTTTTTACTGTAAGCGCAGTACGCGCTTGTCTGGGCCTGTAACTTAAGTTACTTATCATCATCATCATCATCATCATCATCAGCCCTTAATAGTTTACTGCTGGACATTGGCCTCCCCTAATGCACGCCTACTCCATAAGGGGGTTTTGGACAGTATCCTAACACGTTGGTCCAATACGGGTTGGTGCGTGGCTCACAAAGTTTGTATTACTTATATCTTCTAAAATTATTTATAATAATTAAATGCGGTTGATTACATCAAAATGAATATATTAAATATATAATGAGTAAATTATTAACTATAATATTATATTACTAAGCAACAATTTGCATAACTAAGAAACAGAGTAATTTAAACATGCAATTTTGAAAAGGTGGTAAATACCTAACCTATAAGTTACCTTACCTTCTTTAGAGAAGGCGGTCGTTAATTAAATAAGAAGATAACAAAACTGCTCTAAACAAAACATACTTTAAAGAAAACTACACTTAAGTAACCTAAAAAATCCACTACACTAGTGCGTTTATAACGTCTATTAGTCATCGTATCTGATAACTAATTTTATATTTAGCAGGTGACATACAAAAGACATTCAATCGTCGTATAAAAACGAGCCATTCAACTTTTTAAACAAAGACAACATGAGCTGGTGACTAAGTCATATAAAAATACGTCAGAGAAAAATACAAATTCAACGCTTCGTACATTCATATTCGATGATTCGACAACTCGTAAACTATTACCATTCAGTAATCACAAGAAATTTTATCCAAAAAATACGTCACTATATAAGAGCATTGCCAAAGCTTTCTAGAAATAATTTCCAAAATTATTCAGGAAAATTTATAGAAATAGTTACCACAGATAACGTTCTTTGCTAATCTTTACTATATTATTATTAATATAGAACATATTAAGTGATAATATAGAGAGTGAATCGATTTAAAGTAAATTACTGACAAAATAAGATGTTCTTTATAAACTCCTCCACACGTTAACCTGGTATAAAAAGGCGTAACACTTTATATATATAAAGATTTTACGGGCAATAAAGTTGACGATAAAGTCTTATAGTGGCACTAACCATGCCTACCGTCATGAAAATCAGAAGAGACCCCTCGCGGTGATGATGGCAACAACGCTGAATTTTATATTTTACGAGCTTTTATAAACAACCAGAACCCGGGGCTTGGCTCCCATATAATATATACGCAATAATTCGTCTACAAAACGTAAAATGCATTAATATTTTAAATCCAAAGGACACTATTATAAATGCCAAAGTTTGCATTATCATTTTGTTACCCTATCCCATATAAACTACCTAACAGTACTGATCCACAGTAATGTTACTCATACGTCAAAATAAGAAGTACGCTATATATTATGAATAAAAACATAAAACGAAATGCTGCTTAAAAAAAACTTCTAAAGTTTGCTTATTAACATCCAACAAGCTAAGCATAGTTCGTAAACTCAACATAACTCACTAGTCTCAGTTCTAAAAAAAACGTAATATACGAGGCGTTTTAAACTCACTCACGGGACAGGACAATATCTGCCTGTAAAATATCAACAAAGGGAGATAAAAGAGGAACAAGATGTTCGCGGAACCGATACCGTGTAATAGCGACGGCGGCTTCGTTCTTAGAAAACTGCACACCTATATTAGTGCTTAATTAAGATAAAAATATACAGTCTAGGCATCCGAGACGTAAACCGTCTGAAGCAATTTCGCATCCGTTCCGATGTAGCTGCGTATATAATTTTTCAAATCATAGATTATACAACATACCATGGGTTAAGATTAAAGACAGACTATTAAAAATATATATTTTATCGTAAAAAAAATAAAACTATACAATGATTAGTAATTTAAATTTATTATATGCTTATATAGAAAAATAAATGGTTATTAAATATTGCTCATAGAACATGTGCCAAAACACATTTCCTTAGCGTAGTACTCAATAAAAATCAAGATTATTTTAGATAAAAACTAACAGTTTGTACAATGAAGACTGCACAGTAAATAGAATTCGGCCACTTAAAAATACCAGGACATCATATAATTATTGGAAGTTTACTTTACGTTTACAGTAATCAATTCGGTACGTCATAGTGAAAACAATTAAAAAGCATAGCATGCTCTTAAAACAATAAATATCATAAACAAAAACAAAAACGCTCAGTTAATGCCTATCAAAATCGGAACAAAATCGCTTCTGGTACAGCTTGATCTTTGCACGCGGCGGGTGAGAAAGTATGGATGGGTATTTATCATAATGTCAATCTGTTACATACATTATTGCTAAACACACGCTTCCGCCGTAGCGCCGAGCTCGGTGAGAAAATAAAACCGTCGGCTTCCATTTCACGTATAAATATAACGAGTATAAAGTAACAACATTGTAATGGAATATTATATGCATTTTTACAGCTTCATCGCGTTCATTCTAGATATTGTTTTCGAACGTCTCAGAACCTTTTCCTGCATTCGTATTCCCGAAGCAGAATTTGACATACTATCGGCCGAATAATGATACTAAATCTTTGTACTTATACGAGCCGATTTAGATGTGGAGTCTATATATACAAAGTATCATTTCAAATTCTTTTGACACTAAATAGCATCGGTCGCTCTTTTTCGTGAAACGTCGTGTATGGATTCCGTACGGCAGCCGATACTTAAATAAAACCCAATGTCCGATGTCGCTATAGGTGGTGGATATCAGAATTAGTCTACATGAATATCATGCCTAATTTGGCTTGATGTAGTTTGGTAGCAATCGCATAAAAACAAGAAATAATTTTGTGATGACATGTCGATCTTGAAGCTTTACGAGTGTTATAAGATATTTAGACAGAAATATAAAAGTAGACAATACATTTCTACTATTATATCACTTCTTGCGAAAAGCTTTAGTTAATAGCATACGTTTGTGAGTTATCTTATATTTTGTTGCGAGTAATAAAAAAACAATAGAATAATCTAACATTTGACATTGTTACATTTGTATTGTTGTTTTGTTGTTGTATCTTAAACACGTTTCTATGAAATAATGGTTTGAGTTTAGAAAAACCCACTTAAGATCTGGTAGTTCTTTTTTTAGGGCATACGCAGGCAGACGAGCCACCTGATGGGAACTGGTCACCGACGCCCGTAGACATTGGCAATACCAGTGGTATCGCCAACGCGCTGCCTACCGTGAGACGTGCGCTGTAAAGTCTCGTTTACCCAGTAAAAACGCTGGCTACGGTGCCCGTCAAACCGGAACACAGCAGTGTTTTCACACTATTGCTTCGCGGCAGAAATAGGCACCGCGGTGGTACCCACCCAGACGGTCTCCTGTAAAAAGGGGACCTACCACCGTTAGTACCTAATCATAGTTTAGCAAACCCGAGTGTATGTCAGTGTGACGCATAAAGCTAGTTTCATAACACCAGCGCATATTTGTTCATATCCAGGTAAAGGCATATTTCTAGCAATCCGAGCGCGCGTTTAAATATATGCACTGTTTACGGAAACTGCGCAACGACATTTTAAGGCACGGTCGCAGATTCCTTCGCGGAATTCGCCTCCGTGTTGCAATGTGACGCGACCACAAACCTTTACAAAGTCCATTAAAAAAAAAACACCTAGAACAAGTCGGCCCGAGAAGAAATGTCAGAGTAAAACATAACGGGCGTCTCTCGCGTATTGCTGACAAATTTAGCCATTCAGATTGACCCGTGAGAGCTTTAAAGCGTTACATAAAACGCGTGGCACGGGCTCAAAGTTTCGCCGCCTACAATGAGTGGTAATTACTAAAATTTCCGGTCCCCCCGAGCAGCGGGTACACGGTACACGTAGCGGCCGCGTTGTAGCGCAGACCGGCATCATATTGCTCAAGGCGCGCAATTAAACACCTTAAATGCCAGAGTAAATCGTACGGTGAGATTGGGAGCACAAAATAAGTAATACCGGATACCTAGGCGTTGCGTAACGCGTACGCCGAACGCGGAATTGCGCTCGATGCAAATTAACATCATTTCGGCTCGCTTTACGATTTATGGCACGGCGTAATAATCACGATTTTGACTTGTTTTTTAAGTTTTTTTTTCATGCCACGGACCCGTTCTCTTTGCAGTTTAAATTTCGAACTGTTTTATTTTCATATTAAGTGGCCAGTAGTAATTTTCTTAACTCCAATGGGGGCATAAGAGTAAATTATGTTCTTAACAGCGGTTCAGCCATTAATTACGTTACAATAGAGCTGAACGCTAAGTTATCAAAATTATTTTAAAAAATTAAGCTTTACTGATCATTCAAATTTAAATTACGAGTCATTCAACAACCTACTCTAAGAATATAATAGATGTATACACCGTTTTATAAGTTTTATAAAAAAATAACACATTACGTAAACTGTTATGCAATCAATGAATAACACCTGCGGTAGTTCCTTTGAATCGTTTGCAAGTAAAAGCCTCTTATTATTATACGAACGATTGCGCAGAGAAAATTTTGTAGCTCTCTGGACCAGGGCTATAAGTTACAAGAACTGACTAAACACAATACACAAAACGACGCTACGTCATTATATGAATAGTGCGATCATTGAGACATAACCCTAAAATCAACCGCCGCCAGCAAAAATTTTCAACTTGGGAACCTTATAATTGGATTACTTGAAAACTTAATTACCCTCTAATATCAAAGGGCAATGTATAAAACGACAACTAGTAAATCCAAACTAAAATTAATTAACGTTTAATCTCACTATTATAAAACAAGAAATTGAGACATGCCAGCCATTTGAACGCGCTTACATTGCCTATAAAACAATTATGGCACCGGTTACAACTTTCGAATCGCTAAAAAGCCATCAACGTACGGCATTCTCGTTATCCGCACCATCCAACGATAATCAACGTGGAATAACTGATAATCGCTTACATTGCCTGTACGACGAACATTTCACTGGCTCCCAGTCTCTCATTAGCCACAAAATATTTAATGTACATCAACCAAAACCTTATCCGCGAACCATGTAACGATAATCACCAAGAAGTAAGTGATTAACGTATACATTGCCTATAAAACGAGCATTAATCACCGACAAACGCTTTCGTATAATCAATAAAACTTCGATGTACGCAAACCAAATCGATATCACCGGTACCGTCTAGCGATAACCGCGATTATCGATTTCGCACCACTGCAGTGGTACATTGCAGGCGTGACGTAGCATGCCGCATGCTCTTTGCAAGTCGGTATGCTATGCAAAATAGTTTGCACGACGCGAATTAGCATGCGGCACGGTCGTATATTAACACATTGTTGTGACGGCATGACAGCGTGGCTTTTCCATAATAAACCCCGTGTGCCAGTTACGAAGCGACATCCGGAAACGCAGATCGTATTGTAAGACTGCCCGATTTCTATAATGTTTTTAAAGTATTACACATGCTTGTATAATAAATGCAAATATACTTGAGACGGAACCGAATTCTGAACTAATATTAAACCTTTAATGTAACTTTAAAACAGAAAAATTATAAATTAGGCCCTTGGAGTTAATAGATTAAAATTGAGAGACTGGCCGATTTCTGTTATGTTTTTAAAACGTATTACACATGTTTGTATAATAAATGCAAATATAGTTCATAAGGGGCCGAATTCTGAACTAATATTGAACCTTTAATGTAAGTTTAAAACAGAAAAATTATGAATTAGGCCCTTGAAGTTGATATATTAAGATTGAGAGACTGGCCGATTTCTGTTATGTTTTATAACGTATTACATATGCTTGTCTAATAAATGCAAATATAGTTCAGACGGGCCAATTCTGAACTAATATTGAACCTTTAATGTAACTTTAAAACAGAAAAATTATGAATTAGGCCCTTGAAGTTGATATATTAAGATTGAGAGACTGGCGATTTCTGTTATGTTTTTAAAACGTATTACACATGTTTGTATAATAAATGCAAATATAGTTCATAAGGGGCCGAATTCTGAACTAATATTGAACCTTTAATGTAAGTTTAAAACAGAAAAAAATATGAATTAGGGCCTTGGAGTTGAGATATTAAGATTGAAAGACTGGCCGATTTCTATTATGTTTTCAAAACGTATTACATATGCTTGTCTAATAAATGCAAATATAGTTCAGACGGGGCCGAATTCTGAACTAATATTGAACCTTTAATGTAACTTAAAAACCGAAAAAGCTATAAATTAGACCCTTAAAGTTGGTGTATAAAGATTATTAGGTCATAATGGTTTCTCGCAAAATATCTGGCGTTAACAAAAAAATCTTTTGAAATGAAAGCAAAAAAACTTAAGACTATGAAGCTAATAATTAATTCTTATGTTTACGCGAATACTAGACGTTTTTGACTACTAAACAGGGCTTTTACGGATTTTATCGCTATTTACTTTTAAATGTAAAATAAACGCAAAATTCCGTAAAAAGACGTTTTTCAATAAAATAAAAATTAAATTTTAATTTTAATGCCATTATCATTGAAATGAGAAAGCATATCAGCTGACCAGGGTGTTAACAAAGTTAAAATCTACTGATTAATAATTGTAGGAATAATAATAATCAAACCAACCATACAATCGATTTCTGTTTAATAAAGTGCAGTTAATACAATTATATAATAGTGTAAATAATAAAAACATTTCTATAGGTGCAAAGGTCGTAAAGAGCATTCATCATATGCAAAACTTATGTGTGTCCATATATGTGTGTGTGTGTCAGTGTGTGTCTGTAATATGCACAGAGAACTTACACACACACACAATCACTTAACATAAGGTAAATTCGACATTCTCCGCGAACGTATGAAATATTGATGGCACAGAAATGGAAATCTATGCCGATATCGAGCTGAAGAATGTGTGCGTTATGTGCTCATTACGCACGTACTTCTTATGAAGAGATGCAATTAAATGTACATATGTGTATAATCAAAGCCTACTGTTCAAGTGGAAAATGCGATTTCTGTTGTTTGTTATCCTGGTATTTCAGTTTTCGTAATAGTTTTATGGCACAAATATATCTTTTAATCGCACAACAAGCATTATCAGACTGATAGACGGTAAATAAGACGCAGAACTCTTCGATTTATACGACAAACATCATGAGCCTGTGTTAGGCCACTACTGGCCTCCCCTAATTCACGCCTTCTCCATTAGGGGTTTCTTTTGGACCGTATCCCACCACGCTGGTCCAATGCGGGTTGGTGGGTGGACCGACGTTTCACATGTCCATCCGACGCATGGATCATCTTGCTTTTCAGACGATTGGTGATCGGCCCAAATCGTCCCGACCGACAAGAAAACAACCATAACACAAGTTTCCTCGCGGGATACAAACCAACGGCCTCCGGTTTATAAAGCAAGGGCTAATACCGCTAGCCACGCAGGCGGTTAATATACGAAAAACATATGGGATAACTAATTGTACCAAAATATTCAATACATCGATAAAGTTATCAAATCGGAGGAAATAGACAAACGTTGCATTGAAAAAACATAACGCAATGCGCATTTTTAATGACGCAGTTCGCTGCAGATATCCAAGCGTATAATCAAAGTACCATGTTGTTTGCAATATTTACTATACTATTGATTCTTACTTATTGCAGCAAATCACTACATAGTATAAAACAAAGTCGCTTTCTCTGTCCCTATATCCCTATGTATGCTTAAATCTTTCAAACTACGCAACGGATTTCGATACGGATTTTTATATAGATAGAGTGATTAAAGAGGAAGATTTATATGTATAACACATGCTTAATATTGTAGGTATATATTCTATCAGCATAGCTTCCGTGCGAAGCAGAGGCGGGTCGCTAGTATTATATATAGGCAGGTTAGTCAGATAGTGTGTTATATTTCCACTGCTGAGTATTATTCAAATTAAGTGTTAGGTAGATGGAAAGATAGATTCCTCAAACAAATCAACATATTATTGGACAAATTTTTTTTTATCTGTATTTTTTATTACATTCTATATAAAGATGGAATTTTCGAAATAGTCGAATACCACTGAATGGTGAGGCGGCATCACTAATAAGACTTCCGTTCACGAAAGGAAGTCCAACAAGTACCGTTTGGAATACCAACCGCGCAACAACGCGTAAAACAATGAATAACAAGACAACGACTCTATCACCAACGAATTCTAACAGTAAATGTCGCTCAAATATAAACTTTTATTGTACAAGGTATGCATACGACCAATCATGGCTTATGCATGCCAAACTTTCGCTCACGCATCCTCCACACTCCTAAATCAACTACAAGTAGTTCAAAACAAATTCATACGCCGCGCCACTGGGGCGCAGTGGTATCAACGAAATGTAGACTTACACAGCGACTGTAAATTACCGACACTCCGCGAGCACTTTAAAAAGTTAACTCGCAAACACATAGATAAAGTAGTCAACCACAGCAACCCTCTGCTGGTAAAAGCAGCAACGTATACGGCCGATCCAAACGCGTCTAGTCGAAAGCGTAGACCGCGAAACGTTCTTCTCGACCCGGACGAGGAAGGGGTCGCCGAGACTCCGGACCCGACGGGGGTTCCGACATCAGACCCTACACACCACACGAGTAGGGATAGCACACACCACTTGTAGTTCGCCCTCGCTTACGAGCACAGCGACACACACACACCGCGTATACTAGATACACCCGCGTTCCAGGACGGTTCTCACCGCCCCAGCAATCGATTAATACAGTCACCAGACCGTCGGCGTCCGGTTCGTAAACCGATCGTCGACGATCGTTAGAGACATAAACTAATGCCTAACTCACGTACCTTCTGTACGTGTGGCCTCCATTTTAGCAAAAATGTGGCCACCTAGTTCGTGGGGACGGAGCTTTCGCGAACTCTGTGTTAGATGAAGCTTACTAAAGACATGAGTCTGGAAGCGTAACATCAAGGATAAAAAAAAAAAAAAACAAGACAACATTAAAAGATAGAACAACGAGAACAATAAAACAACAGTAAAACAAAATCATTGTAACAATGCACGCACGACATAAAACAATTTAAAACAAACAATGTCACGAAAAACACTACATGGTGTCGAACACGTGACCGAATGGACACTTCTTCGGCTTTGGTGCATGACGCGTGACGCAATGGAGCTGTGACTAATGTTACAAGATAAGGAATGAAATTGTAATAAATAATTATTACATTTGAGACTCAAGAGGATATTAGATAGTGATTAATCTGTACAATGGTTCAAATCATCATTACCATCTGATCACCCTCATCAAGATTTTATATTAATTACTAGTGTATCTCCTATTAATTACCAGTTAAAGTCATGTCATCCCTGATGAAAGAAGGTCATCCTTCTTTTACACATTGTCCTTTGTCTTTATAGTATATACATCATACATATCAGAGTGTGCATTAGGGGAGGCCTATGTCCAGCAGTGGACTAACACAGGCTTATGATGAATAACATTTTATTGATATGTCATTAGGGTGTTTTGGACTGTATCCCACCACACTGGTCTAATGCGGGTTAGTGGATGAATAGGAGCAATATAAATGTTTATAATTACTCAAATTCCATTCATAAAAATACTATTTTTTCCATATTTATTTTTCTATTAAGATGAAAATTATTTACATAAATCTATAGCGGTGGCAGTGGTTTTTATTTAGGAAAACATCAGGAACAAACTCATACATTATACATATAATTAACAGACAGTGTATGAGAAGGCAGCGATTTTGATAATATAGCAGGACATAAATATGACTTAACAGCAAATTACAATAATTTTAATTTTTAACACAACACCTCAGGTGATCATCAATAACTACAATTTTGATCTTAACATTTTAAAAGATTTGTACATGTATATGATTTGAACCAATGGCTTTGTGCAATTGTCACATGACAATAAAGGCTTGTGGCAACTCCTATAATATATATAAATTTAGAAAATATAAAAAGTTTGTAAGTACTTAATGTTGCCATAAGGACTTTGTTAATAATTAACATGTTAATTATTAAATAATAGCTAATATTAAAAAGAACTGTTGCATCCCTTGGCAGCTTTTTGGGAAGCAACTGATAATCAAAATTTTTCTAATAATTACAATGAAAAATATACTTACATAATTTTAGTATTAACAAGATAAAATACAAATTTCCTTATGCAATTACGATAAAGAAATAATGCCAAATGAAATTGTAATGTCAGCATACAGGTTAAATAGATTAGTTTGGAAATAGTACGTACTTTCTGTACGAAAATTTCCAGTAGAATAAATCATTCAAAATATAACCTGTCCGAATTGAGCCATCAATAATATTGTTCAAATAGTTCTTATCAAAATAAACTCCAACAAATATTAGGACAGATAACACAAAGAAAACTGTTACTCAAGCATTGTTTACATAGACATATGATCAACTCACCAGTTGAAATTCTCTCCGCCTGTCGTACGCCCTTTTGATGGCTCTGTCCAGCCACAAAGAGTGTATGTGAGGAGCGTAATGCATGAATAGCAGGCTGTCAAGTGACGCACTGCTATTGAAGTGCAACGCTTGCTGACCAATGTCCAAATTCCTCGGATTTTCCCACGGAATCGCCAGCTTGTCCCTCGCGTCCACTAACACTTGTATACCCTTCACAATGTTTTGATAGATCACATGTTGGTACTCGCGCACAAGTTCCGGCTCAAACTTCACTCTATGTATTATCCTCATCTGTTTCAGGAATGTTGATTTTCCGCTTTCACCCGCACCGAGTAGCAAAAGTTTGACCTGTCGCCGTAAGGTCTGCTTGTCCTTCTCAAGAATCCTGTCGATCTCCTTACTTCGGTAACGTTGCTCTATTTCTTCAGGTGAGAGCTTCAAGCGCAACCAACATGTCAGGGCTTCGGTACAACAGTAACATGACCACAAATCGTTGGCCATTTTGCATGTTTATCGCGAAAACGAGAGAGAAACTGAACAAGTGACCTTACGTGCTATAATAATATTTTATTACTACACATTTTCACAAAAACACTCGATACGAGCAGACAAAAATAAAATAAAAGAAACGTTTTAATCCGGAATTAGTTGTACACACGCATCGCACCCCTCCCAAACTCATTGAGAAAAATAAAATGAGAAATGGTAAGGAGGTACAGATAACAAACTTCTGCTTTGAAGTATAATACCTATACAGATAACCAATATTGTGTTCGTCTTAAAGAAACAAAATTGTTTGGATAATAAATATTTACCATATGTTATGACTATTTTTACACTAATATTGTAAATAATTATAAAAATGAAAGCGGCAAATATATTATTTTTAAACGATTTAAGAATTGACGTGTGACGTCTGAGAAACGTATCCATTTCTATTTTCAAGTTTTAAGTTCCGCGCATTACCAAGTTGTGCACGTGTGTTTTGTGGGAAATTTTAACAACATAACTTTTTGAGTTGAACTCATTGCATTTTTTTAATTCCATATCTTCATCTTACACTTTAAGCGCCACATCGTTCTTACCGTGCAAAATGTAACTTTAAATAGAGCGATGTCCAAAGAAGGTTATAGTTCCGAAAAGAAAGAAGGTGATAACAAAGTGGTTCTAGAAAGATTGCAATCGTATTTGAAAGACAAAAGAAGCGCAGAAATTGTTGAATCTAGGCTTAGTTACGCTGCGCCAAGTACTAGCTTTGATCCAACTCCTCATAACGTAACTGCACTTGACGATAACAGCACAGTCTTGAGAGAGGTGTTAAACCATAAAAAAGCTGAACTGTTACGGCACCCCGAAATAATAGCGTATTTGAAGTCTGTGTCTTCTGATCTCAAGAAATAATGGCAGTTGTAACTCAGAAAAGTGTCGCATCCTTGATGCGAAAATCTTTAGACCGGCAGGCAGCGCAGGCTCGTTTAAAATTAAGACTGAAAAAAGGTCAAGTTGAACAAATCCTCCTTAGTTACATCAGGGATGGAAACAGTGGACCATATAATGAGCTCATCAAAATATTGGAAGAATTTCCTCTGAATGATGATAATTATGAGGCTTTGATTGATGATTGTCTAAACAGTGTAGTGATTCTAGGAAGAGAACTCAAATATTTTGTTGATGTATTGTGCAATGTTGAGTGGGCTAGCAGAAATGTTGAGTTGGTTGAAATGTATAGTAGATTTGTTCTCAATTTAGTGACGGCCCATACTTATCATTGCCCGAGAGTTATGGCGAACATGGTTAAACTTTTTAAAGGTAGGATATACCTTAATAGTGAGTAATTTAATATATTAAGTAGCATTATTAAGAGTTTGTAACTTATTACAGAGAATGGTGAAAATTGGGAAGATCAACCTAGTGAAAAAGTAATGAAAAGATGGTCTAACATCCACTCAATAATTGCTCAAATTGTCGCCGTCATGCCCATGTAAGTAAAAATTATTTTACCCAATGTCATATTTGAGAACAATCTGATATTTGATTGCTCATGTTTCAGTCATGGTCTTTGCTTAATTATATTTGATAAAGTTGTAATATATTGCTTAAAATATTGATTATTGTAAAAATCAATTTAAATAATTTAGATTTAATATGATTATTTATTTTTGCCAATTTAAACATTGTGAAATTTAGCATAATGGTTGTTTAAATTGCACAATATATTATCACACCAGGTGTTAATTCTGTTCAGTACATATATTTATTGTGACTAAAGCATTTAGAATTGTTTCTAAAATGTAATAAAAAATGGATTAAGAGTTATAAAAGTTGTTTATCAATTACAGGACCAGTGATCTACTTATGCAAATTGTCATTGACCAGTTTCCGTATTACAAAGCGGGATGTCACTGTAACAGGGCCTACATACACAATTTAATTTGGATGAGTAAATATATACCATCCCTTAGAGAACAAATTATGATGGCGATTGTTAACAGGTTTGTAATTGTCTTCAATATTCTCTTTGGTATGTTAATTACAAATTTGCATTACAGTGAAAAATTTCCTGAATATGCAGCATCAATTTGTGTTGATGCTGTCCGTTTTTGTGTGTGTCAGTTGTGTGGTTAGAGATGAGTTCTTCATCTCCTAATCTGAAGGCTAAATGTATTTGGCATGTGTCTGGGTAATAAGCTGCAAAGCTGCTTGGAGCCTTTTGTTATGTGCAAAAGCTCTAACTTTAAAAGCATTAAGTTTTCTTGGCAGAAAGGATGCATTCTCTGCTACAGAAAAACAAAATGGATTTTTCTTAATTATAAGCAAATCTTATCTAGCCTAACTTTTAGTGACACCTCTGTATAAATTGTTAAAAAACATACAAATTTCTGTTGAGGCACTATGTAATCTAGAAAAGAATACTGCTGAAGTATGATTGTGCTTCTGCAAAAGCACAAAAAGCTTAATTGCTTAAGTAATATAAATGTTTGGATATGCAAAAAAACAGAGCAATTGTGGAGCAAAGGATTGGCATACTATAGGGTGTTCTTTTTGAAGCATTCTGGTAATGCATTTCAAATCCCACAAGGAAGATTTTGAGTTTGAATATCACCCAAACCAAAAAATATCCATTTTCCTTGGCTCTTACTTTTCATACTGTGACTGCCTTCTGTGGTTCAGATATTAATGTGAACTTTGATACATCATTGAGTCTAAATACCTATGCCAGTAAATTTGGTATACTTGCAAACGATGACACTACTTGACACCAGTTCAGCTTTTAGCTCTACAGAGAGCGGAAGGCTGGTCGAGTGTTCAGTGTTACAGAAATCTATTGGCAGTTGCCGTATTGCTGTTATGGACTCATTGGAAAGGTGTGCAAAGAGGCTCAAGTGACTATACATTAGTTTTGGTCAACTTAACTAGCCTTCTTCTGAATCTTATATGTGATGAATATTGGGAAACAGTCATACTGATTAGACTCATAACTAATCATTGGACAACTTGATGATTAACAGGGTTATTGAAATTTTGTGTAAGTATGGGAGTATATGAATTGATTTTTATTATCCTCATTAATAAGGATTGGAGCAAATCTGTAGCTCCTGTCTAGTAATCAAAATACTATGTGGGAACATTCATAGCCAGGGCAATTGGCTTCTACAGTACTAATAAGCTGGTAATCTGCAAATTCAGTTACAATCCAAGTGTGATTGTAGCTATGTAGAACCAGTTTATGTATATAAAAATAACATTGTTTATTTATTTTTTCTAATTGCAATTGCTAGTGCAAATTGATGTTAATGGAACCTAAATGTGCATTTCATTTTATGATAATGCAAAGTGAAATGAATGTTTTTATGAGTTAATTTATTAATTACATTTTAGAATGGTCACCATGGATGTCAACATAGCTGAACAATCCAAAAATAAAGCACAGACAGACACTATGTTTGATATGGAAGTTGAAGAAGAAGACACAGTTGCAGGAACATTAGACTATTGCATGTTGGAAGTTTTGAAATGGTTAGAAGATGAGAGAGAACCTGTTCTTAACATTATGTGCAATGTTTTTGAGAGGGTTATCTTACCGACTCATGGAATAAGGTAAATTTCTATAAATAAATAAATGATTAGCAACATTTTTTGTATTAGATCATTAGAATTTTGAGGAATTGTTCAGTTTATGTGAATATTACAAGTTATTAAATAAAAGGCTACTCACAGATAATATTGTTCTATAAATTTCACAACCGCTAAAAAGACCTGTGATAAATGTTTAAAATTAAATGTAATAATATATATGTATAAATAAATGTGACCAAATTCGTAAAAATTGTTTTATTCAATAATGTTATGTTTGTTTTGTTTATTATTATTTTCATGAAAGTTACTGATATTTTCCTACTTATCCTTAAAGCGAACCTCTATAAGACTTAATTGTCACTTTCCAGGCATGTTCAGTTCCTTCTCGTCTATGTGATCTCAATAAACCAGCAATGTGCAGATCGTATCTTCACAAACCTTTGGATGATAGCCGCTGGCTTGCATGGCTCAGGACCGGGGGCTTTAGCCACTAGACGTACTGCAACCAGCCACTTAGCGGCCTCCTAGCTCGCTGCGTACGCGTATCTAATAGTAGGCTAATTCATTATCTAAAAAGCATGGCGGAATGGTGCCATTCGTACATAACAGCTACACAAGAGTCTACTGCTGTCACCTACAACACTAAAGTGCATGGAGCTTTCCACTCTATATGTCATGCGATTTTCTACCTGGTCGCATTCAAAAACCATCACCTGTTTGCTACTAAAGAGAGTGAGTAATTTAACTATGTTAATGTTTTAGAATTTTCATCTTTTTTTCTTATGCTTATATTAGATAAGTTAAAATTATACTGCACACAAAGTTTGTATGTAAGTACAAGATAAACTTTATTTGCCTACAAAGATATTTTAAATACTTTGTTCACATGTAAATATTGATTTACAATCGCAGTGTAATATCAATTATAATTAATAACATCCTTGTATTTTATTCAAGGTTATATTATATACTTTATTACAGGCTTTTTCTTTTAATTTATGATCATATAGTATAATAACCGCTACTTAATCTTTCTAGGTCTCAACTTTGTTGAATCGCTTAATCTCCCTCGCCTTGTTACCTGTACACTGAATCCCCTACGCACATGTCCGCCTCAAGTCACTCGTGCCTTCTCATCCGTAACACGCTCTCACCAAGTTGTCTACTGTCAAGCTATAATAGAGAAGAATGTGAGACACACTCTACAATATAGCAATGCAGAGGAATATGATGAATGGTTTCCATATGATCCATATACTTTGCCCCGGTAAGTCAACTTTCCATTATCTTATATTAAAATAATCCCACATACAAAATAGATGAATTGTTTATTGATTTATATATGATTAATAACCCAGTCAATGAGAATTATTATCAAAAGTTGGTGTGTCATCAACATAACCGTTAGGATATGTAACCAATAACATTTTTTTAATATTTTGTCTGTCTGTTTGATCTGGTTGGTAATCTCTGGAATGTCTGGTCTGATTTTGACGTGACTTTCACTAGAAGATAGTTGGTGTTACTGGGAGTAACCTTAGGATTCTGTCTTTTTTGGAGATAAAAATATTTTTTTATGTATATACTTAATACCACGCAAAGTCGCGGGCAATAGCCAGTTATAAACTTAATAAAAAGACATTAAACAATAAAATTCATAAAGCCGTATTATTAAAATGTAGTATGTACATAAACAACAGAATACATTATTGAATTATTTGTTTTATTTATTTGCAGGTCCGGTGAAATAATTTGGCCACTATGCATAGAATACAAGGACTGGCTAAAGGAAGGCGATGATGAAACTCAATATTCAAGTATCAAAAGGAAACTGGATGCGGAAGATGATGATTACCTAGTAGCTAGTCCTTCACAGAAGTTGGCAAGTTCACTGTCAAATAATATCTTACCTGGATTCAAAACAAGTGAAAGCATAATGATGTAGCAAATAAGTGATTTATTCACATAGATATGTAAATAACGACTGCTTCTATGAGTGATATAGGTGTAAATCTCTTTAAATATTCCTATTTAGCTGATTTTTGGTTAGAATACAACCAGCTTTTACAGGAATTTCTTTATTTATTTATATAAATATTTTTATTAGCTATGTAACTAATAACCTGATACTTTTTTGAAGGCCCTTACATAAATTGATAGGGTTTTATTGTATTCATATTTTATTTGTTGGTTCACAACTTATACATCCATTTACTAACAAGAGAACTAAATAAGGTCTGCAATCTTTGTATACATACTCTTACGTCCAACTCTGCAATTTTAAACATATAGCTCTTTTTAATTACCTTGGTTATTGGGCCGATTTTAAAGTTGACTTAAGTGTACTTGGAAGAATACGTTTCGGAAGGATAAGATCAGTTATAGCCAATTCAGATTCTAGATCTTATTAGCCAAGTAAATTTGTTTTATGTTATACCTACATAAAAGGAAACTTATTAAATGGATCAAAAATTCAACAAAGTTATACTTATTTTTACCAACTTGTAACATTTATGATTCACCTTATAGTCAAGTCAAAAATGAGGTTAATATAATACAGTGTATGCTTCTCGTGAAATATTTTAACTGTATAGAAACATATTTTTTTTATTATATATTATATTAGTACATAATATGCCTATTCTATATTTTATAAGGAAATGTTATGTACATTAAAAATATTAATATAACTAAAAGCCCTCAAATTGTCTTACTGAACTACCTGTTTCATTTGCAATGAAAAATGTGTTTTTATTATTATTAATATATGTTATTTTATAGAAGATAAATAAGATCTTAATTATCTATAACTTGTTGGTCTAGATTAGATGCCAACTTATAATTTTAACAAAAAATTGTTTTAACTAAAATTTACATGATACTTTGAGCTATAATGTTATCAAATCTTAATTTCATACTTGAATTACTATAAAATACTTTTATTTCCAGCGCAGTAATTAATGTACTTTTATGTTTTTCATAAGCCAGTTTTTAAAATGTCAACTGTTTGTTTTTCGAATAAAACATTTTATTTTTTAATAATTTGATAGATAGTCGATACAAAAAACTTTCATTACTATGTTAAATACATCAGTCCATGTCTTTAAATGTAATTTTATCTGATTCTGTATAGGGCTTAGATCAAAGAAATAAAAATGTTAAATAAAAACAATTCTACTGTGTTCATTGTTTTAATTTAAATAAGTTGAAATGTCAATTCAAGCTTAAGCACATTTATAATACCTTAAAATTCTTAGGTTTAACTTAAAAAAACGATCATTATGGTCTACTAAAACATTATCCTTATAATAAATAATTTGCCACTTTGTAAATTGCACCTAGCATTATGAGACAAAGAATGAGTATACATTTTTTCAGGTTTAACAAAAGTAATTTGTAGCTTTAAAATGTTTCAAGACAAAAACATTAATTTCAAACAAAATTAGCCACAAAAGTAATATTTAAGTACATAGAGAAAAAACAAACATTTACACTGAACATTCAATATATTAATATTAGTCCTGTGCTCAAACAAAATTATTATATATTAAATTAATATATTAATCATATATTTGTATAGTATATAATTAATATAATTTAAAGGCAAATTTGACTAATGAACACACTCCTGGTGTTAGTTTTTGTAATTCTATGGCAGACAACAACTTTGTACCTAGAAGCTACTTAAGAGAAAAAAATATAAAATGAACATTTTGAGCACACATTTACTAAATAGAAAAAGTGCTAAAAGATTAATACTGCAAACAATTAACTGTGAGAAACTCGAGATCTAGAATATTTAACACTTGAACAAGAACATTACACTTACAAGATATGCATAAGTATGATAAAAGAGAATTAGAAATTTTAACAAAGCATATTACAATTCCAGATTACCCTGAAATATATTAAACTGACAGTATCTGAATAAGTTTTATAGACATTTATTTCGACAAATTGTACTTTTGGCAAGACAGGTGGTGTTAAATTCTCTTAAAATAGTAATAGTTCTATCTTTTCTTATAATATGGATGTCTCCTTTTGAACGAACTGACGGTCTTGTTCGGTGGCTGGTGTTGTTTCATCTGATACTGTGCGATGATTGGTGCTTCGTTGGCTGCCAGTTTGTTAATGACAAAGTCATCGCCTGCTTTCATGTTCTCCATCATCTTAAGCTTGGCCTCAATTGATTGGATAGCTGTTTTTTTGCTTAGCTTCAGTTCAGGTTTTGCACCGGCCAGTGCCGCAATGCCCAACTCTGGTTTTGGCTTATCTTGGTCATCCTGAAAAGTATGATCATCAATTATAAAGAAGTTCATAGAGATCTTGGTTTGTGCATATGATTGAGTAAGTATGGAATTACCATTGTTTACAGTCTATGGAAATAAATTAATGATCTTTTAAATAACAAAGCTTTGTAATTTAAACCTTTAAGAATATGGTAAATATAGGTTTTTTTTTTTAATTTTAAGTCTAGCTGTAAATAAATAAATGAGAATAAAAAAATTATGTAGCACAGCTATAATGAAAACATAAGAAAGAATATTATCTTATATTACATTAAATAATTAAAAGAAAAATCTATACAATTTAAATTTCGCAAGCATTATGAGAAAAATGTTTGAGTAATTAATAGCACAAGGCTTCCACAGACTGCAGTACTAGTGCTTCCTGATTGCTTGGTAACAATTTAAATTTTATATGATTTGATAAAATTATTATTATTATTTAATATAACAGATGGTAATAAAATGCTGTAAAAGTTTGACTGCAAAATAGCCATAAATAAAAAAGTAATTATAAATAAAACTAAAGGAGAAGATATCCAAACAGCTTTGTTGTTTTATAATCAGTTTGGACTATAAGAAGTTTGTGACTTTATTGCGTCTGGTCACAGTTAAAAATAAAAATCAAATTGTTACCCTTGCAAGAATAAACAAGTGATATGAAGGTTGTTTATAGGTCAACAAGCTATTTAAAAATTGGTTGGATGAGACAGGCTAGGGAATAAGTGAAAGAGGGCCTTTGCTAGATAGAGCATACAAACTAAAGTTGAAATTTAAATAACTGTTATTGCACAAATTTAAAGGATTTTTTTTTTAATAAGAGAATATAAATAAAAATGTTTTCTTACCAATGCATTCTTAGCAAACTTGACACATATCCGCTTTGATCCTAAGAGCTGTCCATTTAATGAATTCATAGCTGTTATCGCATCTTGTCTCATCTTGTATGTGACGAAGGCGAATCCACGCGGCTGCCCAGCATTGGGCCCGCTGCGGTGGAACAACATGTCGAACTTCTCGATGTTTCCGTACACGCGAACCATTTTCAGTAATTGATACCGGTAAATTGAAAAAGGTACAGGTTACTGGAGTGTACATCACAAAAATATTAGAGGACTATAACACTTAAATTCCGAAGGAGGGATATGTCTACTAAATTAATAATAGATATACAACCTTACATACTATCTTGTACAAAAGAGTATAAGTAATAAAAATACAGATACACAGACTTAAGAAAATCTTGATTTTCATCAGATCAATATGTACTTGTAATAGGAAGTAAATCTTAAGTCAGGCACAGAAGACTTGAGTTCAGCACCTAAATATATGTGAATGCATTTATGTATGAAATTGATGATAACAAAACAAAATGTCATAAACATTTATAAATCTAGTATACTAAAAACTAATTATTCATAAGGAATGTATTAGAGTTTCTTGTAGAGTAGAACCATAGTAATGTTGATTAATTTCTAAAATAATAACTGAAATCTCTAATAGAAAGCAAAAAGAATACTTGTGTTATTCAACACAAAAGATATATTGTTTTCTATGTATGGCTACACAGGCATACAAGCAGTCAGGCCACCTGATGAAAAGAGGTCACTGACGCCCATATACATTTGCAATAGGTATCACCAACATACTGCCTAACATAAGAAAATAGAGCAACATTATATTACCCAGTAAACTTAAGTCAAACTTAGCAGCATTTTTAAAACTTACATCATAACATCATCACAGCCTTGTTAGTCACTGCTGGACTAGGCTCCTTAATACACCTATCCATTTGGGTTTGGACCTAACACCAGCTGGTCAGTCGGTTGTGTGACACTATTAATGCAATCGTAATGGATCATCTACTATTCAGACAATTGTGATCCAATTGCCTAACCAACTAGGAAACAACAATGAATTTAATGTTGCGTCCGCAGATTCGAACCACCTCCGGTTTCTAAGCAGCCAACCACTAGCTAGGAGCAGTTGTACAAACCTATTGTAACTATAAAGTGCACCACGTATCGCATTGACAATAGTTAATTATTTTATAAATGTCTGAAATAAGAATGCATAATGCTGCCTTGTTATAACTGACATTGTTTAGTTTAATTTCTTCTTTTCTTCAGTTCAGATATTGATGACTATAGGTTAGATTTTATTCAGCTTTTTCTTTTCCACAATATTTTGTTAGGCTTCATAATGTTACAAAATAACCAAGAACATGTTTCTGAGATAAAATTAATAATTTTATTTAAATGGATGATCTTGATTACTTTCACAAATTGTACATATGAGGAAACTACGATTCTATTTTTTAAGAACCATTTATGGAGATTATACAAGGTATAGTACAAAAAATTGTATATCATCTAAAAGTGATTTAAAAGTTTCCAAACATACTCTTGTAGTTCTCGTTCTCTTAAATAATGGAGCCTATATCATACATTTTTTTGTCAATAAATAAATAAAAAATAAGAATTTATACTCATTAACTCGAAGGTCTAGATTTCCGATCCATAGTCTTTTGTCACACACTTGGCTTTGATGTACAGGTTCCAAATGTAAAGGTATCTAGAAAATTACAATCAATTGTAATATTTAAAAATTTCAGGGTACAAATCAAAAGATAAATTAACATACTAGTTAAGGCTACCAAATATTTTAGTGACAATAAAAATATAAACATGCGAAAATTCTTGAAATTATGACATACCGTTGTGTCCCCCATGTTGTCCAGATTTAATTCATAATTACACAAAAACTTCAATTAATCTATTCACATTATCACGCTTATTGTAATATAAGACATTATTACGATGTAAAGTTAAAAAGTTTAACAAAAATATTGTGTAGTGCTTCCTATGCAAAATGAACGTAGATAAAATAAAAAAGATCTATACACGCTAGTGCTGCCACAGCTAATCCAATTAAATTTATCGAACTCAGGCAAAATAAAAAGCTGATAGTTACACTAGAAATAAACATTAGCTATTTGCTTTTCGACCTGTTGCTAACAGATTCAGCCTTTTAATGTTGCTTGAATTGATTGCCTATAACAATCTTATTCTTAGCATCTTTCCAATTCCTTATTCGGTGTGCATCCATTTCACCCAATAATATCCCCATACACTTAAATTTTTAATAATAGTATATTTTAGCCTAACTTGCCTCCTTCTCTAAATAAGTATAACAATCTAATTATTCCTACTATAAAAGTTTTCCTAGTATTAAAAAGTTGAAATAAATTCATAAAGTATGATTCATAAATAAGTTATAAAATAATTTGAAAGGCCACCCATAGGTGATCTCAATTTAACTTCAAACGATAAATTGTCACCCCCCACTGAGTAAAAATTGGTTAAAGTTTAAGGGCTTTGATCCTATGCATCTTTCATTCGTTTTAATCATAAGAGGTTAATGATTATACCTAATTTAATGTAACTAAGATAGAATTATTTCAACAAATTGCCTTTGTCTGTAATTGTTATGTTGTTGTGTATGAAGTGTTCTAGTTGTCGGACTAACTTGCTCCACCATATAGTTTTTCTTAAAGGTATGAAGCACTATATAATCAACTTTGCAGTTGTAACACACGTTGCATGGGCTTAAGAAGCCTTTTTTGGACCATGGGAGTGCATAGCAGGTGCGTTACCAGCCAGAAGTAACTTCTTGCAATCGGTTATTTATTTATTGGTTAAGAAAAGACGAACCGGACGTTTACCTGTTGGTAAGAGATACCTACCCAACTTATAAGAAAAGCAGCGTAAGACGCCACAAATCCGCTCACAGCCCTGAGATATAAGATGTTTTGTCTCGTTTACCCCGTAATTTCACTGGCAACTATGCCTTCAAAATCGAGAGAAAGTAATGTTTACACACTACTGATTTGCGGCAGAAAGAGACACCGCACACCTTTTTTTTTGTGGGAAATGCCTACGCATACCCGTCCTCGCGGGGCAACGACGGTTATGCGGACTCGCACCGACTAAAACCACCACGTTGTTCCTTCCTGACGCCTTTAGGGTGGGGTCCCAGGAACGTTTTGCACTCATCTGCAACCCCACCGGCGCTGGCCGCGGAAGCAGCCCCATCTCGCCTTACGGCCAACTGCCTCCTCTGGGCGCGTCGGAACTAGCGCGCCCTTCGTCTCGGCCCTGTAGTTAGGTAACAGACTCCCCGAGTCTGTTACTCAGGAGCCATGAGACCAGGAGTTCCCTGACCACGCAAGGACCAAACTCCCAGCCCCAGCGGCGGCCGGATGTTAAGCTCCGCCGCTAGGCTCCATTTCGGCCGTAGAAGGAGAAGAGATCGACGACTCCATGCCGAATGTCCCTCCTCCCACGGCCCTCCAACCGCATCAGCGGTACGGCCCGCTGAGTCGCGGAGGATAGGAGGCGGCCTACGGAATACCAACACTCCTCTTCCCCGCGACTCCACCTTGGTTGCGAGAGACAGGAAGGGCGGCACACCTACCTCCTGCAACCCGTCCTCGCACCCTCTAAAGACGGTCTGGTGAAAATAGCCCTACCTACCTATAAAATCAATGACATAAAGCAGAGATTCGATTGAAGACCACTTCACCTTGCCTGCTTACGTCCGCAGAATGGTCACGAGGAGTATGTTCTTGATTTTATTTTCGCTTGTTACGTGCTCTCTAGAGGCGGCAAAAAAGTAATACTGTATGAAATTGATTGTTTGAAGATATTAGAAAGAAACGATTGTTAATAATTGCAATGATCGAGCTGCACTTACCTGTATACAAACAATAACAAAAATTGCATCATATTACGTAAACGAAAATTTTATTTCATTCAAAAGTTTTCTTTAACGTAATACATAATAGAAAAATTTGTATTAAAATAAATAACGAGAACACAATATTTACGTTCTTGTTATTTAATAGTAAATCGAATGAGGAAATTATTAGAGGTATGTTCCATTTGACAACCCCGCTCAAAACGCTAGAACCATAACCATATAGTAATGTCAGAAGTCAACCCAATTGTCAATGTCACATGTCATTGATGTGTCTAAATACACAATAATAATACCACGATTACCAATAAGAATAACATTACACCATTTTTTTATTTACCTACCTCTATGAAATTAGAATAAGTAATGAAAAAAATAAATAAGAGAATCCCTGGTATTTTACCACCAACACCAAAAAGTGAAATAGATGGCAAAATCACTGATCTTTCTTCTAAAACTGTTACAGAACTCATTGAGATTAGAGATAGACAATTGAAATTACTTAATAATAAGGCATTCATAAGGAATTTAGCTGATAAAGGTGAAAAAATAAAGGCTTTTTATGATAAAATTGTATGTGAATTAAAAATCAAACAAGAAGAACAAGCAACATGTAATTTATTGGAAAAATTAAGTTTAAATACTGAGAGTGTTGAAAATGTTGAATGGGAAGGTAAGTTACGAAGCCAAACAGAAAATACGTACTTAGATTCTGATGATGATAGTGAACCAGAGGATGTTTTACATGTCCTCAGTCAAAGTACTGCTCAGGAAAAGAAGGTGAAAGTTTTAGAACCAGAAAAGTCATTAGTCACTCCTGAAGACTTACAAAGCATTGAAGACATCCCACATGTTAAGTATTTAGTACAAAAAGCTGAACAAACACCAAAACTAAAAGCCACTGGCCATTACAAGCCTTTTAAGACTACAAAATCTGATGTTCACAATCCAGAAAAAGAAATTCACAGGAAAAAGCACAAAAATTGGGAGGTGACTGCAGCGACACCTCCACCAATTGTCCATGGTCCTGCAAAAATTCTTTCCTTAGAAGAATCTTTAAAGCTCCAGAAAGACTATAATACACATTTGAAGGAAATAGAGGTGCAGCATGCAGCAGAGAAATTGCTTGCTAGGTCAGGAATAAAGATGTCCAAGATTCCAACAGATGTCTCTGAATTTGGTAAATACAGACAAGCTGACAGTGATGATTCTGCTGACTCATCCGATTGTGAGGGCAGTGATAAAGAAATACACGATGAAGAACCAGAGAGGGGTGGTGTTATTTTTACTGTAATGAAATGAGCCATTTTATTGGAAATATTTAAATAAAATAATGCTTTGTAAATTGTTAATAAATATTTTTCTACAAGTTTTTTTATTATAACATTATAATATTGGTATTATTAGATACAAAAGCCATTGCAGGTATACATTTTTTTGCAATATAAAGATTTAATACATAAACCATTAAGGCATACAAAATGATAACAATATTTTGTGCATGTGATATATAGTAAATTACCAATAAGGAAATAAAATTTTTTATTGGTCCTATGTAATTTATTTTATTATATTACATAACATCAGGGATAATTAAAATATCAATGTACAATAAAGAAGAGATTTGTGAAAGAGCAAGACTTAATGTTTAAAGAGAATGATTCTCATGCTACATCAGAGAAGTGAAAACAATACAAAGGCCTAGCAGGATTAACTTTTGTTTTACAAACTGGAGGTTGTGGGTCCGAATCCTGCATGAAAACAACTTTGTACTATCATTGTTTTCTGGTCAATGAGACAATATGGGCCGATCATCTAATTGTCAGAAAAGAATAAGTAGACAGAAGGGTTTATAAAAAGCAGCTACTTGTTGTCAATACCATCTCTGGCAGTCATAATAGGATGTCAGTGCCGTGATATAACAACTAATTTATCCACAAAATGCAAGTTACCCTTTGGGTGGTAAAGATCAGATGCCAGTCACTCTGGGTAAAAACTGTTAAGATTAATCTGGATGGATCAGAAGCTAACCCCATGATAACTTGGGTAAATAGCTTGGTAAAAGAAATATTGGTGTAATCTTATCATAGTTTGTCTTAATTTTTTTTAGCTTTAGTTTAATTATTCTATTCTATTACTTAATATTACTTTATTTATAGTAATATATTTTAGCTCAGATATTTATGGCAAAGGTAATCAACTGAATCCGTTCTAAGTTTTTGAGGACAAAATGTTTAGTGTCAGCTTAAAAAAATATTTTAAATAACACCATTTTTCTGTTTTACATTTGCTTCTAAATTATGCCAAAAAAGGTCTTAAAAATGCTATCAGCAAACTCGACAGTTTTTTAAACCTATTAGTAGGAGTATTAATTTTTTAACAAACTGATTGACAGTGTAATTTAGAACATATGATTGAGGTTATGTTATAACAAACAATGCTTATTTATTTGCCATTAACATAATTTTTACCTTCAAGGTTTTTTTTCTGTCCAGGTATTTTACCTGGACAGATAAAAAACCGTTTTATAAAAAAAAGTTTTCTTTTTTTTATAAAAGTATACAAAACCAGTCACGGAATCAACGTAAAAATGCCACTCATCTGTCACTTGTTTTGTTTATTTATAAATGAGTCAACTGTTCTGTGCAATACAATTACATTTGTCCTTCCAATCACATCAAGACAAGACCTCACTTCTACTTGCAAACGTTGTTTGACAACGGACAACACATACGTTTTCGCGCTCGTAAGGTTAAGACGCGTTGTGAAGTCGCTCACAGTGATAAACTACAACATAATAATAAAAAGTATCGGTATTTTAAGTGACAATGGCTCCGATTTCTAACACAGTAATGGGGATCGATGACGACCAACGTTTCGCTTTAATGAAGGTAAAATAAGTACATTTAAAACGATTTATTCCTGGTGTTTGCACATTCCTTTTAAAGTATAGTGTTTTCGGACTATATTTATTTGTCTCCTTTTATTCTTAACAAAATACCAAAATGTATTCTTTTTAGCCGAATGTTCTCAGTTATTAGATTAATACTGTTTTACTTATTGTTCATCTTATTTTGACAAAATAAAAAACTAAGTTAAGTTTGTGGCTTACAAATGTTTTTTTTAAATGTTACGTTCTTTACCTCTGAATTTCGGGAACCTATAAATTTTTGTCGCAAACTCAATGAAAATTTACTTTTTTCCTTTATTGTTAACAATTTTTTTATTACTTAAAACAAACATAGTTTGCTGGAATTAGTCTAAAATTAAGACTATTTAAATGCTGTTAATATGTTGCTGTCATTGGTTTTTTATATGCTTGGTAATGAAATAAACAATATGCAAGTAATGATACTTACCGAAAGATTATTGTTTGAGACGATTAATATGTATTTTTAATGGAGTATCAAGGTACAGAAAAAGAGCTAATTAAGAATCGTCTTAAACAACTAACATATATCCGGTTAACAGTTTTCATGTAGAGAATTTTGTTATTGAATTAAAGGGACTTTTTACGGATCTTATCGCGTTTATTTTTTACACTTGGCCACCCCGTGACCGCGTCCGCTGGAAAGTGTTCGAAACGTCGAAGAATTTAAATATGTAAAATAAACGCGATAAAATCCGTAAAAAACCCTTTTATACGTGCCATTTAATAACGTGTAGTATTTGCGTAAAGAAAAGAATTAATTATAGAGAATTTTGTATTTAGAACCCCAAGGGTATGTTGATGTCCGTGGTAACCGAGACTAACTTTTTATTGTTCCCATATGACATTTGATGATAATTTAATCTAAGATCGGTCGTTATACTTATAAAAAAAACTACATAAGAATATATAAAAAAATGTTCACGAAGATTGGCACCTACCAATTTGAAAAGCACGGGCAACAAAAAATGCAAGGTCATGTGGGCAGCTCTAGTGGTATTCTTACCAAATTTTAATTTATTAAATATCAGTGCTAATTTATATTTATTTCTCCAAAACCAGAAAGGAACCTAATGATTTTTTAAAATAAGCGAAATTAATGAATACTACGAAAAATTAATTTTCACAAATACACTGTGAAAAAAATTTCGTACTTTTAAGGTGTCAAAAAATCCTTAGCAATAGATTTTTTTTCAAAATATCTTTAAGAACAATCTCGGGTGTCCCATTTTATCATTTATAAAGTTGATAAGATTTCTAAAATGCTATGTTATGCATTTTTGCATTAATGTTAGGTATTATTAGTTTACCAACTTTTGCTGACGTACCCAGATTATACTTGATTAATTATTTAATCCAAACCCTATCTACTGATAGTACAACAACATTGTGTAAAAACAATTCTAATATTGGTTTTACCGGGTGCGCTGCGGGTGAAACGAAGAGAGATAATATTTATCGGCTTAATTAATCTGATGACGTCATAAAAATGTATTTTCAAACATCGGCGTTTGTTATTTTTGAACAAGTTCCAATCATTAATGATTTTTATTGGCACAAAAAAGCGCCAACACAAATTCATAAAAGTTTATGTTTTAACTTTCAAGGCCCCTGTTAGATCACCATCAGCATTTAATATAATAATCAATAATTTAAAAGTAACAATTTAGTAGATTTATGAATGTTTATTAAATCAAAACACGTTCTTACTGCACAATACCGTGTGAAAGTAAAGCAATTTAAAAATTTTGAACAACATGAATTTCGTCTGCAAGCTGAATATGCACGTTCACTGCATAAATAACATCGTCAGCTAATACGAACGTTGCGGAATCGGGTCTCTAATGCAATTCGAAAATTAAAAAGCCACAACTGTTTTGTTACGGTTGTTTTTTTATAAAGACTGCATTAGGTGTGCTTTCACTGTCTATATTTTTAATGATGTGAAGGCGCTTGCGTACTGGCCAGCATGTATTTATTTAAGATACATAAGATAAAATAAAAAGGGATAATGGTTTTTATTTAAATATGTGTAGCATTTGTGCCAAAAAAAAATATACAGAAAATAGAACTGTAGTTTTTGGGTCCAAAATAGTAACGGACCCTTCAAATAAAAATAACTTTCATTACAACAAATAGATTAAAAAATTTTCACAATTTTATCTGTCAGTAAAAAACATTTAATGTTGTCAATGTCATAAAACTTGCGTTTAAAATAAAAAGAATCTAATAGATATGACCTAATAATAAATAACTTTTTTATTACTAATAAAAAATAGGTAAATGCATATTATACGAGAGTTAGCGTTAATTAATTTATAGAAAAATGTATAACATACATGATTCTTATAAATCTGTTTTTTTATTAATTATCGTGTTAAAATTGTTTTACTATTTTCCGAACCTAGAAAGTTACCAACCGCTTTTAAAATTCGTTCATGCACCGCGGTCAATGACCTTTGTATTCAAACTATCATAGAATGTAGAATACAATGTTCCAAGACTTCGTGTTTTGTATTATTATTTATATTATGGATTATTCTAAATATTGGATAGTTTACATATTTATATACATTCATACATATATATCTATAGAAATAATTAAATTTGCAGTCTCTGTTCGTAAGGTCAAAATATCCGTTTTTAAATGTGTGAGCAATAAATAGTGTGTTATATAACAGATAAATACTTATAACGTAACAACAGTTTTTAATTTTTGTCTGTCTGTCTATCTGTTTGTTCTGGCTAATCTCTGAAATGGCTGGTCCGATTTTGACGGAATTAAAGTGAACACAATAATAACATGATGAGTTAACTCATAACATTGTGAAAACTTTGTATTGTTTCAAAACAATTAGCATACAATAAATATAGTATAGTTATAGCGTATTTACGACACGGTGGAGTATTAAAAAGAAATACGTATTACGCCATTAGCACAAAAAAGTGTTAAAAAATCTCAAACAAATACTAATTGCGCAGAAGACGCGAAGTGTTTGTATTGTGCGAATAACTAGTACCATAAATAATAGCTTTATTTATTTATTTAGTCACACCAACAGCAATACTCTCGAAACGCATTATCAAATATGAAATTAAGTGCTGGCTTACATGTTACAGGCACGTACAGCGACACTTCTTTTAACACACTATGGCTTGATACAACAATTTTACAAATAACGGAAAAATAGGTTAAAATTAAATATTAACAGTACGATATAATTAAAAACATCCGTAAACTCTCGCTAAGTTAAGAAGTGTTAAAGATAAGTTATAATTACCGATAAGATACTGCTATTCTTCTGAATAAACATCAGTAATAATAAGTTATTCGGTTACTTGAAAGTAGGTGGGACTATATTTTAAAGAATCCGTTACAGACTTAAATACAAGTTAATTAAAGCGTACGAATAAACGAAACATAATAAGAATTAAACACGAGACTTAATTTAACAAAAAAGCCGAATGGGCTACAACATAATTACACATGATATAAAATATGTTTAAAAAGCAACTATCTTTTTTTTCCTAGTTTATTTCTATCTTACAGTTTAGTCTTTATCTTTAACATTAAATGACTGGAAGGTTTAACGGAATATTGTATTCTACTTCTACTGGCATAATAGGTTAAATAAAGGTAATATCATCTCACTTTTATTTTATTTAATCCTGCTTCTCTTTTATTCATCAGCCTGTCCTCCCCTGGACATAGGCCTCCCCTAATGCACGCCGTTTTTGTTAGAGGCCTAATCGGTGGGGTTACTCACTTATTATTTGTTGCATCATATAGCTTTAAGCATTTTTTACTTGGCTAATAAAGCGGCCTGCTTTATTGCTTGTATAAATAATATTGCGTTCAAGCGAGGCAAAATAGCTCCAGCTTTAATAATTCAATATGTATAAGAATATGTAAACCTAAATTATCTGGGGAAATATTTATCTTAATATTATTTGTCAGACGTCAGCGTAATCTGCTAGAAATATGCAAGATAATAGCGTTTTAAGCAATTAAATGGCTCCATCTACACATCCGGAGCCGTTTACAAAAAAAAGACTAATGTCTATCATTACGACAATGTCTATGCTTCGTCTTAATAACATTGTATTCGTTTTTTATCCAACCGATGATTGTTATAGTGTACTAAAAAATAACAATTGTTCGTTATTTTATGTTCCGTAAAATAATAAAGATGCTTGTTCACATTCAAAACGTTTACATACATTTTTAAAGTATAAATTAATAACTTGACTTAACTTTTTAACTTGACTTATTTTTTTTTCAAACAAAAAGCATAAATAAGTATTTTCTACTACTAGAATGTACTTCAAAATGCATCTACTACTCACGAGCTATCTTTTTGTCCCTTGCATACACTATAACCGTATTTAATTTAATTAGAAAAAACCGCAAGCAACCAAAGATATCGCTAAAAATTGATTTTTATATACATATATATATAGATGTGCTATAATATATCTATAGATACTCTTCTATAGATATATTATGGAACTCTACCAGATGTTTATTTAGGATATATTTCAGGTAGTTATCAAATATAATACTATTAAGTGTTATCACAATTAATGCATTATCGGATTAATTTTCTGATACTTGAGTACATATTTTATATTTATCTTATTCCGATTAAATACTTTATTGTTTAGCATTTATAAAAACGCAACACAGTATGTTGGTATATTTTTGTTGTTAATAAAATTTCAGGAATAACCTCTTTACTGGTAAAGCTGGAGTGTAAAAGCACTACTGTATTCCGGTTTGTAGGGCGCAAGGGTTGTTATGGCGGTTAGCTAATAGCTAAATATATTATTTTGCGGGTACTTTATGAATCTTCAAGAATCATCATGAAAAATTTAATTTGAAGTTAGATAAAATAATTTCTTAATCGTAACATATCAAGTGCTTGCATTTGAATAGACTTTAATTTAGATTTATAGGTATTAGCATAAAATTCAATAAAATTGATTAAATTGAAATATAAATTAATTAACCGTATAGCAATACGGTCTGTGTTTAAGGCTTGAGTTTTTACGTATCTACGTATTTGAACTTGCCTTTAGTTAAGAGCATGTGACGCATTTATTATGCGTTAAATATAGTTTATTTGTATGGTGGCACTGTAGCGTATAAAGCGCAGACCTTGATATGCATACTAATGGATAAATATGTCGTCCATAAGCGGTACTGTTACATAATTCAATTATATATTCATCGACCATCTTGTTGACCAAGTCGCTGTCAAGGAGCATTGAACAATTGACCAATAATTCCAAAATAATAACTACAAAGTCATTTTAAACTAACGATCTTCTATTCTGATTTGAATTTTTGCGACTTTCAGACGTTTTTGAATGTACAAAGTGTCACCGCTTTGAAAACTTGTACGTTTAAAGAAAATCATTATTCGTAAATCGGGACAGAACGCTAAAACCGGTTTACTCCGATGGCTGGCGATCCCTGCTGTGTATTTCCTACACGTTTTCCGGGACGCATACTTCTACTCTACTAGCTGTTTCGCACGTCTTTGTTCGCGTGTTAATAAAAATAATAATTCTGTTAGATTATCTTGTAGGACAAAAATAAACATAAATTACTCCCAGTTAAAATCGGATCTGCCATTCCAGAGATTAGCCAGAACAAATAGACACACAGGCAAACACACAAACAAAAACTTAAAAAAATACTGTCTTGTTTTTGTGTCAGTTTTATATCTATTTCATATATTTTGATGTTACAAACAGACACTTAAATTGTATTCATTTGTATAGATGGAAATGCGAATTCTTTTTAGTAAAACCTGGCAACGATTGGTTGTTCCGTTAGTATTACGAATAGCCATCATCTGGTAAACATTCTGTTGAAAGAACGAACAAGAAATTTCAGGGCATTACTTTACCATTTAACATAATATTAATTACTAATATGTAGAAAAATAAAAGATCCGTTTTCGTTAGAGAGCCTAATGTTAACTATTAAAGGTTATTGATAATGGCAACAAATTGCTAAATATTTGTCATTATTATTACACATTTATAAGATACTAGCAACCCCAACCCCTTGTGGGTGGAATTTCGTAAAATCCGTTCTTAGTTGACTTGACCTCTACTCGGCGAAAGGAATGTTCCTACCAAATTTCAAGTCGCTACGCCCGATGGTTCCAGAGATATTGTGATGAGTCAATATATAGGTGGGAATCTCTTTTATATAATATTATACAATTCATGAAGAATATTACACAAAAGCGTAAATGACAAATAAGAGATATCCTTAAAATTGATTATAGGACATAACGCTTGCCCGCAAGCAAGTAATGGTGCCTGTAAACAAGTGTTATCCGTTTGAGATCTGCCTGAACAAAGATGCATTATCGACATTATTTTTAGACGGCGAATGTTCCGGAAAATATAAACTCGCAATCTTTATTGGCAGGTAGAGCGAACCAGTTTCCGTATTTATAAATTATCACACGTTTTACCATTCAATTAAAATACATTAAAATATTGCATATCCTAACTTACTTTTTTGCCATCTAGTGAGTGTCAAGCCAACACATAAAACAGTAATTTTTAGCTATAGTTCTCCTTGCTTTTATGGTACCTACCCAGGCATTTAGAACTTTTCCGACTTTACATTATAACAGCGAACACTCGAATGTAGATCTAACGAATTGAGATATATATAAATTTTACTTTCATCTTAAATGAAATATTCCTATTGTTATTGCAGAATATGTATTTATTGTTAATTCATGGAGGTGTTTGTTATGAAAAACGAAGTCTGCAATCTTAATGCTCACTTCCCGCTTACGACTGCATCGAATGAGATTTTATTGTACACGTAAAGTATTTCCTTACTTTCTTTTGTGCAGAAAAACAGGTGATTTAACTGTTTTTTAACATCTCTAATGGCAACAGCCATTATTCAGTATTGTTGTTCGCTCTTGCGTAATGTGATTTAATGGTTTTTTGATTGTGTAACTTTCTGGAAAACTCGAAATATCTAAACGATCATGACAAACAATCAAATTCATATTTATCACGGTTTCCTGTTTACTGGTAATCCTATCTGAGGTTTATACTGTTGGTTCTTGTTTAAGCGTGTTGGTTTAAAACAATGCACAACGATATTTCTAATATTTAGCCAGTTAAAGGTTAAGTTGTTATATTTGGGTTGGTGGAGAATTGTAACATGTTTATTGCTCGACCGTGAATGTTATCCAGAGCAAGGTGAAACCCTGCTCTGGGTTTGCATAGCACATGAACACACGGGATAGGTGGAAGGGGGGTATAACTTTCACCATCCCTATCTCTGGAAGCTAAAATTAAAGTCGCAGGGAAAGAGTGTCAGTATTAGGTGACCACCTAATACTAACAGCGGAGAGCACAGCGGCCATAAGGGGTCTTTTTCTTAGAAGATACAGAATTCGATAAAAATATCAAGTAATTTAATTTACATGACCTTTCAATAACCATTTATGTGGATTTACAACATAAATTAGTCTTATGAAATTTAAAATAATCAACATTTTAAATTAATTTTATATTAGCCATTGCAGTTTGAAAATTTGTTGAAAACATGCAATGTCCTATTATTGTAAAATATCAGGTCACTAGTCAAGCTGCTAACCTTTTGTTAATTAAAAAAAAATTGACACACGAAATTGCTACAGGTGCATCTTAAAAAATAAATAAAATATTTTACTTATAAATTCTAAATCATTGATTAAATGTGCCTGTAAAGTATTAAAGAGATTGACTTGATTTAATTAGCTTTTTTAAATATAACCGTCGTGTTTTGACGACTTCATCATGAAATGAAATATTTATGCGATAATTTGGATTAATTTATCTATATGTTTGCGTGTTTAAAAACTAGACAAACAGAAGCCCAAGAACATGACAGTTCAAGCTCGACGTTTCTTTCACAAGTGCGAAAAAGTTACACAACAAAAGTTGTTATTTTAGCGTGGCTTCAACGATCTGCCAGTGAATCGGTTAAGATTACGATAAACCGCGAAATTTACAGAAAAAATTAAACTCATTCTCTTAAAGGTGTCTATTTGAAAATTAATATTTCAAATACAAACTTTAGAGAACTTTAAGATTACTAAAACATATTGTACGGCACCAAACAATCGCTATGTATGTGACTAATACTATATTGACACAATTACAATTGCTATAATGTATACAGTTCAGTTCAATATAAAGACAAACGAGAGTAGAGAACCAAGTGACTTTGCCAATTTTTAATATGATAATTAAAAAATGTTAGTAACTTTTTTGATAAAACGCGTTCACAGACTCTGAATGTAGATTCATATCTAAAATTGACGAACATATTTATATCTATGCTAATTAGTTACGGTAATTTACATATGCTACTGCTTCGTAAATCGTGTAAAATGTTTGGCCTTTAAGTGGTAGAACGAAGCGTCATTGTGAGTCAAATTGAATTGTTCAACTCTCTACGATTCGTTTTATTTTTTATTATTTTACTTGATTCCTAAACTGGTGGTTAATATATATTTATTGTATTGTATAGTAATAATAATTTAATTAAATTTTCAAGTTATTGATGTACATATATATATATATATGCACAACCTTACTTTGGCTATTAGGTCAAGGCGTATGTGTGCAGTAATTTTTTTATATTACTACAAGCTCACAAGTAACTAACCAGTGGCAGTAACAAATAACCAGCATAATGTAACGCGTACTATAATTCTACTGATATTTTTATGCAAAAGTGTATTTAAGTATCGATATTTGATAAATAATACACCTTTACGGACTTTATCGCGGTTAATTACTGCTACTTAAGTAATTAAACGCGATAAAGTCCGTAAAACTGTATTTTTTATTATGTAAAGTGTGTTTTATCGATCTTTGCTACCCGACACCGCTTGCTGTAAAGTTGTTTAAAATTCATCCATTACTATTAAAACTAACTGATGAATTTTAAACAACTTTACAGTATTGTAACTTACATACTAAAATAATGTAGAACTTATTGTTTGTATTAAATTTTAGTTCAATATTTTTGATGTTGAGCGAAGACGATGTTTTTTTTTATATCAAGGATGTTATGCTTTCAGAATGTTGTAAGCTTCAACTAGCACAGATTTCGCGGGCAGCTACCGTCCCCATGAATTAGGTGACCGCTGTCATTAGCTAGTTTATCGTGCATATGTTATTAATAAATAAATACATTTTTGAATTTGATTTATACCCTTGACTAGCGCTCGTTGCAGTGCCATGATGCAACGAAATATTAGTTTCCTTTCTACATCTTTCGTAATGTAATCGTAATTTTCTAGACGTTTCGACATCATCAACTTTAAGCACGGAGCTTAGGCTACCTGTATGCATGTATTTATATCTATGTTGCGTTTAAGTTCTATGTATGCAAGTATATCAGTGACGCAATCTAATAGAAGCTAGACGCCATTAACCGCAGATATCTGAGTTGCGTTGTTGCGTGCTCGAGTGCAGAACGATCTCAGAAATACACTTTCTAACGGACCCCGTTTCCAATATCATTAAATGTTAGCGAACGCACCTTTAATAATGTTCAAGACGTAGAAAATAATTAAAAGCCCAAGAACTTAGCTTTTCGCGAGAAATCAAATGTAAATAAAAAAAATACACACTTTATTTCACCAGTATTGTTCTGAGAGGAGGTGGTAGATGTATAGTTTATTGATACAGAACAGTTTTATATATGTAGAGTAAAACTCCTGTATTCCGGTTTGATGGGTTCTATAAGGATAGCTGGGTAAATAAGAGGAACTATCCAACGCTGATGGTTGCCGAGCGGACCAATTCATTGATTTTGAACTATCCTCGATAGAAAGTGGTATTACTTCGCATCAAGTAAACGTGTTGCTCGCCTTTTGACTTTCTAAAAAAAACTACTAAAAAACTAGAATGTCTGCTATTCATAGCTTTATTGTTTTCTAATCATATTTAAAAAGCGTTAAAGCACTGGCTGGTATTAGCATAAACCTTTTTGAATTTTGTCAAGCTACTTTTTTCACTTTATCTGTAGAAGAAGTATACCATTTAATATCTTTTAATTTGATTTATTTATTAAGTACGCATAGCGTAAGATTTTTATGACTCACTTCGTTCCACATTTACATTGTATTACATTGTGCAACCGTGTAAGTAAATAACTAAAGATATTAAACACATTAATACGATAAAAAATACTGATTACCCGTGTCGTATTCAAATATACATATAATTACGACGACTTTATAACTTTCAGTCGCAATATAATTACGTTTAATCATTACTTATTCCATTTCAAAACGTTATTTACAAGTTTCAATTAAAAAGAACAAGTTGCAAGTTTTAATATAATCAACAAAACAACATGGACGATTGAGAAACGCGAGTAAAAGCGGGAAAAAGTTTCGAGAAGATATCGAGATACAGCCGCGCTTGCTCAAACGCTAACGCTCTCTGTACACAGTGTGTCGCAAAAGCGTTCGCCAAGGCCAAGGCGAGTCGGACGCAATCGCTCACAATCGCACGCTGCAGTTTGCACAAACGGCGAACGTAAAACACCTTGTGAACGTTCAATCTTAATATTGAGATGTAATCAAGTACAGATTTGGTTTAAAATCTCGAAAAAAAAATGGTTCTGTAAAAGGTAGAAGAGTGAGTATGTAAGTTAAGTGAGTCATCCCATAACCATGGATCCTGTTAAATATTTGAAAAGTCGGGAATATTGTAAAATCTTTTTAAACACGATAAAATCCGTAATTTTTTTATTAAATCGGGCAAAAGGATTCTTTGAGAGTTCTTAAATTATTTACCTGTGATTACCTGACACTTTAAAAATCCTTTATTGTATTTTAAATGAAACCAGTATTGAAATCACTTCAAACTATTTTACTTAGTAGGGTCTAAAGATCCTACGTTTGGGGTAATTCATACACCGTAAATAAAAATTATATGAAACGTGAATATTGTTAACAAAATTTAACATAATAAAACCTAAGCTAAAACACTTTATGAACTGTGTGTAATATTTGCGTAAATTCAAAAAATATCTTGAGTAAGAAGTTCTAAGAGAGTTTGTAGAAATCTGAGTTGTTAGTTGTTTTGCTCAGCTTGTTTTTCGTCCATCGATGGGTGGAATTTGGATTCACATCTTCTAGTCGAAAAACTAGATATATAAGTAAAATAATTTCATCTACCAAATAAAATACTATTTAAAACAACATAATGTATTTACAATGTCACATCGCAACATTACATTGATTTCTCACAACCTTCGCGGCTCAATCTTTTGTATAATATTATTTAATAGATTTATATTCTTTGAAAGTATAAATATATTTTCAATAAAACAATCATAACATGCACTCGTCAATAATGCCAAACTAACAGATAAACATAAATACGAAGGTTCTTTTTTATTGTTTCAATTGAATTTTCTCAGTGGCCAGAGCGAGTTTGCGAATGTTGCAAAGGCAACCGGCGGACGCCTCTTGCAATATTGGATCTTTAGAACCAATTGTTTCTAGAAGGAATTGTACCACGCCAGCCTGAAAAATGACAAAATGAAAAATACGTACATATTCTTAAATTAATTGCATAAAGTTTAAACGACAGCAGCAGGCCATATTTGTCTCAATTAATAGATATGAACCTTCACGAAAATTATCAAAGTAAGCCAGACTAAGTCTGGTCGTTAACACTGTTGCAATTAAAAATAAACAAAATGCTTCATTTGAATTTGGAATCTGTCTGTACATTTGCTGTATACAAATAATAATGTTATTTGTTATACAAAATGTCCTCTTTTATTTGTTTCAATATTTACGGAAAGACTAGGTATAACAATTATACCAGAGCCAAAACGATATGAAATAATATCATACGTGGCTCTGATAACATTAGTTGTTTAGTTTGACTTCCAGTAAAATCAAGTAATAATATTTTGACTAATACATTTTTCATGTGTTTCTTAACTCAACTGAACGTATTTCATTATTGTCCGAGTACAACAGTATTTTTCAAAATTTGGCCAGCAAAAATTAAAAGAAGTGAAATATAGCTGTAAAATAATGAAGCATTTTCTATTAATGAGCCAAATGAAATTTACCAAAATAAAGTGTGTTGTTCAAATCTGTTGGCACCGAAACGTCGAGCTCATTTATTGGTTAAACTTAAGATTTAATATGCTGGTGTTCCACCAATAAGATAACACAAAGCATTTACTAATCTAGCCATTAATGTTTAACATTTGACTTTCTTTATGTAAATATTATGTCTCGTTTTATAATAACTTGTAAATGTAAAGTTAAAGCAGCTAATTATATGAATGATCGAGTTCTTTTTAAATTTATTAAATTTCGGACGGTGTTTTGTGGAGTAGACTTGCAAAACAAGGAAAATCTTTAGTCAACGTGAACTAGCAAGTCATTCATATACCTATATAAGTTATAAAATTAAATATGTAAATGTGTCTAAATATGTTTTTACCAAATTTGAATAATATTTTTTTTGTAATGATTTATAAGGCATAATGTCATTTACGGGAATTAATCAAAAAGGTTAGAATTGTTAAGGCTTATAAAATAAAATGAGAGCAATATTCCGTACGATACAGCTTCGAGGAAAACAAGGAAATTTTCGAGTTTGACAACATTCCTAACGAGGCATATTCTCATATTTTTGTTAATATCTGTTTTATATTTAAGAAGTATTAATTGTGCTATTAATCAATCTTGTATATATAAACTCTGAACTCTTATATATTACAGATAATATTTCATTTAGATTTTTTAAAACATAATAAACAAATTTAATCTAATCTAATAATTTTACGGATTTTATTTGGTTCCATATTTTTTTCTTCTTGTCGACGTTTTGGATCCTTTCTACGTGCCTGATTACAGACCAAACTGCGGACCATAAACGTGATAAAAGTAGTGATAAAATCTAATCTGTATAGTAAGCACGTCAATACAATAAACAATTAATTCGAAAATAAGACTATTGTTTACTGTATTGACATTAAACAACAGCCTTCTATCAGTGAGTTCACTATTAATGTGTACTCAAACTAAAACTATGATTAAAAAATAAAAAATTCGAATGCCAAATTGTTTTCGCGGCAAAAACGTTTAGGCGCTTGGATTGGTTACTACTGTTAAACGTTATTCATCACGTGATATTTGACAAATATGATCGTCGTATTTCAAGCGCTATTATTACTTTTAAAACCTTTTCTACCAAATTGCATACGTTGTTTGTCCATGACGTAAAAAGATAATATTGTTATACTCAAAAAACTTAACGATAACTTTGGGAATGATTCACTTATTTGACACTACGGAAAATTTTAATGAATGCAGACCCAATGTCCTTAAATTGAACACTACATTTATTCGCAAAAGTACAGAAATAATTATTTCTCCGCGCCTAAAACTGCACTATGAAGGTTGAAACAATAATCATATACTCACGGCGTGCATAGTGACACAGTTTATTGAATAGAAGGACAGGTGGTAGAGAGCGAGTGCCGTTGCCCTATGTACGTTCGGGTCCCGTGACGTCATATAGTTGACCAGGGGAGTGATTGCACCACGCTTGCCAAACTCCTGTCTATTCTGCGCCCAGTCACAGCAGTACGCTATGGCAACGCCCAGGTTCGCCCGGAGGTGGTCATCGGTTGTGCTAACTATAATGAAAATATTGCAGTTGAATTCTTCTTCTTTTGATTGTAATGTCTCCATGAAGCGTTTCTCGGAGAATCTAGAATTATCTTTGGGTTAAACCAAACGAGTTAATTTGGAATGTACTTCAATTTTGGGCATGCTGAATATCAGAGTCATGTTCTTGGAGACTTGGTCTCAATATAAAAATAATGAGGTGCAAAATTATATATTTACGTGTGCCTGTGTATACCTGCTTATAGTGCATTAAAGGCAGGAACGCGAATTTAGTTCATAGTACCCTGCTATGAGCTGAATTCGTGTTCCTTAGTTATTAGTTAGTTACACCATATAAGCTTTAAAATATAAGAATGTAGTTGTGAAATATAAAAACCTGACAACAGTTGTACAAAAAAATTAAAGCAAGGCTATCCTTAAATGGAAATAATTAAAGCTTAGTGTCTAACTTTCTCTTTCTTTTCTTTCTTAATTTTTCTGGTATAATATAAAGAAGCCTCTTATGTTTATATCTCCGTCATCACACTTTTTAGTCGCTCTTTTTTCTTATTAATAATACGTTAATGTACTACTTTAATTAATTAATGTATCACGTTAATTACTTTATTTCAATTAACATAGAGTAAAAAATCTACTGATCAATTTTAAAACACTCTAAAATTATTATTTATGTTCATGTTTACGGTGGTAGGTCCCCTGTTTACAGGAGACCGTCTGGGTGACCACCGCGGTGCCTTATTTCTGCCAGCGAAGCAGTAGTGTGAAAACACTGCTGCATTCCAGTGAAAGAGCACGAGCCAGCGTATTTACTGGGTAAACAGACTTAACATCCATGTCTCACGGTAGGCAGCGCGTCGGCGATACCACTGGTATTGTCAACGTCTATGGTGTCGTGACCACTTCCCATCAGGTGGCCCGACTGCTCGTCTGCCTGCGTATGCCATAAAAAAAAACATGTAATTATTTTAGTTAGCAAAAACAAGTTTTTGCACTGCAACGAACTTGAAGATAACTAAAATATATTTGAACGTGATCAACGAAGAGAATTTACAAATACATTAACATAAATTGTAAATAATTACTATATTCTATCGACGGTAGAAAACAGAATGTTTTATGAGTTTTTTTAATTGTCGCCTACGCAGGCAGACGAGCAGTCGGCCCACCTGATGGAAAGTGGTCACCGACGCCCATAGACATTGGCAGCACTGGTATAACCAACGCGCTGCCTATCGTGATACAAAGGATGTTAAGTCTCGTTTACCCAGTAAATACGCTGGCTACGGTGTCATTCCAACCGGAACACAGTAGTGTTTTTACACTACTGCTTGCGTGTAATCTATGTAAATATATTATTGTTTTTAAGTAAAACGGTAGCAAGCAATAAATAAAAATAAATTTTCGATGCTACAATCTATTTATATAATACATAGTGACTTAATGGTACTTGAAAATAGGTAATAAAATTTTATCGGTGAATAGTGAAACATAACGGTATTTTGAGTTACTAGCGGATAGTAATAATTTAAAATTAGAAAGTGACACTCATAGACCAACAAAGGTTGAGTAACGTATCAAAAAGATCAAATCATGGTAACTGCAATCTGTTTACTTATTTAGTAACGTAATACTGTTACTTGCGTCATCATGGTGGGATACGGTCCAAAAAACCCCTAACGGAGAAACGCGTACCTTGGGGTAGGCCTATGTCCAGCTGTGGACTAACACAAGCTGATGGTGATGATGATGACTGTTACTTACACAATTTGGTTTAGTCAAATAAGACTTGAAATAGGTGCACAACGCAATCCATGGCAATCAAGTTGCGTCATACATCTAGCGTACATATTGATGAACTGACATCAAAATGTCAATCAAGAGTTGACAGCCAGTTCTTTGTTCACAAATGTTTAATTTGTAGTATGGCAAAACTATAAATTTATAAATTGAGCATTAAAGATTGAAGTATATCAACGGGCTACAAACATATAGATGACCTTTACTAAAGTCTTAACATTCATATTGACTATGATCACTAATGACAATAAAAAAAATATTGCAAAAATCATACTCAGTAGTTAGGAGCGTGAGTGCACTTAAAATAAGACTAAAACGGCAATTGCGTATAAAAAATTGCTTGTTTAAGCTATCGCGTTATTTGAGCTCAAATGTTTGTTTTACTAAAATGTAGACTAACTCAACCCCGCAGCATACGAATACTAAAATAAAGGTTTTTTGGTTAAACACATACCCAACTTTGATAGCTTTGCTACAACACCATGGTCAGAGATAACGGCAAGGTTCTCGTTGTCTTTAGCAATAGTGGCTATTGCTGCGCATACCGCCGACAGAACGTTGTGATCGTCAGAATCCAATAAATCGACAGTCAACTCCAATGCACCCACAAAGGAACGCACCATCTCCCCAGAATCTGTGGCATTTTGAACACACGGACTGAGTGCCAGCGCCGCATTGGTCTGCACCTTTTTGGAGTCGTTCTTCAGGAGAGACCAAATCAGCCTGACGCCATCTAGCTCGTCAATTTCTGTCATGCAAACTTGCTCCTTTGCACATTCCATCAACACTAACGGCACGTTCTCTAGTAGCGGCTTGTACGTGTTATTCAGGTGGTGTACTAGAAAGATAAAAAAAAACTTTTTCAAGAAACCTCAACTTAAAGCTATGATCTTTACTTACTGTATCGGAATTTATATAATGGCACGGAACCAAAGTGGTAACAGACATTTAAATTTCCTGTGACATATCAATCGCCGTGTGATAGTCGAGTAACATATAACACCTATGCACGACAATTCGTTACTATGGGTTACCATGAATGCCGAGTATAATTTGGCTATTAAATTCACTTACTTAGCATCGAAATACCACCGGCGGCTCGAATTTTATTCCGGTTTGGCGGGTACTTGGCGCATTCGGCCAGTGCACCAGCAACGTTTGTCAATACACTATCATTTTCGTCGTCGAGTAGACGAACCAATATCGGTACAGCGTCGAGTTGATCTAACTTCTTAACACTCGCCTCGCTATTTGCACATTTCCATAGTGCCCCGGTTACAGCAGCCATCAATGGTTTGTTTGCCCTGTTAGTCGAGTCTTTAGCCGCTTCTATTAGTAGTTCTAGTCCTCCGGCTTCTCGTATCATATCCCTTGTAATAGGATCGCTAGCACATTTGTAGATTGCCAGACTGCAGTATGTCTGAAATCAACAAAATTCAATTATCTTTTATTTTATACTTAATTATGTCATCTTATCAATAGAACCTTACCTTCAGATCTTTGTCTTCGTTTTCCAAATGTTTAATGAGGTCGGTGATCATTTTTTCGGTTTGGATAGCCAGTTGAAAAGAGGTTTCATTGGCACACATTTGCAACAGGCCTACTGCAGGTACAGCTACGTCGAGATGCACAGTCTTTAATAAACGCGCTATTAAAGGAATCATGCCAAACTTTCTCATAGCTTCGCGATTTCTTTGTGACGAAGACATAGACCATAAAGCTTTGGCTCCGGCTCGAGCGATATCAAGAAATTGTGTCTCTTCTTGATTTAGTTCTGCACGATGAGTAATTAAATATCTAAGAAAAAATAACAAATCATTTGTAAGATCTAATGAATGTGCTAAATACTAAAATTAATGTTTATACAAAAACCTTTCTTTGATGTCCAGTAAATCTATTAATTTTGGTATACCACCAAATTTCCTGCAGAATTTTCTACTTTTTCGGATTCTTCCTAAATTAGCAATGGTTTCAGCTGCTAGTATTTGCACGTCCTTCGCGGGGTCCGATAACAAACCAACTAGCAATGGGATTGCGCCCAAATCGGTCACCTTTTTCCGTATCTCTATATTAGGCGTTATATCTTTAAGGACAGCTAGACCGCCAAGAATACAGCACAGGTCTCTAGTTTCCAATAAATTCACCAATAATTCTAAACCGCCGATTTCTTGAATCGCTCTTTGGTTCACCTCTATTGATAGGTCGTGATCCTTCAAGCAAGAGAGTGCAACCATCGTAGCGGTTTGGTTACCAGCCTTCATATACTTCACAAGTTTCTGTATATGCCAATACTCAGGTGGTATCTCCGAAGACTTGATTAGATCCGCCCAGTTATCTTCTGATGGTGTGCTCGATGAATCCGACGATGCTGATGTATCAGAACCTTCCGTGACCATAACGATTCGTGGAAGACCCACCGCATCTTGACCTCCTTCCGCGCTAAACGTCGACACATTATCACCGTCTGCCATGATTTCTTCACTTCCTTAATTAATTATAAAACGTAATAAATCGACAATTCTTGATTATATAGATTCACGTCACATTGAAAAGTTCGATAACAAAAATGCGCTCAGCAGTCCCGAAGCAATGACTTGTTATTGACATCAATTTGTTACGTCAATACAACTTTTGTTGCTTAGCAACAACAATCCGTGTTAGATGACAACACTTTGTTTATCTTTTATTTAGTTTAGTTTAGATTTATAATAAGCAAATGATATGTTTTATTTCATAATAATATAAATAGGCGGGCGTTGTAAATATTTTTTTATATTAACATTGCGAATATTTTTATTGTACTTCATATTTTTTTTCTAGCAATACTTTTGAACATATTACATACTTCAACGTCAAAAAATCACTAAACTTTTTGTCATATTCTAATGAATACAAACAGGTTTCCCTTAGAGGTATGCCTAAGAATGGATATATACTATCGCGGAGTTTTTTGAAGACCTTAAGGTATAAAATACGGTTGTACATTATTTTTATTCATCTAGTAGGGGTCAACCTGCGGTTACAATGTACCTAAGCACGAAATTACATTAAACGAGAAATCTGTAACCATCCTCTTCAATCATCCTATCTATTTAAAAACTGCATTAAATTCGTTGCGTACTTTAAAATCTTTAAACACATATAGAGACAGAAAGCGGGAAGGGATATGTTTTTTTTAAATACGCGATATGCATGTTTAAAAAAACACTGTATTACTTCAAACGGACAGAAATATTTTATTTCAATTTTATAAGTCCGTCATAGAACATTATTCAAAAAATTAAGAAAAAGAATTACGCTGAGTTTCTTACACCGGCTCTTCTGAGGTCATAGCCTTTCATTTTTGTACCAGTGGTATATTTTTAACCGTCTATAAGAAAGTATAATACTCTACATTGAATCGGGATACTTGAGTTAAGGAAACAGTATAATTTTATAAATCATTAGGGGAGGCCTATGTCCAGCAGTGGACTGACACAGGTTGATGATGATGCTGATGATATGTAAATACTTTAAACTCTTGTAGAGGTGGCTACTGATTTATGCGTAATTCAAAAAATTATCCTTACTGGTAACTTAACTGATCTATTTGTTGCAGTTCCGTCGGAGCGTTCGAGACGTTTTGAAACCTGAGCACAATGATCATTATCTACTGAGATGGCTAAGAGGTATTTTTTTAATTTAACCTTGCAACATTACACAAGCTTATTAGTGAGGTTGTGGTCATATGTAACTGCCTCCGTAGCCTAGTGGTATGGGCGTGTGCTTTAGAAACCGGAGGTCGTGGTTCGAATCTGCGGGACGCAACAAATTTTCATTGTTGTTTCCTAGTTGGTTAGGCAATTTGGGCCGATCACCCAATTGTCTGAAAAGTAAGATGATCCATGCGTCGGATGGGCATGTAAAAGTCGGTCCACCACCAACCGCATTGGACCAGCGTGGTGGATACGGTCCAAACCCCTAATGGATAGGGGTGTATTAGGGAGGCCTATGTCCAGCAGTGGACTAACAAAGGCTGATGATGTGTGGTCATATGGTAGAAAACAGTAGAGATAACTTTATTAAGTGTAGTCCGACCTTTAAAATACCTAAAACATGTTTTAGATAGAAAAAAAGTTTTGAAACAAATTTGTGTTATCAGGCCAAGTATAGAGTAATATTAATATTCAATTAGTTAGAAAAAACCTAAAAACTATCTAGGCAACAAATGTCTTTTCTTTAAGTTTTATCGTGTTTTTCATATATTAGTTATTCATATACATTGATAGATTGCACGTGCTCGTATCATAAAGATTTAATCTACATTTATTGCGACCGCTTTTTGCTGTCTTTTTTATAAATATGAAAAGCTATTTCAATTATGTATTGACTGTTTTAGAAATGATTAAATATTATAATCTTTCGGAAGAATATAACTTATGTATTAAATATTTACTTGATATTTTTTTTGAGATTTTTTACCTGTTAATAGCCTTCGTGTTCATAATTACGCTATTTTAGCGATGTTTTGGCCAAAAATTACCGAGTTGAGCACAATAATGTACTTAATTTTAATTTACAAGTGTTTTTTGGGTAATTAATGCAATGCAAAAACTTTAAACAAAACCACAGTTCCAGAAGTAACCAAACAGTAAATTAAAGGACACAATTTTCTGTCGCATACGCGAATACTACACAAGAAAATAAAAGTTTTATGGATGTTATAACTTTTAAATTAAATTAAATATATATTATAGCATTTATATTATGTAATTACATATTTTATATTTAAACAATTGCCGACGATTCAGACACTTCATAGCGTCGATAGTTACGGCACAATTAGCAGTTTTTTCCCGCAATAATATACGCAAGAGTTAATTACAGATTTCATTTCATTGTTAACATTACATGAACTTGATATAGTTGACCATTGTCTTTTTTTTATACAGTGTTTGTTTTATAATCTTTTCCTATGAAGAACTGAAAACGTTTTCAGCTCAGGATTATCTTGAATATAATTATTTAAGGTAAATGATTTGTGAATTTAGTTATTAACGCTAAACATACATACGAGGAAAAAAAATAATAATTTCCAAATTATCATAGAAATGTGCGCCGTTTGACGTCTTTGACACATAACATATGCCCTGAGACATAAAAATAATAAATCATCATTGTTATTATCTTACAAACGGAATAACGCAAAAGGTTATTTATTTTATAACGTTTTGATTTTATTTGAAATTGCGACCGTAACAAATATTTTATTTAAAGTAAATAATAATAATCTATACATACATACGTTTTGTTTTAGTTAATAATGCGTCTTGAATTCGTTATGAAGAAAAACATATTATGTGTTTTGTAAATGATAAAAATCATCATCATCATCATTATTAACCCGCGAGTCCACTGCGGGACATAGGCCTTTTCTAATGCACGCCACCGCTTCCGATCTTCGGCTATTCTCATCCAGCGCACGCCAACCACCGCCATTTGCAAATGTCGTCACTCCATCTACGTTTGCCGAGCCTCGGTCTCCTTTCTAGAACTCTCCGACTCCAACGGTCGTCAGTTCTGAGGCTTATGTGACCGGCCCACTACCACTTCAGCCTACTAATCCGGTGGGCTATGTCGGTGACTCTGGTTCTCTGACGGATCACATAACTTCTGATGCGATCCAACGGAGATACTGCGAGTATAGAGATAAAAATAACATCATCAAATTTTTTGTTGTATTCATGTTACATAACTTAGCACATTTTATGTCGTTGATCCGAAACGTTTAATACTCCATATTAAAATGTCTAATTCACCATGAACTCGATAGATATACCGGAAGTCAAAATTAACTGCTACTCAATCCGGTTTACGACCTTCCTACGTCAACAGGTTACTGACACGAGGTTAAATATAGTTTATGTAACAGATGGCTTTAATTTATATATAAACAAGGCAATTTTAAATATACCATGAAACTCAGAAGTGGTCAAAGTAATTAAAAATATTACTTTTAACTATAATAAATCGTAGGGTGACTGCCTCCGTAGCCTAGTGGTAAAGGCGTGTGCTTCAGAACCCGGAGGTCGTGGGTTCGAATCCCGCGGAGACTCTACAAATTTTCAATGTTGTTTCCTAGTTAGTTAGGGCAATGTGGGCTGATCACCTGATTGTCTTAATAGTAAGATGATCCATGCGTCGGATGGGTATGTAAAAAGTCGGTCCACCCACCAACCCGCACTGGACCAGCGTGGTGGGATACGGTCCAAAAATCCCCTAATGGAGAAGGCGTGCAGTAGGGTAGGCCTGTGTCCAGCAGTGGACTAACACAGGCTTACAATAATCCGTAGGTTGGGATGAACTAAATTAACCTATTCAGCCTGAAGTTTATTATATTGAGTTTATTTAATGTAACACTATATACTTTTTATTATATTAGTATCGTATCTATAAAGAGGAGGGCAGTTTGTGTTGAACTTGGAACATTGATAAAAACATTATTGAACTGTATCATTCCGAATTATATCCAATAACGTGTATGGAAGAATATGTTAAAAATGAAACTAAGAACAGGTTAGTCAATCTATTGTCGCTTAATTCTAAAATGCTTTGATTAATTAATATTTAAGCAACATAAAGGCCATATAGAGTTAGAATTATCTTAAAAAAATTTATATCGTCTTAGTCGTAAAACATTGAAGACAATAACAACCTTGACATAGACAAAATTAAAAATATTTCAATCTTTAAATTAACCGTGTTACAATCAACTGCTCCGTTAATTTTATCGTCGTACATACAAATATTGTTATTATTTTAAATTTAAATCATACTTAATATTATATGTAATATACTTCAACTCAATTACTCTGCGAAAA